>JAVMKO010000002.1:110819388-112116609 GCA_032164245.1 Sternotherus odoratus
GCCTACATTCTTATTAGTGCTTAAAACATGTTCTGCATTGCAGCAGTCCTCCAAGATCTTCACTGGCTTCCAATTAATTTCCAAGTGTATTCCCAAAAAGTTGATTTTTGCTTAGAAGGCCTTAAATGTGTTGAGATCTAATTACCCAAGAGGCCATCTCTCTCCCTGTGTGGCAGCTGAGGCCAAGTAAGGGGCTTCATCTGACAGTCTTCTTGTCCAGTTATGAAGTGGATGATTTAGTTGGGGATTGGGTCTGCTTTGAAATGCAGTTGGACAAGATGACCTCCTGAGCTCCCTTCCAACCCTGATAGTCTATGATTCTATGAATCTATGAACCCTTAAAGAGTGATTCTCAGTTCTGGGTTGACAGTCTGGCTGGATTTCAAGTTGTGCAGCACAATTTCTCTCTGTCTTCAGGTTTCCAAACACAGGGGAAGGTAACGAGGCTGTAGGTAGTCTTGAAGGAGAGAAGAGATATTTGACAGTCCTGATGGGCTAATCAGTTAAAATAGTCATATCTTTTGTAGTTTGATATTATTACTGAACCCAATATGGCCTTTTAGCATAGAATAGTCATCAAAATTTGATACTGCTTCAAGAAAGATCACTTGAAAATATCCTGTTGCTTTGGAATACTACTGTCATATGGGCCAAAAAACTGTCTGAAGAGCTTTAGAGAAAGGGGAATGTAAAGAGGCGGTATGGCCCCCTGCTGACCTGGAGGGAGATAACCCCTGTCAGACACCAGAGTGGGCAGAGCCAGGGCACGCCAAGTCCGGCCACCGGGAGGTCAGGGGCCAGACAGGAAGTATAAAAGCTCTGCCTCAGAGCTCACTCAGGGGGCAGCCACCAGAGAGGCCAGACGCTCTCGGGGCGGCTCCAGCTAGACGGCTGCCGAGCCTGCCCCTCGCCCGCTACCCAGAGGAGCTGCCGAGCCAGCCCCTCGCCCGCTACCCAGAGGAGTTGCTGAACCTGCCCCTCGCCACCTATCCAGGGGAGCCGATGGTAGTTGACCCCCCCCTGCAGGCGCCATGGGAAGCCAGGTACCTCCAGAGGAGGAGTGGGGAAGTAGCCTGGGGAGAGCGACCCAAGCCGGACTGAAACAGAGCCTGAACCCATGTCAGTGTGTGGCGGCCACGATCCCCACTGACATAGCAGCAGGCACTGGCTGCTGCTAGGGTCCCGGGCTGGGATGCAGTAGAGTGGGTGGGCCTGTGTCCTCTCCCTCCCCCGCCTTTTGGCCACTCAATGCATGGGCGGCTGTCTTCCCCCTGTTCCAGCCCTGTTTTAGGGCCTGGGCTTTCTGACTTAGTTTACCTGTGTATCCTGTCAGTCTCTGAACTGAGAGCCTGAGCCTTGAACTGCTGCTTCCCCACCCTGACCTAGGGCCTGGGCTCATGGACTCTTTGTTTGCTCAGTCTCTGCACTGAGCCTGAGCCTTGAACTACTGCTGCAACGCCCTGACATAGGGCCTGGGCTTATTGACTAGTTGTTTGGCACATTCCCTGCCTGAGGTCCGGAGCCAGGACCCAATGTCCCCGCTAATTCCCCCACAAGGGGCCGCGCAACGGCATAGAGAGGCGGTGGGGCTCCCCTGCTGACCTGGCAGAAGGTGCAAGCCCGACCAACCCCCTCTACAGGAACTGTAAATAATATGTTGTGTAATTGGGGAGATGAAGTGTCTAGCAGTGTACTGAAAGAACTGTTATTTAATATCTTCACTAGTTTTCTGGAAAAAGAAATTATCCTCATATCAGTTACATTTACAGATTATACTCAACTGGTAAGAGTTGCCACCACCACACAGGAGAGGGAAATAGTAATCCTACTGACATTAGAAACCTGTATAAAAAACAGGATGAGATTTAACTTGGACAATAATACAGCTAATAGACTTGTGGAAAATAATGCAGCATGCAGGTTTTCAATGGGGGAAGAGGAAGTGGGGAATGAACCTGGAAACTGGTTCTACTATAAAAGTGCTGGCCATTGTAAAGAATACCACACTATGCATTAATTTACAATTGACAATGCAATAGAAAGATGAATGCAATGTTGAACTATGTACACAGCATCACCAGTTAACATATAAATAATAGTTCCTCTATAGATGGTCCTGATGTGATCACATCTTGCTATAATAGACCATATTTGGACAGAGAGAAGTAATTTACAATGTCACAAGTAGGAGTAGAGGACTAGAGGTAAGAAGGGGAAAATGTGGGGAGGATATCAGGGAGCACTGCTGTACAGACAGATTTTAAACAAAGGATTTTTCTCTCAAGTTGAGTGATGAAAAGCCCATACTTTGCTATGTTTAAAGAGACTTAACCAAATACTTGCAACTGTGCTGTAGGGACCACTCCCCTGTGATAGTTTTTTTTTTTTTTTTCATCTCGAACTCAGATGACTCTGGAAATAGAACATAGTCCCAATATTGTACTTACTCAATTTATATGTTCATTGTTTAGCTAGCATCATAAGGATACGGGCTCTACTCTTGTCCATGCTGTCGGATGGCTATGCCTTTCGACATGCCTAGTCCTCGCCCATTATGACACCCAGCCTATCTCTGCAATATGCTATGCCATTTTCCCCATGCCCAGCAGGTAGCGGTGTTGTGAAAAGGATGGTGGAGGGATTAAAATAGAACTGCTCTACTTGGGGGACAGTTTAATTCCCACGATTGTTGCTGGATAAGAAGTCTCGCCTAGCCTATTTATAAACAAGAACCCACATATAGTAAGCGGAAGATTATTGTAACAACAATCATTAGGTGGCGCTATTTTGCTTCTATTGCGTCTCTATGGGAACGGCCTTGGCTCTCAGAGCTTATCTCATGAGTAGTCTCCTCCCAGCTGCAGCTGGGAAGTTGTTTACCTACCATGTGTGACTCCCGGCTTGTGTGAAATCAAATTGGTAAACTGAGGCAGGATTGCAAAACAAGTGCAGAACAGCGTGTAATCAATCCACAGGTGCTTGCTGCTTGCTATTCATGAGATATGTTTATGTATGAGATGCAAGTGAGCATGATTATTTCTGTGCTGACACACCCTTGTGTGTCGGTCTTCTCCCCTGGGCATTGCTTGGATGTGCCAGGGCCTCCATATCATGGCCAGGGCCGGCGACAGGGGGGTACTACGGGTACAGCTTTACTGGGCCCCGGACTTTAGGGGGCCCTCTTAAGTCTGGGGCCCGGTACACAGCAGTACCCGTAGTCATCCCCCCTTGTCGCCGGGCCTGGAGAGCGGGAAAGGGGCGGGGAGGCGGCGCGGCTCTCCTCCGGACGAGCGCGCGTGTCCCCGGCAGGAGCAGAGAGCCCGGCCGGCGGCAGCGGCGCACCACCGCCTGCAAAAAGGGTGAGGGCGGGGAGGCTCCGCAGCACGGTAGGGCTTCCCCTGCCGGGTCCAGGGGAGAAAGGGCACGGGGGGGGGAGAGAAAGAAAGGGCACGGGGGGGGGAGAGAAAGAAAGGGCACGGGGGGGGGGAGAGAAAGAAAGGGCACGGGGGGGGGGAGAGAAAGAAAGGGCACGGGGGGGAGAGAAAGAAAGGGCACGGGGGGGAGAGAAAGAAAGGGCACGGGGGGAGAGAAAGAAAGGGCACGGGGGGGAGAGAAAGAAAGGGCACGGGGGGGGAGAGAAAGAAAGGGCACGGGGGGGAGAGAAAGAAAGGGCACGGGGGGGAGAGAAAGAAAGGGCACGGGGGGGGAGAGAAAGAAAGGGCACGGGGGGGGAGAGAAAGAAAGGGCACGGGGGGGGAGAGAAAGAAAGGGCACGGGGGGGAGAGAAAGAAAGGGCACGGGGGGGAGAGAAAGAAAGGGCACGGGGGGGAGAGAAAGAAAGGGCACGGGGGGGAGAGAAAGAAAGGGCACGGGGGGGGGAGAGAAAGAAAGGGCACGGGGGGGGAGAGAAAGAAAGGGCACGGGGGGGGAGAGAAAGAAAGGGCACGGGGGGGGAGAGAAAGAAAGGGCACGGGGGGGGAGAGAAAGAAAGGGCACGGGGGGGGAGAGAAAGAAAGGGCACGGGGGGGGAGAGAAAGAAAGGGCACGGGGGGGGAGAGAAAGAAAGGGCACGGGGGGGAGAGAAAGAAAGGGCACGGGGGGGAGAGAAAGAAAGGGCACGGGGGGGAGAGAAAGAAAGGGCACGGGGGGAGAGAAAGAAAGGGCACGGGGGGAGAGAAAGAAAGGGCACGGGGGGAGAGAAAGAAAGGGCACGGGGGGGAGAGAAAGAAAGGGCACGGGGGGGGAGAGAAAGAAAGGGCACGGGGGGGAGAGAAAGAAAGGGCACGGGGGGGAGAGAAAGAAAGGGCACGGGGGGGGGAAGAGAAAGGGCGCGGGGGGGGAGAGAAAGGGCGTGGGGGGGGGGAAGAGAAAGGGCGGCTCACGCCGCTCCCGGGCTCGCCCTGCCACCAGCCGCTGTCAGCTGGGGGGGGGGGGAGCGCCGGCTGGGCTGGGCTGGCCCCCCCTCCCCCCGGCTGGGCTTCCCCCCCCCCGCCGCTGTCAGCTGGGGGGGAGTGCTGGCTGGGCTGGGGGGGCCCCAAACGATCAGAGTAGGGGGCCCCCAAATTTCTGTCGCCGGCCCTGATCATGGCTGTGCTGACCGGGGGCCCCACCACGGTGATGCCGCGACCTTCAATAAACTCACCACTTTCCATCTAGCCATTGTGTGTAAGCCTCATTTCTACGGGACTCCCGAGGGTACCCGCAACACCACATCTGGCCCTTTGAGTATTCAAAGAGTTCTCCAGGTTAAGCAGTAACATGTTTTGCTTTGCTCCCTTATTTCTATGAATGTGTCTCTCTTAGCTACACTCCTAGCCTCTCCTGTCTACTGTGAATAGTAAGCTCTTAGACTGCCAGGATGCTGTTTTTTTTAAAAAAAACAGATGCACCCTACTCATGCCACTCAGACCCACACTAAGCATTCCTGTCATGCAGGCTCAGTTTTAAATCCCCTCTCCCATTCTGAGGAGAACAAAGAGTATCCCAAAGACACTGCCACCCCCCACACCCAATCTCTTCCCTCAGCCAGTCTTATAAAGGAGTGCATAGCCAGTACAAGTGCTCTTCTAAGAGAGCAATTAAAAGGCTCCACAATTTCCCTCACTGGGAAAGCAACTTGAAAATAAACAATAAAAACAGCCAGCAGTCCCAGCCACCTCTCTCCTACATCCCTCCCATGCAAAGTATGTCCTGAGGGTGATTTCCCAGCACTTGCCTTTATTGTATAAAACAGTTTAACAGTTCAGTCTTTACTTAGCAGCTTTTCAAAGTGTTTCTGCTAGTATGAGGTTCAAGCCATGGCTGGAGTAAGTGCTGTGTGCCCTTTTATTCTCCGCACCCCAAACAGGTGATTGGAGAGTGTCAGAGAAAAGACCCAGACTTGGCTTCACCTCATCCCCCTTATTGATCAGCTCAATTTAACCAGTACAGGTTGTTGTGATCTGATGTTGCTAGGTGGGTAGCAAATAGTTACCTTCTCCAGAGCAAGGGGACAGCAAGAGGAGAACTGTTGTTCAGAGAAGTGTGTGAACATCACTTTGCCTCCAGAGGGTACTTCTGGGTTGGTGCTCAGAGCTGTGCCGAAAGGCACAATCTACCCCACAGTGAGGTGAACAAGAAATATTTTATAAACTACATGTGATTGATTGTATTATTTATGTGGCAGTATGTGACCATATCCCCACCATGCATAAGCACAAGGGGACAAAATTAAGGTGATATGTTCTTATACCCTGTTTCCCCGAAAGTAAGACATCCCCCGAAAATAAGACGTACTTCCAGTTTTGCCTCTCGCTGTAATATAATGTAATGTAATTTTGGGAGCAAAAATTAATATAAGACACTGTCTTATTTTCGGGGAAACACGGTAAGATGCAGGAAATTAGTTTTATTATTATTTATTTGTATTACTGTGACACCTACAATACCAAGTATGGACTAGGACCCCATCATGGTAGATACTGAGCAAACATTTAACAGACACAGAGCTCCTGAAAAGCCTTGCCTCGTTTATTTTTCATTTTTATTAATTTTTCATTTAGCTGTGAAGTAATCTAAGAATGTACATGGAGCATACTCTACCTTCCCTCTGACCATTGCTAAAAGCTACTAAAATCATGTCACTTGCACTATCGATATATAAAAACCAATTCTTAGCTTTAGAACTCAGTACAATCAAAACCACTTCACAGGACCCTCAAAGGCATTTCCTCCTTTATATGGGCTTCTTCTGTACCAAATTTCAGCTTTCTACCTTTACCATTTAGCTGTTAGACTTTTTCAAAAAAAGTCACTAGAATAGTTACATGGGAAAGTTAAGAGGTTTGTTTGTTTGTTTGAGACTCCTCAGTCTAGAAGGGTTGACCACTTTTGAATGTGTGGTTTGTTCGTTTGCCATTGGGCTTAACCTGAAAAATGTCATAATGATTTAGAAAACTTATGCAACTGAAAACAGTGAGAGAATGTAGAGGATTAAGTAACCTTAACTAGTATAGCTATCCGTGCTCCTGCTTTTTCTGTGAACTTTTAAATATTTCAGTTGTAAGAGTGTTCTACGTGAAAAGATCTTGTAATAAAAGACATAACATAGGTATACGTAGTGCCTTAGTTCTCACATTTTAGGACATGCCGATTGCCCCCAAGCACCAAGAAGCAAATATCAGAGGAAATCCCTTTTATCTGGATATTTTTATTATCAGTCGGAGAGCTGGTGACTGGAGGGGGTGAAGGACCATGGGCTATAATACAGTGCCTTCCTTGCTCAGTGACTCCACATGGATATTGCATAAGCACAGATCCAGTAATACCCGCTTTCTTCCTTGAACCAACTAAGCTAGGATCAGCATGAAGAATACCTGCCATGAAAACAGGTGATGTTCCTGTCCCCCCCCACTCCCAATGTGGCCTATTTATAATCATCCCCTAGACAAGTCTACCACAAGAGTTCAGCTCATTACTCAGTGCTTTCTATGAGCCCTTTATGGTAGGGTTAATTTCATCTTAATACAGCAAACAGTTTATAATATTCTAATAGAGTTTTTGAATGTTTGTGCTCCTTTTTATTCACTTTCAGAGTTTAGTGTGGAGTACTTCTCTGTTTTGAATTTAATATTAGCTTTTTTTTCCTCCCTGCCAATAGGGAAAATATATGCAAATCAGTTAGCCAGGATTAACCTCAAATTAGGATGAAACTAATTAAAAATATTGTCTTTCCTGTTGAGAAAATCTGTTCTATGAGTCTCAACTTATTTTTACTTGTTAACTTTCTAAAAATACATTTCTGGCAGTTTTGCCTTAAAGAAATATGCAAACTAAAACCAAGATTTATTTGCATTAATATCAAAATAAAATTTTAAATACCCATGTACTTGTGCTCAAAGTAGGTAAAAAGTACACCTATTTAAAATTAGATGGTCCTTAGGAATACCAATGTGAATGAATCATTCATTTATGTTTTTCTATTTTTTGTCATCCTAAATCCTTAGCTGTATATATTTTTTCACAATATAGAATCTAATTTTTAAGTTCTTATTCGGTCCTAACAAAGGAAAATTTCCATTAAAGTCAATGTGAAGTTTGTCTGAGTAAAGACTGACTAAAGACTTTGAACTGGGGCCTATATGAAACAAAAATATTGAATAAATAATAATTCCACATTACAATTGTATAGAATTAATATAACAAAAAAGGCAGTGAACACAAATATTAAGGATCCAGAACTAGAATTAATTATCTGTATTACACTTTCTGATCAGATTTAGTCACTCATATAATGAATGTTCTTTCTATCTATCGAATTTTATTTTTTCTTGGGTCAGTAGTTCTCAATTAAGAAATGTTTCCACTGGAAAAAGAGAATAAGACAGAAAGAACCAACTTATAGTGGTGATGACTTCTAAACAAACATCTATGTCACAGCTAACAATAGGAATTCCTCCAAAATCCAACTGCATAAAACGTAAAAGCAGAGTAAGAATGCCTGAGTTTGATTATTTTATTGCTTAGTTAGTCCTAAGACACTTGCAGTTGTTTTGCTGGACAGTTTTCTCTTTTCTCCAAGATTGGTTTAGCTGAGAAGCATCCTATTGTATTACATTGTATTGACCATTTTGTGGGGGCAAATAACGTTTCAAAAAGTCTTAGAATTTGAAGAATATTGAATAATGATGAGGTATCAAACATCCCACAGAGGGAATACAGTTGAATGAATGTGTTTGAGTCATTGAGTGTTGATACATTCAAATTCTACAGATTCTAAGCTCTCAGTTTCTCTGAGTGCTTACTCATGTCAATTTCATTCTAGGTGCGTGCATACCCACATTCATCAGAGACTTTTGTCCTAGTGGTATCTGTAGGGTCGGCTGCAGCACCCCCTTGAATGCCACACTTATGCATCAGTATATCAGGTGATGCTGATTCTATGCTCTCTCAGTTCCTTCTTACTGCCTGTGATGGTTGGTCAGAGGGCCTTTTCTTGCATTGCAAGAGTATTAGCGGTTCTTTCAGCCCCGTTGTCCTGTCTCCTTTGTTGTTAGTTTTAGGTACTTAGTTTGACCATTAAGGTTAGTGTTAGATAGTTTTAGTAGTTAAAATGCCCCATTTCTCAGGCTTTAAGCCATGTTCATTGTGTACCAGCCGAAGCTCATTATTGACCCCCGTGATAGCAGTCTGAAGTGTCTGGAGGAATTACACAGAAAAGACAAGTGCAGGATCTTCAAGAAATTTAACCCTCGAACTCAGAAGGAGCGGGATATCTACTTGAGGGATATTTACTTGGATCCCTCCCAGTCGAACCCCACGTCTAGTACTTTGGTGTCGGTGCGCAGCACACTGCTGGCACCGGAATACGCCTAGCACTGTTCCCCTTCGCCAGTGACCAAAATGTGACTGAAGCCTAAGGGCCTGTCGGCATGACAGGACCAGGGAGCTTCTGGCAAAGGGCCTTTGTTAGGCCACGGGCCTGCTATGGAGCTACATGGGGGTATTGCTGTGATCAGACCCCTGAGTCCAGCAGAGATCTGCCTCCAACTCCTAGGAGTTGCAAGTCATTCTGGCTTTCTTAGGGCCTCCTGTGCCCAAGGTGCCCCGGGGTCAAGGATCAAGTAGGCTGGCTGGCACCGCAGATGACAAGTCAGGCAATGGATGCAGTTAATGCCCAGACCTGTAAGTGCAACCAGGTTATGGGACCTTGTTCCAAAGTGACGGAGCCTCCCTGGATCACAGGTGTTGATCTGCATCACCACGGCCTAGGACCCTGGTGCCGCAGCCTTGATCTCTGTGTAGAAGACCCAGGTCTCTAACATCAGGGTTGTCACGAGGCATGAGAAGCCTGAGCCATGACCCCGATCCCGTACTCATGGTACTGCTGGGCCTTCCACCAGAGATCACTGTGGCCCAGATCCCTATCATCTAGGTGTTCTCCCCTGGCATTGATCCTCCTCAGTGTAGGATTGTTTCCAGTTGCAGCCTGGGTCTCTGACTCTCCAGAACCATTCTTCAGGTGCTTCCTCGCCCTTTCCCTAATGGTCGCCAACAAGAGTCAGCCAACAGAGTCAGGCTTCTATGGCTTCACCCTGGTCACCAGAAGGGCAGTGGTCCTAGCTGGAGGGAGGGTTCAGCCCTTCACTAGGAGAGCTGAATGGCCTGTGAGATGGGCATGGCACTAGCAGCAGCAGCGTGGCAGCAAGTGCAGTAACCCACCCAATGTGAATACTGGAACCCATGGAGTGTACCTGTCATGCAAGTCCTATACTCCTAATGTTCCATGCAGGCTGCATCAGAGAAACTTCCTCCAGCCCAACCAGCATTGGGGCACAGTACCGATTGCGATGAGGGAACAGCGCAGCAGGTCTTGACGCCCAAGGAGCCATCCCCGGACAGGCAGGGGGCAGCCGCCTTTCCCCCTGTGGTACAATCATCTTCGTCATCTCCAGGGGAGGTGGTGGAGGACCGTTCACAAACGAGCAGTCCCCCTGATGATTTCACGAAGCACCACACACTGCTCAAAAGGGTGGCCTCTAACCTGAATCTGGAGGTTGAGGAGCTAGCAGAGGGGCTCAATGACCTCTTCAGCATCATATCCTCCTCTACCCTGGCCCAGGTCACATTGTCCGTCCACACAGGGGTCCTGAAAATTGCCAAGTCAGTGTGGCAGACCCCATATCCATTCCACCTACCTCCAAGAAAGTGGAAAAGAAATATTATGTCCCAGCAAAGAAATTTGAATACCTGTATACCCACCTTCCTGCAGGGTCTCTGGTAGTGTCTACCATCGAAGAAAGAGACAGGCAGAGACAGGCCAGTGGCACCCCCAACAATAACGATGCCAAAAAACTAGCATTATTTGGCAGAAAAGTTTATTCAATGTCTAGTCTGCAATTTTGGGTGTCTAACCATCAGGCTCTGCTAAGCGGTTCAACCTCAACTTATGGGACTCCATCAGCAAGTTCAAGGAGGGCCTCCACAGGCCCAAGCCCAGGAGTTTACAACCTTAGTGGATGAGGGCAAAGTGGTGACAAGAGGCACCCTGCAGATAACCTGGGACACTACTGACTCAGCAGCCAGGTGCTCATCTCATCATCATGAGGTGGAGCTCATGGTTTTAAAGTTCTCTAGGCTGTCCCAGGAGATGCAGACTACCCTCCAGCATCTCCTGTTTGAGGGAGAAGGGCTCTTCATAGAGCTGACCAATGCACAGCTCCACCACCTTACAGACTCCTGTGCCACCATGTCCATGTGGTTTGTATCAGATACATCACAAGCAGGTGTGTCGGGGCAAGGACCCCATTTCTCTACCATTTTATTCTGCCATGAATTAACTCCACTTGTACTTTACAGGAAATGTGTACATGTAGAGGTCAGGCTGTACCTTTACATACATTAATGGTATTCTTTCTGTGTTCAACATAAAACCTTGCTTCTATCTCTAAATCTTGAAAAAGGCCTGGAAGGTAGGAAGTGGCATCGTTCTGTTCTTCTGTTGCCAGTAAATAAAACAATATCATGTATCGATTATTCTGATTCTGAACTCTTTCTAGGGGGATTAATGAGCACTTGAATGCCTAAGGAACTAAAACTTCTTGTTTAGTACTAAACTCTTGTACATGATGATTTCCCATTATCTTGCATCTCTCAATGTACTTAAAGTACTTAAAATATTATTAATTATTATTAATAACATCTGAAATATTCAAGTCCCAAGATCTGGATAAGTTTAATGAATTTGGTCATGTTTGACTTCATTTTCAAGATCTTGAGTATGTGTAAACAAATTAGGGAAAGGAGCATACACCGGCACATGTACAGAATTACTCGTGCATTAATGCTGTATTTTAATCAGGTAAACCCCTGTGTAAAAGTCTTAAAGAATGTAATAAGGAGGAAACCAAGTGTTCTCTGCAAGTTAACCAGGAGGAAGTTGTAATAATCAGTTAAAAAAAACTTTATAGGGTTTAATAAAGAATTGTATCTATTCTGTAAAAGTTTTAAGGCAACCAGCAGAATTTAATATAAAGTTACAAAACAATTATGAAGGCTGGTTTAGAAATGTAATGGATTATCATTCTCCTTTAAATTCTTAAGGATTTTCCGTAAGGGAACAGTTTGCCTTTCAAATGAATGCTATTAGTTCTGTGTCACACAAAGAAACAGTGACTATTTGAGTGAGTAAAGTGATTATAATACTATTTTTATATTTCAGTAGAGAATTGTTGGGGCAACTATTATTATTGGCAGGCAAATTTAAACAGCATTTACAATATTTTAAATATTTGATTGTACAGTATACTCTTTAGAAATTAAAACAAGGATTCTATTTCTACAATTTAGTTGCTGAAAATCTGTGGGCGTTTGGAACAATGATAAAATGTCACAAGGCTACATCCCATAGGGAGCAAAGTGATACCACATTAATTTCATTTTGGACCTCATTGAGAGAGGTTTAGATAGATACAAAACCAGATAATTTTACACCTCTGTTAGAACTGGGAAGCCAGTTATGAAGGAACTATGCACATTTCACAAGATACAATGTTTTAGCAAAAGGTTTATTTCTAAAACAGGTCAAAATACTTTTGAGAACTTTTTTTGTCTTTTGAAAAATGTTGTTTTTTCAAAAGCAAACTATTGGTTCTGATGACAATATGATCAGGAACGTTTCTCACGTCCAGATGCATTTCAGGGAGATAGGGAAGAGAGAGATATTTTTATTGTTTTAAAATACCTAGTAAAAAGCTAGTCCTGGTCCATTACTAGAACTTCAAAGTTATGTGATGATACAAATAACTGACATTATTAATAGGGCACTGTCCTGGGAAAACCCCAGATTCAAGTCCCTGTGCTGCCTAATTTGGAGCCAGAGATTGAACCTGAGTTTTCCGCTGCCCAGGCTATCTCCTATGCATCAGAAAGTGTTTCTCTCTCAGTTTTGTTTTGGTTCCATATTGGAATGAAAACAATTTTTGAAACATTTTGCAAAGTGGAATTATTTCCTGGCCAGCCCTATTTATTTCTATCACTAACTCCTGGGTGATTTCAGTAGTGGTAGTAGTATTTCTCTTATGCGGCATATACACTGAAGTTTTGTTTGTTTGTTTTTTAAATCTCCCACCTCTGCACTTAAGTTGATACATTCCCACCAGCGTTAGTAATACTGGAATCGATAGTGTAGACTGGGAGGTGATGCTTGTACCAAACGCTGCTCAGAGCACCTGTGGACAACTCCAGTTGGTTAAATGTGCAAGCAGTTGGCATACACTAGTGCTCCTACCATTACTGGTGTTTTACTGGTGCTAGTGCAGCAGTGGGAAGATGTCCTGAAAATTGTTAGTGGAGACAGCTGAGATTTAGATAAGCAACTGCAACAGGGAGCCATGTATGAATTTTACTTAAGACTTGACATTTTTCTATTATATGTAGCAGCCCTAGATTTTATGGAGTTATCATACACAGCTTGAAAATAAGAGGTGAGAAAACTTGAAAAGCAATTAATTACTTTAAAACAGTTTAACCATGTGTGAGGGGAAAAGTCCTTAGACTTGGTCAGCCAAATTAAATGTGTTTAGCATCCGTGCGAAGGTTCCAATGTAATAATACTTTAAAATATGTGCATGAAAGAGATTTGCTCTGTGATATATCTAAGCATAGCCATTATCTTTAATGGGATATTTAGATTCATATATGTTACCAGCTAACTCCACAGAGTAAGCAAACATGGCGGTGTTGAACCATTCCCACTCCTGGTGAAAGTACTGAAAAAGCAGTATGATTCAACATGACTGAACAGCACTGCTTAGTTTCTTGGGTACAAAGGACTTCCTCTTGATTTTGTACCTGCCACCTTCAAGCTCTATGGTTTGCTGCCCTTCTTTGGCTGAGGAACAGCTGTTTAGATCCTTCCCTGAGCAGAACTTCCATCTTGTCCAGAATAGTCTTTGGACAATGTCATGAGGTACTCCTGGGGTTGATCATCCTTCTTTTGTAGCATTACCTGCTCATTCAAGCCCAGAGAGAAAAACAGAAAATCAATTGCCCATCCAGGGCCATGCTTCTTAGATTAAGCACTTCAGTTATAATAATGCTATTCAACTACTACTCACCTAATTGAGATGAACTATGGGCTAAACACTTTGTTTCACTTAAAATCCTGCCTTACTCATACCTTTTTTACATATAGGGGCCTGATTGGTTTTATTTAACGCTTATCAACATGGGATGTAAGCACCTCTAATAGTGTAATGAGTTTATCCTCACAACGGTCTTGTGGGGCAGGAATGTAGTACCCTCATTTTACAGATAGGAAATTAAGAAAGACTAAGTAAAATTTGCAGAAGTGCTAAATTCCATTTTCAAAACTTAGTTGGCTTCCTAAGTGCCCAAGTCTCATGGACATTTAATGAGATTTCTGCTACTAAATGTCTATGTCCCTTTTGAAAAATGGGACTTCAGCCCCTATGTTACTTAGCTGTTCTTCTAGTCACCCAGGAAGTCTATGGCAGAGTCAGGCATTAAATCCAGGTCTCATTAATCCCAGTTCCACACCTTAATCACAAACAATTTTTTCTTGTTCTTTTCTTTTTACTCACTTTGTCTACCTCTTCATTTTCTTTTCCTTGTGTTTACTCCTCCTTTCTTTGTCACCTTTTTCTTTCAGTAATATTAATCTAATGATATTTTTCCTGTATTGCTTATTTTCTCACACACCCCTAGATAAGCCATTTAATTAGTTGAAAATGGATAACTGATTATGAGGCAACTCTTCAAAACGACCTGATTTTGTCCTGAGCCAATGAAAGTGCTTTCCAAAATTAGCCTGTATATCACTTGTCAGCCTATCATTACTTTCACATCTGCTGCTGCTGACATTGTCTTCTACATTGAAAATAGACACTTTAAATTTGAATTGCACACAAATGCCAGGACATTCACAAATATAATAAATGAAAAGTGACAGTAAACGTTGCTTTCAAAATTCCACAGTATGGACTTAAATTTTCAAGATGCTGAGAACCACCTCAGGGGTAAGAGCAGGCAGTGCTCTCTAGGGGGATACTCAGCACCACTCTAGTTCCAGCCCACTGAAAATAAAGTGGTGAAGAACTTCCCTTCAGAACTATCTGTGAGAAAAAGCTTCTTTACTTCATATCAGAGGAGTAGGGAGGTGACACAAGGTTAATATGGCTCTTTCACTTGGAAATACATATATTTTCTACCCTAAATAGATTCAAAATTAAATTATGGATGTTAGCCACCTTTGTTTTTGATGTCTTAGATGGCTTTTCATTTAATTTCAAGAGAGTAAAAAGCGATTCTTAAACTACTCTATGGACCAAATTCAGCCCTGGTTTAAGTGTGCACAGCTCAAATAGAAGCCAAGGAGTTGCACCTGCTTATGCTGAGGCTGAATTTTATCCTAAATCTCCAAGATTAAAACTAATAACTTTTACTAATTCATGTTCCAAAAGGTGAGTAGAGTCATTATAATTTGATTGCTATCTAAAGAAAGTACTACTAGGTCACCATTCTGTAACATCTCTTTATCCTCTTGAGGTTTCGACTCTTCCTGGTCATTTGCTTCCAGTATTGTATTTGTTTTACACATGTGTTCTTAACTGCAATCTCAGTTCACAGGTATTGTTCTGAATTATTTATATGTACTTTGTTATAATACCAATTGATTATGTAATCATGCACAGAGCTACTAGAGTTATCATATACTTAATTCTGCGTAACCCATTCTATTGTAAGTCTCTGTTTTCAATTGCTTCTCCACCTAATTTTAACTACTCTGTCAGAAATTGTACATTTGTTGTCTTTCTCAGGTTGATTTTTGTGTCTGTTTCAATAAAAAATGATTCAGCCATTTCAGAGAAAGAGGTTAGAGGAAAATATATAGTTTGCCAATACTAAAAATATTTTCCAACCGTTTCCACCATATTTTTGGGGGAGACATTCCTACAGTCAGGGAGATGACTTTTGCCATGAAATCCATCCAGATTTGGTCAAGTGATAAGTCAATCCTCTGAAAATCACCACTTACATGAAGTAGACCTTTATTAGAAGTCTGACGCTAATATTTCTGAGCATTCCATGGTACTGAACATGCAGTCTCCAGCGAGCCTCATTCATGGCAGGCACATAGAACCAGGGAGGGGTGGGGGAATATGGGGAGGTGAAGCTGCAGTCCCTTTGGCCTAGGAGAAGGAGTTGTAGTTGGGAGGAGACTGAGTTTTAGTCTCAGCTCCTCCAGTGGCTGGTGCTGATAATTCTGTGTCCTTCAGACTTTTTTGAAAAGGTCTTATGCCCCTAACTTAGGAAGCAAGCAATTATTATCCACTCATTTTTACAGATGAGGTCATGGTAGAGATTTTGAATGTAAATAGATCCCTTACATCTAAAAAGGATGACCCCAGACTAATTCTTTTAACTATTTTCTTTCAGTATGTTTGTAGCAAATCTGTGCTATCAACAATGATTAGACAGTTCTTTCCTCCAGAGCCAGGGAAAGAACCCAGAATTCCTGATTCACAGCAATCCTCCACTCTCTTGGAAATAGTTATGTGTGCCACAGGAAAAGTATATTGGGGTGGCACCATCTAGTGACTGCTTGACAGAGGATCTTACTGTAGTACTGCTCCCAGATATTCCAAGTTCAAAAGGTAGAGATTTGTATTGCAAATCTAGAGGCTTTGGGTTCCAGTTCTGCTGACTACTCTTACAGAGCAGGGTGGGTAGGAGGAAAGCAGTCGATTTTCAAACAAAGGGTTTTATTTGTTCAGTCTGTTTTCTAAAAAAAACAAAAACCAAAACCAAAAAACCCACCTAGGAAGTATTTAAAGCTCCTTTAAAAAATATTACATTTTCAAATTGAACACTAAAGAGTAAGAAAATGCAAGAATTAAGGTTACTTGTGCAATCCTAATTTTGCATATTCATTTGCTATTATCATTAATAACATGCTCACATATTTGTTCTATAGAGCCCCTCCTTTGTTCACTACAGAGGGTGGACAGTTATTTGGTAGAGGGCTGTATGAAGAGAAAGACTCTTTACTGAAACCCAGCAGGACAGGTCTCTTGACTCAGTCACAGACTACCTAAGTGATAATGGCCAAGACTATTTTAATTCATACTCAAATGAAGGCTTCACAGACAGCTTTAATCCGGGCATTTTCTAAATTGAGTACTTGACTTTGAAGCATTAAGGCTCTGTTGACATAGGGTTTTTTTCTTTTTTTCTGTGTACATGTACGCTCACACACACAAACATGCACTACCATTCCAAAAAAAAATACATTTCAAAAGCACCATGTCTTTATAAACATCAGTATGTTTTATAAACGGTAAGGAATTAATCTTCACATTGTCCCCTCTGAGATAGGTAATAGTCTCATGTCGAAGGGCAGGTCTTCACTACCCGCCAGATCGGCGGTTAGCGATCGATCTTTTGGCGATCGATTTCTCGCGTCTTGTGAAGACGCGAGAAATCGAACACCCGCAGTTCCCCCGTCGACTCCGGAACTCCAGCTTGCCGGGAGGCGCAAGCTGGAGTCGACGGGGGAGCACTCCGCTGACTGCTGCCGCCGTGAGGATGGCAGGTAAGTCGGCAGCAGATACGAAAAGTGAAGTTGCGTATCTGCCGTTGATCCCCCCTGGTAGTGAGGACCAGCCCACAGATTCAGAAACTGAGACTCAAATGCCTGGTCTAAGGTCACACAGCAATTTAGTTAGTGTCACAACTTGAATTCAGATCTTCTTATTCCCAGACCCGTGACAATTCTTATTCCTCTTCTTGGTTTTTAATAAGCAGCTATCCTCACCTTCTTTCTGTATTACTTTTCTCATAGAGCCACTCCTTCACTCAGCCTGCTAGCGACTACATGTGGAACAAAGAACTAGAATGAGGGATGGCACACTTACCCTCCCTCTCCCATGACAGAAGTAGTAGGAATTAGGAAGCCAATATTATTTTCCTTAATATTTCCTGAATCATGCTCATAACAGTAATCATCCCAAGCTAGGTTTAAGTGTGGGAAGGTCAATGACAGTGTAGAGACAAGAACACTGGAGGGAATGTGTAATTCACAGCCTAATCAAAACATAATGAGTGCCTTCAAAAGCAGCATGCCCACAGTAGTAGGGGAGGTATTAATGTAGCCAAAACACAAAGCTTAGCCACTCAGCACTATTGTAAATCAAACCCCAGGGTCTCAAGTCAGGCACCCAGAAAATGAGGAACACACAACTAGTTGCCAATTGTGAAATGTTTGGTGTAAGTGACTTGCCCAGCATCATATAGGAACTGAGGCAGAAACTGGGATAAAATCCAAAACTCCAGGCAGCATTCATGTGTTAAACATGGGTCTATCCTTTCTCTTCCAGCAGTCCCTTGCTTCCTTTGTGATAAACCCAACTTCTGCAGAGATCTTACAAGTAATAGTCTCATTAAGTATAGAACCCTGATTCAACCTCCGAGCATATTCCATTTTATACACTAGATGGGGTCTGAGGGAAACAAGAGTTTGTCATTAAAGCTGCTCGAATAATTGGTTGGTTGGTTGGGGTTGGGGTTTTTTTGGTGGCCAAATTGAAAAATAAGAAGGAAAAAAACAACAACACTTTGGTTGACACTAAATGCAAATTGTTCTATTTTGGTTTTGTTCCCACCCAAACCAAAAATTTAAAAACAATTTGGTCTTGAGTTTTTTTTTTTTTACCCTTTTTTAAAATAATGACCTCTAGCTGATTTTTAAATGAATGTTGTTTTGAAACAAAGTAAAACATTTTGTTGTGAAAACATCAAAATGAAATATTTGCCTGTTTTGAATCTTTCTTTCAGCTGAAACTAATTGCTGTGTTTGATCCAAATTGGTGAATAATGTCAATTGAGTTGAAACTGCATTTTTCAGTGAATAAACCGTGTATCCAAAAAAATCACCCAACTCTATATGTGATCACGAAATTAACTCAACTGTAATGCATGTGCACTGGGTGGAAGACTAAGTTTCTGCAGGTTTCTGGCTTGATTAAGGCAGGTCCTTGAACTCTAGAATCAGAGAGGTAGCCACATTTGTCTGGAATTGCAGAAGTGACAAAGAGTCCTGTGGCACCTTAAAGACTAACTAAAGTATTGAAGCATAAGCTTTTTGTGGGCTAATACCCACTTCGTCGGATGCATGCAGTGCTAATACCCACTTCGTCGGATGCATGCAGTGCTAATACCCACTTTGTCGGATGCATGCAGTGCTAATACCCACTTCGTCAGATTCATGCAATGCTAATACCCACTTCGTCAGATTCATGCAATGCTATTTTGTGGGTATTAGTCCACGAAAGCTTATGCTTCAATACTTTGGTTAGTCTTTAAGGTGCACAGGACTCTCTGTCACTTGAACTCTAGGTCTTTTACATTGTAGATAAATGCCCTAACTACTGAGTTCCTGGCACCTCTTCTTGCTGAGATTTCATCCTGTATCAAATTCTTTTATGATTAATGTTTTCTTGAAATCAGTATGTTGCCACAGAAAGTTTCCGTTTCAATCAATGAGCATTTTGTGATGAAAAACCTATAAAATGAAATTCCAACCACTTCTGCCTGCAACCCTTCTCTTGTTTCTTCCTGCATGATGCCTGGATGCCAAGAAGAACAGGAAATAGTTCATCCCTGACAGCAGGAACACTCCTCCCACCCAGTCTCTTTCTATGCAAGAGAACACACAAGTTTCTCAGTTAAATATTTGAAATATATTAATATGGACAAACAATATATTTTCCTCTAATCAAGCTCTCTCAAAAAGATAAACATGTTTTTTTTTCAAATGACTTCCCTCCCCAAAAAAGAAAATAAAACAACCTGAAGAAAACACCCATCAAGAAAAATTTCAGCCCATATGGTTAACATTTGGCAGAGTTTTAAGCAACTGAAAATGGGTCTTGTAACAGAGAATGTTGGACAAGCTTAACTATTTGCCACGCTACTAGATCTGCCTGCATTAATAAAATATAATCCTGCCACCAAGATTTGAAAATCAAATTAGACAGACAACAAGTAGGAGTAAAGGAAATATTATCTTCATTATCTATCTAGATGAGGAGCTGATGCACAGAATGATGCAAGGCCTGAAGTTAATAGACTGTGGGGAATCAGGGGACTTCCCACACAGACCTCACTGTGGTATCATGGTCTGAGTGATTTTTCCCATTGTGTTACAAAGTCTGTGGCAGACCTGGGAGCTGAATCAAGTTCAGTGCTTTAATTATAAGAACATTCTTTGTCTGTAATCCAAAACTCAAAGCAAGACACACTTGATACTGCACAGTTACATTAACAAAACTCCCACTGTTATCTCAAAACCACATGAATCTCAAGTCATACTGAGGCCTTTATTATTTTCCAGTGGTTCTTGTAATAGGCCAGGGTCAAATTCTCTATTAACTTTCACAAGGTGTTAATCAGTTGGAATTACAACGTGTATAAATTACATTTGGTCAGCTCTTCAACTTTAGCGTCTAGCCAGCATTGGAGATGGCACCACTGAACTACGACAATACTGCCTCTTTAGTAGTACTAGGGAGTATTTATTATTTGTATTACAGTGGCACCTAGAGGTGAGGGCTCCATTGTGCTAGACACTGTACAAATATATAATAAAGACAGTCCCTGTCCCAAAGAATGTATAGTCTAAGTTACTTCTCTTTGCAATGCAAAATCAATGTTGCAGACACTAGAGATTTGAGTACAGTTTGGGGAGAACATCCCACTTTCAGGTACTTATTGGAATTGATCTTTGAACTTTTTGTGGTTCACATATCACTCATTTATATTTACCTGAACAGTAATTTTGTGGTGGTGTATGTGCGTACCCTTTACAGTACATACTTTTTTCACCCCTCTTTTTATAAGGATCCTTTTCACCTCCAGCTCAATCAATTGTAACATCAGCTATGTGGGTATATCATCAATAGTGAGGATTGACCCTGAGATCTCAGGTTCTAAAACCCAGAGCCTCTGGTGACTGAGCTAAAAACACAATTCTCTTAGCCAAGCTAATGAATGACGCTAATCAACTTCAGGGCACCATATTGAGTGGGTGGGAATGGCACACACTCTTGAAGTCCCTACATCTATCTTTATATTTCCCATTATATAATCCACATTATTTTTCCCACCTCCCCTCTTCAGATCTTCACTTTCCTTCATGCTCATATTGTTTTTCCTTTTCCTGCTGCCAAGTGGCACTTCATCTGGGAACAGCATTTTCACATATTTCCAGTGGATACTGTATGAACACTAAATTTTATTCCTCAGCTGAGAAAACATTTTACTAATTGAAGTGAGACTCACAATGTGTTGTATTGCTCAAACTCATTTAGAATGAGTTCTGACATTCAAAAGGGTTTCGATTAAGCAAAATAGTCTGTTCTTCCCTAGTTAAGGCTGCCTGCTAATTTAATTGAGGTCACTTAATCAGAAACAACCATAGCCTATTGTAATATCACTGTATGCCTCTTTATCAGCTAATTTGGTAATAGCTACATGATTCCCTCACATACACACACACCCACACACATTTTGAAACCCTGTGTGATAAAGTCGGGTTGAAAAAAACAACCTTGTAAGATACACTTATTAGCGTTCAGCAATCTCTTCAAACTATTAAGTAATGAATGTCAAATCACTTTTCAAAATATTCATGGTTTAAAATAAACATGAATCATTCTTTTTATTACTTTTCTCATTAAAGATTTTCTTCACTAAAGATGATGCCATAGTAGAGGATTTTATGTACTCTATTGAATGAGAATCCTGAAAGATTAGGATAAAATGGGAAATCTTGCTTGGAACCTCTTCGGTTCTATTGACAAACATGGAGAATAATTAAATAGTTCAATCAATGTAGGAGTGAGTTTCTATGTATAACCAGCCATCTCCTCATTTTGTGCATGAGAGCAATTCTGGTATACACTTGCTGAGGAACTGACCCTACGTCTCTCCCTTGATGGTCCAAGCATTCCAGATTTCACCTGTCTTTCTCTTTCATGTCTCCCTACATCGTGGAGGTTTCTAGAGTCTCTTGCATTCAGTAAGAAGTTCAGTCAACAGGCTTGCAAAGCTCCTCCACATACTCTCCCTGTCATAAGAGCTTGTCTCAGAGATTACTAGGGGTATGCCAAAGTAAGCCCCCATTGCCAAATGGGTTTCAAATTCCATGATTTTCTACAATAAATATCAAGATGAATCTTAGTTTCTCCAGAGACTTCTACAATTGTTCCTTCTTTTATACAAGTAGGACTCGGGGATAGAGGTTGACTTTTGTAATAATTGTTCCAGGGGTAGCTATTTGACAGCATTATGTAAGTACTCTCTTGATGGGTAAAGGATAGAATCAGAGATGTTAAAGACAGATAAGTTAATATGTCCATCTCCCTGCCACTGAAGGACTGTTCCCTGATGAGTAGGAGGCAGCACCGAGGAGCTCCATAATAAAATTCTGCTGTCCAGTTGAAGGGAAAGCTGAGATAGTTCCCTCCCTTAAACGGAGTTTACCCTCCCTCTGGAAACTGCTGAGTCACCCCTGTCAGAGATGACTCACAAATCTGAAGAGCTTTGCTGAAGAACAAAACTTTTGTCTTTAGAACATGAGGCATATTGCAACCAAATGGGAGATGTAAAAAACAATGTCCCAGGAGAGATTAAATCTTGACCCCTGTACGAGATCTCCATTCCAACTATTCTCTTCAGTTTACTGTGCTATATTTACCATACACTCAGTACTTTTTGTTTCAGGAACAAAATTGAATCCATTTTGCAGCTAATGTAGGTTTGGTCTTTCCTTGTGCACTGAGATCCACTAGCTCTCCTCAGGGCCTGTATTGAGTCTGGCTGAAGCAAATGGTATTCTGCATGAGCCCTGGGGTCTGTACTAATGGAGCTCTGTGCAGGACCGGGGTCTTGGTTATGATTTTGAAGCCATACTCTTTTTAAAAATAGGAAGACAAACCAATAGATTCCCTAGTTCTGCAAACAAGCTAACACTCTCAAGTACGTGGCAGACACAGATAATCACGGGCTAAGGGGGGACAATACTTGCTCAAGCTTCTTATTTACACTTACTTATTCTGATGCAGGGTACCATTCCCTTCACTGGGGCTAATTTTGAGTAACTGCTTGTAGGATAAGGCCTGTTACAAGGTAAGTTACTCCATCAGGTCTCACCCCTGAAAGTTGAGGGTTCCCCAAGTATACTGAAGACTCAAACCTCCAACTTCCTTTTCTGGTTTTCATGGGGCTAGTACGAGATAGGGTTACGTGTCTGGGGAGTATATTTAACTATATTAATTTAGAGAAGTCTTGGGGCTCATTTACTCCACCGGCCATATTATCCCTCCCAAAAATTGCAGGCATAACATCACCTTTAGCCTTTCAACCCTCAGGTGGGCTGAGCTAAGTTCTGGCACATCTGAGGATTGAGGTATTTATGAGTTTGAGGAGTGTGCTGCTCACTCCAAAGAAAGTGCAGCCCACACCAGAGACAAGCTCTGAAATTTGCATTTTTCCAGGCTGAATCTCATTTTATTTCCTCTTTTGATTTCTATTCTTCCTAGACCCTTTCTCATTATGTGTCTGTTCGCTCCGGCAGTGGGAACACCTCCTCTAATTAATGAACTGTTTATACCTTCGCACAGATTATTAATGAAGTCGTTACATAAAATAAAGCCGAACACAAAATTGCAGCATTCCACTGAATAAACACTGTGTCCTTCAAGAACCCTTGTCATTAGCTGCATTGGCATGGTCTTCGTTACTTCCTAATGGTCCATAACACTTCCCTTTATTTTTCTTATTAATGATAGATTTTAAAAGCAGTTCAATAGCCCAGCCACGATTGAATCATCAGGAACTTAATCTTCCTCCTCACTTTAAAAAAAAAATCAATTTAGCCTTCATGAAAGATGCCACATTGACAGACTTGTAGATTGAAATCTTCTATTTAAATTAAGTACAGCATAGTACAAGAAGCAGGAGCACAGTCTTTCCCAGCCTTCACAAAGAGACTGACCACCTTTAGGCATGAGAAGTTAATCCAGCACCTGTATTGGTTCAGTCCTTGACTTCTTCATTGATATTGCCTAAAAGTCTGCCATTTAGTGTTAATGATAGCTTAAGCAGGAGGCCTGTTAGCAATTCATGAATATCTCTTTTTCTTTTATTAACAAAACTGTTGAAGCCTTCTAGCTGTAACACAATTCGCTAATATATACAACCTTGTCCTCCTCTATCATCCTTGTATTGTTTTCCACCTCATTCCCCATTCACACACTGTTGTGTCCTACACCTCCATTGCATCTTGTCCTTATTTACATTGTAACCTCTTTGGGACAAGGATTGATGGTTGTATAGCACCCAGCACAATAGTGTCCTGATGGAATCTATGGGACCTTTTCTATTAAGGAGAGCACTTCAGCACGTGAACAAATCCCATTGACATCAATAGAACTCAAGCCAATGTGCAGATGTTTTCCTGATTTGGGGCCTTCATGAAGCTTCTGGAATACATAAGTACAATATCTCCATTTGCTCATCGAATGTGCAGGATCAAGTACTGCTCTTATTCTTTTATAAATACAAACTCCTTTTAAATTCAGGGAATTACACAAGATTTACAGTTGTAGATGGCAACAAATTTGGCCAATATATGTTCAGAATAACTTGGAATTAAAATTGAAATTCATTCATGAACATATCACCTTTGAGCATTTAATGCATATAAAATAAAATGTTCATTATTATAGGAGAAACTGGCAGCACTAGCTAAAGTTCAGGTTGCCTTAACATATAAATTGTTGGAATTTCTTTTTTTCTGTTTCTCTTTAAAAAATAGGAAAAATTGCAAAGTCATAAAGTGAAAAATTAGGAAACATAAATATTAAGGTTTTCCCAGCAACTTTCATTAGGCCTCCTTGTGTATATGCACTATGATAGTCTTCAATTACATTATCACTTACTATTTTTTCCCCAAAGGATTGTGTCTTATTCAACACGCAGGACAAACCTGCTTTGAGGATAAATGAGGGCTGTGTAATAAGACTGTCGCCTATAGGATCCCTGGCCCATTTGTTGCAGAAGCTGAATGTTGTGTAGTGAATTAGACAGGGATTTCAGAAATAGAAAAGGAGGTCTTATTGGTAATACAGTTGAACGCCTCCCTGGAGAACTACATTTTCTCTCTACTTCTGCCACAGAGATCCTATGTGATGCTAGGCAAGTCACTTAAATCAAAATGTCATCGCTGGCAACTAATGGTGTGTTCTTTATTTTCTGGGTGCCCAACTGGAGACAACTGAGGCCTGAGTTGCATGACTGCTGAGCCCTCATAACTGCAACAGAAGTTGATTGGAGCAGGGCTTTGAACATTTCTTCTCCTACTTCTTCTTCTTCTTCTCATGTCACAACTAGATTTTTTTTTCAGAACCATGCACAAGCAATGGCTCTTTCCATGGCTGCAGTGTGGTTCTCCTTCATACATGTTGTGACACTCTGCACCATGTATTCACCATAGTGATATAATTATGATGCATCTTGTACAAAATAGGTCATGTGAGACGTCAATGGAAAAGTTAGTTTGCTGAATTTGATTATTCTAATTGTATGCAGGTATCAGTTTCATAACTGGAGTTATAAATGTTGATTATACATTTGTATTTCAAATGTGCTTGCTTATGGGTAACTCTCACAAGGTAGTCTACATCCAGTCTAGCCGCACACTGTGAATGGGTTATTAGGTAATGGCACATCAACAAGAACAGTGGATTATGGGAAAAGCTTATCCTCACCTGAAGGGCTGTCCTATGGATGCTTCAAATTTACAGGAAGTGGAAGATTGGACAAATAACCAGGGAGAAGTATAAAAATATTGCTCAGGCACTAGAATTACTTAGAATCTATCTTTCTGTAGTTAATAAATTTATCAAATATATGTATATATTACAAACTTTAAATTCTAATAAACTATACATTATTATATAATAAACTATAAAACTGTATGTTTTGCTAGAAGTTCATGTTTAGTTACTTCTGTGTGACCATAAAATTGATGCCTTATGTCTTCCGTCTGCCATGGTCTTTCCCTGTGGCTTGCCACCTTCCTCCTGATGTTTTATGGTGCAATGCCATAAGACATCCTTTGGTGTTGGCATTAGAAAGTCTATTATTTCTTGACAGCTGTCATTTTAAAAAGGGTCTAGTTTTTTGGTATGGATGGATGGTTCCCATACTGGACATGCATATTGTGCTGAGTATGAACAGTTGCAGATTTAGTCATGGGTATTTTTAGTAAAAGTCATAGGCAATAAACAAAATGTCATGGCCAGTGACCTATTCGTGACTTAATACCCCCAACTAAATTTTAGGTGCTGGAGGTGGGGAAGGTTCTCCAGCAATCACTGCTGCTCTGGGGATGATGGGGACATGCAGGCCAGGGTTTCACCACTGCTGCTCTGGGCAGGTGGTGACCCATGGTCCTACCACTGCCACTGTTCCTCTGGGTGCGGGGTGGCCTTTGGCCCCACTCCCACCTCTGTTCTTCCAGGTGAGGACAGCCCTGGGCATCACTGCTGTTCCTAGAGCGCTGCTCCAGGGCAGCACCCAAGACCAGTTGCCTGGGGTCGTGGCCTGTGCAGCTGTGGAAGTCCCCAAGGACCCAGAAATTCATGGAATCCATGACTTCAGGGATCTCCATTAAAGTCTTGCAGAGTAAATTATAATGCAAGGGGTCTGAATTCAGGTTGCATAGGCAACCTAAAGTCCAGAAGTTCCTAACTTGTGAGTGCTTGCCTTTGCAACATTAATATTCTTTTAATGTTTTTTTATGATGCAGTATACAAATATATTCAAAATTATGATGATGTTTCATCAAATTATTTCTATTTTTGAATACTGGCCAAGTATAGTGCAAATTTGGGCATTATGGCATATGGATTGTGAATAAGAGAGTTGCTCTGTGTGTGTTCAACTTTTAAGAGAAAAGACCGAACCTTCCTTTCCTTTTGCTTTCTGGCTTGACTCTTTATTCACAAAGGGATATGCAGGTGCTCACACTCTTTTCATAACCACATCACTACTTCATAAGCCATTTTTTATATTATCTTTCAGATCAGTACACATTTCATATATTCCTTCAGTAGAATAAACAATTCTCTCCCACTCTCTTAAGAAGAGGAGCACATGAAAGAAACCCCATACCTGGGCACCAGATGCCACGACTAGACAGACATTGTAGGTCATGATTACTGCTTTTTTCCTATCATCTTATGTTCTCTTTTTCTGCCCTCTCTTCATGGGTGGAGAAAACACATCTGTGTGTGGGAAATCAGGAGTTTTCTGCTCACCGAGAAAGCTACTTGTGCAGTGGAAGTTTCTGTGACTTTTGCCTTCCCCACTGTCATCAAAAAACCTGCCATCTGTCCATCAGCTGGTAAAAAGCGTGCAAGAGATGGTGCACTGAGAAATTGATGCTAGCATATTCTGTAGGAGTGGATGGCATCGATTACAGAAGTTTTCCCAGAGAATGACAAAAGAGATACTGAAAGTATGTATTCTCGCTGTCAGTCATCCATCCACTCTCTCGGCTCAGCTATATGCTTGGGATTGTCTCTCTTTCAATTATGGCTGGAAATGATATATTCCATGAGCTACACATTTGAGCAGGTCATCCTGGTATTTATAACAGTACACAAATTCAGGCCCAGGAGCTCTATAGCAAAACAGATTGGCCTTTCTGAAGGTGTTTTGTTAATTTTAAAAGGAGCACAATTTAAAGCCAGTGTCTCTTGGTATGTGGATTAACGTAGTAATGTGCATTAAGGATGTAATGTTATACAAGTACTGTATTCATTTGAATTCAAAGGCAGTGCTGCTGGTTAGTACAGTCAGTGGAACCTGTATCCTATGAGGAATATTATTTTGTCTACACTTAAAAACCCTGCGTCTAGCTTCAAACCAACCAGAAACGTCATGTATTGAATCCATTTACATTATGTCACCTTGAATCTTTTCTTCCTGACAGTTTAATATAATCTGCTTTGCAGTTTCATACCAGAAAAGACTGCAATACAAAAATGTATCATTCTGTGACAGTTTTTATTGTAATATTCACCTAGAAAGAATGTTCCCTCTGATGCACTATGGTGGTTTAGCCTCTTCCTGTTCTCAGACCACTTGAATTGTATAGGAAGTGACTAAATACAGTAGAACATAGACCATTAATTTAATTGGTTTTAGCCTGAATTAACCCTAGTGTAAGACCAAATCTGACCCTAAATCCAGATTGGAATGACCCACAAAAGAGCCAGGCACAATTGAAGCGCATTATCTCATCTGTTCCTTAGAACCGTGTCCTCCTAATACTCTTGGGGGTATAAGCCTACAAAGGGTATGGGAAAAGATGGAGTCTATAGCCCTATTCTTTTCTGCCTTGCTCAGTGCGATGGGACTGATGCAAGGAGTGATGGGGTGTGTTTTACACCCTCTTCAAGGATACAGATATCCTCTTGGGAACTGTGCAGGAATGCAGTTCCTTAAGGCACAGTCTCTCCTGCAGCTCCTCTTGTGTTGGTCAGGCTCCAAACGAGACTTGTGTCTAAAAGTCACAATGGAAAGCACGCTCTCTCTCTATTTTTGCATGTCGCTTTCTGGAATTACATCCCAAAAGATAATAAAATCACAGAATTGGTACGCTACATATAGCAGTACTTAATTACAGATCTGTAGTGGGAGAAGGGATATTTATAAGCATCAGGCAGATTCCCCATACAGTCTCCAACTCTGATTGTTCAGGAGTTGAATATGGCACTGCATGAAGTATAAAGTATCCACATTCAAAATATTGAAGAGGGTTCTTGTATTTCACATTGCATAGCAACTCCAAATCACAGTTCTGGGATCCAGTATATACAAAGTGCTGCTGCCACCATCGCCCAAATATAAAAATTACAACCACATTATCCTGACATTAGATAACTTCATAACCTACTCATTCAATTCAAGATCCAATTACAAACTGCCTTCCTTATTTCTACAACCCACTACGGGTTAGTTTCAGCCTCCTTTGTTTTTTTCCTCATTCTCTGTTCATCCTCACTGTGCTCTTGTTCATAAGCTCAACAGTGATGGAGCAAAATCCTTTTCCTCTGTAGCTCCTCTTGACCGGAATAACAGTCCTATATCTCACATCTTCATCTGCTTTCCATTCCATTTCCAGTATTAGCTGAAATTTTCTTCTTCACCCAGATTTTTTACTTTATCCCTCTATGGTCTAATTTATCTCTGATTATTAATTAACTCTCAAACTTTATGTTAAGATTCTTAGTCAGACTGTAATGTCCTTACTCACCTTGGCGAGAAATGACTGGAACCAATAGGACTACTACTCTGAGGAGCAGCTTGCCAGCATGAGAAAAGAGTTCATAGTCTGGCACTATGTAAAAGACTCTTCAAAATGAAAATCTATTGAGTTTACTGCTCAAGAACTTAGAACCTGACACAAACACTTCTCTTACAGAGATATTTATATGCACACTTGCAGGAAGTAAATGACATCTGTGAAAAGGAAAAGAATGCAAACAATAGATTTAATGCTAACCTTTTGTACTTGTCTATTTCTGTGGAGACATTAATGAAACACCTTTGATAATTTTGGACAGGGAGAAAGGAAGGAGGACTGTCATGGAAGTTCACATATTTGACCTTGTAGCGGGGTGACCACCCGCTCCCCCCTGAAAAGGGGCTGGGGTAGCCCCAGGAAGGGGGCTGGAAGCAGCCCAGGGACAGGGGTTGTAGCTGGGAGCCTGCTAGCAGGCTTAAGTGGAAAGCAGGCTCAGCTGTGTGGCCACGCCCCAAACATTCCAGGCTGTATAAAAGCCTGGGAGGCAGGAGCCAGAGAGTCAGTCTACTCTGTAGTCAGAGGGAGACAGGGCCTGGCTGCAGGGAGCTAGTAACAGAGTACCCAGACTGGGACAGGGCGAGGGCAAGGGCAAGGCAGCTGGGAGCCAGGGAGCGACTAGCTCTAGCTGGAGGGCCCCAGCTTGCTGAGCCTAGGGAAGGCCTGACCCACGGGGTACTGGGGGTTGCAAGGGGGCAGCCCTGGGCTGGTTAAGAGCAGCAGGCCAACTCCTTCTTGCCGGTGATGAGTAGCCATGAGACTGCGGTCAGCCTCAGGGAACTGAGGCAGTGGTGCCTGGAAGTGGCCGTATCTGATGCGAGTTGGGGATAGTGGGTGTTGGGTTCCCCCAGGGAGGGGAGACCCTAAGACCGGGGGGTACTGCAGGGGTGCAGCACCCTCAGCAAGAGGCTCCGGGGTCCGGGAGGGACACGGGGCCAGTGTGGAGAAGCGGACGTCGGCCGGCAGAGGGCGCTCCCGGGTCAAAAAGAGCTAATTCCCAGATGACCAGACGGGGACGCCGCCGGGTGAGTGACTGGCCCCCTTACAGACCTGTTCATATGAGGCTTGGTCTAGTTGAAAACTCTAAGAATAAAGCATTTACTTCAATGATGAACAGACAGCATCCATAAGAGACCTGTGCAAACTTTATATTTCTATGTTAGTAGACCTCCGGGAAAGATGCCTTAAATTATACAAGAATCTCTATATTATTCTATACTTTAAAGAGAATAACCTGAGAGGAGAGTTCTTTAGAGGGGTTTGTAAGGAAGAGAGAGGGGAGTAATCTAATTAAAAGAGTTACAAACAGGGCTTTCAGTTCATCTCCATATAACAATAGAAATCAATAAGACCTAGTGCTCCTGATTATTCCTGAGTATTCCATTGTTCACAGTATAACCTGGAGCAAGTCACTTAAGTTCTCTGTGTTTCAGTGACTTTCATTTCTGTATTTTTCCTCTGAGTTGCTTGTGCAATTATATATATATAATATATTACAGTTTTATATTTTTGTAGCACAATAACAATTGGCTACATTCCTAGAGTCCATAAATGTCAAAGATAGCTTTCATGTTTATGTGTACATTTATATCCCTTTTTTATAGATAGGGATGAAAATGGACACAAAAACCTGAAATATATATGAAGTGTATAATTGGATTTCAAAGAAATAATTATCAATATAATATAATATAATTTAATATAATATAGTATAATCTAATATAATATAGAATAGAATAGAATTAATATATAGTGCCTGGAAGGTTTCTTTGAGATCAGGGTCCCACTGTGCTAAGTGCTGTCTGTCAGGCTATCTAGAGTAGCTCACAACTGTGAGTTCGTACATCAGGACAGACTGTTGGAAACAGGGCAGATACCCCAAACTGGTGGCGTGTTTTATAATTATATTTCACCAACCGAGTAAAAAATGTGAGTTCCTGGATCTCTATACCAGACTTACCAAGAAGTGTCAGATAGTCCCACTTAGCTTCTCCGGCCTATCTTGCCATCCAGCAAAAACTAGACTTTGTGATAGTGGTCACTTAAACCATAAAAAATCATACCACATCAGGTTGATCCGAGTCCAAAGCAGCCAGTCACTTACCCATGATCAATTCGTACTCCAGACCTTATACCAAAGACAATGCTGGCAGGCAGTTCTATAGTACATGAACTAATGGTTTAACAACTAAGAAAAAAGAATGAGCATTATTCAGAAGTTAAAGCAGGTAAAATATACATACAGTTTGTAACTCCAGATGGTGTCAGTGATGTACTAAACTTACAGTTTCCCAATAGTCTTTTTTGATTTTTCTCAGATTGCTTTGGGGAATCTCTACTTTGCATCAGGTACACTTCCCTGTAAGAAATAGTCCAGAGATGAAGGATTTTTTCCTTTAATTCATATTTATAGCTTTTTTCTTAAAGACAAGCTGACTATTTCCGTCCAGATGGACTATTTTGATGATAGTGAGTGAGGAATGAACTTTGAGAGCTTGGCCCCTGCTCATCACACATGGTGGCCCACTGCTTTGAAATTAGCATTTTCTGTTAAAGTTCTTCATTTTCATTTCATGAGGTTTCTTTCTTGTCTGATGGGTTATTTAGTTATGGGCATATACAATGTAAATATTTGCTATTATATTATAGCAGGACACAGATAAGTAAAACAATTCAGATAACATCTCATTAGTTTCCATGAAGTTTAAATAAGAAATACACTCATATATTTAACAATTACTTTATTCTATACTAATGCACAAATTAATAGACCTACATACACTCTAGCGTGATGTCTTCCGGTGTCAATCTGTACAAATACATAGGGAAAGTAAATCCCTGCCCTGAAGAGTTTACAATCCAAACACATATGATAAATGAAGAATATGGTAAGGAACTATTACCCCAAACTTTCAGATTGGAACTGAGCCAGATTAAGGATCAGACTTTCTGAAAGTCAGTGGCAAATAGGGGCCTAAGCCCACTAGTAACTGTTGAAAACTTTACCCAAGTGACTTGGCCATTCTCAAACAGAAACTATCTGGTAGTTTCAGGAACTGAACCCGGATCTGCGTCCCACTGCAGTGCGTCAACCACAAAATCGGCCTTCCTCTCAGATTTAAATAAATATACCATTAAGAAACCAAGTTGTGAGGCGTGCAAGGTTGTGCCAGATACTATTTGTATTATGGTAGCACCTAGGAGCCCTAGGTAATGGACCAGGACCTGGTTGTGTGGATGCTGAACAAATACAGAACAAAAAAACTGTCCCTGCCCCCAAAGAACTTACAGTCTAAGTAAAGTGGGGAAAATATATTTGCTTGATACACATGGTGCTCTTTATTTCAAACGATACAAAACGTTCTGTTCTGGAAAGCATTCGAGCTTGCATTTTGTCTGACTTCATGACAGTAGGATACACAGGAAGGTTAAAAGAGGATTGTGGCTGATAATTTTATACTTCTTAAGAAATTCATTTTCAAAATTTACAACAAGCTCTACTGTAAGGGAATGGATGTCAGCTTGAATTAACTGAGCTCTGCAGGCCTTTGAGAGGTCAGAAGAAGGAAATATAATGGTCAGAGAACCTCATCCAGTAATTTCTGCCTCAAGCCCATAACATCTGTTAACTATAACACATATTTTAGAAAGATATTAAGTTTTCATTTTACTTCAAGTCCTGGAAAATCCACCACATTCCTAAATAAGATGTCCCAATGGTTATTAACCTGTCTTAAAAAACATGTGCCCTATTTCTGTCTGAATTTTCCCTGCTTCTGCTTCCAACTATAGGATCACATTATGTCTTTTTCTGCTAAATTAAAGAGCTGTCCACTATCAGAAATCTCTTTTCCATATATATATTTATAGATCTTAAGCTATAAATCTCTTAAATTTCTCTTAGATAAACTAAATAGACTGAGCTTCTTAAACCTCTCAATGTATAAGGCATGTTTTTTAGACCTCAAATCATTCTTGCAACTCTTTATTTTCCTTTTCCAAGTTTTAACCATTCCTTTTGAAATACAGTAAACCCTCGATTTAACGGACCTCGATTTAATGGACTTCGGATGCAACGGACAAAATTTCTGAGCAAGTCTGATGCATCCGAAATCCATATAAGAACATAAGAACATAAGAACGGCCATACTGGGTCAGACCAAAGGTCCATCTAGCCCAGCATCCTGTCTACCTACAGTGGGCAGTGCCAGGTGCCCCGGAGTGAGTGAACCTAACAGATATGATCGAGCGATCTCTCTCCTGCCATCCATCACCCCCCTCTGACAGACAGAGGCTAGGGACACCATTCATTACCCATCCCGGCTAATAGCCATTTATGGACTTAGCCTCCATGAATTTATCCAGCTCTCTTTTAAACCCTGTTATAGTCCTAGCCTTCACAGCCTCCTCAGGTAAGGAGTTCCACAGGTTGACTGTGCGCTGTGTGAAGAAGAACTTCCTTTTATTTGTTTTAAACCTGCTGCACGCCAATTTCATTGAATGGCCCCTAGTTCTTCTATTTTGGGAACAAGTAAATAACTTTTCCTTATTCACTTCCTCCACTCCACTCATAATTTTATATACCTCTATCATATCCCCCCTTAGTCTCCTCTTTTCCAAGCTAAAAAGTCCTAGCCTCCTTAATCTCTCTTCATATGGGACCCGTTCCAAACCCCTAATCATTTTAGTTGCCCTTCTCTGAACCTTTTCTAGTGCCAGTATATCCTTTTTGAGATGAGGAGGCCACATTTGTACGCAGTATTCAAGATGTGGGCGCACCATGGATTTGTATAAGGGCAATAAGATATTCTCCGACTTATTCTCTATCCCTTTTTTAATGATTCCCATCCTGTTTGCTTTTTTGACTGCCGCTGCACACTGCGTGGATGCCTTCAGAGAACTATCCACAATGACTCCCAGGTCTTTTTCCTGATTGGTTGTAGCTAAATTAGCCCCCATCATATTGTATGTATAGTCGGGGTTATTTTTTCCAATGTGCATTACTTTACATTTATCTACATTAAATTTCATTTGCCATTTCTTGCGGGCTGGCTGCCGGCTCCCAGCTCCCGCCCGGCTCCCGGCGGGCTGCCGGCTCCCGGCTCCCGCCCGAGTCCCGCCTGCGGGTGGGCTGGCTCCCAGCTCCCGCCCGGGTCCCACCTGCGGGCGGGCTGGCTGGCTGCTGGGTCCCGCCCGAGTCCCGCCAGCGGGCGGGCTGGCTGACGGCTCCCGGCTGCCGCCCGGGTCCCAGCAACGGGCGAGCTGCGGAGCTGCCACCCCGACCCTGTGGGGGGCGGGCTGCTGCTCTGACAGCTCGGTTTTTTTTTACTAAATAACGGACTTTTTCATTTAACGGACACCCCCTCGCCCGAATTAGTCCGTTAAATGGAGGTTTTACTGTACAGACACCAGAGTTAGACATAATTCAGTAATCAGCAAACTCATGCTGTAAGCGGAGATAATACCTCCTTCAAATCTCGGCTGGATAGGCCTCTGCTTATACATCTAAGGTTTTCATTTGCCCTCGTATCTGCACCTTCACACTGGAGGTCATAGTCAGTTGGTTATCTACCATTAAATCATTTGCTCTGTCACTGCAATCCAGGATGCTGTCTCCTATTTTATAAGTGTGACCTACATTGTTTATTTCTACATGCATGACATTGATTTGGCTATATTAAAACTCATGCTGCTCGAATGATCCTACCTTACCAAGCAATCTCCATCATTATTTACCACTCCTCCAATCTGTAATCTGCAAATTTTAACAGTAACAATTTTGTATATTTTTCCAGATCACTGGTAAAATATTGAATAGCATTGGGGCCCTATTACAAATACTCCCAATCTATGTAGTTAGCTCCTACTTCTCTCTCCCCAGCATAATGGGAAATAACATCTGAGTGATGAGATTAACTCTCATAACATACACACAAGGTTTTGTATTTTGTTTATGTCAAATTAGCAGATTACCAATATATCAAAGTAGCTAGCACCCATAAAACAATAAGGTGTCAAAAGACTTAATTGCCCACCATTTGAGTGATTTTTTCAGCCGGGATAGTATCCAACAGTTAATGCCTTCCTGTCCCCTTTTGAGAAGATTTTGCTCCATATCATAAATATAATGTGCTTTAACTCCTTTTCTGATTTTGCATAGTACAGGCAGTCTTCAGACTTATGACACAATCACATCTTAAGTCAAAAACATTATAATTCAAATGTCCCATACAAACAATATCAGATCAAGCATAATAACGTTGAAACTGACATTATAAAGTTGAAACCTGATGACAATTTATAAACATTGTAACTGTCATTTGTAAAGTCGAGGACTTCCTGTATCTATATAAACATTACACATATTTGGCCCCTCACTTTCTCTAAAGATACTGATAAATGCTTACTCACCCATACAGTTTCATTGAGTGAATGGGACTAGTCAGGTCATTATTTACAATTATGTACCATTGTGATCAAGGGAGTCACACTATGACCCTTGTGAGTATTACAGCAACACCCATGGCATTATTACAGTTAAGGGCAATTTTGCGTTTTTCATCATAACCCACCATTTGAGCTATATTTTAACTTAAAACATTTTCTCGTCTCACCTTAGTCCTCAGAAGATTTTTGTTCACATCATGAAAGTACCGGACACTGCTGTGCATAATTGCCCATCTCTATTTGAGGAGAGAGATCAAGAAATGGAAAAGTGGAGCAAGTTAAATGAACACAGTCAATTTTTTTAAAAGGTTTAAAAAAAGATTAATCCTCAAATACCCGACAGTGTCATACATTTTCTACTGTCCATGAAGCTTTGCAACCTGTGGTCTGCAAATGTTTTAGTGATTTGTGATATGGTTAAATAGTAACATGAGTGTTTTTCTTTTCCCCTGTTGCCATTCATTCACTGATGTTAACCTTTCCCTATCCAGTGCATTCACCCCTGTGTTTTTATTGCCACATTTCCAAAATCCATCCCTCAATTGTTGGTAATTTAATTTATTCTATGTAGAAACTCAAAGCCAACTAATTTCATTGTAAAATACTCTTAAGCCCCCCTACTGAATTTTGGAATATTCCCTTTTTTTCTACCTTTTGAAAACCTGACTTCTCTTCCCATTTCATCTGCTTTCTGTTCACCATTAAACATCCTAGTTTGCTTTAGCACATGTTTGAACTGAAGCTGTGAGTCAGCAAAGCACTTGAGCAGGTACTTAATGTTAAACACATTCTTAAATTCAACTGAAGTCAATGGGAGGTAAGTATAGACCTAAGTGACCTGCTAAATTAGGTCTTTAGTGCTTATGGAAGTTCCTGAATTGATTGCCCAGAAACTGAAGTTTGTTTCATAAAAGAACAACAAACCCAGGAAGAATTACAAGCTTTGTTCACAAATGTGTGTCTGCCCTGTCCTGCATGTACCATCTCTAAGTATGAGGGAGTAGTTAAGCCTTCATGTTGAAACTACCAGTAATGGTGCCAGCAGCGGTGGTTGTGTTTCCACTAGGAACTGAACTGAGACTACCAGGCAAGAGGTGGCAATAACTTCTACCAACTGAGCTGAATTTGAACCAGTAGACGAAAGTGTGTGTGTTTAGAAGTGGCCAGATCTCTTTTGGCAAAATATGCTGTTTTGGTAAAGCCAAAATGTTTCACAGAGACCTATTGGTTTCCACAGAAGCTTTAGTAGAAAGGTCTTTGGGTCGTCATCTGTGGGCAACCCAAGTTCAAGTCCCTGCTCTGCCTGATTCATAGCAGAACATTTCATCATTCTTCACTCCAAGTCAGGGACTTAATCCTGAGTTTCCTACATCCTAGCTGGCTATGCTAAACACATAGCTATAAGGCTTGACATTGATGTACACGTGCACACTCTCGCTCTCTGATGCAAAATAAAAACAAATTTCAAAAATTGGCAGAAAATGGAATTATTGTCAGCCAGTCAGCTCTAAGCATATCATAGAATTATGGGTTGGAAGGGACCTCAGGAGGTCACCTAGTCCAACCCCCTGCTCAAAGCAGGACCAGCACCAACTAAATCATCCCAGTCAGGGCTAATAGTCTATGATTATATTAAAAAGAGTCCTTGAGACAGCAAGAGGAGGAAATGGTAGGAGACAAGGCACACACCAGGAAGGAGAAAGACCTTATAGTCATCTTCACCACCAGACTCTATGTTGCTTTGTTTACTGTTTGAATAAACTTAACTTTGAGGGGTAATCCTCAAGAGAATCCACTTCAAAAGGTGACTGGACTACAGAGTTCAAGGACAAAAATAGCCCAAGGCATTTCTCTCTCTCTCTGTCTCTCTCTCATTCTCTTTAACCTAAGAAGACAAAGGAACCATCTCTTTGCAAAACATTATGAGATTGCAGGGCAGGCGATGACACTGGTCTGGATTGCACCCCAAAATGTAACAATATCGCATTGCAAATATCATCATATGGAGATATAAGTACATCACAGTGTGACCCAGTAACACCATTGGTTCAAGAGTGCAGTGTTTTATTTTTATTTTGTTGATAACCTGCTTGGATAGTATCAGATGATAATCTTTGTTTAACTGAGTATAGGGACCATAGGCTATATTTAGATTTAGGCCTGAGTAACTTTAGTTAGATAAATGTTTAATAAAAGTGAGCATTATTAGGCGATGTCCCAAGCAGGTTTCTGCTTTTTAGGCAAAAGGTTATTGGGATAAAGTCAGTCAGTTGTTCTAGATTTCTCAGAGTTATTGTCCCAGTGTCATAATTTACTCATTGTCATGAGGATGTGTGAGAATGAGTGGACTTGTGAATGCTGACTGGTCATTAATTATATGTAAGCAGTTAAGACATCTATGTCTTGGACGTAACGGAAGTCTGCCAACCAGCTCCTTATCACATTGCACTTTCCTGTGTCCAGTTTTTAAGATTTGTCTCCTTGAGTTTATGAATGAATTGTTGCAAGACAATTACACACTAAACTTAGGGTTGCCAGATATCTGGTTTTTCAATGGGAATGCCTGGTCAAGAAGGGACACTGGTAGTTCTCGTCAACATCTCTGACTGGGCTCCTAAACATCTGGTCAGCGGTGCAGTGGGGCTAAGGCAGACTCCCTGCCTGCCATGGCTCCATGTGGCTCCCAGAGTAGCAGTATGTCCCCCTTTGGATCCTATGTACAGGCGCAGATGGGGGCTTCCCCCACTCCAAGCGCTGGCTCTGCAGCTCCCATTGGCCAAGAACCATGGCCAGCGAGAGTTGTGGATGCAGTGCAGGTAGACAGGACAGTGCGCACAGCCACTTGAACATACTTCCGGGTAGGAGCGGAGGGGGGATATGTCACTGCTTCCAGGAGCTGCTTCAGATAAACGCCACCCAGATTGTGCACCCGGAAGCCCTCCTGCACCCCAACTCCCTGTCCCTGCCCTGATCCCCCTCCTGACCACCGAACAACTTGATCCAAGACCAGATCACCCTCCTGCACTCCAAACCCCTCACCCTCATCCCCATCCCAGAGCCCAAACCCCAAGAAGAAGCCCTTAGACCCCAACCCCCTGTCCCAGCCCTGATCCCCCTGTTGCAGTCTGAACCCCTCAGCCCCAGCTTAGAGCTTCCCATGCACTCCAAATCCTTCATCACCAGCCCCAAACCAGAGCTCAACCCCCAGCTGGAGCCCTCATCCCTCCCCCCCACCCTAAAGCCCTTCCCAAGCCCAGAGCCCCCTCCTGTGTCCTGAACCCCTTATTTCTGACCCCACCTGGAACCCACAACCCCCATCCCAGAGCCTGTGCCTCTTCCCACATCTCAAACTTCTGTCTTAGTCCAGAGACCCCTCCCATCCTTTGAAGCCCTTGGCTCCACCCTCCAGCCTGGAGACCTTCCTGCACCCAAAGCCACTCATCCCTGACCCCCACCCCATAGCCTGCACCCCCAGCCACAGCCCTCACTTCCAGCCAACATAGTGAAAATGAGTTAGTGAGGGTGGGGAGAGTGAGCAACAGAGGGAGGGGTGATGCAGTGAGTGTGGGTGGGGACTCAGATGAGGGGCGGGGTACGGGGTGGGGCAAGGGTGTTCGGTTTCAGCAATTTGAAAGTTTGCAACCCCGACTAACCTGGAATCTTCAATGTGAATACAAGATGAAGATTCTAAGCCTTCCTTAGGTTCACCTCAAATTACTGCTACCAGGCTGTAATACCTAGTTGGTCCTTGAGGATATCAGTGTGTCACCTAAAGCAGAGCAAGGGACCACTGATGCCTACAAAAGATTATACCCAAGCAAAAGGAAAGGGGTGGAGGGCTCTTTCACATCAACAATACCCGATGTTGTATCCTCTTTTTTTCCCTGGACCAGCCACCTGAAGAAAGAAAGGGGAAAGACTCTGTCCATTGCCTAAGCCAAGCCTGAAGTCTGAAGAGACCAGTTTCCCCCTCCCCTTGGATGCTAAAAAGCTTCAAGTTTCATTGTATCATCAGTAAAGATACTGATAAATAACAGCGTAGTTCCCAACCTACGACTAATCATTGTGAGTTAAGACTTTAAGAAGAACTTGTGAAAATTCTTCTGTAAAGCAATTTGATATGTTCAAATGTCTCCAATGCTCATTAATATGAAGCGGTATACGTGTGTGTGTCTTTGTGTGTCACTAACTGTTCCCCAAAGTATGTGTGTTTCTAAATAGTAAGAGCTTGCTGGGTTAAACAAGTGTGATTCTAAAGCAGCTAGACATGTGAAATTCTAAAAATCATATCTGTGGAAGACTGCCAGAAAGGAAGCTGCAGACATTGTGTTAAAGTGGGGATGGGAGATAGATTAAGTAAACAACAGTTTGATGTAGTGTGTGCCAACAGTGAAACTTAAACAGGAGAAAACATCTGAAGAAGGAAGTTACTAGGAAAACAATCAAAGAGCTTAAAATTACGGCAAGGACTAGACTCTAAGAGACTCTTGGCTAAATTGCCTAAATCAAAAGGAACTGATTCTCCCCTTAACCTTCCTGTGAAATATTAAGAGAATTGTTTCCTTTAACAGCTTCATTGTAATTTGATTTAATTACTAATTGCTGAGCCAGATAAATTGCACTATTAACATATTGATTATGCTTCCTTTCTACCCTTGATTTGATTATTGCACTGTTATTTTAAATTAGGTTAGGAAAACAATAAGTTAAAATGGCTAGAGACATATTTTGCTTATACTCATATTTGTTCTATAAATGGCTGTTTATTCTTTTAATAAAATTATTAAATACACAGTAGCCATTTTTTCTCTTAAAATTAAATGCAAAACAAGTAGCCTCTCTAGAGATAAAATGTAAAATCCATTAAAAATCATTCCTGAGCCCATCTTACATTTGAATTACTTAAAATAACACCCTATTATCCCTATAATGTCACTCAGGCCCAGTCATAACCACCAGGGGAAAAGAAATGCTGATTTATTTTATATGTTTTTCTCTTTTCTGCCTTTACATTGTTTAGGAAACAGTATTTCAATGCGGATGAATTGCTTTTTGTGGGGAAATAGCACCACAGGTTATGATTGTTCTACAGTGTGTATTGTTTCCTGATATCTGTTACATGTGCAAATGAAATTCATGGATAGCAGAATTTCCCTTATTTACTTCAGTTTATAGCCTCTCTCTCTTACCTTACTAGATTGCATTTGTGCTAACAGACGTCACTGTTTACACTTATTTAACAGTATTGATTGGAACAACCCTGAATCTCCTCCAGTGAGGGATGATTTAGCTACAAATCACTGTTCCAGCACAGAGATCATTTATCAGCCTTAGGCTAGATCCATTATGTGGAATTTCAGCATAGAAGAAATATTAATGGCTCCATGCAAGAAACCTTACCATCAGATTAGCTCTGACTCCCTGCTGGAGCAGCAAATTACCCTGAAGTAATAATTATAATACATTAGTAGAGGTTTAATTTCCAATAAGTGCTGTCTGTTTAAGAGATGGCAATCTCACCATGACTCAGAGAACAATAGATCATGTTATCAGCAAGAACAAACCTACATGGAATTAAAAGAAAGATAATAAAAAATTCATTACAGTTTGAAAACTGGAACAAAACATCCCCACAACTTTCCCAGCTGTAGTTTTGTAAACAAAACTCTGTTTACAAAACAGTTCTCTTAGTTAATCAACAAGAAAGCATGGTGGGAGTTTTGTTTGTTTTATTTTTAAACCTGTAGATAAGACATGAATCTTCTCAGTTTCCAGTACTGGTTCCAACAATCATTTTTGGCTCTTTGTTATCATCCATGTATTTATATGTATGTATGTGAGTAAATCAATGGAAGTGTTCTTCAGCATATTGATTATGGGACAGACCTTTATTTGATTCAAGTGAGCATAACTCTGTTGATTTTTATGGTGCTACCCCAATTTAGACCAGTTATGACTTTTTCCTTCTACATACGATCCTAAACATGGGTATCAAGGGATCCAGTTTGTCTGAGCTCATTAGAGATATTATAGGTCACTTTGGGGAGAATTGTGTGGGAAGCAGGGCTCCATATTGCTAGAACAACTTCTTAAATGTTTTTTTATCCCTATACATCTCTGATTTGAAATTTATAAAGTAAAATGTCTAAAGTCAAATACAATTAAAATCCTTGTGAAGGAATTTCAGGGAGATATTCTAAGCTCTATGCACAGTTTGGTATGTTTGAAATATTCAGCCCAGCTCTGGTTTGGATTGATTTATTTATTTTAAGAAAACTAGATTGCTAGAAGCATTCAAGAGACTCACAACCTGAACTGAAATTGTGAAGGCATTTGTATGTGTTGGATCTCTTGCAAAGTGCAGTTTATTATCTTTCTCCATTCATAGATGTTGGTGGTGGGAGGGTGATCTGTGATGGAGAGATTAAAACTTGTTTATAACTGCTATAGACTTTGATTACAAGTGCTGTTCCACTATCTGGTAATGACTGGCTATGCCAGTTTACACAACAGATCAATGAGCCTTTCAGTGCCATCAGCGAAGGTTGCTGGGATTGTGGACTTGTCAACCTGGGGAAATAGAGCAGAATAGCTTTTACAAAATAAACTATTACAGAATAGCTCCCTGTATGGACCCCCCTATTCCAGAATGAGTACCTTTATCTGGTCTAGCTTAATCCCTTTCGGATGTCAATTAAGCTAAACTAGAATGAGGTACTCTTAAGGCTGGGCTACCCTGGGCTCGGAGTGGGTCGACCTAAGATATGTATAGTGAATAGCATAGCTGAAGTCGAAGTATCTTATGTCAACTTATCTGGCTGTCCTCACGGCGGCGAGTTGACTGCTGCTGCTCCCCCATCAACTCCACTTCCACCTCTCCTGGCAGTTTCCAGGGTGTGTCATAGGGTCATTACAGGTTCAGCCCAATCTCCTACACTTTCTACATCTACTATGATAATTGATGTTGACAGTGATGACCCTGGGGCACTGCAAGATCCTGAAGTGTCTTCTGAATCATCATCAAAGAAAGATTAAATTATGTTCAATATAGTTTTAGTGTTAAGTGTATTTTAGTGATATGGGTATACGCCATACACTGCCCATAGTGATATGTGGTGTCATAAAGGAACCTACTGTATACACCTCAGCGCTTACCTGTATACACCTCAGCGCTTCAAGAAACCAACCACTCTGAGGTGCAGCACTGCTGCTGGATTGGTGAGTACCTGAATACTATTTTATACTGTATTCATTTTATTGTATTCTAATTTTCTGAACATTGGAATTCCACTGGTAAATAAAACATATAACTTTTAGTTAACCAGAATTTTTGATTAACCAGAAAACCCTCTCCCACTCCATTCTCAGATAACAAATGTTCAAATGGGGTTTTTTTGTGGGTTTTTTTTTTTTTTACTTTTAGATTTTTTTCATTATTACATATATTCTAAAGACTGGTTTATGTATGTGCCAGTGGCTGAACATTGTTCTTCAAGTTCACTCAAGTATTGATTTATGGAATCCAGTGTGATTCCATTATAGTGTAAAGAGATTAATATGTTTTAAATCCTGTAGGGTTTGTGGTTTGATTTATATTTCTCATGAATGTACACACCTGAAGTCTTTTTTTCTATTTTTTAGATTGATAGATCTGAAGTCCGATTGTCAGATACAGATCTAAATAAAAAATGCGATGGGTTAGACCCATAGCTCTTGTGGCAGTCAGGGACACACATGCTGTGTTAAGAATAAATCGTGTCAGCAAAAAATGCAGGACCGCAAGTAATACAAGTATGTCTGTTAAGCTACAATTAGAACTAGTCTAACCACACATCCAAAATTCAATGTACACCCATGTAACTATTCTGCCATGTAGAGTCAGCAGGAATAAGGGCTGGATTCAATATCTAGAGGTTCCTTTTCATATCACAAAACAGAACCAGCTTGAGCAACCAACCAATGATCTGGGAAAAGTAAACAGTACTCCTGGATGCCTGTAAGAGGCAACACTTCCCCACTTGCACCCACTGAATCTGTGCGTAACAAAATAAAACATTTAATAAAAGGGAAATGGAACTCAGCATTAATTTGGGAAAACGCCACAACCACAATTCAAAAGCATGTCACTATAAGCAACCAACCCCACCCCCATATTACACTGGGCAGTGTCCCCTGCCTCAGTTTCCCACCTTGTGGTGTGAAAGTCTGCAAGCAAATGTCCCTGTAACACACCACCCCTGTTTCCATCTGTTGCACCCCACTCACAGTGGTTGTCCTTGGTCAGCAAAGACCCCAAATGCAGAGGCTCATTCATACGGGTCCACTTCCCACTCCTGAAAAAAAGTGTGTGTTGCGGGGGGGAGGGGAGGAGGCACATCAAGAAATATTTTCATGCTGCTGCTGTTGCTGCCTCTTCAACTAGCTCAATGCTGATGTTAATGCTGCCACTACCAGCCACTCACTGCCACCTCTGCCTCGGTTACATCTGCAACTGCTCATCTTTGCCACTGTTAACACTGTTGCTGTTTGCCACTCACTGCCATATCTGTGATGCCACATTCTGAGAGTCCACCACTTAGCCCAGCTGTTAGTGGTGTCAGCTCCTTAGTGGTTTCTCTGCATAACAGGCAACCTCTGTGCTGCTGTCTTTTCAATGCAACACTGTTCTCATGTCAGGTCTAAAGCTTATCTCCTAAACCTGTTCATCAATCATTTCAGCTCTAGAAATCACTGAACAGAAACAAGGACTCTCAGTTGAGTCCAGTCAACTCTGTCTTTAAGCATTGGAGAGGGGAGGGTCAAATGGTGTCTAGGATTCTTTAGGCAGAGTCCATCCCATACCTGTCTCCGCTCCCTCTCCTCTTTGATGGTATTTGGCATCCTTACACCTGGCTTAGCAAATGACATTCAGTTTAGGGTGACCCACTCAATCAGTGTACGCCAAGTACAGTTCTGCTGCCCTTTACTCATACAATATGGATAACAACCCTTCACTACCACTGCATTCAATATTAAAGGTCAATTATAACTGAAAACTAGCCCAAAAATGATCACTTTGGTAAAGCAATTCTGTCTGTTGAACACCTAGGCAGAGTAGATGTGTCTATGCAAATAAGGTTCACACCTGAAATCTTTTCCCCAGTGCATCACTAGATGTCAGGGGAGAGCTAATTCATGGCCTGCTGACATCCTCCCCACAGTCAGAGTTTGTCTTTTGGGCAAATCTCACAGCATATTATACCAAATCCAGTAATTGTCCCTATGGCCTGTATGCTAAGTATATTGGTTTTTTCACTAATTACCTCAGATGCATCCTAAGTTAACCTATTTACTGGCCTTATAACTCTGTCATGCCTACTGAGAGTGGGAATTGCAGCCTTTGCTCACATTGGCAAGCACTTTCTTACACAAGTACTCTCATTGAAGCCAGGAGGACCACTTGCATAAGTAAGTGCTTCCCAATATAATTAGGGGTAACAGAAGACATTTGCTCAGACATTTATCTTAGAACAATACATAGTAGTACAAACTATGCCAAACAATTATATTGTTATAAATATAAATTGCTAGATCCTGAGCCATTTTCAGTTCTTACTGGTCAGATGTATTCTCTTACAGTCTGCATGGTGGGCAACTGGAAGTGAGTTAAAGGAGCTCATCATTAGTGGAGTACCATATGCGGATTGCAGATGGAGGTGTGCATAGATAATCTAACTTCAACATTCTGCAGTCTTGCAAATTACATTTATTCTAGCTTTCTTATGATAAGTTATTGCAGTAATCTTAGTCTGGAAAATATTTTTTTTAGAAAACAAAAAAAAAACCACCTCATGGCTTCCTAAAAAAAAAAATGTAACAAGTTATATGCTATATAAAGTTTTTCATTCAGTTTTGTTTTTACTTTTGTTCAGGGAGTTAAAGATGCTAATAAATACCTCTGTGACTCTGAGAGTGAATACCAAGAAGAGCTAGTCAAAAACGTTTGTTGGAATTTTTTTTAAAAAAATGTTTTGCAATTTTCTATTTTTTTGATGAAAAATTACATTTTTGAGTTTTCTCCTCTTCTATTTCTCTCTGAGCTTCCTTTTTTTAGTAGCCAAAGAGGGGAAACAGGAATAAGGAGTAGAAAAGAAGAAAAGGGGGGAAACTGTAAACTGAACAGAAATCATTATTTTTTTCAAATAATGTTTGTGTTGTTTTTCATTGAAAAATCTGAAATGTTTGAACCATGATGAAATCTTTTTTTATCATAAAACATTCCAGTTTTCAACCAGTTCTAATAAGTGACATTCTGACATGAACAAAACTAACATACAGGTGAGCTGGTTTGGTTTCCAGCTATGTATTTTTCAGATCTTAGCTAATGCCTATGGCCTATATTCTCTGTAGTACTACTCTAATTGCTGATATATGTGTGAATCCCCTCCAAAACTTTGACTACATTTACCTGCTTTTCTATTACCCCGGTCTTTCCCTACAAATGTTAATTGACTAATCTTGTTTGATTGTTTTCCCTTCATAACTTGTGTTATAAATGATCAGCATTAGATCTTTGAGTCAAAGAACAAATTCAGTAAATTTAACTTAATAGGTTCAAGAAATCAAGACAGGTCACTTTCAGTAAACTCTTATCTTTTACCCTGAAAATTTACAGAGATTTTTCCATCACTGTTTATTAGAGATGAAATTAGTATGTTGGTTTTTGCATCTATATTAGGGCTAGGATTGGTCTGGATTTAATGATTCTGAAACATCATGAGATGTCCTAATTTACAGCTCACAAGAGCAGAAATCTCATAAAATCATTTGTTTTTAGCCAAATATTGTTTGGGACCCAAGAGTTCAGATCATAAGGTCCATTTTTTTCCTCTCTCATCTTGTTTATACTTTTACCTTGGTTGGAGTTTGTCATAAAGTTAAGTCATTGGGATCAGATTTGCAAAGGTATTTAGGCATTACTATGCTCAGTGTTAGAAGAACATGGGGGGGGGAGGGAATTCTGGTAGCTGTTCTTATAAATTTGGGAGAGACAGGTAACACCAGTCCTAAAATGATTTGTTTGCATATGATTTCTGCAGCCTGAACATTTTTCTTCCTAGTTGGTAAATTATTTTAACTTGTCACCCGCACGTCAATTTTTCTTTATTACAGTGTGTGTGTGTGGGGGGGGGGGGAATGGAGGGTGTAGATAAGTGGTGGGCAACCTGCGGCCCACGCCTCCCATTGGCTGGTAATGGTGAACCACAGCCACTGGGAGCTGTGATCGTCTGTGACAATGTAAATAAAGTTTCTGGAGGCCACCAGTGGATTACCTGATGGGCTGCGTGTGTGGGCCTATGGGCCACAGGTTGTCCACGACTGGTGTAGATCCTGTCTTTTCTTTCTAGCTATAATTTCTGAATACCTAACATTCAATGTAATAAAATAAAAATCATGAAACATTATATATTTAGTAAAGTCTGAAACAGACTCAAACATAAGAAGACTCACATCGGGATCCAGTTGCCAACTTGCTCATTTTTATTTGAAAGGGTTTACCTCAGGCTGAGTCAATACCAGAAGCAGCAAGCTCCAGAGGCAAAGATTTTTCTGGCAACATGTCTTGCTACTCACCCGGGAGAGGGCAATCCTAGGCTCAATGGACTGTAAACTCTTCATTTTTTGCCTTGTACAGTGCTGAGTACATTGGTAGTGCTTAATAAATAACAATACTGGTAACTGACACAGCTCTAGCAGGTCTTAACTGCCACAATTTATATATATAAATGTCAAATGGTGTATGCGTGTATGAGTGTATATATGTATGTTCCCTTACTACTTCCACACCGTTTCAGCTAGATACTTGAAATTTGGTACAGTTATAGGCTTTAGGGTCCTAATCAGGATAAGAATAAAAAAAAATTAAAATCTCACCTCTTACACCCCCTAGGGGTGAAATTCTTTAAAGCTCATTAACATCAACTACACAGCTCACATAACATCATCTGGGCAGCAGCTGAACACGTGCTGTTGTCTGTGACATAGTTATGATGTAATAATACAGATAACCAGAGAGCTTAGTGTTGTGTAGTGCAAACATAATTAAATACACTGTGTTTCTCTTAAAAAGGACCCTATTCTTTATGCCGCGTAAAAAGCGAAAATGTATCGGAGAAACCACATCTAAATTCAAGAGAATGAAATTGATTAGACAAAATGAGACTTCTGAACAAAATTTGTAATAATAAAAAACATTGTAGTCTTTTTATATCCCAGTTTCCAATTACAAATACCCTGAGCAACGGCGAGTATTTTTGCTAGTGGAACATAATGGGTGATATAGGTATGTCCTTCTCATTAATTTCTTTTATATTTCCTTTGAATGATTGATGTGACTCTCTCAGCACAGCTAAACAATTCAGAATTATTTTGTTATTATGACATTTTAAAATTCAGCCACACACAGCATATACAAAAAATTCACCCTGATTTAGCTCACTAGTCATATCATTGCCCTACGGTAGACTGAAGCATCCTGGGTATAAAGTTTTCTAAACTCTGGCTCCATTAGAGTTATGAAATTCTTTCTTGATTGCTCTTTAATGGTAACCAGCAGGGTTTCTGTCTTTTTAGGGTGGGTAGCAGTTTTGGTGGATCAGGCTATAAAAGCTTTCCTATTAAGGTACATTCCCACCTTCAAAAGTGCTGGGTGGCTTCATTATGTATTGTAGGATTTAAATAGCTTTCTCTGAACTGTGTGAAGTTTCTCTGAAAAGAAGGAATTTTTTTTTTTTACCTGCTAGCTAGCTGGTATCCCTTTGGGATTTTGGCTGAGAGCAAGCATTTATCCTTGTAAAGTAGATTACTGTGGTGATGTTTTATTTTACAGCTTGCAGTGGTTTGTATCCTTAATTCTCTCACAAGTCTGGGACTACTGTATTGCCATGGTCAGAATTCAGTGGACTTTGTGGGAGTTATTTTAAATCCCCAAATTGAGAAGCTGAAGCAATTGCAATCACCCCTTTCTGACACCAGATTGAGCTTTCATCCCAGTGCTTGTGATGGAGATTTGTGATATGGAGATCCGTCAGAACATATCTCCAGCACCTTACTTAGAAACCAGTATCACAAACCAAGGATAACAAGTGGCAGTAGATTAAATTACAAGCATCAGGTCCATAATTGTACTGTGATAAGTGAATGCAAAAAGAGCTGGAAGATCTGGAATCTGAGTGAAACACTATTGTTGTCAAAGAGGGGAAATATGTCAGAAATGTGTAGGTTTAATGGAACAAATTAAGAGAGAGGGAGAGAGAAAGGGAAGGTTCCGGGACTATGTAGCATGTATTCCAGAATAAAATGAAAGAAAAATGTAGCATCTAAACTTCCTATTATAAACAAGGTAATAGCTGCCAAATGGAGTGATGGCTGGATATTTGAAGATTTTTAATGTAGGTGAATGAGTGTTAAGGAATCTGCTAAATCCCTAATCATGCAAGTATTGTAATTTTATATACATGAATACTCCCATTTCAAATCACATGTCAAGAGGGCACATTTCGTGTCCTTGACTGGTCTCTGAGGTATGAATAAAACAAATCCCAAATGCTTTCTCAACTGTCTGTGTGAAGAGAAGGCATAAGTAATAAAACCCAGTTCCACTTTCAGCAGATTTAATTACAGTTGTTGAGAGAAATCATTCAGAATTTTCTTGATTAGAGTGACTGATTGCTCATTAACAGGGGATTCTAATTGGTTGGGTAGTAATTATTACAGAACATTATGAAGTGGAGAAACCTTTGTAAATTCTAATTAACACAGAGTCAGTTGAGCTTCCTAATGACTAAGAGATCTAACCCAGGCAGCACCATATAATACCATTTGTCCCATCCACAGTGAAGAAAAAAGTGTAAAAATAGAGATGTATAAAATACATACAGCAATCAAAAGGTAGTAAAAACGAAAATGGTTGGTAACCAGATTGCAATCTGAAGACAGTAAATAGAATTGTTTCTGTTTCACTGCCTTTGATGTGATCATATAATCTGAAAATTACACCACATTCCTGTAGTTCTTTTATAACACACGCATTTTATTAGTTGTGCCACTCGATCATTTATATTGTATTACAAACTAGAGAAGATGACATCATCAACAGTTAAGAGAGAGTAACTCCAAATCTAACATCTTTCACCTTTTTTTTAAAGGAAAATATGTTCTCAATACATGATCTGCCAACCCATTTACCATATGCAATTCAGGCAATGTTCTATTTTTCTGCGAGTGATAGCACTTGCCACTTTTAAGCTGCAAGATGATGTTGTGAAGTGAACTAGTTTTAGTACTTGGGTAGGGAGAATATGCAAGTAAATCAAACCTGCTCTTATTTAGCTTTTTCAAAAAGAAGTGTAATTTAGCTTTTTCTCTGGGTTGTTGTTTTTTTTGACATACATTCTTTCTACTTTAAAGTTCTGAAAACAAACAGTGCACTAAATTGCAAATGAAAGGCCAGGCTGCCCCCTGTTCTGGAATATTCCCATGTAAGAAGAAGGAAACTCCACCTGTTTGGACTCAGTGGTCTTGAATATCAGTTCCGTTCAACACAGGAACTGAAGTGGAGGAAAGATGGCTTTAAAGTATCTTTGCACATTCTGGGGCTGTCGGAGGACCTGTTTGATTCCTGGTGCTACTGTAACAGTCACTTGACAGACTGTGGTCCTAAGCAGGCATTCTGATGTCTGTAAATAGTCAGAGTTCAGTGGTGCTCTGCTCCCACTGCTTTCTCTGACCATTACCTACCTCTAAACTGGGGACTTTGAGTATGGCAGGAATGGTGCAGGTGTGTAGCCATTACATTGTCTCAGTACCTCCCAAAAAATCCCCTCCCTATTCCTCCGTGATTAGAGCGGTTTGTTTTGTTGCCACACTGAAGAAGTGGAGAAGTGTCAACAGGAGTACCATGTAATAGCCTGCAGTATTTTATTAATCCTGCTCTGCGCCACACAATCCAGCCTCAATCCCCGCCACAAACCTGTGGTTCTCCTGAAATCCATGTAAACCTTTGTACATGCACCAGAATCCAGGAACTAAGTACACAGAATGGTTTCTGTGGGATTCTATGGTCCCTCCTGACAGCCACTGCTCCAACCCAATGGTTTCTCCTGCTTTCTGAGTGCCATAGCATCTACAGAGCATATGTCTCCAAAACTCATAAAAATACACTCTTTGCCTTTAAACATATAGGTTGTGTGTGTTAGCCAGTTTTAAACATTTAATATTTGAATTGCATTTTCCATGATATATTTAATGTTGTTTTTCTATATTTGTGGGTGCTTTAGATAGAACTGGGACAACATTTTAATAGCTTCCTTTGCTGTCCTTTTCTTGAGTTAATTTTGCAAGCTGTTTGAATTGCAATTGAACTGTGAATTGCAAGTGAACAAGTCTCAGAATTGCTCAAATAGTGAATTAACAGTATTTCATAATTCCAAGAAGAATAGGCAATTAATCATGGTAAATCATTAAGCATGGAAACAGCGATAGGTAAATGCATTTTAACGAATAAGCAGGAAAAAAGGATTTGTTTGTTAACTCTCTGAGCTCACACCTGTAATGGAATGTCCAGATTGTTCCCTTTTCCAGAATGCCTCTTTTCTGTGCAGTTTTTGCAGCTCCAATACCACACCCTCTAATTCTTCTAGTTATAGTGCATTTTCAAAGATATTGAACAGTCATGGTTACCACTGCAGCAGGCTATTTGTTTCTTGTGGAATGATGGTAAAGACCCAGTTATGGAAGCTTAAAGATTTTTAATGGTTACTACTATAGCTGTGACTGAAAAAATTTGAAGTGACTAAATTTCATATTACAATTTGACAACATAAGGTAACAAGCATTTCTTTTAGAACTTGAAGGGTTGCAGGTGAGGGTTGTGAGGGAACAGCACTAAGTAATCGGTAGGGTTACTGACCATGGAACTTTACTCTGTGATGGGATGTAGGGCTACAGAGTGGTAGGTTTGCAGGAGCACTAAACTCAGCATACATCATGAGGTAGTAAACAGGTGGCTGCAAGACATACTTTTTTAGAATCCTTTTCATGAATTTCTCTGTCAGTAGTTGGCCTTCCTGGCTACCCTTCTCTGTTTCTTCTAAGTATTACAGTTGTCTGAGTTTCTAGTGTGGGCCTGAAATTGGGACTAACTGAAACAATTTTAAAATGTTATTTGCACCTAAGTACCTATGTCCCAGAAATTCCCTGTCTCCACCCCTTCCGTTTCTTGCTCCAACACTGGTATCATTCCAGTGTTGGAGCAAACAGAGGGTTGCTCAATGTTCCTGAGCGCTATGAACATCTCTCTGCACTATGCAGATGCTTCCCAGTACAAGTGCAGAGCAAATGCAGATTTCTAAGCAAAAGGAGTTTTAGTTCCACTTGTCTCACAGTAGCCTACAGCATATTCCCCCTCTACCCCCTCAATTCAACAGTTCACTTAAGCCTATTGACACCAAAGTTAAGCACATGCTTAAATGCCTTAAACAGGCTGTAGGGGAAAAAAGAAGTGCTTAGAATGTTAGTGTTGCCTCACAGTCATTCCTGGGAGAGATGGCATGGTGTTTTATCATCATTTTATAAGGCACATATTCACTGGTTGCTGTTTTGAGCCCTGATTCTAGTTTATGTACCTATGAAGATTCACTTGTTTATTAGGTGTTTCTACTGCAGTCAGAAATGCTTGTTCAATATTGGTGAGCCTAACTTACACTCTGAAATGTCTTGCTTATTAGACTAGAAAATTGTGGCAACCCATCTTTCTGCTGTATATAAAATCCTAGACATGAATCTGTCATTTTAAAATGTCAAAATTTGAGCTCTGACACTTTGGAAAAAATTGGTTCTCCAACACTGCAGATCTCTGGAGTGCATAGTTAAGGGGACATCATTAATTCTTTTCATTATCTTTTCATTTGTTTTGTGCTTCATGGTTTGTAAAAGCCTAGACTACCTGGTAGGTAACTTGTATTAGTTAACGTGTGGTCCCTCCATTGGTTTGCTTTGAACATCTGAAAGAGCAGCTCAAAATACAGTAGGGTCTACATAAATATTGCATTAGTATCTTGTTGATAGTAATAGACTCTGTCCTTATTGTACAGAATTTGGAAGACATTCCAAACCAAATAATAAAGTCAGTCACATTTTGGAGGTACTCTGCTTAACAACTTCTCTCTTTTTTAAAGTCAAATGTGATTTTTTTAAGAAACAACAAAACTAAGTAATCAAATGCACTAATCATGTTCTTTCCTAAGGCTCACTAATAATTAAAGAGATTAAATGGGCTTTGCATCATCATGGCATTATAAACAGTTTTCATTGGCAGAAGGTTTGTTTTGTTTTGATGGTTAATTATGTTTTTTCACATTTTATGTATAAATATACAAAATATAGTGGAGATTCCCTGACTGGATCCATGTAGGCAGACTATTGCACCCATTGCAGAGTTCACTGAAGTCAGTGGGGCTCTGCCCAAGTGCATCCTCACCTTGTCCCCCCCCTCCCCTCAACACCCCCAGTTGCACCATTGTATGTGCTCCTCAGTTTTGGCACTCCCAATATGCTCTCTCTGTGTCTGGCCTGCCATGGCTTTTCTTAGCCTGTGTCTTCCCCCAACTTCCCCTCAGGGTATTCTGTGACTTGGCCCTCCAACCACGGCATGTAAAAGTCTGAACCTCTTCCACCATGGTACAAAAAAGTCCAAACAAAGACTCAAACAAGTTTTCAAATTAATTGCTCCCTGCACCTCTCAGGCTTCGGTATGGTTTACTTATTGTATCCTGCCTATTAAGACCTGTCTCCTCTGCAGTTTCCCAACTTACCTCCCTCAGTCTACTTATATGGCATAGTTCCGCCTCCTCTGTCCATGAGGTGGTTAGTCACTTTCCATCCCTACCCCAGATGCACAGCATTACTACTTTAGTCCTGTCCCTTACCTTGTGATAGGAATTAAGCCCTACCACATACCCCCCTCTCAAGGAAGTACCAGTCAGGGTACACTCTTGGAGTTACTGTATTGGGCCCCACAGTCATTTCAGCTCTTTTTCTAAGTCATGCACCCAAGTGAACAAACTGTTTTCTAAATTAGCAGGTATTCAAACATTCTTTCCAGTATTATTTATCTTGCTTGTGTATTTGCAAGGACTCCTCTGAAGCAGCTAACCTATCCCGAAGTCCGAGGATCATGTACTCTCCACTGTTGGTCCTGCCTCCTGCAGTTGCTTCTGGGGTGACAAGTCAGCATCCACAATCAAGTCATCTTCTCTCATCTTCTCATTCAGGATGTCTACCTCCCACAAATGTGCCTTAGTAGCTTCCTCTCCTGCAAGGACATGCTGTGGACTTCTAGAAACGGAGGTCAAATTATCACATAGTTTCCTTGTTTGCAGTGCAGCTAGCACCTGTTCAAGTTGCTGCCAACAGTTCTTCTGATATGCCAGATCTTGTCTTGTCCACACAAATTCTTGCTCTTGTTTTCCTGCCTCTTCTTTTATTTTCTGTCATGAAGCTTTCACCTCTTCCAGCTTGCTTTGTGAGACTGTGTCTCGGGGGCTTGTAGGTAACTGACCTGACATCTTCTGTTTGACTCTCCTGACTAGCTCCACCAAGTTCTTTGACTCCTTATTCATCCTCGCTGCTGCTAAAATTATGGGCCAAGAAAGGTCTCTTACTATGCTAACCCTTATATCTAGCCCATCCAGTCTTGTAGTTCTATCTCTCCCTCTGTTGTTGGATAGTCCCTTGTCTCTCCATATATGCAGGAAATGTGCACTGGCAAATGCCAATCTATTCTCAACATAGGGAGGCTGCTTCCCCAAACTAGGATTTGGAGACCACTGGAGTCAGTAAGTACTCACATTTCCTGTCCATCCACTTTTGCAGTTACCTGGTAGTGTGTTCCTACTGAGAAAACAAAATGTTGTTGAGCCTGTTTTTATTCTTCTTGTTCTTCTCGTAGTAGGTGCAACAGTAGATCATGTGTCTGCTCCTGTTGGGCCGCCAGCACACGGACTATGTCCTCCATTTTCCCAAAAGAAGAAGAAATGTCTTAGTTTGTCCCTCTGCCCCTCACCTTTAAGGTAGTGGATGTCCCACCTTTGTCAGTGATGCAGTTTACAAACACACTTCTTGTACCATGGCTAGAAGCATGTCCTCACCTCATAAGCACCCCTAGTCTCTGGTTGCACAGGATCCTCTTCTGCACTCTCTCTTGGGCACCCAATGACTTTTTCTTCCTGGATCTTCTCCCAGCTCCACCAAGTCATTAAAAGTCTAACCCCTGGGGTCAGTGGTTCCCAAAATTTAACAGCCCATGAACCCCTTTCACTAAATTGTGAAATCCTGTGAACCCCCTCCTAAAAATGAATATTTCCAGGGATTTATGTTTAAATTTCCTCAGTGTGATGAATGTGCTTGCTTTGCTCTGCATAGCTCTTAGAAGTCCGGAACCACTGGAGAAAGATAAAGTCCCAGGTCTGGTTTGGCATCAAGTCTGTTTCTGTATTTGGTTTTCAGATGTGCATACGAGGAAAATGCTTTCTCACATAAATATGTTTTTGAAAACGATAACAAAACTGCAGCAGCTTTTTCTGCCAGAAGGGGGTACTCATTTCTTAAACTCAGCCAAAAGTCGATCAATGACAGATTTCTGAAACTCCTTTTCAGTTCATAATCACTGGAGATCTCAATCAATTTCTCTTTTTCCTCAGTGTTCACTATCTGGGTTGAGAAAGTGATATCATCAAAAGGGTTGAAAATCCAGTAATTATCACCTGACCTAGCTGGAAAGTATTCCCTGAAAGTTGTGCAAAGTCCTTTTAGGTGTGCAATTATATTGGTTTTAGTGCATTGTTCCAACTGAAGTTTATGTTCTGCCAGGAGGTCATGAAGATTACACACTCAATTTGATTGTTTTACAAACAACTTTCCCAGAACTGCAACTTCTTTATCATGGATTCAACTCACTCTTGCACATAGAAAACTGTTATATTGAGGCCTTGAAGAGATACAATTAGGTCATTAATTCTTGAGAAAATATCTGCTAAATAAATTATTTTCCGTACATCTGGCAAGTCAGAAAGGATGGCTGTTGAAAAAAAACTAGGATTCCCAGTTTAAGCTCAAACAAGTGCACCAGGATTTTACCCTATGAGAGCCATCTAACTTTAGTATGGGTCAACAGACAATTGTGCACAAAGTATGTGAAATATTCTGGAATTTGTTGACCGTGATTTTATGAAATTCACCATTTTAGTCAGATGAAAGATATACCGGTATGTTCTTCCAATGGTCAGCAAAACAAATCTTCTTCAGCCATACCTTCATTCACAAAATGTACAAACAGTAGCAAAGTAGCTAGATTAGCTACATCAGTAGATTCATCCAACTGTTTAGCATAATATGGACTATTTTTCACTCTATGTACATTTGGGGTCTCTACATTATTTGACATATCATTAATTCTTTGTGACAATGTATTATTGAACAAAGGTACCATGTCAATCCTTTTTGCAACCTTTTCTCTGAGCATGCAATCAACTACGTCTTTGATACATGGACGAATTAAGCTCTCTGCTATGATATGGGCTTCTGATGCTTTTGCTACTAGGTAGCTTAGGGGTATGACACTTCACGTGAATTTTCATTATTGGTACTTGCTTTGGATATAAAACTTGTAATGTCACTTTTCCTCTCAGCTAATTTTTTTCCTGAAAAAATCAACAGGCTTGTCGAGTTGTACAGGATGTCTAGTTTCTAAATGGCACCAAAGTAGAGAAGATTTGAGGCTGCTGTTTCCTAGAGCATCACCACAAATCACACACAGTGGTTTCAGATGTTATTGATCACCAATGCATGTAAAGCCATATTTTACATAATCATTATCATATTTTCTTTTCTTTGTAAGTGACTTCCCAGGAACATCATCATCATTAGACTTAGATTTGTACTTGAGGAAACACTAGCTGATTCTAGTGTCTTTGCACTTTCCTTTTTCACCCACTTATCAATTGAACTTGTGTACAAAAGTTCAAATAAAAATAACACAGAGAGACTGCTAGCAACCAACAAACTAGAAAATGAGAAGATTCACTCAACTCTCACTGAAGCAAAACAGTGCTCCAGAGAGAATGATAATTACTTAGGCACCTTAACACAGCTACAGTGGCTACAGCACGCTTCTGGCTGGTTTGTCTCACAAACAGCTTTTCTTCTGCCATGAGGTCCGTCCCTACGAGGGTGCCCTGTGAAAGACAAATTAGCTTGGACAACTCCCCACATATAGTGTGGCTCCTGCTCACTCTGCCCTCGATGCCAGCTTCCCCTGTCTAACTAGGACAGGGGTCTTGCGCGCCTGGGGTCTCAGCTCCTGCCCACCACAGAGCTCAGGCTACTGACTCCACACAGGGGTCTGGGCTGCCGGCTCTGAACTCTGTGGGGTTCTAGCTGCTGGACTCCATTTACCACCCCAGTCAACTGAGCTTGGGCTGCAGATCCCGCTGACCACTGGGGCTCAGGATGTCGGACCCAACTGCCCAGCCCTGCTCTCCCTGGTTCTCGGGCTGCCTGTCCCACGCAGAGCACTGGGGTTTTGGCTGGCGGCTCCCCTGCTAATGGGGGTATGGCTCGGGCTCCCAGCCCCAACTGCCTGACCCCGCTCTCCCTCAGGCTCAGGCTGCCAGCTTTGCATGGAGCACTGGGGATCGGGCTGCCGGCTTCCCCACTGATAAGGGCAAGGCTCGGGCTTCCGGTCCAAACTGCTGGCCCCATTCTCCGTGGGGCTTGGACTGTCTGCCCTGCAACCGGGTCCCACCTGCTGCCTCCAGTGCCTCTGGCTGCCATTAGTGATTTTTTTCTGGAGAACCCTCTGTAACGTTCTATGAACCCCTAGGGGTTCACAAACCCCAGTTTGGGAATCATTTTCTTAGGGGTAATACAAGGAAGTCCAAATCAAGATTCAAACAAGTCTTCAAATTAATAGCTCTTCTGACCCCTCTTAGTTTTCACTATAGTTCACTTATTATATCCTGCCTATTAAGTCCTAGTCCAGGGCTTCTCTCAGTCAGAGAGATCTTTCTCCTCTCCTGTTTCTCCCCCAAATTAGCTCCTTCCATCTACTTATCAGGGTTAGCTTAGTTTATCAGACAGGCCTCTTCTGTCCAGGGGGAAGTTATTACTCCCCCCAAAACCTCCACTGCACAGCATGAATAATTGAGCCCTTTCCCTTGCCTTGAAGGAGAAGGAATGAAGATAATAGTGAAGAAGAGAAAGTGCCCCCTTGAATAACATTATCATTTATAATATGTCTTGGGCCCTTTTTAAATATTGCATACAACAGAGAGATTTTCAGAGGTACAAAGGAAAGCTGCCTTTGATTTTCAGTATTTATCTGCCTAATGATTTGGGTGCCTGCAGATAGCACCTAATGGGATTTTCAAATATGCATAGGTGCATTTGTTCCATGGGAGTTCCACTAGATACCTATCTGAATCTTTAGGCACCTTTAACCATCTTCCCTGGAGGCTACCTTACCATTGTGCCATTGACAATATTCCCCCACTTTCTCATATTTAGTATTCTTTCTTATACCTCTTAGTCAAGCTTACTTTCTGAAACCCAGTGTGACAAATTACTGCCACTATATTGATGGGTCCTGTGCTTTCTCTTCTTGTGGGGGGATTCAGGGAGCCTATTTCTTGCCCCTGAACAGGGTATTAACTGTCCCACTAGTATCCTAGAGGGGAGATGTGGAGAGGGAGGGACCCGGGCCCGCCCTCTACTCCGGGTCCCAGCCCAGGGGCCCTCAGGATAGCAGTAAACCACTTGGATTAGCTATTCCTTCCCTTGAGCTACTTCCCTCTCCTACCCTTCAGCTTGTGGAGGCTTCCTGCCCTCTCTCTGCACAAGCCAGGTGTTCCTTTACTTAGGGTCTGGGTCTTTCTTAGCTCACCACAGCACTTCTCCAAACTCTCTCTCCAAACTGCTCTCCGCTCCAACGCCTCCAAACTGCTCTCCGCTCCAACGTCTCCAAACTCCTTCCAAACTCCCTCCCCTGTCTGCCTGAAGCAGGGGTTTTTATTAAGGCCTTAATTGACAGCAGGTGCTCCAATTAACCTGCTGCCTGCTTCCCTACTCTACAGGGAGCCACGCCCTAATGATCCTTGAGTTAATATATCTCCCCTCAAGCACTCTGCCACAGCTCCCTGACCCTCCTCTATCACACCAGATACTACAAGAGGATCCATGCAGCTAAATCCACTGAGGGATTCTCAATGCTTATCCTACTATGGTACTAGAATATAAGCAATTTAAAGGGAAACAGCAACAATAAAACACTATAAGCATAGGTTGTTATACGTAGAAAGGTATACATTCAGGCCACACAAAGGTTTTTATGGCAAAAAAAAAGTCTCAGAATTGACATACATAATTTCATGCTTGGAATATATATTTCTGGATCACTTATTCCATCTGGAAATCTTTGTGCTCACTTCATCGAGTGTGTTATGGTACCAGGCCCTTGTACTGGCAAAGGGGAGCTTCCATCCTGATCACCATAATTTCTTTACACTTTTCAAAACACTGTCTATTGGACTTGTTTATTGAATGTGATCCAGGTAGATGCAGAAAGAAATAAACATGGAAGAGAACAAGTGTACCGTTAAAAAGTTCTGATCTATACACACTTTGGTGGTAGGAATATAAATCATATGTATAAAGTAAGAAAAACTGGGAGCCTTTGAAGGCTGTGAATTTTTACAATGCGTCAGCAAGTAGTCAAATCTGTTGTCTCCCTTAACTGCAGTTGTTGTAGAGTGTGATGCTTCATAATGAGAATGTGATGCTGCCACAGCTGCAGTCCTCCCTGTAGCTGCTATGAGTCACTCTGTTCAGTATCCTGAATTTCCATTCCAGGGAACAGTGCAAACATGTTTTCCAGAAACAGTGCTGCCCCATTAAAAACATTGAATCTGTTTTCTCTTCAGCATGTGTATTAATTGGTGATATATATGAATGAAGAGTGATAATCACAATTATGAATCAAGAACAAATAAGTATATGTACTAGATCAACTCTGAGGAGGAATTTGATGTACTTACTCTTGCTCTGATAGTAAGTATCACTGGAATTTCATATTGTTTACTAGTATCAGAGGGGTAGCCATGTTAGTCTGGATCTGCAAAAGTGACAAAGAGTCTTATAGCACCTTATAGCACCTTATAGCAACAGTAGTTAGTCTATAAGGTGCTACAAATCTCTATATTGTTTACTGTAACTCTAACATTACCTTCCAGAAATCATTTAAAGAGTGTTTAAGCTGATGTTTTGGAAAATCTTTAAAAAGTGTATTCAACACCCTGTCTTTTGTGTACATCTCAAACAACTACCAGGAAGGAATAACTCCAGGAGTAAGAGACGTACTCAATCTTTGGATCTGCTGACATTGTCAGCCATGAGGAGCCCATTAGTACTGGTTTTGGTAATTGCTGTGTGTTGTGTAAACCTGTCCATTATGGAGTGAACTGAGACCACAGACTCACTTCCCATACAGTTGGCCATCCACTAGACATTGTGAGGGAAGGACCTGTGTTCTCTTCTGACCTAGACTAAATTTCAATCTGTGGGATAGAGAAGAAAGGCTCTGATACTCCACTACCAGTTCCCTGAGTCACCTAGTCTCTCACAAAGTACTGCCTCAAAGATGTATGAACCAAAGAAACCCATCTTCTGTTTCATGTATTTAATTTATGGAGAAATGCACATTTCTCCTGCTACATTGACAGATTTTTGATTTATTATTGACTCATGGATGAGAAATTCACAGAAGAGTGGAGGAGTTTTATAGAAAGTAGGAGTGGGGATAGAGAGGACTCAACAGTGTTCTGGAGATATTACATTTTCCTTTCTTTTGTGAGGAATTTTACCTTTCTGAGAGAGTTCAAGTGGCTTGGGTTATCATTCTTGATTTCCATGATCTAAGAATAAAAGTAAATGAAAGACAAATGAATGTTGCTGTATTTCTTCCATAATAAAATCTTTTAATTACTTAGAAATAACTTGTCCCTTTGTTGCAATGACCATTTCTCGGTGAGCTTTTTTATTCCATTACTTAACCATGTAAGTAATATGATTCATATCTCTCCCATATGAAAACTCTTCAAAGGGGAGTATGTCAGCTTTGATATTAGTTATTAGAAACTGTGCTTATTTGTAGACTGTAAAAATAGTTTTTATGTGTTTTGAGCTATAATTCTGGCACATAAAATGAATAGTCTGAGATTTGGGCCACAGTGGGAACATACATCAGAATAGCTACGTCTCTCAGAGCTGCGAAAAATCCTCACCCCTGAAAGACATAGCTATGCTGACCTAACCCCCGGAAGAAGCATTCTCGGGGAGGTGGATTACGTGCTATTAGTGTAGGTAGTGTCTACACTGAAGAGCTACAGTGGTGCAGATGCAGCACTGCTGTTTTGCAACCACAGCAGTTTAAGTGTAGACATACCCTCAGTCTTTGCTCCCTAACCAAAGCTCTTAATTCCTGCAAGATGTTCCATGTGAGCAGAGAGTGTGGGCCTTAGCCCACCCTGCGTCCTGTGAAGGGCTTCTCTTGACAGTTCAGGAGACTGGAATGGGCAGGAGATGTTCACTGGAGGCTCCTCTTATGGTGTTTTCTTCTCTTGCCAGTCCAAGAGATCCTGACACTGTGGAATTCAGCAACAACAGCAAGGTCTTTACATATCCATTTCTGCCAGGATATGAGGGAGGACAAAAGTCTCCAAAGAATGAGTTGGGGACTGTGTTTGAATGTCTTTCCTCATCATGGAATAAGGACATAAAAACATAAGAATGGTCATACTGGATCAGACCAATGGTCCATCCAGCCAGTATCCTGTCTTCCAACAGTGGTCAGTGCCAGATGCTTCCGACAGAATTAATAGAACACAAGAACGGCCATACTGGGTCAGACCAAAGGTCCTTCTAGCCCCGTATACTCTCTTTTGACAGTGGCCAGTGCGAGGTACCCAGAGGAAATGAACAGAACAGATAATTCTCAAGTGATCCATCCCCTGTCACTTCCGGAGAGCAGAGGCTAGGGACATCATCCCTGCCCATCCTGGGAACAGGGCAATTATCGAGGAATCCATCCCATCTCATCCAGTACTGGATTCTGATAGTTGGAGGTTTAGGGACACCTGGAGCATGAGGTTGTATCCCTGGCCATCTTGACTACTAGCCATTAATGGACTTATTGTCCATGAATTTATTGAAACCAGTTGTGATGCTGTGCATAAGAAAGATGACCATTTGTATCATTGTTACCATTGTTACACAATTGCAACAAATCTTGTATAAAGTATGTCATATAAGATGTCAATGGAAATTGGAAAATGAAAATGATTTGCTAAGTATAATTATCCTGTTTATATGCATGTGTCATCTTTGTATCTGAAGTTATGAATATTGACTATGTATTTATATCTAAACCTGGGTTGCATTCCTGGGTGACATCCCCCAGATAGAATTTACATTAGGTAAAGACAACTATGTGTTGATGGCCTATCAAGGAGATTCCATTGTCACAATACCCATTAAAGAAACTCATCCTATCCAGATAACTCTTCCTGAGAATGCCCCAGACAGCAAGGAGCCAACAGCCACCTCCTGTGATTCAGCAAAACATGTAGGGGAATGTGATGTGCTCATATGACTCTGCATTCCATCATGGCCAGTAACTTTCCACAAACAGGTCCTGTGGACTTTGTTTAAGGGCTGGTCCTCACTGGGGGAGATGGGGGATTGACGGCAGATACGCAACTTCAACTAAGTGAATCATGTAGCTGAAGTTTGCGTATCTGCCGCTGACTTACTGCTCGTCCCCATGGCGGTGGCAGTTGGCGGAGCGCTCCCCCGTCGACTCCAGCTTGCGCCTCCCGGCAAGATGGAGTTCCAGAGTTGACGGGGGAGCTCCGGACGATCGATTTATCGCGTCTTAGTGAGACGCAATAAATCGATCGCCAGAAGATCGATCTCTGGCAGTGCTCGTGAAGACAAGCCCTAAGACAGTAAATTTGCATGCACATGGTAAAGGATATAAAAAGACACATGAAACATATCCATGTTACCTCTTTCTTGTTCTGATTCTCTGAACTGTGGATTTACAACTAAAAGAAGCATTTTGAAATATGGACTGAGGACCTTCCAATCTTTTGGAAGTTACCAGAGAGTCCATTCCATCACTGTTATAAACCTGATATAAGGACTTTGCAATACTTTCTATGTATATGATCTATTCATCATTTATAATTCTCTTTTCTTTTATTATTAAATGTATAGTTCATTTCCTAAGAATTGGCTGACAGCATGATATTTGGGTAAGATCTGAGCTTCATATTGACATGGGGATGTGTGTTTGAGCCTCTGGGATTAGAAATCTTCCTGGCCATTCCATTAAAGACTTGATGGTGTCAGTTTTGAAACAGAAAATCTTCCAAAACAGACTCCAACAAGAAACTGAGGAACTGGAATTAATTTTCAAATTAGATACAATAAACCAAGGGCTTAACAGAACTTGTGAATCGTTCTCTCATTACACTAATTGATTGCATTGTCCTTGTTAATTTACCTTCAGTAGGTGTTATGTCCTGTCTGACAGATATCCATTTCAAAAGGTTTTTTTCTCCTACTGATAATGGCCCATCTAAACTTAACAACCTCTTAGAATTGGTATGCTAATGTACAACTTTTTTTTTCTTTCTGTATGTATAAATGCATCTTACTTCTGTTCCATTCTATGCATACGATAAAGTGAACTATAGCCCACAAAAGCTTATGCTGAAATAAACTGGTTAGTCTCTAAGGTGCTACGAAGTCTTCCTCGTTTTATTTATGGATACAGATTAACACGGCTGCTAATCTTAAACCTGGGATCAGAAAGAACCTTGCACATCTAAAATGGGTAGATGGGAGTCAAGGACTGCAATGCGTAAAGGGGACTATTTTGGGCTTCTGGTTAACTGGTGTGTTACTGCAGATGCTTCATTGTTACTAGCTTGGTGAATCTATAGAGTAAAAAAACCACCAGATTTGGGGATTCTCTGCCCTGTTTTTGCAGTCTACGAACATGCCATTCTCATTGTGATGTATCTTACACACCCAGTCTAACCAGTTATATTTTTGGCCTTCACAACATCCCCTGGCAATGAGTACCACAAGTTGACTGTGCATTGTGAGAAGTACTTCCTTATGCTTGTTTTATACTCGTTGCCTATTAATGTAATTGGGTGAACCCTAGTTCCTTTGTTATATCACAGGGTAAATAGCACTTCCCTATTCACTTTCTCCACACCATTCATAATTTTATAGACATATTCCTCCATAGTCATCTCTTCTCTGAGATGAACAGTCCCAACCTTTTTATTCTCTCCTCATATGGAATCTGTTCCATATCCCTAATCTTTTTTGTTATCTTTCTTTGTAACTTTTCCAATTCTCATATATATTTTTGAGAAGCAGTAATCAGAACTACATCCAGTATTCAAGGTGAGGGCATACCATGGATTTATATAGTGGCATTATATTTTCTGTGTTATTAGCTGTTATTGCTGTTGCTATTTTTTGCCTATTGGATGCAATATTTATGGGCTTTGTAAGTGGTGTTTTTTTTGTTAACACAGATCCGAAATGCTATATCAGATGAGTGACATATGAAATCTCTCTACCCACTAAACTCCTTTGCATTTACTTTAGGTTTTGAGCCTTAGTAAAAACTCTAAACCGAAATACCTTTATTCCTTTGTTGTTGTTATTTGCCTTTGTAAATGGGTAGCATTTGTCCCCCTTCTCCTTCTAGCAAATAAGAGGTAATCCAGATCACAACATTGAGTTGCAAAAGAAGACAACAGAGAACATGTTTATTGTTAAAATATTATTTAAAAATATTTTTATAACCATGTTAGGTACAGCTTAGTGTTAAAATATATTGGATCTAAAAAAAAAAAGGAAAGAGAAGGCAACGAGTAAAACAATTTATTTTATTTAGTTTTTTAGGATGTGCAATTTTACTTTATTTTATTGTGTACTGTCCCAAATTGGAATAGATTTAGAGTAAATTTTGAATACAAAGCTTAATATACATAGCGGGCACTTTTTTTCTTTATAATCTAACAATTTAGTCATAGAGTGCTATGGTTTGTGAATCTTTATTTCATCTTGGATTGGTTTATGGTGGTATGTTGAAACCATGAATGTTTTTGTCATGAAATCAAGTGAAACTTAGCAATTCAAATCCAAACATCAAATCAAAACTAGATAGTGCAATTCTTATTGCTCAGTGAACCCCATGAGGTTGTATGAATATAGGGAGCAGAATTTGGTCCTATATTTATAATACTGAAATAACTAACCTTCTATGTCTTAAATTGTATCAAATTTAGAGTGACTTGGAAACAGGAAAACTGATTGCTTCTCGCCTTTACCTCAAATTGTGGTGCGAGACAATTCACTTACTCTTGCCTTGACTCAGTTTACCTATTTGTAAAGTGGAGATAGTGTTTTCTATCTAACAGAGGTGTTGTGAGGATTAATTAATGTTTGGAAAATTGTTCGGAAAATTTTGGATGAAAAGGTACTGTGCACATACAAAACATCACTATAATCACAAACACACTCAACTGAATAACTATCCTGTTATAAGTGGCATAGTTTTCCAAGTTTTTTTTTTCTTAGAGTGTAAGCAAATCTTCAGTTTTTGGTTTACAGGCTGTGGAGTTATTGTTATGCAAGGTTCAATGTAGGGGCAGTGTTTCTTGCAGGGGACCCATGTAAGCAGCTTAAGAATTTGTTCTGTGCCTAAGGGTACATCTTCACTACCCAATAGATTGGCAGGATTGGCAGTGATCAATCTATCAGGGATTGATTTAATCTCATCTTCTGTAGGTGTGATAAATCGATCCCTGAGGATGCTCCCCATCGACTCTGGAACTCCATTTCCGCAAGAGGCGGAAGCAGAGTCAATGAGGGATTGGCAGCGATCGACTCACCACCATGTGGATGGCCAGGTATGTCGTCCTAAAATACACCAACTTCAGCTATGTTATTTGCATAGCTGAAGTTGCGTATCTTAGATCAACTCCTCCTCCCAGTGTAGCCCAAGCTTTAGTCTCTGATTACAGTCAATACTTGAGGCAGAGTTGCTCTTTGGGAATAGGGAATTGGTATTGGGCTTGGATTTCTGAAAGAACAAGTTCTTGCATGATGTTTGACCACTTTTTCGACTGGTACATTATTTTTTTTACAGTTACATTCAGAATATAGCCAGGCTATGAAACCGAACTGCAAGGCCCTGAAATTCTGCTACTGTTTGGGAGTGGCATAATGACGGTGTTTAATTGAGACCCCAGTCCTGGAAATAAGTGCTGGAAGTAAGCTGTTCGATTCATCAATGGCTAGAATAGCTTGATATGTGTCACATCTGAACATACATGATTAGACTCCTGATTATCTGAACTTCTTGGCTGTCACCAAATATATATCTGGAAAACTGGACATTTGGGCAAAGAGAACCTAATCCAAAATCCACTGAAATCAGTGGACTGATCTCATTTATTTCCCCAGGTTTGTATTAGGCTCAGAATCTATTCAATAGGGAGATGTCCTCAAGTCAGGATGAAGCAGGTTCTAGTGTATTTCATGCTTAGTGTGCATTTTTATTTGCAGTTATTCGGTGGTAGGTTTTTCCATTTTTTTAGCCCACAGTTTGATCTGAGAGGTTCTTAATGTACTGGTGATTTGAGAGGACAGTGAATGAATTAAATGGCTTTGTAAAGGTCATCTCATCTTCACACACTGGCAATATGCATACCATCTTTGTCTTTTCCTTTACAGTCCAGACAGGATTTTATGTCACCTTAAATTTCATGATGAGCTTGCCGTCTTCTCCTAAATTTCTTACCTGATCTAAAAAAAAATTAAAAAATGGGAGGCTGAGGGACAGAAGGGGAGGAGGATTGAAGGTGCAGGAAAAATAAATAAATACATGTATTTGATTTGAGTATAGTAGCCTGATCTATAGACTATGAATACAAATTCCCAGTTATCACTTTGAGGAATAACAGGTTCTTGTCCCAGGATCAGGTCCAGTATTATCAAAAGTTATTATATAGTTGGGAATCCCAATGTGTACAGATGCAACACTCACATAGTAGGAAGTATTTTACATTTACAAATACCTAATTTATTAATACATTTAGCAAAATCACACACACTCCAACTCAGTAAGGTAGGTAGAGATAATACAGAAAGTACATCTGAGCAGCCATACTTATACCATCCCTTACAGAACAACCTGAAATGTTAGCCATCATTTTCCTCATCACCGTCTTCTTCCTCATCTTCACCAGTGGCCACCATATTGGCCCCTCCCAAAGGCTACATCTCTCTCTCCTACTGTCCCCAGTCCAGGATACCACTTTTATAATATATGATGCTGACGTTTCCATGTCTAATGCATATTCAGTAGGAGTTTCTCCCCTCTTCCTTATTTGTATGTTCTCACCTTACCAATGTTAAGGTGTCCTTCTTCTATAGGCTAGTGTACTTATGTTTTCACCCCATTATCACATATATCAATTCGTTTCATGGCACTCTTGCAGTTGGATGTTCCATCCAGAATCTTCAAGAAGGTGGTGTCAGTTCATGTTCTGTGCTTGGCAGATGTCAAACTTTGTAGACCTCAAGCCTCATGCTAACTGCTGAACCCAATGTCTTGCAAGATACAAGCCTGTAGGTTCCTTGCATTACTGCTCAATACAATAAAGCAGACTATAAGGCAAAGCAGATAATAGAATAGAGGTAAGCAAACCTACTGGGCTACAGTAGATGGGAATAAAGACTGATATTTTCAAAGCTGCCTAGGGATTTGGATGCACTGTTTCAATTAATTGAATAAAATTTGGTATCTATATTCCCTAGACAATTTGGTAAATATCAGCCAGAAAGTCGTGATGATTTATTTAGCTCAAGAGTTGAGATAAATGTAGTGCTTTTTCCAGGTTGATCTTCCTTATCACTTATTTTGTTCCTTTGTAGAATGAATTCAAGCATCCTGTTTGTTTTTCTAAATGGGAGAGATATATCTCTATTAAACCATTGGTGATGACTCCCAAATTTCTTTTCCCAGAGACCTTACAAGTTCAGAGCCCAAGAGCAAGTCTGAGAAGTTTAGATTGATAATGCCAATGTGCATTACCTTAGACTTAGCCAAATTACATTTTATTGCCATCATGCTGTTCAATCTCCTCATGTGTTCCACCTCCATCTGGTGTTTCTCACAAAATACTATGGCTTTTGCTAACTGAAACAACTTAGTATCATCAGGAAATGTCATCAACTTGCTGCCCACTTCCTTCTCCAAATCATTAATAATGAGAAAAAAACTTGAGATTCCTCACTCGAAACTTACTACCTGTCCATTCTTAGGAGCAGCTTTTCAACTTTAATTTCCTATTGCTTAATTAGTTTCTAAATCACAGAAGCTTTTTTTACCTTAGAAAAGTATCCAGCCATACAAATAAATAAAAATTTACTATAGTTATTTTAAAAAAAAATCCTATTAATGACCTTTTGGGAAACACCTAATATGATTTTGAAAACACAATTTAATTATGCACAACTGTATCTACTTTTCCCCTAACTTAAAAAACAACCCCCCCCAACAATTCTCTATTAGGCTAAAGGATCGAGATTTTTTCATACAGGAATCACGCTGGGTTTGAGCCTATCAAATTATAGTTATCCAACTGTTCTGCTATTCCATCTTTAATTGGACTCTCCATCAGTTTATTCAGTAATGGGGTAAGTCTCGGCAGGCTGTAAATCTCAGCAGTTTTATTTAAAAATAGGCACCACATTATTGACTTTCTAGTTTTCAATAGCATTATGAGCATCTTTGTTAGTGTGTTGTACATATCTGGGTGAGTGTTTATGCTATACTGTTTAACACTGTATTGCCTGCTGAACTCTTGGATAAATATATTAGCTTTCTTCACACAAATTCTATCCCTGTTCTGCCTGCAACATGTGGCCTAGTGGATAGGCATTGGACTTAGTCTCAGGAGTCTTGTGCTCAGCTCCTGTTCTGCTTGGTAATCTTAGGCAAGTCACTTCCTATATCTCATATTGTAAATATAGGGAAGGTAACACTTCAGGTGGACTACTTGTGTGCTTGGGAGGGGGAAGGACAGTTAGGGGAGGAGGGAAATAGATAATCTGATTTCTTGTTACTGAGAGAAAGCATTTGATTAACCCCATATTTTGCAAATTGCAATCCCCTATACCAATAGAGGCATTCAGTCTTGAGGGAGTAAAGGTTGTGTTTGAATCACCAGAGGAGAGCTGCTCTGAATGTTAATGATGGAGGCTGAATAGGAAATAAACTAAATCAGCACAGTCAGCTTCCTAGTCATAGTTCTGGGAAGTTAAGAGGGTTTTGTGGTTGCAGGCCTGGACTGGGTCTTACCAGAGCTGGACTTAAGTCCATGGCTCCGCCACACACTACCAGTGTAACCTTAGGCAAGTGGCTAAGTCACAGTTCCCCTCCATAAAAAGCACATAACATTTCTTCATTACTCACAGGGCTAAACTCATCATTAACTTAGGGAGGTGCTCAGATACATCAGTGAGGAAATAGGCCAGTCAATCAATAAACTCTCCCCTGGCAGCGCTGCCCGCTTCTGAGACTGTGTTTGTTGACTGTGTGACACTGATGAAGCAGGATTGTGGCTGCCTAGCATGGCCTCAGGCCCCTTGTGATTGGCTGTCAGGACCAGGACATAGTCAGTCTGACTTAAGGGTTAGAGCCAGGAACCAGCACCACAGGCCAAATTTGGAATCAGGGATCAAGCCAGGGGTCAGAGCCAGAATCAGAAGCCAGTAACTGGAGCCAGAGATCAGACTTAAAAACTATACAACCAAGTACAGATAGGTTAGGTTGGAGCAGGACCAGTACAGGACAGGAGAAAGACCGACACAATCACAACTGCAGGAATAAGGGATAAGCAGCTAGTACCCAGGCTGCTGAGTTTACAGGGAGACCTGTTGGTTGCTTTCAGTCTGTCAGGCAGGCTGGCCAATCAGGTGATTCTGCTACAGTCCAATTGGAGTCATTAACCATCTTTTGAAGCTAACTCCAGGCTCAGTTGGGAAAAACTCACCTCATGGCTCCCGCCATGTGGCAGCTTCTCCAGTGCTGGGTGCTTAGTGTCCTGGGATTTGCAGATGTAAAGTAAACTAAGACCACCTTGCATATACCTTTTTGGTCTCTTATGTATTTTAAATTTAAAACCATTTTTACACATCAAGAAACAGATTCCTTTCCCTCTCTCTCAAATCCCCTTCAGTTCTACAGAACTTGTATCTTGTTGCAATTAGGAAGGTAAAAACCTTGATGTCATCTAATAAGCAAGAAAAGGGCAGGAGAGGAGGTGAACCATGCAAGAGTCTTTAATGGGAAAAGGATCTTTAATCATCTGATGATCATGGGAGAAGAGCAGCAATCTATGCCACTTTGATGTCCTGAAAAGGTAATTTACTCTGTTTTATTTTCTTGCTGTGAAACTGAATAGTTTACATGCCATACCCACACAGCAACGTGAAGCATATGGAGTCATCAGAGAGGTCTTTCTTTCTTAGTGCTCATCCCAAATGGAAGAATAAATGTTTTGTAGTGCCAACATGAAGTACCCCATAGGGGTTGGTGGATGTGGTTTAGAGAGAGGATTACTGCAAGGGGGTAAATTTTTGTAAGCATTTTTCTACAGCGAATCACTTATTCTGGCACCTCAGCCTTATTTGTTAAAGAAATAGAAATATTTAAACACTGAAATGGGTGAAATTAAGATGAAGCTGGATTTCTTCCTAAGTACAGCAGGTTTAAAACAAATAAAAGGAAGTTTTTCTTCACACAGCGCACAGTCAACCTGTGGAACTCCTTACCTGAGGAGGCTGTGAAGGCTAGGACTATAACAGGGTTTAAAAGAGAGCTGGATAAATTCATGGAGGCTAAGTCCATAAATGGCTATTAGCCAGGATGGGTAATGAATGGTGTCCCTAGCCTCTGTCTGTCAGAGGGGGGTGATGGATGGCAGGAGAGAGATCGCTCGATCATACCTGTTAGGTTCACTCACTCCGGGGCACCTGGCATTGGCCACTGTCGGTAGACAGGATGCTGGGCTAGATGGACCTTTGGTCTGACCCAGTATGGCCGTTCTTATGTTCTTATGTTCTTATGTACTGGGGAGTAGACTTTCCTCCATAACTTTTCATAGTAAAATACCATGCCAGAAGCTTTTCACAAACAAGAGACCCATTGAAGTTACTTGTGTGCATACAAACTGAGCCCCTAATATCTTGAAGGAAAATGTCTAATTTACACTTAGAATTGAATCATGCTTGTTTTAGTCACAGATGCTGATCCATTGCAATCAATGGACTGGTTCCCTTCTGCCTTACATCCAGGGCCGGCGATAGGGGGGTACTACGAGTACAGCTGTACCGGGCCCCGGACTTTAGGGGGGCCCCCTTAAGTCTGGGGCCCGGTACACAGCAGTACCCGTAGTCATCCCCCCTTGTTGCCGGCCCTGGAGAGCGGGGAAGGGGCGGGGAGGTGGCGTGGCTCTCCTCCGGAGGGGACGGGCACGGCTCTCCTCCGGAGGGGACGAGCGCGCATCCCCGGCAGGAGCAGTGACCCCGGCGCACCACCGCCTGCAAAAAGGGCGAGGGCGGGGAGGCTCCGCAGCACTGTAGGGCTTTCCCCCCCCCGGGTCCAGGGGAGAAAGGGCACGGGGGTGGGGGGAGAGAAAGAAAGGGTGCAGGAGGGGAGAGAAAGAAAGGGCGCGGGGGGGGGGGAGAAAGGGCGGCTCGCGCCACTCCCAGGCTCGCGCTGCCACCAGCCGCTGTCAGCTGGGGGGGGGGGAGCACCGGCTGGGCTGGGCTGGGGGCCCCCCCGGCTGGGCTTCCCCCACCCCCAGCCGCTGTCACCTGAGGGGGAGCACTGGCTGGGCTGGGGGGGGGGGGCTGGGCTGGGGGGCCCCCAAACGATCAGAGTATGGGGCCCCCAAATTTCTGTTGCCGGCCCTGCTTGCATCTGATGGACCCATTTACCATTGCACAAAATGAATATGAAATGCTGACAAATCACATTGGAAATGTCCTAGTTCTTGCCTGCATGGAGACAGCCCATAGCAAGTCAGACAAACCACAATGTAGACAAACCCTTAGCAACATTTTGTACTCTCTTTGAATAGGGTTAAATGACTGGAGCCAGAGATCAGAGCCAGACTTAGAAACTAGGCAACCAGCTACAGCTGAGGTAGATTGGAGCAAGGCCAGAACAAGGCAGGAGCAAGACAGACACCATCACAACTGCAGGGATAAATATTTAGTAGCTAGCAACAAAGCTGAGCTTACATGCAGATCTGTTTCGATCTTACATTACAACGTGTGTAAGAGAACATTAGGCCACTGGTACCTCTTGTTTAATTTTGGTCTTCCACCTGCCCCTTGGTGAGTTGCCTTCTTTTGCCTTTTTCAACTCACCTTTCTGTGGTATGGATCCTGTGATCTTTGCCTTTCTACACTGAAACAAAGGTGGGTGCCTTGACTTCCCAGTCTCCTTTATCTTCATCCCCTCAACCATAGGGACCCTATCTATGTCTCTGTCTCTCTTGTGAGAATCAAGTCCTTTCCGAACAGATAACCGGTTCCTTAGTAAAACATGTTTTATTTGAAGATTAGAAGTACAGAAGAAAAAATGGATAAAAGAAAATTAAAGGCATGTCTTTCTATGACTAAGAGCTGGTCTGCACTAGGAACTTACATCCACATAGCTTTGTGTGTCAGAGGTGTGAAAAATGCACACCGATGAGAGATGAAGCTATGCTGAACTAACCTCCCAGTTTAGCAAGCACTAGGTCAAAAGGAAGTATTCTTCCATTCACCTAGCTACTGCTTCTCGGGGAGATGGATTACCCACACTGATGGGAGAATCCTTCCCGTTGTCATTGGTAATGTCTACAGTGAAGCGCTACAGCAGTTTGCGTAGACATACCCTAAATTTATACTTCACTACAAGCTAAACTGGATCGTCTGTTTCATCTTAAATTACAGAAGAAGAAAATACACCTATTTATTTCACATACCCTTAGGCCTAGTCTATGCACAGATTTTTGTATTGGTATAACTAGGTTAAGGCTAATAAGATGAGGAAGACTTGTGGCACCCTAGAGACGAACTAGTTTATTTCAGCATAAGCTTTTGTGGGCTATAGCCACTTTATCATCTTATTTATGGATATAAACTAACACAGCTGCCTATCTTAAACTAGATTAAGGCTGTGGTTTCTTACCAATATAGTTATGCTGGGTACAACCCTTAATATACACACAGTTATACTGCTATAAACTTCTGGTAGAACTTCCTTCCTTCCTGTGTGAGTATAAGTGATATCAGAATAAGGACGTTTGTAATAGTGTAATTGCATCTGCACTAAGGGGGGATGTATCACTTTATAGCAGTATGGTTAAAGCAGTGTAACTTTTGTATGTAAACCAGCCCTTAGTCTAGCGGTTCTCAAACTTTTGTACTGGTGACCCCTTTCACATAGCAAGCCTCTGAGTGTGATTCACCCCCCCCCCCAAATTAAAATCACTTTTTTTGTATTTAACACTATTATAAATGCTGGACGCAAAGTGAGGCTTGGGGTGGACACTGATAGCTCATGACCCTCCGATGTAACAACCTCATGACCCCCAAGGGATCCCAACCCCAGTTTGAGAACCCCTGCCTTACTCAGACTGATAGCCTGCAGAGAGCTGTTCCTGACTGACTCCTTAGTTTCACCTGTCTCTTTAAAAAAGAGCTCATCTTTTCTGTTTTCCATAGAATTTTTGGTAAGAAGTATAAACAAACCTACAGTGATCGTGGTGTGTGTAAAAGGTAGTCCTGACGAGAGATCTGTTCCTACTGCCCTAGACTTACAATCTCTATAGGCATATTCTTTGTCTCATACCTATCTCCAGGGAGCAGAGTACCTCAGGCTCAAAATAGTCCAGCTAATTTTTAGCAGTTCTGACTTTGGAAGTGGCCTTGGTATTGTTTTATAACAACTCATATTCAAAATCTTGATTGCTACATCTCTGGGGGTGTCTGATCAGCCGTCATTTCTGTCCCTGCTCAGTAGAGGTGGGCAATCTGTTACAGACATTGGCCTTGGAGTTGTAAAATACGAGATATAAAATTTGTAAAATTTGAGACATAAAGATTATAAACTATACTTCTGTTGCACACTCAAACAATAAATAATGGCTTCTTCTGTTTGCCATAATTTGTACAATTTAAGATTAAAATAATGCTATCACTGAATAATAATAAGAATCTGTTTCAGGTTAGTCATTCCCAGTTATGACACTGATATTAATTGATAAAGCATTCCATTGTTCTCTTGTACCATGAACGAGGTTGGTGATTTCATTTTCCTGTGTGCCAATTTATATTTCATTGAAATAATTTGATTATAGGGTTAAATTGTTCCAGGTTCTGGTTGGTGTTGCAGAATTTGCAGCATCTCATTTGGTGCTTCTGGATTTTTCAAGAGCAGACTAACTGTACCACTTTAGACTGAATGACATGTTCGGTGTGGGGGGATCAACTCCATTATCCAGCATAAAGAGGGAGGGGAAAGATTCATGGCACCTCTACCTCCAGACCTTCAATGGAGTCCAGTACTGGCAGAAGCTTATAATACACACTGCTGCTGGCACTCGCACACCCAGTGGCCTATCACATTTTTGCTGGTAGTCTATATTCTTTATGTTTTTATTAGGGTGTCATTCTAAAGTGAATGGAATAATGATTATAATTTCAGTGGCTTTGGTGAAGTAAAATGCATGTTATCAAAACCTTGCTTAGTGAATTATCATTATTTTTCATTATCTTGTTTAATCTTTAATCTTGTTTAATCTCTTTCATGTTAGATTTCTTGTCAGAACTTGATGGTAGATTGTAGGAAGGATAGCTCAGTGCAGGGGGGAGGGATAGTTCAGTGGTTTGAGCATTAGTTTGATAAACCCAGGGTTGTGAGTTAAATCCTTGAGGGGGCCTTTTAGGGATATGGGACAAAAATCTGTTGGCTGATTTAATTGGGCATTGGTTCTGCTTTGAGCAGCAGGTTGGACTAGATGATCTCCTGAAGTCCCTTCCAACCCTGATCTTCTATGATTCCATTGCTGGAAAACATTAGCAGTAGCAGTCCTTGTTGTGATGAAGTTGATTGGTGGTGCGTAATGGTGGATTTTTCCTTTCTTTATCTTTTAGAGCCTTGCTCTTCCATATTTTAATTGGCTTTGTTTTCACTTATAGACAGAAGGTTTTAATTTTAGTGGCTGTGTTGCAACTTGTAATGTTGCATTTTAATTTCTCATTATGCTTCATTCTTCTTGCATATAACTCTTTGTGGCTTTGCCAAAATAGTTGACATTGTAGTCCTTGCATGGCATCATGTATCATTATCCAATACGGTAGTGAGGTATTGCCATTTCCCATACTAAGGGTCTTTGTTGATCTTTACCCTTGGTCACAAACGTCTGATTTGGTCTTATTCCTGTAGTTGGCACAGAGTACAACTCTGCATATTGAATACAACTAGGGCCCTACCAAATTCATGATCCATTTTGGTCAATGTCATGGTTATAGGATTTAAAAAATGGTAAATTTCATGATTTCAGATATTTTTAATCTGAAATATCAGTGTTGTAATTGTAGGAGTCCTCACCCAAAGAGGAGTTTGGGGGGGGGAGGGGGAAGCTGGGGTTGCAGTACGTTTATCCTTACTTCTGCACTGCTGCTCTCATCCGAGTTGGTTGGCCAGAGAGTGGCAGCTGCCTAGGTCTGAAGGAAGAGCCACCATCATCAGCAGCGCAGAAGTAAGAATGACATGGTATGATATTGCCACTCTTACTTCTGCACTGTTGCTGGTGCGGTGTTGCCTTCAGAGCTGAGTGCCCTATGCTTTCCGGCTGCTCATCTGTGAAGACAGCACAGAACTAAGGGTGGCAATAACACAGCCCCCTAAATAACCTTGCTTCCCCCCTTCAACTCCATTTTGAGAGTCAGGACCCCTAATTTGAGAACCTCCCTTCTCCCCTGTGAAATGTGTATAGTATAGGGCAGTGGTGGCAACCTGCAACCTCTGAGCTGCATGCGGCCCATCAGGGTAATCCTCTGGTGGGCCTCCAGACCATGTGTTTACATTTGCACGGCCACCCACAGATCCCAGTGGACACGGTTCACTGTTCCCAGCCAATGGGAGCTCTGGGAAGTGGTGTGGGACGCAGGTTGCCTACCACTGGTATAGGATAAAAGCACATACAAGACCAGATTTCATGGGAGGAGGGGGGACGGACCATTTCCCATGATCTGTGACACATTTTTCATTTATGTGAATTTGGTAGGGGCCTAAATATAACTCTTTATTTCTAGAACTTCCTGATTCTGTTTCATAAGGTAGTTAATATTAGCTGTTCTGACAAAGTGAAACAAAACAAAAATACAAAACACACAAACCTAAAATCCTATCCTAATCATAGAAAATCCCATAGGATTTAAATTGTGCAGCTGAATTTGGAACACTGAAAAATGTATGAACAAAGCAAGTAAAACATTTTCCAAAGCAAAAATGTTTCTCACCAATAGTTATGATTGTAAACTCTTTGGGGAAGGCCTGTTTTTTTTTGTTGTTGTTTTTTTTAAAAAACACATTGTTTGTCCAATGCCTGACATAGTAAAACTCTGATTCAGATTGGGGCGGTGTGGGTGGTACTGTGGTACAAATAATTTATAATACTAATAGTGGGAAATAGTCAAAGAGATGTTTACAGGACAAGAAAACTATTAACTTTTTTTAAAAAAAAAGACTAAAGGAAAATGTTTCACACTGCATCTGAGGATGGGCTGAGGTTTTCCTGTCTGAAACTCTCTGGAAGAGAATTTTCACACCATGACAACAATCCATCTGAGGACTGGATTTTCAGAGGTGGGTTCTATTAGTATATTCAAATGTCATTTGCTTCAAGAAAAACAGGCCTCACACACCATCGGTTAGGTGCATAACCAGCCCACGTGCATGCAAATAACTTGTCTGCGGGTGCAGTCAGAAATATTTTCATACATGATTTTTTCTCAGAGCAGGACTAAAAGATGTAGTGGTAGAAGAGCCTAGGGCCCCATCTATGCTAACGTTCCTGGTGTTGCTACCACTGTTGGAGGTGCACCAGTAACAGAGAAATTGTGGGAGAGTTCTCAAAGAAGGATAAAGTAGATAAAACCACAACTCTAGAGAGACATGCTGCTGTTCAGGGTGCTACAGATAGTAGACCTTTTTCTGAACATGCATGGCCAGTAATATGTACATGTTGGAATGGTCATAGCATATGAATATAGATGCAACAGGATTCTAAACTCTTTTTTCAATTTTAGACTTTTTCATTACAATCACAAACTACCTTATCTGAAAACTATTAAACTACTATAGGGAAGAGGTCCATATTTTTCACTTCTTACTTAAATAAAGATATGCATGTGATAAGTCATCATGTTCTTTGTTGAGTGTTTTGTGTATTTCTCTTTTCTGAGTACGTATATGCTTTCAGCAAGTAGTTTCTGGTGTAATGACTGCACATTGACGCTGAGTTAAAGCCGGGAAATATACCTGCTAAAATCATGAAAAAATCAATAAAGAGAGATTAAAGCAGACAGATGTTTACATTGACTTTATTTTGATATTGTTACTCTTTTCTCTTGAGGCTCAACTTAGGACTTAACAGCAATGAATATGTGTTTGAAGTCATTTTAGCGGAGCCTGCTAAGGCCACTGGAGTTAAGGACATGCCAATAGTTTTACCATCACTGCCTCTTTTTCAAGGCTTAGACCCCAGATATAAAAAATAGCACATAGCTAGATTTGGCATGCAAGGTGTCTGACTAATGTTTGTTAATGAGATCCATTAGTAGTTCTTATGTAAATAAAATACAAGAATCATTTGCATCCCCTCGTTTATCTGTTTAGATTTGTAGGTGACTCCATCAGTATATGGACATGTTATAAAAATTACTTAATCCTCACGATGACTCTGTGAGATGTAGAGAAAGGATGGTCCAGAGGTTAGGGCATATGTGAGAAATCTAGGTTCAACTCCCTGCTCTGCCACAGACTTCCTGCGACCCTTGCCAAGTCACTTAGGATGGGATCCAAGAAGGGATTTAGGTTTTGCAATTCTGAGTATAATGGCACCTAGCTTTTAGGTACCCAGAAAAGCATAAGAAAAACACTGTGATCCATAGACCCTGAGTTAGGTGCCAAGGCTAACTATCAGGTGACCAACAGGGGGTGCTTGACATAATGACTCCTTAAAAACCCTGACCTGGTGTTAGGAGGTGGCACAGTGGTGTGTTCCACCACTTAACAATCCCTTTTTCAGTTGACTAAAATAACCCTTTTTATTGCTTGTAAATAGCAATCCTAAGCATAACTATTGACTCTTGGGTGGAATTGAAGCAAGGGAAATTTCATTCCAAAAGGTGAAAGTTTTAGAACATTATGAATGGTTTTAAAATGGATGCTTCAGTAATGGAAACCTTTGGGCAAACTGAACTCTAGCTATTGTAAGTTCTATATGTGATAACACCATGTACTGTTGTAGATTGACCAGTTCTTATAATAAGGAAAAAAGTCCAGATGTGGACTAAGACGGTGAACCAGGGCCAGTGGGAGCCACTGTCAGTGAACTGGCAAGTAAACAAACCAGCGGGGCCTGGTAAGGGTCCTCACCCTGCAATCCCATGTGCCAAGGTTGCTGATCCCTGGTATAAATAAAAGGAATTAAACACAAAACTCCCTAATGATTTCTTTTCCCGTTCCACCCCCACCCTCCCAAATACAAGCAGATTTATTAGGGGGGATGATTTAATTTTTTTTAAAAAGGAAATCTGTCAGAAAAAATTACAAGCATTCTCTTGAAAAGATAACATATAGAAATATTATTTTTCTCTGAAGGGCTTGGGTACAACTGAGACAAGAAGTAGTGGACTTACATTGCAGCAAGGGGAAATTAGGTTAGACAGTAGAAAAAAACTTCCTAACTGTAAAGGTAGTTAAGCACTGGAACAAATTACTTATGGAAGCTGTGGAATATTGGTCATTGGAGGTTTTTAAGAACAGGTTGGACAAATACCTGTCAGGCTTGGTCTAGATAATACTTACTCCTGCCTTAGTGTAGGTAACTGGACTAGATGGCCTATTGAGGTCACTTCCAGTCCTACTTTTCTATGATTTCAGATGAATGGGGTTTTAAATAAATTCCAGTGGTGTGCATAGGCAGCAGGGGCTAAGACTCAGCTCCAGATCATGGAGAGATCCACTTCATTGGCTTTCAGTATCACAGAGCTGCACTGTAATTACCTGCAGCTAAATTGTCACATTAGCAGCACTGGAAGCAGCAGCAGGAGCTTGAATCTTGTGTGCAGTAGAAAGTACAAGCTTGTCTACAAGCAACCTGTGCTTCCTGCTCTGGCTGCTGGCCCTACACCCAAGTGATAACATAATTAAGTCTGTGATTTTTTAACCGAGATTGGATAAGTCAGATTCTTACTCTCCAACCTCCATGACTTCTGCAGCGGCTTGTGTGAATGACATCAGGGATGCCTGAGCAACTGACGCCAGGGCCAGCAGCTTGGGCGCCTCATGCCCAGCTGCACCTGTGGTTGCTGGAGTGACCTGGGGCAAGTTACTCAGGAAGTCCACAGGGCCAGCCGTACAGCCGCTGCTTGGGAAGCTGGGAGCAGCAGTGGCTGGTGTGGCTGGTCCTGGGGACCACCCAAGTAGCAGTCCTGGGAGACTGCAAAGTTTGTCATGTTGGGTGTCTTCAGAAGACTCATGATGCACTGAGCATAGTAGTTATGGTGATGTTATTGTGTTATGTAAAGGGGTAAAGAACAGTTCCCTATTCACTTTCTCCATTTCAGAAACCCCATTAGTCATCTCTTCTTTTTTTTAAAAAAGATGAACAATCATATTAATCTCTCCCTATATATAGCTGTTACATACTGCTAATCCTTTTTGTTTTCCTTCTCTATCTTTTTCAAATTCTGATCGATGCTGATGCTAACTCAAGGTGTGGGCGTGGATTTTCATGGTGACATTTTGATATTTGTGGTCTTATTGTCTATTTCTCTCCTAATGCTTTCTAAAATCTTTTAACTTTTTTGACTGCTGCTGCACATTGACTGGATGTTTTCAAAGAACTATTCCAAGATCATTCTTGAGTGGAAACAGCTAATTTAGAGCCTATAATTTTGTGTATATATAGTTGGGATTGTTTCTCATGAGCATTATTTTGCATTTATTACCATTGCCATTTTGTCATACAATCACCCAATTTATTGAGCTACCTTTGTAACTCTTCACAGTAAGTTAAATCCAAAGCTATCTTAAGTAATTTTTTGTCATCTTCAAATTTTGCCACCTCATATACCCCTTTTTAGGATCATTTATGAATATGTTGAACAGCACACATCCCAGTACAGACCCTTGCAGGATCGGTGTATGGAGCTATTTGTCTCTCTTTTTTGTAAAACCTGACAATGTATTGCTACCCTTTGTTTCCTATTTGTCAACTATTGTAGTTATTGATCCATGGGAGGTTCTTTCCACTTATTCCATGACTGTTTAATTTCCTTAAAAACTTGGTTGGTGTGGGACATTGACAAGGGTTTTCTGAAAGTCCATGTACACTATATTGTCCTTGTTCACATGCTTGTTGATGCCCTCAAAGAATTTTTATAGGTTTATGAGTCATGATTTCCCTTTACAAAAGCCATGTTGACTCTTCCCTCAACATATTGTGTTTGTGTCCAATAATTGTTACTTCTTCAATTTGATATTTGAGTTCATTTAGATCTCTTGGGTGAATACCATTTGATCCTCGTGATTTATACTGTTTGATGTATCAAGCATAATAAGTCCTCAGATTTGTACATAGCATATAATTTCACTTGTCATCTATAATGCCTTTCCAAAAAAATAATTGAGCATTAATGTATATTCTGTAACATTGCACTTTTTGGAAAGCAACCTTTGAAAAACACCTTGAGATCTATGGATAAAAAATTAGATATTTATTTAGCTTGTGAGATACGAAACATCATCAACTACTATTAATGTCATACTGAAATTGGGGGTGGGAAATGCCAAATGGTGTGATTATTGAAAAAAAAAAAACCCTTCAGGAGTATTATCATCATCATCTCCTTTTTCCAATGCCAAGGTTGCGTAGGGCTGAATTATATTTCTTGGTAAGTACCCAGACTGCTAGCCACTAAGTCTAACAGGATTATTATTGTTGTTATTACAGCAGCTCCTAGAGTTTTGAACCAAAACCAGAGTTCCGTTATGCTGAATACTGGTATACGCAAAAGAGATTTCCTGCCCTGCTTACGTTTTTAATCTAAATTAATGAAACAGGCAGAGAGAGTGGAAACAGACACACAGAGGTGAAGTATTTTTTTCTACACTCACCTGGCAGGTAAATAATAATGAAACTTAGCTCTTATATAATGTTTTTATCAATAATCCTCCAAATGCTTCACAGAGAGTTCAGTATCATTATTCTCAGATGGAAAAACTGGGGCACAGAACAATGAAATGATTAGCCTAAGGTCATGGAGGAGGCCAGTAGTAGAGCTAGGAATATAACCCAGATATCCTGAGTCTCAGTCCAGTGCTCTGTCCAATAGTCCTCTCTGCCTTCCCAGACACCTGAAACTGAAGACTTAAAAGCAAGGGAAAGCTGGCAACATATTTCATCTTTCCAGTGATGTAAAGCCTACTGTTTGTGATTCACGGGATGTTAGACCTTAAAACTGCCTTTAGTTCTTCAGGGTGAAGTGCTTTTTTGGCTTTGGTCCTGAACTAAATATACAAGAGCAAATCCCAGACCTTAAGCAATGTAATTTTCTATCCTTGCTGCCATTCAATCATATTAGGACAGATTTCCTCTTGTAAATACTATATTACTCTGGAATACTAAATAATAAAAGACTTTTCTGAAGTTCTGTACATTGATTCAAGTTTCTCTGACCTAATGAACACACTTATTACTTTCTCTTCTGTTATATAATGAAAACTCTATTTAGTTAGAAGTAATTATCTTTAAATAAAACATCCAATGGTTTTCTAGTCTAATTGAAGCCAAGCTTGCAGTGTGCTGAGTTACTGCCTGTCAGAAGCATTTCTAAATGTGGGTGCATGGTTACTTGGTGTTGAAGAAATAATTGCTAACAACTATGGCACATTATAACTAAAAATGCTGACTGAAACAAAATTAAACTACATGCTACTGTCTTAGCCCCCCTCCAGTTGATGTGCAATTTACTGAGCAATCTGTTATTTTGTGAAATTCCTCTGATTAACATCCCAGGTCTAATCTTTATTTCATAAGTTCAGTGAGGGGTGGGTTCATGTCAGCGGAAGATCCTCGGTCGATTATCTGTGCATAGGATCTGTGTTACAATCAATAGAGCACTTTCCCTCTTCGATTGCCAGACGTGACAAACTTTGCCATGGCATCCTAATTCTTAGCACTCTGTTAATGAGGTATATTGCAATCCCAACAGGAGTCTGTCTGAGAGATGACAAATGCAATGTAATGTCTTATGACTGACAAGTGTGTTTACCAGCCATTAGTTATCAGGTATAATTGACAGCTGACTGTGTTGCATGCTATCCCCTATAGAGTAAGGAGTTCTAATTCAAAGTAATCATCAGGATATTGCCAAACTGCATCATTCTCAGTTGAACATATTTTGTCATTCTCTCCTTCTCCTGGCTCAACTTCATTTTGTGGCTGATCATGTTGGCTTCAGGTTTTTTTTGAAGGTCTCATTCTTCTGGAGACTCAGCAGTTGTTTCAAGCACACATGAAATGGCTGACAAGATGTCTTTGGAACACCAAGGACAAGTGCTGAAAAGAGGAATGAGATTTATCTTGCTATTATTTTTGTTTCTTTCTATCTGTCTGTCACTTTGGTTATTACAAGGTCATGCTGTATTTACCTAATTGCTGAGTTATTCTGACAAGACAATATTGTGTGATGGAGAAACTGTGCCTGGGACACTTTTGATAGGATAGCTGGGTTAGGCTGGCCCGTGATTCAGTAGTCACTGAGTTCTGCAGTGAAAACAACTGTCTGTTGTTGCCTGAGCTGAATAGGCTGTGGAGGGAGGATAGGTGTTGCTCTTCTGGGGAGTCTGAGAGAGAATGCAACTCCTCATAATTGTGACAACTGATTAGGGAGATGTAGACTGTAGGCAACACAGCTGAATTGTGGGATAGATGTTTTCTTGTTTTACTGCTTTTGACCAGTGGAAAGACTCAATGGCAAATGCTGAGTCAAGGAAGGGGAAAGGGTATGTGTGTTAAGGGGCCAAATAGTCAGTTAGTCCAAGTAAATAGTCCCAGGAGCTGTGCTAACTGAACAAATGAATTAAGAATGTTTGACATGGCTAGGTAGCTAGTGTGTTGTGACTGATGCTTGTTACTTTAATTCTAACCATTGCATTGTTCTGCTGCATTTTTCCAGTCTGTGTATCCACCATTAGCTCTAGTCTTCTATTTTGATTACAAACCTTTTTAGTGCAGGGACAGTTTTATTTGTGTGTGTGTGTGCAGTACCAAGCACAAGGGGGCTTCAGTTCATTGTTTCTCATTGATTTCTCATCCACAGTGTATCACTTTACCTTTCAGGTTTGAACAACGTGCACCCATCCCCTCCCAACTCCTGATTTTTTTTATTTTATTTTTTTTGTGGAAATCAGCCCCAAATGGTACTTTTGATAATGTTGCCATTCAAAGCCATAACTTAGCCTGGGTTTCTTCAGAACATATTAATGTATTTGTATTATTGTAGTGCTTAGGAGCTCCTTTCATTGAGCAGGACCCCTTTGCAAAAGGCACCATACAAACAGGGAACAAAGACTGTCCCTGCCCCAACGATCTTACAATTTAAGGTTATGTTTACACTGCCATGCCAGTTCAGACTATGGGGACGTGAATTGCAGGGCACACCAAAGTGCTGCTTTGTAACTCCCCCATCTGGACATTGCAGGCTCAAACAAAAAGCTTTGTAGATTGTGTTAACCTAGTCTTCTTTCAACAGGACTATCTTTACGGGAATAACTTTGCACCTGCTGCTTCACTCTTATAGTCTGAACTGCAGGGCAGCATAGTCATAGTCTTGGTAAATTAACAGAAAGGTTCAGTAGCCCCAATGAGCCTTTCAGCAAACACCACCTGAATTTGGGGTTGCTAATGAAATTTGAAAACATTCTCTCTGGTTTGGAGTTTCATTGTTTTTTGTGCAGCTGTAGTTCTGAGTCACTTCTCAGGAAATGGCAGGACTCGATCTATAAGGTTTTTTGTTTGTTTGTTTTTTCAAATATGGAATACTTTCTGTTTAAAAAGTAGACAGCTTTCTACATATGTTATTTACTCACTGGCCTAGAATGCCTCCAAAGTATGCCAGTCTGTGGTGCAAATCAGTCCTTTATTTTATCTGTATACAAATAGAACACTTGATTTATACATAAAATATCCTATGTTGTGTTAGATAAATGTATAATATAGAGCAAATGAGAACCCCCCCATATTAACAGTTATTTTTTATACACAGAGTCCCCATAACAGTGCAGCAAATAGACAGACAACTTATTTCAGCTCAAAACTGGAATAATGTAATGGACATGGTAGGAGGAAGCAACAAGGGGAATATGTCTGTCTCCTCAGGGTGTCCAGGACCGTAAGCCACTGTTTTAACTCTGTTTCTCAGCAAAAGAAAGCTTTACTGTAGTTTAAGCTGTCATTTTCCTGCTGCACCTGTCTGTCTGCCTTCCAAGCAAACTCCTCAAGGCTCTGCCCGTCTAAATCCAAGTAACATTCAGTGAATGCCAGTTCCTGAGTTCTCCAGAAATGTCTTTCTGCAACGTCCAGTCTCTCTCACTGGAGACTCTCAGAAATTATCTGGTTCCCCCACCTCCAAAGAAACAGAGCTACCAACCTGATAGGTGAACTGAGGACCCACACTTCCTCATATATACAGCACTGACATGGTTTATGGTAAAACTCAGCATAAGCTTATTAAATCAAGGTTCTTTATTAAGTGATACTAAGGAAGACAGAAGGTATGTGTGGTTACAAAGATAATACACTTTTTAGTGTGTAAATTTTAGTGAGCTACAAACTTTGCCTAAAAAGCTTTCTCACTTACTTCAAGCTATCAACATCCCCAACACCTCAGGCAGGAGGAGCCACCATTCACAGAATCAGAAGATGCTATTCCCTTTGTCCCCTAAGTGATAGGTGTCAGAATGGCTTTTTGCTTTCCTTTATATTTCCCCAAACTCATTGTTTCTTCTCAAATGTCAATATGACTCCCCTGCTGTTCCTCTCTTCCTGTTGACTTCCCATCCCCCTGTTGACTCATATGCAAATGGGACTTCCACTGTGGTTTCACAAATGCTTAATTTATATTAGAAATGAGTATACATTCCCTTCTGACTAGGAGAGAACCTGTTTCTCCCAATGTTTGGTCACAGACTTAGAAGCATAATACCATAATTCCTCATATAATGTGAATACATACATTTCTATGGCTATACATTGTACATGCTCTATAATGCTAATATATATGTTTCTGTACAATGCTTTTAATTCCCAGTATGTCACCAGCTTTCATATAACTGATGAATTTTTTTTTAGTAAAATAATCTTGCATGCAATCCGTTCAGTTGCTGCTTCTTTGGGGTTCAGACCCCCAGTTGAATCCCTTGGGTGTCTAAAACCTGATTGTCACAGGGAGACATATCAGGTTTCAGAGGTCAGAAGAGCAACAAGTGTTTGCTACATCTCTCTGGAAGGGTCTTTTCTGAGTCACAGTAAGTGTCAGGAGACAACCTTGGGCATATCTCTGTGGATTGTCTATGTCACACTCATTGGGAAGTAGAATGACCATATCTATGGACTAAGTGAACTGAAGACTAGAAAATCCACTGGGTTCCACATAACCCTGGCTTCTTATACATACAGGCCATAAGGTAAGTACAATATTGAGCTTTGTATTTCTCCAGAGTTTTTTGCCACTTGATCTCCAGTATATACTTTTTTTTTCCTGTGGAAGGTTGTGAATTTGACCCTTATCACTGTGTTTTTTGTTTTGTTTTTTCCCCCACTGGTAGGCCACAAATTCAGCTAACCATATGTTTAAACATTCTTATATTTTGTTTTCATGTGTTTTGTGGCTTATAACCTTGAATTTCTCCTGTTTCAGCTATATGTGTGTGTTTACAGCTGAGCTACAAACAGTTGATTCTGAATCCATAGTTTATCTCTTACGATAAGCTTTATAAGGAGACATAATTATTCACAGCTTCTTAGGTATAAATAAAAAGACCAGAGTAGCAAAGCTATTCTTGAAACCTGAATCAAACTAACATCATGTAGTGAAATCCACTGTCCATCTGTGTTGAACCAGCTCTCATGTTTGGTGAGCTCCCATAGTAAGCTCATTTACTTACATTAATGATGTTAGACAATGTTATTGACGGAGATGAATTGGAAAGTCTCAAGGAGGCTTATGTCATCCAAAACAGCTTGGGTAAGTTTTTATGTTACACTGATATAAATGTGAAGTAACTACTTAGGCTTGGTCTAAGCTTATCTAAGTCAACATTTTTCTGTGGTACTCAGAGTTGTGAAAAAATCATAGATAAGGCAACTTAACTCACAGTGTAGACATAGCTAAATTACTAGAAAAATTGTTCCTTTGACCTACCCAAGCTGAAGCTCCTCACTGATTGAGGAGATGGATTATACCTGCATAGAACCAATTTGCAATCTTTCCCAGAAAGACTCCATTTAGAAGAGGTACATCTTGAGACAAGTCATCTGAAATGTTAATTAGCTGATGTTGCCTTAGCATCAGCTAATGTTGCCTTAGCATCAGTTGCAGAATTATAATTCCACTACAAGCTCAACATTTTAGGATAGGAGCAGTTGAATAGTTTGAACAGTTAATAGTTAATGGACACCATCAGGGAAGTGGCATGTCTGAGTAACTCATCTCAGCAATGTCATATGTCTACATAGTAGTTCATTTTGTGTGAAACTAGGGGTAGTTTAAGACTTTGTAAAGCATTTTCTAATATGCTGGTTGTATGTCACCTTCTAGTGGCTGGTCCAAAGAGGATAAAGGATATAATTGTTAACTGCTAACTGAGGGACATCTCATTTAGTTCAAGTGGATAAAGTAAAAGGAATTACTCCAAATTTACACTGATGTGAATAAGAGCATAATCTGGCCAACAGGTTTTATTTAAAGCTGTAAACATTTGGCCCAATTCTGCTTTTGGACAAATTAAAGTAAATTATCAAGAACATTGCATACACAGAGATCACCAGTACATCCTACCGAGAACTTAAGGTTTGTCATATTGAACTATTTGAATGAGAGACATCTTTTTAAAAATGTGAATGTTAAATGTAAATATATCACTCCAGCACATCACAAAATACTTGCACACAAGAGATACTTCAATATTTGTCTATCAAGGAATCCAAAATAAAGACATTTTCTTCCAAACCAGTCTGCAGTGCTGAAAGAACTTGATAAGCCTTAGTCAGTGTTTCAGTAAAAAAAAGTCTTCATTTATATTAGGTTTCTACTGCAATAATAGAAAAATAAAGGAAACTTGTGCTGGTCAAAACAGTGTCTCTGTATTCCAATGCTGGTTAGTCAAAGCATATTTAATGTAATTGATTAAGTGTCTGACATATTTCAAATGAAGCGAGTGAGAAACCTGTTGAGGTTGTGCTTTAATCACAATTTTATTATCTTTTTCCACATCATTAAAATGATTTTATTATTACCACTTTTGTTCAGTTTATGGAAGTCTATGTTGCTTAATCAGGGATTAATTTGCCTGCAACTCCCACTGACATCAGGAGGAGTCTGGACCTTAAAATGTTATTCCTTTAATGTCAGGACTAGATGAGGATACATGTACGGGGGTGAGGGGAGTATAAGTGTACTGCTACTGTCCCTCATACACAGATGCATGAGGAATGGATATAACCACTAGTTAGAGTGTGTGACCGGTCCCCTTCTGCATCTGATCCACTGAGGATATGTGTCTGTTAAAGCCTTAGCTAGAGATCCATGGCTCTTTAGATCAATCTGTAGCAGCTCATGCTTTTAGCCTAGATATCCCCAATTCAATTTCCAGTGTGTCAGCCAAGATGGTGGCTACCATATAAGCAGTTAGGGTTAGGGAGTGGCTAGATCCTTGTGACCACCACCAATGAGTTAGCAGTTGAGCCATTGTGGAATGGAAAGCCATCTGTGCCAGGTACCATATATTGCTGATAAAGCTTAATTTTGCCTCTGGGGATCCAGGGATCAAATTGTGACACTCTATGACACAGCCACGGTTGAGGCCATAGATATTACAGGCCAAATTATGTTTGGATACCCCAGTGCAAATCCAAGTAAGTTAGTCAATTTTTGTACAATTTGGCCTTTGGTTGAAGTATTCTCTATATTTTTTTTTAAAAGGTGATTTCTGGGGTTTCTTTGAACAAGTAGGTATATAATCGAAATGTATAGGTTCCTCTTTTAATAAATACTTGATTTGAAAAGTACTCACAGGATACAGGTGTGATTTAGCAGATTTTGGAGAGCATTGGGAAAAAAGTTAGCAAAACTTAGCTACAGTTACTTCAGGGACAGAGAGGGGCAACACTTCAATTTTAAGTGCGCTATAATCATGGCAGCTATATGCACTAATGACAGAAGTGAATATACACCAAAGATTCTATAGACAATCCTTTATAACTTGAAATAGGTTCTACAATTCTCAGGACAATCAAAGCAGGTAGGATTAAAAAAAAACAGTTTTGTTTTCTGGAAAAATAAATACTAACAAAGTGTTGTGGAGACCAGGAAAAAGAACAGGTAAGGAAATAAAAGTCCTTATGAAGCAATAGAAAGGATTTCTGAACTGAATCATGCCAGTGGTGATGCATATTCATTTTGTATGCTTAGGGGCAAAAGAGAAACAAGATTTAATTTATTTTGCATCCGATGAAGTGAGCTATAGCTCATGCTGAAATAAACTAGTTCGTCTCTAAGGTGCTACAAGTATCCCTGGCTTTCTTTATGGTTACAGACTAACAGGGCTGCTATTCTTAAACCTGTCAAGATTTAAACAGTCTAATTAGATGGGGCTGTACTGTTTAGCAACTGAGTTCTTATTCTAATGAGGAGAGGAAATTTTAAGCAATGCAAACCTCTTCAATGGTGAATATGTCTGAGTTGCCAAGTCCACAGTTGTCTATTATCTTGGATATTATTATTCCTATTACCTTGGAATTTAAAAAGCAGGCAAAGGTACTATTTTTACCTGTAGTCAGGTATAATTGTAGCTACCTTTTGGGGAATACTTCTTTCAGTTAGTCAAAGCACCAAATGGTCCAGTAACCCTAATCCATTTGAAGGATGTGGAAGAATAGCTTTGGTAAGGCACTGGACTGGGTCACGATAGACTTCTGAGTTGCCCGACAAATTTATTCTTTCTCATAAGTTTTGTGTTTTGCCAAGTTTTCTTGGATTTTTTTTTCAGATTTTTTTTTTATTTGAAAAACTGGGGGAAAAATATATTTTTGCCATTGAAAATGGATTAATGACCACATTAGTATTACTGGCTTACATCTTCCAGTTAGCGCAAAACTTCTGCCTGCTCTTCTGATAGAACCAGAAAGCATAGATAACACCCATATTTAAGTAGTAATTTCCCAACTGTCATTGACCATATAGATGAATAAGAAAACTCACTGTTTAGACAGTTAAACTATTATTTATTTGCTCTTCCCCAGAAAGAAATAACCCACTCCAAAAGCCCTTTAAAAAAAGAGAACCCTTTATGTATAACTTGCTGCTTTGTAAGTATTACAGGAAGAAAGTCTGCTGTCCACTGAAAATAGAACAATTAACAAAGGCTAGTGTGACAAGGTGGCTCCTCTGCTCCCCTGACTCAAGTCCTTTGGGGGGCTGGTGCGGCCCTGGCACCCTGACCAGACTGCACCAGACCCGGTTTTTCCTGCTGCTCCTTAGCAGCTCGCTCCCTTTCTTTCTCTCTCAGGGTCAGGCTCCTGCAAGCTAGGAAGGCTAGGTCCACCCTGGGAGGGACCCTTAGTTCTCTTCTCCTACTTGTCAACAGCCTCTCTGCCCCTGCTTCTCCCAACTCGCCCCTCACACCCCTCTACTTTCGCCAAACTCGCTCCTCCATCTCCTACTGCCTCCAAACTCACTCCTCAAACACACACTGCCTCCAAACTCACTCCTCAAACTCCCACAAGCCTCTCTGGGGAGGAGTCTCTTTTCAAGGGTTCTGACAGCCTCCTTAATTGGCCTCAGCTGGCCCTGCTTCTGGCTGTGGCAGCCCTGCTCAGCTGGACCCGGTTCCCTTGTGGTAAGCCTTCTAATTGCAGGCCTTCCTGGCAGCTGTCTGCCCTGGGTCTGCCACACTAGCTAGACAGTAATAATCCTGTCAGAGATGGCCATTTGTGGAGTGATCAGAGACAAACTAGAAAGAATGTCACAAATTAATACTTTTGTCATTTAAATGTTTCTGTAAATGTACTTAGCACAGTATAGCAGGTAAACTCTGCATACATATGAAGCTATGTTCCAAAGAGCTTACCATCTAAAGTTAGAAGGTGATTAAAAATTGGTGCAATATAGACATGTGTAGTTGTACCACATGTCTATATTGGTAGTAATTGGTAGCTACTATTTTTTTTTTCTTTTTTGATAAAGGGAAGGGAATTGTCCCGCAATAATTTGGAGGCTGTTCAAGCATGAAGTATAAAAGGTATAATATGAGGAGTGGAAGGATACAGAGGAAGAATACTAAGGAAACAAACTGATACAAAGCTTGGATAGCAAAAAGAGTTAATAGAAGGTTTATAGATGATAAAGTACAGAGCTGCATTGAAGTTAGGTGCAAGGTTACAGCATGCTTTGCTAAGGAAAAATTTGAATTATAAGCCAAAAAAGAGTAACTTCTTTTAAAGATATAGAAGTGAGTCTCTGCATTTGTCTGTGCTTGTTATAACATTGAGATTTGTTCACGTTTTCTTTGATATATTGAGTCAGCCAGGATGGATGAGTTTGACTTCCTGACAAATCAGTCCTTCTTCACACAATTCTATTTTGTTGTTTAGTTGCAGAAAACTATATGACATGGCTGTCTAGTTAGTGTCAGAACGAGGTTCTAGATGGAGCTTTAGGGAGATTTATTGTCGTCTGTTTTCTTGACATGCTACTTGCTCCCAATACTTTTGTTCTGATTATAAGGTGAGGTATCTCCTCTTCCATCACAGCCGCCACAATGGAAAGTGCCAGAAAGTAGATTTTGATTTCTTTCTTAAATAGACTTTGAAAAATTTGACACCGATCCCCTGCATTCAAAAACAGTCAACCTTGAAGAAGGATGCCAGCCTATGTAGATTCTAGGGATGTGTAATATAGTACTGAGATATGCAACACAATATCAGCACCTTTCCCAAGGTTACATTTTTAGTGACTTTTTGGTCCTTATTCTTTCTGCACTATATGGAGCTGCTCTCTAATAGGGCCTTCTTTTCCTAGATTGTTTTCTAGGGATGCAGCTATGTGGCTGTGCCCAGTTTAACTGGCAGCAGCTTGTTCGATCTTTTTCTCGTCCAGCTGAAAAGTACCTATAATATTTTCCCTTAATTTTCCTCTTATTGCTTGAGAAGATGGTACACATTCCTATGAAGGTATCAGTAAATTCACAGGTGATACCATTGTGGTCTGCATCTGTGGAGAGTGAAAGGTCTTTTTTTTTTTTTTTTTGAGGGGCAAGGGGTTAAGGGAGAGTTAGTTCAAATTTGTGGTTATTACAGTGTAAAATTTACAATTAAAATAAATACCTACCAAATTATGGAGGTACCTTCTGTAGTTGAGTGAGTTCTGCACTTAAAGCACAGTTCTAAATAAAAGCCTTGACTGACTGGTTCGTGATTATGTACTGAACTGGAAGCACTATTTGTAGAAAGGTTCAAGAATAGCAGCCATGTTAGTCTGTATCCGTAAAGAAAGCGAGGAATACTTGTAGCACCTTTCGTGGGCTATAGCTCACTTCATCGGATGCATAGAAGGGAACAGAAGTAAGATACATTTATACACACAGAAAGAAAGAAAAAAAGTACATTAGCATGCCAATTCTAAGAGGGCTATTAAATATAGATGGGCCATTATCAGTAGGAGAAAAAAATACCTTTTGAAATGGATTTCTGTGTCAGGTAAATTAACTCAGGAAATGCAATCAGTTAGTGTAATGAGAGAACCATTTGCAAGTCCTATTTAGCCCCTGGTTAATTGTATACAATTTGAAAATTAATTCCAGTTCCTCAGTTTCTCATTGGAGTCTGTTTTGGAAGTTTTTCTGTGGCCACCAGAGGCTCATTCACCTGCACATCGACCAATGTGATATATGCCATCATGTTCCAGCAATGCTCCTCTGCTATGTACATATGTACTCACCCAAAAGTAGAAAGGAAAATAGGTCTCTCTTGCGAACCATGAAATGTTAGCAGTTTTTTTGAACGATCAGCCACAACACAAAGGAAGACCTTCCCCTGGACACTTCCCCTGCTTGCATCTGATGAAGTGGGTATTAGCCCACAAAAGCTTATGCTTCAAAAGTTTATAGTTAGTCTTTAAGGTGACACAGGACTCTTTGTTACCTCTGCTATTCCAGACTAATACGGCTACCTCTCTGATTCTTTCTTTCATAACTTCTTCAGTTCAAACTGAGAGGGTCAGTAAAATATGAGATTTTGTTCAGCTGGGCTTGAAAAAGGCTAACGTGTGGGTGATCTTAAATGGAAGATTAAAGTTTAATTCACCTGTGCAGTCCTGTAGTTTGGATCCAGTCATCCAGAACATATGTATAAAGAGCTGTTTTCTGGAGATTCAAATTGTTTTCCAGAAACCCCATTAGTAATGATCAAGCCAAGCATTTTCTTATCCAGGTTTGCATCAGTTTGAAAAACAATTGTTAAATCTAGTTGTGGAGCAACATCTGTCTTTGGATTCAGTGTCTTTGGATGGGCCTGGGGAACTTATGGTCGCTCCTATGCTGCCTTCTTTCTCCGTTCATCCCTCTACAACTATTCTTACTGGTCTCTCTGTTTCTTTACTCATACTTCATTTTGTGACTTTTTATTTCTCCTCTCCACATAATTTTAATTCATTAAAAAGTGACACCTCATCCAGCATAACCTTCTCTCTTCTGCATTCTAACCCACAAAACTATTTTATTGATTTTATTTTTAACAAGAATTGCATACAATCCTGGTTATTCAGTAGACTAGACTTGGTTAAAGAAGGGCTTAAAAATACCCTACTAGCTAGGAATTTACTCACACTGTATCTGAGGTCTGAACTTCTTTCTCTTATTGCTCAAGAAATACATTTTTAGCTGTGTTTGCACTGTACGTTTGACTTGCTGTTTATAGACAGATAGAAATAAATAAATCTTTAATCCTCATGGATTTCTTAGGATGCTTTGCTTTTCACAGATGCCAGATTTGAAACTCTGCCATGATTTTAGTCCATCTGTCTTAAAAATGCAGTGCAGGTAAGATGTGAATGAGTTTCAAGGGAAAGGGGGAAAAGGCAAAGTATGTTCTTTATATCTGCAGTGTGCTGTATGTGCACAGTTTTTGTCCTCCTTTCCCCTCGCTCCAACAAAACAGCATCCGGAATAAGTCCAAACCATACCCAGCTTATGATATAGTAATAAATAATAGCAAAATACAATGGTTCCATATACATTTTTAACAACTTTATGAAACCTAGAATAAAAACCTGTTTTCTGGATTCATGTGTACCTGTGCATAAAGGAACTCCTTCCCTGAAACTCGATCATTATCCCAGTGTACCAAGTCAGTTTGCATGCCTTCATTCAACTTTCTTTTTAATGAAATTCAGTGACTCTCACGGGGCCCACAAACACTAACTGATGTCACTTCCGATCCTGATTCAGCAAAGTGCTTTGGGTTGGCAAGTCTTGCATACACTTACGTGTTAAAAATCAGAAACTGGGCTGAGAAATCGTGTGATTAAAAGCCTTGCCTGGGTGGTTCGCTCCTCATTTCAGTTAGCGATGAAGACTCTCATATTCAGTTGCCCACCGCTTATCTAATGTTTATATCAGAGGGATTTTTTGAACCAATGACGTGCATATTTATGAAGGAAATATCAACATGACTTACATTTTGCTCTAGCGCACACACTCAGGTTAGATGTGGCTCCCATGCCAATCTCTGTTTTACCATGCACCTGACACTCTGAGATATGGAGGATTTATTGCTGCTCTTTTTCCAGCTTTTTCATTTATAAGTTCACCATTTTGAAGGCAGTGGAGTAGTTTTTCTACAACTTCATCAGGAGACACCATATAAAAAGGTGATTCCTTTTTGTTTTTTTCATTTACATTTGAAGCTTGAAGACCAAACTCTCTTCTGCAATAAATGGGTGAAGTGCTTACTATTGAAGTCAATGGAACTGTGCCCATGATGCATTAGCAGAGCATTTAAACCTAGACATTTGTCCATTAAAAGTGAACAAAAAAACCTTTTTAACCTATTGGCACCTATTTTTAACCTAAAAAATGTTTACTGGACTTTGGCATATTTTCAGGGTTCCCTATAATTAGAAATCGACCATATACCACTGTATACTTGAATCCTTTAAGTGGTGGATGTCCAGTTTGGAAAGGATTTTTGGTGTGTAGATTTAGAGATAGTAATCAGGGTGTGTAATAAGAGTTTTTGTATATTGAATAAAGAAATAGAGAAACAGATAGTAATTCTCAGCACTGGCCTTAGAGAAAATGGTGCCCTGGGTGAACTTATTTTAGTATCCCCTCATTGCCCCTGGCCCCTATGGGCTCCCCATTACCCCAGGCCTCCACTTAGCAGCTTCTATATTAGCTTAAAAATATAAAGCAATAATAAAAATATATCAAGTGCAAAAACTGGGACATAAATTTTGCTCCATACGTTGTCTGCTATGAAACGGTCTTTACAAAAATAATAATCTGATTCGCCTCATCAACATTGCAAAAATTATTCCAGTGCTTATTCTGAGGAAATTACCTTTATTAGGAATTAATTTATAATGAAATTCCTCCTATGCAAACCCATGCATTCTAGATTTAATGGGATTGCACATCTGCAGTGTCTGTCTCAGAATCTCTGAGAAAACAGGCTTTATCTCTCACAACATGTGCTATATATAGCCAACAGGAGTCTGGCATATGCGAGTCTACTTCAGGATACAAAGAATGTGTGGTAGAACATAGAACCATTCTGTATTCTTCATGGCAGCAGCAAAACATTATAATGTTGGCAGATAAATCAACCCAAATATAGTGCTGCTCCCAAAGTCTGAACTGCTGAGTTACAGCAGGAGCTGGGGACAGATCATGCAACCTTCATGGGTTCAGTGGGATTAAATGTATGAAAAAGGACTCCTTGCAGAATAAAGTTTTCAGGATCACATATTTGGCTTCTGCCGATAGGTTTCTGCATGCCCTCAGGAATAAAGCAAGGGAAGGAGAGAACCCACCTCATGTTCCTCCACCCAGAGGAAACAGTCTGTGAGTTTGCAGCACTCCCCTGCCAGCCCACAGTGTGTGTATCTGCACTACTACGTGGCATCCCCTGACTACAGTGTTCTGGGTGGTCATCCACATACCACCTTCCCCAAGTCTGGCCCCAGTCATTCTCATTGAAGAGAATATTAAATAAAACCAAACAGTGAGGTGGTGAGGGAAAAAAAAGGGGGGAGGAGAGAGAAGAAATAGAGTTTCTCCAATTCCCAAGGCAAATAAGAAATGGTCAGCAAGATATTAGGAAACAACTTTTCTAACTAAGTATAATTAAGTAATGGCACAGGTTATCTACAATGGTTATGGAATTGTCATTGTTAAAGATTTTTAAGAATAGATTAAACAAACACCTGTCAGGGATGGTCTAAGTATACTTGATAATGTCTCAGCATGGTGTGGGACCAAATGATGCCTTCAGGTTCTTTCAGCCCTACACTTCTATGATTATAAGGTAACCAGAGTCTTCAATTAAATATACAATCACAGAAAAGATCTTGAAATTGAACCTAAAGAAACTTCTTCCCATCTGACAATCTTTGTAGAGAATTTGCTCACACTATTTTACAAGATGTTGCTATTTGTATTTGAAATCTGTTAAATATTAACTTCTTGAGTTATTGCTGTGGCTCTCAAGTAACTTCTTTTTGCATCTAGGCAGAAGACATTGTTGGTGTCTTCCTTTGTTTGGAAAACACCTAGGGAACCTTGTGAGATACCCCAAATTAAGTGATAATAGTCTGAGTGCAGCCAAATTCAAACCTGTGGGAATCCCTCAAATCAAGGAACTTCTTCTAATGACAGCCTTACATATAGGAATGTAATGGGTCAGTCTCATACCATGTACCCAAAGGTAACCTTGTCTTCACCACATTCTTGCCACTTTGCGTTTTAATATACTTATTATGTGAAAATGAATTGAGTTCCCCTGGGCTGTCTCTGCAGCTGATACTTAAGTAGTATCTTTGCATAACCTGAAGTATTTTGTATTCATCTCTGTGGGTATTGTATCTGTTACTGAGGCCCCACAGTGGTCAGAATGTCACTGATGGCTGATATAACTGGCAGACAGGACCAGAAATCAATGCTGATTTACACATGGGACACACTGAAGTAATAAATATGCACTAGTGTGCAGAGCACAAAACAATCTGATTCTGACCATGACTTTGTACAGGTGTGAGTGACTACAAAATGGGCAAGGCAGAGAAGAATCAAACCCTTTTTTATTTTCTTCTTCTCTAACATCCACGAAATCACCAGATTAGCATGTATTTGTTTTAGCTTACTATGACTATTTTGTATATTTGTGGTGGTGAGGGTAGTTGAACGTATAGCTAAAATCTACTGAGCCTGCCTTGTACAATTCCAAAAATAGTACAATATTGCACTATGTCATGTGTATTGGTAATGCAAAAGCTGTAATCCTTATGATTGTGTTTTACCTTTTCCATCAAAGGCATCTTCTGATAATATAGAAAACATCTCAAAGGAGCACAATAACAGAGAAGATGCCAGATGGCAAACTATATGAGTAAATTGTTTCTATGCAAGGTTGCTTGTTCTATTAGCCTCTGTACTAAGTAATATGTCTGATCTTTCACTGTGAAGTTCTGCTATTCTGGGGATAACATGAAAGCCAAGAGTTCAACAGAGCATTTGTTTACAGATGTGGCTAATATTATTCAGTTGATACCCTATGACATGGGATTCTACCACCTGCAAGAATATACTGGCAGAGAAGATAAAAAGGAATTAAATTGTGTTATTCATGGTTGATAGCAATTATGCAATTATATTCACAACGGTGATAAGTAACCAGAGCCAGAAGCATAGCTCCATTAAGTGTAATAGTAAAAATAATCATAACAGGAATAATTGATACAAATATGTTGAATTGCTTGCTTAAAAAGTAATTTAGTAGCAGCAAACACTGGGCTTGGTATAGGTGCTGAAAGGAGCATAAATAATTAGAAAGTATTTAATCATTTTAATTACAGATTTTTAAATAACCCCATTCCCACATAGCAATAAGGGCTAGGTTATATCTTAATTTAGCAAGGGAATTCAAATAAGTTTCTTGGTCTTCACCTAATTGGCTTTTTTACAAGTGCTGTTAATATGCATAAGAACATAAATACTTCTGAAAATAGTCTATTTATACTTATAATGTAATGCACATGTATGCCCATTAGTTTAAATGTTTGTTTGAAGATGTGCAGTAGGTATAAACTAAATGCCATATGCAATGCTCTGGAAAGTGGAGGGGGGGAGAGAGACCCTTCAGCTGACATTTTCCGTTGGTCTGTACATGGTTTATGATTGTCTTGGAAAATTGTCATGAAATACACCAGCCCAAGCATAAAGTCTTCTCATCAGCCTTTTGATAGGTTCGTCATCCTCCTCCATCCCCCCCATAATTAATACCATGGTAAGCTAGTAAAAACAATTATCTTGGGTGAGTAAAATTTTACAAATCTGCTGTGAGGGAAGCAGAACCTCTCACTTACTCAGGTCTGAGTTTTGTGAACTTGTGTTTACAGATGTGCTAGTGTAGTAAGTGAGAAAGATTCACAGATCTGTGCTGGAGGAACACAGGGTAGATGTTCAACCCATTTATTTAGTTCATTCGGCTGTCATCATGCAGAATGGTCAGTTTCCTCTGCAAGTTCACTGCTTCTCCTAACTGAATAGCTATATAGGAAACACATTGATATTTATTCTTAAGGGTCACCACAGACACCTAGGTTTTTTTTAAAAAAGGCCATAATCTGCCAATAGTTCTATACTTTGAGATATGAGATGACACAGTTTCCCCAAAACTTTCAGGAAACAGCAGTGGTATGTCAGGGTCTTATGTTTAGCAACAAGTAGGGAAATGCTATGTTTTATAGTGACCAATGAGGGCCCCAACAGATAATTGAAAGGATTATTCTGGACAGTAAGTAACAAGCATGCTGTATATCCCAAATGTAAGGCAAAGGGGTGCGTATATAGAAGCCATCTATTACCGCACAAAATTAGGCACAGCACATTCTGGAACAAGGCCTGTAAGAAGCTTGTATAAGACCCTGAAATTAAGATATACTTTTCCAAGCACAGTTTATGGATGTATTGTCATACATGCCAGCATTCATCACCCAATCATTTAACTTTCCAACAAACACCTTTGCACATTCTCCCATGCCACCCCTAAGCATGGGAAGATCTCCCCCTACTCATCCACAAAGCCACTTCATTGTGCCCCCTCAAATCCCTCCTTAAAATTCACCTCCACCATGATGCCTATGAAAAACTTAGCAGTATTGTTTCATTGTTCCTTTGCATTCCTGTATTTTGTATTCACCTGCAGTTTCTTGTCTCATATGTCTATTGTTCATTCTTTATTCTTCTTTGACATGTAGTTTGTTTGTGGGGTTTTTTTTGGGGGGGGGGGAAGAGGTTTGCACAGTGCTTAGCAAAATTGCATCCTGCTCTATGACTGGAATACTCGGTAGTATCTCAATACAAATAATGATTGTTATGTTCATACACTCAATGTATATTTATTACATTCTTAATTATGCTTTGACTTAAAGGTAACACTGGGTATAGAACCCAACTGCACCATTTGAGGGAACTGTTATGCAGCTTCTGTGATAGTACCTCCTAACAAGGAGAGAGTGGACACATCAGTGGTAAATAGAGCTGGATGAAATTTTCCCACTCAAAAACGCACACATTTGGGGCAATTTTGATTAATTGTTTTATTCATGGGGGAGGGGGTTGAACTTTTTATTTCAGAAAGATGTTTTACTTAAAATTTTCCCTCAATTTTATTTAAGGACACCATTTTTTTAGAAATCCCAAACAACTTCTTTTGACTTTTTCTGTCCATCAAAAATACTTCCTTCTCCCTAACCTTGGCCTTTTTCCTTCATTGGTAAAGCTGTCAGAGTAACTAACGGTCCAATACCAAGAGCATCTGTTACTTATTCGGGTTTCTCAACAAACCCACTGTCATATTGGGCTCTGAAAGCAGCACAAGAGCCCTGCCTCAGAGAGGAAAAAGAGTCTCTCATGTTCTGAACTTGAGTTCAACAACCAGACATTCTCTCCTCACATCTGTTGCCAGCTTTGCTTGTTACTTTGTGGTATGCTCATTTATGAGGGTTAGTCTTCTGGGAGGAGGGGGAGTTCTGTTCCTTTATCCCTGTACTGCTTGTGTCACTTGTGTTCTCATACAGAGCTCTGTTTCTTCCTGCTGAAAATTCCCTCCCAGTGGAGCTATCCTGCAGGACCTAGGTTCCTCAGGGCTGAGTTCTTCCTGCCCCAGAATCAGACAAGTGTGCACACACAAACATTAATTGACTGCATCTGAGAGGACCGGGTTAATCAGCACTCTAAAGCTGACCTCTTATGTCCCTGGACTCAGTAGGGTGGGTCGAATAGAACCCAACCTGTCACCCTCATATGTCATAGATACTGCACCAGAATAGAGCACACCTGGGCAGACTGGGTCAAGCAGCATGTCCAAGCTGCCACCCTCTTATGTCCCATGTTCAGCACATCTCTATCCCCACTTTCAAGTTACAAGTGTTCTGGTAATAACCCACTTAATGAGCACACTTCACCAGATTTTTGGGCACTGCAGGGATCTTTTAGCTTAGGTAGGAGGAGCGTTGCTGCAGAGTGAATGAGGAAACCAAAAAACACCCATAAGGGAGCTATACAGAGAGAGAGAGAGAGTTGGGTTCTCAGCACTCCATGAAGCCTAAATCAATCTGAGATTCCAGGTGGTGGTGGTAGCACTCTAGACCTTCAGCTGGAGACAGGCAGATCCCCCTGCATGATCAGTCAGGAGAAGATGAAGTTCCAGTGGAACTGATGCAGCTTTTGGATCCAAGCATCAGAACACTTGAGCCATAGGTGCGGTTTTTTGAAGAGAAACAACAATGGTTCAGGGAGAACACTAGATTTGTGTATGTGTAAACAAGAAAGTATACCAAAGTTGTTGTTTTTTTCGGGCTATACATAGGAGCTGATCATTCCTGGCTTTGGTGGTGTTTCTTGGAGGGAATTCACAATGCAGTTAGGGAGCTTCACTATTTTGGATACCAATAAAGGATTTATGACTAGAATTGGTCTGATAACTACTGAGCTGGGTTTGTACAGGTGTAAGTTAATTAACACCTGGAGCGAAATCCCCCATCATGCAGTGCTTCCCTGTTTTTCTTGGCCCAGTGCGGTTCTTGCCTTGGAATCTCTGTTCTCCATTCTGTATGCTAATAGAGATGCCTCCTTGTCCCATCTTCAATGCAAATGAGGCCGGGGGAGTTTCCTTAATCCTGTCATTCTTATCCCAGGAGTATATGTGTGTCTCTCACTGCTTTTTGTTGCTTTTTATGTCTTTCATTTGATGCAGAAATTGGAGAGGGAGAGATATTTAGTGACTCAGACAGGCTTGGTACTGCACCCTGGTTCCCCAAGAGCACATCCCTAGACACTGCATCCTCATTGGTGGCATATAGGATAAATCTTGTGATTTGTGATTTTCTGGATGATTTTTTTTTCAGGGCTAGTGAAGCACTTTGAGCAGAGGAAAGTATTCTGGCACAGGAATCCCCTTGAAAGTGCTAGAATACTTTTGGAAGAGTAGGGGAAAGTGAGTAGCTGATGGGAACATAATAAAGCACTGTAAGCTCTTATTTTTTTGTTTGACTGTAAGAATATCCTGGTTGCTGCTTCATGTAGCTCAGCCTTAATGTTCATTATAATCCACCCTTTTGTCCACAATGCAGGGATGTCACAGACAACGGTTCATCAATCTTTGTCATTATTTTCAATGCTGTACAAATTAGATTTTTCTGAATGCTGTTCTATATGGCCCATCAATATAATGCTTTGGATCTTTACACATCACAGCACTATGCTGTAGAGGAGTGCATAATACATACCCATGGAGTTGAAGGAATGAAATACACCTACTTTTTTGGTAATGACATGTTGCCTAAACTGCCATGAGATTTCTGTCTCATGCCATGCCCCAGCCACAAAGCCGTTGGCTGACATGTCTCTTCTTTCACTGATGTGCCAGCCATACACAACACCCTCTGTCATTTTGTAAAGGCAATTTCTGTTCTGTATTGTTTTCTCACATAAAGTGCAGCAGGTTAAAATTCTTCCAATTTTATTCATTCCAGAAGGCTGCAATTTCAAAAGAGAATACTAGGTTAGCAGTGATTTTCAATTTACTATTGCCTCTATCTTTCAAAAGAATATCAGTCACAGGTTGCAATGGAGCTGCAAAGGTCATAACTAGGACCATAGTTTCACTCCAATTGTCTCATCACCTGCTCACTAGCTGTTATGGAGCCAAAATCTTTCAGGGAATTTCAAAAATTGGTATGAAGTCAGAGTGCTACACTTTGCTTTTGGGTTTCTGATTTGGCGGATGCATTTATGATGTTGTACATAACCAGACAACTCCCCATTAATGATATAATTGAGGACACAATGAGGTAAGTATGTCATCCCAGATGAGAGCCCACCTAACTTAAACTTGAGATGTTCCCTTCAAAGCTATCTATTTCAGAGAACATTGTGTGGATTAATTACAGCTTCTGGTTTTGGCTAAGCATATCTGTTCAGCTGCTTGAAATTCAGAATTTCATTTATCAGGGAAAATTTTCTATCATCTCAAATCAGAACAAAAGGGCTTTGTTGTTGTTATTTGGTGGTGTGGAGTGGTGCATGTTTTTAAATTACCTCAGAATGAAACTTCTAAAATATTCTGTTATAGTAATACAGTAAAACCTCCATTTAACGGACTAATTCGGGCGAGGGGGTGTCCGTTAAATCAAAAAGTCCGTTATTTAATAAAAAAAACAAAAACGAGCTGTCGGAGCAGCAGCCCGCCTGCCACAGGGTCGGGGCGGCAGCTACGCAGCCCGCCTGTTGCTGGGACCCGGGCGGCAGCCGGGAACCGTCAGCCAGCCCGCCCGCTGGCGGGACTCGGGCGGGACCCGGCAGCCAGCCAGCACGCCCGCAGGCGGGAGCTGGGCGGGAGCCGGCAGCCCGCCCGCCCGCTGCCTGGACCCGGGCGGCAGCCAGGAGCCGGCAGCCAGCCCGCAAGAAATGGATTTCGGATGCATCAGACTTGCTCAGAAATTTTGTCCGTTGCATCCGAAGTCCGTTAAATCGAGGTCCGTTAAATCGAGGGTTTACTGTATTGACATAACCTTATGGAAATGTTTTTCTATTCCAACTTTATCATGAAGACTTTTCTATTATATTACATACTAACATATATATAGATATATATACCATAGAAAGTTGAAACACAACATTTTGACCATATCAAAAGAAAGTTTCAGTAATTTCCTTTCAGAAATTTCAACAAAATCAATACATGCCAGTGAAATTTTTCAGTTTTGTCCACTCAGCATATTCTGATGAAACAGTTTTCTGTCAAAAAAAATTCTACCATCCCTGCTGTCAATACAAATGAGGAAGACCTAATTATATATGAAAGCCTCTCATTTTTGAGCATACCTACTTAGTCTTCAGTTATTTGTAGAGATTCCTGTTTTTTCTATAAACACATGGTAAAGCCAGATTCTGAAGATTCTTAGTGCAGTTTTGAGAATAACATCTGGTGGTAAGGGGACTAGATGGGGATGACGGGGTTAACAGATGTTCTATATGCAGAATAAGTGAAAGTATACAAATGGCATATTATAATACACATTGATACTATGGGAGCCACTGTGCTTTATCATATTTCACTCGTAAGGAAGCAGGAATTATTGATATGATATAAATGAACATGGTATTTGCGATGAAACATGAGATTACAGATTGTGGTTTAGATCAGTGGTCGCCAACCTTTTGGACCTCAGGGACCACTAAACTCACAATTTTGAATCCCGCGGACCACTAACATGATTTTTTTTATAAAGGTACAAACATCTATAAAATAATGATCATAAAAGTTCCATTTTATTAATATGAAATGCACTTGTTTAATTATAACAAAATTATTAAAGCTTGTTTAATTATAACAAAATTATTAGTGTGATATTTGTTGCTGCTTGTTTGAATTAAGTTTATGGATTCTTGGCTCCAATGACGTCACTGCAACACGGAGAGCCGTTTGTATTTCAAGCCGACAGCGGTATTTGTTTTTGATTGCCGTGACAGATGAGAATGTCTTTTCACACAAATAGGTTGTTGCAAATGGAATCAAAATTTTGATGGCTTTTTCACTCAGCACCGGGTACTCATTTTTTACAGAGAGCCAAAAATGATGTCTTGATGAGGACGAGTGGAATTTAGCTTTGAGACTGTTGTCGGATGATAGATCGATTAGGCTTTCTTTTTCTTTCATGCTCAAATTGCTATCTTCAATTTTCACCAAAAATGGATCCATTACCCACATATTGCCATGTGTGGGGTCCTCTTCCTTTGGGTAATAACGGCCAAAAGATTCTGTGAGCGACCATAAGTGCTGTCAAACAATGGTTATTACCCGTCGGTTGACATCCTCCTCTTTCATATACTCATCAAGATTCGGGAACATTTGCAGATCTTCTTCAGTCAACCGCGTTTGCCACAGCAATATTTTCTTTTGAAATGCATCGACTTTACCTCACAGTGTGAACATGTCCGTAAGCTGTCCTTGCAAGGACGTGTTTAGCTTGTTTAACAGTGAAAAAATATCTGCCAGGTATGCAAGCTTGGCTAGCCAATCATCGTCAGACAAGAGATCTTGCAATTTCGAATTATTTTGCTGCTGGAAGAATAACTTGACTTTTTGGTGCAGGTCGAACAATCGGGTTAGTATTTTGCCCCTTGACAGCCATCTCACCTCAGCGTGAAGAAGATGATGAGTATATTGAGAGCCCATTTCTTCACAAAGTGCCTCAAATATTCGAGAATTGAGCGCTTTGTGCCGAATTTCATTTACAATTTTAATTACATCAGAGAGTACTTCGTGCAGTTCTGGAGACATTCTTTTCGCTGCAAGTTGCTCGTGATGTATAATACAACGAGTAAACAAGATGTCTGGGTGTCCAACATCTTTCACTTTTGTAACAACTCCTGAACGATGCCCGGTCATGCTTGCGGCACCGTCTGTGCATATCCCAACACATTTCTTCTATTCAATACCATGTCTCAGGAAATAACCATTAAGTGCATCGAAAATCTCAGAGCCGGTTGTTCTACCCGGCAAGTTGAGCGAACAGAGGAGTTCTTCCTTTACCTCTCCTTGACACTCAAACCTCACAAAACAAAGGAGAACTGCCTTGTTAGTTATGTCTGTTGATTCGTCGAGTTGAATTGAATAAAACGTTGAATTTTTCACCATTTCAATCACTTGATTTTCAATATCTTCGGCCATGTCTTCAATTCTGCGCTCAATAGTGTTAGCGGACATAGGAATTACTTTCAGTTTCTGGACAGCCTGTTTCCCCAAAACCTCTTCACAGGCTTGTAACAAGCAAGGCTTAATTAATTCTTCTCCAATCGTATACGGCTTTCTACTTTTCGCGATTTGAAATGCTATCAAATAAGAAGCCTTTACTAGGTACTTATCTTCAACAGTCATTTTTCCTAATGAACTTATTTGCTTTTGCATATTTTCACGCATCCTTTGAAAATAGTCAACTGGCTTCTTAGCTAAATCTGGGTGTTTTGACTGCAAGTGCCTGCCGAGTTTCAAAGGTTTCATGGCATCGTTGGATAAACTCTCAGAACACACAACACAAAGCGGCCATGGATCCAGCTCACTTCCAGGTTCTTGAATAAATCCAAACTTCAAGTAGTGCTCATCATATTTTCTTGAAACTTTGAACTTTTTCTTCTCTCCGCCTCCAGTTCTAATGTCCTTACTGATGGTGCCCAGCAGGCGCTGTGGAGGCTCCAATTCATTGATCAACTCACGGTTACACGAAGTATTACCAAATAAATGCAAAAGGCTTGGTTGCTTTTTCTCACTCATTGTGGGTTTATTTTATTCAAATCTAAAACCAAACAAGAAATGACAGTTATCAAACTCAAGCTCTTCAATGCCATTAAATATCACACTGTGCACAGTTAAAATAAAAATATCACTGGTCACTTACCTAAGAAGAGTATCGTGAGGAATAAACATGAGTATAGTGTTGACAGACGACAATTCGCTTCAACAAAACAAAACAATTGGACGAGAACCGGTATTCACGGAGCGGTTTGACTGTTGTGGCAGTAGAAGCACCACTGAAGCCTGACACATGCGTACTAGCGTTCGCAAGCTGCGCCGCTGGTGGGTCGGCGGTGGCCCGACAACAAAAGCACCCCTAGACGAAAACAACAATAAATAATGTTGTCAGTGCAATTGTCGTCGTTCGTGGAACGTGAATTTGATGCAACATAATAAGGCGAAAATTGTCAGCGATCCTGTGTCGGTGACACGAAGTCGAATCAGAATATAATGAAACAGTATTGAAAATAATGTCCAAATTTCTCCACGGACCACCAAAATTTTCTTGTCCACGGACCACCGGTTGGTGACCGCTGAGATGACCTGAGGTCCCTTCCAACCCTGACATTCTATGATACTCTGACACAATCCCGCTGCATCGCCAAAGGGAACCACATGGCCCTCTCCTTGTCCCGGTTCAACAGCAGCCCCTGACTCTGAGGTTTGCCCCTCCCTCGCTTCACACCCCACTTCCATCCATCCCCACACCTCGGGACTCATTTTAGGTGGGCTCAGAACAGTGCCGCGAAGAGGGGCCGGCCCGTCCGCCCCACCTAAGGTTCAGCTTCGCGCCCTACTCTTCCTGCGGGGGCTGCCGTGCGGGGTCTCTCACAGCCACAGGGGCACACTCGTGCTGGGCGTGAGCGCACCAGTCCAGCCCCGCCCTAGGAGGCAACCCCGCTTCTCTTCCCTACTTTGCCCTGCCCGGGCAACCCTCCTTCAGCCTCTCCGCCCCTAGTCACAGCAGCAGGTCGCCAATGAAGCATAAGGGCGGCGGGGACGTCAATTAAAGGGAGGAGGTGGGAAATCCCAGCGCACGCCACCCTCTCAGAGTCACAGCAGCGCCGGAGGTTTCCCTGCTGCACGGGGGCTGGGAGGCGAAGGGGCGCAGCCGAGGCGAGGGGAGGACGGGGCAGGGAGGAGGGAGCGAGGGGGGATGCAGCGAGGGGCGGGAAGGCTCTGCCGTATGGTGACCAGATGGGAAAAGTGAAATATCAGGATACACTCCGTGAGTGCAGGAGGGGGTGTGTGTTTGGAGAAGCAGGGGGCGGGGCCCGGGGGTGTGTGGGTGGCGTGGCAAGAGCGGGAGGGGGCAGTTTTGGTTAACTTTGAAATGACTTTTGTATTATGCCTTTTCATATAACCTTGTTTTAGAAACTCTGTATTGAACTTTGGTAATCTGTTATAGCCCCCAAGGTAGAATAATTAAGGTTAAAGAAAAATGTCTCTGCTAGGAGTAGAATAAGATCTCCCCCCCCCCACTTTATAATCAAGGGCTGACTAAGAGCAGACATAACCCTCAGGGGTTAGCAGCCAGCATCTTCTTTTGGGAACACCCTCTTTGCAGCAATAAGAGAACCAACCCCCAGAGAGAAGCAGCAAAAAGGAGCAATGGACACAGACCCAGATTTTGAATCTGGGACAGATTTTCAGGAGAGGGAAGCTGCTATAAAAGTGAGGTGTCTTGCAGAGGACCCCTTCCTTCCTCCTGGTGCAAGGATAGCAAACTTGGCAAAATTTTTACCTTGCGCACCTGCCCCCCCCATCCCCTTTTCCTGGAGCACTGCTTATTTTAAACTTTTTAAATGAATATTGCATAAGGTAGCATTGTATATTAGAATATATGTTTGGTTTGAAATTTTATTAATTTCATTATTTACCTTATATATTTAATGAAAATAAATGAATAATTGGATAGTCTTGATATTGTTGTTCTTTTTATTTTGCGCCCTCCACCAGACATCCTCCACAGTCCACAACAATACTCACAGCCCAGCACCCCACACACCCCTCCCAAACACTCATCCACACTTGACCCTGCCCCCCTTCCCTGGCCACACTCACCAGCTCTGGAGGTCTCTGGCTCCAAGGGGACTCTCCAGCCAAAAGCACTAGCTCCATGGCTCCCATTGGGAGCTGGAGCAGGGCTTGCAGGTAATCACTGCTGCATGTAACAAGGCTCCCCTCCCCCAAGAGCCAGAGGGACCTGTCACCTGCCAGGGGCCGAGGTAGGCAGTCCCAGGCTTGGGGTGCTTACCTGGGGCGGCTGTCCTGTCCTGGGAAGTATCTGGCAATCAGGCAGGTTCATTCATCTGGCTCCTGTAGCTGCTCCTGGGATCCAGTGAGTTCAGGGGGGTGGCTGGGGCCAGCCAGGAAGTATCCAGCAGGTGGGTCGGTGGCTGGAAATGAGTTGGGGAGGTGGGGGGGTCTCTTCCCCCCACCCTCTTCTGCTGGCGCCTGCAATCAGGCCCCACACCCCTGCACCATGCATGCCCCGCAGGCAGCAGGAAGGTGAAAGACCTGTCCTCCTGGCCATCATCATCTCCTGGGGTGTGGGGCCAATTATGGACTCAGCAGGGTGGGAGGGGAGGGGCGCAGGAGCGGCCGTGGTAGCTGGAGGCTCTCTGTCTCGGCGGAGGGGGGAGTGGGCTCTGTCTCAGCACACCGTGCCGGGGGAAAGCACCCTGCTCCCGGCAGGCAGGGGGGGGCTGCTGGTTTAGATTGTGCCTCTTTCTGCAGAGGCATATACAGGAGGGGAAAATGAGTCCTCTCTCTCCTGCTGCCTTGGAGTGGTCAGGCATAAAATCCCAATACTTGATGCAAGTGCACGAGGCCTGAAATGTCTGACATTACTTATTTATTTGCAGTGTGGTAGCATTTAGAGGATATGCCAACATTGGGCTCCATTGTGCAAGGTATGATACAGTAACTCCTCACTTAAAGTTGTCCTGGTTAACGTTTCATTGTTAAGTTGCTGATCAATTAGGAAACATGCTCGTTTAAAGTTGCACAATGCTCCCTGATCATGTTGTTTGGCAGCCGCCTGCTTTGTCCACTGCTTGCAGAAAGAGCAGCCCTTTACAGTTAGCTGGTGGGGGCTTAGGAACCAGGGTGGACCAGCAACCCCTATATCAGCTTCCCACTTCCCTAAATTCCCTGTGCAGCAGTAGAGCAGTCAATCAAACTATCAATTGCCAGCAGTTCACCTGTCCCTCCCCACACTGTCATGTGCTGCTCCTGTCCTCTGCCTTAGAGCTGCTCCTGGGAGCCTCCTGCTTGCTTTGCAGTGGGGGTTGGGCAGTCAGAGGCGGGTTAATATCAGGGTGTCCCAGCTCCTACCACATTCTTACCCTGTCTCTGTAGAACTGGGAGGGGGGAATACACGACAGGGCTCAGGACATAGGAAGCTTGCAGACAGCAGATGCTGTCTCAACTTCCTGATCTAATTAAAAAGGCAGTGTACTTAGAGTGGGGTCAGCATGCTTAAGGGACAATGCACATCTCTCACACAAGGGGGGTGTCTGTCTGCCATACTGTCTCCTCTCTCTCAATTTGTGCTGCCCTGTTGAGTGTGAGGCTACATTAACAATGTGTTAACCTTTGAGGGCTCAGCTGAGTTCTAGTTCATCATTTAGCAGTAAGGCATTCCCTAGAAAATATCCCATCCTCTTCCAGTGTGTGTGTGTGTGTAGTCTTTTGTCCGGTGAAAAAAAATGCCCTGAACCTAACCCCCCATTTACATTAATTCTTATGGGGAAATTGGATTTGCTCAACATCGTTTTGCTTAAATCCACAGTTTTCAGGAACATAACTACAACTTTAAGTGACGAGTTACTGTACAAACATGTCAAGTCAGTACTCAAGATTGACAGTGGGTGGGAGGGAAAACTGAGGCACATAGGGATGAAGTGACTTGCGTGAAGTCACACAGCATGTCCGAGATAGAGATGGGAATAGAACACAGTGATCCTGTCTTCCAGTCTAGTGCTTTACCATCCAGACCATGTTGCATCCCCAACAAAGATATTAGACTCCCTGGAGTGGCAAAAGGGCAGAGCCGGGACCCTGCTTCCACACCAACCAGTTGTTCCAGGCTCATAAGTAAAGGGATGTGGCCCGAGCATGTGGAGGCTGCTGGTGCTCAGCCCCTTCCTGCCCCTTCCCTATTATAAGTACTGGTTTAAGGTCAGGTTTGCTCTACAGCTCAGATAGAAACAGTCCATAAGTAATTTGTGCCATTCACCATCTCTTGCCAGACTGTGTTATGATGCAATGCCTCTGTGCTCTTGGTTTCTTGTTGAGAGTTATAGGGCAACAATGAGTTACCAACATCCTGCATTCTTTCCTGATAAGTACTTCTGTCTAAATTGTCTTCTCCCCCTCTTCCATATGCACCTAAGAGTTGAAAGGGGTGAGCTGGCTGTTCTTGTGCTAATTTTCTGAAAATGACTAGGTCAAGCATTTGATGCTGTAGATCCAAGTATCGGAGTTAGTCCATATCCACAAAAGCAACGAGAAGTCCGGTGGCACCTTAAAGACTAATTGATTTATTTGGGCATAAGCTTTCATGGGTAAAAAACCCCACTTTTTCAGACTCCTCATTGGTTTGGTTCTATAGAATTTGTCTGAGCAATAAACTAATAGGAGTGTGGGAGATAATGTGGGAAGAAGTCAATGCTGTAAACTCTCGTTTTGTACTCTCTTCCTAATGGAACCTCCTTCTTAACTCAACATTAGTCACTCACTGGCATGAGGCTCTATTTTATTAGCATGTTCTGTAGGCTGATCAGCCTATATGCAGCTGATTATAGTGAATGAAGCCGTTTGAACTCCTTATGTCAGCTATAGTAGCCAACAGTGCACACAGACAGAGGGGTGTTAATTAGGTTGTAAAAAAAAACCCTGCACACACTCTAGAATACAGTGGGTACACAGATACCTCCTTTCTACGTGGTATGTGTCTGGTTTACTCTGTCCCACAATGGTGGAGGAGATTCTTCGTGACTGATATCAAATGGGCATGGGGTTATAAGCAGATCTCTCAAGGTTTTCAGTTTTTTCTGCTGTAAGTGCAAGGTTTCTCTCCTCCCCCAAAACAGATCTTGCTCGCTTATCAGTTGATTTTAGACTACAAGCCTGTAAATTGTCCCTCTTGGACGGGTGTGTGTGACCATGCACAGTGACATTCATTTCATTGGGTCTCCTGTGGGTCCAAGGTTCTGCCTGCATAAAGCAGTATGTAGAATTAGGGTCTGAATCAAGCAAGCGTGAAAGGAAGTTGGATCTCCAGATAGCACATTTACTGCTTGGGTGTTTTCGTTTTTTCTGGTGGATATCTTCTACTAGATGACATGCTGTTCTTCAAGGGGTATTTAGCTATTCCCTCTAACATCAGGCATAGCACCAGCAAAGGACAATTGAGCTATATTGTGCCTCTCTCTGACTGAAATTTAGGGGGATCTTTTAATTTGTATGGTCTGTCCCAGCAAGAGCCATAGACCTGTGGCCACTACTGGGTTATTTCTTTGATTTCTCCCTTTTACTACTGAATACTGACTCGGATTGGCTGTGAACTAGGAGTTTACAGCAGTAGAACTGAGATTTAATGGAAATATAAAACCTCAGACAAAACAGACATATGACACATGAAAATGACTGACTTTATTTGCTGAAGAGGTAGTGAATTGCAAGTTATACCCATTGCATGCTATGTTAATTTGAGGCCCAGCAAAGAAATTAGTGCAGATTAACATTGCATATGTTTACATTTAAATGTACAGCTTTTGAACACTGATACAGTAGCCTCAAGCATCCATTTTTTTGCATACCTTTACAAAGATAGACATATTTTCTTTGTGATTCCCTGGGACTGAGTATAAATTATTGCTTGCCTGTCCAATACATAAATTGGTTTGCTCGCTGTAGACTGGTGCATTACAGTGAGAGTGCCTTTTTTGCTTTTTTTGTTGAAAAAGGAGACATATTTCTTTTGGATGATGCCATTTGAAGAGGTTTGTGCGTACATGGGAAACATTTTTTAAATAATTCAAAATATTTTTGTCTGACTGCAAACAAGGCAGATATGTGCCCAGGAGGCTCAAAGTGAAAGGAGAAATTACACTTGTTATGGGACATCTATGTGATCAGCAGTATTTTTGCTAGCTGGAACAGCTTGAAGAAAGAAGGGATTTAGGTGCATTTGTCAGCAGAAATTATTGAAAAAAATGTAAAATGGTTAAACATCAAATGAGAGAATATCGAGTATTAAATATATATTTTTGCTCTTTCATGTGACTTTTCTCCCCTTAGTTTTACCTATATTGTGAGATTATTTTTAAATTGGCACACACATTATGTTTTGGCATCCTCATAATCATGCAGTTTGTCACTCAGTGTCTCATATTGTAACTGTATTTAATCTCATATTCCTTAAAGCAGCGGTGCCCAATAGAAATTTGATGCTAGCCACACTTGTGGTTTTGAATTTTTCTTATTTGCCACATGATAAAAAAGGATTAAAACCCATACTATACACTACTGCCATAACCCTGAAATCTGGTATCTAATTCATACTGACTGCACATTTTAATTCAGTCTCCAGATTTTACTTGGATTTTATAAAATTTACTCCAGAAAAAGTGGATTCACAGACCCATGCATTGCTCATGCATTAGCCACAGTTCAATAGCCTGTTCGCCACGTGTGGCTAGTGGCAAATATATTGGACACCACTGCCTTAAAGGGTGAACCCCTGAAGAAATTCCAAACGGAAAATATGGTGTTCTTATGGAAGATGCAACATTTTGAAAATTTTCTACATGAAACCACAACTTTTTGATGAGAGAAAATATCTGTTTCTGTAAATATAGCCAGTTCTTTCAGATTTTGCCTTAACTATTCTATCAACATATTTAAATGTGTATTTCCAAGGTACTCTGTCAAGTGGTAAAATGACCCATCATGCCAGGGATACTACGCTGATCATAATTGGCCAGCAGTTGGTACACCAGTTAAAACTTAGTATAATCAGATAACACATTTACACAGTCAGTTCAAGTTAACCATTCACATATCAAGTACCATGAAGTGAGGCTATGACCCTTATATCTGTCACCATTACACTTAATTTTCTAAGTTTGTGGAGATATAATATTGAAAAGGAAAAATGACTGTCTTGTTCTGAGTGCTGCTTCCACAGAATCTGCTGAATCCTTGAAATTTCTGACTTCCTAATTTCAGTCATTATGAGATAGCCATTATAGTCCTGGAATTCAATTATTAATGGCTGTGCATAGCCTTACCTTTACAAAATAAATCTTCTCAGTGTAATTGTATATGACCTGTGTTGCTATCAGGGATACACTTATTAGTTCTTCTGCCAGAAGTAAACACTGTAGCTGCTCAGTACAATCAGACAAAACATATAGAAACATACAAGCAATCAGCTCCCCAAGAATGCTTGCAATATTCTGCAGATTTTTGGTTTCACTTATGCAAGTAAGCAGAAATCAACTGTAGGATAATTCAGCCTGTGAATATTTGGTATTCTGGAAAGGCCTAATCTCACTTTTTATAAGTCTCAAATTTTGGTTGGGGGGGGGGGGGGATTGAAATCCAGAAAATTTGTAGGATGGGAAGGACACATCCTGCCTAACTCTACCACAGTTTGCTCCCTGAGTACAGATTGAATAATAAAGAACTGTCTTCTTAAGATGGAAGTGAATCTGCTTTAGCATCTCTAACAATCTTGAATGCTGGTACTTGCATGGCAAAGAGTGTGAATATTCTAATAGTGCTATTTAACAGAGGAGATTCTTTAGCTATAGTGCAAGACACTAACCACTTGAATAGAAGCTAAATTTAGGCTGCTAGATAAGAGATTAAAGTCCAGGAACTCCATGGTAGCATTTTCTGAAATGCTTCCAATTCCATGCGCAGGGCCAGAAAGACAGGCAGAAATGCAGGATGAGATGCATGGATGAGATGATGGTGTAGGAAGGAGGGGTTAATATTCTTTAAGAACTGGGGAACTTTTTAGCAAAGGAGGAGCCTATACAGGAAAGATGGTCTACCTAAACCAAATCAAAATCCTACTGCCGGCATGTAACATAAAAAAGTTAGTAGAGGAGGTTTTTAAACTAAGGGGTGAGAAGAAACCAACTGCTAGTAGAAAATATCTCCAAAATCCAGTGATGGGATGCTAGATGGAGAAGTCTCCGGGTTACTGTAGAGGATTTTTTTTCCAGACTTCTGGCTGGTGGGCCTTGCCCACTCTATGTCAAAAGAATCAGAAGTCTTTTTAAGGACCTCACTCAAGAGTTCTGTCCTCAGTTATGTCTGTAGAACCTACTTTTCTTAAGTAACATTGCATGGGAGTAAAGGAAGAAGAAAGAATCTGGTCCTGCTGTTGGAACGTAGTGAACAATTCTGTTGATCATGCACAACTCAAAAGAGATTCGTCCTATTGAGACCTATAAACTGAATTGGTTTAGGAGTGCTGACAAGTTTTTAAAAGTAGCAGACACTATTTTTTCCTTTCTTTTTTCCACAGGTTGTCTGCTGATGGAGGCGGGCATCACTGTATCACTAGTTTCACGCTCTTGGTTTTCTTTGTAGCTTTAAGGGTAGATACTTCCTTAAAAAAAAAATCACAATCATGACTCAAATCTGAATTTTCACCTGACTGTTCCCCCAGATGCAGGCACACTAAAGGGCTACAAAGCCAAACCTCAATTGTTCTCTTGATATAGGCCAACGGACTACAATATCTCAGATCTGGAACTTCACATATAAGACCCACATAACTCTGCCAGCATCTACCATTCTGCTGTGACCTGGTGGACTCGTTGCAACCCCATCACATTTTTTATATTGGTGAGAGGTAGGGATAGCTGGGAATTTTTCTACAAATGTCCTTCTTCATTGAAACAGGCTGATTCATCAAAACTGAAACTTATTTTTAGGAAGGGGTCAGTTATGAAACATTTCTCTTAGTTTTTGAAAATGTTTTTTTTTTTTATATATTTTCAACATCTTGTTTTGACATTTTCAAAGCTAAACATTCCAATCCTTTGGTTCAAAATAACTTTGAGTATAGAAATTTGAGCTGATCAGAGTAAAGAAAAAAAAATAACACTGAAACCAACTGTTTCAAAATTGAACATTTTGATTTATCTGATTTGTATCCAATTTATTAGTTTGCAAAGTTTTCAAGAGTTTGACTGTTTATCCAATTTTGGATGGGACTTTTTTAAAAAAGTTAAACTTTATGGGACAGGAAAACTGTTTCCTTCCCAGTTCTTGTCAGAGGCTTTATCTTTTAGTTACACCAGGCTTGTCCAACCCGTGGCCCGTGGGCCGCATGCGGCCCAGGACGGCTACGAATGTGGCCCAACACAAAATTGTAAACTTACGTTATGAGATTACGTCCACAAATACCGGAGTATTTATGAAGTTTTATTACTTAGATATTTACATTATATGTACAATGTAAAATATGTACATTTATGAAGTTTTATTACTTAGATATGTACATTATCTATGCAACGTTTTTGTTTGTTTGTTTGCTCATCAGCTATCGTTAGTGTTAGTGTATTTTTTGTGTGGCCCAAGACAACTCGTCTTCTTCCAATGTGGCCCAGGAAAGCCAAAATATTGGACACCCATGAGTTACACCATCAGAAGTCAACGGAGAGTGTGTGTACTTCACACATATGGACCAAGATTTTCAAGTGACTAGTGGTCTTTAGGTGCCACAGATGTTGTGCCTAATATAGATCACACAAAGCTCTGGTCAGTAACACCCTGAAAATGAGGCCCCTCTAAGTAATTCAGATTAAACACCAAAAATCAATATTCACTTTTGCAAAGGTTAGTCATATGATTTGGCTACCTCTCATAATAATGTTTACTTTGAAATAATGACTTGAAAATCCTATAATACAGAATCTTATTCTGTATTAAATTCCATAATCTTTTACACTAGTTTATAGAATTCCTGATACATTTCAATATATTATTATTGGCTTCATCTAAATTGTGTAGGATTGTTCCATAAAGAAGGTTTTTGGTTGTCTTCTATTGCAGAATCAACAGGAATTATAACATAGGTTTAGTATTGATTTGTTCTTATTGCTTACTGTGTTTGCTGATGACTGTACTAGATGAAATAATTCCCTGATATTAACATTTTTTTAAAAATGAAATCTGATGCTATGTTCTGGTTTATTTAATAAAATCTGTAGATGACAAACAATCCACTTCTAAAATGCTTTAGAAAGATTTATTCTGCAATGGTAGGGTTCTGATGCATTCTCATCAGTAACAGGTAGCCAAATCTGTGCTTTGCTGTCTGTATGGCAAATGAAACACTGGATATATTGGCTAATTTGTTTCACAGGTGCTTGAGATAAGAATAAGATAAATAGGACTGCCTCATGTAAAATTGCAAAATAATGATGCTAAAAATACTGGAAATCATAAGCTAGGAAGTAGAGAAGTAAATTTGCTTAGGCAGACTATGTAAAAGGCTTGCAATATCTGTTTTTATCCCTGCAATGAGGATATAGGGCACACTGTCATTTGGAGCCGAGCAAAGTGCCATTTACTAAAATGGGGAGATAGGGAGATCTTAGAATGTTACTCTGACTTTTGACATTAGTATAAATTTTAGGATATAGAAAGGCACAACACTGACCTTAAGTAAATTGTGAAGAGCTCACAAATATGCCTGTGGACACCTTTATTTATTTTCACCTAACAGACAATGGGTAGCCATGTGGCATGGAAGGTGAATGATTTTTATTTGCGAAGCACAGCCTACACAAAAAGGGTTTGCAAATGCAACACGCTACTCACAAATCTGTAGTTTCTTACATTTGTATTTATCACCAGTGGTGGTGCAGTTTACATTACAGCAAACAACAATCTCATTTGCAATGGAATCTATAACAATGTACAAAGCAAATAGTACATTCAGCCCCCCTTTTTCGCCCCCCCAAAAACCCAAGAAAACAAAGCAAACGTACAAAGTTGTACATAAATCAAAGTATTATCATCCAGTACAAATTTATTTTAAAACCCCTCAAACACCACTACTCACTAACAAAAATGTCCTCTATGCTCTTAATGCTGGATTGATTCTTTTACCTTGTACACTTGGTTATAAAATAAAAGCAACTTCTAGCCGATCACAGGCCAACTAAATTTTTAAAGCAAAATATTTAGTTGTGCAGTTACCCACCCACCCACCCACCCTTTCTAAAAAATAAAATATTGGCTTCCGGAGATCTTTTTTTATAACTGTAAGCAGTGATACTGTACAACTGCTGAGTGCAGGAGCCATTTATGTTTCTGATTCATCACCTCAATGAAATAGATAGGAAGTGAGAGGCTAATACAGTTGTTATGGGAGGTGACTCACAGTTCCTTGCCTCCAGAATTTCTTAATTTAAGATATTTATTTGCTGAAAAATATGTGCATTTATTGTTTTACCATATTAGTCAGATGTCCCAGTTGGGAAGAAAAATCCCACTATTGCTCAATTCCTTATTGTTTCTCGTTCCATCCATATTTTATATGGATAGAAGGAATAACATTAGATGCAGATTTCCTAACCAAAAAATAAAAATAAATCTCATGTCTGAAGTAGATTGTATGATTGCTCCAGCTCTGTCCCCAAACACTATTATTCCCCAGACTCATTTTTTTTCCTTGCAGACGTGACTAATTCGCACAAGGGAATGGTAGACATGGTGTAGTGCTACCTTCTGTGTGTCCCAGAGGCAGTACAATGTGTCACAATTCAGGGCAGCTGCACCTGAATTCTCCCTCCATCATCCAGCGAGGGAACAACACTCTAAGGCTTTCGGCTCCCGGCTCCCGGCTCCCAGCCATACCTCTCTTGGGAGGAGTATTTCCAGCCTCTCTACATTTTGAATTCCCCAGCAAGTCAGGGTGCCTCAGCAGGCCTACTTTGTTTTTCTCCACAAAGGCTATCAACAGGTCTAAGTTACCACACAGACCTTTCTAAGCAAGCACATTTATTCTTAACGTGAAAATATTACAGAGAAAACCTGTTTAAGCAATACATGCATGCTAAAAGCTTACCAGAGTTCACCCCCAACTCCAACAAGGTCTCTGGCAGGTGATCAGTCCTTCAGACCCCACCAAGGGTTGTTGTTTTCTGTTGTCACAAGGTCAGAACAACAGTTAGCTCCTGACACCTGGCTTCCCAACCTTCTCCCTCTTGAGCTTTTCTTTGAGTTTTACATTCAAATTAATTCCTTAACTCAGATTGCGTAAAACTCTCCCTCTTATCAAAGCCACTTGATGCTATAAATTTGCCCTGATGTCTGCATAACCTCACCCATGCATCTCTGTATGAAAAGGAGTTCACCTTTGAAAAATGACATACTGAACATCAGCACTACTGGATTTGGGGGGGTTGTCTTTTGAGTTTTGGTTTGGGCCTATCTCGAGGCAAAACTTGAAGGAAAAAGAGAGCTGCTGTTGACAGCTTCTAGAAACACTTTAAAATCTGTTTGAGTTTTTATTCTGCTGTTTGCCATTTAAGGAGATCTCTGAGTTGGGAAATATCAGGAGTTGTGACAGCACAAGGGGAGTTTATACAGGCGAGTCGCATCTTAAGCGCATTTAACATGCGCTATTTCAGCTTTCCATGGTTGGAAAAAAAAAAAAAAAAAGAGAAAAATAACAATTTAAAACCTGTATCTGCAGGGTGGGTGATTCTGCCTGCCATTAAACTCAATATGTTTTGACTATATGCGGTTTTCGCTTTACACGCTGACCGCAGAATGTAACCCCCGTATAAGATGCGATTCACCTGTAGTGGCATACTCATTCCTGGTGCACAAGAGAAGCACTGGCAAATCCTCTGATGGAGTGGGGTAGGCTCCCCCTTGGAGGAGGTATCTATAATTCCCTGGTGTGTTGGGGGAGCTAGTGCCTTGCCATATGTTAATGGTTCATTACAGTTAACACAAGCAAATTAGTCTCCAAAGTCTTAATATTTCAAATAAGCTTAACAGCTAGTTATAACTAGATTGGAAATGGAAATACAGTAGTTTCATTCAACCACATGCAGTCTGAGAGCATGCGTAATTCTGTGGGCAAAGGTAAGGGTGATGTCAGCTGATTTGTAAAAGCTTACAGAATCTCAGTTTCAACAGGGTCAACTTCTGCGGCGTGACAGCAGGGAATCGCTGCCGTCCTGGCTCTCAGGTCGAGGTCCACCAATTGGTAGCAATTTTGATAATACAGTGTGGTTGGAAATAGGTTGAGCTGGATATCGTTCCAAAGCCCTTTCTCCTACCCCAAAAAAAGGTACCAAATATGACAAATGCTAGAACAATTATCCCTTCCCCAACCTCTTTGTGTCATGCACTCACAGGGAAGTAGTGAGAAGCAGGTTTTGCATTTTTGTCAGACCCTTACTCAGGCAGTGCAAGTTGGAGAGGCTTCTTTGTACAGGTGTGCAGTAATTAATACACTCTAAGGGTTTGATTCTACCCATCTAATATTATTAAGGGAACAGTGTTCTGGACTGGCAAGTGTGGATATTTTATCTAACTCTTGACAGAAAAGTTGTGACACAAACAGCAGTAGCCTGCCAGAACTCTGATCCAAAAGGGAGACCTCCTTGAAGTCAGACAATACTTAGATTCCATCCTCATTCAGCCCTTAGCCTCTCTATGTAGACTGCAAGGTGGATACTAATGGTCACATAGACACACCTCCAGTAAAAACAGAACTGAAATAACCAACTCATTTCATGTAGACCACTGAGCAACCATCCTTGGCTACTGACTTTCAGTCACTACCTACCTCAGCAGAATTGGAGCTGATGACTTAGGAAGCCTTTTACCTGCTTTTTCATCACCAGTGTCTGGAAACATCCATTTTCTCACGCTTCCCCATTTTGTTCTATACCATGCAGTCACCGTTGTTGTAAGCCAGCCTTGATTCATTTTGATGGGTTCTTTTCATTGACGGGTGAATGGCACCCTTACTTGTGTGGAGGCCTGTACCTGATGCCTAATGTGTCCTGACTGTTTAACTTACCATTATCTTATTTTCTAATTTGTACTGCTTTATGGTTTTGTAGTGTACCTCTTCAATATTTTATTTAATCGTTAATGCATTTATTACTTTACTATAAAAGGAAAAATTGTAGCTGCAAAATATTAATAGCAGTGCAGCATATCACTATAATTGAATAAAGTGTTTCCTGCATGGCAATTGGTAGAAAATCAGTAGGTTAACAGAAAAATGACTGTTTTTTTTTTCATTGCAGCCATTCAGCTGTGATTTATAGTAACTTATTATAAAGGACATTATTAGAGCTATAATCTATTTTCAGCAATACGGTAGTAAGCAGTGTCTCAGCATTGATCCTGAAGATAATGATTGGCTTGGATTAGTAGTTACCAACCTCATCAATGACCCATTGCTCAGGGAATCCTTAGAGGAATGACTGTTATGACAGCTGTGTTTATCACCCTTTATCTGAGAAGTTAGCAGTGTTGTTAATCTTTCCATATCCAAGAATGCGCATAAAATGTATATATCCTTTTATTAATGACGCATACAAGAGCCAACCAAAAAATAAAAATCAAACTCTGAAAATATAAGCAATATTTCCAGCACCTATTAGTGAAAGGAAATTAAAATGTGAACTCTACCTGGTTTTGAATGTTGTGCTTATATTGTGAGGATCTGAATACTGCTTGAGCTTTTGAACTGTGAAGTGTTTGTAAATTATCAGTAGTAATTCACTTGAAAGTGAGTTATTGACAGTGCTTGGAGGTGTAAAAATGAGGTAAAATTAAGAGCTATATGAGAATTGAATCTTTCAGAACTGTTTATTATGCATATTTTTCTTAGTTTACTGTTTTAAGGCTGGGAAGTGCTCTAGTAATTTCATAATTGGCAATCTCTTCAAAATAGCCTGTTATAGGAGAACTGTGAAGTCATCACAGAGTCTCTTGGGTGTTTGTGAAACAGTTGTCTTTTGTGGTTGTCTCCAGCCAGACTCACACCCTAACCCAGTTACAGTGACACCGTCAGGTGCTAGAGGGAACAATGTTTGGCCATCTTTCTAGAATGAAGGTTTTAGAAGGCTTTTAATAAGCATATCTTTTCAGGCGCAGGGAGAGAATGAAAGGATGTTCTCATATTTCATAGTGAGGGTGAGGTGAGAATTGTTGCATTTTGAGAACATATATAAATTCCATAGCTCGTAACAGTTCTTTTTACAAGGCACTTCGATCTATAATCCTGGTTGATAGGATGTATAAAAAGGATACTAATTCTTTGCAGTTTTATTTACAAATCAGGTTTGTATATGTAAAAGTAAAGGCTTCTTCTAATCATTTGTTAGAGACCTCACATGTATTACTATTGGTGTACAAATTAAGTGTAATTTACAAATGATTGGCTACAAAGTCTTTGCAGAGAAGTTGGAAGGATACTTGCATCTCTTCAGAACTTTTAGAACTCTTTAACCTAAACATGAAGCAAACTCTACCTCAGTCTTTTTTTCTGAAGTTCAAGATGCTCTTAACATTTCATTTTCACATACTGCATGTCTTCATTCCAAACAGAAATATAAGGACAAAAAGCTTTTCTTCTGGAAACTTTAACTCAGCCAAAATGACAAGGTATCAGAAATCTCCAGGGATCTTAGATCTTTTCATCTCAAGGTAGTTCTGCAGATTAAGCCTGTTCCCTTCTGATCTCTCTACAATTGTGTAAAGTAAGATAATTTGTTGATTTCAAGCTATACAAAAGGGCCTATATCACAAAGGCAGTCACCATAATTGGGCTTTAATAAGCGCTCTGGTTGAAACTGTCAGAGAGTTTAAAAACTAGACATGAGGATAGACTTCTACCTTCTCAGACGTGGATGTTTTAGGTTATAATTCTATTTCTAAGGTCACAGTATTTAGTGTTTTTCTAAAAGCTCCACCTACTGGAGTCAAATGGTGATGTAGGAATCTCAGTTCTCACTAAAGCAAAGTACATTTCTGACCCTCATAGTGATCAACTTCCTATTCGCACAAAATAGAACACCCTTTCCTGCTCCCCGCTCCACCTCTCCTCCAAGGCCCCTCCCCTTCTCCACATCACCCCCCCCTCACTCCACACTCCCCCCCCCCGTTGCTCACTCTCCCTACCCTCTCTTTCTCCCTCCCTCCCTCATTTTGACCAGGCTAGCTCAGGGGGGTTGGGAGGGGGTGAGGGTTTCTGCTGGGGTTCAGGCTCTGGGGTGGGGCCAGAAATGAGTTCATAGTGTGGGAGAGAGTTCCAGGCTGAGGCAGTGGGTTAGGACGTGAGAGGGGATGAGGACTCTGGGGTGGGACTAGGGATGAGGAGTTTGGGGTGCAGGAGGGTGCTCTGGGCTGGGATCAAGGGGTTCAGTGGATGGGAGGGGATCAGGGTCGGGGTAGAGGGTTGGGATTGGGGCATGGGTTCTGGGTTGCAGGTTCTAGGTGGAGTTACCTCAAACAGCTCCCGTAAGCAGCGGCATGGCCACCCTACAGCTCCTACGTAGAGGCACTTCCTGGCAGCTCTGCATGCTGCCTTGTCCACAGGCACCACCCTCATAGCTCCCATTGACCATTGTTCCACTTTGGGAGGGGAGCAGCGTGTGGTGCCCCCTGACTGCCCCTACATAGAAGCACCGAAATGGTGACACTGTCAGCTTCCTGGGAGCCGTTCAGTGTGGAAGCTAGCACAGAGCTTGCCAGCCCCTCTGCATAGCGCCATCAACTGGACAGTCAATGGGCTGATCAGTGGTGCTGACCAGAGCCACCAGCATCCTTTTTTGACTGGGAGTTCTGGTTGAAAACTGGATACCTTGTCACCCTATTCACAGTTGAGGCAAAAAGCTTGAAAATGTGGTCTCCAAATTCTCAGGAACTTGAGTGCAAATAACGATCCTCCCTCCACCCCAAACTAGCTTAAAATTAAGATTTTTAAAAGCGAATCTGTGTGGTTTTTTTTTATTAATGACTACCTCATTATTTTTAACCCTTGTGTTTGGTAACACTATTGTTGCTGGGTCACATTGTGGTATGTGGGGAAATTTACACTGACACTATTCATACTGTACCTGTGTCTTGCATAAAATTACTGTGTACCCAGAAATCAGTATTCTATATAATTTGCTCCTCTTTTTGAGAACTCAGACTGTATAAAGGGGTAGAACTTGAGTCACTTAATACACTCCCAAATCTTTTCTCTTTGGCAAATAATGATAGTGATTTTTATATAGATTTTCACAAATAATCCATAGTGCCTTTATATATCTAGTCTTAGCCTGGATCCAAACTTTACCAGATACCCATGTCATAAACTGCAGAACCATGTATATTTACTGTTCAGTTGCAGTGTTAGAAGTAATTCGAGTGTAGGTGGATTAGCAGGCAGAATGCAGGGGAAAGAGGGACTCAAAAAATGCAGTTGATCACAGAGGTCTGCATTTTACCCAAAGTGATTTCTCCTGATGAACACACAACACAGATCGTATGAACTACTAGTTATAGGAACCATTTTTTAAAGAGGTTAATTGCATGAACTTTCTGCTGCTGATTCTTTATGCTTCATTCAAGTTTGTGTCTAGTGGATTAAAGGAAATCACATGTAAAATGTGATTGGATTAAATATGTTTTCAAGTTACTCTGTTGTAAATTGTGTGTTTGAAGGTTTGGAAATGCACATATCTGCAAAGATTCAGGCAAAGAAAATAAGAATGTGCTAGCCATTCAGGCATGTGATTGTATGTAACAACAGGAATGCATAGTTGGGGACCTAATATATGTATGCAAATTTCTGTTCTGCATTAATGAGGGTTTTCACATTCCAGGGAAGCATCTAGATTTATAACAGTGCAAATATATATCCAAATACTCAATCTGTGCATACCAGCATGGTAACTGCATATGTGAACTAAGTGAACAATTATATTTGACAGGTTTCAGGGTAGTAGCCATGTTAGTGTGTATCTGTAAAAAGAACGAGAAATACTTGTGGCACCTTAGAGGCCTTGTCTACACTACCAGCTGGATCGATGCATAGAGATCAATCTATTGGGGATCGATTTATCGCGTCTCATCAGGACGCGATAAATTAATCCCCAAAGGCACTCCCATCAACTCCGGAACTCCAGCTCGCCAAAAGGTGCAAGGCAGAGTCGACGGGGGAGCCCAATGTTGACTGCTAACACTGTGAGGACGGCAGGTAGGTCGACCTAAGATGCGTCAACTTCAGCTACGGTATTCACTTAGTTGAAGTTGCGTATCTTAGGTCGATCCTCCCCGCTAGTGTAGAACAGGCCAGAGACTAACCAGTTTACTTGGGCATAAGCTTTCATGGTCTAGAATCCACCTCATCAGATGCTTAGAGTGGAACATACAGTAGGAAGATATATATCATGTTTTCATGTTATCTGTATACATATAATGTGATTAGGTATATATATACAGAGAACATGAAAAGGTGGAGGTTGCCTTTAAGTGGCTTAATCAATTAGGGTGAGCTATTATCATCAGGAAAAAAAAAACACGTGTGTAGTGATAATCAGGATGGCCCATTTCAAGCAATTGGAAAGAATGTGTGAGTAACAGTAGGGGGATACTTAACATGGGGAAATAGATTCCATTTATCTAATGACACATCCACTTCCAGTATTTATTCAAACTTAATTTAATGGTATCCAGTTTGCAAATTAATTCCAGTAAAGCAGTTTCTCATTGGAGTTTGTTTTTGCAGTTTTTATGTTGAAGAATTGCCACTTTTAAGTCTGTAACTGAGTGACCAGAAAGATTGAAGTGTTCTCCTACTGGTTTTTGAATGTTATGATTCCTGATGTCAGATTTGTGTCCATTTATTCTTTTGCGTAGAGACTGTCTGGTTTGGCCAATGTACATGGCAGAGGGGTATTGCTGGCACATGATGGCATATATCACATTGATAAATGTGCAGGTGAATGAGCCCCTGATGGCATGGCTGATGTGATTAGATCCTATGATGGTATCAATTGAATTGATATGTGGACAGAGTTGGCACTGGGCTTTGTTGCAAGGGTAGGTTCCTGGGTTAGTGTTTTTGGTGTGTGGTTGCTGGTGAGTATTTTCTTCAGGTTGGGGCTGGAGGGGGAGTGAAGAGGGCCTGTCTATAAGTGAGGACTGGGTCTGTCTCCCAAGATCTGTGAGAGATCGTCCTGCAGGATAGCTTGTAGATCCTTGATGATGCGCTGGAGAGGTTTTAGTTAGGGGCTGATGGTTATGGCTAGTGGCTTTTTGTTACTTTCTTTGTTGGGCCTGTCCTGTAGTAGGTAACTTCTGGGTACTCTTCTGGCTCTTCACTGTTTCTTCACTTCAGCAGGTGGGTACTGTAGTTTTAAGAATGTTTGATAGAGATCTTGTAGATGTTTGTCTCTGTCTGAGGAACTGGAGCAAATGTGGTTGTATCTTAGACAATGGATCTTGTGGTGTGTCCTGTATAGAAGCTGGAGGCATGTAGGTAATGAGATTGCAGACCTAATTAACACCTGTAAATACCTTTTAAATACCACCTTAAAGCATGAACTTCTTAGGTTTCTGTATTTTAGGACTAAATTCTGCTGTTAGGTCTGTATGGGTCTCATGAGAATTTGTTCCAAAGCAGAGATGGGCCTCATTAGCAACTTATACCTCCCCCCCTCCCATCCCCTCCAAAGAAAAATCTGGGTTACTTGGTGAATTTGTGATGTTCAGTTAGCAGCAGGACGGAAACAATGCCACAATATGCTGATAGTACGAGACACTGAGCAGCTGGATATGTAGAAGTTCTCTTTCCTTGTGCTCAGTAACACCTGGCGTGTTAGTAAGGATGTAGATAACCCCTGTGACATAGCCAAATTACATTCTGCTCTACCTAATTTCCCAATTCCTCTGTAGTTTCAAATAATGCACAAGAGTTTAGGGACAACTCAACAGTTCCAGTGCAGTACTACTCTCTGAAATGACTGTTGTCACTTTGGGATTCTTTGAGTTGGTAGATGTACAGGAATGTAAAATGTTGTAATTAGTTAACAGCAGTTTGCCTCTTGGGTGCATGGGACTCTTGATTCCAATGTATATAATGGAGTTGTTTGTCCTTGGCAAACTCCAGCTTCTAAAAGTTGGGCCATTATTTCATTTTATTATTTTAAACAAAGAGAGCAGCACATGTTCAATAGTTGGGGCACTTACCTTAATCATTTATTCCTTGCTTATAAGTACTTAGTTTCTCAGCCTTATAAGCACTGAATATGATTTTCAGATGGATACTAAAAATGGAATGAAGTAAATTAAACATCTCTTGTAGCACCGTAAAACTGATGCACAGTCAAATTATGCAGTAGTAGCTACACCCGAGATAGCGAGTTACAGATCTCAGTTTAACAAGAGTTTTAAAACTTTTATTTTTTAAACTCTCATTGGCTTGGGAAAAAAAACAAAACAGAGAATACACATATTGAATATCATTGACCTTGTGTGCACCAATATCAATTAGATAAAAACCAATCAGCATATCTGATTCATCACACATGCCATGCACTCGAGAGGTTAGCTTGCCGAAGCACCAGTAGAGGCGCTGTTAAAGGATTCATTTGAGTGCAAGATTGTTGCTTTAGGGGTATGTATTACTTTTGGGTAATTGGTTGGAGATGGACGTCAAAGCCTTATGAACACAGATATAGACTCTCTGACAGATGACTTACTTCTTCACTGGGGGTGGTATCTATTATTGGTTTTCCCCGGTACACCAAGTTTCAGAAGAGACAAAATAGCTTTGTCTGGCTCCTGTTATCTTAGAATAATTGCTAATCTTAGTGAAATGTAACTTCTCTTTCTCTAAATTCATTCCTGTTCTCATGGAAGGGGCATCTGTTTACATTCACCTTCCTTTAAATCATTTTTAAGAAGTAGCACCAACAAATCTGCAACCGGTGTTCTAAATGTGGTTTGTGGGATTTTGATCTAGTATCTATCACAAAGATTGGATCTTCCTTTCTTTTCACCATTTCTCTCTAAAGGTTGCCTTTTTCATTGCAATTATAGCAACCAATGGGAAATCAAAATCTGTGCATTTTGGCTCCTCCTCCCTTTACACTCATTCACAAAGGCATAAGGTAGTGTTAATCACCAAATTACTACTCCAAGGGGTGTCTTGAATTCCATTTGTATCTGACCATCACCCATAATTGTCTTCTTCCTGAAGCTTTGCAGTAGATCTTGATGTTAAACTACAAAAATATACAATGAGATATTTGTAACTACTTAAACTTTTTAAATCTTAACTTGTAACTACTTAAACTTTTTTTTTTTTAAAAAAAAAACATTAAATCTACTTTTTGCATTTGGGGAGAAGTGCAAGTCATAGATTACTTGTATTTTGTGATAGTCTAAATATATTATACTGTATACTCAAATGTGTTATGAGCAAGCAGGAGTTCCAGTGTTCTTGGGGAATTTGGGTGTAGTTATGTCTATGGCTTGCTTAAATCATGTGTTTGTATATAAGATTTTCAAGTCAGTGATATGAAATTCACTTAATGACAGAATTCAACACTGTTCCTTTGATTCTAGGATCAGATCCGATTTGGGGGGGAGGGATGTGTTATGTCACTCTGATTTATACATTCCTCAAGCCTTCAACTAGGCATTGCAATTGCTGGCTTAATCTCTTAGGGTGAACAATCCATGAAGAAAGCTAAATTTATTTGCTAGTAAATAGAGTTTGCTGCTAGTAGCAGGTTTGGAAACATTTTGTAAACAGATTAAGCTATCTGTGAATACAGTTTATCACCCCTTTGGTCTTTTTTAATGCTATGAATAGCTAGGCTGATTTCTCAAAGGAGTTGGCCTTACATAAGTAGAAACAAGTTGCTTAATTCACATTTTATATCTGTGGACTGGCCTTACCAGACATATTGTGAGGCATCAGAAAGAAGATAGAAAGGATCCACAGGGTACCATCTTCCTTCTCTTTCTCTTTACATTTTGAGAATAGTTGGGGTGGTAAATCTTTTGTAATCTTATGTAGAATGATGGTTGGTGGAGGAGCATAATCTCAGTGAGTTAATGCTTGTGAATGGTTCTGGGATTTACAAGGCACACTCCTAAACTATGAATCCTGTAACCTTTTGCAACCTTTATCTTGGAATGTTTTAAATTAATATTGTGTTGTTAAAGATAAGGGTGCAGTAAACCAACTTAGTTTTCAGGATTGAGCCTCTAGGTCAGTTACAAAAAAATCTATTTAATAGAGGACCTCCAGATAACAGAGTACAGTACAGACTGTGGAAGTACATAGTACAGTACAGACTGTGGAAGTGGGAAGAGGGGAAAAAGAGGATTTGAGTGCAGTCATTTTAGTTTGTTAGAGACAGAGCAACAGTCAGCCTATCACAGAACTATAATAAAGCAAGATTTGATGAGGCAGGATTAGTGATGCGTATAGGAAACTGTAAGCAAAGCTGTTTTTGACCTTGCCTGGAGATAAGACGGAATGTAATTGTAGCAGGAAAAATGTTAAAAACAAGTAAGATATCAAAAAGAAAAATACATAACGCTGTTTATTGTTTATATAACCCAAAGGTGTAAATATTTCTTTACAATGTTTATACAGTATCAGTAATGAAAAGCCACAGAACTTTGATGGTAAATATAAAAAGGGCCTGTCTAGTGCTTTGGGTGTTGATCCAAAAAGTAATAACAGTAAAATTCAATAGGTCAAAAAACAAAGATATCTCCCTACTGGTTATTCTCACATCTTGCAACAATTATAAAAAGATGTGTGTCACAATTCAGTGCAACTACACCCGTATTTCCCCTCCGTGGTCAAGAGAAGTTACCAACTCTCAGGTTTCCAGCTCTCTGGCTGTTGCCTGCCTTGGGTGGATCTGCCTCTCACTCCCTTCTCAGAAGGGTATTTCCAGAGTGCACAGTTCCCTGCCATAACTGTGTTATTCCCAGCAGAGATGGTCTGCCCAAGAGCACCAGCTTGCTTTCTCTTCAGAGATGGTTTACGTTGTGACTGCCCACCATTGCATTTACTGTACACCTCTTTTTACACAAGCTTATTTTATTCTTAAGGCAAAACACTGCAGAGGAAATGTTGTAAACCAATAAAAGAACCTACCTGCAGGCTAATGTGCTTACTAGGGTTGACCCCAAACTTAACATGAGTTTTGGCAATCCTTCAACACCCCACCCAAGGGTTTTGTTGTGGTTTCAAGTTAATCACAGCCTAAGCTCAGACCAATCAGCAAGTTTTATAGGCCTGCAGTAAGTCCCAGTTCTTCCAAACCTTTCCTAAGCAGTGGGGTCCTCTGTAGACCATGGTCCTGTTCATCTGCCAGATCAGGAAGAAGGCCCAGAGTCTGTTTAAAACAAGACTATTTACTCAATAATCCTTTGTCTGGTGATCCATGAATAATCCAATGTGAACTAGCAAATGCACTCTTCTCTAGGGGAGTGTCTTCAAAGGGCTGCTAATGGAGGAAGGCATTACATATACAATTGCATTTTTTTTCATATGATGGACTCCAAACTTATTGAACCTAATTCAATAAGATTTAATTTTATTCAATATAGATTATCTTAATTCCAATCAGCTTTGTCCAGGATACAGCAAGATACAGTGAAACCTCGATATAACGGACTAATTCGGGCGGGGGGGTGTCCGTTAAAACCGAAAGTCCGTTATTTAATAATTTTTTTAAATAATTAAATAACGGACTTTCGGGTGACAACGGACACCCCCCCCCCCCCGAATTAGTCCGTTATATGGAGCCAGCCGTGAGTCAGCCCACCCCACCCCCTCCCCCCACCCGGCTCCCCGCTGCGGGGAGCCGGGCGGGGGGTTGACAGCTCCCGCCTGACTTCCAGCTGGGGGGAGCCGAGCGGGAGCTGTCAAACCCCCCCGCCCAGCTTTCCGCTGCGGGGAGCCAAGCGGAGGCTCTCAAACCCCCCCCCCGCCCGGCTCCCCCCAGCGGGAAGCCCGGCGAGAGCTGTCAAACCCCCCGCCCAGCTTCCCGCTGCGGGGAGCCGGGCGGGAGCTGTCAACCCCCCCGCCCGGCTTCCCGCTGCGGGGAGCCGAGCGGGGGCTCTCAAACGCCCCCCCCCCCGCCCGGCGGGAAGTCCGGCGGGAGCTGTCAACCCCCCCGCCCAGCTTCCCGCTGCGGGGAGCCGGGCGGGAGCTCTCAAACCCCCCCCCACCACCACCACCCGGCTCCCCGTTGCGGGGAGCCGGGCGGGGGGGTTGACAGCTCCCACCCGGCTTCCAGCTGGGGGGAGCCGAGCGGAGGCTCTCAACCCCCCCCCCCCCACTCCCCGTTCTGGGGAGCCGGGCGGGGGGGTTGACAGCTCCCGCCCGGCTCCCCCCAGCGGGAAGCCTGGCGGGAGCTGTCAAACCCTCCCGCCCGGCTTCCCGCTGCGGGGAGCCGAGCGGGGGCTCTCAAACGCCCCCCCCCCGCCCGGCTCCCCGTTGCGGGGAGCCGGGCGGGGGGGCGGGGGGGGGGGGTTGACAGCTCCCGCAGGGGTCCCCGCTGTGGGGAGCCGGGCGGGAGCTGTCAACCCAGCCGGCTCCCTGGGGCGGGAGCCGGCAGCCCCCAAAACGGATTTCGGATGCATCGGAAATTTTGTCCGTTGCATCCGAAGTCCGTTAAATCGGGGTCCGTAAAATCGAGGGTTTACTGTATTGTCAGTCTGTCACAATATGTACTTGATAACCATATTTCCCATCACATACCAGCATGGGAGAACATGGGTTTTGCACTGTCTCAAAGACTACCATATCTGACCTCTAAATAATCCAAGACTGGTTTGACTTTAAATCCTGTGTATTTTTTACTAATAGTAGAATGTAATCTGATGTACAGTAATTATACACATATGTGGAATTTGATATTTATCTGCAGCTCCTGTGTAGCTTATCTTTTCAAGGAGTAATGAGGAAACTTTGCAGCCTTCACTATGCAACTTTGTGACTATCTAAGACTAATATTTCAAGTAATTGCTAACAAAAATGTAGTATATGAAAAACATTCTCAGTTAGTGAGATCATGTAGGTCAAGTTCACTAGTCCTCTGCAACAGATAAGATCAATTTAAATGAAAAAAAAAAGCACTACCCTCTTCTTTAAATAGGTATGTCACTCTAGGATGTGTTGTATTTGCACCTCAGCACCCAGATGTTCTTGGTTTTAAATTTTTCTTTATATCCCACTGCATAATATCCTGTCCTAGTTGTTACTGTGCCACCATCTTCCTCATTGTAAGAGGTGATTTGGGAAGCCATTCATATATCAACTATTGCAAGTGAAGAAGGCTGATGGAATTTTAAAGCACCCCATCTGTCCACAGGAAAAATCAGTAAAAGAAATTCCTGGAAGAACTGTCATGAAAATATCCATTAAATCTCTCCAGAAGAATTCCTTCTAATGCTGGAAATCTTCATGGGCTCTCCTTAAAACTAGAAGTCCTCTGGGACTAAACTTTGTGTGTAATTTGTGCTGTCTGCCCCCTTCCTGTTACTAGAGTTTAAGAGCTGATCAGATTTATTGAAGTATCAGGCTGATAAAAATTTATAGCCAAATAGAACCCAATCTCAAGTTTCATATTCTGATGTCAGCTCAGCAACTTGATTGTGTTTCTTAGCTTGTAAAATGCAAAGAATGCTATCATAGTATTTTTAATTTACTCTCTTGGCCTGTATCTACTGAAATTCCTGTAACATTCTATCAGTAATGATTTCCTTTTGAATACCAATGAGATTCCAGAGCAGTTTCTTTTTTTAAAACTTTCCAGCAGAACTACAAATAATGAGGTTTTAGTGGACAAAGACTTGAATACCCATTCTGAGCTCTATCTATGTTTGTCTCATCTATCTACCTCTCCCATTAGTGCTTATTCCATTTCTTTTTCTTTTAATATATGAAGCCTTATACATTAAAACATTGTAGTAATCCTTTCTGGGGAATGAATCAATACTGTTTGGAGGCAGCAAAATCCTATAAATGAGGAAGATACATCCAGGTGATGAGAAACAAAGACCTACAGTGTGAGCTTCTGACCTTTTACCATGTTGCTTTATTTGAAAACAAACGACAACAACAAACAGCAAAGGGCCACTGAATTGTAGCAAAAGACCTCTTAAGATAATTGGGGTTTGTCTTGAAAACTTCATAGCAGAATTTCTAACAGAACAAGAAAAGTTACATTGGCAGATGATCTTTATTTTATTAGTAAAGAAGTGAAATCAGAAACCTTGCCAGAGACAGAAGTAAAGTGACTAATTTTATGCATTCTCATTTTCTTCTGTGGCACCCATTAAAACTAAGAAGCCAGTTTAAGATCTGCCTCATCAAATAACCCCATAAAGAAGCGCTCTTTTTTGCAAACAGGTATACCTGTCTAAAATATGCCTACTTAGACTCATGTGGGTGCTGGCTCAATCAGTAAAGTGGTTAATGATTAAGCAAAAGCCCACTTTAAATTTTGTGAAGTAAATTCTTTTTCTATGGATATGCTATATCTCAGGTAAATATATAATCAGAGCAGTCATTATTTTTCAGGATAACTAGTTTATTATGCAGATCTGGTTAATACTCCTTCATAGCCATACATTATACATGTCTCAGTATGGCTCTCCAGAATTAGTTGGCTTTTGCCAGATCAAGAATTTTATTAATGGAGCGGAAAAGTGCATTACCAAGCATCACCTTTCAGAAATCCAAGGGAGTCTTTTTTTCTTTTTCTTTTTTGTGGTACTTAGGTAAGTATTTTTAGCAGCTACTAACAAGACTTGCAACTAAAGCCTTGCCTGACACAAGGATTAATTGCTGTAAACTTACCCACGAACACTTCAAAAATCACATCTCCTGCTGCTAGCAAACAATGGTGCTAGGCACTTGAGTGACAGTTTTTCTGTCAAACAACATAATGTCCCACCTGGCAGTGCAGCTGGTACAGGGTTTTGGCAGTTTGCCAGCACATCTTATTTTCATGCATTTGTGTCTTTCTTCTAAAAACCCGAAAAAGCAAAAGGAAAATTCAAATCCCCAGCCCTAATTCAGCTCTTTCAGGTTATTGTTTGTATCTGTTCCAATGCTCCAGCTCTCTGCTGGAGGTTCTGCTGCATGAACTAATTGATTTGAGGGTGGTAAAGAAATGTCTAGAGTTGGCTTGTGGTTGTCGTTTTTGCGTTATAGTTTGGTTTCAGGTTGTTTTTGGAGATAAGGGCCACATCCGGCCCATTTTAAGGTACATGAGTTATACCATTGCAGACAATGGGGCTCAAAATCATATTCTGTAGTGTAATTGAATTGGTTTGTGTTGTTTCTCTAATCTGAGGATCTAAGAAACAACAGAATTTAAAACTGAAATATTTAATACTCAATTGTCAAAATAAAAATTAAGGTTTAGATATTTTTTTTCCGAGTAGCTGCATCCTATGTCTGAATGGGCTTTGGGGTAAAATAGAACACTGGGTACCATTTGTCTTTTTTATTCATATACTTTAAAATTTAAAAAGGGAAATGAATCTTTGTAGGGATGCAAGTGGTAATCTATAAATAATTCAAATGAAGCCAATTGCTGCGCTGCTCCTTGACCAGTCCATTGGCACCCCTTTTGTGAAGTACCAAAGACAAATATTTTTGTAGTTAAAATTTCTATTTGCATCTCCTAACTGAAGCTTAATTTACATATTCTCAACTCAAAGGAAGCTAGTGGTATGTATTTCATCTCAGAGATGTGAGATACCTGAATAATACAGAACTGGAGTGAATTAAAACTTGAGTGAGGGGAGAGAGACTCAAAGTTCCCATATCAGATTCTAAAACTACACATATGCTTTTTGACGCCTATCAGTTGCACAACCTCAGAGTTGTGCATGTAGAATCAGATAATAGCTTTGAAGAATCACTCTCAATATTAAAATTTCAGTTTAGTACACAACATTCTTAACTTTTATTAATACAAAACTTTAGTCATAAAAACTTGAGGGCCTGATTCTCACTTCTGGGACACCACTGTTTCCATGAGTGCAACTCCAGAGACTTCAACTAGCATAAATGTTTTGCCAACCTCCTCCTGGTAAGCCATAGTGATAGGTGACAGTTCATGTCTGTTAATGGGGTATTCCTGATATGATCCCCAAAGTCAAGGACTTGTTTGAAGAGAAGCACAGAGAAGTACAGATCTTTTTTTATCTCTAACTTTTTTTAGAGCCTCGGGCTTAGCTCCTTACCAATTCATCATAGTCCTCTAGCCGATGAAATATCAGACATTTTATGACTCTTAAATTTGAACTTCACAAAAATGTAAAAAGGAATCAATTCACCCATCTTCCTGTGATAACTGTGTGTGGTTTGGGTAGATAATAATGATACCATGCTATTAGATCAACAAATAATAATACACAAGCTGATCTGGAATGGCCTTTTCTTTATATGTTTGCTATGGATTTGTGGAACAACCAGTTTTAATATGGTAAGGATTAATGTGCAGAAAACAAATATTTCCTATTGGTGAAAATTGCTCTAGGATTTCAGAACTGTGAAAGAACATGGGTTTCTTGGGTTGTTTCCTGTCAGGGAGATTTATTTTTCACACAGCTATAGCATAGGCTGTTGCACAGCATGAAAAAAACAGAGTATAAAAGAGAGGCTATACATTTTTAGGGTGAGTCAGATTTATCATTAAGATTCTGACCAAGAGTGTCCTAGGATTTAGATCCAAAGCATTGCCTAAATTACAAGAAGAACAGGCAAGAGAAGTCTACAGCTGTCCTCAGCAGAATTGTTGGAAGGAAAGATTATTCCCTCAGGTATAGTTTGAGACTAAGTAGAGTCATTGAAGCAGTCAACCTTAACCTGGATGAACCTTTTATTAAATAGAATAAATATGATATAGGATGGATTTTTCAAGAGACTGTAAATCAGTGACACTTGAGTTCTTAAATCATTTAGACACTTTTGAAAATCCCACCCACAAGCAACAAAGATTTTCCCTCAAGATCAAGATTAGGCCCTTATATTCCTAATGGTTGCCCTGATAAGGAGTTTGGATTTGTAATTCAAAGTGTGTGGATTTGTATCCCTAAACTAACTGACAGAGGTGAGTGCAATAATCTCTAAGGAACTACAAGGAAACTTCAGCGACCCTAGGAACCTCTGTGGCATTGATTCACATCAATAATCCTGACATTGGAATGGTCTCTGATGAGTTTCCTTCCTGGAAAGGTAAAAAAGGTCAGGCTGAGAGCACCCCTTTGGTAGTTATCACTAGCAGTATTATTTATTTTCAGATTACCCTTTACTTATTTTGTATTTCTCAGGCAGGATTCTGGCCACCAATACAGGTGTCTGTATTCCTGGAAAAAAGATGTACAAATAGGACTGGATTTTTATCAGTAAGTGTTGGTAAACGTTAATTTCACTGGATACACAGAAAACAAAATATTTCCATCTTTAAAAATCAAAATTTAGAGATAAGCAACAGTTTTATTTGCCTGAGTAAATTTGATTTACGGATACTTACTTGATATATTTTAACATGAGATGTTAATTTGTGGGTTAACACATAATATTTTTTACTTTTTGACTCCATCTACTGACATTAAATACTTATTGTCTGATCTGCCCTGTTGTCTGACTCTTCCCCATGCTTTCCTACAACAGTGAATTTTAAACTATTTTCTATTTAAATAACCATTGATATTTTACCATTGAAATTATTTTAAAAAATGATTTTTCCCAAAGCAAAGTAGCTCTTGGAAACATCATAATGTATCAGAGGAAAATGTTAGGAGTTTCTTTAAAGTATTCTTGCATAAACACACACATAAATAGAAGTCCCAGTAGGCAGACAAGCATTGATTTTAAAAGCTCTGTCCATAGAGTATTTTCATGCTGACAGAGGGAGAGAGCACAACTATCCTTCTATCCCAAGCCATCCCACCCAAGTTAAAACTGTGGTGCAGCTTGGATGTTCACACAGCACTAAGAGTATAGTTGGATAAAACTAAAGTATCAAGCTCAATAATGCTTTGTCATTGATATTTCGGTATATAGGCACTGACTTCCTCTCTGTTTGGAGAGTGCTTGACCCCCACGTCCCTCTGCTCCAGACCCTGCTCCCACCTTACCCTTTGCCCCAAGCCCCACCCCTGCTCTGTCTCTCCCTATCCCCACTCCACCCCTGGCCATCCTCCCACTCCACTCTTTCCCCCAAGGCCCCACCCCCACCTCACTTCTTCCCTCCTTTTCTTTTTCCTGCCTCCTTCCATCCTCTCCCCCAAGCATGCCCCATGCCCAGTCCTACCCCTCCCTCCCAGTGCCTCCTGCAGAACAGCTGATCCTCAGCAGGTGGGAGACACAGGGAGGGAGGGGGAGGAGAGATCAGTGAGCCTGCTTGGGGGCAGGAGGCATTGAGGGGGAGAGCTTGATAGCTGGTGGGTGCTAAGTATCTGCTAATTTTTTTCCCCTTGTGTGCTCCAGTCCTAGGGCACCCACAGAATTGGAGTCTATGTTTGGGCAGATCCCATCTGAAAATGATACACTCAGGCCCCACTCCTGAAGAGCAATAATAGAATTTGGGTTGACGTATACATTTTTCAAGAAATCTGAAGGCATGCACCCTATTGTCCATGCATCCCTTCATAAAACCCTTCCAAATTGGTCTCCAAGGCTCATCCGATGCAGTTTGTGGTTGCATGGTGTTTGCTTCACTAAATTAGTAATCAATCTATGTGCATAGTTATTTCAATTTCAGTTATACAAGTTTAAGTTGTCCACACCCTAGTTACTCCCTGCTGACACAATCTCATTGTAGGATCCATGGGTTTTACCATGCGGAAGAACAGGACATTTATTTCTGCTTTACTCATAATTTTTCTTCAAGTATGGGCCACGTATCTGACCTACATTGACCGAACCCTTTTTGGTAGCTAAGTGAATCAAAGTTTTCATGCTGTGCAGTGGGCATATGCATATTGAAAGTGTCACTGAGCCAGGGATAAAGAGATATGAGTTCTGTGCCCAAAGACTGAAAATGCATTACAGGGTCAGTTAATCTCACTACTTGGGGAAAGGACATTGTTTTTGGGGGGTAAACAGGCATAAATTTCCCTAGTCCTTTTCATCATGTTAGTCAGTTTCATGTGAATATGTATTATGCACAAACAACAAAGATGATAAATAAGGCCCCATGAACTACAGGGATAAAAATGATAAATTCGCAAGCTGGTCATGAGATCTTTCATAGTTGAAATAATGAAAAAATCTATAAAATCATAAGCAAAGCATTCAGATGGTTGAACAATAATTCCTCGTTGGTTACAGTTATTTCCCTCTGAATATAAATAATGTCAGCCTGTGATCAAGACCTTCAGGTTCTATTTTTTAAATAAAGGGAGGATTGAAAAACTTTCCCCTAGTGACAAATGATATGCTGTAGATTCTGCTTATTAGCGACCCCTTGGTTGATGGCTAAAATCTGCCATTATTTGGCAGTTGCCAATACATAGTAGACAGGTTTATGGGGCTGCAGCCAGGGAAAAAAGTGATGGGATTTACCAGGTTGCAACTCTGAAAAACTGTTTGTGGGAAGGGCATCAATGGAGAGGGATGCTGCAGCCAGGATGCTGGGGCTTTCCGCAGGGAGAGAGCTTGCAGCAAGGAGTGAAGGCAGTAGGACCTGCATAGCTGCACTAGGGGAGCTAGGAGGTGACTGGGAAGAGCAGCAGCAGGGGGAATATGCAGCTCCATGGGTCCCTTCTGCTCTCTACTGCTTGCGACAGGAATTTTGGGGCCCCGTACGCAGATCGTGCGCCCCCACCCCCCGGTCTCCCGCCGCCCGCGGGCCCCAACCCCCGCATGCGCTCTGGCCACGTGGCCCAGCCAGGAGAAGCAAAGGGGGGTGCAGGGAGGCTTCTGGGTGCCGGGGGAGGGGGCTGACGAGCACTGCAGCGGCTGCCCGGAGCCGCGCCTTGCTCACAGGCCCAGCAACAAGGGGGTACAGCTGCGTACCGGGCCTGCCCTGGATTTAAAGGGGGGCCCCCCTTAAGTCCGGGGCCCGGTACAGCTGTACCCGTTGTACCACCCTGTCGCCGGCCCTTACTGCTTGTGGAAAGCCCTGGCATCTGAGCTGCAGCTCCCCTCCTCGGCTGTTATCCTCCCCAAAGCCTCCCCTCCAGTCCACAGTGCTGAGACCCGGGCAGGGATTCAGATGCTCCATCCATTACCTCTTGTGCAGTCCCCAGGAAAAGGCAATTTTGTGGTGCTTCAGCACCTTCTAGTGTTTCCTTCCCTAGCTTTAGCCCCACAAACCTGCCTTTGGCCAGTTCCTTTCTTCCAAAAAAAAGTTCTCAGTAAGTGGCATGCCATAGCCCGTATTGGAAGGGATGGGATTGGTTCCTGACAAAGTGATATCCACCTTCCATGTGATTTCTTGATGCTGACAAAGTGTGTAACTACAAAACTGTCGTAGGGGGTGAACTTCACCTCGTATAGGAAGGGATTTGGAAATCCCTAAATCACTGCTAGTTTGTTGGAGTAGGGCAAGCAGGCAAGGGGAGATGAGTACCTAATGTACATAGCAGGTCGGGCTATAGCTGTTATAGTCAGTTACATATTGATACAGACATTAGGTACTCAGCTATAAGGTTTTGTCATAGAGGGATGAAGTAATGAGTGCAGAGGGCTTCATGGCTTCTGTGCCTCCATCAGCATATACTTCCATCCCCAAAGATTATTTTCTGGAGATCTGTTTAACTATGGTCAGATCTGAATTTCACCCCTCATTCTATTTACCTTCTTGTAAGTCCATCTGAGAAGAACTTTTATTTAAAGGAAGTCAATGTATGTTTTCTGTTTAGAGTTCAGAGTTAAAAAGTGAAAAACTATTGGCAGGTATGCATGTGCATTTACCACCTTTGCACACATTCACAAGTCTGGCACTTTTGCTAGAAGCATCCAAGTAGATTCACAGCTGGCCTTTGGAATGGTCAATTCTAGTATATGATAGGTCTCCCACAATTGCATGTACATTTTTGAAAATGAAAAAATAAAAATATTGTGACAGTTATGTGCTCAATTTTCACAGCCATGCAATTTAATTTAGGATGCAGTCTCTCACACACACATACACTGATACTCTTGTTCAGAAACTCTGGTTTTGTTCAGTCATTGAGAGTATACAGTCTGGTCCTGTCTCTGGGGAAACCCTCCATCTTGTCTGCCAGTGGTGGGGCTCTGGCAGCTATTTAAAGGGCCCAGGGCTCTGCCACTGCTACCGTCCCCTGCTACCCTAGGGCTCCGCTGCTGACGCCCCAGAGCCAGCCAAATCGCTCCGGTACAGCGCACCAACTCACTTTCACCTGTGGGCACAGCTCCACTACATAATGATATGCATACACTTTTCAAAAGGAGGTCCTTTGTGAAAAGTGCCCTTTATACATTATATGCATTAGTTGAGAGCAGATGTTGTTAAACTGTTCCAAATCTGTCTGTGATTTTTAATATAAAAATATATGCTAATTCTGTTTACAGTGCACAGCTATCATAGTCTTAAATTTTATTTGCATGCTATGTCATTTTTACTTTGTAATAAGTTAGGTGCTTTGTAGACAATAAGGTAATAACAGCTTGTTGGTGGTACATAAACAACATATGTGGCAATTTTCATATCTTGGTAGTGAGTGACTGGCACTCAATAAATATCAAAGATAGACTATACAGGAGAGCATGTGATTTCAGGCTATGAATTTTTAAAATAATTCAATTCTGTAAAATGATGAAATGTAGTGCCTATTTTATTTTGACTCCAACACATTAGTTGTCAAAATTAAGGTTGCATGAGATACCCTTTGCTTAAAACGTTTATGACTTCATAAACTTATGAACAGAACAATGGAATCACTGAAACTATAATTCACAATCTGTGGACAGTCAGTAAAGTCCATATAGTTGTCTTTTCTGTTGTGATTGAAAATAACTGTTGTGCACTACAGCCTTAACTATATGGTTTAAGAAGGAACCATTCTAACAATACAAAGACTGCTCTTCTAGGAAATTGCAGGTCTTGTATTGTAGAATATGAGCTTTAACTACACTTTGATTTACATGTAGTTATTCAGGAAACATTAAAATACCATGCCCTGTTCAGCTTTATCTTAGCAAAGGCAAAATGTTGGATTTTTTACTGTAGAACATAGCAATGGGTAGTCCAAATGGGCATTCCAGGGGACTTGGTAAAAGCTGTCAGCTGATCACTTTTGAGATACGTCTATACTACCCGTCAGATCGGTGGGTAGTGTTTGATGTATCGGGGATGGATTTATCATGTCTCATCAAGACATGATAAATCAATCCCCGAATCGCCGTCTGAACTCCAGCTAGGCAGGATGAGTACACGGAGTTGACGGGGGAGCCGCCACCGTCACCTCGCCGCTGTGAGGGCAGCCAGGTGACTAAAATACTTTGACTTAAGCCACGCGAATAGCATAACTAAAGTTGCGTATCTGAGTTTGAACCTCCCACCCAGTGAAGCCCAGCCCTTGGTTTGTACTAGAGGACCTGTAGCTCCAGGAGCCAGACTACCAAAGCATTTATTCCTTTTGTTCCAAAACCTACTTTCTAGTTGGAACCAGTTGAATATTTTCATCTGCAAATTTCACTAGGAGGGGAATACATATAAAACAAACAATTGTAGCAGCTTCGTATCAATTATTTGAAAAATGATAGCTAAAGAAGCTGTGTGTTTTTAGAAAAATAGTGTTTGTAACACCAGAGCTGTGTTTCAGCAGAAATTATGTTGTCAGTTCTTAGCTCACTTGTGATTTGTTTTGCAAAAAAATTGAATCAAGTGCAGTCAGCCATATGCAGATTAACCAAATACTTTAATCAGTATTTTTCACCATTTAAAAATAAATATTCCAATTTATTTACATTCGGCTAACATAAAAACCGTGTCACTTGCATTCCTCACTGAAGAGAATTCATGTAATCTTTGCCAAGTTTGCAAAGGAGCTGCCTGAGAATGTTATAAAAACAAATGAAATTTGAATGATCATTTTTAAAGAGCCAGTGTTTGTGCTATTATTGCTCTGGTGAGGCCATGATTGATTTAGTAACTGCTAAAAAAGTTGTGTTTGTGTGTATGTGCAGGTTTACATTTTACTGGTTAGCAAATCAATTATGAAGCAACCCTGAGAGATAAGGAAGATAATACTCTAATATTATTATTAAATAGCTTGTCCACTTGTATGCAAAAGCAAAATGATTTATTTATAGGTATCATATTTATGAACTTTTTTTTTTCTTGCAGAAATGATCCCTACGGGTTAATCAAATTGTGATTTCACAATAGTTCCTAGGTTCACACCATTTTCTTTCCTTCCTCCTGATTTTCAAATGGCTCCTTACCAAGAAGAGAGCAGTTCAATCTCATTTTATAGTTATGAATTAAACTGGTTAATAGGTTTCAGATGGCATTATTTTCAAACCCAGTGTTCAATACTGTTAAATGTTTGGGGTTTTTTGGGGGGGAGGGCAAAGGCAGGTGTTAGGGGTGGTTCTTTGGATTGTTGGAAAATGATAATGATTTTTTCTAATAAATGAATTCAACATGAATATATTGTATAAGGGCAACTTGAGTACAGAATCCAATGTAATGGCCACCTCGGGTGTGGAATCATAATAGATTATTCTGACATGTTATATTCTGTATTTTCTTCTTATTGCAATAAATGAGGTTGATGGGAATTCTGTTAAAGTTGCCTGTTTACTTATTTTGACATGCTGCTTTATTCTATGATTCATTGACATAGTCTCAATTCAAACTAATAAAATGTAATGATAGGGAAACTGTCAACAGGAACATACCAATTTTGAAGAATCACCTCTCACTCACACAAAAATCCTCCACCTGCTACTTAACCCAGGATAAACCTGTGTCCCAGTGGTATGTGTGTGCACAGTTGCAGAGGAAGAGGTGAGAGATTGGAGAATTCAATAATTTGGCTTCCCATTTAAATAAAACCACATTCTCATAACCTTAGCCAAGAAGGAAATTGAACCCATCTTACAAAGGAATGTGTCTAAAGTATGTTCACTGTAAAGTTGTTGTTTTTTGCTCTGGTAAAACGTGTTAAGTATAGTACAGAGTTCAACATTTGTAACTTCAAATTGAGTGGGGGGTGAAGACCATACCGAGGGAGCCTTGTAGATAATCCTCTTCTTCTATTATTTATTTTATTATTTTTAATGTACCTAACACATGGTACAATGTGGTGAGTTCCAAAGATGAACATCTTCTAAAATATTTTCAGACCCAGACCCAAAATCATCTTTATGAAAGATCGCTTAGCAGCATTCTTTTCCTTTTGGTTGTGTAATTTTAAAATGAGCCCTCTCCTTTCTCCTCTAGCATATGCATAAAAGTGATGGTGATTAATGCAGACTATCTGAGAAATCCACAGTAATCTTGATCTGAGATGTCATAATAAACTACCAGCAGGGGTTTGTGAACCAGTCTAGAATCAACTTTCCATCTCAGATGAAGGAAACTTCATCTGTATCTGGTTGTTTTATACTTAAGCTGAGCACCATAGTAATGTAGTGGGCTAAATTTTCAAAATGAGGTAGTGAATATTTTCATCTGTCTGTATTCTGGTGCCCAGCTAAGTACATTTTAAATGGGGCCTGGTTTTTAGAAAGTGATGAGTAGCAACTCACTGAAAATCAACCCCCTTTTGATGTTCCAAGTTGGGCACCCAATCATTGAAACAACCCTGAATTACTGTTCCCTTCTGAAAACTTAGAGCAAAATGTTTTGCCATCTTCAAGAGGACATAGAGCACCATAGAGTGAATTGACAGAATTCTCAGTCTAAATTCTTCATACATAGCCTGAGTAGTCAGCATTTAATTTCTTAAGAGGAATTGCTGGTAGCTGTTTTGTTAAGGCCCTCTTGTCCCATCTTATTTTTGATAGGAAGCAGATATAGGATGAAGTAATTGTCAGACCCCAAAATGTATTTGATTAAATTGTAACAGCGTTAATCTTGTAAAGGAAATCAAGATAATAGAAGGGTCTGGATGGCTCAGGAGATTGATAATTGGTTAGAGCGCTTATGCTCTTTGGGTCAGTAGTTCAAATTCAAGCCAAGTCACTGGTGACTGAAAATCATTACTATCTGAAAGCACTGCAGTTGCTATGCAGAATGTATGATTGGTCTCAGTGCAGTTCATTGTCAACTCATGGCCACATGGAAAAGTACCTACCACCATTGTCAATGTTATATGAGATTTAAGGATTGAGCAGGAAATGGAGCCTTAATCACTTTCTCATCGTAGGAAACAGTCTCTCCAAAATAGGGCTGAGGTATCTGGCAGGTGTGTTTACAGATGCTGATACAACTATTACCCAGGCTGCTGTTCTTTAGGAAAAATTGAGAACTCCAATCTCTGGACTTGAACCTTTGGCATATTCTAGTAGCACTAAAATAAATTAAAACAGGTATATAAATATCATAGAAATGTAGGGCTGGAGGGAACCAGGAGAGGTCATCAAGTCCCATCCCCTGGATGAGGCAGGACCAAGTAAACCTAGACCAGACCTGACAGTTGTTTGTTCAACCTGTTCTTAAAAACAACCTCCCTTGTGGAAGCCTATCCCAATACTTATCAATCCTTATAGTTAGAAAGTTATTCCTAATATCTAACCTAAATCTCTGTTGATGCACATTAAGTCCATTATTTCCTCTCCTGCCTTAAGAGAACTGGGAGAACAATTGATCACTGTGTTCTTTATAACATCCCTTAACATATTTGAAAACTGTAATTAGGCTGTTTGTTTTTTAAAGTAACCAAATATTGTTCTTATTCCCTTCAGTATATTGGCCAGTCCTTGACAGAGGCCTACAAACCTCAACAAGAAGTGCTACTACCGACTAAGTGAAAGAAAAAAAGTATTTCATACACCATTCTCCACATGAGCATGGACAAATCTAACTAAATGGTGGGTTCACATTTTTTTTCTGAAGATAAGGAAATAAGTCCCCACCTGTAATAAAACCCCATAATGCTTAGCCTGCAAAGTTAATGCCACCTTGTAAAGCAGCACATAGGGGGATGTGGTGGGGTTCACTCACCACTCTAGTGCCTCCTGCTGGCTGTCCTGGAGATTAGCTCTGTCACCAGTGCGCCATCTTCTGGTGATATCTTGCCACCGTTATTTCTGCTCCAAGACCAATGTCACTCCACGGACCATGGTATTAGCTTCAGGACACAGGACACAGCCCTCCATCTGTGTTACACTTGGTTCTCCTCCCTCCCTCCTGGGGAACTGCAATCCACTGTCTAGCCATTTGCATCAGTGGCAACTGCAGCCAATTGTCTGGTTACTTCTTCAGTGGTGAGAAGGGGGGGGGGGCAGCCACTACTCTGGGTCCAGGCGGAGGGACCCTGTAGATGTCCACCACATGGTGCATCCTCTCCAACTCCTCTTCAGATCTCCCTGGACCTCTTCCATGACCGCAACACTCTTTTTGCCCTAGCCTCAGGGCTCAGCCTGCAGATCCCTGCAGCTCACCAGGAGCTGCTTTTACCTCCCTCGGTCTCTGGCTGCAGCACTGCTCTGTCCAGGGTGCTTGTTGCCTTCAGCCCTGCAAGGCAACCAGTCCCTCCCCCTCCTCAAGCTCCAGGTAGTGACTGAAGCTGCTTTGTTCTGCATATGGGCTTGCCCGTCCCTGATTGGCTGTTCATTGCAGTCCCTTTATGATTGGCTTTTTCCTGCACAATCTCCCAAGGGCTTTATTAACGCCTTAGATTCCAGTCTGGGGCAGGCGCCTCATCAGTGGGGGAAAATAGTGAATTAGACAATGGATTCCAAATCAGCTTGTTTGAGCAATAGTACAGCCCATTTTTCAAAGAGGCCTTAGTAAATGTTCTCCCCAGTTCTCATTGGTTAGCAGACCATTTTGAAAGTGAGAGAGTAGATGAAAAGATCAAAACAGGTTTAGGAGGAATGGATGTGACCAAAATAGCCAAGTTGCATTCAAACAGAAGTGAAAAGGAAGGAAAGAGGTGACCCAGCTCAGGAGGTAGAAACTGAATTTCATTCAGAAGAGAGAAAAAGGAATGGAATGAACATAGCCCTCACTCATTTAAATACAGCCCACTATGGTTCTATGAGTGTCAGCAGGCCTGTGGGTATTACATTACCCTAAAATATTATGAATGAAATTATGGAGTGGAGAGTATGCTTCTAAAAGTGCAGATGGCACTAAACTGCAAGGGGTTGCGAGCAATTTGGAGGACAGGATTAGAATTTAACATGACCTTCACAAATTGGAGAATTGGTCTGAAACTAATTATATGGAATTCAATAAAGTGCAAAAAACTTCACATTGGAAGGAAAAATCAAAGTCACAACTACAACATGGGGACTAACTGACTAGGTGGTAGTACTGCTGAAAGGATCTGAGGGTTATAGTGGAACATAAAGTGAATATTAGTCAGCAATGTGATGCAGTATTAGGCTAATATCATTCAAGAGTGTTATTTGTAAGACATGGGAAGTAATTGTCTCACTCGACTCAGCTCTGATGAGGCTTCGGCTGGAGTTCTGTGTCCAGTTCTGGGCACCACATTTTAGGAAAGATGTGGATAAACTGGAGACAGTCCAGAGGAGAGCAACAAAAGTGATAAAAAGTTTTCACCTATGATGAAAGGCTTAAAAAAAGTTTTAATGAAACAACAGTTACTATTATAGCAGTTCCTTCAAAACAAAAGGACAGTGTGGACTGGACATTACTGAAACTGTAGTACTTATCCACAGGGAGAAAGATACATTTAAAAACCTTTCTTTGCTAAGAATTCTATAGAATTTTATTAATAAAACTATACATCTTCAAGATATGCCCTTTTACATGGACAGCCATGAAAACATCAACAGCCATGGCTGTTCTATGTCATACGAAACGTGTTGCTTTAGTAACCAAGGTCTAATTTAGTTGACATGTACCTATAGAAGACTGCAAACAATACCAGGAAGCACTGTTGCCACCTACTGCACAGAGATGAAATAGCCAAAAAAAAAAAAAAAAGAAAGAGAGAAAAGGAGGGGCGGGGATGAGTGTTGAGAGGACCAATGTGGAGCAGGGCTTCCAAAGCCTGATTGTGTATCTTTTAAGCCACTGGAAGCTTTGCCTCTAAGGAAAGCCTATTTCTTTACAATATCATCTGCTATTATTCTGAATGGTCAAAATGTACACACTTTTTTTTTTCCAATTAGAATTTTTCCTCAACACATTCAAGAGTCAAATTTCTGTAAATATGAAAGCACAGTAAAATGTTGTAGACTTTGAGTCCAGAAGGGACAATCGTGATCATCTAGTCTCACCTACTTCATATCACAGGCCACAGAAACTCACCCATCCACTGTTATAGTAGGCCCAGAACCTTTGGCTGAGTTAATGATTTAAAGACTTCAAATTACAGAGAATCCATCATTTACTCCAGTTCAGTGGTCCTCAAACTTTTCCCCCAAAAAACCTCTTTGGAATCTTACCATCTGTCTCAGACCCCTTTCATTTTGAGTACTACCAGAACGCCCCTGCCAGTGTGGGAACAATCCCACTAGTGTGACCTCTCACAGACAGTATGTCATGCTGGGCAAAAAACATCATTTTGCTCTACACAGCTTTAGTTCAAACCAGCAAGTGATTTGTGCCCCATACTGCAGAGGAAGGTGAATCTCACTCCTCCAAGTCTCTGCCAATCTTACCTGGGGGAAAACGTCTTCCCAATCCCAGATATGGCAATCAGTTAGACCCTGAGCATATGGGCAAGATGCAACATCAGAGATCTGTGAAAGAATTTTCTATAGTAACTCAGAGCTCTTCCCATGTAGTGTCCAATCTCTGGCTGCTGGAAATATTTCTTAATAGCAGTTTCAGATGGGCCCTGTGCCATTGTGATCAATCTCATCATACCATCTTCTCCATAAACTTATTAAACTCAGTCTTGAAATAAGTTAAGTATTTCCCCCCCACTACTTTTTCTCTCCTTTAATTTCAAACTTAAATTTATTTTGGGCCAATGTATATCCATTTATCCTTATGCCAGTATTGACCCTTAACGTAATAATTGCTCTCCCTTCCTGGGGTTTCTTCCTGCAATGTATTTATAGAGACCAATCATATCTCCCCTCTGCCTTCCTATAATTAGGCTAAACAAGCTAAATTAAAGTAGGTTTTCCATTCCTCTGATCATTCTAGTAGCCCTTCTCTGCACCTGTTCCAGTTTTGAATTAGTCTTTCCTAAACACTAGACACCAGAGCCGCACACAGTATTCCAGATGAGGCCTCACCAGTTCCTTGTATAATGTCAATAACACTTTCCTATCTCTACTGGAAATACCTCAGCTGATGTATCCTATGATCGGATTAGCCTTTTTCAAAGCCACATCACATTAGCAGCTGATAGTCATCTTGTTATTGATCAATATACCAGGCCTTTCTCCACCATTGCTTGTTACTATAAGATATGTTCACATCTTATAGTTTAACAATCTTGTTAGCCCTGAGGTGGATGAGTGTGCTCTTTGCACTATTAAATGTCATCCTATTTCTCTTACTCCAGTTTTCAAAGTCATCCAAATGTTCTTGTTTGAAATTTCAATCCTCCTATATATTGATAATGTACCTCACAACTTTGGGTCACCTGCAAATTTTGTTAGTACATTCCCACTTTTTCTGGCAGAGTAATTAAATGACAATGTTAGAGAAGATCGGTCTCAAGATGATGATTAATAAAGTACGGGAGGGAAAAGACTTTCAGTCTATGATCACAGTCTGTCCTCAACTGATTTTGCACATAAGTGTGATGAGTAAAAAAAAGATAATCTTTACCTTAGTTGAAAGTCTTTCCTTTATGAAGAATACATGCTGGTGCACAATGGACTTGACAAAGCAAGCCAGCTGGAACTCTAGTCCCACAAATAATACAGCAGGACTGAATGCATTTTGGAGGTAGACAAGTGAATTGCTCGATAAATAATTAATCCAATCAGAGTGCACTATATTTATATGTACCCATAATCAAACAATGCAAGGTCCTTTTCATCTACATTATTCATAGGTCTATATCTTTTATGAGATTGTATTTCCTAGTCACTCATCCACCAATAATGATTTTCTATTTGATTTATTTGAATTTACTACAGTAATGTGCCCCATCTCCTAAACTTCCAGGAGTATTATGCTAGGTCCTCTGTGTGTGTATTTTTCCCTTTGTTTGATTACAGTAAGACTGACACTATCCCAGTATGTGTTGATCATTCTTTTGATCAATACCTCACTTATCTAATCTTACTTTCCACTTCTGAAGTGCCTGATCTAAAAGCACAGGATACTAATGTTTGCCAGATTTGACTTTAACTTTATTATAAGAATGGAGCCAGGTTGATGTGACTTCAAAAGCATCGAGATTAAGGCTAAAAGTAATAATTTACCTTCTTCCTTTCTCTCTTGGATAGCTGTTTTTTATACATGTGACTCAACATAAACTTTCTCTGTCCACTCCTTCTGTTCCTCTGTGCTGTGACTCCCTTCTGAGGATCATTCTGAACATGCATTGCTGAGGCCTATTTTGGTTTGTCCTCAAGTGTCTGGAACATATGGCCGCTTCACTTCCCATAACACCTGGCAGGCTGTTCATGTATGGAGATTGTCTTAATTAATGCACCATGCTGTGGCTGTTCAGGAACAAGCACTAGAATACGAAAGCTAATGGCACTAGTTTTATCTTGAAGTTCAGGAGACAACAGGAACTGTGGAGTAGATACCTGGCAACAGTCGCAGGCTGTTGTCTGGGACATCCATCTCCCCAGGGCTGTTGGCAGACATACGTGATCATGAGTTTTAATGTGTTTTATGCCATTCTGGAATATAATAGTTTAAATAATAGTAGTTTATGTAAGATTTGGGTTTCATTCAAACAAGGAAACAGTCCTATTCCCCTTTTATTTTCAATCTGCGACTATAGGAGGTGGTGTGTGTCAAGGAATTCAACCAAAAAGGTACTGTTTGGAGGTCCCCATTTTTGCTCATCCCTAATCTCTAGCCATGTTATAGTGTATCTCCCGAATATGCATTCCACCTCTCATTAATTGTTGGACACTTTAGCAGAGTTCCAGATTTGTCAAGCAAAAAGGATGGAGTAGAAAACTGTAATTTAATTTAGTCTAAGGTAAATGGCCACCAGTTAATTGTCTTGTTTTAAAAAAAATATTTATAATTCAAATAGCACAGTATTCTGCCAAGTATGTGGGTTCTATATCATTTGATTCAACAAGATTTCACCTTCAATTTCCTGGGGGATAACAATCTTGACAGCATTAACTTTTGTTTTGTAAATGTTTTTCTAAACTTCCCTGTGGCCATGAGTATCTTCTGGTGTACTCAAGCAGCATAGTTCTAAATCACAGTCTAGACTAGATGATAAAACCAAACTATACATTATATTGTGTGTGCTCATCTTTTCCTCCAGCTAGGCAAACTGAATAGTTGGAGACAAGCTTTTTAAAATTAAATCAATGTAACTAATAAAAATATCAATAAAAAGTACCAAAGCAATCTTTATTTGGCAATATAAATCACTGTAATCTCTTTATAGTTGTCAGTATTTTTCAGTAGAAAGTGTCAAGCAGAAAACAAATGGGACCCTGCACTCACTCTATGTTAAAATAATTTAAAACAATAGGGGTTTTCAATGTTAATGCTCAAAATGTATATATTTTTGTTGATATTCAAAATTCCAGTGTTATAATATTCATTTGTATATTAATACACATATCTGTCTTCCACATTAGCAGACACAATATATCTTAAGAACAGTGCTTTGTGTGTGTAGACCTAAACAAAATTTTTGACTCCTGTTTTTAACTGATATCAACAGCTATTGATCCAGGAAGTTAATATTGCTGATACAAAGCCCAGATCAATAGCACATGACACTGACACGATGAGAAAAAAGTTTATAATATTACCGTATACATTTGTTGGGAGAACTTCTGATGACTTCTGACTGCAGAGGAAAGGTGAAAGTGAAAATTCAACGTGTGGGTGCAACGCGATTGTTGCAGCAGATCAGATGTAAAGCCAGCAAAGGCAAAACTTTAGTAGACAGATCAAAGGAGGTTTTTGTCACGCTTTCTATCAGGAGGCAGATTCTGAGAAACAAAGAGCTTCTGAGGGTTTCTTTGTTACTTTCTCCTAAACATGTTCATGTTTTAATATGAGTTAGAGAATTCTGCCTGAATCAGCAGTAAATTGTTAAAAGCAAAAGCAAAAATGTGGTGTTGTTTTTTCTTTTTTCTGGGAATAAAAACTTGATATCCAAATTCTTCTTGCTTTAACACTGAAGTCAATAGGATATCTCATGAGCAAAGTGAGCAGGACTTGATGAGAGGTGATTGAAATTCAGAACTTCCAGTTTTCAGGAAAAAATATCATTTTGAAATGCGCCATGAAGAGGACATTTAAAAATATTTTTGCTTTGAAAACACAGAAACAATGTTTCTGAAAGGAGCTGCTCAGTGAAATTGAAATGATTTATATCAGATTCACTCCATATCAGGAATCAGAGAGGTAGCCGTGTTAGTCTGGAATTGCAGAAGTGACCAAGAGTCCTGTGGCACCTTAAAGACTAACTAAAGTAATGAAACATACTTTAGTTAGTCTTTAAGGTGCCACAGGACTCTTGGTCACTACTCCATATCAGGTTCATTCCAGCTACTGGGAAGCACTGAATCTCACAAGAACCATTTCAGCAGCTCTTGAAGATCCCAGGGTCCATGATTCTGGGGAAGCCCAGTCATGCACACTGCCCCAGAGCCATAGATCCCATGGCTTCCACACTTCTGGACCAGCGGGTTCACTAGGCCAGCCCACCTTGTGCAACCTGAAAGCCAGCTATCCTGAGAGCTCAGACTGAGTAGCCCTGAGATCTCTAGCTTACATCAGGTTTCAAAGGGCTTCCAGATTCCCTGCTGTGGAGCCTTGCTCCTGAGAGCTATGGATTTCAGGCTGGACAGGCTCCTGGAGCCAGTGATAGGGAGCCTGAAATCCTTGAGAGCGCTAGTTGGATCTGGGGTTTCTAGGGTTTCTAGGCTCCCAGCTGCAGGGATGGAGCCAAACCTAGGTTAGAGCCAAGATTCTCATGGTTTCTGAGCACTTCTTTCAACGAGAATATTTTGGGTTTCGCAAATTGGTATTTTCCGATTTGGCTCTCCTATTACTTTCTTTTTATATTAGAGTCAGAGATTTTTGAAAGCAGAAGGAATCACTGGTCATCTAGTTGGATATCCTTCATAACACAGTCCGTAGAGTTTCACCCAACACTTCCTGCGCTGAAGGGAATTTTATTCTCACATAGGTGAACACTACCAGGCCAAATAAACTGAGGTTTAATTAGAAATTATAAGTTAATGTCAAAATTACAAACAAGGTGGGTGAGGTAATATCTTTTATTGGAACAATGTCTGTTGGTGAGAAAGACAAGCTTTCAAACTTACACAGAACTCTTCTTCAGGCCTGGGAAACGTACTCACAGCTAAATCTGTTTCACCTCCTCTTTAGCTGTGCTGCTCTGAGTATGTTTCCCAGGCCTGAAGAAGAGCTCCATGTAAGCTCAGAAGCTTGTCTTTCTCACCAATGGACATTGTTCCAATAAAAGATATTGCCTCACCCACTTTCTCTCTCCAATATACTGAGACCAACATGTCTACAACAATACGACATACAAAATTACAAGCAAGTCATTTGGGACCCAATCCTGCTTCCAATTAAGCCACTGGGCATTCTGGTGCTAGTTTTTGTTTAAATGGCATAGTATTGATAACCCATACACAGAAGATGCATTGACTATCATAGGCACAGTGGAAATATAATCTGAGTAAGGACTGCAAAATTAATCTTTGTATTTATAAATGCATAATTAGCATTCTCCTGTCTTAGACAGCTATGTAATAAAATGAATATTTTAAAAATATAGAAAGATTTGTGATAGTTTGTCTCTTTTCTGCCTATACTATATATCAGTGGTTTTCAACCTTTTTTTCATTTGCAGACCCCTAATATTTTTTGAATAGAGGTGCTGGCCCCTTTGGAAATTTTACATATAGTCTGTGAACCCCCAAGGGTTCTACAGACCACAGGTTGAAAACCATTGCTGTATATATTCATATGCATAGATTAACTATTTTTGCTGTGTGCATGTTTATGCCAATGTTGTACGTGCACGGATGGACAGTGTGATCTAGTAACCCACATTATCTATCATGAAAATTACATGGGACACTAAAGGTAGAGGGTGAAAAGTTGCTTGTCAGTTCAATTCTATTTCTGTCTCTTTGTATCTTTCCCCTTTCCATCTGAGCATTCAGTCTTTCCTTGTTTTCCTCTCATCCTTAGTTCTTCTGGGTTTTGTTTGTTTCATTTTCTTTTTCTTTTTCTTTTCTACTCCTTTCTGTTCTATGTTCTTTATTTTTGTTTTTTTTCATTTCATTTTCCTTCAGAGACTCCAGTGCACTAACAACTGAATAAGAAATTGAGGAAGGATTCTCCTTTGAATAAGTCAATAGGAAAACTCCTATTGACTTCAGCTGTACTGTGATTTTACCCCGGAGCTTTCTTGTTGTATTGGTAATATAGTGAAACTGATTAGCATTACATCAAGTGTCATGTAAGGATAAACTACAGTGTACAAGCGGAATAGTAGTAGAGTTGTTCAGTTGCCAGTGCCTTTAAGAAGTTCCAATGGTTATGCTATTCCCCCCCCCCCACACACACACACACAAGAAAATGATGTTAATTTCCCATTTTGGTGTTTATGCTATTTGGTCATTAGTGCACTGTTTGTTAATTGCACAGTAAAATAACTCCAACTTCTTGGGGGTGTGACTCTGTCACTTTTAAGAGGGTGGTATTCATGGAAGTGAGAAACTGATATCCTTGCTTAGCAATAGGCACAGTTTGGCATAGTGCTATGAATGTCCCACAGCTCAGCTAAGCCACTTCTGACTTATCCTTCATGACCATTGTTATTTTGTTTCTGGTGTTGGAATACGCCTATGCAGATGTGGCCAATGGGCTCATTATTTAAAAACATCAACAGATATTTTGAGTAACTTCTTTTACATTTACCAGTGTGACTTGTCTGTCTTTTTTTCTGTCCTAGATCATCAAAATCTCAGAGGTGGGTACTGTCTTTTACAGTACTAAACACATTGTCAATCCTATAATAATCATGAGACTCTATCTAAAGTATTTCACTTGTGGCCTATTCATTATTTCGGCTTTGAAGCCAGAGCTTCAAATAACGACATAGTCAGTCACATGGCCTTGCTGTGTTACTTAGCCCATTGTGGGCTTTTTAATTACATCTTCAGTCCAGTGGCACACTTGTGAAGTCAATATGTGATTCTGAACTAAAGCATGGTAGTTACACAGTTTAACTTCAAAACAATCAGAACGTAACACAGCATTTCACACTAAATATGCAATTAACTCATGTCATCACTGTGCCATCCATTAGAGAAATCATTGTTTGTTTATTTTCATGCTGAGATGAATGATAGTTGGCATGAGGGAAATATAGCCATAAAAGTGAATCCAAATGATCACAGGTTTCCTAGCATCATGATCTTCAGTAACGGGCATTAGCAATAGAAATTCAACAGGGTTTTTTAGGCAGCTTTCTAGAAACATGGGCACTTCACTGGTTCTGCATGTTTTCTCAGTTGGAGGTGCATATACCTCAAGGAACCACTTCCCTTCACACTTATTGTATATTACACATCAAGATCTAGAGAAAATCTGCTGATGTAATTTTTTTTTTGTTTTCCCCCTCCATAGGGCTGAGTTTTTTTAATCAGATACTTATGTTTCTTCATGCATTAAAATCATAAACCTAAACTGTTGACATTAAATATTGTACTTTTGTATGCTTGCTTTGACAGACTTTAGTGAATAATCAAATGATGATTTTGGAGAATGAGGCCAGCTAAGGACTGAACTGAACATCTCTAAGATCTTGGATGATGTGGCACCATAATCACAGGTAGATTTTTGTATTTTAGAGATCTCAGTATCACCCTCTGGAAACCTGTGCTAAATGAAATGATCCTTTCTAAAACAAATCAGTTTAATTTGTAGTTTACAATTCAGTATTTTTTTCAATTTTGTTTGTGTACAAATGCAAACCAGTTTTTTTGCCACATAAAATCAAGGAAGATGAATCCAGAAATTATAGAGTGTTTGGTGCAGGTCTCAAAATAAATATTCTGTCCAAACCAGAGTCTTGTAAAAGTGACCAGTTCTGCTCATGGAAATATATTTACAGATGCCTGTACTGTATGTCATGCATTTCAGACTGTTTCAATTTACATGCAGATTGGAGGAAATGAAAGTCCTTTTACAGCCTTCTCAGTGCCTCTTAAAGGACAGAAATTCATTTTCTCTTTTTGAGCTTCACTTCTATAATGTTTTTTTCTCGTAATTGTAGGGTATTACTTTTGTCAAATAAGATATGTCTCATTTCAAAGTCATACCTCAATAAAAGCTCTTTCAGAGAGGAAAGGAAGGCAATGTCACAGGCTCCCTCATGTTTATTAATATTAATATGCTACTGTCTAGATCAATTGTGGAATCCAGCTCCAAGATTCTCTTCCTTTATTGCTGTCAGGAATCTAATGCTGGGGAATGAGAACCATTGATAATATTCCATACTTATTTAAAGTTCAGACTAGATGGAAGTAGCTGGTTTTAAGCACTGCTGTCACATGTGTGATGGCAGTTATATTATACACTGTGAAGGTGAAATCAAAATAAATTTGGAGTCTGCATCTCAATCCCCAGGAGATGACAATCAATTTAGATTACCCATTTGGTCTAGTGAACAATTCATTCTTCAAAGAGAGTTGAGGGGAAGTAGTTGAGTTACATTTGTAATGTGGGATATTTGCAGTCATACCACCTTGGTTTGTACTTCTGTTCAATGTAATGGGGAAAGTAAGATTGAACTAGGTCAGCATTGAATGGGATACCTTCAAGGAATGCACACATGAAGAGATAGTAGCATTTGTGATTCAATAGATGTTTGTCTTCCCTCTAAAGCAATACTATATCACAGTCCGAACATAGTGCTGTGGATAATGTGATGTTGGACGTACCATCATTTGGATGAGATGAAAAACTAATGTCCTGATGGTTTCAATAATTAAATAATCCTTGTATTTGTCTTCATGGTAAAATATCTGTACTGGTGGCCAGCCCAAATTTCATCTTGCATAATGCCATTCTGTACACCTACAACTCTTGTAGTTGCCATTCAATAGGGTGTACTTCACATTCTGCCCTAAAAGGTTGAGTGGTAATGGTGTTACAAATGCCGCATTCTGCCACTGAGGCAGCTGCATTTCAATAACTCTTCTGAATGCACAGTATATAGTGTGTAAAATACTTTGAATTCACAGATGAGTCTGGGCCACAAAATTATGATGAAAAATCTCAAATACTCCACATTTTGGACTATATGGAACCCTGATTTTGGTTCAGCTCTATCTCCATTTAGACTCCTTCGGGAAGTACAATATAATAAATTTGGCACCTGTCCCTACTACATGTCTCTCCTCATGGGACAGTGTTGTGTATGTCAAATCAAAACAGACCTGGTGATATAATACAGATGTCTCATACCTTGGTGGTTCTCTTTCCTGATGCATAATTTAAGCTTCTGATTTTTAGTGCCATCAACATCTTGATTAGTTTCCTTGGTAGTTGTGTTCTAGGAGCATGTTGTGCTATCAGCTGTTGAAAATACATTTCCTACCTCATGAGAATGCCCTAGATAACCTATTATTGTGTGGTTTTACTTTGCTTGCTTAATTTTTTGACAGTGGGATTAGAGTTGGAATTACAAATCATGCGTCTTAGGAAATGTTGGCAGACAACATGGCACTAGGCCTTTTTTCTAGTGCTGTTTGTGTCAAGACTTGACAGTGCATGTTTATCATCAGGAATCATGATTCATCATCCACAAAGGATAACAAATATAAAGAACAAATAAGAGAGGGAAAGTGCAGTTGGCTGTTTCAGAATGGAGATTGCCAGCACTTTATTTGCAAGCAAAGCTGAAGTAATCTTTTCACTAGACATTTAAATACTTGGGTACCTTAGTTCACTTAAGCCTAATGGGAGAAGCTCATCAAATTTGTATATTCACCATAACAAATTTCCAACATTTTTATTTCTAAAATTAGCCAATAAGTCAACGTTTAGCCATTGAAACAAAGTGTTGATTTGTCAGTTATCGTGCACCCACAAGTGTCATATCAAAGGGGTGCAGGTGCCCAGCATCTTTTCAAATTAAGTCACTTATTTAGGTGTACAAATGTAGCTTTTAGATGGCTAAATGTAGACAGCTAGGTTTCAAACATTCACCATATGGTATAAGTTCACTTATACACTTATATAATCATATAAACATACACAAGCATATAATATGTATATATGCATTGATATAGGAGTTGATATGCATTATTTGTAGAGGCATAAGTGTGTGTGTGCAATTCTAATCTTGAACCAATAGCCGAGATCAGTCAGGGCAACAGAACACTGTTGTATATTTATTATAGATGCAGAACATTCAAGTGTTTCTTTTCATCACAGAATTCTCAGTTAAGTTTATGAAAATCAATCCTAGATTTGTGAACTTTGAAGAGTTTAAGAAAAAAGACAGGGTGATTTCAGCTTCCACCCACTTACCACCCTCTCAGGCTTTTACAGCTGTAATATGTTGTTTGAAAGTTAGCATGACAGGCAGTAATCCAGGCCATCATAATATCACCCACTCTGGGAGAAACAAACAGAGTAAACAAACAAGTAAAAATGTAAAATCCTCTTGTTATAATCAAAGAAATACTTCAGGAGAGATGAAGAGGCAGCTCGGCTGTAAGACAACAATCCATAATTTACTTTGCAGATGTCTCTGTAATTTAAGCAGCAGGCGGAACAACCACACAGTTGTAGATGCTCTGGGGAAAGGATACCCAGAGCCTCATAAATCATGGTGGGGATTAAAAGCAATGAACATTCATCTTCTTAACCTCGTAAAGCAATATTGCAAAGCTAAGGATTACAACTTAGTGTGCATGTAATCTTTGTTCAGGGATAAAGGGTGTCAATTTTTTTAAAAGCTTCTCTCAATTAGCAGTGGCATGTGCCTTCTGGGAAGAGAGCAGGAAAAAATAGTTTTAAAGTTGATTTAATAAGAGTTTCTACCTATTAACAGAACACTTAATAAGAGCACTTTCCATCAGGGAAAAAAAAAACCTATAAGGGAAGTCTGGATCTGATGGTAGCTTGTTTAGACAGTTGGTTTCAAACATTTACCATATGGTATAGTGGTGTTTTCTGTTTTATTTCCTTTTGTGGAAGCTAGATTTAATACTCAAAAACTTCAGCAAAAATAGAATTCACACATTATAATCTTGGAGACCTAACACCTTTTGTCTTACAGGATTTCTCTCTCCTCTTAAAAAGGAATTCAATGTTATTCAATGACTTTCATGTGGTAAGCAGGAAATCCTTCATAGGAAAGGTGGAGTTTTAAGGCTTCAAGGCCAAGATTTATAATACCCTATTTAGCCACCTAAATTAGTTGGCCTCATTTTCAAAAGTGCTGAGCACCTAAAATCACTCACTGATTTCAATAGTGCCCATTGAAGTAATTGTGCGGCCAGTGCTTGGCTTTTTTTGAAACTCTGGTCATATATTTAGGTGCTTAAATATGGAATTAAAATGTAATTGTGGGCATATATTTTGCAAATATTGGCCCATCACAAAACATAGCCTCAAATTATTTTGTTTTCATCCATCCAGTTTTCTGAATGGTAAAAACAAATGTGATTTCTTTTTTTAAGTTGTCCATGTCCCTTCGCATTTTAAAACATTTAGCCACTTGAGAAATTTGATGTCAAATTGTTAAGAAGTCTGTCGCTACTTAGTCTTGTTCTTGCTTCCCCTTCTACCACAGTTTCTTCAGCTTTGAAGTTACTGTTTATTCATTTTTTTCTCAAGTTTCTGATGATCTCACTGTAGATAGTTGTGTTTGTTTCCTCCATCCCCCCTGGTCTAAGATGCAGATATTTCCTTCCAATTTGATCATAGCTGGCCTTTTTTTCCCAAGTATTTGGGAGTATTAAGTATTAGATAAGCAGGCACATGTGAATAATGCAGTAGTTAGGTTCAGAGATTCTAATAGTAGCTAATATTCTGACCTTTAAAACAGAATATAACACCCACCTCCACCTATTCTAAGCTCCACTCTCAGATCATAGAACCCCTTACTGTATGTTGCATTTCCTCTGCCCAAATAACTTAACTCTTCCTCCAAGATCTTAGATATCTTTTGCCATCATTAGAAATCTGAAGTAAACAACCTTCACCTCTATCTTGACAGAGATCTCCTGGGACTGTATTTCCTCCTCCTTTTTCCCCCAAGTCCTTTAGGAAGGCTTTCCATGACACAGGTGCCGTTGGGGATTGCCTTTTAAGGTCACTAGAGTCCCAAGGGAAGTCTTATGGTGCCAACACTGACTCTGGGAGCCCTTATCTTTGTATAAGAAAGGTTGGGTATGGGAGCAAGCAAATATTGAGGTTATTTGTGAGGTCATTTATTATTTGGGTTGCACATCCATGTCATTCATACTGCTTGATGTTGTTTAAGGTCCATTGCCTTCAATGCAACTTTCTGGAATTAAAATCTGAAACCAATAATTGATTTTTCTTTTGGAAAAGGATGATTAGGTCCACCATAAATGATGTCCCCCTAGGTACCATAAGCCAGAGCTTTAAAAGAAGTCAAAGGCCATTTTGAGAGTAGGAGGGATACATCTTTGAAAACACTCATGGATCATCTTATCTCCATAACCTTAAAAACAATCATGCAGAAGGTGAAAGACCTCAGCCAGTTTGAGCCCAATGTTTGGGCTAACACCGTGGCCATCTTTAATTCCTGGTGTTTCTTCATTGACTTCACTGGGTGCTTCTTAGTGCTCTGCGCTTGTGAAAATCTGGCCATTTAAAAGCATCTAAATATGGACTCTATAGCCCAACTTTAGGCATCCAGCTGTGAAAATCTTGTCCCATGGGTCTATCTGTCAGGCAAATATATTAAAAATGGTTGTATCTGACATTGCATTTTGAATCTGAGCATAAAGATCAGCTTTGGGTGGGGGGGGAAGGGAGGGGTTAATATTTATTTTTTACCATTGTGGATTTTTATATATTGAATCATCTTCTTTCCCTCTTCCCCAGATCCTAGTCTATCTTGAAACTTAATTCATTGTTGTTGTTTATTTCACTGTCTGTGTCTTTGTATTTGGTAACTGACTTCCAATAAAATGAGTAAAAGTATTAAAAGGTCTTATTGAAAAGGAACTGGCTACTGCAGCACCACTTCTCTGCAGGAGGGTCTGAGACCTTGATCCTGCAGGTCACTCTTTACTACCAAGAATCAATCCACAGCATAATTTACCTGTTGATGATCATTACATTAACTGATGTTTATTTAACATTTGTATTGTGGTAGCACTCTCAGGCATTCCCCTCAGGATGGGGGTCCCGTTATGATGGACTCTATACAAACACATATAAAGATGAGGTCCCTATTAGAGCTGGTCAAAAATGTGTGTTTGGTTTGTTCCAAAAAATCAGTGAGCACCTTCATTATTTTTCTCTGCCTATGCTGCAGTCAGAGTTGTGATTGTCTACACATGCTGCATACCTGAGACAGCTTTTAATCTACCTAGCGTGGGTACTAATAGCAGTGAATCTGCAGCACTATGGGCTTCAGAACAGGCTCACTCACTGAATGTGCCCTTGGGACCCAGGTGGGCAGCCCAGGCTGAATCCTGTAATCTGACAGCTCCTTTGCTATTGGCACTCTAGCTAGATTAAATATAGCACAAGTATGCCTAGATGGGCAGCAATCACACACGCCAATTATACTAGACATACCTGTTGTTTTTCTCCTCATTCTCTCCCTTTTATTCTTACCCATTCTCCTTTTCCATTTTTCCCTTTATCATTTTTTTTCCTTTCCACTTTATCCATGAAGAAGTGGGGGAAGACATATTGGGAAAGAAAAGGGAAAAAAATCCTCCCTCTCCTTATTTTGGAGTTTTCTTTTAACAAACAAGTAAATCACACAACATACCTATAAAATTGCAATAAATAAATCAACAAATAAAATGATCTCTCTAACATTTTCATTTTTGAGGGGAAAACAGTTACGTGTGCAATTCCAAAAGCTATTACTAGTTCCAGTCCTGGCTTTAAAGAGCTTGCAGACTAATTTAAGACAATGTATAACAAATGTGTGATGAATAATAGAAGGGATGGGTGAGTAAAGGGGTGGGTAATGTCGAGCAGTGGTAATATGAGCTAGGTGTGGGCACAGCTTGATGATTCTAAATAAATTGCTGAGCTTTCAGTGAAAGAGAATAATGTAAAGTGCTAAAAGCACCCAAAAAATAATTGTGGGGGGAGAGGAGAAACAGTGGTGTTTTTCCTAAACTCCATCCACAAAAAACTCTGCTCACTGTATATCTTTAAAATTACATTCTCTCTCCTCTTTCTTGTGTACTTTGATCAGCAGTGAAATAGTCCAGTGTTGACATTTAAAGTGTCATCAGCATTCAACTTGAGAATTAACAATGCATTGAAATGAATAAAGGGCCATTCAAAACTTTCTGAGCTATTGTTTATTCTCTCTTCAGACTCAGGCAGACATCTCTGCATTATTTTACACTTAGTTAACATTTTCTGGTTATTTTTTGCAAAGACTTAATTGGGGGGGGGGACAAAGAAATAAATCCAAGGGTTTGAAACAGAAAATAACAGTCATAAGAGTGTTGGTTTGAAATGGTACAAGCCAACTCCTTTTAAGATTTGTCCCCTGCACGCCCCCCCTCCAAAATTACAAGGCTTTAAAGGCTTCACATAAAACCATTTTAATATTCTTTGATAATACAAACAAATTTTGTTTGACTTGTACTTTTTCCTCCTATAATAGAATAATGGAATACAGGTACTTATTTTTTTAAAAAAAGATGACCATTCCTTTGTTTTCTCTGAATACATCAGTGTTAATTTAATTGCCAGTGTTACATAAAGAAATGTCCACATTCATTGTCTCCATTATCCAGCAGATACCCACTGAAATATCAATATCTTAGGGTATCTGGTACATTAGATAGCAATGATGTAGTTAATGAGATGCTAAAACACTACCTTTTATCCCTTTTTTATTTAGATTTCTTTTTAAATTATATGATTGGAAATGCTTTCTTATAAACTTGATTTTTTCCCCACCAATATTCTCCTTTCTTATTGTAAAGCACGACATACAATTTCTCTCACTCATATAGAACACAGTCCAAGGTGTCTGTGACTCCTTTGTTACCTTGTTTGATATTGCTATTATAGATCATGTAATCAGTTATGACTGCATAATTCATTAAATAGATTAGAGAGACAAGGTGAGAGAGGTACTATCTTTTATTGGACCAGCTTCTGCTGGTGAGAGAGACGAAGTTTTGAGCCAGACAGAGCTCCTCTTCTTAGTTAACTCTATTGGTTTATTTTTTTCTTTTTCAGTGGCTTCTTTTTTTATAGCATATATATGCATATTTTATATATGCAAACAGTAACTTTAACACTTTGATAGATTCAGAATATGCATGTAAGAGTGATTATTTATGTATGTATTGTAAGGGTTGCATCGGCGGGGCGCGGCCCCCTTCCGCCGGTCTGGCGGGGATTCCTTGGTTGGGTGTGGCGTTCGCGGCCCTGAGGGGAATTAGCTGGGTCGCATGTGGTAACCTCCGCTGCCCGAGGGCTGGAGGGGTTACAGTCGCCCGAGGCTCGGGCCCCTCGGGTAGGTCTGTTAAGAGTCCCTGGGGTCGGGCTCGGGCCCTTGGTTGGGCCAGTCACGAGTCCCCGGGTCCGGGCTCGGGCCCTTGGTGGGGCGAGTCACGAGTCCCTGGGATCGGGCCTCGCCCGGGGCCCTGGCAGCAGGAGCTTCGCTGCGGTCAGTGGGGGTCCCGTCCGAAACACACTGACATCGGCTCTTCCCCCTGGCTACTTCTGTTTCCCCCTTCCCTCGGTACCTGGGCTGTCGCGGGGTCCTCCCCGGAGCCGAGGGTCATCGGCTCTTCCGGGTCGCTGTCGGGCGGCAGGTCGGGCAGGTCCTCGGGGTCGCTGGCGTGCTCCGCTGGCGGTTCCTCCGGGTAGTAGGCTGTCGGCGGTGTAGGGGACGACGGTCCCTCTGCCGGGTAGAGCTCGGGAGGCGAGGTCAGCGGCGGGTCCCACCGGGGTTCCGGGAGTAGCTCTTGTCTCTCCTCGGGGTAGCCAGCGGTCTGAGCCCTCAGCCGGTCTTCCAGGTGCGGGTCCAGGGGCTCCTCCGGGTAATAGCCGAGCGGCAAGCTCGGCGGTCTCTCCCAATAATGGGGAGGCTGCTGGAGAGGCGGGTTCCGGTATGGGGCCACTCCTGGAGCGGCTCCCTCCACCGGTGTCGGCCGCCGGACTGAGCCCGGCGGCCGTTCTTTTCTAGTTCCGGGTCCGCCCCCTAACCCTCGGGGGCGGGGCTGACCCGGCGCTGCTGCGGCGTCCCCCGGCGCTGGCCACAGACCGCATGGCTCGCGGTCCACCGGGAGCCGTGTTCCCCCTCTCCGGCTCCCGATCTTCTGGGGGCGGGGCTCCCGCGGCGTCCGCACGGCTTCCTCCGGCCCCGGCCGGGGGCCGCCTCGGGCGCGACCGGCCGGGAGCCGCGGCGCCCCGCTACAGTATGCATGTGCAACACTGGGGCACTGGTTATATATCCATAGCTAAGATTGAGTTGATTTGTGCATATACGTATGCACAAAACCAAATATGTACACTTCAAAAGTGGCAAATCTCGAGAACTCCACTTCAGACACTTTAAAGAAGCCATTTACAGAATGTGGGTGCTCATGGTTTTTGAAAATGAGCCCTTTAACATGTTTGAAAATTTCTAGTTGTTTTTAGACAACTCAATTTCAAGTTTTTGAAAATATTTCCACTTTAGGTTGTGGTTTCCAAAAACTGAAACTTTTTGCCAAAACTTCTCTATCTACTCCCTAAAAATGGGCAGAAAATAGTAAACACCAGTTTTACAGGAAATTTCAGATATGTCTGTTTCTCAGGGTTGAATTGGACCCATATTTCATGAAAACTTGTAACATTTGTATCTATTTTAACAAAATTGTATTGAAATAGTTTGAAACTGCTAATGAACCTTTTCATTTAATGGAAAAAAAATCAGTAAATGAAAACTTTGAAATTCTGAGTAAACATTTTTATTTACCCCAAACAATGTTTTCAGTAAATACAAATGTCTGATAACCAATTTTTGATTAAAAATCAACTAAAGGAATGGATGAAAATATTGAAGATATTGGCAATTCTGGAGTGAAAGTTCAGGGTTTTTTTAAAACCCTTTTTCTGAAGCATTCATTATCCCTTGACACAATTCTTTATATTAATAAAAGCATACATATTATATATTTTCTTTAGACTGTGGTCTTGCAAGATAGTGATCCATACCTGAGCTCGATAGCTCTTTGGGGCAAGATCCTGGTCTTCCTGCATGTTTGTGAAGTGATCTCGCACACTGGTGCCATATAAATGAGGTAATTTGCTATGTTGCATTTCATGTACGAAATAATGTAAAGTTGCTTCACCCTCAGCATTTCTAAGTGTAGCACAAATAGCTTGTTTCCTCTGGGGGGGTGTCTGAAAGCGTCAGTGGTGCTTCCTGTAGTTCTACCACTTTGTAGTCACCTAAATAGTCATGCACATGAGAATTTACCAAGACTGCACTTATTTTAGCTGACATTGACAGTTGGTACAATAAGTGGAGGAGCCCTTTTAGAGCCTGAGTCTTCATACCATTACTCACATGAGTAATCTTGATTCATACTTGCTGAGCCCATTGGGATCAATGGGACTACTCACCAAAAAATATACTTGTTTGCAAGGTCAGGACCTAGCTTTTCAATTACTGTACATTATGTGCTTTTAAGAGTTATTTAAATATGCATTACCAAGATGAACTGTTATGAGGATTCAGACTTCTGTGGTTCATTGGGTACATAGTATGTGCTATAAAAATAGTAATAAAACTTTATGGAAGAAAAATAGACATGTATAAAATTGTCAAATGATTATTGTAGAAGATATGGGCTATCTGTCATCTCTATTATATTTCTAAGTAAAATGTATTTTTGTCTCTGAAAGACCATAAACCAAAAGAGGAAATTAAATACATACAGACTATAATAAGTTGATATTGTGTATGTGCCAAAAAACCAAGGACATTCAGAATTGGAAATCAATGGCTGCAAATACATTGTGCTATATTCACTTTCAAATACCTGGGTGACTAAACTCGCTGTAAGGTCTTCAGCTGGTGTGAGTCTCTACATTACACTGGCTGAGGATCTAGCTAGCTCTATAAGGCATCAAAATACAGAAGTTCAGCCAAGCATTGGTTGAACTAACTGAAACTCCTTTCTACAATTAAGCTGTTTAAGCTTATAGTGGAATGGCTTACATTGCTGCCCAGGACTAGGTGGAATATATATTTGTTCAAAATAAAATATTTAAGTGCATAAAAATTCAAAGGAAAAATGATGGCCAGGATTTTTTAAAGCAGCTACTGAGTTGGGGTGTTTCAATTTTTTGGGATTCCCAGCTTGAGACACATTACAGAGCTCGAACTGCTGGTAAGTGCTGAACATCCACCCTCTGTAAATTAGTCTCCTTCAAAGTGTGTCAGGTTGAGCACATTGAGGCATCCAAAATCACTAGGAATTTCTGAAAATCTTGGTTACAGTATCCTTAGTTGGGATTCATCTGAAAAATCAGTTAACCTGGCTGCATGTGTTCATGTAACAAAGGCCTATTAAAGAAAGAGATGCTCATTATAGTCTAACACTTATGTAATAACAACATTCATTGTTCTACTATGTTTTTATCTCTGCTGAAAGTCACCTATCCTGTGATATTTTGATAAAATACTGAAATATGAAATGAAGGTCAAAGAAAGTGGAGTTCTGCAATGGAAATGCACAGCAGGATGAGTTAAGAGTGAAGGGGTAGTGAATTGTAGGCCTGGATACCATGTTTGCAGCTTCAGACTTGTATGTTAGGGTGGTTACTCACACATCTCCAGGATGTTGAATATTCTTGTACTTCTGGTAATGGTGTGGGCCTACCCGTGCTGACATGACCTTGCAGGCACCATGTTGAAGAGCACCTTGCCCCACTGGAACGACTTCACATGCATTGCATGTGCAAGGTTACACATTATGGAGGATACCGTTTTGAAGAGTGTGCTACCCTACTCCGGCCAGTGTTATCTCTCACACCTATTGTGCACGAGGTCTCGCTGGAGATGGCTGAGTGGCACACACTTCAAAATAGCATTCCCCCCTACATGATACCAGTTTGGGACACTGATTGTGCATTGATCTCTGCAGTTACCCAATCTCTTTCAAGCTCTTTGTGTTAGATCTTAATGTCCTAGCTTTTGTAATTTTAAGATGTACCCTTAATTTTCCCTTCATCTAGAGATATTGTATTCTTTAATGTTGATTATTTATCAATAGGAAATTTTATCTGACTTGAGAACTGGACTCCATAACTGTGCTAGTCAGAGGTCATGGCTTGTTTTGAAATTAATTTCTATGGTGTAATCATGCTGGGTTAGGGATAGAGAACTTGTAAGCATGTAAAGTACAATCTTTTACAGATGATGCACAAACAATTTAAAGCTTTCCAGACTTCAAGCCTCTATTGTTTGCTGCCTAACTAAAAAGTAATGGGCAAGGAGGAGGAGGCAGACAATGAGGAGTGTCAAGATTTGTTCGAAGACTTACTTAGCTGTCGGTTTCACTCCTTTTCTGTATTAGAGTTATGTCAAATCATGTTAAAATTTAACACCATAGTTTTACATACTTCTTTGTTATAAGGTAATTTTGCTTGAATTACATCAGCCACAACTCTAACGTTCATAACGCACGTCTTTCGATGCTGCCAATAAAACACCGGTGTGATGAGTGCTCCTTCACAATAGTTATTCAAAAGTGATGGGAGAAGTGTAAACATTATAAGACATTTCAAAAATGAAATATAAATAAAAGTTTTAAAAGGATTCACTACCTCCCTGTAGGATATTGTCTATGTTACGTTTTAATACTGTTTTCACCACCACCCCAGTAAAGAAGCAAATACTGCTATTCCCTATCTGTTGGATTTGGCCCTTAGCAATCTGCCATCAGTGGGGGGTAACATATAATTTCACTGTCCAAGGAGCACAGCAGGGAAGGAATTGTAACTCAGTCACAACATACTTTCTGTTTTTCCAGTGTACTAAGATATCCCTTTTTCCTGTGGAGCTGCCTGCCTCCTCTATGCCAGCTTAGCTATGTTGGATATTTAATGGGAAGAGGGGATTGCAGTCCAGGATGCACCCACTTCTTGCCTATACATGTCTGTGCAGTGGGGAGAATAGCAACTTGTATTAGCTGCTCTTCACCCACATTGTGATGTGGTACAGGTAGCTTGTGTTGGGGATTAAGTGGATTTCTCAGGTCCCTGTTTCTCTACAGAGCGGGTCATAGGCCAGCTCATGAGTGGGGGTGTGGCCCTAAACACATCTTAACTACCACATTTCCACTGTTCAGGAGGCCAGGCAGTGAAGTGTCTGAACAAGGGAGCCTGAACTCCTACGTCATAGCAGATGATGTTTTTTTGACAGCAGTGTGCTGGATTTCGTAGTGATTGGAAAGAGGTTGTTTTTGAGCTACAGCTAGTCAGCCTATGCAGAGGTTAGATCAGTGGGGCTACAAACCAGTGTGGAGGGAAAAGAGGGCTACACAGGTTGTGGGGATGATTCCATCCTCACTATCTTCTTCCCACGGGCTACTTCCTTTCAGCTGTTCACAGGCTCTTAGAAGGGAGAGCCACAGTATCTCTTAGAGGGAAGCCTATAAAAGCTTCATTTTTTTCCCCAGGAGGCAATGGTATGTACTGGTATCAGACAGAATGGGGAAAAAGCACGGGGTGGAAGACAAAGCCAGCAGGGCCCTCTCTATGGATGATTGGGACCCTGGGGCATAGAGCTAATAGAAACCAAACTCCAGTCAAGTAGGGCCAGAGTAACTCCCAGTGCCCACAAAAAAGATTTCTGCTCACCCAGAAGACACAGACTTGCAAATTAAGTTGCAGCATCTGGGCAGTATCATTTTACTCCGTTATTCCCCCTGCACCTTGGTTTGTGGCCTGTGGCTTTGGTTCACAATCTTGAAGCTATAACTTTTCTATGATCCCATTCCAAAGACAATGTTGTGGCTGATACAAGCTGATGAAAGAGCAAAGGATGTGTTGGGACATTTTTTAGGCTTAGACCAGGGGTCTCAAACTCAAATGACCACAAGGGCCGCATGAGGACTAGTGCACTGGCTCGAGGGCCGCACCACTGACACACGTACACACCCTCGCTGCCCCGGCTGTGCCCCCACTCCACCCCTTCCATGAGGACTAGTGCACTGGCCCGAGGGCCGCACCACTGACACCCCCCCCGCCCTTGCTGCCCCGGCTGTGCCCCCACTCCACCCCTTCCAAGAGGTCCCACCCCTGCCCCACCTCCTCCTCTGAGCACGCAGCTCCCCATTCCCTCCTGGAAAGCGCTAGGCACCACCAACAGCTGTTTGGCAAACAAAGCAAGAGCAATCTAGGAAGTCCAGAGCTAGAAACACGCACGGCCCAGCCAGGCAGCAGAGAAGCCTCCACTTCTGGCCTGCAAACTGCTATGGGGAGACCGGGGGGGGGGGGGGCGCCAGGAAGCTTGGCGGGCCGCAGGGAAGGGCTTTGCGGGCCACATGTGGCCCCCGGGCCGCATGTTTGTGACCCCTGGCTTAGACCATGTAGCCAACATTTGTCTGTCCCACTGTTCTTACCTTGCTCCTGTGATCCAGGTCAGGGCAGGGGCAAAGGCAAACCATGACAGTCAAACAACTAAAATAGAGTATTTACTATTAGCAGTCACAGGTGTATAGCACAAGTAGAAGTGTGCTTGGGATAGGTAAAATGTAGTAAGATGAGGCCTTGAAACATAAACTCTTGTATCAAAGGCCCAGTTTGAGGCCTGCAATCTGAACCAAAGTAAGCCAAGGCATTGCTAAGAAAAGCTGGGCTGTGAGCCAGAGGCAGGCCCTACTTACAAAAAATGGCAAAAAGAGGGCTGCTAAAGCCACGTGTTAAGTACATGGGCCAGGACAGCACCAGAACAGCTGGGTATGAGAACACTCCACAAAAATAACAAGGAACAGCCAGGTGCATCCCAAAGACAGGGTCAAAAGGAGAACATGATGGATAGATTTCTTCGAAACAACCTGTGCCAGGAGAAAGGCAGTAATGCATAAAGGGGCTGTACCTTAATGTGTCAGTAGGGATGAGGAATCTGTTCTGCACCTATATAAGAATAGGTCTCAAAGTTCACATCTTTGTCTGGCCTAGGGGGCAGTGGAAAATCCCACCACTGACAGAAAAAGTCCATTTTCTGGGGGCACATATGTACTAGCAGACCCATCAATATCTAATCTGGCGAACTAGAGACTCTGTTTCATTTGACAATAAACCTGGCCGAGTGCCTTCGTACCTTACTAGAGTCTGTGATCTTTGGGGTCTCAGGGTCTTCTGTGTCAGCTATCTGCGCAGAACTGGGGCAGCACACAAAGAAAACACGCACACAGCCGACTGTTATCACCATCAAACAAGAGCAGAGCCCCACACCGGTTGCCTCTGACAACAGGTGTCCCAAAGACATTTTTTTTTTTTAATGAAAATGCAGGTCCACGCCATAAAGAAAGCTTGAGAACATCCATGCTCTGGGACAGCTACTTGTGGAATGGTTCCATGTCCCTAATAGCTGACAAAAGCTATCAGATTGATAATGGGCCTATTATTGACTCACTTGGGATCCAGCTATTTGAGAGACCACCTATCACCACAGACCCTATATGATATTTCTAAGCTTTGCAGAAATCCATTTTTATTTTTTAAATAATTTTGCTAGATAATATCTCTTTATTTGAAGCATATTTTTTACATTTTTATTGAGGTAAAGGTTCATAGTTGTGCAAAATTATTGGTTCCAACATTTATTTTTATTGATTTTTACATGTTCACAGTTGCAGAAAAAAATGGTAAGATCAGACAGTGACAGTAGTCATTGAGATTCTGAAATGACTTGAGATTGAATTTGTCAAACCAAAGAAAAGGATGCTGAAGTAATCGAGACACAAGATAATGTGAACCTTCCCAAGAGTTTTAGCTGTGAATAGGAAAGTCTATATCTTAGAGATGTTATTCAGAAAGAATCTTTGAGACTTAGACATTGCCTGGATATGAAGACCTAGAGAGAGGCCTGAGAAGATTTTAACTCCCAACTACCATTAATTTTAATGGCAACAAGACACTTGTTCCACAGCTTTGACATATTCAGCATCTTTGTTGGTGAAATGTCCTTCTTTGTCGACAGCCCCTTCTGCCTTTGTAATTCATTCTCTTTGTGTGTGTGTGTGTGTGTGTGTGTGTGTGTGTGTGTGTGTGTGTGTGTGTGTGTGTGTGGTGCCAGAGTCCAAGGTTGAACTTCAGTGCATGCCATTAGATGGTATTATATGGTTTATCTTGTCTGATGTATTTAGAGTGTTAGTTTTATTTGTGTTTATCGGAGTGATCCATCCCCTGTCATTAGGGTTGCCAACTGCCTAATTGTACAAACCCAAACAACCTTACCTTGCCCCAAGGCCACACCCTGCCCCTTCTCTAAGGCCCCACCTCTGCTTGCTCCACCCCTACCACCCCCATTGCATGAGGGGATGCGGAGTGTGCAGTGTGGACTGTGGGCTCTGGGAGGGAGTTTGTGTGCAGGATGGGGTTCAGAGCTGAGGCAGAGGATTGGGGTGTGGGAGGGCGTGTAGGCTCTGTCTGGGGCTGGGGGTGAGCAGTTTTGGGTGCAGGAGGTGGCTCAGAGAGGGGGCAAAGGGTTGGGGTGTAAGGTGCAGGCTTTGGGAGGGAGTTTGGGTGCTGGAGGTAGTTCAGAGTAGGGGATTGGGGTGTGGGAGGTGGTATGGGGTGAGAGATCTGGCCGGGCAGCGCTTACATCCAGCAGCTCCCCCAACGGTGATATGTCCATTGGCTCTAGGCACAAGCAGGGTTGGCCAGGCGGCTCTGTGTGCCACCCCTGCCCGCAGTCACTACCCCTGCAGCTCCCATTGGCCACAGTTCCTGCCTAGGAGCCACAGGGACATGCCACTGCTTCCGGGAGCTACCTGGAGCCAGGGCAGGTAGCGAGCCTGCCTCAGTCCTGCTGCTCCTCTCCCCCCCCCCCCCCAACAATCTTTTGGACTATTAAAACCTCCCTGTTTTCAATAGCAACTGGGAGATTAAGGCCAGTTCTGTGAGACTCTGGGCCAATCTGTAAGGCTTGGCAACCCTACTTGTCGTCCAGCCCTATCTTCTGGCAATCAGAGATTTAGGGGCTTCTGAAGCAAGGAGTTGCATGGCTAATAGCCATTGATGGACTTATCCTCTCTGACCTTATCTAATTATTTTTCTAATATAGTTATACTTTTGGCCTTCACAAAGGCCAATAAGTTCCACAGTTTGACTGTGTGTCATATGAAGAAATACTTCCTATTTTTCTTTTAAATCTGTTGTCTGTTAATTTCATTGGGTGACCCCTTACTCTTGAGTTATATGAAGGAGTAAATAAAACTTCCCTATTCAGTTTCCCAATGTGCATTATTCCTATGTTTTCCAATATTCATTACTTTGAATTTATCAAAACTGTATTTTCTCTGCCATTTTCTTGCCAAGATACCCAATTCTGTGGGATTCACAGTCAACTTTGGACTTAATTATACTGAGTAATTTTATATTGTTTGCAAACTTTGCCACCTCTCGGCTTACCCTTTTTCCTGATCATTTATGAGTATGTTGAACTACAGTGCTACTAGTACAAATTCTTTGGGGACCCTACTATTTACCTCTTTCCATTTTGAAAACTGACTATTTATTCATATCCTTTGTTTATCTACCTAAGCTCAAGTTCTCCCTCTGCCTGAGCAGGAAAATTGAATTCAGCTGGGTTCTGCCACCTCTCACATGAGTGCCCTAGCTACTGGGCTGTTCCATGGTGGAAAAATAACTTCTAGAAGTAATTAGAGCAGGGAAGACAGAGCCTGGATTACCCACTGACCAGGTGGGTGCACTAACCACCAAGCTACAAAGTCAGTCTCATGCTGCTTTTGCACACATGTGACCACTAATTAATTTCACATACTACAGGTTGCCAAACAACCATCATGTGGGCTTTCTGGACTTTCATGCCCTAGACAAATGGAATGCAGTGAAATATCATTAGCTGTAGCTCAGTCAGCATTACCTGACATATGGTGATTTGCATAAGCTCCTGTATACAGTAATGGGCTGGGAGCTGACTTTTGCAGCACAGGCATCCTATTTCTCTCTGCTGTTTTGCCATGGCTGGAATAGTTTGTTTCCTACTGAAAGCTGAAACAGCTGCATCATGCTGAGCAAAGTGTGCAGCTGTTTCTCATCTTTGTCAGAAATGATATAAACTTTATGAGTACTTTTTTTGTGGTTTCAGTTTTCATTTCAAATGTGAAGCTCACGTCAGTTTGCATACCGTTTTTATGAATCTGTGCTAAATTTTTGAGGGATTTATGGAGCTGGGTGGAAACGATTCATGTAACTTTGTGATGCACATGGTATCAATCTTTAGTATCTCATCTGTCCTGGCTTAGTTGTTTTAAAAATAAAATAAAATTGAGGAGTTTATATGGGCTTGAAACTCTCATACAAACCTAGAAGAGAAGTGTGTGCAAACCATAACTGTTGCTATTCAAGATTCACCTTTATAAAGTCTATGTTGTGGGAATTCATACACTACATGCCTCAATGCAGTATATTAACCAATGGCTATGAGTCCAAAGGACTCATAGCCATTGGTTAATGTACTGGGTGATCCTGCAACAAATTAAGGGTGCATGAAAATATCCCTGGAAAATATAATGTACACATATCTACTATGATAGTGTCCAATTATTCTAGAGGTTAAACATTAACTGTGAACTCATTAATACATTTAACTATTGTATAGGAAGCATAACGTACAACCAAGGAAGACATTGATGCATTACATTGTTACATGGGAGATTCTAGTTTCAGACTCAGTTTGGGCTTTCATACACTGGGTCAATAAGGTGTTCAAAATCCTGTGGAGGTAATAGATTCTCTCAGTCTTTCAAGAGGTCTCTGTATTGCTAACCGACATCCACTATTAGTAATTACCTGTGTACTGACAGGAGACATGTTGCCTTTTCTTCACAACAGGGCTATCTATATCTGGTGTTATAGTTGTTCCTTGTAAAACGAGAGAAAGGGTGGGGTGGATTAAAAATCTGTGACTCTTATTCAGACCATTCCTGATTCTTGCCTCAGCTCAGAGTTGATTATAACCTTCATATGTGTCCTGGCCCATGACAAAGGAAAACCCATTCTCAACTGCTTAAAGACCTACCAAAATGTATGTGTAGTTTGTGGGGTAAGGGTAAAATCTCAACACTAGGATTTGAAATCTGATTGCTTATTGTAAGGACACAAATGTTACAAGGATATTTTTTTTCTGAATGCCTTTGAATCCTTGCACCCATTTTATATGTAAAAGATAAGTGATTGTGGGGGCTGAGGGGAGGCTGAGGAGAGAAGGTGGCAATCCTTTATATTAAATGATTTGAGAATACATAGGGAGCCTGTTAGTTTTCAAAATCTGCCATCAAAGAACATAATCCTGCAGTACTGTGTGCAAGAATAGATATAAAGAGGGTACAGGAGTAGGTTAATCACCCTCTGGAAGTAAAATTACATAGTTAATTGGTAACACAATTTTAAATTAAACCTTTGTTCAGTATTTGCCTAAAAATACATTTTCATAATAGATATATATACCAATGCTATAAGTCTAAATAATAAAATGGGTGAACTTGTATTAAATGAGGATATTGATATAATAGGCATCACAGAAACTTGGTGGAATGAGGTTAATCAATGGGATACAGTAATACCAGGGTACAAAATATATCAGAAGGACAGAACAGGTCATGCTGGTAAGGGAGTGGAAAGAAAGCAAAGAATGAAATGGAGTAAAAATTGTAAATTAATCAAACTGTACCATTCAATCTCTATGGATAGAAATTCTGTGCTCTAATAATAAGAATATAGCGATAGGGATATATTACCGACCATCTGACCATGCTCAGGAAGGTTAGAGAGGCTATTAAAATAAAAAACTCAATAATAATAATAATGGGGATTTCAGTTATCCCCATATTGACTGGGTACATGTCACCTTAGGACGGGATGCAGAGATAACATTTCTTTACACCTTAAATGACTGCTTCTTGGAGCAGCTAGTCCTGGAACCCAGCAGAGGAGAGTCAATTCTTGATTTAGTCCTAAGTGGAGCACAGGATCTATTCCAAGAGGTGAATATAGTTAGACCGCTTGGTAACAGTGACCATAATATAATTAAATTTAATATCCCTATGGCAGGAAAAAGCACAGCAGCCCAACACTGTAGCATTTAATTTCAGAAAGGGAAACTACACAAAAAGGTGGAGGTTAGTTTAACAGAAATTAAAGGGTACAGTGCCAAAAGTGAAATCTCTGCAAGCTGTGTGGAATCTTTTTTAAGACACCATAATAGAGGCTCAACTTAAATGTATAACCCAAATAAAAAATAAATAAATAAAGTAAGAGAACCCAAAAAAGAGCCACTCTGGCTATACAACAAAGCAAAAGAAGCAGTGAGAGGCAAAAAGGTATCCTTTAAAAAGTGGAAGTTAAATGAGTTAAAGTGATGAAAATGGAAAGGAGCTCTAATTTATAATTTTGTTAGAAGCCTTCAATTACCTGAAGGGGGGTTTCAAAGAGGTTGAAGCTAGGCTGTTCTCAGTGGTGGCAGATGACAGAACAAGAAACAATGGTCTCAAGTTGCAGTGGGGGGAGATCTAGGTTGGATATTAGAAAGCACAATTTCACTAGGAGGGTGGTGAAGCACTGGAATCGGTTACCTAGGGTGGTGGTGGAATCTCCATCCTTAGAGGTTTTTTAAGGCCAGCTTGATAAAGCCTCGGCTAGGATGTTTTAGTTTGTGTTGGTCTTTCTTTGAAGAGGGGGTTGGACTAGATAACCACCTGAGGTCTCTTCCAACCTTAATATTCTATGATTCTAATAGTAATCCAGGGGTTAGGACACTGGATTGGCAGTTGGGAGACATGCTTAATGCCCTGCTCTGCCACAGACTTACAATGGACAAGTCACTTAGCCTCTCTATGCCTCAGTTCCGCATCTGTAAAGCTGGGATAATAGCACTTCCCTATCTCACAAGAGTGTTGTGAAGATAAATATATTTGAGTGATATGCTCAGATACCTTGGTGATGAGAACCATGTATATATCTTAGGCATATAGATAGAAAAGGGTACAAGAGAAGAAACAGGAGTGAAAGGAGCATAATGTGCAAAATGAGGCACAATAAGAAGAAGGGATGAAAGTGGGAGAGAAAGGGCACAAAAACGGAAGAGAAAGGGGAGTAAAGGGGCAGCTGACATCAAAATGTCATTTTTCACATTCACATTTGGAAAGGTTCCACATCACTGACCTCTAGCATAAAATCATCCTTTAATAAATGCTGTAAATGGAATATAACAGGTACAGAATCTTCAAAGGCAAGTCGTCTGCATTGAAACTCATTGTGTACTTTTATCCAGTGACAAAAAGAGAGAAGATGGGTCAGGCAATGAATCCATTAGCTGGTGTTTCAGAGAATTTCCTTCCCTGTGACTTAGTGCATTTCATCCATGTCTTCCTGAAGAAACCAACAAGGGAAGAAAATGATCTCCAGGTTCTCTGCTATGCAAACCTCCAGAAAGAAAGGAAAGATTGTTTTAGTTTTGGATTTGGGGAAGAGGGGAGGCTTAAAAGGCAGATGGGCTTCTATATATTTTTTTAATCAATAGTCAAGAGAATATGCCAAGAGAGTTAGTGCAGAAATGTATCAATAACATGTCAAATTGTGAAGATCCTTATAAAGAACTAAGGGGTTAAATTAGAAGTTTAATCAATGGCAATATAGTCTTTCTATAGTGTCATTGGGGAAAATGCTTTAAAAATACAAACCAAAATTAAACTTAATTGGCCAGTATTTTTCTGCTGCCTTTGCTATTATTGAAGCTATTTGTCTCCTACCAATCTAGATGTCCCCATCTATGTTATCTTGCATAGAAATCATAAAACTTGCTTATAACATCATTGTCTGTTGTTATGGAAATAATTGTGAAGTCACAAATCCAACAGTATGAATTCAAATCAAGAAAATAGGGTACTGGAATAATAATTAACAAATGTACCTGGTAGAACAAGAAAGTCAATCCAGCAAGAGGACTTGACCACAGTTTTAATTATGGTCCACAGGGGCAGAGCTACAAAGGACAAATTTTACACTTTATTCTCAGTAACTCTTTTATATATATACATACTGGCATGTGGGTGGGTGTTTGTTTAGCTATCTCTGTTACTTTGATTCATCTCTGCAGTTTCCCTTTGCAAGAAATGGTTTCCCTCTGTATTAATAAAGAAAGCCAGGAATACTTGTAGCACCTTAGAGACTAACTAGTTTATTTCAGCATAAGCTTTCATGGCCTATAGCTCACTTCATCAGATGCATAGAATGGAACAGAAGTAAAATGCATTTATATACACAGAAAGAAAGAAAAAGAAAGAAAAAATGTACATTAGTATACCAGTTCTAAGAGGGCTGTTAAATGTAGATGGTCCATTATCAGTAGGAGAAAAAAACTTAATAGAACTTCTGATTGGTTATCTCATTACAGTAATTGATTGCATTTCCTGAGTTAATTTCACTGACAACAGAAATCCATTTCAAAAGGTGTTTTTTTTTCTCCTACTGATAATGGACCATCTACATTTAACAGCCCCCTTAGAATTGGTATGCTAATGTACAATTTTTTTTCTTTTTCTTTTTCTTTTTCTTTTTCTTTTTCTTTTTCTTTCTGTGTGTATAAATGCATTTTACTTCTGTTCCATTCTATGCATCTGATGAAGTGAGCTATAGCCCAGGAAAGCTTATGCTGAAATAAACTAGTTAGTCTCTAAGGTGCTACAAGTATTCCTGGCTTTCTTTACGGATACAGACTAACACGGCTGCTATTCTTGAACTCTGTATTAATTTTCACTATGTTCTTTTCATCTTTGAATTATATCACTCTCACTGAATAATTCTCTATGAAAAATAAGTACTAAACAAGATTACATTTTGAAAACATGTATTTTAGCATGTACTTCCATAGATGATTGTCATGAAAGAGCCAAGCAATCTCCCTCTATCCTTTCTTGAATTGCATAGAAGTCACTTTCTTTCTTACAGTATTTTCATTAAAAAGAAATAAAGGCAAACAAAACCAATCCAATATGCAATCAGCACAATAGCACTGCAGGTCTGAAAGGGCTCAGGTGTATTTTTCCATTTCTCTCAAGAGGCCTATTGTCTAGCCTGATGCCAACATAAGGATCCAACTTAGGGTGGAGTTTAACTAAGCTTGTGAAGCTGTTGTGATAGCAGGCAAAATCTTCTGATCCATCTTTACCAAAATGATAAAAATGAAATGGGGGGAGAGAATTATATTACAAATAAATGTTATGCAAGAGGGTGGGCAAGTTGCATTTAAAACTCTAGCTTAATTTAAATTTGATTTCATTCAGATCTGCACTTCCCTCTCCCATAATTTTTGCATATTTATTTGAATTTGTATGATACATTTTAAAAGTACTGGTCCTGTTCTCTGTGCTCCTTTGAAATCTGCTAAATGGACAATCCACGTTCAAACACAAGTTAGCTTGGCAGCTTCCCCCAAAGCACGGTAAAAATAATAATTATTTACCCAATGTGTTCTTCCAGGTCCAAAAGCTTGGTTGAAGAAATGCATTTTATGTGATGTCCCTGAGGTCCATAGAAGTGGAGTATTCTAGACCAAAGAAGAGAAGTGAATTCCAAAGATGAGGGCCCCTTATAGAAAATGCCTATCTGTTGAACTGAGGAAGCTTCAGTTGTAGCAGTTCTGCTGATATCAAAGACAGCACTAGGGAACAGTGGGGAGCTGCTCATTCAAATTATACACTTCCGACAAAAGCCTCATAGGATGACAATTTCATCTTAAATCTCTCCTGGAAACTGATAGAGAGGCAGTGCAGATCATGGAAAACTGTTGCTATGTACTTGCGATTTAAAAAAAAATAAAACGCCAATAAGATATAAGCCAGCACATTCAGCACCGTCTTCCATTTTCCTGCAGATTCAATATTCATACACTCTAGTCTTAAAACATGGATTATGGTAGCAAAGTCTGTACTTTCCACTTCCTGGCCAGAGATGTAGGCTGAAAAAAGTCATCCTAGTTGTTACTGCTATTTACTAGCAGTTGAGGGAACCAGTCATGCCCCTAATTAATATTTGTAACCAATGACTGCAACATACCCTCAAGGAAAGTAGCAGATATAATCTCCCAACTCTTCTAGTTACTTCCTCATCCTACCTGCAATACTTTAGTTTTATTCAAATTGAAGCTCAACCAGCTAGACCTCATCCTTGTCCTACTGTTTACCAAATGCTGGGTAAAGAATTCATTGGCTTTGGCTTGGAGTAGTGAGATACAGTTATGGAACTGTGTGGGTTTCATCAACCTACTGAAAACGTCATAGCCCATGCTTCCTCATAATCCCTCCTAATGGAGTGCCAACAGTCCCACATTTCAAGGGATGTCTCTTCTTTAAATAGAAAATTGCCTGTCCCATATTAAATCAGTATGGGGATGCCTTTTATCCCATATTTCAACATATTAAAAATCGCACACAAAGGCAGTTTGCAGAATCCGTCCCACGATTTACTGAACAAATATAGCGGAACTAATATTTGGAAATCATATTATTAGCGGCTAACATTAGCTGCAGCACATTTTCACCACATGGTCAGGAGAATGTTCAATGCAATCAACAGCAAAGCAGTAGGAACACCAGACATTCCTCCTGAACCTAAACAGAAAAAAATAAAAATGAAGAGATGGTATAAAAGGCAATGGGAAGAAAAATACCACTGGGTAAAACCTGTCAGTTGTGATTCTGGTGAAACCTTTTGTGCCAGTGTGAATTCACTATCAGGCATGGAGGCAAAATTGACCTGAAGAAGCACACAGTGACCTATGAATATAAGAAAAACACACAGGCTAAAACTATAAGAAATATTTGCAAATTCTCTGTCTCTTCAGACATTGAAATGACAGAATTTCAGCATGAAAAATTACAACTATTTTCCACACACTTAAACACAACCCAAGTTACTATGGACTGTGGTAATAAGCTTGCCAGTGAAATGTTTAGTAATTCAAATATTGCAAACAAATTGTGTTGTGGAAGAACCAAAGCAGAACTATTAGTGACCAATGGTTTGGCCCCAAAGTCTGTGGGGGATTGTTTATGGTATTTATTACCATTGCCCCCAAAACATTTTTCTGGCATATAAAGTGAATAGGAAGATGTTTCCGATGGGACTATAATATTTCACCATATCAAACCGTGTTCAGTGCAAGTGGCTCAATTTTTCTGAAGACAGTGATGAATCTGTAAATGACATTTCTCATACTGTAATGAACTGCCTAGAGAAACATCAGCTTAATGTTTATTGCATTACTGCATACTCTGCTGCTGATGCAAATGTGAACTATGACAAACACAATTTGGTCTATCAGTTATGTCCTGAAAATGACTCCTTTTTGAAGGTGAACTGCCCTGCACACAAAGCTCATTATACTTGCAAACATGTGAGTGATCAGCAGTTGGTTGACATAGAAACATTTGTGTTGAAAATGTACAGCCATTTTTCTGTGCCTGAAATATGTGGAGTGGAGAACTACTCTGAATGGTTTTTTGGAGTTTGCTGACATTGTATGGAAAGAAGTACTGAGACCCTTGAGTATAAGATGGCTATCCTTTAACCGAGCAGTCAATCAAGTTTTGAGAAACTCTCAAGCAATTACAACCTATTTCAAGTCACTATGGGAATCTTGTCCAGTAACATTAAGAGCATTTTCATAGACGATGGTGAGTATACGTGCATTGTGGAAACATACATGTTTTTTTACAAAGTGGCTTGTGTCTTTGACATACTCATGAGAAAGTTGGAGGAATCACAACTACACATTACTGATGTGTACTTAGATATGTGCCATTTTAAGATGAGGATGTCAAAACAGAAAGAAGATTGTTTTGATTTTTTTTAGATTCCAAGCCAAACAACTGATGGGAAAGCCACTATCACAACACAAAGCAAAGGTAAAGCAAGACTTCATTAAGTTTTATGGCTCTCTGCTTTTGTACATCAATAAATGGTGTGATTGCTCTACTGCAATGCAGTGATGAAGTTGAAACTTACTGGTTTCTATGAGAAGCTTAGTTTCTCAGATCTTGAGGATCTAATAGATACAGTCAAAATGAGGGAAATTGTAAACATGGACTATGGTAGCAAAGTCTGTACCTTCTACTTCCTGGCCTTCCTAGAAATTTTGCACCAGTCATGATGTGATCAAAATATTAAGAAAAGACATTTCCAAATCTATCTGAAAAAAAGATGGGTGTATGAATTTCAGAGGGTGGAAGAGAAAACTTGTTCCAAATTATGTTGTTTGTACTTAGTATGTCAGATCACATTTGTAGTGAGGATTTTTTCATTAATGGGGAATAAGTGGTCTGATGTATGGAATACATGCAACAGAGATTTAATTAAAAGCGATCTCCAAATTTGCATAATCTTCCATTTATCCTACAAAGATTTCTTCATTTCTGCGTTCTCATTTAAAATGAAGTTCTACCATGAAAAACAGCAATGTAAAAATGGCTTCATTTTACTCGACAGATCTGCTTCCTGCCTTCATCCAGAGTGGGAGCTGACTTCTTTGATGACATTTATCACACTTTTTACTGCTTCCTGATAGCACTGCAGAGCAATTCAGCTCTGGGACAGTGAGCTAGATTCATTTCTCACAAAATTAGTGGGGGGGTTAACCTAAATTCCATTGTTTTGATGATGTAAGACCTGAAAATCAGTTTCGCTTTTAGATCCCATGCATTTACAGAGCTGGCGGTTGGGAAACTCATTTTTGCACTTGTAAACTAGGCAGATCTGATCAGGAAATCATTAAAAGATGATAAGCGTGGCAGCATAAGATGCCATTTTGATAATTATATGGAATTAGACTTCATACAACCAATATGAATGCTAACTGCTAAAAATTGAAAGTATAAAAAAGTCAATTAGCGGAATTCCCCTTGATTTTAATGGAAGTAGGGTTGGAAACTGTATGATAAGTATAAAGTATCTTAAGGTATGTCTTCACTACAGCAGTAGGTCGATTTCCCTTAAGTCAATTTTCTAAAATCTACTTTAGAAAATCGACTTAGTGTGTCCCCACAAAGGACAGCACGTTGACAGTGGTCAACAGTGTCTGTCCTTCAACTTTTGCAGGGGTCGACATAGCCCGCATTGCACTGTGGGTAGGTAGCCCACAGTGCCGGGAGTGCCGGACCCCCCCGCCCACCCGAGCAGCCCCGCGAACCCCCACCCCCACCCGAGCAGCCCCGCGAACCCCCCTGCCCGCCCGAGCAGCTCCGCGGACCCCCGTGCCTGCCCGAGCAGCCCTGCTCGGGCGGGGAGGGGTTCGCGGGGCTGCTCGGGCAGGCGGGGGGGGGTCTGCGGAACTGGGCGGAGCGGGCGGGGGGTCCGGCGCGGGGCTGCTCTGGTGGGCGGGGGGTTTCGAGGAGCTGCTCGGGCAGGGGGGTCCGGCGCGGGGCTGCTCGGGCGGGCGGGGGGTCCGGCGCGGAGCTGCTCGGAGGTCGGAGGCTTAAAGTCCTTTGCCTCCTCACTAGATCACAATCAACCTAGAGAGGTCGATTTCAGCGCTACTCCTCTCGTTTTGGAGGAGTACAAAAGTCGATTTTGAGGGCCCTTTAAATCGACTTTAATGGCATACATGTTTATTTCGACTTAACGTCATTAAAGTCGACGTTAAGTCGTAGTGGGGACCTGCCCTTAATTATTTAACAGAGAAGATTAACAATGTAAGGATTGATATGGTGAGGTCTCTTCATGCAAAATTCCCATTGATTTGAACTGGACTTGTATACAAGAGAGGGTATATTGATCAGACCCATATTTTATATGAACAATAAAGATCATACAGAGATAGCTATGTGAAATGGCCTGTGATATACAGAAGGTCAAACTATATGGTCTAATGGTCTCTTGTCTTGTCTTAAATTTGATAAATCTCTGAACATCAGTTTTGATGGTGCTATTGGTAAGTGAAATCTTGTTCAGTACATAATAGAATTGTGTAAGTAGCTGTTTTGTTTTTGTTTTTTTATTTTATTTTTCAGTTTCCTGGAAGTTCTGAATTTTTTATAAAATTTTAGGGGTCGGGTTAAAAACCCCTTTTTATTGTTTAACTTTAACAAATAAAAATCAAGAAAAAAGAATGTTATGGCAAACAAATAATTTAATTTCTTCTTGGACATATTTTTAAATAAAAAATTTGAAAAGTGGTGGGCGTGGCACCAATGCTGCCCTTATAACTTTCAGTATAATGGTTAAAGCACTCACCTTTATACTTAAATTGCTCCTGGGCCAGAGAGAGAGAGAGAGAGACTCATAAGAACATAAGAACATAAGAACGGCCATACTGGGTCAGACCAAAGGTCCATCTAGCCCAGCATCCTGTCTACCGACAGTGGCCAATGCCAGGTGCCCCGGAGTGAGTGAACCTAACAGGTATGATCGAGCGATCTCTCTCCTGCCATCCATCACCCCCCTCTGACAGACAGAGGCTAGGGACACCATTCATTACCCATCCCGGCTAATAGCCATTTATGGACTTAGCCTCCATGAATTTATCCAGCTCTCTTTTAAACCCTGTTATAGTCCTAGCCTTCACAGCCTCCTCAGGTAAGGAGTTCCACAGGTTGACTGTGCGCTGTGTGAAGAAGAACTTCCTTTTATTTGTTTTAAACCTGCTGCACGCCAATTTCATTGAGTGGCCCCTAGTTCTTCTATTTTGGGAACAAGTAAATAACTTTTCCTTATTTACTTCCTCCACACCACTCATAATTTTATATACCTCTATCATATCCCCCCTTAGTCTCCTCTTTTCCAAGCTAAAAAGTCCTAGCCTCTTTAATCTCTCTTCGTATGGGACCCGTTCCAAACCCCTGATCATTTTAGTTGCCCTTCTCTGAACCTTTTCTAGTGCCAGTATATCCTTTTTGAGATGAGGAGACCACATTTGTACGCAGTATTCAAGATGTGGGCGCACCATGGATTTGTATAAGGGCAATAAGATATTCTCCGACTTATTCTCTATCCCCTTTTTAATGATTCCTAACATCCTGTTTGCTTTTTTGACTGCCGCTGCACACTGCGTGGATGCCTTCAGAGAACTATCCACAATGACTCCCAGGTCTTTTTCCTGATTGGTTGTAGCTAAATTAGCCCCCATCATATTGTATGTATAGTTGGGGTTATTTTTTCCAATGTGCATTATTTTACATTTATCCACATTAAATTTCATTTGCCATTTTGTTGCCCAATCACTTAGTTTAGTGAGATCTTTTTGAAGTTCTTCACAGTCTGCTTTGGTCCTTACTACTTTGAGCAGTTTAGTATCAAACTTTGCCACATCACTTTTTACCCCTTCCTCCAAATCATTTATAAATAAGTTGAATAGGATCAGTCCCAGGACTGACCCTTGGGGAACACCACTAGTTACCCCTCTCCATTCTGAAAAAGTTCCATTTATTCCTACCCTTTGTTCCCTGTCTTTTAACCAGTTTTCAATCCATGAGAAGATCTTCCCTCTTATCCCATGGCAGCTTAATTTACGTAAGAGCCTTTGGTGAGGGACCTTGTCAAAGGCTTTCTGGAAATCTAAGTACACTATGTCCACCGGATCCCCCTTGTCCACATGTTTGTTGACCCCTTCAAAGAACTCTAATAGATTAGTAATCCACAGCCAGGTGCTTAGGGTACTCACTTGGGAGAGCAAACACAGGGTTTCAATCCCTGTTCCAATGAATATTTATACAAACTGGAAATGCTTCTATGGCAGGCCTGCACAACTCGGAAAGCAGCGAGAGCCATATTACTGCAAAAAACCCAGCTGCAGGCTGAAAAGCCCCGTCCTCGCCCCACCCCCATCTGCTTCTCCCCACCCTCCTGTTTGGCTTTCCCCAGCCCTACTCACCCCCCGCGGGACACACAGTGAGCCCGTGCGGGCCACATATGTCCCCCGGGCTGCATGTTGTGCAGGCCTGTTCTATGGGAACGATTGAGAGACCTACCAACATCTGCATTTTTTGCTTTAAAAAGTTTCAGCTGAAAAAAATCACCCAGCTCTAACGTAGATACAATGGCACTTACCTAGCCACTTGCATTTTAAGAGTGGATGGAGATTTCTATTGTTGCCAAAGTAGCATATTGTCAAGCAGTAGAGCTCCTAGGTGCTTTCTTTCTTGAGAATGTCAAATCTATTGTGCATGCTGATTTGCTAAACTGTGCACGTATCCATAATTCCTTGGGAACTGTGATCCCTAATACTCGCTGAACTTTTATAGTTAAAATTTGTTTGGAGGATAATCACAACATCCCTATAATGTGTTCTTATTCTTAAATTACTGATACATACTCTCAACCTTAACCTCATTTTAACATGTATTTTTAAATTGCACTATAGGTTTGTGTAGGAATATCTATATATGTTTAGAAAGCGAGGAACACTTGTAGCACCTTAGAGACTAAGTAGTTTATTTCGCATAAGCTTTCATGAGCTATAGGGTCCGACTAAGTGAGCTATAGCTCACGAAAGCTTATGCTGAAATAAACTAGTTAGTCTCTAAAGTGCTACAAGTATTCCTCACTTTCTTTACGGAGACAGACTAACATGGCGGCTATTCTTGAACCTATATATGTTTAGTTATCACTGTTGTATAGAAATAAAATATTCACTTTATGGTGGAGGGGCTATAATATTTTGTGATTTGCTATTGAGCACAAGTTAACAAGAAAAATAAAACTTGTCAAACACTTTGGACAATTGTTTTGAGAGAAATTCTGCCTTCCCTCAGCTCTTCTCCCTGGAGCTGCCAGCAGCAGGTCCGCTCTCCCGAAATGAGCTGCTCTCCTGCCTTTTAGCTCCTTCTTAGGTTAGTGCATTCTCTTACAGATGTGGCAAGGTGAGGGTTGCTGAGCTCAGAGTAGTTTCTTAACCCCTTGTTCTTCCCTGTGGGGTGTGTACAGACCATCACACTGACATTTCACTGAACAGTTATTTGAACAAGCTGTGTACAAGACAACATGCTAAGTGACATTTGTCATACAAGAAATATACTTTAATAGCCTGAAAATAGATTATGGAAAGTAGTGAAGTATAATTTTAAATCCAGATAAGATAAACATATCTATACACTTGCAAAGTATCATTGCCATGGGTGGGTGTCTAGTTCACAACTTCTGATGGGCCACCACTGAGCTCGTAAAGGAACTTCTGTGGTCCCTCACCAACAGACTTACTCCAGTTACCCTTGTCTTGCTGTGTCAGGCTGGAATACTACCTATATAGCCACACTTTAAATAATTGGTTTAATAAGGTTTGGGAGTGTCCAGTTCTGCTCACTTTTGCATCTACATACTCACAATGATTCCTTTCACCCTCCAAATCTAGCACTCCATTGGCATGTTTGGGTCTCAAATGAATCAAGAATTCCTTTGGCGTCATTCCAGCCAGTGTGAAGGGTTATGTAATGTATTTGGAACTAAAGCTGCCTAAGGAATGTGACTGAGCAGAAAGAAGGGACAGGGATAGAGGTATGAATGAGCCAGTCAGAAAGCATTTCCTTCTGTTCGGGCTACTGTAGCCATATCAGACTGCATATTAGTATATTAGAAAAGGATATCTGATGACATAGGAGTGTTATCTCATGACTGATTGAGTATTTGTTTTATCACGTTATTGGTTACTTTTAAGGGATTAGAATTTATGCAGGGTACTTAGACATTAAATGTAAATTACCAACAAAGAGACTCCTTTTTTAAAAGGACAAATAATGTAAAGGACAAATTTCATTCTTTCATTCTTTGTCATATAAATAAAACCTCAGTATTTCTACTTTACATTCCATCAAAAATGTCTAATTAAAATGATAAACTGCCACTGTCTGGAAAGAATTAATAAAAAAATCTGAATATTCCATCTTGTCATTTCTTAAATACATTTTTCTTTAAGTCACTGTTTCTTTAGGCATTAGATTACTTTCAGTATACACGATAACCTTGTATCTAGTGAACTGCTAGATGGAAATGGGGAGGCAGGGCGATTTAGTTAATAGAGCACTGGACCTGGAGTCAGGAGACCTTAGTTCTTCTCCTTTCTCCTCCGGTGACCCAATGTGTGACCTTGAGCAATTCAGTTCACCACTCTGTGCCTCTGTATTTAGATTTTAGGCTCTTGGAGCAGGGACTTTCTTTCCTTATGTGCCTGGACGGTGCCTCTCACAATGGATCCTGATTTTGGTTGGAGTTTTTACAATGCAACTCTTATACAAATAATCAGTCTTGAACAAATGCTTCATTGTCTAATTTTTATCACTTTAAAAAACCCAACATAATATTAACTTAGATGTATTTCAATAGTTTCAAAAATGTTATATTTGCATAATTACAAAGAATTCTCATTAAGACCAATAACAGGCTTAGAAATTCAGCCAACCATTTCACTATTATACAGAGGAAGATTTTTCAAAATCAAGGCAATACTACTAAAAGCTACAAACCCACACAAAATCTAAATTCTTCAATCCTTTGCACAAACTAAGTAGTGCTCATGAACAGCCCCATTAACTTTATTGATTGAGGACCTAATGCCATGTTCCTTACTGGAGTTGAGTTACAATTTACATGAGCAGCTCCATTGACCCGAATTAGACCTTTCACAGAAGTAAGTGTGGAAAAATACAGCCCCGTCTAGACAATCCATCAAAAGATGAAAGCAACATATCTTAATCACCATGGGCACAGTCAACACAATTTAGGAAAAGCTATGGAAATCTGCTTAACATATGTACAAACCATGGCTCTGATCCTATCAAGTTGTATACCCATGATTAATTGAGTGAACTGTGAGTAGTCCCATTTGAAGTTGCTTGTGAAAGTGTTTGCCAGATTGGACTGTATTTAAATAGAAATGATCCAATTTTGCATATCTTACATTAGAGGGGTGATATAAAATGAGTTCACCCAAGAGACATTTTGGTAGTGATGTGATCAATGCCTTCAGAAACTATGCTGACCCAGAGTTAAAATATTTGGGAAATTATTTTTTCAATCTATTTAAAAATTATTATTATGCCATTTAATTTAAATATGTCAATCACTCTCCTGCGTATAAATAATGAAAATCATTGAAGGGAAAGTAGACTCCCTTCTTAAATTTCTTTTGATTGCAGCTCATCTCGTTCTTTTGTCTCAGACTGGAACATACTCTCACACTTTAAATATTTAGTTTAATAAGGTTTTGAATGTTCTTTCAATGTATAAAATTACAAGCCTAAAAACAATTTAAAATATCCATTATTGTATTGTACTTTGCAGTTTGGTCTTCTTTTACTAAATATGCAGAATCTAGCACTGAAAACACAGAAATAGCTATTTTGACTCTCTTTGCTCCCATCTCAATGACAATGTTTTACTTCTATAGGATAGTTTGTTGTGCTGACGTTAACAAAGATGCCTCATGTTCTCTTATTTAATTATCTACAATTATGTGCATCAAACTTATACATGTTGCTTATCATGTATTCACACTGTATTTATTTCTTATCCAGATTTTATTTATATGAACATAAGTTTCCCTCTTCAGTGATCCAATGTGTGTGTCTATCTTTTAAAATTCTAGCAGAGAAAAATTTTAGAGGTTTGGAAATTAACATTGTTGTTAGGTTGATGGGAGTTGGGAACCTGACAGCCTGAGATTGGTAGACATTAATATAGAAATATGTATATATGCCTTAATCCGCCAGGAGTTCTTTTCAACTTTTAATAAAATAATTGTACTGTACAAATTTAAACATCTATCTTTAAAAAAAATAAGATGGTAGGTGACAAAAGGAGAACTGATATAAACCATATTACTCCATTGATGTCAATGGAGCTATACCATGATATAGTAGGTGAGGATCTGTCCCCATGTCTTCAAGATTATCTTATTGATAAATTGTTCTTTTTTTTTCCCCATCCTTCTCCAAAGTCTTGATTCAGCAAAAATGCAATATGTTATGCCTCTGCCAACAGAACTCCTAAAATATGGGCTTCCATAGAAAATGAATGGGCTTGCAGTGAAGGAAGTAGATGTAGTGTCTGTTGGGAGAAGACATACATAACACAAGATAGACCTCTCTGAATATTTCTATCTACATATTTGTGGGTTGGGAACTCTGAATACAATACCCCCAATATATATTATTTGGCTGACTGCCTATGTTTCAAAGAAATAAAGGACAGCTGTATGAAAACTACTCCACAGAGCTTATTTTTACAGGACTGCAACCTAAAATTGCATTCATATTACATTGTATACCATTGTGTCATTCTGTGCATGGTTATTGCTGAAATAGAGGACAAATTGTGTTCTTTATATTGACTTTATATGGGATATGACACATCAAACAAGGGGCAACTCTTAACATAAGCAAATGGTCATCCTACCTTGGGTGGATATTCTATGCTATATCTTCATTTATTTATTTACTAGCGAAAATACCCGGCGTTGCTCAGGTCCGTCGGAGGTGGGAAGGGGGCAGAGAGCTGAGCGGGTGCGGGGTCCGTTGGAGGGGGGAGGGGGCAGAGAGCAAACCTGACACCCCCACCTCACCCCCCGACCAAACCCGACACCCGCACCTCACCCCCTCGACCAACCCCGACTCACATTTTCACCCTCCCACCCAAACCTAACACCCCCACGTCACCCCCTACCAACACCCCCTGACCAACACCCACACCTCACCCCTGTAGACCAAACCTGACACACCCACCTCACTTCCCCCCCAACCAAACCCGACACCCCTACCTACCACCACAAACAAACCCGACACTCACACCTCACTTACCCCTCGACCAACCCCGACCCCCCTCCTCACCCCCCCAAACAAACCCAACACCCCCACCTTACCCCCCCACCAAACCCAACACCCACTCCTCACCCACCCCGACACCTTCCCACCCCCCCAGACCAAACCCGACACCCCCACCTCACCCCCCAACCAAACCCAACACCCCCACCTCACCCCCCTGACCAAACCCCACACCCCCACCTCACTTACCCTCCGACCAAACCCAACTCGGGTCCGTCGGAGGTGGGGAGGGGACAAAGAGCTGAGCGAGTGTGGGGTCTGTTGGAGGGGGGAGGGGACAGAGAGCTGAGCGAATGCAGGGTCCATTGGAGGGAGTATTATGACATCATAACTATGTCACAGAGAACAGCAGCTGCCCAGTTGATGTGATTGGCCTTTTAATAATTTCACTCCTGGGGGGCGTCAGAGGTGAGATTTGAAAAATTTTCAACTCTTACCCTGATTAGGACTCTAAGACCTATAACTGTACCAAATTTCAAGTCTCTAGCTCAAAACGGTGTTGAAGGAGTAAGCGCACATACATACATACATGCATACATACACGCATACACTATTTGACTTTTATATATAAAGATAACAGCAAAATGCCACATTTGTACAGTCCTTTATATCCAGAAGGATACCTGCACTCAGAAGAATCAGTCACTTTACATCAAAATACAGCTCTATCCAGGGTAAACATGGTACCCAATCTGCAGCAGAAACTAAAAGGTCAAAATAGCAGTGGAAAAAGTTACCAGTAACTAGCGTTTAACGCTAGGTAGCAGGAGGATTATTGGAGTTGATGGGGAGGAGAAGGAGTAGTTCAAAAGCCAGGTCCTTTGAATAAGGAACTGGGCCAGGACTTGTTTCCAGGAATTGTGTAATGGTGATAGGATAAAAGAAGAGAACTTTGCTCATGGTCAAGGAGGACACTTGACATGTATTCCTCCTGAATTTCCTGCATCCTCCTGGCTTATGGCCTCAGAACATAGTGTTACAGCCCCTGGGGTAGATCCCAGGTCCTCTAGTATATGTTTTGGTCCCAGGATTCCTTTGAAGCCCCTTATAAGTGCTATGAAGCTGGCTTCCCCTTCTATAGCCACATCAACTCCAGGTTGCATAAGGGAAAGTGCTTTCATCAACTCTTTCTTAAAAACCCACACGTTTCCATAATCTTTCCTGCAAAGACAAACTCTCCGATGCCAATCAAACACTTAACTTTATGGTTTTAAAATGAACTAGCATGCCACCCTCATACTGTAGAGGAGAAAAACTCATAACCTTATTTTGGGTAAGCCTCTATCATGTTCTCAGTCTTGACTAATGGCATCTGTTCCTGCATAGTATCATGTTGAAAGTAATCCATATGAAAGTAAAATGCATCTGTATTCAGGGGGTGATATACACAAATGTAAATAATCTTCCTATTTTAAAGGTAGTGTTACTGAAAGAGGAGATGAAATATAATTAACAAATTGTTTGGGAAGAATGAAGATCAATTTTACAACAATATCTGTCAGGAAATTCAGTCCTAAGTGAGCAGCCATGTAGCCTGTGATCAAATTCAGCAATCTTTTGAACTTCATCCTGCATTAGTATTTGTTGGCACAGATTCCATAGTCTGTGGATTGTACTCTTGCTAGTTTAATAAAAATATTTGTATTATAATAATGTGTAGATGTTGTGAATGAGATTAGGGGCCCAGTCAGATAAACATTGTACCAGTATTGACAACCACAAACTTACAGCAATCTCGAGGACTGCCAAGATCATGAGATTTATTATTATAAGATCATGACATTGACTTACAAATCAGGAGATTTAAAAATAAATAATAAGTAAGCACCGCACCACTTCCTGCAGCCCCCATTGGACTGCGACAGTGAACCATGGCCAGTGGGAGCCGCGGTCAGTGAACTGGCAAGTAAACCAACTGGCGGGGCCCGCTAAGGGTGCTTACCCTGCTGTCCTGTGTGCCAAGGTTGCCGATTCCTGATCTATTTTTAATTAATATGTATTTCTAGTCCTCCTGGCTACAAAGACAACTTTGAAAATATAAAGTGAGTATAAGCAAGTACAATGTTTGCTTTCTGAATCTACAGCCAGCCTGAAATAGCTCTGAGTGGTGCAAACTGTCCCATTTATTTCAGTGACTTGTTGACTCTGAAACCTAAGGATAATAATGCAAATGTCAACATTGTCAGCTATGTAATATGATCATTTTAGAATACACACCCAACTAATGTGCTTGTTCCACAATTTTAAAGTTATTCTCAGGCCTTCTCAGGTGCTAATACTCTCAACTATCCTTAGTCAAGTTGCCAACATAGCCAGCTTCCTCCATAATTACTGCAGTTACACATAATCAATTCAAAAATCTGATGCATATTAAAAATTAGAAACAGAGACAGCATAAAGATAATTTACAATCATAGGAGCAGTATCACTAACTTTCATATTCAATTTATTCAAAACCTCTTTTTTAAAAAACTTACAAGAAACGGAAACTGCACTTCTAGTTTGCAACACTAGAATTATGCTGCATCCATGGACTTTGCAAAAAAATGTAGGCCCAGCTGAATTGGTTTAACTGCAATAGACGCCTATGGGTTTGATTGGTAGCCATTTTAAGATGATACCTATGACTGAGGGCAATCTCATTCAAAAAAGCAAGCTGTAGCGGGGGTAGCTGCTCATTCGTTGTAAACATTCATTCCAGGTTTTACCAACTGTAAAGATAAATCCATTGCTAAATAAATAACTGGAAAAGCTTGTATACATAAGTTCCATTACTATCCTGAACAAGACCATAATTGGTGGCATAGAATAAACCACAGATCGGTTATGGAAAAAAATTACAGAAACACTATGTAAATAATTTGGATTGGAGGGTAGATATACATGTGCTGTTTCTTGTACTCTGTTGTCAAAGTGTCTACAAAGAATGCTCTGATTACTACAAATGATGTCTAGTTTACACCATAAATATTCTATTTTTGCAGAGTACTAACCTTTTAATATATAAAATAAATTTACAGTGTTTAATTATTGCTTCTCTCATCTCCTCCTGTGCTTCTTATCATTTGATATTTACAAAATCATGAAGGAATCCCTCAACTTTATATTTTCACTTTGCTTTTTTTACATTTAGTATGATTTGAGTGTAGTAGCTAAGTTCACATAAGTTTGTCTTTGATAGCAGAAGCCAAAATCACCAACAGTAAGGCCAGTTAAAATCCATACAAAGTAATTAAATCAGTTCTATTGATCTGCTGGTCTCTTTTGACAATTAGTGCATAAGAACCAGCTGATTTTTATAACTCAAGGTATCATACTATAAACTTGCCAAGAGCAATTTCCAGATGAGCCAAGTCCAGCAAAGCATCTACTGGTTTGGTCACTTTTTTATTTACTTGAGAGAACTGTTGATAGAGACCACAAGCCCAACCCTATAAAGGTTTACTATTGAGAGAGATCTTCATGCCATGAGCAGTCCCATTGAATGATCCCATGAGCAGTCCCAATGAACAATTTGGGCTTTGATCGCAGTAATGTGAAATATGCAGAAAAATAGCAAACATATACATTGCAACAGAGATTTAACTGAATGACACTAAGACCTGGGGTCATACTTGTTGATAGGCACAACACACCTTCAGATGTTTAATTCAGTAAAAAAATATTTACATCTAAGGCAATTTCAGCATTTTCATTAATAAAAGTATGAATCTGGGAATCTGGATCATAAATGTTTATCACTTACATTTTGTATTTTGTAGTTGCAGGAACACACCAGAGCTTTGATTCATGTCCAAATTATTATTATTTTTTAAATATCTCTGGATTTCAGTTCTTCCAGTTTTAGATGATCAGGTATTAGCATTATTAATGTTAAACTTCAGAAACCAGCAGTGCTGTGTGGAATTGGTCAGGAGATTATTTTTTCCCCGATAACAATTTTTGACAAGTTTTTTTTTTCCAGAAGAATTTTGCCTCAACATTTTTTATGGAAAAAAACCACAAAAATATGACACACAATGACATTTCAAAACAAACATTCTGCCCCAAAAAACCTTTCCTATTTAGATACAAACATTACAGCCCTCTGGGACTAGATCGGTGATGCCTGTATTATAGTCTCTAAATTACAATGACTTGAGTAAGGTAACTGAATGTACCAACAACATATACATCTGAATTGTGAAGGTTGAACATATTATGTTGAGATAAAGAATACAAACACAACACAACACAATGGTACCTTATTTTCAGTACAATCTCTGCTTTTGGTTATCTATTTTTAAAGGGAAATGTTTGTTATAACAGCCTTCAATTGTAATAGGATTTGAAGTATAGGAATGTAGAGACCTCTAAGATTTGAAACAGTCTGTAACAAAGGTTAAAAATAAAATCAATAAAATAACAGATACACACACAACAGGGGATTATTCATAGTGAATTTTACTGAAATCACAAGAAGTACTTAACTTGTTCTTGTTTCTTTTCCATTGTGTTAAAAATCCTCAGAACTAATTAAATACAACACATTAAATGCCGAGTGAACTCTTATTTCTGTTTTGAGGCATTTTGGAATTAAAATAATTATGCTGAACAAAGAAAAACTTCCTTGTGTATTATGGTTATGTTAATGCACCACCTGGTGGATGTGACAGAATATTATGATGCCAAACCAACTGAACCGGAATAAACAGCTGCTTTACTAGGTTATTCTTGTACACACATTGAAAGACGGGACACTTAAATTCACAGATACAGCTTCATTTACCAGTCTTCCCTTTTCATCTCTTTCTGCTCCACAATTGCCCATGTCCCTAGTAGATAAGATAGGTCAATTAGAGGTTGACTTTCAGTATGAGACTGAGTGAGGCTCAAATCTGTGATGTTTATGGTTCTAGTTCAGCATCTTAATCATTCAGCCATCTGACCCATTGGCTCAGGACATTCAACCATGATGCTGGCCACATTATTCCCTCGTGTACCATTGGCCATGAAACTGATGCACCTTAACTCTACCAACCCAGTGATCAACTGTCTAAGGAGAATTTTGACTAGTTGTTCCGGTTTAGAACCTCAGCACAGTAGTTCTCACACTTCCTTACTCTGTGAAACATTTTGAGAGATGAATCATCTCAGTTCTGCTGCCAACCCCACTGCATTCTCCGTTTTCTCCAGTGGTCTAGTTGATCAGTAGAAAGAGCCCCACAGTCCTTTGGTGGGACTATTGTAAGCTCCTTGAGACAGGGACCACCTTTTTCTTTTGTTTGTATCTAGAATAAAGGGAACTTGGCCCTTGGTCAGTGCTCCTATGTAGTATGGTAGTATGAATAATAATAGTCTGAGAACACTGGCGTAACAGATTATTTTTTTCTGCACTGCTGCACTCTTCCATTACTTTTCTCAATATAGGAACAAAGGAGAATGCCAAAACTCACTCACTCTCACTCTCTCTCAATGTTGTATTGCAATCTCCCAGCATAAAGCTGGATGTCTGTGCAGTGTGTTCAAGAAACTGTGATCTGAATTATCATGGAACCAGAATATCCTGTTGAAATTATATCACTAGAGCTCATTCTTGAAAGATCCATGAGAAAATCCCTAGGGTCACTTTGTCATCCTAACCTTGAGGGGAAGTATAATAACAATCAAGCAGTCACTGCTGTAATAACACTCTGCAAATGTGATTGAGTTTGCCCTGCTCTGTATATTTTCTGGGGAAACCCATTTGTATAGTAATTGACAAATACTGCTGAGTAAAATTATATTGGTTGCAATAAAGAAAGCTAAATTTGGATTTTTGATTTAGGCCTGTGGATTTATGCTCATCAACTAGAACTGCAAAGTGTGGGACAATGTGGAAATAAGAGGTAGGATAACCCCTTCTTGTCCTATTTGCTAGGGCTGCACTAAATTCAGTGATGGCAAACATGTTCAGGCTTGCTGTGTAGGATGCAGAGGTATCTCACAAGGAATGAGAATGTGTTTATATTAAGTCTGGCTAGCTTCAATCAGGCATAAATAACGAAGTGAATGTGCATAAATAAAATCAGATGACTAGCCTGTGAGCTTAATTTCTCCAACATAATATTCCATCATTAACACTTTCTCATAGGATTTTCTATGGTGGATTAGATTAATAGTCTGTCAGTAACGGAAGACAGCGATGGGTGCTTTACAGGAAGGTGCAAGATATCCTTTATTAGCCAGCTATGGGATATCTGTTGCAGGGAAAGTTTTCTCCTAATCCCCTTTTAGTTGGAGGTGGGATTATGCCCTGAATATGTAGCTGATCAGTGTTGACAACTCTTCATGATTTTATTGAGCCTCCTGTTATTTCATAAAAACAAGGAGGAGTCCTTCTGGCACAAGAGACTAACAAATGTGTTTGGGCGTAAGCTTCGTCAAATGCATGGAGTGCATGGAGCAATCAAGGTGGACATCACCCTTTTATAACAGGTGACAAGAAGATATGAGTATCAACAGAGGGATACTCTTTGTAGTGACCCATCCACTACCAGTCTTTATTCAGGTCAAATTTGATGGCGTCCAGTTTGAAAATTAATTCCAGTTCTACAGTTTCTCACTGAAGTCTGTTTTTGAAGTTTTTTTGTTGAAGAATGGCCACTTTTAAGTCTGTTATTGAGTGTCCAGGGAGATTGAAGTGCTCTCCACTGTTTTTTGAATGTTACAATTCTTGATGTCTGATTTATGTTCATTTATTCTTTTGCATAGAGACAATCCAGTTTGGTCAATGTACATGGCAGAGGTGCATTGCTGGCACATGATGACATATGTCACATTGGCCAAACTGGATAGTCTCTACTCTGCTGATATTCTCACAGTAAACAGTTGGAAATGGGCAACATCCATCTTGATTGAATTGGCATCATTAGGACTACAAAAATACTTTTCCTTCTCTTGATATTAAGCCCTTCTTGTTAACTCTTGAGAATAGGCCACTTCCACCTTAATTGAATTGACCTCATTAGCACTGACTCCCCACTTGGTAAGGCAAAGGCAACTCCCACCTTTTCATGTGCTATAATATTTATACTGCTTACTGTATTTTTCACACTATGCCTCAAATGAAGTGGGTTTTAGCACATGAAAGCTTATACCCAAATTAATTTGTTGGCCTCTAAGGTGCCACAAGGACTCCTTGTTGTTTTTGCTGATACAGAATAACACGTCTACCCCTCTGAAATTTGTTATTTCATGTTTTTAGTAAAGCCATGGTTGCTAGAACCCAGAGAATGCTTTAGTAGCTCAGCTTTCTTTTTCTTTTCTTTTTTAAGTATGATTTTGGAAAAAAGTTTGAAAATATTAAATGAGTACACCCAGAGGGCAAATAAAAAGAACCCATACACTTGTTTATTTTTAAAAAGTCCTAATGATTTTGAAGCTACTCTTACAAGTATTTGGTGCTCGACTCATAAAATTTGAATGCTTGGGGTTTGCCATATTGGTTTGTATTCCTTTCAACCCCTTTTTAATAATGGATTTTAATTGATTATGCATTCCTTACTAGTGTCATTCTTTGTTTTTGTTCCTTATGTAAATGCCCAATCCTCTTTTGGATCTTGCTAAGCCTTTGGCCTCAGTTTATGCACTGGTCCTGTCCTTGCTATTGGCTCCTCTCTGCAAACCCTGATCCTGAAGTTCAGGGAACTAAGTAGCCAACAGGCATGTGAACCACCCGTGGAGATTACAAATTCAGTTCCCTCATAATACAACTGAATAGTATTGACTACAATGGGCAAGAGCCTAATGTGAGCAGAGCAGAGAGACAACAGACTTCATGTGCTTAAGTAGAGAAATAGAGATTCATCTTTTACTTGGCACTCCACCCCAGTATTAAATTCCTCATACAGCCATCCTGGTCAACTCCTATTGTAACTGGAGAACCAAAAGACTCTGAGGGCAACTCAACTCCACGGAGCACTCCTCCATCAAGGAAAAGGAAGCAAATGTTCTATATAGTGATGAAAAATAATTGACATTTGATAGTCCTGTTCTATTCTGTTACCAAATGAAGCATATATCCCTTTGGTTGTTTATTTCAGTGAGTAATTCTAGGTATTTAATCAATTGCTTCATTCCCTTTTTCAGTCATTTGACCAAATGCCTAGAAGGACCCAGAATCTGACATGTATAATGCTATATAAATAATAGACATCTATTACTAGGAAGTAATCTAGTGTCACCAATTTGTATTTATTTGTATAGTTCACTAAACAGTCAAGAGATAATATTTTGCCATTTTTTTCTGGGTGAAATTTAGCCATGTTTGCAAGTAAAAGGCTTTGTACTTTATTTTCACATATAATAATGATTAATAAGGAATAATAAATATTAGTTATTAATAAATAATAAAACCTATCCTTACATATCACTTTTCATCAGTTGATCTCAAACCTCTTTACTAAAGAGATCAGTATTGTTATCTCCATTTTACAGTTGGAGAAACTGAGTAACAGGGGATGTGAAGTGACTTGCCCAAGATCACCAAGCAGGTTAGTGGCAGAATCAGAAACAGTAGGCAGGTCTTCTGAATATAGGTTCAATAGGTTATGCTGCCTGAAAAATATCTATTCTAGACTATTGTATTTATTTCAATACTATTGTATTGTATTTACTGTAATCTATCTAAAAAAAAAATCTATCTATTGTCTGTAATGGAGCTTTTTGAAAAATGGGGGGGGGGGATGTGTTCATGAAAACTTTCCAAAATTTTCCAACTAGATTAAGTCATTTTAAACCAGCTATATGTTTTTTGCATTAAAGCTTGTTGAATTATTCCACATTTTGATGGGTTTTTGGGGGTTAAAACTCAAAATATCAACCAAAACAGAGATGAAATTTTAACATTTTTTTTAAATCATCTATTTTTTCAGCCAAGTAAACAGATGGTCAAAAAATTTGAACAAAAATTGAGATGAAGTCACTTTTTTTCTAACCAGTGCTAAGTTTGCATGAGGATACCATGAGGGGGGAGGAGTGAGGGAAGGGGCTCTGCACAAGTCAGGAGCTATCAAAATATACTTTGAAGAATAGCAGTGTGGTAATGGTGCAGAATCAGAAACAAAATAACAAATCAGGAAGTCATGCAGGTGTGCTGTAGGAAACTCTGTGTAGAAGATAAGAGTAGAGTCTGTAATAAAAGCCTTAATTTTTATCGTCTTTGTTTTTATACTGGATATTTTAATTAGCCGATGCCTGGAGATTCTTTTTTCCCCCCTCCTGTTAAAAGCATACAGCTTTTGGAAGATTCTAGACATTTTATGTTTATGTATAGTGTTTGTATTTTTCAAATGAAAGAAAAAAGAAAGGAACTTAGAATTGATCTCAATGAAAAAAAAATTCATTAACAATATATTTATGCCACATGGAGAGTCTGTTGACTCATTTTTAAAGATGACTGAAAACATGGAACTGATGGGAAACAATCTATTCTAATTCAATCATGACACAACATGATACTCCTACCATCTCTGTTTGGCACATCAGAATGTTTCAAAATGAGGATTTAAAATTACTTTATAACCATATGCAAATTTTGTGAAGAATAGTAATGAGAAGGAAGCAGGACAGGTATGTGATAAATCATCAGACATGCTGAACATTTATATTCTACACTGTATTAAAATACTTTTAGATAAGCTTGTCTAGGATACAAGGCATGTTAATCTCACATACTGTGCCCTTAAAAAAAATAACGACTGTCATATTGATGGCCCTGCTGACTAAAGTCTTCTGTTTATTCACGTCATTCATATAGCACGGCCAATGCCACTGCAAGGTTCCACTGTATTGCCCCACCACTGTGTCTGTGCCCTGACCTGGAGACACAACATATGTGATTCTCCACAGACACCTGAAAGACAGAGGGTAAATGCAGAAGTCGGACATATGTCTACATTGGCAGAGTTACAGTGCCACTCAGAGAACGCTGAAGGGAAACCACAGTTATTTGTTCACACTGTCAGCTGCCTGTGCAATAGCATGTTCACACTTGTGTTGCAAAAACTGCTTTACCTTTGGAGCCCAATCCCAATATACTCTCAAAGGACAGGCATGACACAGTAGACTTCTGGAAAACAAGATTTATTGCAAGCAATAGGAGTCAGAGGGGTTATCACCCAAACTACTGGCTCAGCTCTATGCAAGGCTGAGGCCTTTCTTATACTCAGGTGTGAATAAGGGAGGAGGGCTTTCAATACACTTACACAGGTGAGAACACTTAATGGCTATCACATCCATTGTTCAGTATTAATCTATTCCATTTACATGTCAGGTAAACAGGAGGTCCAGGACCCTTAGGGGTACTCAGACACTATGACGCCTGCACAGCTGTGGCAGGGTAAACATGAGTTTAAGATGCATGCAGGACAGGGGTCAGGAGTGCATAGATAAGGGTGAGACTATGTTCTAAGGCTGTTTTTAAAATCATACTACACAACATTCATAATATAGTTGCTTCTAAGTTGCATTATTCCAACACTTGTGACATTTGCATTGGTATTCAGAGCAGTGCACTCCTGGCAGCTATCCCACAGAGCATCTCTTCCTCTTCTGCCGCTAAGATTTGTAGGAAGGCGGAGAAGGTTGCAGGGCATCCTGGGTCCTGTCCCAGTGTCCCATTATGCATTGCTTCACATCCCAGCAACCCCTGTGCTTAGGTCCGCATTTGGTGCCACCTTTGTGTACTGTGCCTCCTGCCTCTTCAATCTGCAGGAATGGATCCCAAACTGTGGACCAGTATGGTGCTCGTTCTCACTAACATGGCACAAGTGGCAGTGTTGTTCCTTAAGCTACAAAGGCAAGAGGAGTTTGACATTGATCTTGCCACTCATAGTAGCTACAACATGACATTGCTGACCACAGTGGAACGCCCCTTTTGGGTTTGGGAAACAAGCACTGAGTGGTGGGGTCACATTGCCATGCATGTCTGGGATGACGAGCAGTGGCTGCAGAACTTTCAGATGAGGAAAGCCACATTCATGGCCAGCACAATGACATGAGAATGAGAGCTGCCCTGTTGTTGGAGAAGTGCATGGTGATTGCACTGTGGAAGCTGGCTATTCCAGACTGCTATTGATCTCTCACTAACCAGCTTGGAGTGGGAAAGTCAGCTGTTGGATGCATGTTGACAGAAGCATGCAGGGCCATTAATCACATCCTGCCCGAAAGACGGTGACTCTGTGCAATATGTGACATTGTGGATGACTTTGCACAAATGGACTTCCCAACTGCAGAGGCACAATATATGGCACACACATTCCAATTTTGGCACCAGACCACCTAGCCAAGAGTACATTAATTGCAAGTGGTATTCTCCAGGCATATCACTTGTGTATCACTATGGACGTTTCATAGACATTAACACAGGCTGGTCCATAAAGGTACATGATTCACACACCTTTCAGAATATTGGCCTGTTAAGGAAGCTGCAAGCAAGGACTTTATTCCTAGACCAGAAGATCACTATAGGGGAAGTCAAAATGCACATTGTGATCCTGAGAGACTCCACCTACCCCTTAATGCCAAGGCTTATGAAGCCATACACAGGGAATCTTGACAGCAACAAGGAGCAATTCAACAACAGGCTGAGCAACTGCAGAATGTCTGTTGAGGGTGTTTTAGGCTGTTAAAGGGCCACTGGCACTGCCTATGTGGGTGGCTGGACCTGGCTGATGACAATATTCCTATGCTTACAGCTGTGTGATGTACTCACCATAATATTTGTGAAGGGAAGGGTGAAAGCTTCACTCAGGGCTGGACCTCTGAGGCACAGCACTTGGAGGCTGAATTTGAACAGCCAGAGACCAGGGATATTAGATGGGCGCAGCACAGGGCCATAAAGATAAGGGTTGCCTCGAGGCAGCAATTTGAAGCTGAAAGCCACTAATATTTGTTGCTATGCTCGAGAGTGCTGTACTTGTAATGACAGGAAGTGATTGTGATTGGTGCAGACAATGCACTGTGAAGGTTTAAGGAAACTGCCTGCTGTGTTGCAGGACTCTGTTTGCTTTCAATTAATGGAATAGAGATTGCTTTCAGACCCAAACAATTTGTTTATTAAAAAAAAGACCACTGGAGGAGAGAGACCAAAAAAAGAAAAAACAAAACAAAACATCCGGGGGGTGGAGGGGTGGGGGGTGGGGGGTGGGGGGGGAAAGAAAGGTGGGGGGGTGGGGGGTGGGGGGTGGGGGGGGGAAAGAAAGGGTCCCGGGAGGAGGTGGGGGCTTGGGACGATTAAAGATTTGTGTATGTCCATGTATCATATGCAACCTTGTCCTTTGGAGTACAGTGCAGTGGGTACTATACTCCAACAGGGCTAAACTGCAGAGGGATGGGTGTTGAGTACAATAGGTACTGGGAATACACAGGACTGGACTGTGATGGGGCAGGAGTGGAATGCAGCAGATATAGACTGGAGCCAGGAGGTTGATAAGTGTGTGTTGGCAGGTCTGGGGGTGGGGAGGAAGGCACATGGGTAAAGAGTTTCGCAATAGCAACTGCAGGGGAAGGTGGGCATTGAGCTGCTCAGTTTGTAGTGCTAGTAGTGCCTGGAGCATGTCCGCTTGGAGTCCCATAACCTTTAAAAGCTGCTCCATGGCTTCATTCTGGCATGTCACATTCTCTTTTTGGTTCCTCTTCTCGCTGTCCCGGGAATCCTTCAATTCTTGTTTTTCAACCGTAGAGTGCATCATGACATCACACAGAAAGTCCTCTTTAGTTCCTTGTGGCTGCTTTCTAATTCTGCACAGCCTTTCATCCGGCAATAACAAAGAGGGAGGCTGGGCTCCCAAGGTCATCTCTGTGAAGCCAAAATGCAACATTTTACAGAAGCAGTATTGTCTGCAACACAGAGATTTAAAACACAGCCACTATTCACATACCATGTCACTAACTGGCTGACCCCAGGCAAGCACACATGAGCCACAAGACACCCTCCCCCCCCCAAATGGTGAGTAACCGCAGGGGCCGGGGAAATCCGTGTTCCAGGACTGTACTACACACTGGGCATCTGGCTCTTGGGAAGAGCCAGCACTGGGGCAAGGGGCTTATAATCATTCCTGTCCCCCCATTTTCCACAGGCTGTGTTCATTAAGGAAGATATCTTGCTTCTGAGGGTGAGCAGGGAATCAAGGGAGGCTCTTCTCCAGAACTGCAGCTTCCACCTTGGCACTTATGTGGCTCGCCTGTGTGCAGCAATAGTCCCCCCTTCAGCCACGGCAAAGTGCTTCTGGAAAATTACCCTTAATGGGGCAGGAAACAAAGCAACTCTGCCAAAGAATGTGTGGGAGTGGATTGCCTAGTATACCATTGAGAGTTTCATGGAGATCTCTGAGGCAGATTTCCATGACACGAGGGAGCCAATCAACAGCCTGTTCCCCCATTCAGAGTAGACATGTGGTGCTACGCACATCATACAAACACAGGCCTGCTTTCTGCAACACTCCTGCCCCCAACAACTCCCTTCAGTGATTCCCAAAATCAAAGCCACTTACTGGAGGCCTCCTCTCCTGTTTGTGCTTCACCAAGCTCCAACATTTGTGACCCACTAGCCTCCTTCGGGGTAGAGATGTAGGAGCAATATTTTATAATTGTACTAATTGTTATAAGAATTGATGTAAACTTTAATTTCATTCTATAACAGAAATAAATGATTGTCTGAAACTGTGTGATGTTTCCAGTATGCATTACAATTAGGACCTGTTATGAAGTTCAGTTAGTAAGAGACAGAATTTTGTATTGTCTATGATAAATAGATTTAAAAAATGTTGAGGGCCTGAAGCTCCCAATGTGAATTGTTTTAGTTATAAGATTTAGCAAGGCTTAATTTACAATGTTTTCTGCTACCTTTAAAGATGTGTGTAAGAAATTGTGTGATTGTTTGTGTGAAAGAGGAATGCATGCATCAGGAAAAGATAAGTGTGAAGCCATCACAAATATCCAAAGGGGATCAAGAAAAGTGAGAGACTTAAAAAGACCAGGAGACAATCAGAAAACATCCATTGTATCGGATGCTAAACATGTTATGCAGCATTGACAACCTCAGAAGTGAGCAGGCACCCCCGAAGGCGAGACAACAAATAAAAGACAATGATTCATAGAATATCAGGGCTGGAAGGGAACTCAGGAGATCATCTAGTCCAACCCCCTGCTCCAAGCAGGACCAATCTCCAGTTAAATCATCCAACAGTTTTCCACCCCATATCCCTAAATGGCCCCCTCAAGGATTGAACTCACAACCCTGGGTTTAGCAAGCCAATGCTCAAACCATGATAGGAAGCCTGACAATAACCATCAAAGGATGACAGCAGGGAAACCCCAAGATTAACACCACTTAAAAACTAATGATTACAGGATGACATTGCAAAATGCATGGACTCAAATGGAAATTGACAGGTATAAAACTTGGGTGTTTTGCCATGAAAATCTGGGTTCAGTCCTGCAAAGCCTCAGAGCATCATGACCAACAGAGACACCCCAGTATCTTACTCGTGATCAATCTAACTGGCCATTAGATTGACTCGAGTTACAACAAGAGACTGGTAACTATGAACATCAACTGGCAGGACTGTGTGCACGATATGTGTGTGTGTGTGTGTGTGTGTGTGAAATGCATGATGTGTGTGTGTGACTGAAATGCATATGCTAACTGTGTTGTATTCTTAATAAAGTGTGGCATATTGCCTTCCTCTTATAAAAGATTCCATGTGCTCTGTATAGCATAACAGAGAATTGCTCCTGGATGCATGCATCTCTGACCTGCAAGTCATCGTCTGTCTCCGCATCCTCATCCAATGTTTCCTCCTCCTGGCTTGGTCCACTCTTGACTGGCACACAAGCCACCAAAGTATCCACAGTGCCCTTTGCAGTGGAGGTGGGGTCGCCAGCAAGTATAGAGTTCAGTAATTTGTAGAGCCAGCAGCTTGTGGGTGCAGCAACAGAACAGCAGTTTGCCTCCCGTGCCTTGTGATAGGCATTCTCCAGCTCCTTCATTTTGATACTGCACTGCAATGTGTCCTGGTCATGGCCCCTTTTTATCATGCATCGTGAAATCTGTCCATAGGTATCATAATTCCTATGGCTGGAACGTAGCTGTGACTGGACAGCTCCTCTCCCCAAATGGCGATGAGGTCCAACAGCTTGGCATTGCTCCAAGCGGGGGGATCGCCTGGTGTGTGGAGCTGGCATGGCCATTTGGAAAGATGCACTGAGAGCACTGCATGCATCACCGAGCAAACAGGAAGGGGACTTTCAAAATTCCCAAGGAATTTAAGGTGGGGGGCTCACGGTTGGTCACCTGAGGGGAGGTCAGTAAAGTTCAAAGTGATGACCAGAGAGGTGAAAGCAGGCATTGTGGGACAACTTCCAGAGGCCAGTTGCAGCACTATTATCAACCAGAGTGTCTACACTGGCACCATGGCTCTTTCGCACCAGCACAGAAAGCTGCACGCCTCTCATCAGGGTGTTTTTTTCACAGTGCTGCAACTGTGCAGTTTCGGTGCAATAGGTGGCTTGGCAGTGTGTACACATCAGGAGTTACATCAAAGAAAGCTGCTTTACTGTGCAGATACTTGCTAGTGTAGATAAGCCATCACGTTTGTGTAATTTACAGCACCTCCTGGACCATTTAGTACACAAAACTGTACTAACTTGGACTCCCATTGACTAACATTATTTCACGTACATGTAGCATAAACATGGGGATGGGAAGACAAGAGAAACACTAGATAGTTAATTACTTTGGTAAATGGTACATGTGTCTTAATAGTTAATGCTTTTAAGAATAGCATTTACGTTCAGTAACACACTGAAATATTTACGGATTCATTTTCTTCTGAGGTTCTTTCGTGGTGTATTAATTCAAAAGTTTAAGTAGCTTTGTCGTCCATTTATTAAATGTATGGTTTATTATTGTAGGTCAGAATTGAATGTAACCTCTGGAAGGAAAGGTGAATGCAAATTCCCCATGATATGCAGAAACCCAGTTGAAACTATGTTCTGAGGAGAGGACCATTGTCTTCTGATATCCTGTCCCCAGAATATGAAAATCAAATGCTTAAACTGTTAAAGGAACGACTGAACTATTTATGGATGTGATTCTTTTGAGTGAAGACTGTTATGAACTTGTACCCACGGAGAACCTGTTGGTGGGGTTTGAAACACTGCTTGTTAAAAGAGCCCTTTTTGGAGTTGGGTAAGGGATGATCTGGTAAACTTATTAGCATGCATACAAGTACATGTATTGTTTTAATGTTTTCTCTGTTTTGCTGTCATGCTAAGAATAAATGTAGGATTTTCTTGTGGTTTCAATTCATAACAGCCTTAGGTCAGAACAAGCATAACTATGAATAGTTCTGTCTTTCTTTCATACAACTTGGGTCTTTGATCTTCAGCTTCTGGGGAGGAGTCATGAACAGACAATGGTTCTCAAGGCATAGTTTCTAAAAACTGGATTTTTGCATAACTGGAGGTGGGAAGTTTACATTCACCTTCCCCTCGAGAGTTGCGTACAATTCTGGCTCACAATGATACATAAACTCTTCATGTAATTATGAGAGTTTACCCCATAAGGCAGGGGTGGCCAAACTCACATTGGGGTTCAAAATTGTGTGGTGGGATAGGTAGGGAAACTGTGCCTCCATAAACAGCCTGACCCCGCCCCCTATTTGATCTCCACCCATTTTCCACCCCGACTGCCCCCTCAGAACTCCTGACCCATCTAAACCTCCCCCCCCCGCTCCTTGTCCCCTGATTGATCCCTCTGGAGACTCCCCCCCCTCTAACTGCCACCTTCAGGACCCCACCTCCATCTAAGCCCCGGTTCTCTTTGTACTCTGACTGCCTCCTTCAGAGAACCCCCAACCCTAACCACCACCACCCTGAGACCCCCCACTCTATCTAAGCTCCTCCACTTCTTGTCCCCTGACTACTCCCTCCAGAGGCCCCCTACCCCTAATCACCCCCAAAACCCCAACCCCTATTTAAGGCCTCTGATTCCTGACCCCTAGACACACCCCCACCCCCTGACAGGCCTCCAGGGCACCTCCAGGCCTCCCACGCACCTTCCAACTCCCATTTCACCACCCCCCGCCCCGAGACCCTTTGCCTCCTTATCCAATCCCCCACCCCAGGCCCGGCCCAGCCACGGCCCACTTACCCTGCTGCCGCTAAGAATAGCGTGTCTGGCCCATAGCCAGACACACCACCCCGCTGATCCACTGCAGCGCACAGCATTGTCTGGCCCGGAGTCCCCCAGAGCTGCTGCTCACGCAGCCCACTGAGGCCACGGGAGAGGGAGAGAGCGGAGGAGGGGCCAGAGCAGCCTCCCCAGTCGGACCTCGGGGGCCGGTTGGAAGGAGCCTGTGGGCCGGATCCCACCTCTGCCATAAGGGTTTATGGGGAGATGCTTATAAATGTACATATGATATAACTAGAATGATTTATGCTACATATGCCGTGTCACATATTTCTGTAAAGGTTATGATGTAGTGAATCTATTCCTCTTATTTTTATGTATGTACTGTTTGTGTGTTCAAAGTTATGACTTTGGCTGTGTACTTGCTTGATTTCTAAGTACTCTTAGTATGAACATTTGGTCAGCTTCTTGGGAAAGGAATGTGCAAGGTAAGTGCTCAATCAGGAAGCACTTAACAGACAAAAGAGCTTGAAAGGCTCCAATCCACATAAGAAATCTACCTGAATATGGTCAAGACCTGAGTCATGCATGGACATGTGACTTGCCCATGTGATTCCAAATCTCCATTTTGTGACTGGATTCTACAGAGAGAGAGGAGAGGGTCTCCACCCACAAGAGAAAATCTATTTAAACCCCTGGGAGACCCCTCTATTTTGTCTTCAACTGGCTTAAGTGGTAGTGATAGCTGGACCCAGACTAGAGGGAAGTCTAGTCTGTAAAAGAAAGCTCACTGAAGCATCTGAGTGTAAGGATTTTATCTGTATTAGAGATAAATTTGTGTGTTTTGTTTTATTTAATTTGGTATTTCACCTATTTAGAACCACTTAAATCCTACTTTCTGTCTTTATTAAAATCACTTTTTACTTATTAATTAACCGGGAGTATGTGTTAGTACCTGGGGAGGGGGGCCAAACAGCTGTGCATATCTCTCTATCAGTGTTATAGAGGGCGAACAATCTATGAGTTTATCCTGTAGAAACTTTATACAGGGTAAAACAGATTTATTTAGGGTTCAGACCCCACTTGGAATTGAGCATCTGAGTGCTAAAGGCAGGAACACTTCCTAACCTGTTTCCAGGCAAGCCCACAGCTGTTGGGGGACGTGGTATAGACCTGGGTCTAGGTTTGGAGCAGGCTAATGGGCCTGGCTCAAACCAGGTAAGATTCTGAAATCCCAAGCTGCCAGGGCAGGAAAACAGGGGCAGGAGTATCCTTGGCACATCAGTTGGCAGCTCCTAAGGGGTTTCTGTGATCCAACCCATCACAGTAGTATAATGAATCACAAACCTACTTAAACTTAATTCAATAGGATCTCCAAAACTTCTGGCAGGAAATTGTCCTATTTGTTACAAAGGACTTGAAGGATCAAAAAATAAGGGAAGGAAAGTAGAGCAGTAAAGAGGATAAGGAGGTTGTGAGGCATCACAGACACTGAAAACTGTGGTAAGGCAGCAGAGACATTGTCTATAACGTAGAAATAAATGACAGATATTTTCAGACTTCAAGATGAAGAAATTTAAAAAATCAGTGATAATAGGCCTGCAAAAAAAAAAGTAGATTTTTTTTAAAAAAATAGCAGTTGAATGACAAAAATGTACTTAACTCTCTCATTATTTACACAGCTCAAGCACTCAAAAACAAGGAAATTAATAGTTAAGGAGCTCGTAAATCTTTATACTCCCACGTAATAAACACATTATTCTTATCAAGTATAGATGAATGTGTATTCCATCGTAACATAACAATGTTACCTTCAACCAGTTGATGGATTGTGTGTTTCTTTAATGTGTTTTTATTTCCCTTGATTTCAATATCTAAATATTTTCTTTAAATTGGAAATACCAGTTAATATATTATCAATTGACAGTAATACTTTTGGTGGTAAGTTACTTGTAACTGCTTTTTCTCATTGTAATTTAACATGAAAGGTGCATGTCACTATCTATTTTTGGTGAAATCATGTGTGCATGCAACCTGGCATTTGAAGCTGGTTAACGTTGCATAAGTGCATATATAAGTTGTTTCTTTTGGAAGGGTTTTGTGTTGCACTCATTTTACTGATGAAAGAACCCTATTTATTTTTGTGTCAGTCAAGATTTGTGTTATGACACAATATTCAAAGCCTTGGATTTGAGAAGAAAGTGTTCATATACAAAAATCAAAATGTATTAGTCAAACACCCTAAAATCATGAGACTGGCTAAAATCTTATTGTTTATAATCTTAATAATTTTTGGGTTCTGTTTATTTGCCTTTTTGGTTTGAATGTTTGAGGATTAATGTTTCCAAGCTTTCCTCCACAAGGATGAGGGCTGGAGCCTTTATTTTTATTTTTTTATGAAACCCAAAATTCTCATGTAATCATGACTCAAAGAATTTAAGAAAACTACAGAATATCATGACAATTGGAAGAACTGCTTATACATATTCATTAGAGAACATGGACAGTATTTAGCAGGATTTAAGGACAGGGGCAAGGTCTATCTGAGCTATCGAGAGATTATAATAAGTCAAAATGACAAAGTAAGGGTAATTGTTAATGACCTGTAACTCATAAACAGTTTGACAACTGTTCTCTTTATTTTGAAGAAATATTTTATCTTTGTCAATTTTCAGGGCAAATGAACTTTCTAAACAAGAGTTATAAAGGGAATGTGTGTGTGTGTGTGTGTGAGAGAGAGAGAGAGAGAGAAAATAGGGTTTAATAATAGAAGCTGGTCCATACCTGAACTATGGAGAAGCTACCATCTGTTTATAATATATCCTGTCAAACTAACTTTTTTAAATAAATAAATAAATTATAACTTTGGTTCATAAAGGCAATAGTGTTGATGTAACCCCCTGAATCTTCTGTAAGATATTTGACTTGATACCACACGACATTTTGATTAAAAAACTAGACCACAAAATTACCATGGCACATATTAAATTAATTTGTTCTGACTGACACCCCTTTTTCTTAATTGTTGATCATCCCAAACCTATTATTTTTTAATTTTTCTTTTTCTGAATTTCCAACAAGCAACCCTCCTCCCCCCCACCCCCCCACCCCCCAAAAAAAATTCATACAGCTCTACTGCTGATTCTGTGGAGGCCCAGGCTTTCTGATCTGACTAATGGTTATAGTTTGCTGGAATGGCTGAGGAGCTGCTTCTTTTCACAGAACATTGCACAAAACAGGAAAGCGTGAAGCTAAGGGGAAGGAGGTTGCTAGGCCCAGGACCATGGAGCAGTCTCCCAGCAACTGCATTTGATGTAGGTCTGAATGGGGGATAGGAGACTCTTTCCTGTTCCTCAGGAGAGACACTGCTTCCTCAGGTCTGTGTTCCCCCACTGACACTCATTGCAAAGTTCTTGGATCAGTATTCATAACTTGAGATACCAAAATAATAAATGCATAAAAACAGGATAATCGTGTTCAGCAAATAATAACTTTTCCATGGATACCTTATGAGGCATATATTGTACAATATCTGTTGCAATTGTATAACAGTGGTAGCAAAATTACATACATGGTCAGATTTTAATCATATAATGTCACAAATGTTCAAGTGCCATTTACATGATTTGTGGTTTTTGATATTTTTGAAAAAAATATTTTAAGTCATTCACTCCAAACAGCAAGAAGACAAAGCAGAACAATAACTTTCTGAAAGCACATGCCACCATGCAGTTGTCAGTTTCCAGATATACAGCTTACTCCTGTCTTTTTGAGGACTGCTTGAGGTTTAATCCAGGCTGATCAGGTCCTAATATTTTTATCTGAAGTTTCTCTTCATTATACAGTCCCAGGAATGGTTTTGAGAATAACTGTTCAACTGTATCCATTGATAGTGTTTTATAATTATTCATTGTCTATCTAGATATTATTAATACAGAAGATACTAAATAGAATAGAACAGTAGTTCTCAAACAGGGGTACACAGAGGTATTCCAGAGGCCAAGTCAACTTGTCTAGATATTTGCCTAGTCTTACAACTAGCTACATAAAAAGCCCTAGAGAAATCATTAGAAAATAACATTTAATTCAGAAAATGACTTGACTATACTGCTCTGTATACCATACACTGAAAGGTAAGTGCAATTTTTGATAGTCCAACTGATTTATTTTATAATTATATGTTTAAATGAGAAAGTAAGAAATTTCTGTAATAGAGTGTTGTGATACACTTGTATTTTTAGGACTCATTTTGTAACCAAGTAGTTTGTAAGTGAGGTGACACGTGACAATATGCAAGAGAAATTAACTCCTGAATGGGGTACAAATAGTCTGAAAGGGTGGAGACCCACCGGAATAGAAGACATGGAATCGTGTGTGTGTGTGTGTTTGTGTGTGTATGTATATTTACTAATTCTGTTTTTGCAAGATATTTGGAAGTAGACACACAAAAAAAATACCGTGTACTACATCTGTCGGTAAACCCTCCTACCATATTTGTGTCATTTGTACAAATCACATTTTCATATGTTATTAATGTAGGCTTAGGGTAATCACATTGATAGCATTTCTTTAAAAGGTGACTGAAGCTCTATTTGTGGCTACTATATATGTCTGCAGGGCCGGTGACAGGAATTTTGGGTATGCAGATCGTGCGCGCCCCCCCCCCCCCGGTCTCCCGCCGCCCGCGCCCCCCCCCCCCCGCCGGTCTCCCACCGCCCCCCCCCGGCCAGTCTCCCGCCGCCCGCGGGCCCCAACCCCCACATGCGCTCTGTCCGCGTGGCCCGGCCAGGAGAAGCAAAGGGGGGCGGGGAGGAGGCTGCTGGGTGCTGGGGGAGGGGGCTGACGAGCGCTGCAGCGGCTGCCCGGAGCCGCGCCTTGCTCACAGGCCCGGCGACAAGGGGGTACAGCTGCGTACCGGGCCCTCCCCGGATTTAAGGGGCGCCCCCCTTAAGTCCGGGGCCCGGTACAGCTGTACCTGTTGTACCACCCTGTCGCCGGCCCTGTATGTCTGTCAGCTTTAAAGGAATCCACAAAAACAAATGCAGAATTCAATACCAACATTCTTGCTTTCAGGAAATTAAGTTGTGTTTATCAACACTTAAAAATCAAACAAAATATCCCACACAAACATTTCCCTGCAGTGTTTGCAACCCAAACATTTCAGCATTTTGGTAGTGCAGGAGAACTAGAAAGTGAAATTTGTGAGCAATCATAAACTAAGATAAAACTGGCAAAAGCTAAGAGAAAATAAAACAGTCGAGAAGGGACTACACTTTTGATCAAAATGATAGATTATTTTAAGTTTGGAAAATCTTTCAGTGTCACAAAAACAGGAAAGAAAACTTTTAAACACAAGAACAAAAAGATTTTTGCCTCTTTAATCTACAATTTGTTCTTCCCACTACCATACATAGGTGTCCTTCTGGCGTGGGACAACGGAGTCTTTTCCTGGCAGATATGGGATACAGAGGATACTCCCATTGATTTAATTGAGGTTTAATGTTTAATTTCATCATGGCTTTGTTGATGGAAATAATCAAAATTGTAAAGAGAGAGCAATTTTCTTTCAAGATTAGTGGATGAAAAGTTGAAAAATTGAATATGTCAAAGATAAATTTACCTCTCTGTCACAATGGTTTAATAGAAAATGTGTTTTCTCTTTGGGTGAGCTCCTCAGTAGGACACTTGTAAATAAATGTGATAGGTTCATGAGTGATAAATGATTTGAAATAAAATATTTCATATACATATATATACACATATGAAATACATACATATTTTGCCCACGAAAGCTTATGCTGAAATAAACTGGTTAGTCTCTAAGGTGCTACAAGAACTTTTTAGTTTAGGATATGGCCTCAACTTCAAGTTGCTGCTTTGTGCAAAATGAGTCAAGAGCAAATTGATCGGTCCCAGAGTCTTCATGAAGTCCAAGTATAACAGATTAATTATGCAACAGTTGATGTTTAGTAGTCTCAGGTGACAGCTTTCAAATAAATGACATATTGTGTGCACCTACATTTTAAAATAGAATTAAAGCTATACAGCCTTTGAAATTCCCTTATTCTTTCATGATATCTGGTGCACAACCCAAGAGATTCTGGGAATTTAAAATGATATGCATATGTGTGCTTATGTACGTACATTCAGCTACACTAAGCAATATTAAATTTATTAAATGATTCTGGCAGGAAAAATCAAATTACACAGACACAACTCAATTAGGCTGACACTCAATTAAACATACATGTATGTTTGTCTATAGTTATGCCAGCTGAACACCACATCTCAGGAGATGCTTTACTTTAATGGTTGCCTCCATATTTCACCATCACCATTATTCAAGCAAATCACAAAGTGATGAAATCTTGCAGACTAAGTGCCATCCAGATCATCCATATTTCACCAGCTTTTTGTAATTTTTTTAAATGCAAATGTAAGAAGTTTGCCAATTTCATCTGCAACAAAAGTATTGATGGAAGGAATGAGTGACTGTTAAATAAAGAATAAAAATAATACAGCAGGGAAAATCTAAAATCAGCTGTGTGCTTTAACATCTAAGGAGGAGAAATAGAACCATGTGAATTAGGTGACCAGACAACTAGCCTAAATAGCAAATTCCAAATGCTTGAATTAAAGATCATCAACCAAACACGGCTCAAACATTACCTCAGTAGAAGTATGCTTGCATACATAGCTGTGTGACTAATACATTTATAAGAGTTGTGATTTGTTCACCAAAAACCTAGATAGAGGAAGGAAAGTGAAATTAAATTGATCAGGTTTGGGGGTCCCCCCCATAATAAATAAATCAACTGGTTTTAGATGGGAATATCCTTCAAACTAGTAGATACAGTTTTAATGTTATACCACTTGCCCAGGGAAATGATTTGAAAAAGGTAGTTAAGTAGCTATGTGGATGAGAAAGCATATATATATATCAGTCGGGTTTAGTCACTAAATAAGGGCATCAGCCATCAAGCCAGACTGTGAGCGAGAAAGCCTAAAGGGTGATTTCCATTAACCAAATGCTTTTTATAAGAAAAATAAGCCCTCACAAAAGACAGATTTGTGAAAGCTTCCTGTCCTCATGCTAGTCTTTCTCAACTAAAGCAATATTTTATCTTGAACAAAGAGATCAAACTAGTCATACGGAAAACATGTTGTTATTTATTTATTTGCATAATTAATTAAAAGTAATGTTTAGAGGCTCCAACCAAGACTGTGGTCCCATTGTATTAGGTACTGTACAAACAGACAGCCCCTGCCTTGAGGAGTTTTATAATCTAAATAGACAAAACAAAGGAGAGGAGGGGAAACAGAAGTGTGAGGAGCTGTAGTGGCCTGTCCAAGAAAACAAAGACAATCAGCAGCAGAGCTGGAAATGGAGCCTAAGTATTCTGGAGCCTAAGCATGCTGCCCCTCAGAGCTAAGTCTGCAAAGCTATAGCCATAGTGTAATGGGAACCGACCCTTGTTAGCAGTGACCGGGGTCAAATCTGGGACTTTTGGAATGTAATACATGAGCTTCTACTGCATGAAGTAAAAGACACATCTCTATTAACCAAGGCTTTTAGCAGAACTCTACCTAGTCTTGTTGCCACTAAAGGGGGACAAAATGACACCAAGCAGGCATGGGTTACAATAGCAGCACCGGTACTTCACTACTCCAAGGAATTTTAGCTACTTTTAAAATAATGTTTAAAGGAGTTTGCTGAGCAATGCAGATTCAGGATTGTAATTCAGCAGAATCCAGCACAAAATGTGAATATTCCACCATATTATTATTTTTAAAATACCACTTAGTTCCTAAAAAAAATAAAAAAAAATCACACTCAAATGATTGACATTCTCTTCATGACAGCATCTAGTAGTGGTCAGTGAATGTTCTATGCTCCTGCCTTTTATATAAGATAGGGAAACTAGTGTGCTTGTAGCATCCTTGCAGAAATAATGTGTTTAGATTTTTTCCTTGTTCTCACCAATACATCACGTCTGCCTCCTTTTCCTTTATCTCTTTTATTAACTCAACTTATCGGTGTTCTTTTTTAAACAAAAGTTATCCAGTGGTTATTTTTCATGATCACTAGCACTAGGCCCTGTTCTCTGTGTTCTTCTATAACTTTTTCTTGGCTTTAAAATCTCCAAAGAGATTTAGAGCCTAAACCAATGTTTTGGTATGTAATCACTATTTATGAAGGCTCACTGATTGTTGTATTCATGCCATCCCATGTTGCTCTAAGGCAGGGGTCTCCAAACTTTTCAGCCCGAGGGCCGCATTAACTATCAAATAGCAGTTCGGGGGCTGACAACACACTCGAGGTCCAAATAAAAAAGAATCAAAACATGGATGTTGTTTTTACTACACATGAACACTACACATGAACACCTGTTCACTACACATGAACACTACACATGAACACCTGTTCACTACACATGAACACTACACATGAACACTACACATGAACACCTGTTCACTACACATGAACACTACACATGAACACCTGTTCACTACACCTGTTCACTACACCTGTTCACTACACATGAACACTACACATGAACACTACACATGAACACCTGTTCACTACACATGAACACTACACATGAACACCTGTTCACTACACATGAACACTACATATCAACCCCCCAACTGACCCACCCAGCCAGGTCTCTCCCCCCCAAACCTCCTTTCCTCCAACCCCCAACTGACCCACCCAGCCAGGTCTCTCCCCCAAAACCTCCTTTCCTCCAAACCCCTCCCCCCCAACTGACCCGCTCAACCCGGTCTCTTCCCCCCCCCCCCCCAACTGACCCGCTCAACCCGGTCTTTCCCCACAGACCGTTTCGCCGCCTGGCAGTGGGTGGCTCCTTGTTTCGCCGCCTGTAACTGGGTGGCGGTGCGGCGCGTCCCGGCCCCAGCTCTGAGCTGTCCCTGGCTGGCGGCGGCAGCGGAGCACGCGGCGCGTCCCGGCCGGCGGCGGAGGCGGAGCACGCGGCGCGTCCCGGCCCCGCGGTGGCAGCGGAGCACGCGGCGCGTCCCGGCCCTGCGGCCGGCGGCGGCAGCGGAGCACGCGGCGCGTCCCAGCCCCGTGGCTGGTTCCCGACCGATCTCCACGGGCCGGATGAGAGGGCCTCGCGGGCCGCAGTTTGGAGACCCCCTGCTCTAAGGGACAATCCCTCGTGAAAAGTGTTATTTACATCTTGTTTTAGGGGTTCTCAAACTCTTCCATACTGTGGGCCGTGTTATTGGACCATATGGCTTTCTCATTAGCAATTATAAAACATCATTTTTGGCAACTAAATCAATTACTTATATGGAACAGTAATATTAGGGAAAAAATGATGAGTTGAGGCTGATTTAGCAGAAACAAGGCACTAGAACTAGCAAGCAGGCAGTCGGCTCTGCCTAGATCACCATCAGACACCCTCTGATCTAAACTGTGCCTTTAAAGGCATTTTCATTTATCTCAGCAGAATGTCAGAGATCACTATATGAGGTGCTCATAAGTACCTGAAATGAAAAAAACTGCTCTTTTTGTACCATATCAAGTTTTACTTTCAGATTACTTACAGATTATCTTTCTTTGAGTCATTTCCAGTTGTGCGTTCTCCATCAGTTTATTCACATCTCTGCCTGAATCTTTCTTCAAGCAGTCCTGGCTGCTTTTCAGACAGCCTCTTCAAAAGAGCAATATATGCTTTTAACCCTTGAACACAGAATGAAAGGTGAATGTGGCATGATAAAGTCAAGAGTAACCTTTCTTTTTAGAGACTCTGTTTTCTTCAGGGCAACAGGATAGTTAACCAAATTAAAAACACAAACAAAAAGGCTCAAACACCAGTTTATTATCACTTGTGATCTAGCCTTTAAATAACTCTTAAATCAACCCCTGCACTAGAATCTAATGACAGGGCTAAAACTCTCTGGGATGAAAGCTATTGAAGTACTATTGCGGTGCTATCCATTAGCGCTGCGAACCTGTCCACTGTCAGAGGCAAGATTAGAAGAATTAAAGTTATTTCACAAGAAGTAGAAAAGCAAACATGATTTATATTCTTAGCTGACCCTGTGCTTCATGAAATCTTCAAAAAGCCATAGGAACTGAAAAGAAAAAAAATACAAGAAACAGTATGAAATATATGTAGAGTATATTTCTCCTTCATTTTACTGAAATGATATAGAACGTGTGTTTATTTAAAATGTTTCTGTAGAACATTTAGAAACAAAAGATCCTATGATTTAAGGATGGACTTTCCCTAATCATACTATCTTCAAATTCTCAAGCAGTTAGAATAGGAGATAATCTAGTGTGGTGTATGTAACTATGAAAAGGGATTATCTTTGTGTTGTGTATACTGTGCCTTTTGCATTTCTATAAATGAATTGTGAAGATCAGTGACCTTATTTGCTACAGCCTCTGTAGAGGAAGAATACACTACCTTTTCTCATGAAGACTTTACCCTTGTCCCTTTTGATTTATTACTAATTCTAAACAAAGTGAGAATGTCTGTCTGATCTTTGTGTATGGAGTACTGCAAACATCTGGAACCCCAAGTTTTGTTTCTGACTCTCTATGATCTTATTCAGATCTGTTAATCTCTTTGTACCTCTATTTTCCCATCTGTAAAACAGGTGCAATAACAGTTCCTCATAAGCTTAAGATTTAAATATAACCCTTCTCCTCTGATCATATTGAAATATTATCATATTGCATTTTATGCAAAAAATAAGTGGTTGCCTCCATGTTGAGGAATCCAATGCCAACTAAACAGAACACAAGCAAACAAATAAAACTGCAAAGGAAAAGATTAAGGATAGTGAGAGAGCATCTCTTTGTTCTGCATGCCTGAGTGTACAAGTTGGGTACTGGAAAAATCTTTCTTTTGTACCACACTCCTTTTTCACAAGGGTTTGCAGCTCAGAGCCTTCTAGTTGCTGCTGTAGCAGACAAGTTGTGTTCTTTCCTTGTGTGCTGGTGAAGTGATGCAGAAGGTTAATGACTGGGGTTGCAGTGTAGCTGCCTCATGAGTTTATTACAAGTCTCATGGCATTTTCCTGAGACCCCTTCAGGTTATTACCTAAGAATCTCATCTTTCCTTTAAACAATGTATGTTTTTCTGTCCCTCACGATTGTGGATAAAACCTCAAAATGCTGAACCCTAAATGCTCTAACAGCACAAGCCAAATATATATTACAAAAAAAACCCCACAGCTGAAATTGATTTTTAAAGCCCATTTTATAATATTTTGGAACCTGACTCCTGCATTTTGAATGCTTAGGGTTGGTAATACGGAAGTTGGGAGAGGTGCAAGGAGTGGTGAAGTACTGGAGACGGGAAGTCTGGATTATACACATTGTGAGTGTCATACTATATGCAGCCACAAACCTCTTTTAAAAATAGGTCTTTATTAGGGAGAACAGCAACAAGGCACTAGTAAAACAGGATGGGTTCCATCTTTGAATCTAAAGACCACACACCAGTTCCTGGAATTTATAATATGGCATGGAGACATCTAGTGGCTGAAAAGTACAACTACAAGAAAATATCATCACAGTGGGACCTTGCTGACCAGGTTTCTCAAACACATTAATTAAACACAATCATTAATACCATGTACTTAGACAAATGGCTAGTTTTTGTCTATAGTAAATATGAGAAAAACATCAATTTGTTTTAGAGTTCTATCCTGAAATTATATGCCCATATCACACATTGTCTTCACTATCAACTATCACTATCACTGCTGTCTTCTTCAGTAAGGATTGCATGCTTTGTTCCATTTCTCCAGGGGTTCTTCATCATTTCTTCTCTGTGGATGACTTTGTAAGGAAAGATTTTCTAATAGTCCTTTCTTCAACCCAATTTCTACACATCATTCTCTGTCTTTCTCTTGGGGTTCTGTGGCCCACAAAAAAGTCTCTCTAGGCTATTGAAGATCTTCATTTTAGAACTACTAAACTGTCATTTTTTTGCTTTCAAAGAAGTGGACAGATTGTGTCATAATTTTTTTCTGCATCCCATAACTAGTGAACTACAGTAATTTCTGTTACCAGACTGTGAGACCAAAATCCTGATCACATAAGAAGACAAATGTCTGGTCAGCAGTTAGTCTCATTATATGTTTTGTTGGTAAAACTTTCTCTATAGACATTACAGAGTGATTATGGTTAATGGGAAATAGGGGAATATAGATTTTTTTCCTCATTATAATTGTTTATCTGTGACTGTCAAATATGGATGGAATTCCATAAAGATGATAGAATATTTGCAGTTTTAAAGGCTTTATGGTTGTAAATCAATGTTAAGTTGAGGTATACGTCATGTGTTTTATAACCACCACCAGAGACTATTTAACATCAACTGTTTCATAATTGATCCATTAAGCTTAGACTTCATGATGACTCTTGGGAGGGGTATGCATTTATGCCTTTTCCATTCACTCACTCAATTTTTTGTCCTGTGGGGAATTTAGTGTGTTTTATTCTCTAGTTAGCTGTTTGTATTCAGTTAAAAGCTGAGTTGCCTAGGTTGCGATACTGGCTTCTTTTCACTTCAATGTTTCTTTTGACTAAGAAGAAAACACAGAAGAAGTGCATTCATGTTCTTACAGAATGTGATCGGTCCTGGTTATGAACTGACCACTTTGGGGAAGATGTACTGAACTTTCAACATTGATATAAACCCAGAACTTTTTTCAAAGTTTGGATTGTCTCATCCTAAGTATCTTCTATTTCATAAATGCCAGACTCCATACTAATTTTATGTGAGATCCATAGTGGGAATTTGATACAGATGGACCCAAACCAAAGTCCTCATCAGACACCCTGGAATTTTGGCAGAGTTTGAAGCCATATTCAAATTTAATGTTTGAAACCTAAGTCTAGGTCTTAAAAGGCTTGGCAGCTTCTACAGAGCCAGCTGCTCTCTTTGCAGCCTGGGTACTGAATGTGGTACCAGTCAATTAAAGAAAACGAAAAAGAAAAAAGAGAGAGAGAGAGAGAGTGGGAAATGAGTGATCACAGAAATTATCATCTAATGATGCTTAACTCATCAACAGGAAAAAAATGCTAGGTGAGAAAATAATTAGCTATTACAAATATAACAGCTATTCAGCGATAGCAGGTAAGCAACGTGACATTTGTAAGAATACACATTATTCCTCACTAATGTATTGGAATTTTTTGAACAAGTTAACAAAATAGTGTGTAATAAAAACAAAGAAAATAAGAAAGGTTGTTTACACTTTCAAAAAGGCTTCTGAGAAAATAACTCAATTGGAATTTATAAATGGACAGATTTTCAAAGGCCAGAATGGCTCATTATGATTATCCGTTCTGATCTCCTACATAACAAAGGCCATAGCACTTCACTGTGTAATGCCTGCAGTAATACTGTCACTTTGGGGTACAGTAGAACATATAATTTAGAAAAATCTAATTTTGAATTAGAAATTTAAAATGATGGAACAAGAGGAGATGCTGAGAGAACTGGGATTATTTAGTCTACAGAAGGGAAGAGTGAGGGGAGATTTGATAGCAGCTTTCAACTATCTAAAGGGGGTGTTCCAAAGAGGATGGATCTATACTGTTCTCAGGGGTAGCAGATGACCGAACAAAGAGCACTGGTCTCAAGTTGCAGTTGGGGAGGTCTAGGTTGGATATTAGGAAACACCATTTCACTGGGAGGGTGGTGAAGCACTGGAATGGGTTACCTAGGGAGGTGATAGAATCTCCATCCTTAGAGGTTTTTAAGGCCTGGCTTGACGAAGCCCTGGCTGGGATGATTTAGTGAGTGTTGGTTCTGCTTTGAGCAGGGGATTGGACTAGATGACTTTTGTGATTCTAATGTACCACATGCTTTGTTCCAAAGGTTAATTACCCCCCTTTCCCCCCCCACACACAGTTGGTTTTGTTAAGAACCATATTTCTAGTATGCATTTGACTAATTTCAGGTTCCTGCCACTGGATCTTGTGATGACTTTTTTAGTTCAATTAAAGACCCCTGCAGTATCAGAAATATTCTTCTCATATAGGTACTTTTAGACTGAATCATCTCTTGTATATGGTAAATATATGGAGCTTGTTTAGCCTTCACTACATGTTAGGGTTACCAGACCTGGAGTCATTCTTGTAGCTCTTTTTTTTTTTTCTTTTTTTTTTTTTTGAGCCTTTGAAATTTTTAAGGATACCTTTTTAGATATGGACCCAAGATCTGAATGCAGCATTATTGTAATGATCTCTCTATTCCTGAACACAGAAGTAATACCACCTCCTTACTTATTCTCAATATTCCCCTACTTATAAGACTAAGGATTATGTTAGCCCTTTTAGTCACCACATTGCACTGGGAGCTCATGTTCAGTTGATTGTCTGCCATGACTCCCATTAAATCCTTTTCAGAATCACTGCTTTCTGGGGTACAATCTTTTGTGTGTTACGTACATTCTTGGTTCCTACATGTATGGCCTCCAATTTGGCTGTATTAAAACACATGTTCAAAGGAGCTCGGCTAGTAAACTGATCTCTCATTATAAGTATTTGCTAATCCAGCCATTTCTGTGTCATTTGAAAACTTGATCCACAATAATTTCTATTTTCATATAAATCAAAGATCATTGATAAATATATTAAATAGCATTCGGAAGATCTTTGTGATTCCACTAGAAATACCTAGCCTTGTCATATATTAAAAATGGTTCAGAGATAGTAAACTGCAAATAAGGTGATTTTTACTGTTGTATTCAGCAGTTAGATACAATGGTACTCAGTACTTTAGTGAAGCTCAGACAAACAGTGTATATATATATTTTCAGATATATAGCATATATGAAAAGGTGGGTTACTAGCATTCTACACATGCTGATACTGAAGATCTGAGCTACAAAATAATCATAGAAAAGGTGTTGATGGTGGTTTTCCCACAATCCCATAGTCACACTAACACTCCCACTTTTTCTGTAGTCAATCTATATATATAAAAGTCAAATGGTGTATGTATGTATGTACATAAGCTTACTCCTTCCACACCGTTTGAGCTAGAGACTTGAAATTTGGTACAGTTAGAGGTCTTGGGGTCCTAATGACCGTAAGAGTCAAAAAAAATTCAAATCTCACCTCTGATGCCCCCCAGGGGTGAAATTCTTTAAAGGCCAATCACATCAGCTGGGCAGCTGCTGTTCTCTGTGACATAGTTCTGATGTCATAATACCCCCTCCAACAGACACCGCACTCGCTCAGCTCTCTGCCCCTCCCCCCTCCAACGGAACCCCGCACACGCTCAGCTCTCTGCCCCTCCCCCCTCCAACGGAACCCCGCACACGCTCAGCTCTATGCCCCTCCCCCCTCCAACAGAACCGTGGAATCCCTCAGCTCTCTGCCCCCTGCCCACCTGCGATGGACCTGAGTTGGGTTTGGTCTGACGGTAAGTGAGGTGGGGGTTTCGAGTTTGGTCGGGGGTGAAGTGGGGGTGTCGGGTTTGGTTGGGGAGGTGAGGAGGGGGTTTGGGGTTGGTTTACAGGGGGTAAGTGAGGTGTGGGTGTCGGGTTTGTTTGTGGTGGTAGGTAGGGGTGTCGGGGTTGGTCGAGGGGTAAGTGAGGTGGGGGTGTCGGGGTTGGTCGGAGGGGTGAGGTGGGGGTGTCAGGTTTGCTCTCTGCCCCCATCCAACAGACCCCACACTCGCTCAGCTGTCTGCCCCTCCCCACCTCCGACTGACCCGAGCAACACTGGGTATTTTCGCTAGTAGAATATAATAGGTTTAGCTAATAGGTAAATAAAAAAGGTGTTTTTCAAATCACCTTATCACAAGGTGTTACAGTTTTCAAAGCTGGAACAAGGATATAGCACTATTATTGTCCTTTCCACTCTCACCATTTGAGATCTGGTGCAGTAACTCCATGGTCCATGAAAGCTAAAGGACCCACTTCAGTTTACCCTAGCTGGGTGTCTGGCCTAGTGGCTTCACTTAAACTGCTAGCCTTACACCAATATTTTTTCTCTTTTATCTGAACAAGTCCTCTCCCCTTGCCACACTTCCTTCAAGGTGCTGCAAATGTTATCACCTTGAATGGCTTCCTTTACTGTTAAATTTCTGGAGCATGCACAAAGACGCCTCAAGATAGAAGCTGGAATTACCAACCATGGGCTAATTTAGGGGAAAACTGATCACCACCACCAGAGGTGTTACTACCATTTTGTAATTACTTGGTGGGGAAGGAGGTGGGGCGGGGATGAGGGCCACAATAATATATACCATGAAAATAAAAGATTAGGAGGTGTTATTGATCTTAATATTGGCTAGTTAGTCACAGCACCGAATTAGTTTGGCCAAGCAACCCTCTAACTGCTGTCATCAAACTCAGCTCTCATCAGTCTCCGTCAGCCCTCGCTTGTCTCATTAAGTTATTGGCTGCAAGCTGACAATGGGAAAAGAATGCTGCACTGCAGCATAAGACTCCTTTGTACTTCTGGCATCATAAGCTGTTTGCTAATCTAAAGAGAGCTCTTCCAGTTCCCTAATGTTTTTAGATCATTAGTGGCCCTTACATGATGCAGGTGAATAGGGCTTAGGAGAGATCAAAACACGTAAATTTGACAAGCTACAGTGATGCCTACAGCTGAACATAACCATTGTGGTTAACTGTATACTGTCCTCTAAATTCAACAGTGATTACCTGAAAGTATTGCTGACCTCACAGCGAATGTGAATGTTCTTGCAAAAAGCCAACTAATTAGAAGTAGCCTGTTTTAAGTAAGTGAAATATCCCTTTGCTTATAATGTCAGTAATTAGAGCAGGGAAGAAGACTTTAAAATGAAAACCCAGCTGTCAGTCACATCCTCACAACTGTTGGCCTCTTGCCCACAAATCTATTACTGACTGCAGTTTTACACTCCTGTATAATTCCTATGAGTCACAGTGTTGTGCAATTAAGGCAGAGTCTTGAATGTAAAATATAGCACACTTTTGCTAACAAAGTATCCTGGATGTATAGTTGAGCAAATTAAAAAAGCTAAAGATACCTTGATATACCCACTGGCCATCAAACACTTGCAGACTTCACGTTTTCAGTCAGAGTGGAGAAACACCAATAGTTTGCTGTCTGCTCCAGCACTTTAAATTTAGAACTCACTCCTGCCGTCTTCATTCAACTCCCCATTGATTTCTGTGGGAATATGGCACACAGAAAGATTGCAGGATCAGGTAATTAGTAAGTATGATAGATAACAGTAACTATGTTGTAATATTGTATTATCCAGGAGGGGAAGGGGATTGTTATCTATTTTTGGAAACACGCCAAGAGGTAGAAATGTTGAAAAATTAAAATGGTTACGGCTTACATCAGTCCCCAGAATTCCTTATCATCTATGGCTGAATGCTGAGCTGTCCAGCCATCACTGTCAGCCTGCCCTTTTTTGCTCTCAGTTTTGCCTTTCTACTCTTGCCCGATGCCACTGGACTGCTGTTTACATGGTATTCTGATCCTACTGCCAAGCTGTGATAATGCTTTTGATTGTTCTTTTTCTACATAAACATCCTCAGATGATGCACTACAAAACTAATTGAACTTCAGTAGAAAACAACAGCATCTCCAACTGGGCTATGTGGATTAAATATATTAAAATGGTGTCTTTTTAAACACATCTGATATGTAAAGATGCAGAAATTGATCCTATAGCCTTGTTGTCTGATGGATACTAAACAAAGTAGATTGTTTACTTTATCAAAATATTTAACAGAGGTTTCCATTTAGGCCTAAACAGTTAGGTCAACCCAGCTACATCGCTCGGGAGTCTGAAAAATTCATAACCCAGAGGAGCATAGTTAAGCCAACCTAACCTCCAGTATAGGCACTACTAAGTTGTGGAAGAATTCTTCTGTTGACCTACCTACTGCCTGTTACGGAAGTGGATTAGCTACTCCATAGGGAGAACCTCTCCCCTCAGCGTAGATCAGGGATTGGCAACTTTGGCACATGGCCCCCCCAGGGTAAGCACCCTTGGCGGGCCTGGATGGTTTGTTTACCTACCATGTCCACAGGTTCGGCCAATTGCGGCTCCCACTGGCCGCGGTTCACCGCTCCGGTCCAGTAGGGGTTGTGGGAAGTGACAGCCAGCACCGCGCAAAAATGGCAAAACTTCATACTCCCAGGGATCTTTAGCTGGTGCAAATGGCCATAGTTCTGTTATTTCACTGGATTTTTGATAGTGGGAATGCTGTATGTGTGTGTAAAGTCCTTAGAAATGTCAGCTGGCATGGAATGTGGCTGCCTGTCTTTATTCCATCACCTGCCAGGCATATTACTTGTCAGCTCCTTCATGAAACCATGAGCAAAGGTGCGTACCAGGCACAGTCCACCCCTTTCCCCAATGTCTTTTCCTTTTGCAGTGTGAGGGAGATCCTGGTAGATGCCTAACTTGAGTGCACCAGGTTGCAACCCCTTTTCAGGCTCCTCCTGGACCTGCTTTTTCTCCCCCCACCTTCTTGTTTATGCATACCCTATTCATGGCCCCAAGAAGTTTTGAGACCTCCTTGTCAACTTCCTCCTAACGATGGCTAAAGTGGAGAGGATGTTGGCTGAGGGGGTTCGCCGTGACTGTTCCTCATTCCATTCACATATCCAGGCAGACTTCCTTTGGGCTGTGTTCACTGGCTCCTTTAACACTTTTGGGGAGCAGTGGGTGCTATCCGAGGTTCTCCGCTTTTTGTCCCCTTCATGTTCCCTACTTTTGACCTTTTCACCCTCACATCTATCCTGTTTTTTCTTCTGATGTGCCCCATATTTAAGCTGGGGGAGGGACCTTTAGCCATGGGTGGGTTTATACCCACCTGCTTCCCAGAACCCAACAGGAGCCAAACAGTGAACACCATAGACCTGTGCTCCATCATCTATACCAGTTACCAGTTTAACACTGCATGCACTTTGAAGTGTTGGTTTGGGACCCATAACAATTTAAGGCCTGGTCTGCTTAGCAGCTACCTCTTTCTCATAGGGTGGAGCATAGCACTGGGGGTCAGCTAAGGTAATCAAGATTACATCCAGCTGGCTTAAATGGGTAGGGAGAGCAGAGCATTTTCAGGGAGACTTTTGCCTGTGGAATTCATTTCCCTTCTAGTCAATGGGAGCTTGAGTCTGTTGAGCTTCAGGATACATTGCATACACAAGAGCAAAGCTGCTTTTCAGATCGGAGTGGTCTGAGAGTGCTTATGGTGAGAAGTTACTGATCATTTTGATGTAGCATCCTGTTGGGTTAATTGGACAATGAAAAATCTATAGTTTCCTATTTCTTTTGAGTGATTAGAAATTGGTAAATGAGCCTAAAACATTTTGCTATGTGCAGCATAAAAACATGTTAATAACTAATTACATTAAAATGTTGCACAAAGAAGAGCAAATGTTTCCTTGCATAAGATACTTGCTTATTTATAAATAGGCAGAAAAGCTACAGATAGTAGGTACTTCACTCAGAATAAATACTTGTGTAACAAATTGTTTCTGATTTTCCTTTTCTTTAAAAACGATTGAAAATTTTCTTATCAGCTCAGAGTTGTGATTTTTCTCATAATGGGGAGAAATGGGAGGTTTGGAGAGAAAGTCAAACAATCTCCGAGTTCTACAATGTCTTGATTTTGAAATAGGTTTTGCTTGTTTTGATGTTTTATCTCTGATTTGCAAACACTGATTGCTGACCATTATTCATATTACTTATAGAAATTCCATTGTAATATACAAGTATAAGAATTAATCATTATTGTAAATTAATCATTATCGTAAACATATGTTTAAACTTTTCAGCATTTCTTTTACCAGATGATGCAGATGGCTATCCCTAGAATATACATGCTCCAGTTTCTCATCAAAGAAAAGATCAACTTAGCTTGGTTTTAGCTTTCTACTCAGCAAATTACCCTTTCTGATTACCCTTTAAATTTTTTCTGCACTAAAAAATCAGAAGAGCAGAAAAAATGGCATCCTTGGTTTGCTTTCTTCCTGTTTGTTTTCAGTAAATTGGAGTTTAGAGTGTACATATATCCCCCCATAGGTTAAAGCTCCCCAAATAGTAGCATTTCACATACTTTCACTTATTGATTTGCAGTGTAGAAAAGGGGACAGAACTTCTGTTCTTCAGCAGAGGCCCTTCTGAAAGCAATCAACAGCCTATCTTTGTCAGAATATACTATCGAAGGACCTGGAATGTTGTATAGAAATGTGGAATGTGTAATGCAGCATCTTTCAGTGTAAACAGGAATTAAACTTTGACATATCGAGCATGTTAATCATTATCCAAATGGTAATGTCACAATAATGCAGCTGGAAGAGACTGAAGAAAGAGAGGTCCATCTGCCATTAAAGCGTTTATTGATTGAAGGTTAATGTTGTGTGTCTAAAAGATCACTCTGCATCTTTCTAATAATCAAATAAGTACGGAATGGAATGACTGACTAAACTGCTTGGGTGGATGTACACTTTATTCAATATAGGATATCAGCATTGATTGTTCAGCGTAATATCCAGAGTCTAAAAAGATTTTATTCCTAAACCTTCACAGCTGTCTCTTTACTGGAAATGCCCATATATACTCCAACTTACCAGATGGACATTAACATTTATTTACATTGTCCATTTTCAATTTGTGTTTCTATTTCCTTTTAAAGTTCTCATAAGATTTTATCTAAAAACAGGGAATTTGTGCCAGTTTCTGTCTTGTGCTGAGATTCACTTGGCATAGGAGAGGGAGGGACCCAGCGGGAAACGTTTTACACCTTCCTGATTCTTGTGATGCCTCCATGCTGGCTCAAGCCCCTTGGTATAAATCAGCAAGGTTCCTTAATTGCTCTAACATATGCTGGTGATTGCAGATTCTGTGGCAATATATCAGGGATGGGCAAACTTTTTGGCCTGAGGGCTACACTGAGTTCGCAAAATTATATGGCGGGCTGGGTAGGGAAGGCCCCGCCCCCCAATCCGTCCCGCCCCCTGACTGCTCCCTCAGATTCCCTGAACCATCCAACCTCTTGCCCCCGACCTTGTCCCCTGACTGCCCCTTCCGCTTCTAGAGACCCCTAACCACCCCCCAGGACCCCACCACCCTACCCAATTCCCCTGCTCCCTGACCCGTGACTGCCCTAACCCCATCCACCCTCCCACCCCCTACCCACCACCCCAGAACCCCACCCCCATCCAACCCACCCTACTCCCTGACTTCCTGCCCAGAGCCCCCCAAACCACCATCCCAAAATCCACCCTGATCCCCTCCTTACCATAGCTGCTGGGTGCGGCTCCGGGGGTGGGGAGAGCACACATCCCGGGGCCCCAGAGCTCTGCCCACGTGGCCCGGCTCCAGGAGAGGGAGGGAGCATGCTGCCCCCACCCCCAGAGCTCTGCCCGTGCAGCGTGGCCCTGAGGGAGGGGGGAGCGCACTGCCCTGCCCCCTGGAGTGCTCCCCCCATGGCGCGGCTCTGAGAAAGGCGGGGAGCACACTGCCCCAGCCCCCTGGAGCGGTCCCCACGCGGTGCGGCTCCAGGGGAGGGGTGAGCATGCAGTCCCTCCCCCCCCAGCGCTGCCCAGATGGTGGGGCTCCGAGGGAGGAGAGAGTGCACAGCCCCAGCCCCCTGGAGAGCTGCCCGTGTGGCGCAGCTCTTGGGGAGGGGCCGGGGGCAGCCTTCTGGGCCAGACGAGAGGGTCTCGTGGGCCGGATCTGACCCACGGACCATAGTTTGCCCACCCCTGGAATATATGGTGTTTGTGAACTGTTACAGTGCAGGAACACATTGGTTTAACCCCAATTCCACCTCATAATGCCCCTCTTCCAGGGGTAGGGGCATTTGGTGTAGGAGTTAGCTACATCACTTTACATCTCCTCTATGCTGGTACATTCTCAGCTGGCCAGTTTCTGCCCCTGTTACCAGTGTTGCCCGGCTCAGATGGCACATAGTGGCTAGAACAGGGAAAGAGAATCTGGGCCTTTATATTTAAGAGGGGTTGAGCAAGTTCCTAGAAAAGTCTGTTTATTCCTGCCAATAGTAGTGGACAACCTACCCACTGCTGGTGATTCCGGAAGATTGAACTACAACTCAATTTGACCTTGGAGTAGCAGCATGAGAGTAGAGGAAGCTAAATAAATGTTTCTCTCTATGGTGATCTCTCTATGACTGGTTGGCCCAATCAAAAACCTTTTCAGATAGCCCCAGATTGTGTACCTCCCAATAGGCTGCTTTTCTTCCAATCTTTCTCTCTGGTGTGGTCTACACTAGGGACAGCGATCAATCTAAGATACACAACTTCATCTACGAGAACAATGTAGCAGAAGTGGACATACTTAGATCCACTTACTGCAGCGTCTTCACGGTGATCCCCCGTCGACTCTGTCTGTGAATCTCATTGTGGTGGAGTACAGGACTCGACAGGAGAGCACTAGTGATCAATTTATCGCATCTAGACTGGATGGGATAAATCGACCTCCTATGGATCTATCGCTACCTTCCTATTCAGCAGATAGTGTAGACATATCCTCTGACTCTGTGAATTTTTGTTGTTGTTGTTTTGTTGTGGAAGACAGTCATGTATCTGAACACCAGATCCGACCCTTTCACCATCCCGAAATAGGGGGATGGTTAAATATGGATCCAGATGCTACAACTCTTTCATAGACTGAAAGCTCCAAACTCTCTCAAATAGGCTGAACTAGAATGTGGAATCAGAATATACTGGACCTATGGGAGAATTCTCATTCAGATTATGATGCAAACTTTATGGCTTTGGCCCATTTATTTGCAAAATGTAGAGAGTAAGATGACTCATGAACGTTTTGATTATCTTGTTTTAATGATCTGGTTTAAATGTGGTTGCTGTGACAAATCTTTCCTAGAGAAGGGAAAAGGCATGTTAAGAAAATTGGTTTTGAAAGAGCAGTTTTAAGTTTGCTTTTCTCTTTCTTGTGTTGCCCTGAGTTTGAATGGCTTTCCTGGCTGCATTTGAGCTGAATACTAAAATGCAAAACAACATCACAGCATAGAGGTGACTCCCCATTATCTTTCTCTCTCTTTCCTCACCCTTCGTGAGAGTAACAGGCAATGCCTAGTTGGTGTGATGTGGATTTCATCAATCTGTACATTATTATTGTCATCTGGCTTCCTCTCTCTGGCCTGATCTGGTAAGGATGTCTCTTAGGATGAGGACAACAAGGGTACAGGAGTGTAATGCTGGATCCCTGGGTCCCAAAGGACTGTGGGGATGGCCACCATGATCATAAAGCTTCCTCTTTCCTTCTTTGTCAGCCAGCTTTCATATCCCTGCATCCACTTGCCAAATTTCCCTCCAGAGTTTTTTTGAAGCCCCAAAAGGTGGAATAGCCCAGCCTCTCATTATTTTGCCCACAAATTAGGCCTAATTTCCTCCATACCAATTCTAGTTAATTCCAGTCCACTGCTGCAGTTGTTTACCAGACATGACCTTAACACAGTCTTAGAATTGCAACATTAAACATTTTTGTTTGGACTAATACAGTTTTCACGTCTCCCTTTTTCTCTTTAACATTTGTTTTTATAGGTTATTTTGACGTTTTATGAACTTTCATTCACTTTTTCACAGTTGTGCTCACAATAAGGGTAAACGTATAGGCTCAATTATCACAACCGATCCTGTTAATGCACACTAATTGTTCCCTGGTATGTTTTGATCTGCCCCACTTTGAAAGAGGAATAGATCAAAGAGCAATAAGGAATAATTGGGATGCATTAGCAGGGTCCACAGTGACACTTAGTGTGCATCAAGCTAGATTCACACCCCAACTTGCTGCGAACAAAATGTTAATATAGACAAGCCTTGTTATGAATTAGCTTACTCCATTTTGGAAGTGTATTAAACCAATTTGGAGTAAGGCACTCTTATTCTAGAAGACTAGCATCTACCCTGGAATTTAACCAGGAATAGCTATGCTGGAATAATTCCCATGTCCAAAAGCCATTAGGTGCTTCTGAAATTTGTTTCTTAGCATACCAGGGTTCTGGTCCATGTCTCCTAGATACTATAGTAATATAAATAAATAAATAAAATAAAAATGCATGCACATAATGGAGCAGAGGTTCCTTCAACCTTAACTTCCATATTTCCTGAGTTTCATGCCTTTAAATTTGTAATCTTAATATTAATGCCACTTTGTACTTTAACATAATGTTTGAATGCTTTTATGGTGTGTTGTTATCTGTGTTGTGATAACACTGAGAAACCCTGCCCTGGATCGGGGCTCCATTGTATCAGGTAACAAAACAAGAAATGATCCGTACCTTGAGGCGGTTGCAATCTGCTTCCTGTTGCCTGGACTGACTCTTTCTAGTATATACAAATGTCTCATCCAAGGACAGTCAATTTGTATTAAATATAGGAAACATATCTATTGGGTTCTTTTTAGGCTGTAAAGATGTAAATAAATAAATAAATAGTCATGTTATTTGTTAATGTCATTTTTTGTTGAAGGAAATTCCATGCAGTTTTCTAGCATCAGCAAGAACCACCCACATGTACAGTTTAAACATTAGACTCTTGGTATTTTATACATAGAAGCTTCCTCCTGCTAAATATGTGTTTTGAGGGGATTTTTTTTTGCACAGCGATGTGTTTCTTACTCATTTCTCAAGATACTGTAGCATATAATATATCAAGTTAAGGGCCTAGTCATTACCTTGATACATGAGATTCATTTGAGTGGTTGCAAATGGTGTGGCTGCTACAATGGCATGAATCAAATGGAGATTTTAGGCAAGAACATAAAAGGGCATATTTAAAAAAAATACATTAATGTTATCCTGTGGCAATTTGTCTATGTTCTTGAACACAGTCGCTAAACGTGCAATGCATGATAGAAAGTAGAACAAAAACGTAATCAGTTTTTCCCCCAGGAAATTACAGAACTCTCCAGTAGGCTACGTACAAGGGTATCTTTTCAGTAGCAGTTTTACTCTCAATAGAGAAAATTCCCTTCTTTAAGCTGCACCTTTCTTATATATTCTCTACTTGCTCTGTGTATAAAACTCCCATTATATTCCAATGGAATTTCTCTGATGAAATTAATGCAGACTCTACTTCACTCACCTTTCTCTGCTATGTTCAATGCAAATTGTGTGCAAGAAAATTAGGGCTTAGTTTGTGGTCTCTGTCATGACTACAGGCAGCAAGAGCAGAACAGTAACAATGTTGAAAAGGCTCATTAGTGTGGGATTAAAAGACAAACTGTGAGCTTCAAAATGTAGAGTAGTTGGAAAAAAATGATGAAACAATTTTCTATGGGATAATGCATTTGTGTCAAAATGGAAATATTTTCATGGGAACACATTGATTTTGATGCAATTTTCAACAGGAAAAAGTCAAACCAAAAAGTTTTGATTTGCTCATTTAATTTCAATAATGTCTAAACATTTTGTTGAGAAAAGGTAAACATATTTTGTTCTGTCTGATTAATTTAATTTTGTTGAGACTAATAGTAATATTTCAATGTAATACAAATCATTTAATACTAAATATATGTACACCATTGTGTAATGTTTGACATAATTGAGATAAAATGGTTCAACCTAATTAACACAAATATTTAGATGTTCCCTAATTGAATATATTTTGGAATTTCCATTCTGCAAAAATCTTTTCACGTGGAACTTTTTTTTTTTTTTGAAAGATCAACATTGCCCATGGAATAGAAATTCTATTTTCCAACCAGCTATATTATAAAGCTACAAAGTAACATCCTGATTTGTTGATAACTAAGATGGATGCTTTTCTCTATTACCAATGAAATAAAAAATGCTTTCTCTCCTTCCCTAGTGAAACACGTGCTTTGTTATTTTTTTGTTGTCAACTTTTCTGAAGCTATTGTAGATAAACAACACATGATGGTTGAAAACAGCAATTCACTTTTGGTTCAATCAGGTCCTCCTTCACACTGCTTTCATTTTATACTCCCCTGATTATTAAGAGTACCTGTGAGTAATGAGCTAAAACACAAGTAGGTCAATAAACATATATGTATGTGATTAAATGAAAACCTGCTGCTAATACAAACCTGATTAGGAGCATAAAGGTTAAGAGTCCATAAGTACTTTATTGACATTACTACTGTGAAAGCTATTATGTGTATTTCTTAGTTTGGGGATTTACTGCATGTTGTTATAGATGCTATTGAAATATCTGTAAGAGCACACAGAAGCCATGGAGTAGATGATTGAAAAGTATATGAGAGAACAAAGATAAAAAGATATGTACATCACCCAGACCTGCTCCCAGTGCTGAAATCAAAGGAATTGCTAAGGTAAAAATATAACTGTGAAGTGGATGGGGGGGGGTCTCATTTCTGTATTAATAATGTGCTACTCCATGGTGTAGTGTACCTTGTAATATCTGTATGTGGTCTTGTAAGAAATAAATCTAGGTACTGAGAAAACTATCTGGATTAGATCATAAATTATCAACTGAGCTTCCATTAATAGGTAAGAGCTTTTATCAGGGGGCTTGGAGGTATTTAAACAGGTAAGTATATATGCCATCTCAGAATCCACAAGTGTACATTTTGTTCCTATGTCTAAATCTATTCTAGCATTGGTCTTGATTTAGCAAAGCTCTTAAGTATGTGCTTACCTTCCTACAAGAGAGTAGTTCTAGGGGCCTGCTTAAAGTTAAGCACTCATTTAGGGCCTGATGCAAAGCCCAGTGAAGTCCATAGGAGCCTTTCAAATAATTTCAATGGACTTTGGATTGGGCCCCAAGTGCTTTGCTAGATTGTGCTTTTGTACAGTTTGAAACTCCTTGTGGAGCTCCTAAATTTCCTTTTTTTCTCTGCATCCCTAAGCTTCATAAGGGGAGATGGTCATTAAAGTAAAGGAGATGAGAGAAGAGGAAACAGGAAAAAAATTAGCAGACTGCCCGGTGAAAGGAAAAAGGAAATATTGAGAAGACAGGGTTAACCAAGTATTCTGGCTGAGGGGCTTAAATATCCTTTTAAAAAAGCAGTTTAGCTGACAAATTGTCTGTCATCTGTGTGTGTTTTTTTCAACACCACTCCTGTTCTGTCTAGCTGATTTTATTTTCATCAAAGGCATTTGGGGAAAGATCTCAATATATTTAATTAAATGGGGATGGGGGATGCCAGGAGGAAAGAGATTTACAATTTGTGATGTTTGGGGGCAAGTAAATAAACCATATTCCTTTAAAAAAAAGATTAAAGAGGAAACATTAGAACATTAGTAAGTGACTGTGAGTTGTAAGTGGAAATGAATAATAGTGATGAATATTGTACAAGAGATATGAATGGTGAGCCTTCTTGAAATTTTAATACTGAACTCTTTCATAATCCAACTGGATTTGTCTTCTTCACTGATCTCTGCTGGGTAATGTCTAAACAGTTTAGTGAAATAGGTATGGGTAGATGGGTATCCCTTATTTGGAATTAGCATGCCTATATTGAAACATTGTTTTTGTCTCATTCATATTTTAACAGTACCAAATATTTAAGGTCACACACAATTCTAGTAAATCTAACCCTTAAAATGCTAAAGTGAGATTCCATCTCACAGCCTGTCATTTAAAATTTTTATCTTACCATGTTAATGAGTCTCAGACAAAGATAATTCACCTAGAGGATATTGGTTTCAAAAGCCCAAATGCATCACAAAGGAAACGGACATTTGTTTGAGGCTTAGAACATCCTTGTGGGACCTTGCAGGTATAAACTTGCCTATAAATTGACAAGCAACCTTGTTTGCCCTTGGGCTGTCTGATATGAAAAGAGATATTTAAAATGTTTTTTTGGGAAAAAAAACAATTAATGGATTGCCATTTGTTAAACTCCAGCTGTGGTACTGTGTTTTGTGTACGTACTTTCCATGGTCATATGGAAGATAAATCTAAACCTGCCAGCTATAGACTTTCACAGAAAGTCAACCATGCTTCTACAATCCCTGGGATTGACCAATTTGCATAAAACAGTTACCAGGACAATTCTTTTAAGGAGATGCCAATAAACAAACATGCAAAGCCTTTGCCAAAAATAGCATAACTTTTTGGTTGTTTCAGTATTCCTCTTAACATCTTGTCTGCTATGCTGCATTTCCCATAGTTCGAAGACAGCTAGTTTTGTAAGGCTGGCTAGGCTGTGTACAATAAGGCTGAAATAAGATGTTCCAGTTGCGGATGGCAAATAGGACAGAGCAAGTTCTAAACAGTCTAATTTAGTTGTCCCTTTTGTGAAAGCAGGAGAAAGTAGAATGAAGGATTTTTTTTTTTTATGTAGTAATGATTTGGAATGGTGGGGGTTGGGGTTTGTGTGTTGGGGTTTTCTGATTGTTGGTTGGTTTATTTTGTTTTTTTGTTGCTGATGTTGTTTTTCATGACTCATGAATAGTTTAAAAGCATTATCAAGCTTTTTTGCTTAAGGTTAGCCATTGTTTGATAGTCATGTGGACTGAATTTACAGGAATAAACAATCCACATGGAAAGCATAATCCTCTCCATGCCATTCCTTCCTCAAACATACCGGCTTCCTAGTTCTTTTTCTGACAACTTTCAGTGCATCTTTATCTTCTGTTAGAAACACCTCAAAAGCAATTTATGTTGACAAATAAGTCAGATGATATATTAACAATGTAATGCAGAATCGATGGGAATTGCAGGCAAACTTAGTGTTACTATTCAACTAACTATCACTTGCTTGTCAGATTGGATCTTTTGTATTTTTACATGGAGGCATCATAGTGCAATGGATAGCACACAAAAGAAGTAATTTCTTCCACTGATTTCCTCTGTGGCCCTGGGCAAGTCACCCTCTATTCTCTACTACATGGACATTTTCACTTAAACTTCTTTGCTGAGACCAGTGTATGAAAAGCACTATATAGCTTCTTTAACAAAGTCCTGTGGCACCTTAAAGACTAACTATAAAGTTTTTAAGCATGAGCTTTCATGGGCTAATACCCACTTCGTCGGATGCAGGCAGTGGAAGTGTTCACAAACAGGCAGTTATAGAAAAGTAGGTAAGAGCCAGGTGGGAGGTGAAAAGGTTAGTCCAATTAAGCTGAGCCAGCTTGTTATCTCCGATCAGGGAGTGTGGATTATTCTTCTAGCATTTGAATGGGGTGTGTGAACATGGAGAGACGAGAAACAATGTCTGTAATGAGCCAACCATTGTAGATCTCGGTTCAATCCCAGAGTGTGTGTGCTGAATTTGCAAATGAATTGAAGTTCTGCAGTCTCCCTTTGCAGTCTGGATTTGAAGGTTTTTTTCTGCAGTATGGTGACTTTTAAATCTGTAATAGAGTGTCCAGGCAGGTTGAAGTGTTCCCCTACAGGTTTTTGTATATTGCCATTCCTAATATCTGATTTGTGTGCATTTATCCTTTTTCGTAGGGACTGTCCAGTTTGGCCGATGTACAGTGTAACCCAATGGAGAATTGGGCCCCAAGTTGTCAGAAGGAGAATACTGACTTTGAGTCATTTAAAAAGAAGTGTCCTGTACCGCTTTTTTGATCAGAGTCTGCCCAACTCCAGCAGTGGAGTAGGGCCCACTGCAAAGTAATGAGGATAGATGTGATGCGAACCACCAAATCACATTCTGTATTCAGAAAGAAAGATTGATGGCTTTTTTTCCCCACTCAGATGAGCACAGTCACAATTAGTCTTTATTATCCTGAGAAAAAACAAATGGTGAATCATAGCTTCACATCCTAGGGCGTTTGTTATATAATACCTATTGCATTACATTTGCATACTTTATGAATATATTTATTGTGCTGAAAGCTGCTTACACTGTTTCTTCTAAAGTCTTTCAAGGCATTAAGTCAGACATTCCCAAAGTTCGCAAGCATATTGCTTTTGACAGTCAGGAGAGTTTGAGAATTCTGTATTAATTACTCTGTTTACAGAATAATGGGCTTTATATCATTTATGCATTCCTATTATACATATTTTAGAAATTATAGAGTAATTACAACAATTGCTAAAGCTGTATGTGGTACGTAATTTAATTTAACAAGGCACAGCTACATCATTTTTCACATATCATAAAACTAGGCATATGAGATAGTGAAGTCATAACAAATTGTTAGATATAACATTATTTGGAGAGTTTTTAAAATATTGTATGTCTACTTAATGATGGTTACTCTTATCATGAAAACATATAGATATGTTTTCACCACAAGTAATATACACAATATGCAAATAGATATCCAGTCACTGCTTACTATCCTTCATAATATACAATCAAAAGGGGTTATTTTTTTTTCTTTAGTTCATTGCACTTCATTGTTGCAGTTCCATAACTTTAGCTGCAGTTTGTGGTAGTGTGTTTTAGTAAGCTTGCAATGATGGTCATTTATCAGATTGGACACTGCCTGTAATGCATAGAATGCAGGTGATGCTTTCTTGAATGTCTATGTGAAGATGGTTTAAACATTACAACTCACCAACATTTTGATTCATTTGAGGTTCATTGACCTCTAAGTAACTGCCACTGGGCGAGTTTTCTATTTAAATATTGCTCCAAGTAAGTGATTTTTTCCCCCCTTTGTGTTGTCTACAACAGATGAACAAACAGCAGGATGCTTGACCCTCTTAAAAATGCATGTGTAACCCACAAACAACCATCTATTTGTGTATGTAATCAGAACCACTCTCTGATATGATATATTGCCACAGGATATGGTACACTCAAGAACAGTGTTGCCATTTGTTAGTCAGTGAAGGTTCTGTGAGGTGGTGATATCATTCCTGTAACTGTTACTTAAAGAGGTAGATTCTTGAATAATGACATTATTTGAGACCTGATCACACTGTTTATGAGGGCAGGTTGTACAGCTAAATATCTGCAAAATAAGGATGATATGCTGTGATGTGTCTGGAGGATGCCTGAGTTGTGGTAGCCTGTCCCTAGCTGCCAATGAGCAGCCATTCTGCCCAGAATCTGAGCAGCAATATGTGCTTCATCACCACCCCCTCCACCTTTCTTTCACCCTGAGTCCTCCCTCTGGCAAATCACGTATGCCAGGGTGTGTGACGGGGGCTAACACAGGTGAGCCTGAATGGGTCATGACACATCCCATTAGCACCCAGGCACACTCAGATCTGAGCTTATGTGAATTCCAAATGCCACAAACTTCTCCTGGGTCCTAGTCAAATTCAGTGAGAGCCAAGTCCCATGCAGCTGCTGACCACGCCTCCACCCAGCTGGGCATTTCTTGTCCACTATAATTCAGGACCCTCCAAAATGTCAACTCTAGCTTCATTACTATAACTAGAAAACAGCCAATAGCTGTCTGTTTCAGCTCCTGTGCTGGAAGAATTCACTTCTAAAAAAACAGTTTGTTTTTCCCCCCTGAAACTCAAAAACATTATTTTCCCTTTTCAGGTTTGGGTTTTATTTTTGTCCCCTTTTTCCTCCTCTTCTGTTCATCTACCCTTCATTAGATTGGGATTTTAAAAAAAAGAAAAAGAGAAATAATTAAACTGAAAACTTTTGACTAAACAAAAACCAAAACTTTTTAAAAAAACATGTTTTTGAAAATGATGGAAACTTTACATGAAATATTTACTCTTTTTCCATTTTTTACCCTGTCACATGTGTTATTCCAGCTTTACAAGTTGGGAAACCAAGATATAGTGATTGTCCCAAAGGGTACTGCTTGTGAATGAATTAAACCTGGGCCTTACTAGACAAGAGACTCCAGCTCTAATTCAGGTAGTGACACTGACTTGGTTCACTATTTTAGATATATCACTAACTTTTCTGAGCCTCAGTTTCCCTGACATTATTCCTGGTACATAAAATAAGGGAATTTTTTTTTCCTTGTCATCTTACTAAAGAAAAGATTGTCAAGTGCTATAAAACCAGACAGTAACAAAAGTGGGAATAAAACTCAGAGCTCACCTGTGTGATCTGGAGGGAAGCACCACCATGACTGCGTGTTCCCCATAATTAAATTTGTGCATGAAAAGGGCTTTTAGAACTTTCACTTTCTCAACTGCACATAACTATTCCAAAATGTTGCTTACACTCTACCCAAATGTTGTCAGACATTTTAAAAAAAGGAAAATTTAATTTCCTTAACATCTCTAAGGTCTCCTTAGGCAATACCCCCCACAGTAATCTGGACTACCCTACTTTAAATGGGAGCTGTTGTTATGGTGTTTTCTGTGAGGGTTCTTTGGTTCTAGAATTTGCTACCCTCTTCCAGACCTGAGAGTTGTCAGTCCTCCAGCATTTGGGAGATATGTGGATGGGCCTGCAGACAGTGTATTGGTTTAGCTGGAGTCTTGGGAGTTTGGTGGGTGGTTTTAACATTTTTATTGGTCATTGAGGTTACTGGATAATTGAATAGCTGAACATTTAAAATTTTGCTTTGTGGATTAAAAAATGTGGTAATGTCTTTTAAATAATGTTAGGTGCCCAGAGCTTGGTACAGAAGCCAGATTTAAAAAGATGCCAATAAATAATAAATACTAATAAAATGAAATACTGTTATGGACTTTTTTAATAAAACCATCTGAAAAAAATTCACTTTCATAGAATATCACTGAAATGCTCAAAGGATGGGACACAAATTATTTCAAAATTATTGCTCTTCTTGTGTTTTTAATTGTAAGTCACCACAATAAAAATAGTGAGAACCAAATGTAAAATATAATTGCTATTTAGAGGTTTAATGAATGAATCACCAATTGCAATATACAGAACTGCTGTATACCAAATGTACACAACATTTTTTGCAGCTACATCATGAACATGGTTTTACTTATCAAAACTGCTTTTGCTATTTATGGCTGCTGTAGTTGAGTTATCATACTACTTCTTCAGTTAATGGTAGCATCGAAAGACATTCATCATTAGCCAAACCAAACAATACTGCATAAATATTAGGAATGGAATAGTTGCTAGGCAGGCTGAAGTAATATGTTTGATATATCTTTGCAAGGGAAAATATATGAATTTTAGGAATGAGAAAAGGTCCTTCAGCTTCTTCCCTCCCAGTACATTAATGCATTTTGTCTTGAATTTTAATAACTTCTTCAACAGCAATACATTCAGTTTGAAAATTCTGTGGGTTTAATGCTGTCCACTGAAACACATACAGTAAGTCAAGGGATGGGCTGGTTTAACAGCAATCCTCATGATACAGTAATTCAAAATTAAATCATGTTTGGTGTGTGACTGTCCTCGAAAAATCAAAAAACAAATTGCACTTATCTTGAATGTTGACTCTCCTCAACTGTAAGAAAAGTGGTGCCTCAAGAAAAGTTTTCACAAGGGTGAGATGAGACTCTAAGCAACATTATGTTGTTTCACAACTGGTGTTCTAGGTAATTTGATGCTGCACCTTAATAATTGCTGTACACTATGGATCTCCAATTGCTATGCACCAAGCATACACAGTGAAGAGAGGGAGTCAGGGTGGAGAGTGGAGAGAGAGAGAGAGAGGAAAATAAATGCAATGGAAAAGGAAAGCATGATTTAATAAAATTGAAATATTTGCATATGAAATTAAAATCTCTAAACTGCCACAATGGCATATTATTGAAGTAAACTGAAATGTTTTATGTAGATATTTGTACATACATTTATTTCTCTATTTTCTATTTCTAATTATTAAGGCACTTCCTTTCTGACAGATCTTCACCAACCTTTCATGGTCTGTTGTGTTAATAGCATCTGAAAGGTTCATCAGTGTGACAATAAATATTTGACCATTGTCCATTGCCAGGAAAAGATAATCTACTAGCATGAGCAGCACCATTTCTATGTTATATCTCAGTTCTAAGCCGATACAAAACAATCAGGATATTGGGAGAAATCAGCTGTAGATGCAAATGATTCTTTATCACCTTCCAAATCACTTTGCTCAGGAAGACAATATTAGACTCTAGGTCAGGGGTGGGCAAGCTGTGGCCCATGGTCCACATCCTACCCGCGGGACTGTCCTGCCTGGTTCCTGAGCTTCTGGCCAGGGAGGCTCCTCCCAGGTCCTTCCCTGCCTTCCCCCCTCTGCCTGAGCCTCAATGCGCCACACCACCAGCACTCTGGCCTGCTGCTCCAGGGCAGCGCTGGAGCTGCATGGGTGGCTCCGGCGGGGCCTGAGCTCCTGCTGCTCTGAGTGGTGTGGTAAGGGGGTAGGGCTGCAAGTTCTGGCTGGGCCACGGAGCCTCCAGACATGCTTCTCTGAGCAGCATGGTAAGAGGACTGGGGCCATTGTCCCATGGGGTTGGATAAGGGGCAGGGAGTATCAAGGGGCAGTCAGTGGTCAGGGAGCAGAGGGCGGTTGGATGGGGTGTGGGAGTTCCAGGAGTCTGTCAGGAGATGGGGGAGCGGGATTGTTAGGGGTCAGGGCGGACAGGGAGATGGGGGGGGGGATTGGGTAGCTGATGAGTCCTGGGGGAGCACTTAGGTTGGGGGGGTTCTCAGGAGAGGGTTGTCAGGGGACAAGGAGCAAGGGGACTTCAATAGGGGATGGGGTCCCCTTGGGGTGGTTAGGGGTGGAGGAGGTTCTTTGGAGGGGGCGGTCAGGGAGAAGGAATGGGAGGGGGGGTTGGATGGGTTGGAGGTTCTAAGGGGAGCAGCAATGGGCAGGTAGTGAGTGGGGGTCAAATAGGGGGCAGGGCCAGGCTGTTTGGGGAGGCACAGCCTTCACTACTTGGACCTCCGTACAATTTTGCAACCCCAATGTGGCTCTCAGGCCAAAAAATGTGCCCACCCCTGCTGTAGGTGACCATGAGATCACTTGCACTGAGTGATGGTTTCTTGATCACCAGTAGGGATATTGTGTATTTTAGAGTGATCGGAAGACTCCTGCCTAAAAAAGTTATTGAGTCTGTAAGCAAACCGAGGGCTTATAAATATATTTTACCAGAGTATAGATCCAAATGGCTTCTGATAGTTCTTTTTCCTTCACTGTCTCCAAAACTACTTGTTGTCTGAGAAGGATGACATGTTAGTGGACATGTGCATAGTCTCTGTTTCTAGAATTCAAGAAACTAGGTCCCAGATTTTCTCTGAACAAGACTGGCAGCTACGGATACCTCACAGTAAAGCAATGGTGGAACCTGATATTGAGAGGAGGCATGTGGAGAGGGAGGACCAAATGAATCTCCGAGCTTCATAGCTGTGATAGCATCTCACTAGAATGGAACTGGGGGCACCCACACCCTGAGCCTGTGGATTCCCAAATTGACTTGAGGAAGGTTGGTCCCATCTGCATTTTGTTTATAGCTTCCAATATAAAACACAGCATGACTATGGCTTCTGGCTATGTTTCTATTCCCTACTGGAATGCAGCTGTTCTTCCAAAACCCTCTGAAGCCTTTCTGCACTGATTCATCTACTGTCTGACTCTTTAGTTCCCTGGTATTTGTTAACCTGCCCCTCTCCCCTATTTTCCCCTTGGTGTATTTTACTGGAGCAAATGGGTGGCGCCATCTGCCATTGTTTGCCACCGCTCTGATCTTCAAAAAGGAAAAACTACCCTGCAGTCTGCTCTGTTGGAAACAGTCCACATACATACACAAATTATTAGCAAAACACAAGTTTGTGGGCTTAATGCAGGAATAGCTGAATGCAATTCATGGCCTTTTCCTTGTACCAGGCCAGACTACATCAGGGGTTCTCAAAATGGGGGTTGTGACCTACATTCCCTGTAAGTTGCACAGAAGACTGTCAAGGGCGCACAGGCCATTGGGGAGAGTCCCCCCTCCCCCAGGAAAGGCTCAGGCCCATTGGAGCTGTCAGAGAGAGGATCCCCTCCTTCAACTCGGCCGATAGCTGCTGGGCAGAGGAGCCCCTCCCTCTGCCCAGCCCAGTCCGGCCCGACTGGAACTGCTGTGACTGGGGAGAGGCACTTTTCACCCAGTCCCGAGCTGCTGCCCCGGGGAAGCCTGCACTCCGAACCCCTGCATCCTCAGCCCCACCTCAGTGCCTGCACCCCCCTCCCTTGCACTCCAACCCTCTGCCCCAGCCTAGAGCCCACTCCTGCATCCCAAATCCATTATCCCCAGCCCCACTCCAGAGCCCACATCTCCAGCCAGAGCTCATTTCCCCCACACCCCAACCCTCTGCCCTAGCCCTGAGTCCCCTCCCACACACTGAACCCCTTGGCCCCACTCCAGCCACATGACTTCTTTTATGTGCACCAATATGAAGGTGATGTATCATATGGTGCACATAACAAAAGTCATTCCACACATGAATGTAAAAAAATAGAGGGAACACTGCTTGTGACCCTTCAGGGGGACGTGAGGTCATTATGTGGTGCGGAGGGGCATGAGCTGTCAGACTCCACCCCAAACCCTGTGTCACCTCCAGCATTTATAATAATGCTAAATATTAAAAACAGTGTTTTTAATGTGTATGGGGTGGGGGTCACACTCAGAGGCTTGCTGTGTGAAAGGGGTCACCAATACAAAAATTTAGAACCACTGGACTAGCTGATCTAATGGTCCCTTCTGGCTTTAAAATTCATGAATCTATGAAATAATCCTATCTAAGGAGCCTTTTAAAATTACATGTAAATGAAACTTAAAAGAAAACCATTAAAAATCAATTATTTTTCTCTCTTATCTGCAAAGCCTTGGGTCCTGTGCCTGTACTGAGACTACTATTTTGCTGCTCAGTGACAGAACTAACAGACCAAAAGATGTCTTACTCCTGGGATGGAAAGTCAAAATTGTCAGTGGTTGGCTGCAATAGTTGCTGTTTGACTTAGCCCTGTTGATTTTTGTATATTTGAATTGCTTGTCTTTAGTTCTCAAAGTGTAACAGTCCTGGGTTAACTTCATATGTTAGAAGTTCATCCGAAGAAACCATTAACACTAACTTTATTTTAAGAAAGATGATTCCCCTTCAGTCCTTTTAGCAGTGACAGTACTATGTTATGTTGTTCAAGCTGATTTAATGAGTAGTAATAGAAAATCTACTTTTCTAGCAAAGACTTGAGTTCAGGATTGTGTGTCCCCTTTGACTGCTGAGAACACCATTAACAACTAATGCAATGTAAATAATACAGCCTCCTGCTCTGTTTTAGGTGGTATTGGTGTAAAATGTGGTCCTGGGGAAAAAGCACCTGTAGCTCAGATATTGGCTGATAAAAAGCCTTTCAGCTTAACTTGAGAAGTAGGGGAGTGTTCTTCAGGCACTTTATATACAAGCTAAAGTTTTGTAGATCAAACTTAGTAGATAGGTGAGAGAGGCTGACGGGAATTTCATCTTCCCTTTTAGAATGAAATTGGAATGTTAATGTATTTTTTCTGAACTTTCACCACTAGCTTCCAATAAAATAATTAAGAATTAGAGAAAAGTGATTCAGTGGTAACAAAGGTAGTGCAAATACAGAGTATAGCAAGCAACCGGTTTTCCTGTGTGATAACTCTCAATATTTCTTCGTTGAGTAATAAATCCTGAGTCCAGTTGTCAGTATGCATAGCAGGGCAGGTGGGATTGTAGCCAGGAGGAATACACCTCCACTAGGCTGTGAAATGACTGGAATACGGTTTCTTAGATGCTCTGCGTCCCTCAGTATGTGCACCAGATTCTCCTGGGATAAAGAGAGGATTTGCACAGTGGTGACTTTCCCAGCCTTCTCTTCCTCAACCCACCCACGTCTGACCCCTCCTGAAGCCTACCAGCTGCCAAGCAGATCTCATAAAGACCAATTGAACACCTTTTGAGAGCCACTCATGTATCAAGGTCCCCTGTAGCACAGTGGAGCTACATTATTTTCACGATGAAGAGGCTGACCACAGAGTAGGTGGCTGGATGTGCCCCTTTGTGCTGTGATCATAGGTTACAGGATTGATGCAAAGGGTGCATGATGCATTATGCCTAATGGGTTTAGCAATGCCTTGAGCCACAACTGAACTACCTCTTAGGCTCTGGGGAACTGCTCCTCAGTGTAGTGGAATTCCCTCCTGCCACCACAGATGGAGACCAGTTGAGTTCAGGATTCTGTGTTTCACCTTTGATTGCCAAGAACAACATGAACAACTAAGGCAATGTAAATAATACAGCCTGCAACGCCACACTTGTTTGATACTGTTCTTGCTGCTAAGTAAGAGTCTTAGATCCCCATTTCTTCCAAAAGACCTAGAAACAGCTACAAGAATAATATTTTGTGTGCATGGGGGTTGAAAACGTAGATGTCTGTCTTATAGCACAATAATGTGTGTACACAAAACAGTCTTGCAACAAGTAACTGGCTGACACAACGTTTATGTTCCCACTGAGCTGGTATCTTGAAATGTGATGTATTCATCCTTATGGGCCACAGCGCACAGAAGAAAATCCCACATTTGAAATGTGACCTTTTTCTTTTCGGAGTATGGTTTCTGAATGCACAAACAGTGAATTGGATGTTAGGTCAGGGATGCGGGCCAAAGGACAGACTAGCCACTGCTTCCCGCAACTTCTATTGGCTGGGAATGGCAAACTGCAGCCAGTGGGAGTTGCAGGGCTCTATGCATGAGTATGCTCCAGATAAACAAACCAGCCCAAACCACCAGCGGCTTTACCTTGGTGAGCCGGGTGCCAAAGATTGCTGACTCCTGTGCTAGGTAAAAAATGTAGCCCCTCTATCATGGCAGCAGCACCAGAAGATGTCAAGCACATCTGTCCACCATCAAGATGATAGGAGGGCATGTGATAACCAAATGACACTGTTTGTTCTTGAGTTCCACAGGGGCAGAATGGGAAGCTCAAGAAGCCCTGACTGTAAAAGTGAAAGCTAAACTATCCATGACCACAATGTACCCTGTTGTAACAAAGAAGGATCATTAGGTTGTTCTGAGGGATATGTGACAGCTGATCCAGAGAGGAAAGGGAATGCAGATCTGAGTTGTCCATCTGCCAAGAAATGCACCATTGACCCAAAATATAGTCCTGCACCATCTGTTGCTGCTGCTGTTCCTTAGAAAAGTCATGTCTGATGAATTGTCTAAAATGCTCAATTATTTCATAGAAGGAACATATAGACTTCAACAAATATCGTGTGTTTTGAGATAAAATTGTGAAGTAAGCCATCTTGATCATTGTCTGAGCACAGTAAGGAGGCCAGGGCCCTGCCTTCACACCTAATCATCAGGGGATCAATGCCAGCCAGGATCAGAAGGTTGGAGAGCGGAGTTGTCCAGGTCACACCAGTGACAATGCAAAGGGTAGTGTTGATCATTGCAACAATGACAACTGGAGCGCCATGATGTTGCACGGAGGGCATTGGTAGATATCCATAAGTTTGTGGCATTGGTGCTTCATGAGTTGCCAACAAACATGCAAAGAAGTGGACTCACAATTAGATTTTAGCAAATCTTCTAGGACTGTTGTTGACAGCAGCCACGCTTCATCCCCAGATAAGTTGGGTGTGGTTAAAAACTGATGGGCTGATTATTTGGAAGGATCTGCAACTGTTGATGAGCTAAGTGATGTAAACAAGATGAAACAGTTTCAGGACATTTAGTTTGTCACTGTGACGGGTTGGGATCACAGAAACCCCTTAGGGGCTGCCACCTGATGTGCCAAGGCTACTCCTTCCTCAGTTTTCCTGCCCCAACAGCTTAGGACCTCAGTACCCTGCCAGGTCTGAGCCACGTCCCCTAACAGCTGTTGGCCTTCCTGGAAACAGGCAGGAAGTATTCTTACCTCTGGCACTCAGATGCTCAACTCCCAATGGGGTCAAACCCTGTATAAAGCTTATACAGGGCAAACTCATAGACTGTTCACCCTCTATAACAATGATAGAGAGATATGCACAGCTGTTTGCCCCCCCCCCCCGGTACCAACACGTACTCCAAGTTAATTAATAGGTAAAAAGTGATTTTAATAAAGATAGGAAATAGGATTTAAGTGGTTCAAAGTAGTAACAGACAGAATACAGTGAATTACCAAACAAAATAAACAGAACACGTAAATCTAACACTATTACAGTAAAAAACCACACCTTCTGAATTCCTTCTTTTAGGCTAAACTTCCTGTTAGCCTGGGTACAGCAATCACTCACCTCCCGCCTGCAGTTTCTTCCAGGTATCCTTGGGGGTGGAGGGCTGTTGTTTTAGCCAGCTGAGAACAAAAAGGAGAGGGTTCTCCCAGGTTTTTATAGGCTTCCTCCTCTGGGTGGAGAGCCCCTCCCTCCTTCTTATCCAGAGTCCACGTGGGCTCTCAGAGCACATGGACAAAGTAGCAGGTTTGAACCAGACTCCCCTCACCACCAGTCAGGCTGCATTCCTGAGGAGGCTCGGGTGTGGATGGTCTTCTAGAAAGTTCATTGTTTGCTTGATTGGTTCTCAATTGGGCTTAACTGAGAATAGTTTTTTTCTCAGAGAGCTATTCAGCTGTTTTCCAAAGTCCACATACAACCAACCAAGCACATAGTCAATATTCATAACTCTGAATACAACACAGACACATACATACAAATAGGATGAACAGATCCAGTGGATCATTACCGTCACAGAGATATAACTTTTTAGCAAAACCATATTCCAGTAACATCATACATATATTTACAGGCACACCCACCCACAAAGCCTTATGGGGTACACCGTCACAGTCACCAGTTCAAAAAGTACTTGGTCAGCACATGAAGGTCAGATGACAGGCAGGATGCCAGCTCCACAGAGCTCTTCTGTCTATTGCCAGGCAGTTGTCCTCCGAGTACACAAACTTTAATTGTTGAGGTGAGCAGCAGGTCAGTTGTATTCATATCAAAGAGTATGAAAGTGAGTACAGCCCCCAGGGAAGTAATTTGTTCATATAGCCTTGGTGATTTGAACCATCTCTACACTTGACGATCACTATTCTTTTAGAAATCATCTGCATAATAAACTCTACAAGTTTCTTGTCTGGGACCAAGGAATACAATTTTAAGACTAATTCATGGTGCAAAACTTTGTAGCATGCTGAAGAAAGGTCAACAAAATCAGTGCCAACCTGCTGTCCTGCCTCAAAGTCATCCTCAATAAACACTTCATCCTTAGCATTACAAGCCATTTAGAGCCATACCTGGTGATGAGGTAATTAGGGGTTGATTAAAGGCAAGAAATCATTTTATTACAAGGTTGTTGGTTTTTTTAAGCTGCTTAAAATTGACACTGATCAGAGTGTTTAGGCGATAGTTCTTTGGGTAATCCATCTTCCTTCCCAGCTTTAGAAATGCCACTAAGTGTGACTTCTGCAAGATCCTTGGAATAGTGCTGCATTCCAGGTAAGTATTATAGAGTCTTAACAGAAGGTTGCAATGGGATGAGCTTATATGATGCATGACCTCCCCATGGATGTTGTCTACCCCAGGAACCTTGTATGATTTTAAGAATGAAACCACAGCTCTTGCCCAGTGAACGTCTGGCAGAAACTAGAGTTGGCTGAGGGGATTGACAAAAACTTTCTGAGCACAGGCAATACCTACAATCATGTTCTCTATTTGTAGTTAGCTGTTAGCCACAGGGTGGCCTACCGCAGCATTTGATGAGATGTGTAGGGTATCGGGGGGTTTCCTTTACCCAAAAGTGACAAAGAAGGCCCCGAATCCTATGTCGTGAGCACAGGAAGTGTAGACATTCAAAATGTGTGTGCTATCTTTCTTGCCTCTTAACACCAAGACATTCCATTAATATATTACTGGCTTGTGTGTGTCCAGTGAAGCACACTGTATCTCTTCTTGATAGAGATTATCACTGACATCATCACAGCAGGAGATATATGCCCTATGAAAACATGTCAACTTTCTAGACACACTTAATAAAGTCTAACAGATGACCTTGTAAGCCAAGTTTATATCATCAGCCATATGCCATAATTCCCTGACTATGAGAAGTCTCTGTGTATTTCTTATTTGAAGTGTTCCCAGCTAGGACACCCAAAGTTCCATCTCCTTTATGTGTTGACTTGAGACAGTTCAATCTCTAGACTTGCTATCACTGTAAAAAGGGGGAGATGCTACAAGTGTGGAAACTTTCCGAATATATGCTGTGAGATTGAAAATGGAGTATCTACAGAGGTAAAAATAAGCTCTGGTATCCCAAAAAGCTAAATGGAAAGTATGAGACCACTTTAGCTCATAAAAGCAGAATAATTTGGCAGCAATTGCCCAATCAATGAGCATCATGTGGCTGACAATTGTGTAGAGGTGAAATGAAGACTGCATACCACTGCAGTATATGGAACAAGAGGCAGAGGAGGATGTTGCCACTGTTCCAAGGGGGCAGGGGTTTTAAATATTCAGCATATTTATTACATTTGCAAGTATAAAATGCCAGGTGATGTCGTTGCCTTCCTCAGATTCTCCAAGTACTTGAAACTTAAGTCCACGTTTCACGCAGGTTGATGATGAGTGGCAGCTACAATTTGATAAACCCTAATTTGTAATTGAGATTCCTTGGTGGAATGCATTTCATGAAGCACTATCATATTAACAGCTAGCTCCTGAAGAAAACCTTAGGGGCAGAAATCTCCAATGAATTTTTCTGTAAGATTGTTAGAGTGCCAATGTCCATGTTGTCAAATTTATTTCCTCCCATCCAGTAGGTCAGAGGTGCTTAGGGGTGAATTTGGCTTAGGAGCTTTTTGGCTTAGGGGTGAATAGGCCACCATTCCAGGGGTAGGGTTGGTGGCAAGTGATAGGGGGACAAGGCCCACCCTACTCCAGCGCACCCCAGTACTCTCAGTGAGTGGGGGAGGTTCAGGTTTGGCTTTGCCCACCAAAGGGAGTGTAGTGGTCCCTTGCTGTCAAATCTAGAAGGAGGCCACTCCACCTCACCACAGATATCTACTGGACCCTTATCTACTAACAAACTATTTTTGAACATTCATAGCATGTTGCCCCTGTACCGTCTATACCCTTCAAGTCAGGATCTGGGCTGGAGGGTACCATAACAGCCAGCTACACCAACTGAGATCTCCTTCCCTGACCAGGGAAAATCTGAGCTTTCTACATACAGGAAGTATCCATTATGCCATCTAAGCAGTGTAAAGTGGCAAAGTCATTAGATACATTGACCTATTGATTCTTCCAAAACTTGCAATTTGAATAATGGCTTTGGATCATGTCCTCAGATAAATGTGTGTAGTGCCCATTTATTTAACTACAAAATGACCCTCTGAATCTGGGAGCAGTTTGACCACTATGATAACATTGATCTTGCATTCTGATCTATCTAAAAATTAAACCTTTTTAATGTGTTACTTAGTATGTTTTTGATGGGTCATTATTAATTTTCCATTTGGAAATAATGACAACATTCCCAATCTAGTTTCAGAGTCAATGGGCTCTTTTCTGATGCTGGCATGGAGGAACAGATGGATCTGTGGTTTGTGGAGAACTTTCTGAACATTTTTATTTCAGTGGGGGGGTTGGGTCAAACCCAATGTTGAGTTTGCGAAAGCACTGTTCTCTAGGACACATCTCCAGCTGAGGTATGAGAGAAATATCCTTTTGTGACATGGAGATTTCCCCCCTCACATGAAATGCTTAATCTCAGAATAATGACAGAAATGTTGAGTGCGCTGCTGTTTAATCCTTCTCCTAGCTGCTGTCCAATTTTCCCATTAAAAATAAATCAATTCTTGCTGTTTTTAAGTTTTAAGATGTTTTGAAGCACATGAAGTATGCAATGAGAAGAGAGTTGTGTGTCCCCACAATATTCATAGCTCAATGATTCTGTCTACCCATGGGTATCTACATCTAACCCCACTATCATGATATCTGAGCAACTCACAATCTCTAATCTATGTATTCTCACAACACCCCTAGATGTCCCACATGCTTTTAATCCCCCTGTGTCTGGGGGGAGCTGTGTCTGTTCTTAGCTCTTGTCCTCTAAGGTAAACTCCTGGGGCAAGCCCCATGTCTTCCACCCTTCCCTTAGATGTGGGGCTCCATAACTGGCTTCCTAAAATCCCCAAACACAGTTCCTTAGTCCTCCTGAGCTCCCAGTTGCTTATACTTGCTCCCTCAGAGTTCCATCTCATTATGGGTACTCTGATAGTCTCAGTTTGCACCTTCAGGGATAACATGGCAGGCAAGCAAGGAATACTCTCATAGAACAAGAAATACTTAACCATGGGTACTCTGACTCTGAAGATAGCACTAGAGAGTCGCATGTCTTTTCAGAATAACAAATAGTTTTGAAATGCAGCCACCTCTCTTAGTATGATCTCATCCCTTCTGTAAGTGTGATATCTAGTAAACATTTCAGACAAAGCATAGCCCTTCCTGTTTTTCCTATCTCTCCTAGATGGTGTTCTGGCATGTTATGATGAGAGGCCTCAGATAGCATGGGACATTCTCCGGAGGCACTTTTAATTAACTGAATCCCACTTATTTTCTTTACATTTCTTTTAGATTGGTTGACCAATGTTACGTTTTTAAATGGTTTCTAATAAAAATGTAACATGGAGTAGGTTTAAAACAGTTTCCATGGTTTCTGGTGTTGCACCTTCTCATACCTGCAACTAGAAAAGGAGGTTCCGCACGTACAGATTCACACCATTCTTCCCCTGCAGTCCACCTCGGCCCTGATCAAAGAAGTGTATCAGGGTCAAGTTGGGACTGGACGGGGATAGGGAGAGAGGAAGCACGGGCATGGCTGGGGCACAACGCTGGCACAAGTGAGAGAAGCCACGGCAAGAATTAGGGGGTCACAAGGGTGTGTTACAGCCTTTGTTCCCTTTTTTTTCTCTCGTCCTCCACTAAGCACAGAATCAGCCTCAGCATCCCTGGTGCCTCCAATTCTTGCTGAATTAAATAAGCATGATTTAGAGGCCGTGAAAATTTGGACCTCCAACTGTCAACTTGTCAATAGTCAAACATTTTTCAACTAGGGCTGTACATTAACATTCTATAACTAACACCAGTAATCTTGTTTAGTTGGCAGTAGCTGCAAGATCTCAAAAATTATAACATTCAAAAACCTATCAGAGAACACTTCAACCTCCCTGGACCCTCAATTACAGACCTAAAAGTCCCAATTCTTCAACCAAAAAAATAAAATAAACTTCAAAAACAGACTACAACGAGAAACTGCAGAACTGGAATTAATTTGCAAACTGGACCTCATTAAATTAGGCTTAAATAAAACCTAGGAGTGAATGGGTCATTTCACAAACTAAAACTATTTCCCCATGCTCACTTCCCCCCCAACTCATACCTTTTTGTCAACTGTTTGAAATAAGCCATCCTGATTATCACTACAAATATATATTTTTTTCCTCCTGCTGATAATAGCTCACCGTAATTGATTTGTCTAGTTAGAGTTGGTATGGCAACCCCCATCTTTTAATGAATAAGATGAGGAAGACTTTGTAGTACCTAGAGACTAGCCAGTTTATTTCAGCATAAGCTTTCGTGGGCTATAGCTCACTTCATTGGATGCATAGAATGGAACAGAAGTAAGATGTTACAGAACAGATGGAACAGAAATGTGCATCTTACTTCTGTTCTATTCTATGCATCCGATGAAGTGGGCTATAACCCACGAAAGATTATGCTGAAATAAACTGGTTAGTCTATAAGGTGCTACAAAGTCTTCCTTGTCTTATTTACGCATACAGTCTAACACGGCTGCTAATCTTAAACCCATCTTTTCATGTTCTCTCTCTCTCTCTCTCTCTCTCTCTCTCTCTCTCTGTATGTATATATTCCTGCTGTATTTTTCACACCAGGCACCTGATGAAGTGGGTTTTAGCGCACAAAAGCTTATGCCCAAATAAATGTGTTAGTCTCAAATGTGTCACAAGTACCCTATGTTCTTTTTGCTGCTACAGACTAACACAGCTACCACTCTGTAACATATAGGATTGGCTTTCTTGAGAATAATGGCTCTCTTAATACTTGGTTATTCTTGTGATTTTTCTCCTTTGTTCTCCATTATTCTTGTTGTTTATATATCTGCTATAATTTGTGTATTAGTATCTGTTCCACTGCCTCCGTATTTTCTTTGGGAGAAGAGCTAGAAGCATTTTAATAGACTTTTGAAGAAAATAATTACAAGTAACATAATTGCCAGTAAATCATTCCCCTTCAGTAAAAATATTTTCTCTGCAGGGACTGAAGGAATCCCATTAGCCAGAGTAAATGTAATAGAGTTGATGATAAATACGGGCTATATTATATTGCACATAGTGACCAGGGTAGGCATTGATAAAGTAACTGGTAACAAGCTGTAATTCAGGTCTGTTTCATAATTAGATTAGTAGTTGTAAATTAGAATTTCTATATTCCTCTCTTGACCTTCTGGATGATGTTGGGCAAATCACTTGATCTCTCCCTACATATGTTTACTAATTTGTAGAACTAATATAATATTTTAGTAATTTACTGGGTATCAAGAAGCTTACCTAATTAATATTTGTAAAGTTATTTACATAGAGGAAAGAGATTAAAGCTATTACATAACCATCAAATGTTGTTTATCATGTACAAAGTCACAGAGTGATCATGTTATCTACTGGAGGTAATTTATTTTAACACAAGAGTCAATGGTCACAATTTTCAAAAATGGCTAGTGAGTTTGAGTACCCAAATTGAGACTCCTTAAAAGAGACCTAATTTTCAAAGGGCAGGTGTTTAGCACTTTCTGAAAATCGGGCTCTTTTGAAGTATCAGATTGAGGCATCCAAAAATTGCAAGTTATATTTGAAAACCTGGCCAATATTTTTGCCTTATTAGATGAAAACCTCAGTCTGTGCATTTTGTTTGTATGGCTATATTTACCTTTTTGGTCCCTGTCTTTTTACTTCTCAATGTGAATTTCAGAATTCTAGTAGTGCATTAACACAACAGGATTTTGTCCTCATCCATTTGTTACTCCATCATTAAAGTGGAGGTGCACTGACTGCGTGCTTGAAAATGGACAAGTCAAGAGGTCTAATTTTGCAACATTTGTATTATATGTAGAAAATGATTTGCATGATTTTAGAGGCAAAACAAGTTTTGCCTTTGTTAACAGTGCTGTTTACCTATGGGCCAAATCTAAGACAATAGTAAATGATGGGTAAGAGTCGAATGATGAGAGTGAGAAAACAGACATATCATTTTGATTTGATTGTATGTTGAATTATAACCCAGTGAGTATTCTATGATCACTTGGATACTATACCCAATTCAATATTGCACATAGTGAAAGTTTACCACGTTCTGTTTACCAGATTCAAACATTAGATAGACTGCGTAGAGCATGGTCACATTTTATACTCCCTGCTATGAGGTATATTTTAGTCAATGGGGTGGGATGGAGGTCAAGGGATTGGGGAGGAGGGAGCAACATTTTTGAATTATTATCCAAGACACAAGGAAGATGTTCTACCACTGTTAGTAGCTGGAAGAGTGACTTCTGTTGCTCAGAATATATGTTTCTTTAATTCATCAATGGTTGCTCTTAATGATTTTATGTTAATTTTTTTTCAAATATTTTAAATCTTTTTTTCTCCCCCAAATGTTATACTTATTTATATGTGTGGCCTGATTTTCAGAAGTGCTGAGAAGCAGGACCTGTGAATTGTCAGCACATCTGTAAATCAGGCCATTTATGTCTTGTCTGCTAGCCTATTGGTGCTAGTTTTGAAGTTTTATGGGGGAGATGTGGGCTTGCATTCTGATGATGACGTAATGACCACCATCTTGGCTGACACCTGGGATTGACCAGAGGACATCAAGAACTAAAAGCATGAGCCTCTACAGCTTGAGCTAAACTGTAAGATACTGTACCTGGGCTGGAACCTGTATCATATTTGGTGACAATGTATACCTCCAGACCAGTGGCACTGCTATGGGCACCCGCATGGCCCCACAATATGCCAACATCTTTATGGCTGACCTGGAACAATGCTTCCTCAACTGTCTTCCACTCACACCCCTTCTCTATCTATGCTACATTGATGACATCTTCATCATCTGGACCCATGGGAAAGAAACTCTGGAAGAATTCCACCATGATTTCAACAGCTTCCACCCCACCATCCACCTCAGTCTGGACCAGTCCACACAGGAAGTCCACTTCCTAGACACCATGGTGCAAATTAATGACGGCCACATCAACACCGACCCTCTACCGAAAACCTACCAACAGCTATGCCTGCCTTCATACCACTAGCTTCCATCCTGCACATACCACACGATCCATTGTCTACAGCCAAGCACTGAGGTACAATCGTATTTTCTCCAACCCCTCAGAAAGAGACCTACAAGAACTTCACCAAGCTTTCTCAAAACTACAATACGCGCACAAGGAAATAAGGAAACAAATCAACAGAGCTAGATGTGTACCCAGAAGCCTGCTGCTGCAAGACAAGCCCAAGAAAGAAAACAACAGAACACCACTGGCCATCACCTACAGTCCTCAGTTAAAACCTCTCCAACGCATCATCAGTGATCTACAACCCATCCTGGACAATAATCCCTCACTTTCACAGGCCCTGGGAGGCAGGCCAGTCCTGGCCCACAGGCAACCAACCAACCTGAAGCAGATTCTCACCAGCAACAGCACACCACACCATAATAACTCCAACTCAGGAACCAATCCATGCAACAAACCTCAATGCCAACTCTGCCCACATATCTACACCAGCAACACCATCACAGGACCTAACCAGATCAGCCACACCATCACTGGTTCATTCACGGGCACATCTACCAATGTCATATATGCCATTATATGCCACCAATGTCCCTCTGCTATGTACATCGGCCAAACTGGACAGTCCCTACGAAAAAGGATAAATGGACACAAATCAGATATCAGGAATGGCAATATACAAAAACCTGTAGGAGAACACTTCAACATGCCTGGACACACCGTTACAGATTTAGTCACCATATTGCATCAAAAAAACTTCAAGACCAGACTGTAAAGAGAAACTGCAGAGCTGCAATTCATTTGCAAATGTGACACAATCAATCTGGGATTGAACAAAGATCTTCAATGGCTTGCTAATTACAAAAACAGCTTCTCCTCTCTCTGAGTTCACACCTCCAATTCAGCTGCTAGAGGAATACCTCACCCTCCCTGATTTGATATAACAAGCTGGTTCAGGCTGATTGGACTAACCTTGTTACCTCCTACCTGGTTCTTGCCTACTTATCTATACCTGCCCCTGGACACTTCCACTGCTTGCATCCGACGAAGTGGGTATTAGCCCATGAAAGCTTATGCTTCAGTACTTTAGTTAGTCTTTAAGGTGCCACAGGACTTTGTTACCTCTGCTATTCCAGACTAACGTGGCTACCTCTCTGATTCTTGTATCATTCGTATCCTCTCTGAATTGAAGACATGTAATAAAATAAACAATGGATTACACTTTTATTTCCCTTTACATGGTTTACTTTTGGCAGGGAATGACTAACCGGTAGCCAAAACATCCCTTATTTTCACAAAAATTATTCTCATGAAGCTCTCTCACACTTTTGGAACTTTTTTAATTGACTTCTATTATTAACATTGATTCTTACCTTAAAGGTTTGATATATTTTAACTGAGCAGCAGTGTTGTCCAGTGGATTGGGACTCAGCAAGTCTGAACGTCATTAGCGCCTCTGCCACTGACATGTTATGTGACCTTGTTCAAATCACTTCACCTTTTTGTGCCTCTCCTTTGTTATGTATATGATGGGGATAATAATGCTTGCCTTCCTCAAACCTCTTAGAGACGTCAGATGAAAAGTGCTGTGTGTTGTTTTTATTGTAATTAAAATGAATCCAACTGTAACTCCAAAAGAAACAATTCCTTAATCATAATTAAGGTTCCCTCCTTAAAAAAAAATGTTTATTTGTAGTATGTTTGCTTTCATTTCTCTACCCATGTACTCATCTTTTTGGAGAACATGGGGTTCCATTTCAGTGTTGGTCATGCAGCTCTGTTTTCATTGTCTTCAATTTGTGTAAGTCATTGCTGATATTGATGTAATCGTCTCATTTAATATAATCACAGTAGAGGACCTTCCTCATTGCCCCATTCAACTCCTATTGAAACCATGGAAAGACTCACACTTCCTTCAGTGGGAGTTACATTGAACCTTTCACAAGCACTGAAGATGTTCCACATGGAGGATATTCACAAAGGCCTAAGTCACAATTCTATTATGTTGGTCCCGCACAATGTTTGATAACAGAAATTGGATCCGTCAGGATTACAAGCCTGGAAGGCCTCATGTAATTAATACCATTACAGAATTGATTCTGACTTAATATTAGCCAAATTCACCATTTACTCCATTAATTTTAGAGGCTTTGAAGCATTTATTAACTGTGAAGATGTGTGGGATAAATTGCATTGTATAAATGCATGTATAAATTACATTTTGGCTGTCATACTTAGCTGTAACTGAAATTTATAATAAAATAATTATGATGCCAGATGTCAATTGTAATATACATTGAACAAGTCACTGGAGAATGGGACGTTGGTCCCTCTCCTATCTTTAAAATATTTTATTTTTCAGTGAATGGTGATTTCAGGGTTCTTTGTGCTTGTGTGGCACATTTTTGCCATGGAGAAATTGCCTCAGACTACAGTTAAATAAAAAAGTCAATTTAAAGTTTAATGGGAATCTGAGCTATGTTTATGCCAGATACATTAATAAGACAGGAGGAAATTTTCTCTGTGAGGCTAGAGATTAGTGGAAAATTTCAACTCAGGCCTGGTCTACTCTGGGGGGCAGGGTGGTATATTGACCACCGATACATAACTTTAGCTACGTGAACAGTGTAGCTGAATTCTAAGTATCTTAGGTCGACTTTCCTGACCATCCTCACGGTGGCGAGTCGACCGCTGCCTTTCCCCCATTGACTCCGTTTCCACCTCTTGCGGAGATAGAGTTCCGGAGTCGACGGGGAGCGCATTCTGAGATTGATTTATCACATCTACATGAAATGTGATAAATCGGTCCCTGATACATTGAACACTACCCGCCGATCTGGCAGGTAGTATAGGTGTACCATAAATATTTACAAAGTACATAATAGGCCAAATCCTGAAGTCTGAATTGAGGGCCAGAGTCTCAGGTGCTGTCGACTGATATACCTCCATTGAAGTTAACGGAGATACACTGATTTACAGCACCTGAGAAACTGGCTGTGTATGAGGGCTTTAGGTTTTGGCAAATTATTATTTTTTTTAATCTTCCAAGCACCTTAGATACATTAATTAATTTAAAATATATATTATGCACCCTAGTTTTCCCATTGACTATTTTAGGAACCTACTGGTACATAGGAGACAGAAACACCACACTATGGTTTTGAACCAGAATACCCATCTTATTTACTATCCACAGAACCTTGTGGTCAAAAGGGAAAGAAGTTCTGTATTTTTCAGCTGCAGCTCACATAAGTATTATACAGAGAAGTCTAATGAATCTTCTCATCCAGCGAAGAAGACAGTGAAAAGACTCTATCCTGTGACAGCCTAACCATTAACAGCATCCAAGACTTGATTTTATTTCTTCAGTTTTTTGGTGAAAAATACTATGGCTAAGATTTATTATGCCATAGTCATCTCTTCCTCACTTCTCTGTCATCTGTATTCTTTACAGAGCCCATAAACATGGGCTGTCGGTAGGCTAAACTTGTCAGATTTTTACTCCCCCTATACCTGCCTGATATTTGTGCTGCCTGAGAAAGAAGCCTACACATTGCATCCTTAGTATGATTTTCATCATCACATCTCATTCATCACTGACTCCAAATAGTGTTCAACATATTAGAAAAAAAGGTCAGGGAGATGAAAGGAAAAGAGAAGTAAACTACTGCCCAACCGAAGTGGCTGAGCTGAAGGAGGCTATGGGAGGTAAGATTAGAGCTTGTTTCTCTGCCAGCAGTTGTACAGGGCACAGAGACTTGTTACACAAGTTCTACATATTTTAAGCTGCAGGACTGTGTAGGGGTAAAGTCTATTTTTCCTAGTTTATTTCTCAACACTATAGAATAATATAGGGTCTGGGGAACTAGAAGGAAGGATCCTAAAAATTTTCACAACTGGAATAAAAATATAAGATTGGCTGTTGAGTGAAGGAGGGAGCTAATAGCTTCCAAGAATTGGGCTCAGAGTTCAAAAACCATATTCTTGAGATGAACAGAGAGAAAAAAGAATTTAGGTTGAATTAGGAGCCAAAATATTAAGAGGGGTACTTGGAGAAAAATTTTGCATGGGGGGAAATGGAATAAGCATACATGAAGTAGGCAATGTGTCTTTAACTGAGAGCTTTTGTACACTTGACTTTCCCGGAAATACCTGCTTAGTATAACATTATTCTTTGCAGTATACACATTGCCATACAGTTTGGAGATGTTAGCACAAGAATATTTAGCCAAGCTTAACTGGGCAAGTGCTATCCTTGTTTTTGTTATTGTTTGGAGTGGTGTTTTCCCGATCATCAGAGATCTTTTTGATTCAGTATTAACCAAATAGGTGAATTTTTTCTAAATGCCACAAGAAGTGATGTTGGTGTCACACACTACAGAAGTCGTCTTTTGACATTTTCACACGCTCAGAATAAATGAAAGCCTCCTGGTACTTTTCATCGTAAACAGAAAGCAGCTGAGAATCGTAAAGCAAGGTCTACCATTAAATAATAGGCTATGTTACAAATTGTTCAGAATTTGATGATATGCAATCTGATTTTATAATATCCCCCCCCCCCCCCCCAGAAAGCATGGTGACCTTTGGTCAAGTGCTTGATTAAGTGAATGTCAATGCCAACTGGCAATGTTAGGCAGAAATGGCTGACTGTGCTTTATGTAAGAAGGACACTCTCTATAACAGATTCTGCATATGCTGAATTTTTCATATTGTTCTATGCAGAAAGTATTTATTATGTTCTGTCAATGGCAATTTTCTCAAAAATGGGTGTTTGAAATTTGGCTCCTAAAGCCATAGTTGGGCACCAGTGCAAGGAGGCTGATTTTCAGAATTGCTGAGCAATGCAATTACTGAGTGCTCAGCAATTTTGGATTTTTTCCCTTTATTTGGGTGCTCAGGTATAGACATAAAAGCCTAACTTTAGGCACTTGTTTTGGAAGATCTCGTTTTTCATTCAGTGCTCTTCACCATGGTATACTGGGGCTGGGGATGGCTGCTGGCTAAGGACAAATTCTGTTACGCTTAAATTGAGGAGCATGTTATACCACAAATTGTTCCATTAACTTTAGTGTAACTACTTAAGCAGTAAGGTACTGATTGATGGTATCAGAAGGGATCCGGTCCCGCAACATCCATGAGAATTTTCTCAAGAAGGTATGGAGAACCTATTTCCTCCCGCTCCTTGTGCTGAGTCCTGCACATCACCCCTCCCAAAGGGTGGCTTCAGAGAAGCAGGCAGTGGGAATTACATAACATCACAGATCAGGAAGGAGCTTGTTGTCACAGAGCTCAAGTAGCAAATTGAAGGCATGAAGTTCAGATGGGCTCCCCTTTACTGGGTGTCTGTGTCGATCAAGTAGAGAATAATAATGAGTGAATAATTTATTTTTTTTGTTCCAAAATGCAAAACTGAACAAAAAAATGTGTGGGTTGAATAAAATGTTTTCAGTGTAAATCAAAATGACATTTTCTAAATGAAATGTGGATTGAAATTGACATTTTGTTTCAAAAATGTTGTTTTGAAGTGATAATTTTTTTTTTCCATTTTTTTCAAATGAAACTATTCACAGAATTCTACCACAATTTGAAAATAGTTGTGTGCTAAAAAAACTCATTTTTTGGTAAATTTGCTATTCACTCAACAAGATTGCCCATCCCTGTTGCCAAACATGGCAACATTTTCCTGCCTAACTCAGGTTATATACACTAATTTGATGGATCTTGCCTCTGTGCCTCTGTCCATTCAACATGAAGGCCTCTCTCCCCCTCCCCATTTCTCCCTCTCAGACAGAACAATATAATGGAAATTCTCTGTGCTTCAAGTTGCTGAATTTCCTAGTTTCTCTTTGAGTACTTTCTGCAAAGGGGATTAGTCGCCAGACTTTTGCAGTGTCCAACTTTTGTGACTATAAATCTCCACGACAACAGCGCATTAAGAAACTTGATGCATTTATCTAGATTGTAAGTAAATGGAGGGAAAAAAGAACAAATTGAACACATGGGGATAAGGTACTGAGAAATCAGACAACTCTAAATTAAGCTGAGAGTAAGACAAATTCTAGATTAATGCAAACAGTGGGGAATGAAACAGAGTGTCTCTTGAGAATGAGAATCAGGAATGAAAGCACATTAGGAAAGGGGAAAGTATTTAGGAATATGCAACTTGCTATATGCTGGCAAGTATAAATGCAGCACTGGGACATGGCAGAGTCCGTTCCATCTTGAGTCTACTAACCCTAATGTGAAACAAATCACTTATTCCAAAATAAGACAACAAAGCACATTAGAAACTTCACTGAATCAAGAAGCAGGTTTGAAAGGCATACAATGCCACAGCCATAAAAGAAAAATATAGCCATGATACAATTAGTAAATAAATGTGATGGAGTCTTCATGAAGTAAATTGAACTGTAGCAGTCGCAGCAGCAATGGTGATATGATAATGATGATCCCATTACTGCAGGAAAAAAATAAAAGTGGGGAAAGGAAAGAAAATAAATCCTGGGAAACAAATGAGAATATTTTGGAAAATAAAAATTATCTAATGGAACTTTTTAAAAGGATTAATTTGTAAAATATAATAAATACCCTGTAATAAGACGATAGGATACCAGCAGCAATCACAGCAGCCTCATGAAGGAGAAAAGGAGAGTGGGAGGAACATTGGTCCAGAACACAGAGAGTCCCATCCTATGGAGATACCTGTGGGATGAGGTTTGCAAGGAGGAAAACTCTCAGCCAGAGCCTCACCTAGGTCTCAGTGAAGATCATCTGCACAATTTTCCGGCATGGAGGAGGTTAATGGGAAAGGTCATAGAGTCTGAAGTTCTGTTACCCTTTCTTAGCTGTCTATATAGGACTGATGGGGAGGGGGTAGATAATGCAAGGATTTTTCAAGGACAAACATGTTTCAAAGCCACTCAAAGGAGCCAATGCCATGTACAAAGTGAAATCATGCAGTTCTTGCTCAGGGAAAACCCCGTTTGTGCCGAGCTTCAACAGTAGTTCTGTACATCAGATTTAATGGGAGGCTTGTCTCACAAAGGACAGCCAGACTTGGACCATAGTGCTTTGAGAAATGCATATGATGGTTGTTATATCAGAACAAATTATTATTATATACAAGTGAGTCTGGCAAGAGCCTCATGTACAGTCACAAGCCCTTTCTAAATTCCTTAAAAGAATCACACACTCACTTCCCTGTATATAGAGCAGAGCTTTCATTATATGATGCACTCTTATCTATATGCATTCTGTCTGCTGTTTGATTATAAACTTTGTTTGAGAGGTTGCTGTAGGCTATGAAAATTGGATTTTGATTGACACTTGAAATGCTTGTAAGTTACACAACTGAGCGGTAGAAAGGAACCTGTGAATGTGATCTATTTAACATAAATATCTTTGATGGAGAATGATTGTTCTATGACATTTTCTGGTTGGCTTTGGTGAAAATAAATTTTAAATCCCCAAGATAGGAAACTGTAGATGTCACTCGTCCAAATATGAAATATTTTCCCTCAATAAGTATTTCATGAGGATTATTTTTGGCACATGAACTTCATTTCACATGCTTGGCAGCTCATTGACTCAAATCAATAGTGCATAGAATAAGAAGGATTTGCAAAATGGCTCCTATGTTACAGTCTGTCAGATTAAAAATCCACTTTTAAAATATATGGTGTAATTTAGATTTGTATGATATGCCCAAAGGTCTTCCTGGTTAAGAGGGAAGCACAGCAACGTGACTCACCACATCCTATAGTTGAGTCATATACAGGGTATGACACCATCTCAAAGAGTGTTTGGAGGGCACTCAAGTCAGTTTCCTCAGGGAAAAAGGCACAGCACTTTTTCTGACTTTCATGAGGTCCCAGCTCAAGTCAAGTCTCCTCAAGCTTCTGAAAATATCTGTTTCCCACTGGGCACATTCAAAGGCTTAAAGCGGGAACTGGCATATTCACTTTGTACTTATCTTCTGGGCAACCACTATGTAATGCTCTCTTTTTTTCCCTTTTTTTAATTATTTTTTTCCTCTCGAAGAGCAGTTAAGTGTCTTGTGTCTCACCATAATCCATTCAGGAATGCTCTTTTGGGAACATCTGGTGAAGTAATTGTACTAGGCTAAGCGCTATGCTGCCTGATTAAATGAAAAGTGTGGAGGTTCATAGCCAGACACATCCATACTTGCAAAATTATTGACTGCGATGGGCCAAAAGGATATATATATTACCAGTATAGTTCACCCAGTGCTATTAATGATGCATTGTTGTTTGACATCTGTGGCTGTTTGTTATTGAATACATATGCATGGTGGACTATAGTTTTGCTCCCACAGTCATCTGCTACCTACCAGTTTGCACCCAGAAATCAGGTACATTGCTGAATATTGTCCTATACCCCTGGAAATAATTATGCCTGCCAGGTGAAACTCATTCTTGCACAAAGGGCTTTACACAAAGTATATGTGCCACTTAGCTCCTGCTTAAACTTATTTGAGGTCTTAACTGGAATTTTAGGCCTTGTGTGGACCTTCTGCATACGATAAATTTCATCTTGCATGTGCAAGATTAGAGGCTGGATGGGGTGGCCCCTTTACATATGTCACCCAATACTTAAAGTTTGTGGATTATCATTATCTTTTTAGTTGTGCTGTTTTTTAATTTATTTTTTTCTTCAAAGATCTTTTCAAATAAGGTCAGTACCTTTAAAATGTGTTACATATGTTTGAATTCACAATTTTTTTTCTTTTTAATTATTATTGAGTTTATTTTATTTTAAATGAACAACTCTAGACTGTGAAGTGGTTGGAATGCTTTGAAGTTATTGATCCAAGGCTGAAATAGAGTAGGAAGTACTAAATGTATTTTCTTTTCCAACTGCCATATGCTGCCATACCAAAAAAAAAAAAAAAAAAAAAAAAAAAAGACGTGTATTACAGTGCCTGCCCTCAGTCAATTTATTTCCTGCAAGTGCCTGTGTTGCTTTCTAAACATGCTATCAATGGTGGGGGGCTTTGGCTTTTTTATGTGGTATACATAACTCAAAAAAGGGATTTTTTAAAAAAATAAAAGCATTCTCGTTTTCATATAAAACTCATCCCAATTACTTAAAATTGTGCAATGATGCAGTGAAATAGAGCATAGAATACATAAACATTTTTTTTTAAAAAAAATCCCAACTCTTTATAGCTATAATCTTAGAAAAATCTTGCACGGCAGCTGAAATGCAAACTACCCACTACATCATGCATTATATTCATTATTGGTACCATACTAGCGAAGTTCCCGGCATTCTTTTTCATATTACAATAATAGGATATGATACTTCTTTTTTTTTTAATGCAGCACATGTTCAGAGTGTATTATGCAGTATTTCGCAGGCAACAGTTGGAACCTAGTAAATGCTGAGGCATGTTTGCTAATAGCTGAACATGCTCAACTCCCTTGTGTCACACTCCTGACACTGCTGTGCCAGAAGGGAGATTTTACATCAAATGTGGCGGTATATCCCCAGGTCTGGGCACACAGAGGATGAATTTGATTAAAGTGAACCATTTTGCTCCCTGAGGGGAGAGTCCCAGCTACTGTGTGTCTTGGCTGGAACTCTTCATCAGCAAATTTCCACAAGGCAGCATAGGCATGATCTCCCGAGGGAGTTACCATCACTCTCTTTTACGTCATCGGTAATTAAGATGCATTTCTGATGATGCCTGCCTGAAAAAGACGAAGCCTATTTGTTAGCTATCACAGTACAGCAGTAGCTAAGTGTGAGCATTAACTCGCCTTTTGCTTGTGCTACACTTTGTAATTGAGCCCTCCCTTTTGTCTTTGTGCCCTGCTTTGAAATGGGATCTGTTTTTGCTTGGAGAAAGCAGCCTCATCTCCCCAAATCAAAATAGACTATGGTCCGTTGGCTAAGGAAGATAGAATTTTTAATTAAAAAGACAATCAGCCCATGTGAAGTGATACAATTTCTGCTTTAATTGCAAAGACCAGGAATCAATTTTTGATGCATCATGTTGCCATGGTGCTCATTATCCCTAGCCAGGTTTCATGAGTTATTACATTGGCCACTCTTCCTCTACCTCCTGTGTAAGTGCAGTGACAAAGCAACTTGACCTGACGTGACACCAATTAGTGGCTTCCGCTGTAGTAAATTCTTTATGTCAACCAAGCAAGTCCTTTTTTTGCAAGGTTCCTTATGGTCTAAAAAGGAGAGTGATGTAGTTGTTAATGAAATGAGAAATAACTGCCATGAAATGCAATAATTACCAAGAAATGGCTTGTTTCGGATAAACTTTCCTCAGGTCCTTTGTCTCAGTGGTACTGCTCTTTGCTACTGTCTACAAGTGTTTAATTAAGCATTAAGAATAAAGGAGTTTTCTTCATTTGGAACAGTGTTCTTTAGGCCATTCCTAGGCCAGCAATGATAGCAAGTCTTAGGGTGAAATCCAGCCACCTGCAGGTGGGCTGTACAGCACTACTTAAGCACAGTAGAATGGATCTGCTCCAAAAGGTGTTTATAAAAATGGAATCTTCTTGCCCCACAGAATGTTTTTCTCTGCTGTATTCAAAGTCAGTGATTTAAAAAAACAACAACTCTTTTTCCCCTTTTTCTGTTTTTTTGCCTGTATAATCAATAAAGCTAAGACACAGTGAACAGGATTCTGTTCCTTCTTCTCCATCATGAGCAGAACTATTTAATAACTTCTGATCAGGTCCATGTCTCCAAACGTTTTCAGTATAATGGGTATTTTTCCACAAGTGTCAGTGAGGACAAAAGCTGATTGAATTTCCCTCGAATCGGAGTGAAAAGTCAAAATTTCATTTTTTTTTCCACAGAAGGGGAGTTCTGGAAAAAAAAAATATTGGAAACATCAAAGTGACCGTACTGAAGTGTTTGGAGAATTTCAAAACATAAAAAAAATATTAAATGTTATCCATATGGATACAAAATAGAACATTAAAATTAATATTTTATAATTTGATGTCAACATTTAAATGAAACAAGAAAGTCACAAGAAAGCAACAAAGTCGTAATGAAATGTGAAAGTCAGAGGAAAATACTCCATTTGGATTTTAAATTGCTTAAAAATGTTCCACCAAAAATTTAATCTAAACCATCATGCTCCAGTGAAACAGATTTCAACAAAACAGCATTTTTCAGTAGAAAACGGTTCCATCAAAAATATTTAAATCTGCCCTATTGACATGAGCAGTGAGTAACATAGGCAGGGAAAGGCTCTCTCTCCCCAAATAACCCCACGTGGTCCCGCCCACGCTCTGCCCTGAGGCAGGGCCGGCGACAGAAATTTGGGGGCCCCCTACTCTGATCGTTTGGGCCCCCCCCAGACCAGCTGTCACTTCCCCCCCCACACACAGCTGACAGCGGCCGCCCCCCCCCCCAGCCCAGCCGGGCCCCCCCCAGCCCAGCCGCCCCCCCCCCCCCCCAGCTGACAGCGGCTGCCGGCAGCGCGGGGTCCTGTGGGAGCGTGAGCCGCCCTTGCTGCTCCCCCCCCCCTGCGCGCACTTTCTCCCCTGGACTGTGCCGCTGCCGCCGGCCAGGCTCACTGCTCCTGCCGGGGACACGCGTGCTCGTCCGGAGGAGAGCCGCGCCGCCTCCCTGCCCCTTCCCCGCTCTCCAGGCCCGGCGACAAGGGGGGGATGACTATGGGTACTGCTGTGTACCGGGGGCCCCCTAAAGTCTGGGGCCCAGTACAGCTCTACCCGTAGTACCCCCCGTCGCCGGCCCTGCCCTGAGGCCCCGTCCTGCTTGCCACTGGTTAGCCCCAGCCCAGACAAGCTTCTTCTCTTCCAGGTGGCTGGGATTAGGGGTGGCTGGGGTCACCCAGCACTGGGGGGGAGGGGTGATGCTGCCCAGCACTCCAGGGTTGGAGGGAACACATAGAACTTGGTGCTTGGGAGTGGCGGTGGGGGGGCTGCATACTGCCCTCATGGTGCTTTGGGGTTCAGGTGGCCCGGGACTGGGGGAGGGAGAGGGGACCTGGCAGCTGCGGAGGGGAGTGGAAGGCTGGGTTTCCATGGACAAAGAGGTTTGGGAGGAGCATGGCTTCAGGCAGAAGGGGTAAGTCAGGCCAGGAGCTAGCCTCCCCGAGTCTCTGGTTCCCCTGCCGCCCATAGCTATTAATGACATCATTTGAGGACAATGGGATTGCACATCTATAGCTGAGGATCTAATCTGGTCTGCAGTCTTTACTGGTGAATGCATGAAAGGAAAGGAACTCAGTGTCCCTGAGACACTAGTCTGAGCTTTGATATGCAACCTGGAACTATTTTTTAAATTGAAATTATTGAAAAAAACAATATCCATAACCTTATAATGTCACTTTTACAGTGGGGTTGGCAGAGGAAAAATCTTTCTAACCAGGCCTTGTTGGAAAAAAGCAACTTAAAAATAGTTTTTCCCATTTTTGTGAAAATTTAAAATGCTATAGAAATATAAAAAATCCCAGTCAGATGACGTAAAATAGAGGGAGGGAATTTATGAAAATTTCATTAAAATTCCCTTTAGTCACATTTTTCACAATTTATGGTTGAAATTTTGAAATGTATCATTTTAAGCAGCCTACAAGCTGTTGTGTGGGCCCTTCTGTCCGAGGTTTGACAGTGTGTTGGGGGACCCGCTCTGTCCATTTATGTGCCATGTTAAACTGAAATTCTACCTACTTAAATACCATACATTCCCCCCAAATCTCCTTTGATTTCTAACCATTTTGTCTCGATCAGAGTTAAGTAGGAGGGTGACACATTTTCCTCCTTATTTATTTATTTATTTATTTATTTATTTATTTTAATTATCCTCTTTTCTAGTTGGTTTCCTTCAATTCTTCTTTGCCCTGTAATCTGAACAATAAGGCTCTCTTGATGATTTTCTTATTTTTACATAGACATGAGCCTATACCAAATCTTTGTATCCCAACATCCTTGAACACAATGGATGCTTGGATCCAGATCCAAACGGTGTGACTTAGACCTGGTCTACACTAGTGGGGGGTGGGGAGGGTCGACCTAAGGTACGCAACTTCAGCTACATAAATAATGTAGCTGAAGTCGGCGCATCTTAGGTCGATTTACCTGGTGTCCTCACGGCAGCAGTGGGATCCCACGTTGACTCTGCTTGGGCCTCTTGGTGAGCTGGAGCTCTGGAGTCGACAGGGAGCGCCTTTGGGAATAGATTTCTTGCATCTAAACCAGACGCGGTAGATCGATTGCTACCCGCCAATCCAGCGGGAAGTGAAGACATACCCTTAGGCTCATCTCTTTTTCAATTGATTTGTTTTAGCTTCTCTCTCTACTTTAGCTTTACCACTTCCTTGTGTTGTTCTTTGTCTTTCTATGACTTCGTGCCAGTATAATACCAGGTTGACCCTAATAAAAGAATCACATTGGCATCAGATGTGTATATTTCTTTCTTTGCTTGGAGAATATTGTACAATTATGCACTCATTGGCCTCATGTTCATAAATAGAGATGAGTGAAATTACCTAAAACAATCTGCAGCTGAGAAAACACACTATCCTATTGTATCTTGAACAAAGCAGCAGTTATTTGGTAGATACTCTTTATCTAGCATTTTCTCTATTTACTACTCTATTTCATTGAACTGTTGTACAGTATTTATGCCTGCCTTTATCCTCCTGGTAGGACAGTGATCCAAGCTGTGAAAGCTAGTAGGATCATGGTCAGAGAAACTTGTGTTTTATTCATGCCTTGCTTCCTGCACATTATGCTATTATGAAGCGGCACCTTCTCTTCTCAGTTTATTGCACACATTGGGTTCCATCCCAGCATCCTGATTCAGTTACAGCTCTCCTGGAAATTGGTCCTTTGTACCTAGCAGTGGTGGGGCACTAACCTATGACTTGAAAGTCATGGGTTCAACTACCCTTATCTAGTACTAGCATAAGTGCCCGGCGCTGCTCGGGTCAGTCGGAGGTGAGGAGGTGGCAGACAGCTGACACTCCCTGACCAACCCCAACACCCACCCCTCACCCCTCACCCACCCCGACACCTTCCCACCCCCCCAAGCAAACCCAACACCCCCACCTCACCCCCCCGACCAAACCCGACACCCCCACCTCACTTACCGTCCCACCAAACCCAACTCAGATCCGTCGCAGGCAGGGAGGGGGCCCAGAGCCGAGGGATTCCGGGGACCTTCGCAGGTGGGGGGCGGCACAGAGCTGATGGATTCTGGGGTTCCGTTTGGAGGGGGGAGGGGCAGAGAACTGAGTGATCTCTGGGGTTCCGTTGGGAGGGGGGAGGGGCAGTGAGCTGAGTGATCTCCGGGGTTCCGTTGGAGGAGGGAGGGGCAGAGAACTGAGGGATCTCCGGGGTTCCGTTGGAGGAGGGAGGGGCAGAGAACTGAGGGATCTCCGGGGTTCCGTTGGAGGAGGGAGGGGCAGAGAACTGAGGGATCTCCGGGGTTTCGCTGGAGGAGGGAGGGGCAGTGAGCTGAGTGATCTCCGGGGTTCCGTTGGAGGAGGGAGGGGCAGTGAGCTGAGTGATCTCCGGGGTTCCGTTGGAGGAGGGAGGGGCAGTGAGCTGAGTGATCTCCGGGGTTCCGTTGGAGGAGGGAGGGGCAGAGAACTGAGGGATCTCCGGGGTTCCGTTGGAGGAGGGAGGGGTGAGCTGAGCGAGTGAGGTGTCTGTTGGAGGGGAGTATTATGACATCATCACCACCTAACCGCCCAGACGATGTGATTGGCCCTGAAAGACTTTCACCCCTGGGGGGCGTCAGAGGTGAGATCCGAAATTTTTTCGACCCTTACCAGCATCTAGACCCCAAGACACCTCACTGTACCAAATTTCAAGTCTCTGGCTCAAACGGTGCGGGAGGACTTCGCAGTCATACGTACATACATACATACATACATACATACATACATACACCACTTGACTTTTATATATATAGAAGATAGATGTCGGTCTCTGGTGGGGACAGCGGGTGTGCTGATGTATGGAAGATGGGTGACCATTTATAATATTATGAATACCAATATTACGAAATTGCAGTGAATCTTACAAGATACGCAATGTAAGGTATGAGAGGAAAAGAGTACGATAACCTTGTTTATATGTATGTATCATCTTCATATTTTGAGTTATAAATATGCATGGTGTATTAATATCTCAACCTTGTGCTGTATCTTGGTGACCCCCCCCCTCCCTGAAAGATTGGCATCAGCACTATCCAGCCTGCTGATGACCCATCGATGGCTCCATTGTACAGCTGATGACCTTGAGAGAAGCCAGGGTCTATGCCTGTAAGTCAGCAAGACATACAGGGACATGCCTATGGACAGGGGAATCCAAATATTTTTCCATGCCCATTTTCTATGAGCTTGTGTATGTGACAAAGGATGTACACATGGCAAAAAATATAAAAAGGCAGCTGTATCTTCTCCATTTTATCTTCAGTCCTGCTTCTCATTTGTGGAGTAGTTTCTCTACTAACTGAAGCTTTGAACACAGGACTGATAGACCCATCCATGCTTTGGATGTGTTCCAGGGAGACTGTACAAGCTAGCAAACTCACAAATGCTGCTAAAAACCTGATATATGGACTATGGAGTCATATGTATGTATCTGATTGCTTTGACCATTTAACAGCTCTATTTTTTTTTTTTTTTTCTAAAATGCTTTGGTTTTAGATACTAAAGGATTGGCTGGAAACATAGTATTTTTGATAAGATCCAAACTAGCATTGTTCTGGGCTGGAGGAGGCGGCAGATCGGAGCTGTCAGGAGCCGCAGCCGGGGGCCGAGCGCGCCGGCGGGGGGGGGGGGGGGGGGGGCTGCCGGCCAGGTTTTATGAAGAGAGAAGGGATGGAGGGAGTGAGAGGAGTCAGTGGACGGAGGGAGAGAGCAGGGAGGAAGAGAGGGATGGAGAAGGGGGATGGAGAGAAGGGAGGGATGGAGAGAAGGAGGGAAGGAGGAATAGAGAGGAGGAGGCGGCAGCGGTCGGCGGGCTGGAGGAGGCGGCAGATCGGAGCTGTCAGGAGCCGCAGCCGGGGGCCGAGCGCGCTGGCGGGGGGGGGAGGGGGGGGCTGCCGGACAGGTTTTATGAAGAGAGAAGGGATGGAGGGAGTGAGAGGAGGCAGTGGACGGAGGGAGAGAGCAGGGAGGAAGGGAGGGATGGAGAAGGGGGATGGAGAGAAGGAGGGAAGGATGAATAGAGAGGAGGAGGTGGCAGCGGGTGGCGGGCTGGAGGAGGCAGCAGATCGGAGCTGTCAGGAGCTGCAGCCGGGAGCCGAGCGCGCCGGCGGGGGGGGCTGCCGGCCAGGTTTTATGAAGAGAGAAGGGATGGAGGGAGTGAGAGGAGGCAGTGGACGGAGGGAGAGAGCAGGGAGGAAGGGAGGGATGGAGAGAAGGAGGGAAGGAGGAATAGAGAGGAGGAGGCGGCAGCGGTCGGCGGGCTGGAGGAGGCGGCAGATTGGAGCTGTCAGGAGCCGCAGCCGGGGGCCGAGCAAGCCGGCGGCGGTGGCGGCGGGGGGGATGGGGACATTTTATGACTCCATGTTTTATGAGTCCTGCCCCAAAAACGGGACAAAATTGATATTTTGGACAAAAAGACGGGATGGTTAAAAAACATTAAAAAAACGGGACTGTCCCGTTCAAAATGGGACGAATGGTCAGCCTACCTCAAAGGGATGTTATGAGATAACTTAAAGTTTGTGAGGTGTTCAAATACTATATTAATGGTGGCCATATGTGTTTCTATGGATAGAATTGGGTAGTTTGACTGGGATTTTCAAGGACCGAAAGGGCAGTTAGATGTCTATCTCTCATTGAAAACCAACTAGTTGGAAATTCTCATAAGCACTTGAAAATCTCGGCCTAAGCAACAAAATTGTGCCTGTTTTGCACAAGACAGTGTATGTGACCTTTGTTTTCCTGATCCAACTTCATAATATGACACAGAGGCATTGAGAAATAGCTGTATTGTCCTAGTTTCAGAATAAATATTAACTGTCATTCTCAGTTGATTAGATGAGGAGCAGATGAAAAAAGACATTGTGGAGGAAGGCAAGTGTTTTGAATAACAAATCTACTGAGTGACTCATACATCTTCCCACCATCCTCACATACTGTAGTCAATAAGTAGGCACTTTAAGGTTGGGATTACTAAGGGAAGACAGAGAACCTAGTGGTTGGTTTATGTGTACCTCTAGCTATAATACCAGAAAATAACTTGCTTCGGTAGACTTAAGTGTCTTCATATAAATGAACATATGGGATTTGCACATTATAAGGAGGCCCGAGGTTCTCTACTGCTGATGCAACCTACAGCTTTTTCATTAAGTCAGAGAAAAAGAGAGATGGTAATGGATGAGAGGCAGAATGTAAGAGAGCATGTAAGAGAAATAATCTTATGCAAGATGCTAGAAATCGCTGCGTATCATAGTTCAGTAGTTATCTCCCAAGTCTTCAACGGGCTACCATCCAGGCTAAACAATTGTTGTAAATGTTCCTGAATTAAGTTTTTATTTTATTTTATTTTCTGAGATAAATGATGTAGGGTAAAAGAAATCAGAAGAAACCTGAAAGGAAATAAATGAGAGAGAAAAATTGTGTCTGGCATCAGCCCCCTTTTCTACTTAACCTATTTGCAATATATTAGATTGAAACAATGCAATTTCCTGAACTATATTTTACAAAATGAGTTTTCATTTATTATTACTTACACAAACCAGGTTTTTCTTGGCTTTATTTAATATAAAAAGGAATGGCTTTAATCAAGTCAGCCTTTCTTATCTAAGATTATCAGTCCACTTGGAAACAGTGAAGATCAATGAAGTGAGCCTTACACAAGTTCTGTCAGTTCAGGAGTTTCATTCAGTTTATTGTAGACAGAACTAGTATGTGTGCTCACAATGTCATATTACACTTATTTAAATACAGTTGGAAAAAGCCCAGTGGGTTTACCTATATGAAATCAAACCAATGAGGTGCTGAATACTTTGGCTTGGATCCAGAAAAGCACTTAGGCACATGCTTAACTTTCAGCAAATGAGTACTTCCATTGAAGTCAAGGTTTATTGGAAATGCTGATGAACTGAGGCCAGCATTCTCAGTCCCTAGCAGGATTGGCTCCTTTAATAACATATGAAAAATAACCCTACGCTGATCTGGTAGTCCCCTCATATAGCTCTGCATATCATTTTAACTATAATGATATGATCATATAGCCTTATTAACTTCAAAATGTTAAGCACAAAACTATACCAGCTTAATTTATCTGTAATGTTGTTGTTTTTAAATGACAGTTGAAAGGGAAATAATGATACCCCTTTCAACACCACAATGTGTATCCACATATAGGGCTTGATCCAGAGCGTGTTGAAGTCTTTGGGAAGACTTCCAGTTACTTCACTGGGCTTCGGATCAAGCCCATAATGACTGAAGCTGATAATAAAGAATCATACAGACATTATTGTAACAAAGACTTTTCTCTCATCCACCCACCCCATGTATATATTTAATGATGAAGGAAAACCAAGCCATGCATCCACAAGTCAGAGCTGTTTAAAATTTGAAAACTATTTAACTTTGCCATTTTATGCATCACTGCGTATCTGCAGTTTTCATGAGTGTAATAAATCATTATGCCATTGCTGATCAGCTGTAAATACTCAATGTATCGCCACAAACAATTGTCTCACGCATGGAACTGACTCTTGTTACATGACAGGTTACCTCACAATTTTCAGTGAGAGCGAAGTGCCAGGTATATAGCATGGTTGTGCTTCTGCTCTTGAGATGATTGATAAGTTTTTAATTATAAATCAAATTTTAATTTATTTGCTCTGTTCACCCAAGTATAACGTATAAAATGTAATGTATAAAATATTAATATGAGTTCTAATTGAGTTTGTAGTGCTGGTGGATCCCATCGCTCAAAATGCATAACAGTTATCTTCTGAATTATTAGTTTTGTAACCTGAGGTCTGATCCTACAAAAACTCATGTGAATGGTCCATCCTCCTTGGGATTACTCACAAGAGTAAAGTGAATCAATGACTGGGCCTTTGTCACTTGCACAGGCCCACAAGAATATAACCCACGTGTGTAAATAGCAAAGTATATATTTCATTAGACCAGTGTAGCAGTTGGAATGGAATGGAATGGAAATTTTAACTTGCTTTGGTAAAGTAATTCCAAAATATACAGCGGATGAAACAGCATTGTTTTGTATTTAAAAATATGAATAAACACACAAGAACAGGGAAACCTATAGCTAAGAAAACACTGTTCTGGAACAAAGGTCTTTAGTACTGTTGTGGTGCTGTCGTGATCTTGCAGATGTCTAATAATAGTATTGAAAAGTATTGTGGGCCTGAGTCTCCCCTTACACAGTTGTAAATCCACAGTAACTAAACTGTGATTTAAGTGAAAAAGGAATCAGGCAGTCTAGAGGCTGTCCAGGGCAGCAGACTTTGAGGTTTTTTATCAACATAAAGGGACAGGCTCTCCTGTCGCCTATGTCATTTTTAGGCCCTAATCCTGCAAAAGCTTATACGCATGCTTAACTTTACTATCGGAGCAGTCCCCATTGAAGTCACACTAATCAAGTTAAGCACATGTCTGCAGTAACAGAGCCATAGACTGATGATTTCAGTGGAATTATGCTTGATTTTCAGTGGAGAAGCTGAGAGTAGACTCAGGCCCCAAACTAGCATATATTTTGGTATCATTTAACATTTTTGTTAATTTTGTATAATTATATTACTGAAATAATACATAGAAATACATGAAAATATTCTCAAAGGAGTGTGTGAAAATTCAAACATGAGATCTTTGATATTGTAGCCTACGGGATGAATAATTAATTATTTAAATTCTAAAATGTGTTTTAACCTTATTGATCATAATAAACTAATACATGTAAGAGTGATTTTATTCTATAAAGTGTTTACTGTATACTACAGTACATGCTCAGTAAACATGATTGGCTCTTTTGAAGCCATTATTGACTATCTTCTTATGTATTTTGGAATAAAATATACAATGCTGTGCTATAGAAGGAATGATGTCCAGTGAGTTTCAATGCATACCAGAAAAGTGACCATGTAATTGCCAATTTGTCATTCATTATTTGTTCCCTCTCAATGACTTGCTTATCAAATTTAATCAGCCTATAAAGGATGGTTTCCTTAACTTTCAGCCCGGCAGACTGCCAAGACTTGGGTCCAAACCTTGCTTACCGTATACACGTACAGTATAAGTAAAAACTAATTGGGGATTGAAAATGTTTATAAAATTGGACATCACAAAATTATAGTAGGTATGGTGCATAAATTAATGCAATAAAACATCAGTGACACTATACATAGAATATACAATGAGCCTATTTCTAAATTGCAAATAGATTGAACTATGTCATACAGTGTTATAAGTACATGCTGTGCTGTAGCGACTCTGTGATCACTAGGGAAATTGCTGATTTTTCTTCTTTTCAGCCATCATAAAAAGGAATACGGTGGCAGGCACTCACAAACAACCCTTCTGAGGCATGACTTGTCTGATACAAAGTGCTTTTGCCAGTATAAGCATAGATCTTTGTTGATTGAGGGATAAAAATGATTCATCTAGCCAGTCATTCATAGGATTGGTGTTCATAAAAAAAGGGTCTACTGTAATGTCGTTGATAGTTCCATACACCACAAGTAAGACATGAAAATAAGTTTAGGTAAATTTATTGTTCAGGGCTGGGTTGGCATTTTGTGATTAACCCTAAATTAGGCTGTCCCAGGAGCAGTCACAATTCATTCCCTGCTTCCCCTTCTTTGTTCCATGGTGGGTAGTGTTCTGCGTCAGCCTATTTCATGGTGCCAGGGCCGGCAACAGGAATTTTGGGGCCCTGTACGCAGATCGTGTGCCCCCCCCGGCCGGTCTCCCGCCGCCCATGCCCCCACCCCCCGGCCGGTCTCCCGCCGCCCCTGTGCCCCCCCCGGCTGATCTCCCGCCGCCCGCGGGGCCCCCCCGGCCGATCTCCCGCCGCCCGCGCCCCCCCTGCCAATCTCCCGCCACCCACGCCCCTCCCCGGCCGGTCTCTCGCCGCCCGCGGCCCCCCCGGCCGATCTCCCGCCGCCCGCGGGCCGATCTCCCGCCGCCCGCGGGGCCCCCCCGGCCGGTCTCCCGCCGCCCACGCCCCCCCCTGCAAATCTCCCGCCACCCGCGCCCCTCCCCGGCCGGTCCGGGGCCCAGTACAGCTGTACCCGTTGTACCCCCCTGTCGCCGGCCCTGCATGGTGCAGATTACTTCATCTGCCTGCCTGCTCAGCTGCACTGGCTAGCACGTGGGGTCAAAGCCAGAGTTGCCCACTCACCACACTGGGAAGCTTTAGCTGGATTGTGACTGCTCTCCGTCTCACTACTGCAAGCTGTGACATGAGTAACCTGTGCAGGCTGTTAATTGTACCCGCCTCACATCTCCCAATTCCCCTTCATGGAACTGTAGACAGGGTTGTAATCTATCTAGTTTTCTCCTACCCCTTTCACCTTCCCAAATACAAACCTACAATGTTTGGCTCATGGAATGATTTCTGTGTCCTTTTCCTGCTTCCATGAATGCTAGTGGTTGTTACACATCAGTGTATCTCAACCTTTTCAGGGTGGCATCCCCTTATTTGAAGTCAAGAATTTTCAAAAATATCCTAACCATTTTTACTCTTACTTTGATAGTAAATGTATCTGTGATAAGCCTATATAATTTGTGTGTATACTTCGAGAGGTTGGTAGAGAATACTTGACCTTCAAGCGTAAGGGTGTGTAGTGAACGGGGGAGTAAGATTTTCTTTGTTTTGATTGTAATAAAATTGTCAACAGCTTGCAATCTCCCAGATGTCTTTTGTGATAACTCCCTCGGGGACAGGAGTGGAGGGGGAAGGGAGAGCTGTGACCTAGAAGTTGAGAAATACGGTTATAGAAAAAAGGAACAGAGATCTTTGAATTACATTAGATGGAGGTATATTCTATGTTGACTGGAAATGAGAACTGTCCTTTTTTCTTTTGGGGGGAAGGGATGAATAGGAGGGAGGGGATTTCCCCAGTAATATCACCAGTTGTTTGACATCTGGGGTGTCATCTCTGGCATTTTGCACTGCTCTTCCCCGTACCTCCCATTCACAAGATTGCATTCAGGATCCTATTCATCCCCATTTAGGCCGCAGCAAATTTGTTGGATATTTCTTGCGCCTATGCAGGATTTCTGAGAAAGTGTAGTGTCCCTGCCAGCAGGTATATGGGATCTTGGGGAGCAATTACCACACAGGTGGGGTGCAAAATAAACTTTATTAAGAAAATGCAAAAACAGGGAAAATTCAATAGTGAGGGGTATGGGGTTTGTTAAAGTAGACAATTGGGGAGGGGTTTCTTTTAGTAAATGGGATAGGGGGTTTCAATAGTGGGGTACAATACAGTGGGGTACAATACAGTTGGTAACCAATTAACACTGAAGTATAAATGTAACAGGTAGCTAACAATTCCTATGTAAAGAGTGTGTCACAGCAGCATATAACCAACTAACAGTATGGGTAAAATGTGCTAAATAACCAACAATTTTAGGTAAAAATGTGTCTCAGTGGTGTAAATGTAAAATGTGAGGTGTGTTAGAGAGAAAAGGGGTAACCAATGGGGTTTTATGCTAGAAAGAGAGAGAGAAGACAGGCTGTAAGTTGAAACAGCAGAGAGACAATTATACAAAACACAGCAAAATCTTATCTATGATTTAACTTAACCAAAACTACACAAATTAGCAAGTAACAAAACACAATGCAACAATTCTTTAAGGCTAACTTACAGGGTACAATGCAAGCAATTTCCTAAACCTAACTTAACTACAGCTATGCAAAATGAAATTACAACTTATCTAGACTAAAAGACAAAATCTAACCTAATGGGTGCACCTTATACTAGGGGTAGTTTCAGAGGGCAGAGTGGTGTGTGCCCAGGATACAGCTCCAAGGGGGGAGGGGGATTTAACTAGTGGTGGCTGCAAGCTGGCAGCCCAGGATACAGTCCAGGAAGGCACAGGCTTATTTCTAGCAGCAAAGGCGCTGCAAAGCAAGAAACAGATTACAGATACAGACCAGGGAGTTTAAGAGAGGTTTTAAGACACAGACCAAGGTTTAGTTTGAGTCTGTGTGCTGGGGAAACAGAGCCAGCAGCTAAAGTATAGAAAGTTTCACAGAGGGATTCTTACCAGTCCCCAAGGCAGCAGCAAAGGCAGAAGAAGCAAGGAGGGCTCGGTACGGTCTTGATAATCAGGAGGTCTCTCAGGCAGCAATTCGTTCTTTGTGCGGGGGGGGGGTGTTAAAAACGGGGGGTACGCTCAAAAATAAAACGAGAGCGGAGAAAGGACCCCCCAGAACCCCTGGCTGATCAGACCAGGTAGCAATGTAGGAACCTTTCTGATGTTTGTTTCAAAAATGCCTGTTCTTAAAGGCAAACTCAGGCAGTTTCCCCGCCAGTAATCCTGATAGGCTCCTTCTGTCATAGGGGAGGAGATTCAGGGAAAAACTGCAGGTGAGCATAGACACATGCCTGGGCAGAGTCCTGGACCATAGGCGTGAGTTCCCACCTCAGGATCTCAAAAACACATTAGGTCTTGCAGCTCTGGACATTGCCTACCCTACACCGAGCCCAGGTTTAACAAGGTGATAACAGGACCAACCCTTTGAACAGGGCAGTTGTCCCACTTAGCACGCAGCACAAGTGGCCATCCCTTTGTGAAGGGCAATGGCTCTTGGTAAACAACTTAACAGCCAGGGAGGAGCGGCCACAGGAGGAGAACAAAAACAAAATGGAGTAAGGGGACAGCTGTAAGAAACAAAATTGAATAGGGGGAAAGCTGTAACAGACATGTAGCAGTATCTTCTCAACTCTGCATGTGTTGGGGGAAAAAAAGTTCACCACAGCAGGTGGTGCCATGCTGAGCTTTATAGGTTTTATTGAGCCTTTTGAAAACATGGCTAGTAGTTTATTTCCAGTCTTGTTTCAGTTATTGGGGAGTAATGTTGTATTGCTGTAGATTATACAGATGGGCAAGAGGCTTGCTCCTCCAGCCAGCTTGTTCAACAGAGGCTGTAAGGGACTTGAGTTTGGATTTCTTGCTTTGGAGAGAATAACAATAAGTCAATATCACTTTCTGGTCCTTATATTGGAAGAATCCAGACATCGCGGATGATGATACAAATGTTGGTTTGCACATGGTTTTATTATCTTCTGTACATGAATATTTATGAAACTCTCAATCACACTAAGTAGCTCCTATGATGTTTCATATTTATTTGTTCACAAAACCATAACTAGAGTTTTGTGTTTGCTTTTTAAATATGTGTAATGTACACAATGAACCAGGGGCACAGACTTCACACCTGGGCTAGCTCTTCAGTCACCACCTCTAGTCTTAAACTGGCAATAACCTGTACACACCTGTTTGTATGTATACACAGCTCAGGTAACTACACAACCATCTACATGATTTATGTGCACAAATGCAGAATGTGTGCTCATGGATTTATAACTTGCTGAAATGTGATTTTCTATGTGCTTGTTTGGAACGAGTGAGTGGGTTTGTGCTCACAATAAACCCAAAATTGGATTTCAACCCCAAATTCAATTCAAATAGATAATGTCATGACTAGGTATCGGCAGGACCCCCATTATGGTACTATCTGAGCGCACCACAAGCTTTAATTTACCAATGAAAATGAAGATATGATCTTAGCTCTGGATGCTAGATAGCACCTAGCGCAATGGGGGTCTGATTCCCGACTAAAGGGGCATTCAGGAGCTTCTGTAATACAAATAATAAATTAATGTGTTATATATAGGAGATCAGACTATGTGCTTACAATGGTCCTGTTTGTCTTTGAAATCTAGTAATAATAATAATAATGCTAATAAGGGCTTAATACTGAACAATTTAGCTGTCTCTTTAACTTTTGTATATAGGTAAACCAGCTTTGTAATGGGTGTCCAAGATAACCTGTATTTTAAAATAAGAATAGATCATAATTCTACAGAATGAAATATCCACAAACAGGCAGATTTGTACTTCACAGTGAATTTCTGTTTATTTTCTAAATGTGTTCACTGAGCGCTGGACTCCACCTCTGTGCCCATCTGAGATCATCTCTTTCGTTTTCAACCCAAATATAAAGGCTGACCTGATAGGTTGTGTTTCATCAATAATCAGCAATGAATGTGACCTGCAATCCCATGGTGGAAACAGGGTTTGCTTCACAGGCTGGGATCTGTGAAACTATTTATTGGAATATTTACTTTATTTCTATTGTTTAGCAAATGTTGCTACACAAGCAGATGGAAAAAACTATAATTTTGGTGACCTTTCAGTCATGCTACACATGACACATAGGCTGACAAAACATGAAGGGCCCAATTCAGCAAGTCACTGGACATGGTCAAAAAGGGATACTGAGTGCCTCATACTCCTGAGATGTGCTGCACCTCACAGAATTGGGCCTTTGAGAATTTAAAACTAGCCCTATGTAAACAGAGGAGTTGTACTGCCTCAAGAGCAGACAGGCATGGAACTATACATCTTGGTGGCACAGTACCCCATCTGCTTTCCTTCTGCACAGAGGGAAAGGGGGCCAGTATCAAATTACGACCACTCTCCATGACAGCTTGATGTGTTGGCCAGCACGCTGGAGAGTAGACTCAAGATGCCACACATTCCCTGATACTCTCTGTCCAACTCCCTGTTCACCCAGGAAGATGAAAAGTATCGGTGACACAGCATCCCTCTCATTCCCATTTATGCCCTGGTAGAACCAGGCTATGGTCTCGTCTATGGAATTAACTCTGAAAGCAAAGAGCTTTGTCTGTTTTACTTTGTTGTCCCCAAACAATCACTAATTGTGTTAGTTATTTCCAGTTTCTGACTCTAGTGCTCTCATTTTCTCGACTTCTCATTTGCCTAGAATTAAGAGTAATTTACATGAATGTATTTACCCAGAGAATTATGGTTTGGTCCCTGCACTGTGATGATAGTTGGAGGCATTTGGCATAGACCCAGGTTCAGTGATTGTGGCTGCCTATTCTTGTTGTATACATTGCCAATTGTCATTTATAGTATGGGAGGAGCAGCTAATCTTTCCCTACTGTAAGGGACAGAACTGAGTTGCAATATACTATATGGTATACCTCATGCCAGCTGGAAAGATTCCTAGACATTCTCAGAGCTCCTATCATGACAGTAAGGACCTTATATTTAGTTTCTATATGTATTTTTTTTTCTGATTATCTCTTAGTGAGAAGTTGGAAAAGCTCTAAGAAAATTAAATGAATAAATGAAACAGGAGTCCAATGGGGATTTGTTTTCCCTAGGACAAATGGAGAGAGACATAGCATTGATCTACAATGGAGCCTCACCCGACCTCACATCTAGCCCAGAACCACATCCTGTAGAAGGATGCTACTACTGCAGACATAAGATATTTCCTTTTAACAAATCACTCTTTGGACAAAATAATCTTTATTTAGGTGATAAATTATGAATTTGGAAGGGAAAATGGAGGTATCTATCATAAAATAATAAGATGGGGGGGGAACACAACTGTCAATTTAGAGGCAATCATACTGTTTTACAGCAGGGTACATTTTAGCAGTGATTATCTAGGAAAATTGAACTTTACCCACAAAATAGGAGAGTAGGGAAAAGGTTATGAAAAATGTGGCTCGATCATTCTAGTTGTGTTCACAGTTCTTTTAAATCTGTATTAAAATTTTGAGTTGATGGAAGACGGTGGATTCTTAACTCAGGATACCAAATTCCTTAGTTTACCCATGTATATTCAGAGACATCATCCAAAATACCCTCATGCCCAGGGGTCTCAAACTCAAATGACCATGAGGGCCGCATGAGGACTAGTGCACTGGCCCGAGGGCCGCACCACTGACACACACACATACCCTCGCTGCCCCGGCTCTGCCCCCACTCCACCCCTTCCATGAGGACTAGTGCACTGGCCCGAGGGCCGCACCACTGACACACACCCTGCCCTCGCTGCCCCGGCTCCGCCCCCACTCCACCCCTTCCAAGAGGTCCCACCCCTGGCCCCACCTCCTCCTCTGAGCACGCAGCTCCCCATTCCCTCCTGGAAAGTGCTAGGCACCACCAACAGCTGTTTGGCAAACAAAGCAAGAGCAATATAGGAAGTCCAGAGCTAGAACACGCGTGGCCCAGCCAGGCAGCAGAGAAGCCTCCACTTCTGGCCCCTCCGTCCTGCAAACTGCTATGGGGGGACTGGGGGGAAGGGGGGGCGCCAGGAAGCTTGGCGGGCCGCAGGGAAGGGCTTTGCGGGCCGCATGTGGCCCCCGGGCCGCATGTTTGAGACCCCTGCTCATGCCCCTTTTATATGCTTTGAATCTCTTTAGGGGAAGACCAGATCTAGAAGTGAATTGGGTAGTTGAGATTGAAACTGTGCTAATTAGGTCCTTGCCTCTCAGCAGAGACTGCCAACATGACTATCAGTCTTCCTGTTGTTATGAAGGCTCAGGACTAAAGGAAAACAATCGCGTGTCTGTGTGTGAGAGAGAGAGAGAGAAGGATAGATATTGCCTTTGTGAGAGAGAGAGTGAGAGTTTTGAAGTATTAGAAAGAAAAATTATGAGCTGGTGTAAATTGAGGTAGTTTCATTTTCCTCAATGGGACTAAGGCCTGCTTACATCAACTGAGTATCTGGACAAAGAAGCTCAACTATGGAGCCTTTTCAATAGCCAAATACCTTTACTCTCCTAGAGGTTTAAGTCTAGGAACATCATATGTCTGTCTGTCTGTCTATCTATCTATCTAATCTATCTATCACACCTCAGAACAGTCCGGTTGGTCCTGAAGCAGCAAGTGTAGCATGTGTGCAAACACTTTTATTTTTCATTTATAGTTTCCGTTCATCAAGCCATATTTGGAACTTTGTAGCCACCTGATTAAGCACTCAAAATAAAATAAAAGTCCATCGAGTTTAGTAACTCTAACTTGTTACAGTAGATCATTGTTAATGGTTCTGGGAGTGTTTTTCCACTCTGGATAACAGATAGGCTAGGGGTGTGCAGACACTGCTATCTATCACACTGACCAATATTGTCTCATTATTACCTTACACTCCCCTATTTGTCTGGCTATATCAATCTGTTGTCTCTTGTCTTATACTTAGATTGTGAGCTCCTTTGCGGCAAGAACTATATTTTGTTCTGTATTTGCACAGGGCCTAGCCCAGAAGGTCCTGATCTATGACTGGTGCTCCTAGTTGCTACAGTAAGAAAAATAAATGAATAACTAGCATTTTTTTGGATTAATTTCATACAACAATAGACTATTTTAAAGTTGCTGAAGCAAATTCAATAGGAGTTGAAGCAGCTTCCATAAGAGCTGAATCTGGCATGCAAAATACAAACCAACAATATTTACTTTAAGTAAAAATACAGTCTGCAGTCTGCATGGCTTAGTCTGGGATTAGTTGGGGATTGGTCCTGCTTGAGCAGGGGGTTGGACTAGATGACCTCCAGAGGTCCCTTCCAACCCTGATATTCTATGATTCTATAATTCATTCAAAAGTCAGGAGATGCCAAAGCTAGTTGTTGCAAGTGTAACTCAAACTAAGGGAATTGGTGGTTTTGCCCACCACTAATGGTGGGTCCACATAAGAGGTTAATGAATCTGCTGCTGCTTCTGCCAGGTAAGGCACTTTAAGTAGACACTCATGCTTGTAGTGTAACTTTAACTTTTCACTCATGAAATTCTCATCATCACCTGTTACAATTACAATGGTAAGGATAAATTATGGAGTCGGTGCTGGAAACACTGTTTTTCTGCTCAAAGGGGGACTATCTAGATAATAATTATCCATTACTGTAGATCTGCAGTATGGTAGTACCACAGGGTGAATGAGTCTAGAAGGTAATTTTGTGTCTGTAGTTTTCTAGATATGGCAGGAATCTGATAGCATGAACTAATAACCTATCTGCTTCTCAGGATTGTGAACCAATCTATTATATCATTAGTGTACAAGCTCTGTAAATTCAAGTCCAGGAACCTCTTTTAGTATGTTACCTTCAACGGTCAATATGTTCTTATCACACTGAGAATATTCTCTCAGTTTTTGGCAAGGGGGACTAACTAGTTTGTATAAATAAAGTACTATTGATTTTATCCTCTATCTTTTCTCTGCAGAAAGAGTATTCTCCTGCATGTTCCACCACTAAAAGCTATCATTTTAGATTCACAGTTTGAAGCCATTGGGGTGCTTCCAACCTGCAAGTGGGGTATTCATGTTGAAATTATAAATACAGTGAAATACTTACCCCCTGAATGGTACATTTTTGTGAAGGGGAGATTGCTATTTTTAAAATGAAAGGGGAAACTTTGATATTTTATGGCTTCTATATGCTCTTCTGCTGCCTCATGCAGTTCTGTCCATTCTACATCAGGATAGTTAAAACATTTTGCATGATCAGTGGTTAATTAAAACCTCTCATGGTAGTCACTCAGATTAACTTTACAGTGGTGTTAAATGATGGGCTGTTCACGCACATATGCTAGCATGTAAACTGCTCCCAGCCATGTGAATGAACACTTGGCCAGCCGCTTCTTGGATTGTGCAACCACGTGACACTAGTCACTCCAGCCCCAGACACAGCTATAGGAACCAGTGTGTGTGTGTGCATGTGTGTCCATTTAAACAAATTAGTTTGAGTATATTTTCTCTTAAAATGCATTATTTTATACCTCTCTTTGCTGCTAGTTACAATCTTATAATTCAGTTGCATGACATTTTGCCTGAACAGGCAGATTCCTTACCTATTCATTAGATAGTCTCTCTCTCTTTCTCTTTGCCCGTCACATAGTATTGCAATCCTATATCCATTTGTGATTTTCCTTTCTTTCTCCATTAAGATCCAAGCGGTCAATTAAAGAAAGAACCTAAGCATGTAATTAAATCCTTTCCTAATCAGCACAGCATTTAAGCACATGACTGTAGAGGATCTTAAGCACCTGCTTAAAGTTTAACACATGTTTAAATGCTAGGGATGTTTTTGTAATCTTGTTCACTTTTTTATAATGGGATTCATCTGTAAAGGCACACAGTCAAGAACGTAAGATTAAAATTGATTCCACAACACAAATCATTTTGGCTTTTCCTGCTCAGCTACCATTCCTCAGGTCCCTTGTCTGAGATGTTTCTATATTTTAAAGGTTAGTCAGTGTCCTAAATTTGGTCTTTGGTTGGTTAAAATATGGTCTGTTAATGGGAAGATTGATCCAAAGTGAGTACTTCCTTTAAAAACAAACAAACAAAAACAGCCACAAAACAGAGCATAAGGTCAGGAAGGGACTGGGTACTACTGATTGTTATGGTTGCTTTGCTAACAGTGAGGTGTGTTATGATTTTGAGTGACTGACAGCTGTCCTGCAAATCCACATTTTTTGAGTCCTAGTTGGAGGAAATAATAGGCATAAATAGTTTCCCTGGAATGTATTAAATGTCTTCCTGCTTTGAAATAGTGTTTCAGGTATCTTATTTATTTATTTATTTATTTATTTATTTATTTATTTATTTATTTATTTATTTATTTATTGAATAATAAAAGCTCAAGAAAGTAGATAATGTGTTACATGCTCAGTGTTGTATTCCTGACATTGCTGTAGTAAAGGTTGCATAATGGTTCCCATTCTTACCACCTGGTTTCATACACTGATACATTTCAGAAATTAAAAAGTATAATGTGTTGCACCACTGAAAAAATAATATGACCACTATAAGTAAGATATTGATAGGACATAAAAGAACATTCTGGTCGGATTCTAATCTCATTTTAAATTGGTGTTGCTACACTGAGTTTGTTGCTACACTGAGTTAGTGAATTTACTCTTGTTTTATATGGATGTGAATGAGAGTGACATCTATCTCACTGTGAGTAAATAGTGGGAAAATAAATGGTAAAATATCCAAAAAATTGATAACAAAGTAAGTGCCCCATATAAGATATTCAAATCTTTCTTGGTTCATTAATGACATATTTAATACTGCATTCATAATCTGCATTCTCCCTTCTTATCAATGAGTATGCTAATGTAATCTGAAACAGCACCTTAGATGTCTCAATTACTTTTCTATTGGGACTTTATTTTGGAGAAAAGCAGGCAAACTGCTGCTGTTCCCCTGTTAACTGCATCTTCCAGATAATTCTCTAGCACCAGTTTGAGAGAAGAGAAATAATATGTTTTCAATAATAAAAGATAAATGTCTCACTCCACAACACACAGAATGTGGGGATACAACATGAAGCACTGAAGTTCCCCACCATTCCTAAAAAGAACTAGCAGCTGAGTCTTCTTCAGCAAGTGATGTGCAATGCCCACTGTGTCTATGGTTAAAACGAAAGCTCTCTGACCAGATGCTTCCAACTCTCATTGAGTAACATTTTACTCCACAAGGGAACCCAATAATTGAAGATACTACTCAGTATGATTCGATATAGTTTCTGACCACACTGCTTCCTGTTTTGGGGCTTAATTTTATCTAGTAATTTATATCTTATTTGAATTTAAACTCTGCAAGAGAGATTATTATAACCAGGAACCCTGTTTCTAAGGACACCTATCAAACCTTTGTATTTGAAGGGTTTATGCCGTATGCTTTCCCTTTTATCGTTTTTAATCTTTAGTACTGTATAATGAAATATGTTCTTTCTACTTCAGCTGCCAGACTAAATGAATAGTATGGTGAGGAAAATATACATTTTGTTCTTCCCCATTGAATGTCTGTCGATTGGCGGCAGAAAATTATTGCAAAAATGTTAGCTTTCTATTAATTTTAACTGTAATTTGTGTTGCAGTGTCCTGTGAACATTATATTTTCTGTTCAGTGGCAACCAGCAGATTAAAACATTTATGGATATGGGATCAGGATTCTTCTGAATTTAGGGAAACTGGAACATATTTTATATGATGAAATGTGGGGAATGGAAAATTCATATACCCAGATATGGCTATTCAGCATTATTACATTACATGAACTTTCTGTATCACCAGATAGGTCAAGCACTGCTTTGCTCTATCTTTGAAGGGATCATGGAAAACCTGAGCAGTTTCATTCCATCTTGCCACTTCTTTATAAAGGGGTCTCCCAGGAGCCAAACTGCCTCCTGGCACCATTTAAAAAAGCCACATAGGTGCTGCTCTACCTTGTACCAGCAGATAACAGTCCTTGAGGGGTTGCTGCAGCGGCTGTGAACAAGTAACCCCTGTACTGGATGCAAGTAAGGGGTCAGAAGGGGCAGGTACACGTATGGTTACAGAAACTCAGGATTCCCCTGTGCTTTGGGAATCATCAGCTGCTGCTTTAAGGCAGCTGGAAATCTTTTTTCAGAGGGACCAAATATAAGTCCCTGAATCTATGTACTGGTGGTGTATGTGACAGCTCTAAGTTATTTGGAGCTTTGTGAATCATTCATACAGATTACAGTCAATGTCATGTGTAGAAGTAAAAAAAAAAGACATTCAAATGGCGTCTTCACTAGGAAAAAAGATATGAACTTAATTCAAGTTTAGTAATACAAGTTAAAATCCCAACAAAGACAAGGCAATTGGAATTCTTCACATGAGTCATCAGGTCAAGTTAAAGACTATGAGGATGCCTAGGGTTTACCTCAATCTTCAAATGTGTATGAAAAATTTTAATTGCCTTGTCTTCGATAGAATTTTACCGTGTATAAGTTAACAATACACCTCTCCCTCACACCACCTGGGAAGACAAGGCTCCTAATTCTTATGGTTTTTTGTTTTTTTTTTAAATAAATTTGGTTTTTGGTGGTGATTCTGAATTTCAAACAATAACCTTGCATATGCCATGGAGCACACAAATATGACTTGTTATCCTCTGAATATGACTCACTTTCTTCTTGGGTAATAGTCAGTGTTTGGATCAGTATGTGATCTGTCAATATACAGGTAAAAAGAATCCTTCCTGTGTTTTAAAACATTTACCGCTTGATATTTAAAAGGAACTATTCATCCTCATAAGAAAAGAATAGATTATTTTAGTTAGTAGATAGGATCAGATTTTTGTACTTGGTCCTATTGATCTCCTTCCCCCATCCTCCATTATTTATAATATCCCTTCACCATGTCTTTCAAAACTTGGATTTGGTTCTGACTTTTCCCAACCATTGGAAGTGGCCTGGATCTAGATTTGGATTTAGTCCTTACAGAGATTAACCAGATTTTCAAAGAAGCGTGCATTTAAAGGTCTGACTAGACCTGATTTTAGAACATTTTCTTTCAAATAGTTCATGAAAATGTATCCTTTTTCACTAAGCATCTGTCAGAGGCTTTGGGGGGGGTGTATGTGTGGAAGACTACTGACTGACTCACTCTATGACTGGTACTGATCTGGGATGTGGGAGACCAGATTCAAATCCCTGTGCAGAATTTGGGTCTCCCACATCTCAGACCACTTTCCTAACAATCCAGAGAAAAGGTATATGCATGTGTTTTTGCAGAAGCATTGAATAGATTTTGTTTTCATTCCAGTGCAGAACAAAAACAAACTCTGAAGCCACACAAATTGCTACAAAAATGAATCGTCGTCTTCTGAGCTGATCCCATTGAAATCAATAGAAATATGTCATTGACTTAAATGGACTTTGGAATAGGACCCGTGTGTGTGTCTGTGTGTTTTGTGCTCCCAGCTTGGGTGTACAGATCCCTTGTGTGTGTACATGACTTGGACTTGTATGTATACATGTCTATATACATACACACAATGAGATTTGCTTGCATACTGGGAAATTTGAAGTCCTATGTCAGATGCTCAAAATCATCCTTCTGACTGAAAACGAGGGCTATAGAGGCTAGCTATAATTTCAGATCTTGATCTGGTTCTGTATTCTTTCAGATTTTAATGTACTATTATTTACATTACTGTACCATTTAGTGGTCCCGCCTGATGTCAAGGCCCCATTGTCCTGGATGCTGTACAAATACACACCAATAAACAGTCCCTTTCCTAAAGAGATTACATACTATACAGATGAGGGAAATAGGGGGTGAAAGGAACAATAACTGTCCCTATTTTGCAAATGAGGAACTGAGGCAGAGAAGGATCAAGATGGGACAGATGAGAATCAGAACCAGTTCTCAGTAGTCTAGCCCATTATCTTATCTACAAGACTATCCTTCCTCAGTGTACAAAGCTGTTTAAATCCTGAATTTTGGTTTGACTCTTTGTCATGCTCGGTGTCTAACTGATTGTCATATATGGGGTCAGAAAGAAATTTTCCCCCAGGTCAGATTAGCAGAGACTCGGGGGTTTCTTTTGCCTTCCTCTGAAGTATGGGCATGGGTCACCTGCAGGTTTTAACTAGTGTAAATGGTGAATTCTCTGTAACTTGAAGTCTTTAAACCATGATTTGAGGACTAAAGTACCTCATGCAGAAGTTAGGGGTTTATTACAGGAGTGGGTTGGTGAGATTCTGTGGCCTGCAATGCACAGGAGGTCAGACTAGATGATCACAGGTCCCTTTTGACCTTAAAATCTATGAGTCCAAGTCTCCTAAAAAGGATAACTTTTCACCAAACAAGAGGTTATAGTTAAGACCTGCATATTTTAAGTGCATGGTTTTATTAAGCAGTTCTATTTGGACATGACTTGCGGCTGGCTTTTACAGGACCTATTTTTCATAATTCAATTACTTATGCAGCACTTGGTAATTAAAATGCCTCCATAAATCATAGCAAAAACTTTTTACAGACACAGTAAGTTGAAACATGCAATTGGATATTGATCATGGGCTAAATAGAAAACTTATAAATGTAAAGCCTTCACTTAATTTAGGCAGAATCAAAAAATAACATCAATGGACCCATTACAATTCCCCCCAGACTATGTTGGGAAATATTATACAATTTTCATGCTGTCCGGTGATGGATCTGGTTAAAAGAATAACCTCCTCACCTTTTTCCCATTCTTATTCATATGCAGAAAGCAACATAAATATCATCTGTCCTTCCCCAGGGCTGTAGACCATTAAGCTAACCTGCTTTCTTCAAGGCCCAATATATTGTGGTCACTGTTTCTGTCTGATGTATTGATTGTTTTAAAATAGCCTGTTATTTTAGGCACATAAAGACCAATTCACAACTAGTCTTAGATTGTGTTGAAGGGTGCAACTATACTGAAGTCAGTGGTATGGCATTTATGCCAGTAGTGAATCAGGCCCATAAGCAAAATCACTGGTTCTTCAATCATCTTTCCCTTTTACATTTCCTCTTTCTTATCACCATTTCTTTCTTTCAGAGTGCTTAGTGTGATGACTTGGGAGACCTGTCTTTGTACAAATTATTAATTCCAGTTTGATTTTTCTGAAGTCTTTGTATATTTAAACCTCTTCACTGTCATTTGCTGTAGTCTTGCATCACCTTTCATGTGTTAAAAAGAAGAGGGGTGGGGAAATAGTGCCTGGGTGTCTAGGTATGAGATGGTCATTAAGCAACATCAAAAACTGAATAGGCCGTGCCCTAGCAGAACAATGGTTAATTCATTTTTCAAGTCTGGAATCCAGATAGATAGTAACTATGTAACCACCTAAGAGAAGACTTTGATCACCTTGAGGAGGCAGGGGGAGGAAAAGAGTGACAGGGAATTTAAGGTGGACCAGGAGGGTTAGGTCTTCTTAGAGCAGTGTGCTCTCACTAACTAGCAAACTGAAAAGAGAGGAATTTGAGTGAGGGCAAAGGAGATCCCCCTGCTGAACAAACAAGGTGTGAGTACTAACCTCAACAGGAGTGAGTTTGTTTGGCTTTTTTTTTTTCCTTTTTCTTTCAGGTTATTTCAGTTATTGGGTCAATTATGATTGTGTGTTTGGGGATAGTTTGAGCCTTTGTTCCCTTGATCATCCTTGATCAGCTTCCATTAGCCTTATGGTCACTCTCTCCCGGTGTGATTAAAGAGATTAAAGACTGACCTAGGAGGGAAGGCCTTAAAAGCTAGAGGCTAAGTGACTAAGGGGAGCTAGCAAACAGGGGAGTTTGAGAAAAGGAGTCGTAATATAATCATTATGGTTAGGAAGGGCCACATTGCCAGTGCCAACACTGCTCCTGTCTCTTCCACCTGTATCTGAATCCAGACAGAGAACTAACCACAGAAGCCTCTACCCAGATCCTGGTGTGGATTTGCAGAGACCGTAGCCTGCATTTCCCACTCACAGAAAGCGAAGCTGGGGAGACCATCCAGTGTGAGAGGTGCCTGATGGTGGAATTTCTCAGGAAGCAGGTGGGAGAACTACATGAGAAGGTGACTAGGCTGAGAAGCATCTGTGCACACGAGAAATTCATTGGGCAGTATTCATATGGAGACTTCCAAGGCTGAGAATGGTATCCAGCTAGAGAGCATTGCTGTCATGCCTCTGGGGAAGGAGGGTAAGGCACTGGTACAGGCAGGACACTGGCTGCTGGTTACTTCTGGCAGCAGGCAGTGCTCCACCCCTCCTCCCTATGCACCCACCATGGTGATGGAATAGAACCATTATGCTTCCCTGGCAACGAGTGATGAGGAATTACCCCCAAAGGTTGAAGAGGAAAAACCATGTAGCTCCAAAGGCTGAGGCTCTGTGAGAGTGGGAAAGGTGGTTGAGGAGGGGCTGGGTGAGCTTCCCCAGCCAGGAGCTCAGGTGGGCTCCCATGAGCCAGATGTGACCCCCAGGCAGTAGTTTGCCCACCCCTGAGTTAGATGTCTTCAGAGCCTGATGAAATACTTCCTAGAATACTCAAGGAACTGACTGAGGAGATATCTGAGACATTAGCAATTATCTCTGAAAAGTCATGAAAGATGGGAGACATTCCAGAAGACTGAAAAAGGGCAAATATAGTGTTCATCTATAAAAAGGGAAATAAGAACAACCCGGGGAATTACAGACCAGACAGCTTCACTTTTGTACCCGGAAAGATAATGGAGCAAATAATTAAGCAATCCATTTGCAATCACCTAGAAGATAATAAGGTGATAAATAAGTCAGCATGGATTTGTCAAGAACAAATCATGTCAAACCAACCTGATAGCTTTCTCTGACAGGGTAACAAACCTTGTAGATATCAGGGAAGCGGTAGATATAGTATATCTTGACTTTAATAAGGCTTTTGATACTGTATTGCATGACCTTCTCATAAACAAACTAGGGAAATACAACTTAGATAGAGCTACTATAAGGTGGATGAATAACTGGTTGGAAAATCATTTCCAGAGAGTAGTTATCAGTGGTTCACAGTCATGCTGGAAGGGCATAACGAGTGGCTGGTTCTAGGTCTGATTCTGTTCAATATCTTCATCAATGATTTAGATAATGGCATAGAGAGTACACTTATAAAGTTTGTGTACAATACTGGGATGGGTTTCAAGTGCTTTGAAGGATAGGATTAAAATTCAGACTGATCTGGAAAAGATGGAGAAATGGTCTGAAATAAATAGAATCAAATTCACTAAGGACAAACAGAAAGCATTCCACTTAGAAGGAACAATCAGTTGCACGCATACAAACGGGAAATGACTGCTTTGGAAGCGTACTATGGAAAGGGATCTGGGGAGTCATAGTGGATCACAAGCTCAATATGAGTCAACAATGTAACACTGATGCAAAAAAAGCAAACATCATTCTGGGATGTATTCACAGGAGTATTATAAGCAAAACAATTCTTCCATGCTACTCCATACTGATTAGGCCTCAGCTGCAGTATTGTATCCAGTTCTGGTCACCATATTTCAGGAAAGATGTGGAAAAATTGGAGAAAGTCCAGAGAAGAGCAACAAAAATGATTAAAGGTCTAAAAAAATATGACCTATGAGGGAATATTGAAAAAAATGGGTTTGTTTATTCTGGCAAAGAGAAGACTGAAAGGGGACATACTAACAGTTTTCAAGTACATAAAAGGTTGTAACAAGGAGTAAGGAGAAGAATTGTTCTTCTAAACCTCTGAGGATAGGATAAGAAGCAAGGGGCTTTAACTGCAGCAAGCGGTGGCCTAGCTCATGCCACTTCCTACAGCTCCCATTGGCCAGTATTGGCGAATCACAGTCACTGGGAGCTGCAAGAGGCTGTATCTGCGGACGCTCAGGTAAACAAAGTGTCCTGCGGCCCATCAAAGGCTTACTTGAACAAGCCACGAAACAAGTTTGGGAACCTCTGGTCTGAATAATACTTAGTCCTGCTTTGAGTGCAGGGGACTGGACTAGATGACCACTTGAGGCCCCTTCCAGTTCTATGAATCTATGAAAATGAAAAGAGAAGCCTGTGGTGGAGAGGTAAAGTCTAGGAAAGAGGACTTAGGGCATGTCTTCACTACCACTTTAATTCGAACTTAACGACGTTAGGTCGAATTAAACGTGTACCTGTCTTCACATACATGCCCTTAAAGTCGATTTAAAGGGCCCTCAAAATCGAATTTGTAACTCCTGCCTGACAAGAGAAGTAAGGCTAAAATCGACTTCTCTATGTCTACTGTGAGTAAGTGAAGAGGCATCTGAAGTTAAGCCTCCAACCTCCGAGCAGCCCCGCACCCCCCCGCCCACCTGAACAGCCCCCCCGCCTGACCCTCCCTGCCTGCCCGAGGGGGGGGGGAGCCGCGTGGGGCTGCTTGAGCGAGCGGGTCAGCTGCTTGGTCAATTACAGGTGAAATTGACTAGGCAGCTGACCTGCTCGCTCAAGCAGCCCCGCGCCAGCTTCCCCCCCCCTTGGGCGGGGGGGGCGCTCAGCGGGGGGGCTGTTCAGGCGGGCGGGGGGGTCCGCGGGGCTGCTTGGGAGGGGGGGGTCTGGCACACATTGCACTGTGGGCTACCTACCCAAAGTGCAATGCGGGCTATGTCGACCCCTGCAAAAGTTCTAGGACAGACAGTGTCAACCTGCTGTCCTGGTGGGGACACACTGATTCGATTTTCTAAAATCGAATTTAGAAAATCGAATTAAGGGAAATCGACCTAGTCCTGTAGTGAGGACATACCCTTAGAACCCTGAAATCACACTGACTAAATCCTAAAGAATGCTTGGTACCATTGAGGAAACCAAGGGCGGAAATGATGTTCAGGTTTTCTTATTTCCACCCATCTGAATATCTCGCATGCTGTGTAAAAGTAGAAATAGAGTGCTTGATTTAGAAATCTCTGCAGAGTCTTTGTCTTATTAGATTCAACTTCTTCATGTCCCCAAGGGTTCAACTATAAATAGTTGTTCCTACTAGGGTGGAACTGTGGAGAAGGTATGTTCAAGCTGCCAAGAATCTTGGGGCATTAGTTTGGGACCTAGGGCAATGGGACTGAAGGGGTCTTACATCAGAGAAGGGGTGCTATCTAGAGAGTTTATGGCCAGGGATGATCCTAGAGGCCAAAGAAAGAAACAGCCTACTCAGACACAAGGGAGCTTAAAGTACATAGACCCAACAGCTACGTGAGTGTTGTGACATATAGACATTCACATGTTTCATGATGAAACAATAGAGTTGGTACATCTGCAGCAGCATGGGGGAAGTTGTAGCCGAGGCAACATGATGAGCTTGAGCTAAACCTAAAGGAGTCCCTTAGTGGGGAGGAAGGGGGCAAAGGATGATATAAGACTGTTGCCTGTTGGTGGACAGGGGTTCTGCAGTGGAGAATGATGTTTGTGAGGTGCGATGGGTGGGTGTTAATTTCTTGTTCTGGTCCCAAGAAAACCTGGAAGCTGCCCTCCATCTCTCTACAGATTTTTTTTTTTCCAAATCATCGGAAGCCAGGGTTTTACCAGTAATGGCAAGAGGGAGAAATTTACACTTTGTATTGCAGTCTAAGAAATGAGTCTCACTTGCATATTGATTCATTGGGCCAGCTAATGTGTAAAAGATAGGGTTCACTTATTGCTTCCGTGTTATCAGTAAGGTTGGAGTAGCCAAACCTTCAAATGAAACTGCAGTGACCAGAGCATTAGCAGATAACTATTGTCAAGGTGTTTCAGCACTGTCAAGGGTGAGTTGCTGCTGGTGCATACAGTGTATAAAATAAAGTGTATAGCTGTAATTCTATGCACCGTGTCAGACACCTGTGCAATGTGTAGTAGTACAGAAGAGGGGAGAAAGGAAAGAAAATGGATTGACAAGGTGTTTTCTGGATGATTTACAAAGGAAGCAATATCTAGGAGATTGAGCATGTGTTTAGGGGCCAGGAGCTCATGTGCTCTAATTCTGGCTTGACTACTGACTCTGGGTTTGATCTTGAAAGTGCCCAGCATTCTGTCCCCAATCCAGAAAAGTACTTGACTATATGCATGGGCCTGCTAAATTCAGTGGGCCTGGTACTAGTTATTTATGACCTGTTTTCAGAGACGCCGAACAACTCCAGCTCCTGTTGACTTCAATAAGAATTGTAGGTGTTCATCTCTTCTAAAAATTAGGCCACTTAAATGTGTCTGTGTGTCAAATTTAGCCCTGGAGGCAAATCAGTGGTGTGAGACTCATACACTGTCTTAATATATCCCTCTGTTTCTCATTTATGCCCCATCTGTAAACTCTGTGTTGGGATCGCTGGGAATTAATTTACTGCATAGTCCTTCAAAAATGCAAAATTATGTGTATATCAGTGCTGTAGTGGTCACCAAACAGACTTTATCTTTGTAAAATTGTCATGGTATTAGGAATGTTAATAGCACCATGTAACACTACCTGCACTACTTGCAAATGCAGCATTGTAAAGATTACAATGATGACAATTGTAAGTATTATAATGATTAAATTCTTTGCCCTATCTCACAGGAATTCAGTATGTGAGGCAGAATGTATTAAATATATGAAAAGTGGTAACTTTTCCTCCACATTCTTACAAAGGATATTAGGTTGGTAAGGAGGCCTGACACTGCAAGTGCTCTGCGTGCTGAACTGGACTGTAATGCATGAAGCACGTTCAGGATGGGGCCCAGGATCCACATAATACCTGATTGTGTTGGCACTATATAAGTGCAGTATGATTCATCACCCAAAAGCACACCCAAATGCTGCCAGTCTACCCACATCCTGAAAAGGGTTGAAAAATGTCCAGGAAACCCTTTTATTCCCTCACCATTTTGTACATACACAGTGGTCAGATGTACAATCATGCTGATGCTATTCGGTAATCAAGGAGTCCTCAGAACTTATCCCACCAATTTCCCTCCCCTGGATAACTAGAGAAGAAGAAAGCAACCCCCAGACTGGATGGTGGCCTCACCATTTTCTCTAAGTTATTCACAAACAAATATTTACAACTGTTCTGTTTGTTCATTAGACTTGAGTTCCAAAAGGGTTTGGAAGAGTCTGACATTATAGTGCGTAACTGAAACAGGTAATTTCCAGTGTAATGTTATCTTCCTGATCACATTTACTTTTCATTTTCTTTGTCTTCCACTTTGGCAGAGGGTTGACATTGCAAAATGTGGTGTGGCAAATACACCTTCATTAGAAAATATAACACTCTAAAGAATTTGAATCTCTGAGTTTTATAACTCTCTTAATAAATGTTGCATTTCTTTTCTAGGTAAGTAAACTCTTTTCTTTACTTACTTACCTAGTTTCTTTTCTTTACTTACCTAGTGATACACAAAAGAACATGTTTTGCTGTATAGTCATGCAACCCCTTTAAAATTCGGTATAGAATCTAATCATTATTTTTTTGTGTGTGTTTTTGGCCTGCATGAGTTCACAGGCTCTGAAATTTCAGAAGCTCTACTTCATTTAAAAAAAAAAAAAAGTACTTTTTCCATGTCACATCCCATTGTGATGCCATAGGCAATGATCATTTTTGATGGCTTTGCTTACATTTGTATGAATTTGCATCAGTTCACACAAACTATCATAGGTTTACGGGTTCAGTGGGATCAGTTGCTATATTGGAAAATACCATACAAGTTACCCAATGTGATCTTTCCAGATGAATATAATATGCACTCGAATTGCATTAATAAAGGAGGCTAAAAATATTTTTGGATTCCAAAATAAAGCCATATAGTTTGCAATAAGCTTTGATTGAAAGTTTTCAGGCCTGGGCAAAACACAAATGCACTCCTACAGATTTACAACTGTAGGTGGAATTTGAATCCAGTTTGATTTTGTTTACATTTAGATTTGAGTTGAATACTGTACACTTTATTTCTATGCAAGTCTTGCTCTTTTCTTTGTCTTCTCAGTCTCTAGCAAGAGCAGCTTAATCCTAGTGGATCACACAGGTATCAAAGGTTCTTGGAAAATAAAATAAGCTAGTAGCAAACAGCTGAAAAAGATATATATTCTGAAGGGCTGCTTTAAAAGGAATAAGGTCCAATCCCAGGATACTTACAGTGGTTACCATTAAAGAGTCATTTACAGTTACCTCAATATGCATCTTGAGATTTTTTTTCTTTTGTCTCTGTCTTTCCCATGCACGAGTCACCATGATACAGAACCTAGGCAAAAATGTTTCCCATTCTCACTATACAAAGCATTGTCTCACATACCATATTGTGGCAACTGTTGATGAATGTGATTTTTAATGGCAACCATTGTAGAGTAGAAACCATTAAAGAGTATATCTAGTTCTAAATGCAGAGCAATACTATCATAGGTGCAAATACTACTACGTCAGCTATTGGCGAAGGCTGGCTTTTTTTAATATAACCTCTATATGCCTGAGGAGAAGGACCAAAAACAGCCTAAAGGCTGCATATCTGCTGCAGGAGAAATTAAAATAGTTGAAACCCCACTAAGAGACCTTTGCAGTAGATCACAAAATTCACCATGTGGTATGTTTGTGTGTGAGTACCAGTGGCCTAGCTAATGGGTCCAGGCAGAGAATAGATTAATGTGGCCATAGACTTACATAGGAGGCACAGACACTCTTGATTGCTACTCCTTCCACCCACATGCACAGTGTTGACTGGGAGGCAGCTTACCTGCATTGGGTTTGGATAATTTTAATAGGAACTGGGCATCCAACTCTGTTAGGTGGCTTTGAAAACTTCAGCCTTAATCGCCAGGGGATGTGAGCAAAATAAATGGCTAATCAATAGTCAAATACACAGTTTAGGATGTATAGTGCTAAGATAACTCTGATTATTAATAAACAACAAAACCACCTCTTCCAAATAGGAAGAGAGAGTGTAAAACTAACTAACTATCCAGGCATCAGGGTTAACACAAATGACTTTTTACTGACTCACGTCTTCTTTTAGTTGCCACTGCATATGTGAGTGGCATCTTTATTTTTTGATCTGTGGTGAAAGATCCCAGGGCATGCCAGATAATCACAGAGTGAGCATTGTTTAAAAAATGCATTCAGAGATTTATGAGTGTGACACTGGTTTGGGATTTATTTATTAAAGAAAACTGTCTCATTTATAGAGTGCTATCTGGCAAGAAAATGTTTCCATGGTAAACATATTCTGAACAATATATGAAAGGAAAGAAATTAACACCTCACATGCAGTAAATACTGCATTACCTGTTCAGATTTAATTGTTTTGTAAAACTCTGCAAAAGTCATCCAAGGTTCCTACATTATTTGTAGTTTAATGTATCATTATTACATTAAGGCTTAAGTTAAAAATATTTCAATGCTGTTTTTAGGCCATTTATCAGTGTTTGTATGGCTTGTGCTCTCTTTTATTATGTAGCTTGGGAATCTTCCTCTTTCTTGGTTGTCTTATTTGAAATTCTTCCATTATAGTCTATTCTTTTTTTCTGTAAAACATCATCATCATCATCATCATCATGGAAACACAAGTTGGAAAACACCTGGGAACAGGATATTAAGAGTTATTTAAACAATGTGTATTTCATTTTGGAAATATTGCTATTTTTTCAAATACAAGTTACAGTTGTACACATTAATTTTACAAAATATCTGTTATAAGAAGTAAAGGTACTTCTTATATGTCACCTCACTGAGCAGTGGATAAAAATTAAGCACATCTAAATCTAGCTCTAAACCTGACTGTGTTCTAAACCCAACCCCGACCCCAACGCCAGGTTAAACTTTCTACCTCCTTCACTCAACTCTAGGGCTTGGCTGCACTTGCAAGTTAGAGTGCACTAAAGCCACCCAGTGTGCTCTAACTCACTCCCCATCCACACTGGCAAGGCACTTGGAGTGCTGTGACTCCATGGCTAGAGCAATCCTGGTACTCCACCTCAGCGAGAGGAATATCATTTGATGTGTGTTGACTGAGATGTCCCAGCATCAGTGTGAATGAGGTGTTGCATTACTGCACTCTGACTGACCTCCGGGAACGTTCCATAATCCCCTTAAATCAAGTGGCCACTCTTCTGTGGCAGCTCCTCCAGTCTTCCCTCTTCAGCAGACCTGCTTGGGGTGACAAAAAGGGTAGAGCTGGCCCTGCTTTCTCTCTCTCTCTCTCTCTCTCTCTCTCTCTCTCTCCTTCTCTCTCTGTGCTTGCAGCTCAGGGTGCTCTCCCTTCATGGCTTACTCTTTCTCCAAGGCTTGGTCCTCCGGCCAGGTCACTACTTCCAGTGTATCAAAGTCTTATTGGATGACAGCCCTATAGAGTCTTCTACTCCACAGCCTGCTCGGTACCACTTCCTCGGTGACTGGTAGGAGAACCCAAGCCTGCCCACTACTCTAGGTTCCAGCCCAGAGACCCTACAACCAGCAGCCAAGGTGTACACAGTCCTAAACCTTGCTAATGTTTCCCTGGGTTGATCCTGCTTATCCTCTATCAGGCTCTTTCCCCATCCATCTCTGAGCACTCTTTCCCCAGTGCCATGATTCCAAGAGTTCTGTTCTCCCTCTGGTTTCCTCCTTTCCCTAGAAAGTGCCTGCAGGCCTCCACACTGTGGCCCCTTTCTGATGGCTTTTTCCTTCTCAGATAGGTTCTATTCTCAATCCGGGGTTGCTTATCCAGCTTCATTTCCCACAGATGTAGCCCCTCAAGTTAATTTGGCTCCCTTTTCAGCCTCATTAGCCCTTTCAAGATTAGTGTGGGGTCAACATCCCCATCACACAATCCTAAAGTACTTTAGAGATTACTATGTGTTTTTTTTTTTCTAAAACTTCCATATTCTTCTCCAGTTGTGCTGTGTTTCAGTGATTAATGTGGTAACAAGCTTCCACTAAAAACCTTTTATGGCCCTATAACTATTTATGAGTATTTGTAGCACCTTAATTTATCTATTTCAGAGAGATTAATTTATCTGTTTTAGCACCCCTGTAACTTTGACCTGAGAAGTCCATTTGGCCTGAAAAAAAATGGCATTTTTACTCTGAAGGAAAAGGGGAATATTTCTGCAATGTTTGAAGAAGAATGCTAAACCAGCTTTCAAATGACAGGTGATTAAAAGGTCAACCCTGTTTGAAATTTTGACTTTTTGTCAGAGGGCTCTTGGCAATGAGCATAACCTGCCCCTCCTTACCAATAGATCCGGCACCCCTGAGAGGCATCCATGGTGCAATATGGAGAGTATTTCTACAAATGTTTTACCATACTTTTTTTTGTTTGTGATTTTCAATTATCTAGTGGAAAGGTAAGTGAGGTTTGGATTGTCATATTGATTTGAAGACCTAGGTCTCAGTTCTCCCCTGCACCTGAGCTCTTTTTGTCATAAGTTGATGACTGGTGGGGAGCATCCGGGAGAGGGTTACGTCTCCCTGATTCAGTGTCAGCTTGTCCCTGGTGGTAGTTAAAGCAGCCAATGGGAGAATCAGCATTTTGGATTATTGTGTTCCCTACCCCTCTCGGCAGCACCTCCTTTCTCCTTCACACGATCCTCTGCACCAGGGCAGAGACAGATGGCTGACATTATACCTAGTTCCGACAGCTTTATGCCAATGTGGAGTTTTGCTCTGCAAAGGGTCCTCCCAGCCAGTTAGTCTGAAATCTATGCACATTGTGCTGCTTGAGTGGATTATACTCGAACATTTAGAGTAGCCAAATCTTGCCCTGTGTTGAGCTAAAGGGAATGGGCTGTTGGAAGCTTCTTTCTCCCTCTATTGAATTAGCTATTACACTTACACACCCACACTCACACCCACACTCACCAGCTTCTCCACAGGTACAAGGGGATGTGCTGAAGCTCCACTTATTTTCCTGAAGACTGCAGCAAATCCCAGTTAGAGGTAGGCATTGTTTTCTTTTAAAGCAGCAGCATGTGCCTTATCATATATTGTCGTCCCCCCCTCCCCCCCAGCCATCCTGCCTTGGCGGTAAGATGGCTCTGTGGAACTTATACTACCCTAAAATACACCTCTATTCCCTCCCTTTGCGGTGCTGGGGTTCAGTTTACAGGGTGGATTACTACATATTGTTTTCAAGGAACAGCATTATAAATTATGTTATATGGCACCTGAATAATATCTCTGGAAATATCTCACCTGTGACTTTCAAAATTCAGTTTGGATATTCACTTTGGTTTTAACTTTCAGCAGAGCACTTATAATTCACCCCAAATTATTGCATGTCAGAGTCATTTACAATAGTTGCAAACTAATGCAAAACTATCAACCCATGAAGGAAGAGGTGGGGTCTGGTGATTGAGTGCTTTGGCCTTGGTGTGCAGGAAGCCAGTGAGCTAGTTAGCAGTCGAAAAATTCACTGCTTACCATCATTCAGCTGAAATGAATCTCTACCTACAGTATATTATGATATCAATTATACATCTGTGCTAGGCATTTATAATTAAAGGGCTTTTTTCATGTTAAGACTGTAGCTACAAATCTGCTGAATGTTTGTAGGGAAATGGATCATTATTATTTTTTTTCAGATACAGGGCTGTGTTGGCAGAATTCTTACATGAGTCATCAAAGCATTCAAGCATGTGAGCAATTCCATCCCCATTCAGCAAAGCAATTAAGCCCATTACTTAAGTCTCATTCACTTAAGCACATGCCTGAAGTTAAGAATTTGATTAATGTGTTTTGATGAATCAGGGACCTAACTGTTTATAAGCAATTTATAAGCTTGAGTTTAAGTGGTGAACTCTTATAAGCCTGGGCTCTGACTCAGTTTGGAATTCAAGGCCCTCATTCAGCCACACACAAATCAGTCACACTCAGGCCAGCAAATAGCAAGGACTCAAGGCCTAAGACTCTTCTGTGGAGTGGGGGAGTCATAGCCCAACTCCCTCTGTGCCTTGGGCTCATGCCCTGTCATTTTTGGAGTGTGGGCTCAGCTCACGGCTCAGAACTGTGCAGAGTGCCGTACTGATGTGTTAGCATGACTGAGGCCTAGGTCCAGCAATTGTAAGCCCAGGTTTACAGTGTGGTGTTGGATGCCCAACGGGCTTCGAAACACTGAGTCCGCAAGCCTGGATCCCACTGACCTGGGTTTCCAATGTAGTGTAGATATCCCCTTAGGGTAGTGGGGAGGTGCCCAGGCTTCAACCCGAGCCCGAATATCTGCACCGCAAGTAACCAGCCCTTTAGCCCAAACCCTGGGAGCCTGAGTCATCTGACATGGACCCTTTGCTATGTTTAGTTGTACTGTTGACATACCCAAAGATGCCCCAAATGAGATCAGGGCTCCATTGCACTAGGAGCTGTATAAACACAAATGAAGAGAAACAGTGCCTGCCCATTGCCTGACAGTGTATGATGTATATGCATGAGGCAGATAAGGATCAGGAGAAAAGGAGTGGTATTAGCTGCATTTTTATATGGGGAGCTGAGGGGCAGAGATTTGGTGACTTTCCCTAAGTCACACAGGAAGTTTACACAGAGTCATGAATGGAACCCCAATATCCACAGTCCCAGTTCTGTGGTTTAACTACTAACCTATGTTAATCCCATGCACTGGTACAGGCTGGGAACTGACTGGCTAAGCATCAGTTCTGCAGAAAAAGGGACCTGGGGATTGCAGTGGACGAGAAGCCGGATACGAATCAACAGTCTGCCCTTGTAACCAAGAAGGCTAATGGCATATTGGGCTGCATTAGTAGAAGCATTGACAGAAGATGGAAGGAAGTGTTTATTCTCCTCTGTTTAGCACTGATGAGGCCACATTGGGAGTACTGTGTCCAGTTTTGGGCCCCCCACTACAGAAAGGATGTGGACAAATTGGAGAGAGTCCAGCAGTGGGCAACAAAAAAGATTAGGGTGCTGGGGCATATGACTTGTGAGGAGAGGCTGAGGGAACTTCACTTATTTAATCTGCAGAATGGAAGAGTGATGGGAGATTTGAAAACAGCCTTCAACTACCTGAAGGTGGGTTCCAGAGAGGATGGAGCCAGGCTGATCTCAATGGTCGCAGATGACAGAACAAGGAGCAACGGTCTCAGGTTGCAGTACAGGAGGTCTACGGAAAAACTATTCCACTAGGAGGGTGGTGAAGTACTGAAATGGGTTAGCTAAGGAGGTGGTGCAATTTCCCTCTGTAGAGGCTTTTAGGTCTGTCTTGACAAAGCCCTGGCTGGGATGATTTAGTTGGAGTTGGTCCTGCTTTAAGCAGGGGGTTTGGACTAGATGACCTCCTGAGATCTCTTCCAACCCTATTCTTCTATGAATCTAGGATTCTATCCCTCCTTTCTGTGGCTAACTTTCCCAAAGGAACTGTGATCAATATATTTCTTTCTTTAAATTAGCAGTCAGCTAAAGGACCCAGGAAGCTTTTAGAAAGGAGGGACTTTGCTGGCTTTGTTGTATTGCCAATTGCTGGAAGATTTGCATTTGTCATACTCAGGGGAACTAAATGTTAAAATCCACATTCAGTCTTAAGGCCATTAAAATATGTCTCATTTTCTGTTCCCTCAAGCAAGATTGTCAAAATGCACTCTTCAGGTGTCTGAATAGATGGAATTTATGGCCAGTGTCTGTCCGTTTCCTTATGCTGATGTTTGTATTTTTGCTTCTAACTGAATGCCACCTGAGGGAAGGGCAAGACTCAGAGAACTCTGTCTTTTCTTCAGTGTCTTCTGTCAGAAAATTGTTTAATTAGCAACCTGTCCTGCTTAGTGCTGGATTAGATTATGTAAACCATCTCCAGCATCTCCTTATCTCTCTCTCTACTCCCTAATGCAGGGGTGGGGAACATCAGGCCCATGGGCTGTATAAGGCCCCCGAAATCATTTGGTCTGGCCCTCTGGCCCTGCTCCAGGAAAAGGCGGACACTAGGACCCTGCAGCCCCCTAGGCACAGGAGCGGCAGGAGGGTCTCTGCTCCCTGCTGCACTTACCAGGAGCATTTGCTGCACTTACCAGGAGCATTGGCTACTTTGTGGCCAATGGGAGCTGCAGGCAGGGACACCCCCCCCCCCCCAATCAGCTTTCAGCCAATGGCAGCTGGCGCCAGTACTTCTGGCCGGGACAGCACGTGGAGTGCAGACCCCCACCCCTGTGGCTGCTGACCCTGGGAGCCAGGCTGGAACTGCCAGCTAAGCAGTGGGGGCTGCAGGTGGGAGCCGGAGTCCTGGGTCCCCAGCCCGTGGTGGGGCTGCGCCCGGAGTTTAGGGGAAGGAGGTGCCTCTGACCTGCGGCACGGCTGCCTGTGCCTGGCCCGGGGAGAGGAGGGAGGAGTCTCAGTGTCCCTGACCCGCAGCAGGGCTGTGCCCGGCCTTGGGGGGGGGGGAGCTGTGTCCCTGACCCGCAGCAGGGCTGTGCCCGGAGCCAGGGGCGGGGGGGCTGTGCCCTGTGAAAAAGGGGGAGGGGGGTCTGTGCCCCAGAGTCGACTGTGCTCCAGACTGACCAACGCAAACCTGGAAAAGCAGTTGCGAGTAGCAACATCATCAATACCAGCTAACATCACACGCCTCACCAAAGAGAAGCAGTTCCAGCCATCACATTAGGGGTGAGTTAGTTAAATGTTTGACCAAATATAGCAGGCTAATTTTTAAGTTGATAATTTTGTATGGCCCGCGAATGATGTTATAAATATCCAAATGGCCCTTGGCAGAAAAAAGGTTCCCCACCCCTGCCCTAACGGCACCAGTCTTCTCTGTCTCTGAAGAAAGGGGATGGTTTTCAGACTGTTCTGTTCTTGCCTCATATTCTGATTGCACTTACTTGAATTTGACATTTGTTTAATTTCCTGACGTGGTCTGTTCTGAGTACAGTAAAACCTCGATATAATGGACTAATTCGGGCGAGGGGGTGTCCGTTAAAGCCGAAAGTCCGTTATTTAATAATTTTTTTAAGGACTTCCGGCTTTAACAGACACCCCCTCGCCCGAATTAGTCCGTTATATCGAGGTTTTACTTATCACGGCAGCCGGGAGCCATCAGCCAGCCCGCCCAGGTCCCGGCTGCTGGGACCGGGGTGGGAGCCGTCAGCCAGCCCGCCCGGGTCCCGGCTGCTGGGACCAGGGCGGGAGCCGTCAGCCCACCCGCCCGGGTCCCGGCTGCTGGGACCCGGGCGGCAGCCAGCAGCCCGCCCGCCAGCCCGGGTGCCTGGCTGCTGGGACCCAGGCGGGAGCTGTCAGCCCACCCGCCCACCCGGGTCCCCGCTGCTGGGACCAGGGCGGGAGCGGTCAACCCACCCGCCCGGGTCCCGGCTGCTGGGACCTGGGCGGGAGCCGTCAGCCCGCCCGCCAGCCCGGGTCCCTGGCTGCTGGGACCCGGGCGGGAGCCATCAGCCCGCCCGCCAGCCCGGGTCCCTGGCTGCTGGGACCCAGCCGGGACCCGGGCGGGCTGGCTGACGGCTCCCACCCTGGTCCCAGCAGCCGGGACCCGGGGAGGCAGTGGGGAGCCGGCAGCCAGCCTGCCCGCTGCCTGGACCCGGGAGGCAGCGGGGAGTCGGCAGTCAGCCCGCCCGCTGCCTGGACCCGGGAGGCAGCGGGGAGCCGGCAGTCAGCCCGCCTGCTGCCTGGACCCGGGAGGCAGCGGGGAGCCGGCAGTCAGCCCGCCCGCTGCCTGGACCCGGGAGGCAGCGGGGAGCCGGCAGTCAGCCCGCCCGCTGCCTGGACCCGGGAGGCAGCGGGGAGCCGGCAGTCAGCCCGCCCGCTGCCTGGACCCGGGAGGCAGCGGGGAGCCGGCAGTCAGCCCGCCCGCTGCCTGGACCCGGGAGGCAGCGGGGAGCCGGCAGTCAGCCCGCCCGCTGCCTGGACCCGGGAGGCAGCGGGGAGCCGGCAGTCAGCCCGCCCGCTGCCTGGACCCGGGAGGCAGCGGGGAGCCGGCAGTCAGCCCGCCCGCTGCCTGGACCCGGGAGGCAGCGGGGAGCCGGCAGTTAGCCCGCCCGCTGCCTGGACCCGGGCGGCAGCTGGGAGCCGGCAGCCAGCCCCCGAAAAAACGGATTTTGGATGCATCGGATTTGCTCATAAATTTTGTCCATTGCATCCGAAGTCCGTTAAATCGGGGTCCGTTAAATCGGGGTTTTACTGTACAGCTGCTTTGGAGTCAGAGCAAATATACACCTATATTCTAATCCTCCCAGCAACCAGCTCCATATGCCTCTCTCCTTACTCTGAATGACTAAAACAAATGCCTTTTATTCATAATGGGTTTGATTTACCCCAGTCTAGGAGAAGAATCAGGTCCACAAATTGCAGTGGTACAAGAAATGTTTCCCCATGCTTTTATATTTTCAATACCAGAGGTATGAATTCCACTTTGAGTCCTATACTTGATTTCTCCAGAGTTAATCCAGTACACATCAGTAGAAGCAGTATTCATCTCCGAGGTTACTCCAGCTTCCCAACCACATGCTGATTCGAAGCAATGGTTCTGTTTTGTTTTTAATTAACTAGTTGCTTGGCTTTGTGACCTCCCGAAGTGGCACTGCTGATCAAAATGCATGCCACACACTGGATGTCATTTTGTGGAATGAATTGAAAAACAAAAGGAGGGAGAAAATAATCTGTTTCCTATAAATAAATATACAAAGTTCTGTTGTGCTGTTTTTTAAAAAAATATACCTGGCTACAAATCGATCAAATTTAATCTTACAGAAAACAGAAGGATGTCAAGAAAATGCATGCTGCACTGGTTTATTTAACTAAAGTGTAATGACAACAGTTATACTGTAATTGTATTTTATAGGATAATAATAATTTACAGAAATGTATGTTAATTTGAGCATGCGGGAGTTTTTACACAAATCTGAAAGTTGGCCTTTAACTACAATTATCAGAAGCAGCTTCTAGTGCATTCAACCCTCAAATGTTCCCGTGGAACCCAGCAAGCCCCAAGTCCCATAGTGATGAATTTTGAAGTAATTTCGTTCTGGATTTAAGTGCACTGGAGACAAGATTGAGTCTGTCAGATCTTATTTTACGTGAAGGGCAGAACTCAAATTAGTTTCCCACCCCAGCAGTGCTTACTTTTTTATTTATTTATTTGTTACACTTGATTTTCCTCTCAACACAGTCTTCCATTCTTTCCAATGTTTCATTTAGTCAGGCACAACTGCCACCTTTGAAGAATGGCTGAGATTCAGTAGAAAAGAGTGACCCAGGCCTAAACCCTATTAACGCGTTGCTAGTTTTTAAAACTAATTTTCCATTGTAATGGAAAATAGAAACACATTTTCTGCCAAAACGGATTAGTGTTTTGATCACTGCCTCCCGCTAAACTCATTGCCACAGCTTCCTCTCCAGGAGACTATAAACTACAACTATTGTTTAAACAGTTTTACATGGAGTATGTAACTTGTCTCTGGAAATAATGGAAAGCTTGTTTCAAGAAAGAGAAAGGCTAGGCAGTATTTTTTTTAACTGTTGCAAACTCTTTAGATGGACAAAGCTGAGTTTAGTTTTCCCAATTGTCTCAAAATGTTTTATTAAAATTAAATGTCGTATTTTCTAATGAAAGTTTCATTATACGCTTCATTTATTTTTCATGCCCCAAATTCCTCCCAGCCTTCCAAGTGATTGTTTTTCATCTTGGGCATGAAGGCAAGGTGTACACTGTAGAAACACGGATCTTACTTATCTTGGTAAAGAAAGTACATGGAGACTGATTGCCAGGGCTGCATCCCGGCTATTGTAACACATTGTCTCATCCCTTTTTTTGTCTTGACTTCTGTTCCTTTCCCTCTGACAACCCCTGTGATGGCTCTGCACAATGGACCAAAACAGCTTGATAAGCTGCTGCCACAGAGGAGACTCCAGCTCTTGGCCTGGCATACTCTCTCTCTAAGGCCCCAGTTGTGTAATGAGCTCAGCATTGGCAAATCTCTGATCCCACATGGAGCCCTGTTGGCTCCATGTTATGGTATATTCTGCACCAATAGCTAGCCCCAAATCTAAGATTTGTGATAAAAATGAGTGCAGCTGCCTGGGGGCAGGGGGGACGGGATACCTTATTTTACTCCCACTTTATCACAGTGAAAATCAATATTAGCTCCATCAAAGTCAATAGAGGTACTGTGACAATCTGCTGGGGCTATCTAGAGCTGTGAGACATTGTACTAACTCTCTCAGCAAGTGGGAGATTTGCTGCAGCGAAGCTCTGTGACAACTCCCTGACACACCAGCTTGTCTGCCTTGCCTGAAACCACCAGTGAACTCCCTGAGCTCCTCAGTGATTCCTCTCTGCAGTGCACAACCTCTACCACTGCACATTCACAGAAGATATTTTCAGAAGCCTGCTGGTCTTTAAAGAAATAGAAACAATAGATTGTTATCTTGACCGGCTTAACAATCATTTCAATTAACTCAGAAGCACTGAGTTGATTTAAATAAAAATTAAAACAAGTTTATTTAATCAAAGAGAGCTAAGTGAGTTCAAGCATAAGGGATAAAGTTAGTTATGCATGCCCAGTAATTGAATTGCCCTAGATCAAAGTGTGTGTTAATGTAAGTGTGTATTCATGTGTTAGAACTTCATGAAAATGGATGGGATATTGTTTGTATTGTTTTAACTTTTCTATTCATATTATAATGTAATGGCAGGCATTTACATTATATACATCCCTGGGACTAAATAAATCATTGAGTGCAAATGAAGAAGAGTGCTGTACTCAAAGCAATTGGCCACTGTGTGGGTACCGACACTTGTCAGATTGTTGTCCACAAAAAGAAGCTATCAAGACTGATTCAAAGAGATGCTTTATCTCTGGACTGTTTGGATTCTAAAGGTTAGAATAACTAAACATAAAGATGGAGATCCCCAGTGTTTTTCTGGGTACCCTGAAAATATTTTTGGGAAACTGGAATATTGCTACATCTCTGCATTTATTTTTGGACTTACAAACTATGACTCACCTGCTAATGTATTTTACCTGCTTCAACCTCTCAGTAACTGTCATTTATTTTTCTTGACTAATAAGCCATTAGATAGTTTACTATAGAACAGGCTGCCAGCATTGTCTTTGGTGTAAGGCCTGGAGTATGAATTGATATGGGGTAAGTGACTAGTCCTTTGAGACTGGGAGCAATCTCATATGGTTTGATTGTTGGTTTTAATAACCTTTTATCACCAAGTTCACTTTGTGTGGCAAGATATGCTGGAGACGCTAAGGGGACTATCCATGACTCCATGGTGAGACTGGTATAGTGATTGAGGAACTCCTATTTGTTATCTGGCTTGGCTAAATCTAATTATAGAATTACCACCAGTTTGGGGAGTCTGCCCTGTTTTCTGACAGTCTGACCTAAGATTCACATTCACAGTTGTGAGCCCCTCCGGACAGCATGACACTAAGATTTAATTTAACAAGCTACAGTCTTTATTCAAGATAGTTGCCTCACCATTTTTCCTTTCCCAGCAACGGCTGACTAGCTTTTATTTAGAATCCCTACAGAGTCCAAGATGCTGGTTTTCCTTGTCTCCTCAGGTGAAGGATAACTTAAAAGTTCTCTCCCCGTCTCTTATAGTTCAGTAAACCTTTGAAATGTATTCTTCTGAAATGTACAGCCAGATGAAGTTCCTTTTCACCGCTGTGGGTGGACATCACACTGTCTAGTGTAGAATCCATGCTGTCTTCTCCCCACTGGGGATTTTGACAATGCACATGATCTCTTCCTGCAGCCTCTAGTACAAATGAATAGCCCCTTGAATTTGGCCACACCTAGTTTGAAGTGTTGGCCTCTTGGTCCTAAGAAAACCTTTTAGTCAACTCCCCTGACTGCCTGGTCTAACCAAGTTTTTACCATACTTTCATAATCCTTTGTAGGTTGACCATACATACATCATGCAAAAATATTAATGATCAGTGTCTTATTAGTTTTCAAATGAAATATTATTACATGAGGCCTTTTTAAATACAGATTATAACAGAGTGGGCCCTGAGCTCCTAGCCCAGAAAGCTATCCTCAGCCCCTCCCCGGCTGTTCCCCCTCTGTCGCAGCCTCAGCTCACTGTGCCACCTGCACAATGCTCTGGGTGGCAGGGCTGCGAGCTCCTGCCAGACTGCACAGCGGCGGCATCACCGGTGCTGTATGTTGTGCGGTGGCATGGCTGGCTCCAGCCTGGTGACGCAACTGCCTGTCCTAGCACTCTGGGCGACTCAGAGGGGTTGGACAGAGGGCAGGGGAGTTTGGGGTGGTGTTCAGGGATGGAGGTGTGGATAGGGATTGGGGCAGTCAGAGGGCAGAGAACAGGGGAGTTGACTGGGGGCAGGGGTTTCAGGGCGGGCAGTCAGGGAGCAAGAAGCAGGGAGGGTCAGATAGGTGTTGGGGGCTGGGCCACACCTGGCTGTTTTGGGGAGGTACAGCCTCCCCTAACCAGCCCTCCATACCATTTTGGAAACCCAATGTGGCCCTCAGGCCAAAAAGTTTGCCCACCCCCGCATTATAACAATAGTAAATTGGGATATGCTGAACTTGTCAGGTCAGCTGAAACTCTCTGCTACCTATCAGAGATCCCCTTGCCTAGCATAGGAGTGCTGTTAGGGTAACAGATACCCTGGAGTAAAACTTATATTATCAGAATCACAACCATTTTCTCCCTACCCCTGCCTTTCTGTGACAGTTATCCAATTTGTAAAACAGTGGAAAAACTGAACATCTTATGTTTGTTTTGGTTTAGTTTATATACATGGGTGTTTAACTGTGCAGAATTTCTTTTTAAAGTCCTATCAGATTGTGGAAAAGTAATCTCACAAATATGCCATCTTCAAATAAGCCATTTAGTGACACTCTCTCTGACCACCTAATAAATACAGAAAAAGTGTCTCAGAAGCTGTAAGAGTGGGGTTCCCCAGCCTCTGTGCTCTTGAGTACAAAGACTGGGGCTCTTTTTTAGCCAAACCACTCAACTTAGCTGCTTCCCAGCCAAATTAAGTCCCTACACCCCAAGACTTCCCCCCTTTACCAGTGGGGTTCTTCGGGTACCACGGCTGCCACCATCTGAGTAGATATCCAAGGCCCTGGATGGGGGTACTCAGACTCCCCCTACCTCCGTCTGTCCCCCCTCCCCCTTCTCCCTTCTCGTCTGAAGAGAGAGGCAGACTTCCCCTAACCCTGTCTCCCTCCCCGAGAGCCAGAGTCAGACAGCTGGAGGCTGGTTCACCTCCCCCTCCTCTCTTCCCGTTGAAGAGAGAGAGATGTCGTTCCTCAGCTTATAACCTGAGCTGATTCTTTTACCTACCCGCCCCACCCCCCTCTCTTCCCAACCTGGAAGCAAAGGAAGCCTTAAGGGAAGTAAACCACATGTTTTATAACTAACAAGATTTAATAAAGAGAAAGATCATTAAAAAAAAAATGGAGATATACCAATCTCCTAGAACTGGAAAGACCTTGAAGGTCATCGAGTCCAGTCCCCTGCCTACACTAGCAGGATCCGCCTGCCTACACTAGCAGGATTGAGTACTGTCCCCTGACAGATTTTTTGCCCCAGATCCCTAAATGGCCCCCTCAAGGATTGAACTCACAACCCTGGGTTTAGCAGGCCAATGCTCAAACCACTGAGCTATCCCCCCACCCCATAGAACAGAGACACAGTACAGCTCAAACCATTGAGCTCAAACAATGCTCAAACCACTGAGCTATCCCCCCACCCCATAGAACAGAGACACAGTACAGCTTACATTTTAGAATTCTTTACTTCTTATCTGAAATGGACAGTGACACCCAGATAGGCACAGACTTGATTCAAAATCAGAATATTACTTACATTTAGCTAAGTAGGAATATAAGAAGGAAAGTTGAGCCATCTCCACAGCTAGAGATGCTCTCGGACCCTGGCCCCTGCTGCATGGCCAGCAAAATTAAACTGATTTTAAAACCCCTCCCTCCCTCTCTCTCTCATGGCAGGGAGCTCTTACGTCACTTGTTCTCAGATAACATTAACTCTCTCCAGCACTTTACACTTATGACAGAAGCAATTAAACTCACATACAGCCAATGCATGCATACATTTAAAGTTACTGGGAACCAATTGGTCTATCTCTGTTTCTCATCTTATTCAAGAGCCACTTGTAGGTAGTGTTTGGACAGGCTGTTGATTTTTAAAGTTATCTTATTAAAGAAAATAACTTCTAATTGACCAGTCACCTTCTTTTAGCTAATCCCCACACCCCTAGATGTCCAATAACTGACTTTATTCCAAGAACCCACTTGGATGTATGTTTTCTCTGAAGGTTATTTTATTTAAATTGAGGCTGTGGTCTTTCCCACCTTTGGAGTTTCTTGGCAGGATCTGCCATAACTCTTTGACTGGCATGGGGTCTGGATTTTAAATTCTTCTTTGATAGAAGGTATGGTTCTTCCAGGTTTCCACTGCAGATGCACACTGGTTATTCTTCCTAGATTTTCAGAGCATTTAAAAAGGAATTTTAGTCCAAGCAGTTAAATAGCAGAAAAGGCTGATCTTGTGGTTAAGACTAGGGTTGTCAACTTTCTATTTGCAGAGAACTGGACATCCTTTCTCTGCCCCGCCCCTTCCTGAAGCCATTTACCTTGCCCCACCCTTTCATGAGGCCCCACTCCAAGCCCCTTCCATCTGCCACTCACTTTCTCCTGCCCTTACTCACTCACTAATTTTTATCAGGCTGGGAGAGGACATTGGTGTGTGAGAGGGGGTGAGGGCTCCAACTGGGGGTACAACCTCTGTGGGGAGCTAGAAATGAGGGGTTTGGAGTCCAGGAGGGGGTTCCAGGCTGAAGGTTCAGAGCTATGGCTGGGTCAGAAGGTTGGGGTGTAGGAGGAGGAATGGGGTTTGTAGTGGGGGTCCAGGCTCTGGAGTGGGGCCAGAAATGAGTGGTTCAAGAGAGTGGGAGGGGGCTCCAGGATGGGTCAGGGGGTTGAGGTACAGGAGGGGATGAGGGCTGTGACTGGAGTTGGGGATGAGGGGTTTGGATTGTGGAAGGGGACTCTGGGCTGGGTCAGGTGGTTGGGGTGCAGGAGGGGTGAGGGCTCTGGCTGGAGGTGTGGGCTGTAGTATGGGGCTGGAGATGAGGAGCTTGAGGTGCAGGAGGGGGCAGCAGGCTGTGACAAGGGGTTGGGGTGTGAGAGGGGAAGGAATTTGGGTGTGGGAGGGGGCTCAGGGCTGGGTTAGGATAGGAGGGGGTTCCAGGTGTGGACTCCAGGCAGCACTCATCTCAGGTAGCTTCTGGAAGTGGCAACATCTCCCTCTGGCTCCTAGGTGGAGGCATGACCAGGCGCTCTGTGTGCTTCCCCTGCCTACAGGTGCCACACCCACCTGAAGACATTATCCCAGTAGCTCTTATTGGCTGTGTTTCATGGCCAATGGGAGCTGAGGAGCCAGTGCTCAGGAGCCTAGGAGCCAGAATGAGATGCCAGCAGCTCCCCAGGAACTGTGCGGAGCCAGGCAGGCACCTTGCCTGCCCTGCTGCGGTTGGCCAACTGGACTTTTAAGAGTCCAGCAGGGTCCATTTTCGACTGGATGCCTGGCAGCTACAGTTAAGATCCTGGCCTGGGATTTGGGAGACCTAGTTTTGGTTCCCAGGTCTACCACAGACTTCATATGTGATCTTGGGCAAGTTACTTAATCTATCTCCCTCCCCCAGTTCCCCATCTGTAGAATGTGGAAGATAATATTTTCCTGATTCCAGGAGTTCAATAAGAATATTATTCCTTAATGTTTGTGAGGTGCTCAGATATATGGTAATGAAGGGCACATCAGCATGTACACGGACTGCAAAGTGGATCACAGCAGACTACATGAACACACAAAAATATACAGAGGCAATTTGCAGCAGCAGATAAAGATCATACAGGTCTCATTTTCAAAGTGGTTTAGGAAAAACCTGCTCTGCTTACCGTCAAAGAGCCTCCCTGACTCAATGCACTCTCAGCACTGTGTGAACTGGGAAGCAATCTTGCAGAGTACAATTCATCCATAAATGAAGTGAAGAAAGAGTTTAATCCTAAAGGTAGCCTATATTGTTTCTTTTTTCTAATCCTTGGTAACTCTGGTTTTCATTATAACAAGTAATATAATTAGCTGGCAGCTATCATCTATTGAACTTTGCACACAGGACTGGGAATTAAGGCATGTATTTTGTTTCTCTCTCTTTCTACAACTGACTTGCTCGGTGACCTTAGGCAAGTCACTTAACCTCTCTGTGTCTCTGTTGCAATAAAGTTTAAATGATTACCCTTGGCTAAGTATTATGATAAGTGTAGTAGTGATCCCAATTATTTAAGAGGCAGGTTAGAGAAATGTTGCTATTATATCCCTTATTCCAGCAGAACTCTGGTCAAGTCATTCTCAAAGCTACCTGTGCTGCTCCATGTATAGCACAAATTTGCCAGAAACCATCAGTGCAGCATTATTCATTTGTGTATGCCAGAGTGAATTACTGATTAAATAAAATTCGGAGGTCTATTGCCAATATGGAAAAACAATACATTCTCCCTGAATGCACTGTGTATTGTACAAAATGTATTGCACATACTCCATGTTTAAATGCATTTGACAGTGAATACATACAATTTACTGGAAACCTTCTATTTCGGAATATATTGCTCCCTCCTCCCCCCGAATTTCACCTGAGGCAAGCTATCACTATGACTTTGGTGCACTGCCCACTGAAGTCATTGGAAAGACTCCCATGGGTTTCAGTGGATAGATCCTAAAACCAGAGGCGAGATTGTTTTCATACACACCTACTCTGGGACTTCCATCCAGTATCATTATAAATGGAGCTTGACTATGTCACTATCAATAGAGTCTATGGTATACTGATATTAACAATACCATGATATTGGCCAACATTTATGTACAAAATATCAGTTCCAATATGTATTTGTGTAGCTTGAGATGTTCAGAGGTGCAAATGTGCACTAAGTGTCTCCCTGCCTTTTATGTCTCCTTTTGCTTATGCAGCTTGCTCCTAGAAGATGTGGATACTATTATACCTCTTATTACCTGAGTCCATGCCATTAAAGAGAAAGAATGGTGTAGTGGTTAAGATGCTAGCCTGGCACAGTGGAGATGTGAATTCAGTTCCCTGCTTTTTAGGCAAGTCACAGGCTCACTATGCCTCAGTTACTCACCTCTAAAATGGGGATGATAGTACTGCCCTACCCGGGGTTGGATTAACCCGTAGGCAAAACATCCTCATGTCTGTCCACCAGTGCACCACCTCCCCCCTCTTCTAACCAAGTCCCCTGTGTAGTCATTCACCACAGCTCCCCTTACATGAAGCAGGTCTTGAGGCTCTCACTGAGTAAGTTCTGTGGCCAGACAGTGGGGATGTGGGTGCTGGAAGTGGGGTGAAGCTGGGCATGCCCAGGGGTGTGGAGCCCTGGTGCAGGAGTGAGCCCCACAGAAGCGATGAGGAGAAGCACTGTTGGCCGCCCCACTTTCCACTCAGGTTTGATCCCATAGCCCTCCTTCATGACTAGCCCACTGCTGCTCCTTGCTGTTGCCATTGTGCCAACTCCTGCACTAGTATGTGAACCAGACCAGCTGGACTTCAGGTCAACCTACCCAAGAATTAGGCCCTAAGCACAGCCCGTCTTTCGTATGTCTTAGTCTGGCCCTGGCCCTACTTTATAGGGGTATTTTGAATTTACATATATTAAAGATTGTGAGGTGTTCATATACTATAATAACAAAGGTTTATAAGTATTGGATGTTAGCAGCACAGGTATCTGAATTGCACCCACAAATTGTGCATGCAAAAAGGAGGTCATCATTCTGAAATTTTTCTCTGGTATTGCCTGAATACTGGCAAACTTACCACAATATTTTGATATACTTCTCAAATATATTTTCAGTAAATGAATTTATAGAATCCCTGGCATACATATGCTGTGCATTGGCACTAATTTTGGAAGTTTAAAAAAACACACCAAACATGTTTTTCAAGCGTGTTTAGCCTCATGCAACAACCACATTTAAAATGTATGCCAGTTTTGCCTTTATTTTGTGTTTCATTCTGGAGGAATGAACTTGGTACTGACAAAAGCAAAATACTTATTACTACAATATTTTCTGTTAAGATATTTTTCCTTAGGAACGTTTTTTTTTTGTTTTGTTTTGTTTTGTTTTGTTTTGTTTTGTTTTGTTTTGTTTGTTTGTGTGTGTGTGTGTGTGTTCCCAAATTGAAACTTATGAATTTTCTTATTTTTTGTTTTTCAATTAAAACTGAAACTTTTTTTGGGAAAACTAATGAATTGTGTTTTGGTTGATTTAAGCTTCCCCAGACCTTTTTTTTTTCTTTTTCCTTTTCACTATTGGAAAATGGGAAATAAGAGCCATGAAGGACAAAGGAAGGCCAGGGAGAGAAAGATAAGAAAAACTGAAACAAATCAAGTTTCCGTTTTAATTTTTTCCCTTGAAATTAAAAAAAAAAATTGTACTACATTTTGAGGTAAAAATATTTTTCCAAAATGTCCTCCTTGAAAAACATACAAACATGAATATCCTATATTATAAAAGACTAGGGAAGTTTGCGTGAAGCCGTCATGCGCAGTAGAGATGGCCCGGATGAACGGCATGCTGGGAGGTGTAGTTCGACAGCACAACATGGCTGCTGTGTGTGTGCCGCCACGAGGGAAGCAGGGTCTGGATCAGGGGCTCGGGGAGCGCGGGCAGGAGGGTGGCTGGGCGCAGGAGGCGCGGGCAGGGAGCTCTGGCCGGGCGGGGCACGGGAAGGGGGCGCTGGGCCGGCGGGGTGGAGGCGCCCGCGCACGGCCCGGCCAGCTGTGCCCAGCAGAGAGTCGAGCAAGGGGGAGGTGGGGGAGGAGGCAGCGAGCCGAGCAGGGGGGGGAGGCGGCAGAGAGCCGGGGGAGGGGGAGCGGGAGGGAGAGGGGGAGGTGGCGGCAGCGAGCCGAGTGAGGGGGAGGGGGGGAGGTGGCGGCAGCGAGCCGAGCGAGGGGGAGGGGGGAAGGAGGCAGCGAGCCGAGCGAGGGGGGGAGCCGGCAGAGAGCCGGGGGAGGGGGAGGGGGGGAGAGGGGGCAGCGAGCCGAGCGAGGGGGAGGGAGGGAGAGGGGGCAGAGAGCCGAGCGAGGGGGAGGAGGGAGAGGGGGCTTGGAGAGTGGGGGGGCTGCGCGGGCGGGGCTTGGAGGGTGGGGCTTGGAGGGTGGGGGGGCTGAGTGGGGGGGCTTGGAAAGTGGGGGGGGGCTGAGTGGGGGGGGCTTGGAGAGTGGGGGAGTGAGCGGGGGGGCCCTTGGAGTGGGGGGGCTGAGCGGGGGGCCCCCGTTACTGTTGGCCCGTGTCCACGGGCTTTTACACTAGTATAATATAAACAGATGAAACCTGGTAAAGTGAAAGAAGGATTGCGAAGATGTTGGAGTATCTTACCTGGATGAGCTAGACAAATTAATGCTCAGGAGAAGGTGTCTCTCTCTGTGTCTAGGCAAGCTCCAAAGGTCTAAAATAATGCTAACTTGATAGAACTGTAATTTATCATGCTTGTTATATTTTCAACTGTATTGGTCACACACGCAAACATCACCAGCATCATATAACATGACACCATTAAAGTGTCTCACTACTGCACTCCAGATAGCTGTGATTTACCTTCCCAGAAGTACAGCAACTTTGCATTGTCTGCAGGAACACTAGTTCTTTCTCAGTCTGATGCACAAATTCCTCTGAAGGCAGGACCAGCAAATTCCTCTGAAGGCAGGACCAGCAAATCATCCCACACAAATTCCCAGCTAGAGTAAAGCAAACCCCTTAAGGAAGTCATTTGAGTTCTTGACCTTAATATTAAGTTTTTACATGGGCCAGCTCTGTTATCAAGACAAGAAACCTCTATCCAATTAATATAAAAAATAAGAACCAATCTTAGGGATGCCATCAACAAAGACTGCCTAATTTTATTATGAATCAGAGAGGTAGCCGTGTTAGTCTAGAATAGCAGAAGTAACAAAGAGTCTTGTGGCACCTTAAAGACTAAAGTATTGAAGCATAAGCTTTCATGGGCTAATATCCACTTCTTCGGATGCAAGCAGTGGAAGTGTCCAGGGGCAGGTATAAGTAGGCAAGAACCAGGTGGGAGATAACAAGGCTAGTCCAATCAGGTGGAACCAGCTTGTTATCTCAAATCAGGGAGGGTGAGGTATTCCTCTAGCAACTGAACTGGAGGTGTGAACTCCGAGAGAGGAGAAGCTGCTTTTGTAATTAGCAAGCCATTCAAAATCTTTGTTCAATCCCAGACTGATGGTATCAAATTTGCAAATGAATTGCAGCTCTGCAGTTTCTCTTTGCAGTCTGGTCATAATTTTATTATGTATGTAATGACAAGCTTATCATTAAACTCATTTGCGGTTATCTGAGTGCTTGTGTTCACACAGTTTTTATCCTGATGTAAGTGTATCAGATTAGAAACAGAAACCGTTAAATTGGGGTAAACGCTTAGGGTGGATGTAGTTCTGTCTGCAAAAAGAAAATGAGGAATACTTGTGGCACCTTAGAGACTAACCAATTTATTTCAGCATAAGCTTTCGTGGGTTATAGCCCACTTCATCGGATGCATAGAATGGACCACACAGAAGTAAGATGCATTTATATACACAGAAAGCAAAAACAATTCCAAAAAGTTGGAAATTACCATACCAATTCTAAGAGGCTGTTTAATTTGGATGCGCCATTATCAGCAGGAGAAAAAAAAAACCTTTTGTAGTGATAATCAAGTGAATCTGTGTCTGACAGTTGACAAGGAAGTGGAAGGAAACTTAACTAAGGAAATGATTCAATTAGTGTAATGACTAAGCCATTCACAGTCCTTGTTTAACCCTTGTTTGATAGTGTCCAATTTTTAAATTAATTCCAGTTCAGCTGCTTCTTGTTGGAATCTGTTTTGGAAGTTTTTCTATTTTAAAATTGACACCTCCAAGTCTGTAACAGAATGGCTAGGGAGATTGAAGTGTTCTCCTCCTGGTTTTTGGATGTCATGATTCCTGATGTCAGATTTGTGTCCATTTATTCTTTTGCGTAGAGACTGTCCGGTTTGGCCAATGTACATGGCAGAGGGGCATAGTAGTGATAATCAAGCCCATGAAAGCTTATGCTGAAATAATTTGGCTAGTTTCTAAGGTGCCACAAGTATTCCTTGTTTTCTTTATGAATACAAACAAACACGGCTGCTAATCTTAAATCTGTCTGCATAAAGATGATTATATCAGTATAGCCATGACTTTATAGAATTAAACCATACCAATATAAACACTTGCTTTATAAATATGGTTTATAAACTAATGTAATTAAATTGGTACAACTGTAGCCATGTCCAAATGACAGCGCCTATGTCAACATAGCTATGCCAGTAGAGGCCCAAGTGTAGATGCCGTATATGCCAGCAGGAGTAACACCACCACCCTGAGTGACTTTATCTAAGTCACAGAAACTCTCTTATGTCATTGAAGCTGTATCTGCACAGAAGTTTTTGCCAGCTCACCACCACCACACTCCCTTGACTGACAAAGCTGAGAAAACTTTGTAGAGTAGACCTGGCTTGGGGGGTAGTCTAAGCAAGACGGGACCCTATGAATCATATTTGTGATTCAAATAGGTGTGTGCAAAGCTGTTTAAGTCAGTGGAAGTGGACCAGTGGTGAATTTAGTTTGTCCCAAGGACTGACTAAGGGAGAACTAATAATCCAGTTGGATCCCCAAGTCTTCTGTTTTATATGAAAGTACACGAGCAGTAATCCAGAGTTTAGGCTGACGAGACTAAATTCATTCCTGGGGTAACTCCATGAAAATCAATGATGTTGCACCGGGGATGAATCTGGCCCACAGTTTTTAGTTTTAAATTGGTAAATCTCTATTTTGATTGATACTTGCACCACTCAAAATGGCAGAATCAATTTGTCTAAAAACTGGTAAAACAAATTTGCCTTGGGCTATGACCTTATATGCCAAGATTCAGCCCAGACCAAATTTTTATAGTTGAATTATAAACCTCTGAAGAGCAGTTTTTATTACAGAAGTGCTGACACAACCTTAACTCAAATGGTGTGAATGGTGTGCCTATAATTTTGTTAAACAGTAGATATGGGTATCTGTGGGTGTTAACAGCTAATATATCTTGCATAGTAAATGCTGAACAGAGAAAAGTTGAAGACAAAAGTGCAGTGGTGAAGCACTGCTAGTAATTAATGCTCAGAACTAATAGAAGGGAATTGATCAGCAGTTGATGAAAGGTGAAGGACAAACAATTGTATCAATTATTAAATCAGTTGATTGGACTGTACTGGATATGGAAGAGGTGCATGTGTGTTTGCACAAGAAAATAATGCAAACCCGATTTTGATGCAGAGATATATGCATGTCAAAATGTTCTGTGGAAACTGTGTATTACAAGGCTGTCTCAGTTCTGTCAAGAAGTGACACATCACATTATTTTAACTTTGTAATACACAATTCAATTTTTCCAGAAGGCATTAGAGGCATTTATTATAGTTACCTCTGACCTGACTTAAAGCAGAAGTTGAGTTTTATTTTATTGTGCAGTACATTATTTCTGCACTTGACTAAACTTGTTCTCTGTTTTTTTAGAGGGGGGAGAGGAGACTGGGAGGAAATTGGAGGAACAATTTTCATGGGCAGTGAACTGAAATAGAAAACATTTGACTAAAACATAAAACTATTCATGATGGGTCAGATCTTAAATTTTATTTTTAGGCAAACCTCCCATTAGGCTACATTCTGCCCAATTTCTGCCAAGTAAAGAGGGCTTGTGTGGGTAAAACTCAGAGCAGAATTTGGCCCATTGATTTCAGTGGGACTTTTGGACAAATAAAGGCTTCAGAAATAGGCTAATAAGAATTTTGTATTTCTCTCCCTCTCCAAATTTATTAAAAAGCAAACACTAATTATTGCAAGCTATTCATACTTTGTTGTAGATGCTTAAGACATTTTTATCTGGTAGCTAGTTCAATGGCTATGTCTCCACAGCTGATGACATAGGTTCTGAAACTATGGGTGCTGGGAGGGTTGCCACACTCCCTGGCTTGAAGTGATTTCGATTATATACAGGGTTTAAAGTTTGGTTCATTGGCTTGCAGGGCCCCCACTATCCAAATATTCCCAGTAGCCCTGCCTGACGGAGGTGAGTCTTACAGCCCTGGTGGATATAATCGTGTTAGCAAGGCTCAAGCTAGCACATTAAGGGTACATCTTCACTACCCACTGGATTGGTGGGCAGTGATTGATCTACTGGGGATCGATTTATCGTGTCTATTATAGACACGATAAATCGATCCCCGGACGCACTCCCCGTCGACAGGGGGGAGCAGCAGTGGTCGACTCGCCACCATGTGGACACCCAGGTAAGTTGCCTCCAGATCACCTGCTGGAAGTGGGCTTCACCACCACCCCGATTGACTTTACCTTGCTTTCTTGCCTGCATATTTATGCCTGCCTCCGGAGATTTCCACAACATTCATCTGATGAAGTGGGTCTTAGCCCACGAAAGCTCATGATCCCTAAAATCTGTTAGTCTATAAGGTGCTACAAGACTCTTTGTCGCTTTTACAGATCCAGACTAACACGGCTACCCCTCTGATACTATGTTTACATCCAGTCTCTCCTTCACCTTGTAAATGGACTATTCAAGTTGATAAACCATTGAAGGCCCCTTAGCTCACACAATAGAAGATAGAAGAAGGATATGTGCACGACATGAGTCTTCCTGGGGTCAGTTCAGCCAGAATATGGGTAATGGCTTCTCCTATGACTCATCAAAACATGCAAGTGCATGTGACTTGCTCTTGTGACACTGGACTCCATCTTGTACATGTACATTTCCACAAACTAAGACTAAGACCTTTCCCTCCACATGGGAGAAAATATAAAAGGCCATGGAAGCATCTCAATTTTGCCTCTTTCCTGTTCTGATCTCTGGACTATAGACTTACATTGACAGGAGCATTACAACCAATGGACTGTGGACCTTTCAATTTTTGGAAATTATTAGAGACATTATAAGCCAATACAGTAGTTTATTCCATTGCTTCTTTGAGCCGAATACAAGAACTTTGCCATGAGTGTATGTATTTGATTCCTTTGGCCATTTTAACTCTCTCCTCTTTTTCTCTTACAAATACACCTTTAGATATTAGATATAAAGGATTGGCAAAAGCATGATAATTGGGTAAGATCTGAGTTATGTAATGCCTGGCTACATGGCTGATCTCTTGGGATTAGAAGAACCCTTTGTTTGATTAAATTGGTTTTAAATAATCACTCATCATAAAATCTAGTGTCTGGGTGGTGAAACAAGGGCTGGGATACCTAAGGAGGCTACATTTATGATTTTTTTGTTAACCAGTGTGGTGAGACAGAAATTTACTTTTGTTCCTGGTGGTTATATCTTACAGAATAATAACCACTAGTTGGAGTCAGTCTGTCCCATTTCTTAGCAGTTTGTCCAGAATCTCGTAACTTCAGCTGTGACCCACGGAAGCACATTATGGATAATTATAACCACCATCTGATGAAGTGGGTCTTAGCCCACGAAAGCTCATGATCCCTAAAATCTGTTAGTCTATAAGGTGCTACAAGACTCTTTGTCGCTATAACCAGTCAGTGTCAAAGAAAAAATCAATTAGTTCAGAGAACACCCATAGGAAAAAAAACATGTATCACTTTGATATTTATAGGTCAAATGCCTCTAATAGTGCATAAAAAGCTACGCTTGATTATTTTTTTAAACTTTGACAGACTGGTGCATTGACTAATATCTCATAGCTCTAGGAGAAAAGAGCATATAGCTATAGTCTCCCAATTTCTTTGGGTTTTGCCTGAGGTGAAAATAATATATTAAATGGGGGGTAAATCCGGGCCCCACTGATGTCAGTGGCAATACTCCTATTAAATGGGGCCTGGACTTCCCCAATGAACTTCAAATCTCTCCTTTAGTGTAATACTAGACAAGGTGAGACATTTCACAACCAGCCTAATTTACACTTTTCTTCATTTCAAGGCAGATTTAGGGGGAAAAAGTCATGTTAACACTTAGTTTAGCTATTTCTATCTCTATTGTAATAAGATTATTACACTTTTGCTCTGTTCCAACAATCTGTCAAGCCAGAGTTCTGGTCCCATATAGGATCTTCAACCACTAATCATTATTAGTAATTTCCCTGTATTCAAATCTGAGGTTCTACAACAAGGTCAGCCTGAAAGACTAATTCCAGCAATCTGAAGCTATATTAATCATACTTGAATAACATGTACGTCTAAGCAAATTGTATATATAGATTCAAAAAATATTGAGGATATCATGAGCTGGCATCATATGGGAGGAACACCTTTGTGAATCCTAAAATATACAGACAACATGCTGAAGTCAAAAGTGAGATCAAATGAGAGAAAAAAATATTGTAGCTGCCTTTAAGAAAATATACTGTTGTTTGAGAACAGGAATGGTTGGGGGTGGGGTGAACCCACCTTCCTTTACCCACTGGAACTGTGACCATTCCTACAACTTGAACCTTCTGAAAAGTTGGTTAACACTCTCATTACTTTCTTATAAAGTATGTGTGTGTGTGAGAGAGACGTTTTCTGTAAGCTCCTTGACATATGGAAAAATGTCTACGTTCATTATAAATTCCTTGATTCCCTTTTTGAACACCAGGTGCTTGTTCACGGTCTTCTGAATAACCATGTTCCCTTCATATGCTCCTTTAGCCTACTTTGGTGGCTGTACTTATGTCATTTCCAATACTACTTATCTTTGTGGATTCTTGCAATAAATCCACATTGTTCTTTTTTCCAAACCTCACTGGCAACTTATCATCAATATGCTTCCATTCTCCTGTTTCTCTGAGTCTTATGGCCTTACTCCTAGACTTTAAGGTCAGAAGGAACCATTATGATCATCTAATCTGACCTCCTGCAATGCAGGCCACAGAATTTTACCCACCCATTCCTACAATATACCTCACCTATATCTGAACTATTGAAGTCCTCAAATCTTGGTTTAAGAACTTAAAAGTACAGAGAATCCTCCAGCAAGTGACCCATGCCCACTGCTGCAGAGGAAGGCAAAAAACCTCCAGGGCCTCTGCCAATTTGCCCTGGAGGAAAATTCCTTCCCGACCCCAAATATGGTGATCAGCTAAACTCTGAGCATGTGGGCAGACTCACCAGCCAGATACCCCGGAAAGAATTCTCTTTAGCATCTTAGATCCCACCCCCTCCAACTTTCCATCCTATACCACCAGGCCCCTCTATTAGTCAAAGATCAATTGCCAAAATTATGTTTCCCCGTCACACCATCTCCTCCATAAACTTATCAAGCTTCATCTTGAAGCCAGCTAGGTCTTTTGCCCCTACTGCTTCCCTTGGAAGGCTGTCCCAGAATTTCACTCCTCTGATGGTTACAAACCTTCATCTAATTTCAAGTCTAAACTTCTTGTTAACCAGTTTATATCCATTTGTTATATCCTTCATGTCAGCTTTGCACATCAGGACATTCCCAAACCTCTTTAACTTGTCCTGTCTTTAAAGAGCACTGAATGTACAAAAAAGGTTAGTCCTAGAATTGGAATTGCTTCCCAAGACCCTATGCTAGTGATACATACAAATTAACAAATCTTTGCAATTAGTTTTCAACACCCATTGGTATGAGAAGTGAGTGTCCTACATCACTTAACTGCTAGCTTAGTGTTTCATTTCCACTGGATTCTGTGCTTGAAGCTGTCTGAAATGTTCTGCCAGCTCAGCAACATATTGTTGTTACCTGTTCTTGGAATCAGCTAAGAAATAACCACAAAGGTCGAACTAGAGCAGTACTGTGGGTCGATTTATTACTTGCTTCTCTTATCTGCAAAATTATGCTCACACATTCATCACATTCATTCTACGGGAAGGCTGGAGGGGTGGATGTTGCTTTCGATCTTAGGTGACTGTGGGTGATCAGGCTCCAGCTGCCCAGGGATCGAACCTCTAGGTGACAAGCATTCCCAGAGTCCCTTTGGATCTGCGGGAGGCTCTGCTCTTTCAGGCTTCCAGTCCAGTCCCAAGTTTAGTATGCTGTTACATCTCTCTCTGACTGCTACTGCCATAGGTCTACCTACAGCCCCATATACGCCTTAATTATCCTTACGCAGTAATATTTCGGTTCAAGCCTTGCAATAGGTTTCTTACACTCACACTATTTCACTCATTCCTTGCATGATTTGGTTTGGTTACCTATTTGTAAGTATGAATGAAATTGGTAATATAGCTTTAAGCAAGCAGGTAACATTACTGGGGATTATTTTCTGCTGCTCGTGGTTTTGACAGGAAATTGTACAAACTGCACTTTAAAAGCAAGGTAATGACATGACAGGAAATCTACACAGACACAGACTGCATTTGAAAGAGCAAAGGGAGGAAGTAAATGGGGAGAAAAAAGGGCGCACGTGCAGCAGGCTTCATGGCGGCCATGTCTGGCTACAATTGTTTGACTTGCTCTTCAGTGCAAGTCTAATGGGGGATTGATGGCAGTGAACTCAAGAGACTCAGGGGCTTGTTCACCTCATTTTGACTCCACTGAATAGTTCATCACAGTTTGAAAGAAAATGGCACCATTTGAAGGTTATTTTAGCATCTCAACATTCAATTATTAACAAATACATCCTTTAGCAAATCCAACATTGTGGAGTGAGGTTACTTTGTTACAAAATCAAGGTGCTTTATTGAAATATAACTTCTTATGGTGCTGATAGGAAAGACACTGACTCATATACTAAGTGGTACACTTGAAAATTCTGCCACAACCCTGGCAGTACTGCAGCACAATCCAAATAGGGCCCAAAATATAGAATATCCACCTGTGCTGTGGTCTGCAAATATTTGTTAGTGGGGCCAACTAATGGGGTTGAAAAACTTTGAATTAAATATGTCAGAAAATTGGGTTCTGTCAACATTTATTTTTGCCTTGGAAAAGATTGATTTTGAGAGAATTTTCTATTGAGTTCTCAGGGTGGAAATGGAAGCACAAGGGGACCTTGGCTACAATTCCCATGAGGCACTGCAGCAGCTCAGGCAGAACATGAAAAGGGTTGACATTGCTGTATCTATATATATTGAACTTTTCATTTGACAAAACTTCATCCTGATTTGGGACAAAAAAGTTAAAACATTTGTGTCAGTTCAGGGCAACTCACCTGCTTTCTCCTCTTCCCATGACTCAGCAAGATCTTCCACTCTGAGCCTCCTCACACCCATCTGTCACCTCTATTTCGTGGAGACCCACATCTTTCTCCCACTTGACCAGAGTATTTCAAGCTACACAGTTCCCTGTCTCCACTGTGAATTCCCCTGCAAAATCAGACAGGCCTGCTCTGCTTTCTCTTTGAAGGCTATGAACAGAGAATTGTTGCCATTATAGATTACCACACAGCTCTTTCTAACTGGGCACATTTATTCTTAATGTAGCAGAATTACAAAGAAAACATTTTAAAACAACAAAAGAACATGCATGCATGCTAATAAGCTTATGAGAAAGCATGCCCTGATTCCAGCATGAGCTCTGATTGGTGAACAGTCCTTCATACCCCACTAAAGAGTTTTCCTGTAGTCACAAATTGAGAACAAGCATCTCCATTAATCTGCAAGTCACTGTGTTATGTGGTTTTGTATCTTTGATCTGCAGAAATCATAAATATGTAATCAACCAGACAATGAATTTCTCTTCCTATCTTCAAAAGGATGGATCCAGTCAGGGCCAGCTCTAGACACCATCCTAGGAATCATCTGCTTGGGGCGGCATCTGCCAGGGGCTGGCATTCTGTCCATTCTTATGGCTGTACACTCTGCTTCAGCTGTTTTTTTTTTTTTTTCCTTTGGTGGCTTTTTTTTGTTCTTTTTGCTTGGGAAGGAAAAAATGGTAGAGCCGGTCCTGGGTTCAGTAGTGGTAATTTGCATTCCCCTCCTCCCAGGTATTTCCTAGGAATCTCACTCTACTAAAAACTTGGTCTTGTCTGGCCCATTGTTTTAAAATAGGCCTTTGAAATTCATAGCATTTCCCAGAGTTTACATTAGTCCTGTCCCCCTTTAAAGAAGTTACACTTGTCAATAATAAATACTTGCATTTTTAATAAACTGAACTTTGAAGTTATTTGAACTTAATTCAGTAAGCTTTGTTCTGGATATTGCAGTAAATGGTCTCATCTGTCACATTTGGAACTTTGCACAAGATTGAAATTCCACATTTGATCAGCTCTACTCCGGATTTTAGGCAGAGATTTCTAAACTGGTTGTTCACCCATTTTTTGACCTGAACTTCTGCATTAACAGTCAAAATATTGTTTTAATGCAGTGTGTGTGTACAGAGTCAACCTTTCTGTGCACTATTTATTTGAAAAGATCAGAAAAATCTATGAAAACAGAAATTCAAGCCCTCAGACTGGCTGCCTCATGACACTAACTGCTACATATGTACACATCATAGCTCTTTATCTGCCATTCAGCTTCACTCTCTGTGTTCTTTTTGATTGTTCCTTTACTTCTCTTAATTGTCAATTAAGCAAAATCAATCTCCACTCATATTTGAGGAGGTAACTGTTTTTATAAATGATTAACATCATGCCATGTCAGGTCCCTCTTGCCTTCCAGCTTCCTGCAAAACAGGTACTTAGCTTATTTTCTCTTCTTCCTTCAAACTTTTATCATCTTTTTTCATGCCACCCTGTTTACTACTCTTCTGCTCTAATTTTCAAATCTATTGGTCATGTAAGTAAAATAAAGACCTGACAAAAAAAAGAATCTTGTTTGAGAAATTTATTCTTGTTGAGCTGGAAGACAATGACATCTTCAGAAATCTCAGCTGGACTCATTTTCTGTGAAATGATGCCTTCAGTCTTGGAGCCTTATTCTATCTGTCCTATTACTGGTAAAACAGGCGGGGACAGATCCTCAGCTGATGCATATTGATGTAGCTCTACTGAAATCATTAGCAGTTTTACAACAGATGAAGGATTGGCCAAGTGTAATTTTCTTTAGGAACTCAATGTTGTTCAGTGGAATTCACCCTCAGGAAACCCCCCAGAAGACAGGTAGAATTTTGAACCTGAAACATTGAAGGTAATATGGCAGATGTTGTCAGTGTGCCACAACAGGACTCCACAAAAAGTACCGTATTTTTCGTCTTATAGGATGCTCCGGCCTATAAGACGCCCCCTTGTTTTTTAATAAAAAATCCGGACCAAAAAAAAAAAAAAGCGCCTTGCTCTCCCATCCCCGCCGCGCGGGCGGGCTGCCGAGGTTCCCCCCTCCCCGCCACAGGCGGGCTGCCGAGGTTCCCCCCTCCCCGCCGGACCAAAAAAAAAATGTGCGCCCCGGTTCCCCCCCTCCCCGCCGGACCAAAAAAAAAAAAAAAAAAAAAAAGCGCCTCGCTCTCCCGTCCCCGCCGCGTGGGCGGGCTGCCGAGGTTCCCCCCTCCCCGCCGCGGGCGGGCTGCCGGGAACGCTCCCGGCAGCCCGCCCGCGGCGGGGAGGGGGGAACCGGGACGCTCCCGGCAGCCCGCCCGCGACGGGGAGGGGGGAACCTCGGCAGCCCGCCCGCGCGGCGGGGACGGGAGAGCGAGGCGCTTTTTTTTTTTTTTTTTTTCCCTATAAGACATTCGCCCTATAAAACGCACCAACTTTTTCCCCCCCGTTTTGGGGAAGAAAAAGTGTGTCTTATAGGGCGAAAAATACGGTATGTTTGTTTGATGTTTACAGTATAAACACTGATGCAATCAAAATATGATGTACAAGATCTTGAGTGTAAATAAAAGCAGAATAAAATATTTGTAATTTATTAGTTTATGAGTGATGTGAGAGATTGGAAGTGAAGTCAAACAAATGTACTCTTTAAATATGTAAAGAAGAGATAAATAAGTGAATTTGTGTTTTAAAAACAAATAGCAGTTTTTTTAGTATTATATCCTGGAAATTTTCATTACAACCAGCAGGCACCCAAGGAGAACACAGTCTGCACATGACTTCGGTGAATTAGTGCTTTAGGCACCCAGTACATGCATAATGGCAACTTCCACACCTACCTCTCTTTCCTAAGAGGAGGTTAAAGTCAATAGAGAACTCTCCAAGACAAGACCAAGAACACTTAAGTGCTTTATTTTTGTTCTGGGTTCACAAGGTCACGCTCCTTTGCTGATTTCAGTATCTGATCAAAAATTAAGAATATACACTCATATCTGTAACCCTCTTGAGCGCTAGTGCCACACCTTGTGTGCACTCAGGACATTCAGGAGCTATTGTGAGGAGTGCTATAGAAATGCTCCAAAACAGGTAAATCAATGTAGAGAAACTGCATGTTTTCACATTGCATGAATTCTATGGGACATGGATTTTTACAGCCTATGAAAAGGAGGTTTACATTTTACATTTACAGTGGGACACTTGGTTCTTACACCACATTTCAATAGGACATTGAAGGAAGGTGAAGGCTAGAAAAGAGAAAAACAAAAAACAGCTCCTGCTTTTGTGGCCTGATTCTGACTTCATGCCAACATTGTACAGGCATATTCCATTTTCAATAATTGTTCTTAACTTACACTGGTAAAAATGAGATCAGACCCAGGCATTTGTTCTGTGAATCATAATACAAATGAACACCATAACTTAAAATACTTCTTCACACCTTAAGAGTTGAGGGGAAAACGGTGAAAAAGAAAAAGATTAGAGTGCTATTTCTCTATTGCAGGATTTGAGTCAAGATATTTTTCCCCATTACAAGGTTTCAGAAAATGTCTAATAAAAATATCTCATTTGGTCCTAAGACAGCTGGATAAATATCTACATGAAAAAAATAAATGTTTAGGAATTTTTAAAACATGTTTTCTTTGTGCAAAGGTTTTTCATCTCTTCTTCCACTCTTTACCCAAAGGTTGCTTATTTGTGTGCCATTTTGTGAAAAAAGCACTAGAGTGGGGTCTTCCAAGTGGCCTAGAGAGAATGCATCAAGAGCAGTCAGTCAGGGCCCCGAAAGCTAGTATAAAAAAGAGCTGCAGGAGCAGAGTGCATTCAGTTCCTTGCTGGAACTGGAGGGGTTTGAATGGTGTGCCTGGCTGGCTGATGGAACTATAGGACCTGGGACAGAACAGTGCTGGCAGAGTTTGGGAGTAGCGAAGGTGATTCTACCACCTCCCTACTTAACCTACTCCAATGCTTCACCACTCTCTTAGTGAAAAAGTTTTTCCTAATATCCAATCTAATTCTTCCCAACTGCAACTTGAGACCATTACTCCTTGTTCTGTTATCTGGTACCACTGAGAATGATGTAGATCCATACTCTTTAGAACTCCCTTTCAGGAAGTTGAAAGCAGCAGCTATCAAATCTCCCCTCAGTCTTCTCTTCTGAAGACTAAACAATCCCAGTTCTCTCAGCCTCTCCTCATAAGTCATGCGCTCCAGGACCCTAATAATTTTTGTTGCCCTTCTCTGGACTCTTTCCAATTTTTCTACATCCTTCTTGCATTGTGGGCCCCAAAACTGGACACAGTACTCCAGATGAGGCCTCACCAATGTCAAATAGAGGGGAACAATCACGTCCCTTGATCTGCTGGCAATGCCCCTACTTATACAGCCCAAAATGCCATTAGTCTTCCTGGCAATAAGGACACACTGTTGACTCCTATCCAGCTTCTCGTTCACTGTAACCCCAGGTCCTTTTCTGCAGAACTGCTGCCTAGTCATTCAGTCCCGAGTCTGTAGCAGTGCATGGTATTCTTCCGTCCTAAGTGCAGGGCTCTTCACTTGTACTTGTTGAACCTCATCAAATTTATTTTGGCCCAATCCTCTAATTTGTCTAGGCCCCTCTGTATCCTATCCCTACCCTCCAGCGTATCTACCACTCCTCCCAGTTTATTGTCATCTGCAAACTTGCTGAGGGTGCAGTCCACACCATGCTCCAGATCATTGATAAAGATATTGAATAAAACCGGCCCCAGGATGGACCCTTGGGGCACTCTGCTTGATACTGGCTGCCAACTAGACATGGATCCATTGATCACTACCCATAGAGCCCAACGATCCAGCCAGCTTTCTATCCATCTTATGGTCCATTCCATATAGCATGTGCTATATCATTGAAAAACTAACTCATTGATCATCAATAGTCTCATGTGATGTATGCACAGGACATGTACAAAAAGTTATGAATATGAGCTAAGAATTACACTCTTAAAATGTATTTGTCAAGCAATGCATAAACACATTCTTCCCTAGACAAAGGATTGTGTATTTGATCCTTTGACCAGATCGAGCATCGGGTAGAGACAGTAAAGGTACATTTACATATTAGGGAAACAAAGCTATCAAGGTAACAGGTGGGGCGGAGACAGCATAGTCTCTGCACACAGCAGGAGAGAGAAGCTTGATCTGGGTTTTACTTTTCAAGGAACACATTGCAAATTTTTACTGGTCTATAAAGATAGGAGGGCCGAACCTCCCATGATAAGCAATTGAAACAACTGATTGTATACAATATTACGGCATTATAAAAATGTATGGAGCGATGTCATTTATGAAAGCTTATGACACACAGGAGATTAATATTGTGAATTGTATATGTTAACACATGGAATTAAGGCATTATGAATATACATTCATAGTATGCTTTAATAGCTGTGACCCAAACAAAGGGAGAAATAGGTCTCTCCCAGACAAGAGGGAATGTCACATCTCTCTATTTGTCCACAGAGAAATTAAGCAAGGTGTCATCAGAAATGGTGGACACTCCATTTAGACAGAAATCAGCAGAAGGATGAGAAAACCATTGGAAGGGAAGAATAGTATGAGATCATCCTGCCTCTTGAAGCAAAATCAATGAACTTTGAAAGAGATGCCTTTCAAATGTGTACACTACAAAGGAGGGACAGAGAACCCCTAAGTTATCCATCATTAGACAGACACAAGGGAACCAAGTTACTGCAACCTGAGAAAGATGGGTCCTTCAACCTGGGGCCGGAGGATCTCTGGAAACTGAATATAGTTGAGAAACCTTAAGCAAAGATCGTTCACCCATAAAAACAACAGAAGCCAGCATCTTGCACTTCTGTTGGAAAATGACTGAGGAAAAGTCAGTCATTGTGGAAAGAATTATTACCGGTGAAATAAACCACCTCTGATCAAAGCCTTTGATTGGCTACATTAAATGTTCTTGTGACCCTTTCTAATTTTTTTTATATATCCTATTGCTAATAAATTAGTTTTATATTTTTTTTACTATAAACCAACTCATGTTGTGTTAAAAGGAAAGGGTGTTTTTACTCCAGTTAAGTTAATAAGCTGTTATGTGCTTTTATCACTTTAAACAAACAGAACTTATTATTCTTCTGAATTGTGCAGGAGAGGATTGGACATTGCAGAGCACATTAATTAATAAAAAGCTTATAAAAGCAACTACAGAGATGATGCACCCCAGTAGTTCAGGAAAGTACACTTATATAACAAACATATTCAGGGTAGCTGATTACTCTCTTTTGAGCCCTTAAAAATAAATCAATAATATGCATATTATTTAACTGAAAGGACTTCTAAGTACGCTATCATTTATTTAAAAATGTATAATGGTTTGTGCACATTTGGAATGAATATTTGGAAGGGGGAAAAAAACCATAGGAGCAGTAGCCCCTTCTTAAATGTAAAATTGTCATTTATTTATTTATTTATATTTATAAATGATCAGATAATTTAAGGAACTGATCTCTGATCAAATTTTATTTTTTTAAATACAGTTATATTTGCACTCATTTGACTCAAAAAACTAAATTACTGTCACGGAGATGGAAAGTCCAAATTGGATCACAATACAATAATGTTTAATAACGTTTAAGTACATTCCTCAAGTAACTGTTCCCTTATATATAAAGTGGGGGCTCACCAGTTAAAAATGGCACAGAAAGGGAAAGGTCTGGGTATATTTGTTGATCACAGGATGAGTATGAGCCACCAATGTGATGTGGCCATGAAAAAAGCAAATTCAGTCCCATCATGTATCAGGTGATATTTCCAGTAGAGATAAGGATGTATTAATGTTGTTATACAAGGTATTGGTAAAACCTTATTTGGAATGCTGAGTGCAATTCTAGTCTAGGAATTTGGAGCTCTTTGCATTTGAACTCAAGGAGATGTAGAGAAAGATACGTTGGCCTGTATTTCACAAACTTTCACAATGATTTCAACTAGGTGCTAGGTAGAAAGGACTGAGCCTTCTAGGACTTTCTTTGTAGATAAGGGCTTTGGAGGTGGATGTTCTGTTACCATAACAACCATATAACAACTCCTTAAGAGAAAGGATTTGAGACTAGGTAGGGAATTTACATTCACCTCTGAAGCATCCTAGGAGCAGGATAGGAGTAATTTGTGTGCCACCATGTCAAGTACCACACATAGCCTCAGCTGGATGAATGTAGATGTACTTCCCTCATCAGTGTGTAGTATATTGACCTTAGGTATATGACCATGGTGTCCTCTTGTGGCTAGTCCCAATGACTACATAGCCTTCTACTATCTCACAACTATTGGATTTCCACTTTACCTCAGTTGGAAGGGGCCTGTGATTTTGGTGTTGAAGGTTCTGTGTTCACTTCCACTGATAATCATTGTTTGCATGTATATGCAGCCACGGTTAATTAATGTGAAGACCAGACAAGAGCCAGGATTTTGGCATCTGAAACATGTCATCAGACTCTATTTTGGTAATTTCTCAATGAGTTAGCTTAGTACTACAGTCCTTACTCAGGCACAACTTCCAGGATGAGGAGAGTAACGAGATCATACACAGGAAGGAGAAGAGAAAAAGAGCAAGAAATTATCCAGAAGTCAGAATTAATGTATTGGAAATTGATTACAATTAAGCTTGTTTGTGTCACCGAGTGCCCAGGCAATGGTCTGGAACCACTCCCTAGGAAGCCAGACAGGACTTCAGGTGAAGGGCCCCTTCTCCATATACAGCCTGTTTCCAAGGCTAGGAGCTTCACGGGTACCCACTTCCACCTTCCTGTGTCTGACCTCGGAGCATTCAGCACCTTCTGCCCCTCCGTGCTCTTTCCCCAGCAAGCCCACCTGGGTGGGGTCCTGAGGGAGCCCATGGATTCTGCACCCCAAATCCACAGTCACACGTGACTCTCAGCCAGCCAGGAAAACAGAGGTTTATTCGATGACTTCTATCTGGTCTAACCCAGACCGTACAGCGAGCGTGAGCCCTCGGCTGGATCCATTTTGGGGGCCAGAGAGCGAGATAGCTCCTCTGCCTCCCTGCCTGACTTCAGCCACCCCAGACTCAAAAAACCCTCTTCAGCCCCTCCTTCCTGCATTCCTGTGTGTTTCCTTTCCCGGGCAGGTCAGGTGACCTCCCTTCTCCTTCTGAGGTCAAGCTACAGCTTCACCTATGGACACCTGCAGAGAGACTGTGCTTTGCATCAGCTACACATTCCTATCCCCTTACATAGACGCTCAAGAAGTGCATAGGGGAAACTAAGGCACACACACACACACAGTATTCCTATTCCGTCACAGTTTGAAGTGAGGCAATGAATAAAAGATGACAATATAAGTGTTTGAAAAAAATGCACCAGTATCAGAAAAGATAAAAGAAACGGATATAATTAAATCATTCAAAACATATCACATACCAGATTTCTAAGACATTCCATTAGTCATTTTTGTTATTTTCAATTAATTTATGAAACATTTTATGTTAGTTATCACAGTAAATGATAGTATATTTACATGTTATTACAAAGTGACTCACAGTTCATAAGTTCCTTAAATTTGATATTTCTGGTTGAGGGAACCTGGCTTGATAAAGAATGAATTTTGTTTTATATATATATATATATGGAGCTTGAATAAAATAAGCAAAATTATAAAGCAAACAATTAAATCAGGCTCTTTCTTATATTAATATAGTTATAAATCTTACTTGAAATGTGCAAATATTATGAATAATCTTGGAAGTTCCAGCACTAATGAATTATGGAGACTACCTAATGAAATAAATATAATATACACATTCACACACTGTAACTCATCTTTTTTCCCACCTTAACCATATAACACAAGCCCACCGATATCATTGCATAACAAAATTCCCTACAAAGGAAACAAGGACAACCTTATTTAAAGATGTTTAGAGGACAATTAGTTCCTCAGGCAATGTCCCTATTTTGAAAGGTACAGAGGAGAATATATAGGCATCAGCAGCATATGTGAAATTATGAAATGGGGAATCTGATTTAATCTTTATTTGAAACACAAATTAGTGATTCTGCAAATACATCCTGCAATATACATTTACCATTTGAATTGGTGTCATGTACAGAATTGTTCTTCCATTTAAGCCAGAAGGCATGTGGCAGTGTCTCATGGGTGCCTTTTCTTGTTAACAATATCTGTTTCAAGATTAACAAAGAAAACATTCCTTTTGAAATACCCTTTTTGAATCTTAAAGGGCAGTGTGGGGCAAAAAACTGACTGTAAAAATAGCCTGTCCATAGTCAACAGATCTGAGTCCAATCTGCATACACTATTAACTAGAACAGGATTAACTACTAGATATTCCTATTTACACAGCAGAGCCAATATGGCTGTAGGAGAGTTAGAGAGATTCTTGTAGGCAGTGCTCAGAGCACTGGATGAGCTCCCTTTATATAGGGGAATAAACATTTTATATAAACAAAATAGGGCTTAATTTGCCCCTTTGGAGGTTTTTTCCCATGTAGGGAGCAGGAATCTCCATTCATATTCGTTTATGTAGATGCTGATCAACTGTTCCATTGGGGATAGTTGGCTTCTGTCCATCCAAAACAGGCAAAGGCTTCACCCCTGGATATCCTGATTGGCAAGGGATGACTTTTTAATGGTGTGTATATACATATGTGGTGGGTAAGTTTTATGTTCTCTGTTAAAATTACAGAAGATAGAACCCAATCCTACAAGGTGGTGGTCACCTCTGTGATCTGCTGGGCAAGACTGATTCCTGTTGATGTTAATTGGGACTGAGATGGCTCAACATTTTTCAGGATTAACCTAAAACTAGTAATTACATGCACTAAAGTCTAATTGTATTTATAAACGGGGAGTTATTAATGGAAACATGGATACAGTCTTAACCATGTAGCTAACAGGACACTGATATTAGAAGTCTACCCAGTAAGCATTCTAATGCCCTTCTTGTGACTCACTGGATTTTTCTCTCTGATTTTATATTTCATTCAGTATGGATTATTTCCAAACATTGGTGACCCTGGAGATGACAGCTTCAATCTAATCAAACTGACTGAGGCTTGCTTAGCTTCATTTATGCAATGATACCCTCTGAGCAAGGGAAAGTAAAATGACAGTTGCGCCATCTTTTGTTTCATTACCACTGGAATGAAGAACATTCCGTTTCCAATTGAAACTGTTTTAAAAAGTCCATCTCTGCTTGTGAAAATCTCTTGGTACTTGGGTTCTGAAATAAAAATGTTGTCATTAAAAGCTTAATCCAAAATGGAAAATGTGTGACACCCTATAGTGAAATGACCTACCATTCAAAAAGTAGATGTTTTGGTCTAAAATAAACTACTCTATTTGGTCTTGATAGAAAGATATTGTATTCGTATGTATACTTGAGTGAGATTTGCTCATTCCTAAAATACAGTGAAACCTCGATATAACGGACTAATTCGGGCGAGGGGGTGTCCGTTAAAACCGAAAGTCCGTTATTTAATAATTTTTTTAAATTATTAAATAACGGACGTTCGGGTGACAACGGACACCCCCTCGCCCGAATTAGTCCGTTATATGGAGTGAGTCAGCCCCCCCGCCCGGCTCCCCGCTGCGGGGAGCCGAGCGGGGGCTCTCAAACGCCCCCCCCCCGCCCGGCTCCCCCTTGCGGGGAGCCGGGCGGGGGGGGGTTGACAGCTCCCGCTCGGCTCCCCCCAGCGGGGAGCCGGGCGGCCGGGCTGACAGTTCCTCTGCGGGGAGCCGGGCGGCCGGGCTGACAGTTCCCGCCGGGCTCCCCGCTGCGGGGAGCCAGGCGGGGGGTTGAGAGCTCCCGCCCAGCTCCCCCCAGCGGGAAGCCAGGCGGGAGCTGTCAACCCCCCCCCCGCCCGGCACCCCGCAGCGGGGAGCCGGCGGGGGGGGGCGTTTGAGAGCCCCCGCTCGGCTCCCCGCAGCGGGAAGCCGGGCGGGGGGTTTGACAGCTCCCGGCCGACTTCCCGCTGGGGGGAGCCGAGCGGGAGCTGTCAACCCCCCCCGCCCGGCTCCCCGCAAGGGGGAGCCGGGCGGGGGGGGGCGTTTGAGAGCCCCCGCTTGGCTCCCCACAGCGGGAAGCCGGGCGGGGGGGCGTTTGAGAGCCCCCGCTCGGCTCCTCGCAGCGGGAAGCCGGGCGGGGGGTTTGACAGCTCCCGCCGGGCTTCCCGCTGGGGGGAGCCGAGCGGGAGCTGTCAACCCCCCCGCCCGGCTCCCCACAAGGGGGAGCCGGGCGGGGGGGGGCGTTTGAGAGCCCCCGCTTGGCTCCCCGCAGCGGGAAGCCGGGCGGGGGGTTTGACAGCTCCCGCCGGGCTTCCCGCTGGGGGGAGCCGAGCGGGAGCTGTCAACCCCCCCCGCCCGGCTCCCCGTTGCGGGGAGCCGGGCGGGGGAGGGCGGGGGGGTTTGACAGCTCCCGCCGGGGTCCCCGCTGCGGGGAGCCGGGCGGGAGCTGTCAACCCAGCGCAGCCCCCATTAACGGATTTCGGATGCATCGGAAATTTTGTCCGTTGCATCCGAAGTCCGTTAAATCGGGGTCCGTTAAATCGAGGGTTTACTGTACCATATCTCTGCCCTTAAAAACAAATCTTGAGGTCAGTTAATCACAACTTTAAAAATCCTTGACTTATTTTCTTTCTATTTTCTAGTCTTTTTTTTCTTTCTTTAAAGTGCTGTGATGAGCATTAAGCTGCATTTAAAGAACACTGTTTCAATAGTAAGGTATAGTTCCAACTCAGGGGGTTTGTTTTTGTTTTTTCATTACTGTGTTCAGAGGGTTTTACTGTATTACACGATATTTCTGTGATTTGTCTGAGGTACTGCTGACTTTATTAACTGAGAATTTGGATTGTTCTTGCATGGGATATTACAGCATTGAAAATACATTCATCAAGCCAGAGCTATCTAACAGTAGCAAAACTCTAGAATGTGAATGCATATGAACTGGCATGTTGCTCACTAGGTACCAGATTGTGCTTCCCTTACTCACTTTACGTAGTAGCTTACTTGTTAATAGCCTCATTGTTTTCATTAGGTGTACTCAAGAAAAAGTTCTATTTAGGATGAGAAAAGATAACAGAATCTGGTCTTTGGTTGCCAAAGTCTTGTTTGCCCTAAAAGAGGCAATCAATAAGAACTGTAATCATTTATTCATTCAACTTTAATGGTCCTCCTATGATAATTAAAATATGTTATTTCTTGTAGTCTGTGAAGGGGAAGAGCAGCATTACTTAAGATGGTTTTATGTTGTTAAAATAAATTTCAACTGGAAAAATAGAACTGTCAGGAGAAGGGTTCCAAGTGTCTCACCATACATCCAATAACCCAGGGCAGACCTACAGCCTATCACATAGCAGTCAGCTCACTTCTGATTCATCCTGCCCTCCTACTGGCAAGAGGGTAGAAGATACAAAGAGGAACCTCAGTCTGCTCCCATTTGTCTTACAGGCAAAAGGCCCCTCAGCCAAATCACAGGTCTCACTTATAACCCAGGTAGTGGCCCTTTTAGCCTGTATCCACACTGTACACCAGCTACAAGTTGTGATGAACTGAACATACCTACATTCCTTCTAGCACTAAGATTCCTATTCTTAGTCCTTTTAACCTAAACTCTGCATCAACAATGCTGTGAGGAAGATAACCCCACCCCCTATCAAAAGACCCCTGCCAGTTTAAACCAATGGGAAAAAATTCCTTCCTTATCCAAAAAACAAATGATCAATCAGATGTCTGAACTACACAGAGTGAGGATGGGGCAGCAATACAGCAAGAGGGCTCCCAGTTGCCTGGGAAAACTTTACATTGAGGGGAGACATCTGTGAGAACCAGTCAGCTTCTATTATCCCCCAAAACCTGATGATGGGAGGCAGAGAAGCCTATAACCCAGGCACACTTGCACGTGCTGCACTTTGAGACACAAAGAGGGGCTCAATTTGAGTATATATCCCTCTTGTAGTCAGACCAAACTTGTATATGTTGTATATATGTTTGTTTGTTGTATATATTTGTATATGTAAAACCAAGAGTGCAAAATGCAGGACCAGGAAGAGACCGCAGTCTTTCATTACAGAGCTCACACCAAGTAATTCCTGTTTATAAGCAGGTATAGAGACAGACAGCTAAGCACCTCAGCTGCATGCTGAGAATCACACTTAGGCTGTGTCTTCAGACATGCCCATTCTCTCCCTACAGGTTGTCAATTTTTACCTTGTGTGGTTACGAGTTGAGGACTGAGATTGATTTCTGCTCACCATACACAGGGACAGCTCCTTTGAGGTGCTCAGCATGCTTAACTCTCCCTGAAGTCATTTAAAGTTGAGGCTGCTCAGCTCCTTGCAGTCCTAGTACTTAAGCTGACCAGTAGCCACATAAAGTTTTTGCTTGCACCTGTAGTGTAATGCAACAACCTTGCATTCTATTGTACAAAAGATGCAGGATCAGAGAAAAAAGAAATGTTGTATTAAGGGTTTTGCCCAGAGAGGAGCCATGCCTGACGATGGGGGGTGGGGGAGCAGAATGAGGGCAGCCTGCTTCAGCACTGTTACTGAAATTGCTTAGTCCCTGTGAGCATACTCAGTTCAAGTCAAACAGCAAATCTGGGAGCGGGGGAGAAAGTTAACACCCCATGCCTCCCCCATCGTTTTGCTTATGGCTTTGCCTACCCTCAGCTTTTCAACAGCTCCATTATCCTAATTTAGTTTTTGCCATTGCCTTTCAAGTTGCTATGAGTCATTGGAAAAGACTTCCTCTTTTTATTTATTTTGGCAAATGTACGTGACCAGAATGATAAGTCTTCAAAGTCTTTGCTGTCATAACTCACCTCTCCATGTTAATATTCTTGTAAAACCTCCAACAGATGTTGTTGGTATCACTGTGTGAAAGTGGTGGTTTTGATTTGAATTGACTGTTTTCAAAGTTCATATGAGCATGTAGGAGGAAAGAAAATCAAAATACCAACCTTGCTATTACATTGGAAATATTAGTGTGATCCAATAATCAGGGCATGGTCTCTGTTCAGAATACATCTTCAGATACAAAGCGTGACTGTCTGGGTAAAATCAGTTTAGCTGTGTCTAATTGAGCAAGACTTTGAATGCAATTTCTCACTCAGATTTGTACCTGACATCACCAAAGAGAAATCCGCAGCTTGTGACTACAATACACTCATTTTAAAGTTCTTAATTTTTATAGTTGCCTCAGTTTTGGGGTTCCCAAATTGAGACATTGTAAAGGAGACCTATTTTCAGTAAGAAGGTTCCCAACAGTTTTTGTGAAAATCTCCTTCAAGGAATCTCAAGTAGAGTCAGTTGGGAATTTTTCAACACTTTTTTCCCCCTGAAAAATACAAATCCCAAAATGTTTATGAAACCGTGTCAAGTTTGACAAATGATCAAACTCAAAAAATAATTGTATTTTTTTAAATTGAGATTGTAGAGTCAAATGACTTTTCATTTCAAAACTTTAGTAAATTTACACTGTTTTTTTTTTTAAATGGGGAAAAAGGTCAAAAATGAAATAAAAATTTTTGATTGGACAGAACTGATTCCCCCCCCCCCACACACACATTTGATTTGTGATTTTTTTTTTTGAGGGATTTCAACTTTTTCATCTGTCTCTAGGTGGAATTTTTTTCAAATGTCAAAAATTCTTAGATAGAAAAAATATTTCTCTCCCAGCACCAATGTCAAGATGGGTAGCTTAAATCACTGGTCATTTCTGAAAAAAAAAAAAAAAAAAAAAATAGACCCCCCCCCCATAACAATTTTAGGGGTATATTTACACTACAACTAAACACCTGCTGCTTGCCCATGTCTGCTGACCTGGACTCACAGCTGGTGTTTAATTGCAGTGTAGAGGTCTGGGTTTGGGATGGAGTCCAAGCTCTGGGACCCTGAATGGAGGGAGGGTCCCAGAGCTCAAGCTTCAGCCCAAGTTTGAATGTCTAGTTTTAGATCCCTAGAGCCTGAGGTACATGAGCATGAGTCAACTGACATGGGCCAGTTATAGGCATTAATTATAGTGTGTAGATACACCCTGAATGAGGGTTAAGTTTGAGGAGCTGCTACTATTAATACTTGTAGTTCTGCATTTCCCCCAAGACTTTAGAAGCAAACATTTTACTCTGATGATAAAAAAATATTTATTTTTCCTAATACTCTGTGAACTGTATATGTACAAAGTATGAATATCACTAAAACACTCACTAATTTAATCTGTACTTACAACTTTTGCGGTTCAGATACTCCCATCCCACTGGAAAACCGATGTGAGATTGTCAAGAGAAGAGGAACTATCAGCAAAGTCCCCTGTGTGGATTGTCTTCTAAATTCTATTGTTGTGGAGAAGACTTTTCCCCACACCATACCCCCATAAAGAAGCAAAGGGTTTGCCACCTATAACACCCAGATTCCCAAAACTTTACTGGAAGCTCCAGAGCCTCCTATATCAACTGGCTTCATGGCAAATGTGCCCCCCCCCCCCACCTGTGGCTGTCCCAGAGAAGCTCTTTGTTGGGTTGCCAGAGTTTGATTAAGTTTCCCTTTTCACTGGTGTTGGTGTGTGTTTGTGTGTGTATGTGAAGTGGCAGAACAAAACATCCTCATCATTTCCCCACAGATGGGTCCTGCACCATATGAAGAGCCATCAGTGCAGATACTGAGAAAGGGGGTAGTCAGAGGTGGCTGACTTGTTTCTTATCCATATGTGGGTCTGTGAGGAAAATATGTATGTTAATTTTGTGATTGTTCTAGTCTATCTTGAACTACAACTGATTCTGTGGAACCATGTTAATGGAAAAATCACAGTACAAAGAGATTTGAGAGGCACATAACTCTTCAAATGTTAATTACCCAGAAGGGGAATTCTATTGTAATTATATAAAAGATTGTGCTGCTTTTAAGATTACTGTTTTTGTAGCTACATTAGATTTTTACACTTAAAATAATACTCTGCCTAGGACTTCACAAATAACTTACACAAAGCCGCTAATAAGTTGAAAAGGCCACTCTGACAGATATGGCAGTTTCCTGCAATATCCTTGAAAGACTTTATTGTATTTCATTTATATATTATTTTGATCTGGGATTATATGTAATGTTTCTGGGAGGTGATGTGACAGATGTAAGCCCTGACAGTTCAATACAGTATATTGAAAAAGTTTCTGCCAAGTATGGACTTTGGAACAAAATGTGAGAGAGATTTTCTGGCAATTCCCTAGGGAGAGGTTCATGCAAATTACCCAACACCAGTTATGCAAAATCCCAGCCTTTTGGATCTACTCCCTGAGGAAAAGGGTCACTGTCTTCTGATAACCTTTTATAGAAGGCCAATATCAAAGGCCTAAACTGTATAGAGACGGTTGCTCTTGCCCAGCCTTTATTCTGGTTCTGTATCTAAGGGCTGGTCCTCACTGGGGGGGGGGGGGCGAAATCGACTGCAGATTCACGCAACGTGAATCACGTAGCTGAAGTTTGCGTATCTGCAGCCGACTTACCACTCGTCCTCATGACGGCGGCGGTCGGCGGCGTGCTCCCCGTCGATTCCAGCTTGCGCCTCCCGGAAAGCTGGAGTTCCAGAGTTGACGGGGGAGTTGCGGGCGATCGATTTCTCGCGTCTTCATAAGACGCGAGAAATGGATCGCCAGAAGATCGATGGCTACCCACCAATTCGGCGGGTAGTGAAGACGTACCCTTAGATGAATATGAACTTCTAACCACGGTGAAAACCCAGTTGTAAATTTTGAAGTACCAAAACCTACCAGAGCAGTATGTTGGAATTAGGGGTAATCTATGGTAAACCTTTTTAGCACATGTTTAGGTTCTTTTATTGTTTTAATAAATTTTCTTTTCTAAAATTTTACCTTAAGAATAAATGTGCTTGAGTATGTTAAGTTGTAACTTCTTGCAATTCACTGGTTGTAGCCCTTGGACAGAAGGCAAAGTTCAGACACTGGCCTGTTTACACAATCTGGTTTTCTGGGTGTATCATAAAGTAAGGTATGCAGCCTTAAAATCCACAGTTCAGAGGGAAAGAGATACCGGTGTCCGCCCAAGACAGGAGATGGCTAGAAGTCGGAAACCTTTAAATGAATGCCCTCAAGGGACCAAGAAGGGAGAATAAAGGTGCAGTTACCCTGGAATTGTGACAGTTACTATAGAAACAGATTCCTTAAAAGTCAGTAGATCACTCTGGCAAAAAATTTGGATGATGACATGATCTGGAAATAAAGCAGTTTTTTATTGAAATTATATCTGATACATATGCTCCTGAGGGTATAGGAGGAGGTACTTATCCAGTAATTGTTAAGACAATACTTCTATGAATTTCCTGAAACTAAACAACAAGGTATTGATAGTCTATCTGATAGAAGATTGGCTATGTTCCTATGCAGTGAACTTGAGAAGGGAATTAGCATTTAAAAAAGTAAACTCTGGAGTCCAAAGGAACATATTGAATTTTAAAATAATGGGACAAAACTTTAGTCTATCTAGTCCTCTGACTAATATCCAGGTATCATTTCTTATACATTTTCTTACTTAATATTTTTTTCTTTAACCAAGTTTTATGCTAGTTTGTAAAATCTTGCAATACATTTATTTCAAACAATTAATATTTCATTTGCAAACATTTCTATTGGAGAACTCTTAACAAAAATATATTAGTAATGAAGCATTCCCCATGGACTTCACCTTGAGGAAGGTGTTCATGCCCCCATGACTCAAAGAGCTATGCTGGGAGGAGTGTAGTGCCTTGTAGGGAGACTGGTAAAAAAAGGGAGGTAGTGATGAAGGACCATATGTCAACATGGCATAGAGAGACATAAAAGAGAGATATTAGAGATAAAGTGAAAAGATACTGAGGCTTACAGAGTTGTTCACACTCTGAATATTATCCATATAGCTGACAAAAAGTAGCCATGCTTTTCTATAAATAGCAACAATATCTGGCTCTTATATTAGTTCTCTATATATCAGTAGATTTCAAAGCATTTTACAAAGAGATCAGCATTGTTATCCCCATTTTACAGATGGGGAAATTGAGGCTTTAAGAGGTGAAGTGACTTGCTCAAGGTCTCCTATAAAGCCTTATCATAAGTGTGGAGTGTTGTTTTGCCTGTATGGGGTTAACTTTACCTGAGAGGGGGTGACGTAAGAGCTCCCGTGCCACGAGGGGGGGGATGTTTAGTTTCAGTTTTCCCTCCGTCCCAGCTTGGGACAAGACCCTTTTCTTCGTTCTCTAGCTATGGGGAGCAACTCTTCTATTTTTGCCTTCCTATATTCATAAGTAGCTGAATTGTAAGTAACATATTGATTTTTCATAAGCTTGTGCCTGGTCTAGGGTGTCACTACCCTCTTAGGGGGAGAAATCTGAAGGGAGGGGTAGGAAGCCTTATATCTGTAAAGTGTATTAGCTGTAAGTTGTTCTCTTTTCTTTATTAAACCTTTTTAGTTATAAAAAGTGTTTGGTTATTCTCATAAAGGAATCCTAGCTTTGGATGGGGCAGCCCATGATTAGGAAGGGCTGTGTCGGAAGCTCTCTCTCTGCTTCAGATTGGAAGGGGATGAGGAAGAGGATGTGTCTCCTAGGTTGAAGGGACGCTGGAGTTAAGTCTCTGTGTGTTTTTTTCTCTCCCAGACAGAAAGGGAGGGGTCGGGAGGGTTACTCTTGGGGGGAGTCAAGGTTCCCTACCCCATAGTCTTGGGGTAATTACTGAGTGGTGGCAGCTGGATCCCCATTTCCCTACTGGTAGAGTGTGGGTTTTGGGGGTGAAAAGACTTAACTTAGGCTGGGGGAGCAGTTTATAGTTAAGGGACCACAGAAGAGACTCTCCTCTGTACCCCAGTGTCCAGAGAGAGGGAATAGACACTCTTACAAGCCTATTGAAGAGTCAGGAATAGAATCCAGATTTCCTGAGCCCTAGTCCAGTGCACAAATCATATATTTTTTCCATAAACAACACATTACAAAATTCAGTTTTCCATTTATTAATTGAAATGATGGTAGGAGACATTCATTCTGAATAGAGCTGGTCAGGAATTTTCCATCAGGATGATTTTATGACAGAAAATGTAGTCTCTATGGAAAAATCAAAATTCATATTTTGCCAAAAATGTTCAATTTTTGGTCAGGAAAATCTATATAAAACATTTCATTTGGGGTCTGCTAGACCTGATTTGGAATATTTTGCATAAAATTAAAAAGCATTTTCCATTGTAGTTCAGTGTCTTCTGAGAGCTGTAGTTCAGGTTCCCATTCTCTCCTATAGGCTGGACTTCCTGAAGGACAACATAAGGACTACAATTGTGTGGGTCATGCTCAGGCCATACAAGCGTGGAGACTGCTTGAATCCTCTCTTTCTGCACACCTTTGCTTGGGTCATTCATAGTCTGGCTCAAATGAGTTTGCATTTGCATATTAAAATAATAAAAGTTCAAGTGTATGAATTTCCAGGTAATTCAAAATGCTGCAAAACACATCCAGAATTGATGGGGAGGCATTCGGGTGTAAAGGTATCAGTGACCTAGGAGGTCCCCTGAACAATGTCAAAAGTTCTTCAGGCAAGCTTAGTCATTGATGGTCTGTGGAAATGTGATTATCTCCAAAGCTTTTATTTCTCTATTACTTTAAGTGTGGCTCATCCAATACTGTGGTGCAGTTCTTCCATTAGCAGGAACTTAATGTAAGTTTGTAACTTCTTACAAGCAAGTAATATTTAGTAATAATGTGTCTGCTTCTCTGTTTATTGAGCCGCCAGTGATGTACCAGGTTGCAAGGATATTCTTTTGTTTCCTCTCTCTGTTTATGCTTTATGAACAATCTTAGGGCTTCGGAATGGCCGTGGAAACCAAAACCCTCTGTGTTATCCACAGAACTGATACTGCAGCGGTAGTGTCAGTGCAGCTTTCCCACATTGTCCTACCTATATCCAAACACCAGATCTGGCAGAAGCACCTCTAGAAGTAAAAAGATGGTTAAGTCTTGTGGCAGGGTGGGCCTGACCCAGCCCTGCCACCCCTTTAAGAGTGCAGGGAAGCCTCTGCAAACCTCCCTGCAAGGGGAGGGTAATCAGCCACCTGGGCTGCAGAGGGCTCAGGGTTATGAGCTGCATCTGGCAGCCTCCAAAGGGATAAAAGCCTGCCAGGCAGGAAGCCCAGGGTGGTGGTGTGGTAGAGGTGTGGTAGAGTGATAGAGAGAGAGAAGGAGGCTAGGGAAGCAGGATAGGGAGAAGTATTTCGACTTTGGATCCCTGTGAGCCAGGAAGGAGGGAGTACCTTCCTGAACTGTGGCCTGTCTCCCTGAGCTACAAGCTACTGAGCTAAACTGTAGAGCTGTATATAGTAGGTGGTGGGGTTTTCACTAAGCTGCACTGTGAATAAAGAGCACTGTGAGTCACAGAAGAGTCTCCTGCCTGTTTGTGACGTGGGGCGAGAAGGCGATCTGTTACAGTCTTCATGTCTATTCAGTCTTTAGTCTCTTTGCTGAGACCGCCAAAAGGCGTGAACGAGCATTTCATGTCAAGCACCTACCACACCTTAGGTAATAAATAATAGTGTGCCAACATAATGCCAAATGCAATATGAATGCTTAGTTACAGTAGTAAATATTAATGTTTAGAGTAGCATTAACTTTTGCACTGATAATCATTAGGATATTTTGTGAAGCTCTGAGAACAGCTTTCTGTGGGTTTCAGCTGCTTCTGGCATCTCCCTTCCAGACACTCCTTGTTCCTGATCCAGGAATCCCTGCTGCAGTGGAATTGTATAGTCTTCTTCTGGTTAGTTGGGGAAAGCATTTCATAGAGCCACAGATCATCCCCCTCATGAAGTTGTGGCTCCTCTCTTTTGATTTTACTGACGGTGAAATACAAGGTCTTTTCTAAGTAACACAATGCCTAATGAAACATAGGTCACTATGCTTAGGTTCCTTAAGATCACCTAAGAGAGGATGGGGAAATTGATCCATCTTAACTATAGGGGTTAAGTGAGGAAGTGAAACAAACAAATAAAAGTTTATGCTAATTAGGCCACAGACCTACGACCCTGATGGAAAATTAAAACTATATAATTAAAACCAAAGACCATTTTTCAGTGATATTGATGGAACAAACAGTTTGGTGGCTATGGACACTTCTGTTATTTTGCAAATTACTATATCCCACAAACTTTTTGATGCTGCGGAAGTGACAGCAGAATAACACAGAACAAAATTCAAGGAAGCTGCTACAGATTTTCTGTTTCCTCTTAGAACTAATGACTTTCAAAGTACATCAAAAGAGTGTCCAAACAGCATCCTGTCTTTGTCTTTACTTAGGCAGCTGTTACAAACCTCAAAACCTTCTGTATTAAATGCTAGTGTGCTTGCCATTTTTGCAATGTTATTGAATATGTCACACTGTCATTTCTTGCTGATGCAGAAACCCACAATATGGAATGATGTATTTCAAGTACTGATCCTGGGCATTCATTGGAAGTTTCTTTAAATTTCATCATTCAGCTCCCAGATGTTATGTGCTGAATATATGGTGTTTTAACTATGTGACCCAGCCTAAGTTTTATGGGTATACGGAAACTAAATTCCATAGTTTCATACTATTACACATGACAGTATTTTAAAGTGTACATTTATTGTATGCTTTTTGGTCAATCTTCCCTATAATATTTTTTGTAATTATTTTATTTTATTAGAACTACAAATGTGAGAAACACATTTAGTCTGCATCATTTTCATTGGTCAAAAATTTGTGATCGTTCTACAGACAAATTTCTCACTGAACCAGATGAACTCAATAGGATCTTTGTCTGAGCCAGGAATAAATAAAATTACAGGATTTTGGCTCACTGCAACATACTGAGCCACTCTGGTGAAGAGTTGAATGTCATTAACTACTGTCCACTTAGTCAGTAGGACTTGGAAGTAGAACTGGTGATGTTTTGGTTTATTTATAATTTCATAAAGTATAATAACAATTATAATAAGAAAAATCTGTATCAAACTGAAAACAACAAAAAATGAAAATTTTGGCACATTGAAAAGTTTTTTTTAAAATGCATTATTGGATTAAATGAATGTTTTGCTTGAACCTAAATAAACATATTTTAATGTTTTTGAATTTTTAAAAAGAACATTAAAGGCACTTTTAAAACTAAATATTATTTCACACTGAAAAATCAAAATATCTCTCCCCCACCCCTTTAAATAAACAATTCAGTTAAACTAATATGACTTCACAAAATATTTTGGTGTTGCGAAGTCTGAATTTTTTGCTGGAAAAAAAATCTTTTAACAATATTACCCAGCTTCATTTGATTTTGGGGGAGTTGAGAATGGTATGGATTTTATTCGAGGGACTCAGCACCTCTCATTATAATGTTGAGTGAAGAACTTCATATTTCCATATGTCACAAAGTTACATTTCTAAAGCAATTCAAAGACAAAACTATTATTTTATTTCCTCTCTGTACACCAGTGTTAGGAATTTGTATCTTTCTGTTGTTTCTAATTTAATGGGGATAACATTGTCCAAGGATCTTTCATAAGTAGCATACATGGTTTTCATCCTGATATCACTTAGTTGAATATTACACTGATGTAGGTTGATTGATTACAGTTCATCCCAATTTACACAGTTGAAAGTGAAAAGAAAATCAACTTTCTTTGTTTACATCTCTAGGGAAAATAAATGAAAATGTAGGTTCTAGGGTTACATTTTACTTTTGCAATTGCATGTGTATATATATATGCACACATATTGAGCATACGTATTATATTTTAAAATAGAATGCATGATATTTGTGTTTCTCCTATGTGGCATTGTAACAATGCTCAATACATTTTAAAATTTAATGTAATAACCATTATTCATCACACTATTCTGAAATGAATGTTGGAACATTGTGGTGCACACCCATTAAATTAAAAAGACAGAGATTCATTAGAATAAGTCAAATGGAATTATCCTTTCATAATGTGTAACTTATCAGTGTTTATTCATGCAACAGAAATATAGCCCAAAATGCTTTGTTAAAACAATAGTGACAGTGTGCATACCTGTCTGTCTAATATGTGTGCACTATGACAGATGGTTAGATTAGACATAATGATTGTTATGAGGTGTGCTATTTCCTATTTTAAATCTGTACATAAAATCGATGTGAATTTTATTCAGTCTGAAAACAAGAAGATTGAAACTGGGGGTGGCCATGAGATTAACATCTTTAAATTGTAATAGGATTGGTTCTGTTTGTACAATTTCAAATTATCATTACAATCCTTATCATGAGGGTGGATTCATGTAGCTACATATTCTTTTCTCATTACAATCTTTTTACACAGAACAATGCTATACACCTGTGACAAACAACAGTAAACTATGTTAATTTGACCTTTGCCATGTGACTAAAAATTCACTGTTGCCTTCACACTTTTTACAACGTTAGCTGTCAGCCAATGTAGAAAACATTTGAATGAATGCACAGTAGCATTCCATACTTGTAATGCATTTTGTAGGTATTAGATATGTCTAATAAGACAACTCCATTTCTCATGTAACTCTATTGATTTAATTGTTCCAATGTCTCATTGTTATGATTTTTTTTTTTTAAAAAAAAAAAAGTAAAAAAGAGAGAAAGAAAATGGCATAAGGTATAAGTTTAGGGTTAAAACCTTGCCCCTGTTGAAGTCAATGTGATTTTTGCCATTGATGTCACTATTGCCAGAATTTCAGGATAATAAGAATTTCTCATGGTAATAATAATAGGCAGAGTTAAAATCACTATATTCTAAACTGTGCAGAGAATGGAAATACTGTTTTAGGGAGAATTTTCAAATTTCAAAATTTGTTTTGGGTCCAGTTAGGAACAAAATGTAAACACTTCAAAATTCTCTGTGAAAGAAAATTATGAAAAACAACAACAACCAAAAAACCCTGAGATCCATTGAAATATTTTATTTCAACAACATTGAAACATTTCATTTAGCTTTATTCTGAATTGGAAAACAATCTCAACATTTCAAAAATCTCCACGATGGAAAATTCCTGGGGAAAAAAATCATTTTGAATTCATCAGAATGTTTTAGTGAAACCAAATGTTTCATTTCAATTTGACAAAATAAAACAATTTTGAAATTAAAAGTTGTTTCAAAATGAAAAATCAAAACATCATCTGAAAATGTTGATATGAGATGTTTCTCAATCATTGGACTTCACTCCCCAAAGAACAAAATTTCAGTGCAATCAACACAGTTTCACAATGTTTCAATTTTGATGCAACTGCATTCTCCAATGGGAAATGGTTCTAAGTTTTTCCAGCAGCTGTAGTCATAATCTTTTTCTTTCTCTTATGTAAGTTATTTCAATTCAAAGCTAGGCTATGAAGTTTTTTAAAAGCCCATCTCACAAGTTTTTGCGGATGTTCTCAAAGGTGCTGCTCTGTTTACATGGACATTCTTTAGTGCCTAGAAGGAGGAATAAGCTCAAGTGGTATTTGGGGAGTGTGCATGAGAGAATAGAAGTTGGTCTTTGGGGAGTGGGAAGTTAGTGTCTCAATCTGATTGACTGATGTATAATGATGAGATCAAGGTTGCTTAAATAGGTTATAGCATTTTATGTGGCATATCTCATCATCGCCAATGCAGAGGAATGTCTGTCCTATTAGCTTTATCGGAGCACTCCTAACTCGTGCTTCACATTAGGATGTCTGCTTATTATAGGGGAGTGTGGGTGCCAGTGAAGAGCTAGTCTATTTTACATAAAAGTGTGGTTTCTGTAATATCCCTTTATAGATGAAGGAATGGACCTCTAGTTATTTTCACCTACTATCTCCAGCTGGTCACTATCAACTTCCTCACACACTCTTTGTTACAGCACAGCTTTGTGTTGTACCCAGTTTTGGGAAGGGTTGTACTGAGTATGGTTACACAATTCTGAAGACAAGACATTTACAGAACAAAATTAAATATGACCATGGAAATGTTCCCTTGTTGCCCCAAAGAGAACCTGCAGTTCACATGGATCTCTTCTGAGTGAAGTAACAATACCTACGTATAACTAAGACTGTCAGAAAATTGTGGGCCATGGTTTTGTTATGGAAAGTTCAACTTTTAACATACACTGAAACATTTTACAGTTGCTGCAAATTTGGAAAGTGTCACAATTGTATGTGTTATGTCACAACCCCACTCACATTTGGCCTAGCTGCCCCTCTGTCATGTCGGAAGGGCGACTCTACCAAATTTGAGTGTGTGACATTGTGACCTGGTTAATGGAGTCACAATGCCATTCAAATTTTCCCAGGCCACCCCTCAATTATCCCTGACTTTGAGAGCCAAGTAGGACATATGGCATCTCTTCTGTGCTGCTGACCTACTAGGGCAGATAGGACTGAATGCCTTGGAGGAAGGTGTTTTAGTACTTATTTGTGCCCAGGGCTGCTGCTCCTTGTAGGTAGTATGGAAAGGAGAGAGGGTCTTAATTTCTCATCAGGAACCAAGTTGAGAGGAAACCTGAGACTAGACTGCCCGGGGAGTGTCCTGTCTAGTGCCAAACTGACCTGCTGAAGTGTGACCACACCAAAACTGCAACTTGAACAAACTATGTCTGAAACTTTTGAACCAAAACCTCATGATTTTCTTACAGCCTTACCTACAAGTGTTTCTTTTCCCCCACATGCCATTGTCAAAAAAGACAGATTTATCCTGTGACAAAACTTCAAAATCAGCCTGATATTGAGAATAAAAAAAACCTCACTTGTTTTCTTAATTTGTACGTGTTCTCTTCCTGCTGGCTATACCCATACCATTTAGCTTTCACTTACTTTGGACTTACAGCAGGGTATCTGTACATTGGCAGTGTGCTTGGCAATGGCTAATTAGAGGCAGAACTGCCATTACAGTAGGAGTTGAGTGGCTAATTTCTAGAGTATTGTACTGAAAATTTACCTCATAATGGAAGAAGATGTGGAAGAAGAGTTAAGAAGTAGCAAAATGACATATTTGATTTAAGTTAAAATCAGTTTCCATATTCTTTCTAATCTAGAGCACAGATCATGAGTTTTTATACACACATTAACATGTCAGACTTGGGCAAAACTGTAGAGATTGCTTTTGCAAAGTATAAGATATCTGTGTTATGTTACAAAGGATAAAAATGGTCAAACTGGGCACACAACCTAATCTCCATTAGAATGGCAGAAAGATCTCACAATGTATTGATATGTGAGCACAAACTCATAGAAGATTAAAACTAAAGCTAAATACATTAAAACTACTCATTGGTACACCACACATTGCTTGGGTATGACATTCACTAACTACATGAGCTTGGGCAAATCATTTGTCCAACAATTTCAGCCCTATTTGCCCAAGGGTGGTGACCTAAAGCAACATCTAGGCATCTAAATAAACGTAATTGTATTTTCAAAGCTGCTGACTTCAGTGAGACACAGGGGTGCTGAAACAATATGTACAATGTGTGAGCTGAGAGCACTGAACCAAACTGTAAACCCTGTATGTAATGGAATCCACTTCAAGGGAGAGGGTATGGCAACACCCCCAACACCTCTAGTTCCAGCACCTATGGTGGGACAACACTCTGAAAATGAGACTGTTTATTTAGATACCTAAATATAGATTTAGGTGTCTAATCATAGGAAAACAAGTTAGGACATGTTTGACTTAGTCTATTTGAGCCAAGGTTCCCCATCTATGAAATGGGCATAAAAATCATGTGACTCAAAGGTTGTTGTGTGAATTTCAATTCAGTAATGTTTGTGCGGAGTTCTGGGGTCCTGAGTGAGCACAGCTTTGGATAGTATTTTTATTATTTATTAACTGTTAGTTCTTCAGCCAAAGTTGGTTCAGGCTAAAACAGAAATGGATGATGGGAATTGTAGTATAATGACCTTCAATTTATCATCTGACATAATACCAAGTAAAAGGACACTGCAGAATACCCAGGTAATCAGTCAGGAAACTAGCTAGAGTTATACAAACTTGGCAAGCAAGGAGAAGAAAGCACATTAAAAAGAAGGTTGTAGGATTTTTTGTTAATTGTACTAGGATTATAAATATTATATTTTTGTGTCCATACAGTCAGAGGAAGCTGACAGACACTGAGTCTGATGTAGCTTTAATAGCAATATAAAGTATTCATTGGTATAAAAATATTTGTAATTGTGAATGCTTCTGTGAAAATCTGACTTACAGTTACACACATTTTGCACCCATAATAGTACTTTCAAAAAACTAAAAAATGTGTTGGTTTCATGTTGAGAGGCTAATTCAGTCAAAATCTTTTCTCCCTTGAGTAGTCACAGCTCAAATCATTGTTGCAACACAGAAAATCTGATTCTTAGTTGCCCAGCATTGTGTGTAGTCATTTACAGCAGTGAAAAGTGGAAATAAAAACCTACTGCAGTACAATGGTAACATTTTCCTTCCATTTTATGCTGATGTAAAAGGCAAGATGTAGCATTATGAAGACTCCGTGCCCAGGTGTGTATAGATGTTTTATGAAGAGGAAAACAGTAATATTCAGGTTCTAACATTATTTTTCATTTCTTGCAGATTTTAACCTAATAAAATGCTATACTGTGTGAAGAATTTAGCAAATTGTGTGCCACAATTTGAGTGCACACTGGTAGTTTCATTAAAATCTTTGCTGCTTCTCACATTAAATATTCACTTGCATATGTTTTTCAGGGTCAAGCCCTATGTTTTGTTTTCTGTTAACTGCTTTACTCTTGTGACTAGTCCCACTGACTTTTCTTGAACAGCCTGTGAAAGAATATGTTGAAAACAAATTAGCCTCATTTTTTTTCGTATTGGTTACATGCTTGACTGTATGGCACCTTTGTTTTTTTGAACATTTTTGTTAACTTACCGATTGTATATCTTCAGGTAGTTGCCCAAATTGTTGATTGGTGTTTATGCAGGGAGTACATTTCTACATTGGGGGTGGGGTGAGAGGAAAGTGTGTTTTTAACTTGATTAGCTGTTGGGTGACCTGACAGCAAATGTGAAAAATCAGGACAAGCAGTTGAGGGTAATAGGAGCCTATATGAGAAAAAGACTCCAAAAGTGTGACTGTCCCCATAAAATCTGGACACCTCGTCACCCTACTTAGCTAATTCAAGTTAAAATAGAAATGAAAACACAGAAACTCAGTCTTTAGCTCAGGTGATCAATTTGCATTAAAGCTTGTTGGGGAGCTTGAGGTTGGACGCGAGCTGCTCACCTGAGTTAAAAGCTGAGTTGCCATGTCTTCACTGCTATTTGAACCCAAGTTAACTAATGTATGTTAACTAACCTGAGTTAAGAACGTACCCATTTTTTCTTGATAGAAAAGCTGTCATGGTTTCACTCAGAAGTAGTTTCATTACAGGGGTGAGTGAAGCATTCTCTGGATATACAGAACCAAATCCAGCTCTCACTCCATTAGAGTTGCACTGGTAGAACTGAGGATAGAACCTGCCACATTTGAGTTTAAATGTTTTATAATGTATTGAGCACGGACATTATGCTTTGCATTGTACAAAAATGGGATATAATCCTTGTTCTAAGATCCCAGTGGTCTGGGGGCTTGACTTTGCAGACACTTACTGTCAGGTGCAGTACTTATTACCAGTCATAATTCCACTGAAGTCATTGCAACTATACCTAGTATTAAGTGTTTGGAGGATCAGCCTCTAATAAGAACCAGGCAAAACAGCTCAGGCACGTAATAAAGCAAATGATATTACAAGTTTGAAGGGTGCAGGTGTCATAATTGGAAAGCTATAAAATAAATTTTATTTTGAAAAAGGTATTTGAAGGAGAGAGGTATTTGGGGGAGCATGAGAGAAGAAATGTGGTTTATCTTTGGGGGGGAGGCTGAAAGAAGGTATTAATTCAAGAGTGGAAGAAGGTTGCAAAGCGTATGGGTTGGATTAAGACATAGGGGAAGGAAAAGAAGGAAGCAGGAGAATATAACATAAGTAGATTAGTTTAAGGACACATGGACAAGTAACTGAAGCAGGGCCTGTTTGTAAAGCTCTTGAGATTCTCTGGAAAGACAGATGCTATGCAAATTTGAGCTAATGTTAGAGTTGGGTTCAACCTGAAAACTCCTGCTCTGGATCTGTAACTATATTCAAATCCAGGGTTTTGTTCTTATCCATCTCTAGTTAATTTCCTTAACAATATTTTTGCTAATAATGGCTCCAATTAAAGAAAGTGTTGACTTCAATTGGGCTTAAGCAGCGGCTTAAGCGCTTTCCTGTCAAGGAATGTTTTCCTGAATTGGAGACTGTAATAATAAAAGGATTAATGTGTGTTTATATTTATTGGACTTTCTTCCTTCAGGTCCTCTTTCCTGTCTTTTATTGCTGATTTTAGGCCTTGAGGTTCTTTTGTCAATCAAGGATTTTTGAAGGTGTACCTCAGTTTTAAGGTACAGTACAGTATGTTAATTCAAAATTACAATATTGTTTCCATGCAGATATTTAGTTAGAGGTTGTTCTGAAAGCAACGTTCAGAGATTTGTATTTTACCACTGCTGACAAGGACAGATAATCCTTTTTTCACATATGAGAATATATGTAGAATTATTTTCTAAATTATTTTAGAGAAGTCTAATGCTGGTGTCGTGATCATGAAGAGATCAGGATTATTTATTATTTATACTGAATTTTCTTGAAGAAATTAATATTTTATTATTAATATTCATCATAAATAAGTAATTGGTATCTTGTATATCATTAATGACATTGGACAAATATATTTTCAGCTGATTGCAAATGTGCTGCTGTGCAAATGCCAGTTGTAATAGAGGTAGTTTACTTTATTCCACTTGTGTAGTTTTAATTACATAATAAAAAAATGCATCCAAAATAATTAAGTACTGTATTCTGGAGAAGAGTATAAAGCCAAACCATAAGGAAACATAAAGACTGCTAAAAATAATAGTGACACTTTCATGCCTGCCTCAAAATAACTTCCAATATTTGAAAATGTTGCCATCAGCAACATTCAGATCATATTAACAATTTTTTAATTAAATATGGGCAGATATGGTGGTTTAATTGCAGGTACCAAAGTCTGAGAATCAGCAAAGGCTATCAGCTGAGCTCTAGATAAATAGTATTGTGCTGCATGACACTCTGATTTTTTGGGTGTAGATTTGAAGCTCAATTAAGTTGTCAGTACCAACCTTGTAAGAGAAATCATTCCAAAATTTCATAAATTTATGCATAAAACATAAAGCTAATTTCACAAAGAGAACAAAAAACTTTCCAGTTACTTCATATTGCTGGTTCATATTCCAAAATGGATTTTTTGTGCTGATATTGTTTTACTAATGTAAATACTGCTAAAATTACACTATAAAATACCTTATTGTATAAGTAGTTTTTATTATATTAAAGGTATAGACACTGAGACAGATCTTATTTCTCCTGTGTCTTAACCATTGGATTAAAAGATTATAACTAGGGCTGTCATTTAATTGTAGTTAATTTTTTTAAAAAATTGTTATTAATCACAGTTTTAGTCACACCATTAAACAATTGAATGCAAATGGCAAGGCATTTAATATTGTGGATGTTTTTTCTACATTTTCATATATATTGTACTCTATGTTATATTTGAAATCAAAGTATTATTTGATTACAAATATTTGCACTGTACAAATGATAAACAAAAATAGTATTGTTCATTTCACCTCATAAAAGTACTGTAGAGCAATCTATTTGTCATGAAATTGCAACTTACAAAGGTAGATTTTTTTTAACATAATTGCACTGAAAAACAAAACAATGTAAAACTTCAGAGCCTAAAAGTCCACTCAGTCCTACTTCTTCTTCATCCAGTTGCTAAGACAAACAAGTTTGTGCACATTTACAGGCGATAATGCTGCCCTCTCCTTATTTACAGCATCAATGGAAAATGAGAACAGGTTAATTTGTATTAGGTGAATTGGAAAAAAAATCCTATTTCTTTTGTTTTTTTACAGTGCAAATACTTGTAATCAAAAATAAATATCAATTGGGCTATGTACACTTTGTATTCTGTGTTGTAACTGGAATAAATATATTTGAAAATGTAGAAAAACCCAAAAAATATTTAAATAAATGTTATTTTATTACTAACAGTGCAATTAATTTTGATTGATTTTTTAAACAATTTGTTGACAGCCCTAATTATAACATAGGAGGCCTTCACCTTCTTCCCTCAAAATCCCCTGCCCTTATTTAACATGGAGTTAGGCTTGGGCTGAACACGCCTACTGGATTAGGCAGGATAGGTGTTCACCCATCTATTTTCCCTTTATTTGAGGATCACACTGGGTTAAGGTGATCAGACAGAAATTTAGGTGTCTACTGAGCTTTTACAGTGAAAATGTAGTCACTAAGTTAAGGTGCCTACAGGGTTAGGGTTTTTTTGATGTTTCCCATCAACAGGAAAATTTGAAAATTCTACTTTTCATTCTGAAACAGAATTATTATTTTTATTGGAATTTCCCACAGAAGGGAAATTCTGACTTTTGATCAGCTTTATTCAATATCTCATCCATATGTTCTCTCTCCAATTCTTTTTCATATCTCCTTTCCAGCATCCACAGTCCAAATATTTCCACCCTTCTCCTTTACAGACAGTTTACAACCTTAACTGCAGCTAGCTATATAATACACCAACACATATAACTCAGCAATGGCTGTATGAAACTTAATGGAAAACAAAGCCCAAAAGCTGACAAGTAGAGTTAGTCAAAAAATGAGAACCAAGAGGGTTTGCATTTGTAGTGACTGGGGAAGAAGAATTTGAGGGGAAAGGAACATCATTTTGAGTGATTGCCACTTTATATCTTATCGGTGGAAAATATTCGGTAAAATGTTCAGACTATTTTCTAATACAGTAGTGCTGTTTTTATCTCCATCTACCTTAAAAAGTCCAGTACTGTGCCTATGGCAACCCAATGTTCCAGGCAGTGGTCCATGGAAATTAATACAATATTTCAATTTTAAGCATAAGCAAAAATCCATGATGATGTGATACAGTATAAAGATTGTATTGATACTTGTTTTAATGACTCCCAGAGCTCACACTTGTTCTGACACTGAGTAATGTGGTAATCACAAACTCAAGCCAATGCAAACTTTATTCCACACCATCAAGTGTTCTTTCACTTATTCCCTGTCTGGCTTTCACCAAGTCCCTCCTCTGCCTGAATAAGTGAATGGAGTTTTTCACCCAATATCACAGCAAACCAGGAAGAGTAAGGATTTGAACCTGTGTCTCACACACCCCAGGTCACAGGGGCGGATTAATTGCTCCTGGGGCCCTAAGCACAGCCAAGCAATGGGCCTCCCTTTCAACTCTCACCCCCATTCACAACCCAGCTTTTACTTGCAAAGTGACAAAGCTGCTACCCAAACCCAGTTCAATTGAGAGGGACAAGAACAAGGCTCACAATAATTTAAATTTAATATGGGTTGAAAACTTGAAAGTGGACACTTGATAAAAACTTCTTAAAATGTATTTATTCATTTATAAAAATTATAATGATTTATTCATTTATTTTTATTTACTAACTTCCTCCTTGATTTTTGGAGAGCAAAATCTTGAATTATATCTTTAAATGTCAGTTCTCTGACTAAATCTGCCTCTATACTTAAAAGAGCCAAATCATCCAGCCTGTCTTGGACCATCCTTGTTCTATTAGGGTTTCTAATACCCTTTAACCTTGAAAATGAGTGCTCTGATGTACAATTTGTGACCATTAAAGTAAAAAAGATGTGAAAACCAATGTCTACATTTGGAAATACTGACACAATTTTGTCATCCACAATTACTTGATAAAGTTCAGCAGGAGAAAATGTACTTTTGCTAGTGTTAATAAACTTGTGACGCACATAAGAATGAGACTGCCGAAGCTCATTAGAAAGGTTAGTGTCCAAATCCTCTGGGTAGGCCTCAACTGGCTTTTGGGAACACTGAGTGTATCTTTCTTTTTCAGCAGATGAAATGATGTTATTTGGGACATCACTTAAGAAAGAAAATTTGTCTGCAATATCAACATATATTTGTCCCCTTCTTCTCATTTGGGTTTCTTTATTATGTTATAGGTGGCAATGTGGAATTTTTCTCTAGGGGTCAGCTCTACTTCTGGTGCATTTCCATCATTGGGTAGCATCTTTCTAATATGTTTGTGAGTGTGAGATGTTTTGTAATCACTCCCCTCTGGTAGCATTTCTTTTGAAAGCTTCTCAATTCTTTCAAAATCATCTCGCTTAGCCCACAGTTTTTCAGCTAAGGACATGTATAAATCTGCACAGGTCTTTAAGACCACATCCACTTTTTGCATAGCTTGACTTGTTCTGTGAAATGTTTCATGTTTTTTTATGGTTTTGCTATATTTATAAATTTTCTAAATTATTAAATGTAAAGTAGACTAATAGTATAGAGAATTTTCTTCTGCTATTTAATCATAACAAAATGTTCAATTATGATATCAAATGATAATTTTTGAAGTTTGGCATTCTCGATACATAATATGTCAAGGGGAGAAAATTTGTCTTTGTGCATCATTATATACGATATTATTTTTTAATTTTTTTTTAACCTGCTGACTGATCTCTCACCTGAGCAATTTGTAATCATGAGGCTTAGAAATAATTATGCGAAATACAGCTTCAACATTAGGAAATACAGACTGTATTTTGTCTTCAATTATTATGTTATAAATGTCTTGGTAATTGTGACATGTTTTTTCAGGATAATTTATCATTATTTAAAGATGAAAGTGCTTGATTCCACAAGAAAAGTGTTCATCTATAATTCTACTTCTTCAGGACATCATTGACCAATTGTTTTTATTTCATTGCTAGTTTGTTACTTGCGAGATAAAACGCTAGTCCATTATCGTTGCATAGCCCGCAGCTATCTCACTTATTCAAAAAAAATGTTTATTTTAAAATTAAAAAAGAAACTGCTCAGCACAACATTGGCTTCCATGAAATAAATAATGTATAATTAATAAGAAAAATAAATTACCTCTCTCTTTTTATTGCAAGATAAAAACTTGTCCAACAAAGCTGCAAACCACTGGCACTTATTCAAGCAAATATTGTGCTTATGTACTGTGATCAATGACATCGCTCTAGATTACACGTGTTGCCGCAAGTAACAGCGGCGAAGAAAAAAGAAAGTGAAATATACGCAACAATGGAGGATATGTGTTTTATTCGCATTGTGTTTTATTTGCATTGTCAGATTTTTTAAATTATTGTTTGGATACCGCGAGGCTTTTAGTGATGCGAGGGAAGTCTGGGGAAAAAAGTGTAATTGACGCAACACTGGGGGATTTTTTTTAAATCGCAATGTCGCATTTAAATAAAAAAATGATGAGCTTTATATAGCCAGGCACAAGGGGCCCTGAGGCCCTGGACTAGGGCCCAAGACGTTAATTGAGACTTTTTAAAATTTAAGGCCGTGCAAACTTGTAATTTTGTAACCATTTGTTGTTGTTGCGTGGGGCCCCTTTTCTCTTGGGGCCCTAAGCACGTGCTTTTATTGCTTCTAGGTTAATCCACCACTGGCAGGCCAATACCCTAATGACCACAAATGTTCTGACTAGTTCAATGTGCATTCCCATGCAATAACACAACCCCATTCATTAATCATGTATTGGGGGGTGTTCAAAATCATCTAATTAAATTGGGGTTCAAATAATCTAATTGAATTTCAGTCTACTACAGCAGTGAGTGATTTTTTGAGGCACTCAGTTAGAAGGCAGGGAGACCCCACTGTGGTCTGAATTAAAAGGAAATATGTATTGTGGGGGAAAAATATCTAAGTGGAATAGCTGCAACTTTAAATGGTTAATAGTTGATGTTCTGCCTCTGGAAAACTGTTTTGTAGTCCTTTGGTTTCACACAACCTGATTTTAGATCTGACCCAAAGCCCAGTGACTTTGGATGAGCCCCTTGAAGAGGGACAGGATCTGGGAACAAAAGTTCTAGTCATGCAGCACAAGTTGTCTTCATAGTATATTATGTAGTTTTTGTGTTCAGTTCATTCAATGTCTAGGAAATGAAGCTCAACATTACATGGAATGCCTAAAAATTAGAAGGTTTTCCAACTTCCTGACCTAAATTTTGTGCTCATGATGTATTTTAAGATTCTGCTGGTACCTAAGAACAGATATAATTTTGTTTACAAATGTAACAGAAGTGTGCTTTTTTAAAAAATATACATTTAATTTGTCAGTTCAATTTTTTTATTTGTTCACACTTTTGAATCTGAGCAACTTCATAATACATAGTACAGTTGGAACTGTCTGGCCTCCAGTAATAAATTTAACTCCTCACTGGAGATCCAGGACTATTTGCTGAAATATCACCATAATTGTCCCACCTGCCTTCATTTCTTACCAGTTATATCCATATTTTCCTTTGTTAGTTTTTCCCACCATTCCCCTTTGTGGCCTCAGGCAAGTCACTTAACCTCTCTGCTGAAGCTTTCCCATCTGTAAAATGGGAATAAGAGGGATTGTGAAGATTAACTAGAGAGTTAGTATTTGAAAAGCACTTTAAAGATTAAAGGCACTAGATAAAGGCCAAGTAGTGCAATTATTATTCTCAAAAGTGTCCTCTTCAATAGGAGGGTGAAATAAGTGATACTGGGGTTTCTACTGGTCCAAACTGATTAGGATCCTCTGAAAATCGTGATTTCGCAGACTACATGGAAGTTGTGAAATTCTTCAAAACTTCAAGTTTTCCTACAGCAGGTGGCAGAAGCAGGCATCCACACAGACTGGTCTCATTCCCAGTGTGTGTTTTAGCACACAACAGCAGTTCATGTGGGCTTCTGGTCAGTTTTATGTGAAACCACAAACTGCTCCTCCAATACAATGCTGTTGTGCACTACAAACCACACTGCGTATGTACCAGGGCATGGGGAAGCCTGCTTCAGCCTCCCTGCTGTTTGAAAAATCTCAGCAGTTCAGGTGGGGTTCAGAGGTGAGTTTTATACAAAGGAAGTCAGCTGTGATTTTTCACTGACACCATTCCATGCCTACTCAGTGAAATTTGCTAGTTTACCCAGGACACTGCTGTGACTTTTCTTTTATGAAGAAATGGAAACAAAATGAAGAAAAAAATCTGTGATTTTCACAGAACCTTAGCTAAGGGTATGTCTTCACTACAGGACTAGGTCGATTTCCCTTAATTCGATTTTCTAAATTCGATTTTAGAAAATCGAATCAGTGTGTCCCCACCAGGACAGCAGGTCGACAGTGGTCGACACTGTCTGTCCTAGAACTTTTGCAGGGGTCCACATAGCCCGCATTGCACTTTGGGTAGGTAGCCCACAGTGCAATGCATGCCAGACCCCCACCCCCTCCCAAGCAGCCCCGCGGACCCTCCCCGCCTGCCTGAACAGCCCCCCCGTCGGACACCCCCCCCACCGCCCGAGGGGGGAAGGGGGGGAGCTTGCGCGGGGCTGCTTGAGCGAGCGGGTCAGCTGCCTAGTCAATTTCACCTGAAATTGACCAAGCAGCTGACCCGCTTGCTCAAGGAGCCCCACGCGGCTCCCCCCCCCCATCGGGCGAGCGGGGGGGGGGTCAGGCGGGGAGGTGTTCAGGTGGGCGGGGCTGCTCGGAGGTCGGAGGCTTAACTTCAGATGCGTCTTCACTTACTCACAGTAGACATAGAGAAGTCGATTTTAGCCTTACTTCTCTCGTCAGGCAGGAGTTACAAATTCGATTTTGAGGGCCCTTTAAATCGACTTTAAGGGCATGTATGTGAAGACAGGTACACGTTTAATTCGACCTAATGTCGTTAAGGTCGAATTAAAGTGGTAGTGAAGACATGCCCTAAATGTAGCTCTGCCCAATATATTTGTATTGGGAGACAGGAAGATATGAGTAATAATACCTAGCTTTCACGTAGTTCTTTTATCAGTAAATATTAAAGCATGTTACAAAGGAGGTCAGTATCATTATCTTCATTTTACAGATGGGGAAACTGAGGAAGTACTGATTTGCCCAAGGCCATCCAGTAGCCAGTGGCTGAAATGGGAACAGACCCCAGGTCTTCTGTGTCTCAGCCACTAGGCACCACTACCAGTACTTATATGGTATGGGTGGAATTGTTTATTCAGGCTAATATACACATTACATCTTATATTCTGATCTATAATTGTTAATGTAATATGAATCCTGTCCTTAGAAGATTTCATTTCATACCACCCAGTATCTATAAAGCAAAGAGAGGCAAAGTGTGACCCAGAGAAGGGGGGAACGAGGCCAATAAATTCTAAAACGTGACTTTGAGTAAAAGTCTTTTGCTTTTAATCTGATCCCATTTATATATATTTTAAATGTAGTGCTTCACTCCAAGTGCATGTGGAACTGAGAGGTATGCTGGGAATATGTATTTTAAAGTAATATTCTAGAGTCTGTGCATTGTATTTTGATTATGCTCTATCCCATTTCCTCTACCCCCAATTGGAGGTAATTCTGTAGTGCTTTCATTCTTCAGTGGCCAGACAAGGGGGAAGATAGGCTAATGGTCCAATTTGGATATCATCACATGATGATAATGCCTTCTCAGAAGAATGTATCATTGTTATTCTGGGGATTATTTTAAACATATTGTAAATGATTCATTTGTCTTCTTCAGCTGGAGCCTTCCATAAGGCACACCAAATTGTGGTATTTATCTACTCACCCTGGTCTTGGGTGGGGTGAAACCATATCACCCTGTAGGGAGATTGGGGAGGGATTGTGCCTCATGGAAGCACAGTTCCAACATGAAGAGGGGCTGCATGTCTTGAACCATCTCTTAGGGTGATTCAGCCTGTTCCTCAGGCCATTGTAGATGGAGACTGAAGTCCCACATACCCTGCCAGCCTCCTCTGTGTACAGGCCTTAAAGGCCCACTGAGGGAAAGCAGTGTGTGAAGGGACTGCAACTGTGATAGGGTCATCAGAACCTAAGAATGGCCATACTGGGTTAGACCAATCCTGTCTGCTGACAGTGGTCAGATACTTCAAATGTAGGGTGACCAGACAGCAAGTGTGAAAAATTGGGACAGGGGATGGGGGGTAACAGGTGCCTATGTAAGAAAAAGCCCTCCCAAATCAGGACTGTCCCTATAAAATCAGGACATGTGGTCATCCTATTCAAAGGGAATGAACAGAACAGGTGAATTATCAAGTGATCCACCTCTTCCCTTTTAGTTCTAGCTTCTGGCTGTCACAAGTTTATGGAAACTCAGAGATAGGGGTTGCATTCCTGACCATTGTGGCAAATAGCCATTAATGTTCCTGTCCTCTATGAACTTATCCTAACTTGTTTGGCTTTCATTAAACCCTATGACAACGAATTCCACAGGTTAACTGTGCATTGTGTGAAGAAGTACTTCCTTATGTTTCTTTTAAACCTGCTGTCTATAATTAAGGGGTTTTGATGGGCTGCACAAGTTAAGGAAGCTCTGTGACCACTCCCTGCCTCCCTGAGCTCGCACCTCTGCAATGGCCTGTCACAATGTGGAACTACGTTTTTCTGAATGTTTAAGCATTTCTATTCATAAATGTACGGGTCCTACTGGAAACCATGTTTGCAAAGAGGAGAAATTGGAAAAATATTTTTCGTTTATGGGTTCCTTCTTACGCCTTAGTCTAATTACCAGGTGATTGCAAATGCTTGGCGACCTGGGTTTGGGTTTGAATTTTCTTCTATTGAAGATCACTTGGTGCCTCGAGTATAGACTTTCCTTCCAGTGCAGGGAAGCAGTAGGATAATGAAGGTAGGCATCAGTTACAGAGTCAGTTTGGTGATTTATGCAGGAGGATGAGAGTGGGCAGACAACCAAATCAAAGCAGCATAAACAGTTACCTAGTAAGGTGCTACTAGATGATGCTATTTGAAACAGGACAGACTTAAGGGGATTAATGTGGGAGATGAAGATAAGCAAGAGTAACAAAAATAAAGCTACACAGAATCAGGCATCACTGAACAGTTGCTTTCTCTAGTTACCCAGATTGATAACTTCATGGTTCCTTGGCATCAGAGAATACCATAAGGGGACCGTAAAAACAAGATATGAGTCCCACAGCCTATTAAATTCTTGGAGGGGGTGTAGCTATTGTAGAAGTAATGGCTTGCATGGGGGCTCACAGAGGCCATCACATTGTAATCATCTGGATTGTGTAAAAGCTCTGAAAATTCTTCTCTATTCATGCTGCTTAGAAGGAGATCTCTGCCTTATCTCCTTTTCCAGCATCACCCTCCAATGTTACAATAACAAGTATTCTGACAGCTGGAAGTGAGCTAAGTACTAGCCAACCAATGCAAAGCTTTAAGAGGGTTTGTAGAAGCTAATGGACAACTCAGCTTGTGGCCAATGTTCCCATCAACCCATCAGTTCATCTGCCTTCTCCCCTGTAATTCAAAACAAAATAACAAACAAGGTATATTGTCTTCTCTGTTGACTTGTTATATGGAAGTAAGCTGCTCTTTGTAGCTGGAGAGCTATTGGTCATGCTCAGAGAGGAATCAATTTTAATAGGTTGAATGGAGAGACAGAGATACAGGCACCTAGAGCTTCACAGTCATACAAAGAAAGGTCCAGCCCATTTCAGCCACAGGCAAATGTCCCAGTTCCTGTTGGTTGGGTCCTACTGAAGAGGAGCTGAGGGAGTGCTGCCAGGGAGCCAAGGGGATGAGAACACATCTTGCTAAACTCCCTCCTCTTCCTCAGTAACGGAAGCTGCGTACCTGTGGAATGAGGTCAACACAGATCTCCTCTCCTCTGCCTCTCCTCCACACAGCTTCCACCCAAGACAGAGAGAGGCCAGGGGAAAGAACCCTTGGAGTAGAAAATGATGGGGTGTTTATGGGAGCAGGAAAAATTGCAGTGGGGGAATGGTGGAGAAAAAAAGGGATGAGGAGAGATTCGGACAGAAAGCAGATTAGGGAGGTAAGCAAAATGGAAAAAAAATACCAGAAGGATAAAAAACATGTGTCTTGAAGAAAGACAGCCAAGGGTTTTTAGAGGAAAAAAATAAATAAATGATGAAAGATTATATAAAATGAATCTGAGAGAAGAAAAGACACCTTATGATACACAATTGTTGAAGGTTGGAAGTGAGAAAAGGTTGGAAGGATGAAAAATACCTACCAACAGAGCACCATTGTACAATATTTATTTGCTAGTGAGTTTGCTGTACTTGAGGTTTTGAATCTGTTATGCAGTAGTGGTTTGACTCTTCACACAAACCAAACAAAATGTGAAGTATTCCTGCCCTTAAGTCAGGGAGAGGTGCCCTCCCCTCCCCAGATGTGACCCTCTTTGTATGCTATAGAGTGCTGAAAATCCTAGATTTTCCTCTGAAAAAATGGACTAGCATGATAGTTTATGACTCTGAAAATGCAGCCCTTAAAATGCATTTGATTTGATGTATTATTCTCAGGAAGTAGCAGAGCTGGCTTTAGCTATAAAAATGACTAGGAGAATCCTAGGAGTAAATTGTAACTTGGACTTCACAGTCATGTAAGGGAGCAAGGAATCATGGGTTACCTGGCAGAAATTTCCCTCCTCTCCCCCTCTCTTCATAAGACACAAAATTCCACCTGTACTGCAGAGGGTACAATCAACTGGCTAACCCTGAGTTCCTGTATAAAAAGCTTTCTCTCCCTAAAACGGAGGATACTATGTTTCACCAGAGCGGCCTTCTATAATATCCTCTGTAAATAGTACTCTAGGCATGTGACATAGTCAAATAATTGTCCATTGTTCATATTGGTTTTGTCACTATCTGGAATTTAATTGATAGTTTGAACCAGCACTGTAAAAATATTTTATGTTACACAGTGGATGAGTTTCCCATAACAAAAATAAAATTGAACCAAAGGCAATAGCAACCCACTTTAGTCTGAAAATGAGTAAGTGCTATTAGCCGGAGAGGGTTTTATCCCTCGCCCAATAGAGAGATCTTCATTTTTATTTTTGGATACTTGTATCCATTGCTGATTGTCCAATCCCTCTGTGTCTGACCTGAAGAACTAAGAATGTTAGAAATACACTTCCCCCATCCCATACACAAAATATTGGCTGCCTTTAGGTTTTCAGCACTCCTTCTTAGCTTCAGTTGACCAAAAGGTTTCCTACATCTGCCAACCTTGGGATTAAAGTAGATTTTTCCTCCTTTCTACTCCTGACTTTCTGCCAAGGAAATACAATAAAAGCAATGTAAATACATGAATAATTAAATAATCTCCTCCCCACACACCCACAACATTTTCCACCCTTAAAAGTGTGTTTTTTCTTTTTCCATGTTTGTTTCCCACTTTTATCTTCATCATTTTCTCTCTTTTCTTTAATGACTTTTTTGGCTATATCCTTATTATATTTTTCTGTCCCATTTTTATATCTTCCATCTTTTCCTCTTTACAGCCTCACAATAATTCTGCCCCTCAGTCTTTTATTCCTCCATCCTTTCTGGATGACTCCTTCTCTCCCTCCTTTCTCTTATTGGGTCCTTCTCTCCCCATTTTCACTTTTTGAACTGGTTTCCATCGTAATCAGAGTTTACAAGTTTCTTCAATGACTCTCAGCACCCAAACTGTACACATTGTTACAGTCCTCCTGCTCCAGTCTCCCCATCCTTCTTTCACCCTCACTCCCTATTCCTTACATGCTTCCCTGTTTCTCTTGAGTGTCCTCTCATTGACTGTGCTCCAAACCTGACTCAACCTGGAGCACTGGGTATTGCAGCCACCATTTGCCTTCCAACATCAGCTTCACTTCATGTAGGGCCGCTGCAACCCATTAGGCGAACTAGGTGGTTGCCTAGGGTGCCAAGATTTGGGGGCGGCAAAAAGCGGTGCCCCACAATTATTTTTAAAGCGTTCCTGGGCTGGGCTGCTGCGCACTGACACCTACAGCCCTCAGACTCCCTCTCCCAGCGCAGGCAAAGCCACACCGCGCCACTCCGCCTGTGCTGGGAGACGGAGGCAGAGCTGCCCAGCCACTGGTGCCTCCACCAGCAATGTCAGTTTCAGCCTGGAGTGGCTTTGCCTGGCCTGGGAGAGGGAGTGTGAGAGCTCCAGGCTGAAACTGACATTGCTGGCGGGGGCGCCAGCGACTGGGCAGGGCTCTCTGAGGGAGGGGGAGTGGGGGCTACAAGGTGGAAGTTTTGCCTAGGGCGCAAAATAGCCGTGTACCGGTCCTGCCTTCAAGATCTGTTCGACCCTGAGGTTTCATACTTTAGCATCTGTAAAATGTTCTCTCAGTGCAGCTCCTGAAATGTTTCTTAAATCCTTGGCCTGTCTCTTTTCTCTGGAGGTCTCCAACATTGTGGGTCAGCCCCCAGGGAATTAAAGCAAAGACCTCAGAATTGGTATGCTTAGGAAACATATGTCAGCTCAGTTCAAGTCCTGCATTTCATGAAATAAAATAATTTGATATGTCGTGGAGCAATTGTTTGTACTACTACTACCCTTATCTTTAGAAGCCTGGCCCAGGTAAAGAATGATGTTAGTGAGGATTGTTCCTGGATTGTGTTCAGGAGCAGTGGACAGATAAGGACAAGTGTTTTTTGGAGTTAACAAGAATCCTATAGCTACCAGCAGGGAAAAGTGGATGAGTCAAGCAGTTTCAACTGAGTGTGGCTAGAAGCCAGATGCTCCCTTCCAACTAGGTAACATCTTTAACTTAACCTCAACAGCTTGTTGGACAAGGAGATGAATTAAAGTGCTGAATGTTCATGCTGACAGTGCTGCTAGATACAAAAGAAGTTTCCCAAGGTGGCTGTACATCATGAAATCCAGGCAGTCTGAAAAGGAGGCTGTAAAATGGGCTACATCAAAAACTAGAAAACTTTGCACAGACACAAGAGGTGCTGATGTATGGAGTCCAGCAGAATATATGGTACTATCTATTAAGAAGTTGCCACAGTCCGAGTTGCCTCATCTAGTGTAAAATGTGTAGCACCACTGTGTCAATGCAATTATGCTGTTTTGTGCTCGCAGAGGTTGTGGGGCTTAATCCTGTATTAATGAGGTCAATTGGAGCTTTGTGTCGATGTTAATATGAATAGGATTAGGCAGTTGGCCCCCTGAGTCCAAAGTACCAGCAAGAGGAGTTTTCAGGTGTTACTGACAGGTAGCCAGCCTGGCTGCTCCCAACTCTCCTGGAAAAGTCTGAGTGCTGAATTCCACCAGAATATGAAGATTGTTTATCTTCAATAATGCTTGGGCATTTTACTGGGAAGTATTTTCAACAAATGTAATAGGTCAGTTATGGTTATATTTTACTCTGGGGAGGTGAAAGACCAGGAGGTGTGTCAACTCCCCCTGAATTTATCCTATTATGCCATAAGGTTACTTCACTTTTTCATGGTGTTGCAGGTCCAAGTGAACAAGATGTTAATCCAAGCTGACCGCTGCCCTCTCCTTGGACAGGGAAAGGCTAAAAGAATGGCTGCTTGGAAGATAAAATGAGAGGAAAAGGGAGGGCTCCACATCCAGGGGTTACAGGACTGGCTTGAAGCACAAGTCGGGGGTTATTTTCTGATTAACACTAACCTTGAGGAAAAGCTCTTGTTAACTAAAACTGTTTTGTTTTGTTTGTTTTTCTTTTACCCTTGCTCACTCCTTCAGGAGACATGTGGTCACCATCCTTCTAGCCAAGATGGACTAGAGACAATACCCACTTTGGAGTCCATCTTTGTTGCTCCTTAAACAGCTGAAAGCATAGCCTGAGGCATTCAGCATCCTGTCAAGTGTTTAGTGTGCCCCCTCCATCATACTCCTCACCCCCTCTTAGCTGCGGAGGAAGAAGACATCTGCAAATTGAAAATAGGTTTCCCAAATGGAAGTGCAGTACACTCCTACCAGGCCAGCCCAGCATTGCTGTATTTATTTTGACATCACATTTGCTCTTCCGATCCAAACAAATGTCTCTCTTAAGGATATTCATCAAAATTTACCATTTATCTGATGAAATGTTATAGCCATAATAATCAAATAATTTGCAATGATACATGAATACCTAATAGCCTCTGACTCTAAGTTCTGTAACCTGAACAGTGATAGAGTGGGTTTCTTTGAAGCTTTACTATTAATAAATCAAAGTACAAAAGCATAGTAGCAGACCAGGGTATTTTCCAAGACAATAATGGTTGCTACTAAAAGTCAACAACAGGGCTATCTGAAATAGGAATAAGGAATTACCCTACTGAGCCAGACCAGTGGTCCATCTACCCTGGAATTCTGCCTCTGACAGTGTCCAATATCAGATGCTTCAGGAAAAAAAATGAAATAAATGTTGGGATCAGGAATTATGGAATCACTTGCCCAAAAGGGATTTTTTTTCCTAACTCGTCTCTGTTAATAATTGCCCTTAAGCATGAGGATATTTAACATCACATAACACAAGAATGAGGGGTTACCCAATGACATTTATAGGCAGCAGGTTTAAAACAAATATAAGGAAGTACTTCTTCACATAGCGCACAGTTAAACTGTGGAAGTTGTTACCACAGGATGTTGTGAAGGACTAAATTAAAAGTGGGTTCAAAAAACAATTAAATAACTTCATGGAGAATAGGTCTCTCAATGGCTAGTAGCCATGATGGTCAGGGATGCAACTCAGTGCTCTGAGTGTTCCTACATCTCTGGTGGTCAGAACAGGGGACTGGACAGCAGGGGATGATCACTCAATAATTGCCCTTCTCTCTCCGTTACCTCTGAAGCAGCTGGCTCTGGCACTTTGGAAGACAAGATAGTGGGCTAGATGGACCCCTGGTCTGACTCAGTATGGCAATTCTTATGTTATGATCTTATATCCTTTATATATTTTAAAGCTAACATAAATATTTTCACTAGCTATATAAATGTCTAATCCTTTTTTTTGAGTTCTGCTAAATTCTTGGCCTCAATGATATCTTTTGGAAATGAGTTCCAAAGATGAATTATGGACTTTATTTTTCTTTCTAAAGTATTTATTTTTCTTTCTATAATTGTTGCCTTTAATTTTCATTGAATGTCCCATTTTTTTTATTATTATTTTTTTTTTGTAATACAAAGGAGGGTAAAAAGGAATACCTTTTTTAATCTATACCATTTATTATGCTATATATTTATAGTCTCTGCTCCTGTGGAAGTCTTTCCTCTCTTCTGATCATTTTTTGTCCCCAGGCTCTATTACTACTGTATTTTTTGTTTTGTGATGGGTGACCAGAACTAAACCCAGTACGTTCAGCAGATGTGCCATTGCTTTTGTATGATGATATTAGAAAACTGTCACTATTATTTCTATACCATTCTTTATACATTCAAATGCATTGTCTGTCCTTTTGAACAAAACTGCGCTGAGTAGATGAATTTACTGAGCTGTTCACAATGCTGACATTGAACCTTTTCTCTTGAGTGGTTATAGTTAGTTTACTACTACTACTACTACAACTAAGCATTTCTTCAGTGCTTGTCATGCATACATCTCAAAGTCACGTACAAAAAAGGATACATTACACTTCCTCTTAGTATAGATGAGAAACCAGAGGCTGAGGCAGAGAAAGGTGAAGTAACTTATCCACATACCGGGTTAGTGGCAGATGCAGGAACAGAACCCAAATCTCCTGGCTTCCAGTCTTGTGACTAGTCCTCTGTCTCCCTAAAAGATTTAGATCTCAGCCATTTGGATGAATGGCTCAGATTTATTCCTTCTAATGTGCATTACTTTCCATTTGTCAGCAATGAATTTCATACCACATTTAAGCTGTCCAATTGTCCAATTTAACAATAAGTCCCTGTGGAGTTTCTCACATTCTTCTTTAATTATGACTAACTTAAATATTTTAGTCATTTCAAATTTTACCACTTCACTGATCACCCCTTTTCCAGAATACTTAATTCCTATTCCAGGCCTATATTTATGAGATAATGATACTGACCTCCTTTATCCATAGAGTTATTCCCATATGGTGTTCCCTCATCAGGCGGCCAGTGTCAAAGAAGCTGTTCTTTGAACTCATCTCTTTTTAGTGAGCAGGTGCGTCCAAAGATAACACCCAGGGGGAAATCCTGTTCGTTTACTAGTGCCACATAAGTCATCCAAGGAGCAGGCACTTAGCAGGTGACTGTGGTCACCAGAGTTCTCATATCTGAAACAAAGTGACTGACCACCAGGATGTGTGCAATTTCTGACCAGCATTCTAGTTTTGTTTAACTGGTGTTATTAAATATACCAGAAGAGTTTTGTGTATTAAGAACAATACAACAATGGACCTGATTCGCTTACACTGGTTTTCCACCTATTTAAAACCATAAAAGTTCACAGATTCATAGATTTTCAAGGCCAGAAGTTGAATGGAATCATCTACTCTGACCACCTGTATAAAATCTGTATAGCTTCAACTTCCAGACATTATATCATGTTATACTTTTGTATGCAAAAAGCCCAGTATTACATATTTATTCTCCATGCAGGTACTTATTGACTGTAATCAAGTCATCTAACCATCTCTTTGTTCAGCTAAATAGATTAAACTCTTTGAGTCTATCACTATAAGGTCTGTCATCTAATTCTTTAATAATTTCCGTGGCTCTTCTCTGAACTGTCTCAAATTTATCAACATTCTTCTTGAATTTTGGACACCAGAACTGAACACGGTATTGCAGAAGCAGTCACACTAGTGCCAATACAGAGGTAAAATTACCTTTCTACTCCAACTCAATATTCCCCTGTCTACATATCCAAGGATTGCATTAACCCATTCGGCCACATGCTCTGCTGATTATCCTCTACAATCCCAAACTCTTTACCAGAATAACTACTTCTCAGGATAGCATTTCCCATCCTGTAACGGTAACTTACATTCATTATTCCTAGTTACATACATTTACAGTTAGTCACATTAAAAATTGTATTATCCAGATTGCTCTGTGTTAGTGACCTGTCCTCTTTATTGTTTACCACTCCCTGAATTCTTGTATCACCTGCAAACTTTATCAGTGATGATGTTATGTTCTCTTCCAGATCACTGATAAAAAAATAAATAAATAGTGTAATGTAATTTACAATTATATTTTGAGACCTATCAGTTTGATAGCTTTTAATCCATTTAATGTGATCATTTTTTTAGTTAAAATATTGTGGGGTAATAAGTCAAATACCTTACAGAATTCTAAGAATATTATATCAACCAAATTTGTAATCTCATACCAAAAAATATCAAGTTCATTTGACATGGTCTAATTTCCATAAACCCATGTTGATTGGTATTACTTGTATTACCCTTTAATTCTTTATTAATCTAGTCCCATGTGAGCTGTTGCATTGTCTTTCCTGGACTGATGTCAGACTGACATGTCTATAATTACCCAGGTCATCCTGTTTGCCCTTTCTGAATATTGGCACAACATTAGCTTTCTTGGAACATCCACAGTGTTCCAAAATTTATTGAAAAACCGTATTCGTGGTTCATGGGCCCGTTAGCCAGTTCTTCTAAAACTCTTGGATGCAAGATATTTGGATTTGCTGATTTTAAAAAGTCTGACTTTTGTAGCTGCTGTTTAGTATTCTCCTGTGGTACTAGTGGAATGACAAAAGTGTTATCATCATAACTGCATAATGCATGACTGCATAATATGTTTTTTTCCTCAAATGCAAACCGAAATATTTATTGACCACTTCTGCCCTTTCTGCATTATTATTGATAATTCTACCATTTCCATCTAGTAATAGACAAATTCCACTGTTAGGATTCTTTTAGTTTCTTTTTTTTTTTATGTGTTTGTCTTACACTCTGCTAACCATAGATTTCTCCTTGTGTCCGTTTGTTTCCCTTATCAATTTTCTATCACTCCCAGTTTCTGATTAATATTAATTATTATCATCCTCCTCTTTGTTCCATGTGTTACATATAGATACATATTTTGTAGATGCCCTCACTTCCCCTCAACACCAGGTTGCTTTTAACTAATACCAACTAAAGTCCATTGGACTTTTTCCTTTTTACCGTGGTGCAGGAGACAAATCAAGCCCCATGAAGTTTAGTTGTTTTATATTATGTTTGCTTCTTATACTACTCTAGTGGAAGTGAATGTGCCTTTCTGCACTTTGCTTCTTTGAAGGGACCCTTCTGTAATGAAAGGATTATTCAGCTTTATTCTTAATCTGTTTTATTTAAGATGTCAAATATTATTATTTATTATGTCTAGTGTGTTTTCTTTAAACACAGGCAAATCTGGGGGCTAACACAAGCCTATCCGACTCATTTCATTTATGCTAGGCTGGAACTGAGCTCTGTTTTCCAGGGTCATAGGCAAGTGTATGGATCTACTTTATCTCCCAGATTACAGGGCATTACACACAGTGAGCCTGATATTACAAAAGAGGTACATCAGTCTCTAACTACTCAAATGTACCTTCTGTTGAACGATGATGCACCTTGAGAAACAGCATGCAAAAGCACATTTATTTAAGTCCTTAGATAGTTAACATTGTGCATAACCTCTTCACAAATTACAGCCTCAGCTGCAGAAGATCCATTAGTATGAAAGAGAAAAGATTCCCAAGTGGCCCTGATGCCTTTCCCAATTCCCTTGCAACTCACCAATCCTCTCAGTGCTTTCTCTGCGTGTGGGGAGTGTTCGGTGCTAATCAGGTCAATGATCATCCCACGGCTCCCGGGACATGACAAGAGCCTATCACAGCAGTTACAGGATCTTCCAGACCTGAGCACATTTGCTGAGAATCTCACGTTAAGAAACATTGCTTTGGTACTCTTTCTCTCACTCACTGGGAGCCTCTGAGGATTTCAGCTTATCTCTCTCTCTCTTTTAGACAGTGAGGAGTTCAACACAAACGAAAAAAGGCAGTACAGTATGCAGCTACCTGGAGGGTGTTGATTGAAAACTTAGCTTGCCCCCAAATCACTGCTGATTTGACTGATGCCTCAGCTCTATCAGAGAAAGGATTTCAATTAAGGTAAGTGCTGCTTTATCTGGAGGACTGCATCATGCTGAATTTCTGCATTGAAAGTTCTAACTGAGTAAACTGACATTCTGCACTGCAGCAAGACAGTCCGTTTGTTATGTCAGTAAAAGCCTTAGTATAGAGATAAGTGTCCCGGAATGGAACCATTGTCTTAAGAGAATAAGATTTGTAGACAAGTCCATTTGAACTGTTGAACTATTTCTGATCAGATGGTCTTCTGAATCTTGCAAAAACAATTAGTAATGAGAAGGGGTGGGGAAGAGAAGGGGCAAACACTATCTTTCTTCTTTGCCCTTAATACATTTAAAGGAGTCTGCAAGGCACAGATAACTTAATTTTGATTATAGAGGTTTCTTCCTGCTCAAATGGAAACTCATGGTTTAAAGGCTTCAAAGTTTCACGGTATTTAAATAAGAAAGAGGTATTTCAAATGTGAGTTAAGAATGTGTGCAGCTTCCTGGGTTAGCAATGCCATTGAGGAGTCTGAGAGATTATATTAAGCATCTGACATGTTTTTGAACAGTTTCCAATGCAAGACTAGCAGGTAGGCTGGGGAGGAGAGCTGTTTCTTATGTGAGTGGTCAGAAAATTAAAACTATAGCTTTCAGTGAAAAAGTAGTCTGACATGAATCATTGTTTTGATTAAAAGGATGGGGACTGGTCTTTCATGGGGTGATGGAAGCAGCATGCCATGTTAAAAGAAAGCAAGAAACTGATGATTCAGATGTTTATTTGAAAAAGGACAGAGAACAGGTGAAAGAGGTTGTCTTGAAAGATTAAACATATTAAGAAGAAATCAGGGATGTTTACAGTGACAGCTGTTAACATGCCAGCTTAACATGTCTAAAATGAGTTGAATTTGATTGTCTCAGCTTAGTCCATACTTAATATCTGTGCAGTAAGGAGCTAGATGTCAGAAGCTGGTTAAACTGTCCAAACTTTGTAACACAGTGAGAGAACCAAAGTAAGATCTGTTGTATTAAGCATGTTACTTGGGAGGGCAATAAAAAGAAGAAAAAATAACATAATACATGTCTTTCACAATACAAAGAAAATCCCTGTGAGTTTAAAGTTAACTAATTTCATATCTTGCTTTCATATGTATATCCCCTAGAGGGTTTTAAAAGTGTGATTACATTTCCTTATTTTTCAGCCAATAGTGTTGTGAATATCATTAAAATCATTTTAGCAGATATCAACTATTCATATATAATTTATCAGGTACCATTATTTTCAATATCTATCTATATATATAAAAGTCAAGTGGTGTATGTATGTATGTATGTACGTATGACAGCGAACTCCTCCTGCACCGTTTGAGCCAGAGACTTGAAATTTGGTACAGTGAGGGGTATTAGGGTCTAGATGCTGGTAAGGGTCGAAAAATTTTTGGATCTCACCTCTGACGCCCCCCAGGGGTGAAAGTCTTTCAGGGCCAATCACATCGGCTGGGCGGTTAGGTGGTGATGATGTCATAATACCCCCCTCCAACAGACACCTCACTCGCTCAGCTCACCCCTCCCAACGGAATCCCGGAGATCCCTCAGTTCTCTGCCCCTCCCCCCTCCCAACGGAACCCCGGAGATCCCTCAGTTCTGTGCCCCCCCCCCCCTGCGAAGGTCCCCGGAATCCCTCGGCTCTGGGCACCCTCCCCCCCTGCGACGGATCTGAGTTGGGTTTGGTGGGACGGTAAGTGAGGTGGGGGTGTTGGGTTTGCTTGGGGGGTGAGGTGGGGGTGTTGGGTTTGCTTGGGGGGATGAGGTGGGGGTGTTGGATTTGCTTGGGGGGATGAGGTGGGGGTGTTGGGTTTGCTTGGGGGGGTGAGGTGGGGGTGTCGGGTTCGGTCGGGGGGTAAGTGAGCCGGGGGGTAAGTGAGCCGGGGGGTGTCGGGGTTGGTCTGGGGGGTGGGGTGGTGTCGGGGGGGGGTGAGGGGTGAGGTGTGGGTGTTGGGTTTGGTCTGGGGGGGGAAGGTGTCGGGGTGGGTGCCCAGACCAAACCCGATACCCCCCCCCGGCTCACTTACCCCCCCACCAAACCCGACACCGCCACCTCACCCCCTCCACCAACCGCAACACCCCCTGACCAACCCCAACACCCACACCTCGCCCCTCACCCACCCCGACACCTTCCCACCCCCCCAGACCAAACCCGACACCCCCTGGCTCACTTACCCCCCGACCGAATCTGACACTCCCACCTCACCCCCCCACCAATCGCAACACCCCCAGACCTAACCCGACACCCCCCCGGCTCACCCCCCAAGCAAACCCGACACCCCCACCTCACCCCCCCACCAACCGCAACACCCCCTGACCAAACCCGACACCCCCCGGCTCACTTACCCCCTGACCAAACCCGACAACCCCACCTCACCCCCCCAAGCAAACCCGACACCCCCACCAACTGCAACACCCCCTGACCAAACCCAACACCCACCCCTCACCCACCCCGACACCTTCCCACCCCCCCAGACCAAACCCGACACCCCCTGGCTCACTTACCCCCCGACCGAATCTGACACCCCCACCTCACCTCCCCAAGCAAACCCGACACCCCCTGACCAAACCCAACACCCACACCTCACCCCTCACCCACCCCGACAACTTCCCACCCCCCCAGACCAAACCCGACACCCCCCAGCTCACTTACCCCCCGACCGAATCTGACACCCCCATCTCACCCCCCCACCAACCACAAACCCCCCTGACCAACCCCAACACCCACACCTCTCCCCTCACCCACCCCGACAACTTCCCACCCCCCCCAGACCAAACCCGACACCCCCCCCAGCTCACGGTGCACTGTGTAGCTCACAGATTATTAAATACACTGTTCGGTCGGGGGGTGAGGTGGGGGCGTCGGATTTGCTCAGGGGGTCAGGTGGGGGTGTCGGGTTCGGTCGGGGGGTCAGGTGGGGGTGTCGGGTTCGGTCGGGGGGTGAGGTGGGGGTGTTGGGTTTGCTTGGGGGGGGTCAGGTGGGGTTGTTGGGTTTGGTCGGGGGGTAAGTGAGCCGGGGGGTGTTGGGGTTGGTCGGGGGGGTGGAAAGGTGTCGGGGTGGGTGAGGGGTGAGTGTTGGGGTTGGTCAGGGGGTGTCAGCTGTCTGCCCCCTCCCCACCTCCGACTGACCCGAGCAACGCCGGGCACTTATGCTAGTAATTAATAGTATTTTGTCATACCTTAAATATGTAGACACACTTTTGGAGAGAGTTTCTTAATCTCCCCCCCCCCCCTGTGAATCAAAATAAATTCAAGAAAATTTAAGTTATCTGCAAGTTTAGTGCTTATTCCATCGGTTATTCATGACCGGAGCTGGTGAAAAGTTGTCTTTCTTCTTTCCCACCTTCATAAATGCAAACATAGGTGAAACTGAACTATGGTTTTGGGGAATGTTCTGAAAGCCCTGAAAATCTTAATCGGCTTAATCTCATTCTTGAAAATACTAGTTTCCATAGGCAGTATATCCGAGACTAATGTCACCATCTCACTATTGTATTCTTGGGACTGGAGTTGCTTTTGGAGGTAGATACAGGCATTGACAACTAGTTTGGTTTGCCACATTGGCCCATTTCTCAGCCCTTGCAGTAGTGAAGAGATATTTACTCAACCATGTGCTGCTTCTCCACAGAGAGGATACTTTGTCTTGACCAGGTCTGGGAGTGGATTTATTAGCTAGAGTAGGAGTTATATTTATCCTATCTGCACTGAACTGTGTTTCATGAATAATCAATGGTTCCTCACCATAATTAGTATTAATATACATGAGTCAAACATCTATCCAAAAATTTAATCAAAAGAAAACACCCTATTGCTCTACAGGGGAAAGAATTCCTTACACAAGTGCTTATTTGTGTGCTCACATGCAAACAGCAACAACTTCCCGTCTGGTCTTTCGCAAGGGCTAACTATAAAGGATGTTTGACATGAAGGATTTTGTTCTGTTTCCATCAAAGACCTTGAAATAGATAAAAGGAAAAGCAGCACATTTTGTTTCACCCCCCTTTTGTTCTCTAAACCTACATGCCCTTGTATTTCAGTTTTTAGAGTATTTAAAAGCCAAACCAAATCCAGATGCATCTTCTGTTTTTAAGTGAAGGGCCCATTTTAATATGCTGGCTCAGGGATCCTAAATAAGGATGTTTCTTGAAACACCTGCAGATTCCACCCATACAATCTTCTTCACATTATGAAAAAATAAGACAATGCTAATTCTTTTGAGCAGCCATCTATCTGAGGACTTCAAAACAATTTTATAAGCATTAATCTTTCAATGTCACATCAGGGATGCAGGAGAGTATAATTATTCCCATTAAACACAGTAGAGAGGGAAACTGAGACACACATCTGTTGTGTAATATACTCATGTAAGAAGCCAGTAGTGGAGCTGGGAATAGAGCACAGGTTGCCTGCCTTTGGGGCCTTTGTTGTGACCATAAGGCCATAGCAAGTAATGTTATGTGTTATATATAGGTTTTAGCTCTGTTTCAGTTCTTTCTAGGTCTTTGAATGAGGCCAGTGTTCAAATCTTTGCCTCAAGCCAACTTTCATTACTCCTGACAGAAGATAGAGCTTGCTATCTAGCTCATCTCAGTTGAAATTAGTATCTGATACTAACTTTCATATCTACGGCTTCCTTAAAGGAAGCTTGACAACCAGTGAGGTTATAGTAATACAGAGATAAAAGCAATGAGACTTATCTACCGCAGACATCGTAGAGTAACGAGGCACACTTCTGATCCTAGCGTGAAAAAAAGGAAATTCTTGTTAATGGCTAAAGTTAACAATTCCATGCCAGGGAAGGAAAAGGGTAACTGTATAATTTTAGTCCTTAGTTCTCTTTTCCATGTATGTTGGAGATGCTATGGGGCACTGAATTCCAGCAGCTTTCCTTCTCTGAGGCCACAGACCATGTAAAGGCTCAGGACTAATGGGGGGGGGGGGAGGGGGCTCTCAGGGCAGCTTTGAAGCTGCAGCCCTAGAACTCCTCACAGGAGCAGCAGCACCATCACAGCTTCACGTGTCCAGCACCCTCCTGCTGTCACTGAAACCTTTGAAACTGAACTCATGTAACTTTCATGTTTAGTTTCCTGGATGTGCATTCTTATCTCTCTGTGGCTACCAAATTCCCTCTGATACGGCGCCTCATTCCCCATGCTGGCCATGCTCCTTCTCATCCGTCTGCTCACGGCATCCCATTTGTTGTCCCTTTCTTTCCCTTTCCTCCATCTGCCATATCTTCCTACTCCATCCGTCCCCATTTCCTCCTATCCATCCTTTCCTGGATTCTTTAGCTTCTTTAAATAACCTCTTCCTTACCATTCTACTTCCCCATCACTATTCTGTTAGTGTCCTTGCCACGAAGAACTCTCCAAAAAAAAACAAAAAAACCCAAAACCCAACAGTATTGGAACTAACAAGGCACATGCTCTCCAACACTCTGATCATGTTGTTTGTGTGCCTGATCATGAAAGGTGCTGGTTTCTGCCTCTGATGTACTGGATACTCTCAGTTCACGTTAACTTCACTCAGACTGACGAGTGCCTAGCACCTTTCAGGAAGTGCCCAGAATCTCACAGGACTGAGTCCGTCAAATCTAGATTTAATGTACTCAGTGGAAGATCCTCTGAAGAAGATTGTGAGGAACAGGGAATTTAAAGGAAACCCAGCACCAGGTTTGTGTTTCCAGTGTTAGACTAGATTTATGACTGATCACAAACTCACGAAATCACTGATAATGTTACCACTCTGCCCAACACATCAAACACATTGACAATATGATAGTGGGTGAGTCTTGATAAATTAGAATTTTATTTACTCATTATAATAGCTCTGGAGACTGAAATCTCCCCCCCCCCCCGCCCCCTTCAGGTAGATACATAAGTCCTTCCAATGCATTTTGACCCTGATCTCCAAGACCCACCAGTTGGACTGACAGGTCATTGAGAATCTGCGATCACTCATTTCTTGGCCATTTGTTCAAGACTGCCAGCAAGTGCCAGCCTTAACAGTAGTATTAGTGCAGTGGAGAGCTTCCCACAAAAAAACTTACCTGAAACACTGACTCATTTCACAAAGGCCATTGTACAGACATGGACCATAGCCTTTTAAAAATCACTATCTGCCTTTACTCACTTTGAAACAATGCTGTGTTCTGTATCCCTCTCTCAATTCCCTTTCCTTCATCTGCCATCTCTTCCTGAGAGATCCATCCTCCTCAAATTAATTTATTTTAGAGTGTAAAATACTTTTGGGCGTTCTTGAAATGGTAGTTTGAGTAACTCTCTTAAGCGCCTATATGAAGACTGCAGGGTGCATTTGCTAAGAATCATCTACTTGGCATTTCTGTCTTCAGACATATTTGAGTCTGTACACGTTACAATCTTTCATATATCTATTTTGTATTTAGTTTATCTGTTCCAGCATGTGATCTAAAATATGACTTGGTCACACGTTTCACTTTTCCCATTTTTGAAAATAAAGCAAACAAAAAATATTGGTGACTGGAATGTATGTATTGAGTAGTTCAATTTAATGGTGCGTTCTAAGAATATTTGTAGCAACTGGAGTAGAGGGAGAATAAAACAAATACATTTGACTTGGTTTCCATTGGTCTGAATAGCTGGAGTATAATTCTTTAATTTAGTATGTATGTTAAGGATTTTTATGACCAAAGCATTTTACAGATTATATTTTTAACAAGCTTGTTGAAAAAGCTCTTTCATTTAAAGCAGCATTTTAGTCATTTAACTGAGGTGCTCATTATCCAGCAAAAGCTAAAAGCCTTTTCATAGCCATTCAAAGGAATGTGAACATTTTGCTTGTTAATGGTTTATTGCATTTATAACTAAAATGCTAGTAAAAATGTTATTCTTTTACTACTTGGTTACAGTAAATCTAATTTTAAAATTTTAACCAACTTGGTAAATATAACAAGAACTCATTACACTCTCTTTCAAAAATAGCATTTCTTACTCCATTGTCTGATAAAACGTATGCCCTAGAACAGATAATGGACCTGTTCAGTGTGAAGTTACCTCAATGCAAGCCTATTGACTTTGCTGGAGGTAACAGAGTCCTGTGGCACTTTAAAGACTAACTAAAGTTTTGAAGCATAAGCTTTCGTGGGCTAATACCCACTTCGTCGGATGCAAGCAGTGGAAGTGTCCAGGGGCAGGTATAGATAAAGTAGGCAAGAAGCAGGTAGGCGGTAACAAGGTTAGTACAATCAGGCTGAACCAGTTTGTTATCTCAAATCAGGGAGGGTGGGGTATTCTTCTAGCAGCTGAATTGGAGGTGTGAACTCAGAGATGAGAAGCTGTTTTTGTAATTAGCAAGCCATTCAAGATCCTTGTTCAATCCTAGACTGATTGTGTCAAACTTGCAAATGAACTGCAGTTCTGCAGTTTCTCTTTGCAATCTAGTCTTGAAGGTTTTTTTGCTGCAGTATGGTGACTTTTAAATCTGTAATTGTGTGTCCAGGCAGATTGAAGTGTTCTCCTACACTTCAAAAGAGCTGCAGTTCATTTGCAAGTTTGACACAATCAATCTAGGATTGAACAAGGATCTTGAATGGCTTGCTAATTACAAAAACAGCTTCTCATCTCTCAGAGTTCACACCTCCAATTCAGCTGCTAGAAGAATACCCCACCCTCCCTGATTTGAGATAACAAGCTGGTTCAGCCTAATTGTACTAACCTTGTTACCGCCTACCTGCTTCTTGCCTACTTATCTATACCTGCCCCTGGACACTTCCACTGCTTGCATCCGACGAAGTGGGTATTAGCCCACGAAAGCTTATGCTTCAAAACTTTATAGTTAGTTAGTCTTTAAGGTGCCACAGGACTCTTTTTGTTACCTCTGCTATTCCGGACTAACACGGCTACCTCTCTGATTCTTGACTTTGCTGGAGTTACTTCTGAATTACTCTGATGATCAGAAGTAGACCCTCTGCCTTTAACTGGACACTCATCATTGTGCCAACCAACAATACACATGCCTCAAAAAGTTCAGCTTTACTTAAGATTCCCACCTTGAAGTTGAATGATTAGTCAAACCTCCTAGGCCTACAAAATTGGGCACGACTTTACATGAGAACAGTTCCCCCTCCCCCCCCCCCCCAGTATTTTGGCCCTTCTGTCTTTAAAACTGGATGCTATCTTAAAGAATAGCTATATCCAAAACGTGAGGGAGTGGAGGAATTTGGGTAAGGGAGGGAGATGTAGTTAACTAAATAGATGGTAAATGACAAAAAAGATTTGCTGATTTTTTTTATAGTAACTCATCTATGTCTGCAAATTAAAGGTTTGCTGAGGCTAGTGTAGAATTAACTTCATGTGCTTTTCCTGTGTTCAGTCCTTACCATTTATCCCAGGTAAATTTTTCCATCTTGGTACTTCTGCACAGATGTGCGGAGTGCTATTTGACATTAAGAATCATGCACTTTGTTTTGAGTGACAACCATTTTCTTATATAACATTACTTCTTTCTTTTAGAAAGTTGTGGTGGCCTTTATCTAGTGTACAGAATGGGTGAGCTTTCAAGACCATCACTCGTGCCACTTTGAATTAGCCATCACACGCTGCACTGATGTAGCAATTACCTGTCACTCTCTCTAACCCTGAGAGCCCAAGTGTGTCAAGTCAATGACACATCTGAGCTGCACCGGCCCATAATGTGAGCAACCTTAGGTTGGGTTCAAATGAGTTCCCATGTGTGACAGAATAAAGCATAGCCATCAGGCCAACCATCTGAATATTTTAATAGGTCAAGTTAAAAAAGACTCTGAAAATACTCCAAAGAAATGTATTTTCCTATAAAAAACACCCCAAAACATAGAATCACATTTTTTTTCTACATTTGTTATTTAAACTATTCAATTGAACCCAGTTTGGAACTCCCTTGGGTGCTATCTTCTAACAAACAGTAGACATTTTTTTTACAAATGCCTTCTAAAGGTCACCTATTTTAATCAACTCCATTTTCTCTGTAATAACCGTGTGACATTTTTTGCCCTATTTGTGATCAATGAGCATGCATATTTTAAATCAGAAATTCATGCACTTTAGTATCTTTCAGAAATTCTCTGTTGAGCTAGCAAAGGGCTTGATCCTCAGGGGGTGTTGAATGCCCAGAATTGCCATTGATTCTACAGCAGTTTGAACGTGTTCACATCTTTTTCAGGATTAGAGTCCCATGTGTATTAGCTGGGATTACAGTGTACCAGATGCAACTAGATGATTAAATTCAGTGTGCTTGGATTTTTCTTGAATACAGAAATCAGTCAGTGTGTCTGTGGGGGAGGAGGGAATCAAAATTTGTTTTATCATGCCCAGAAAGTATTATATTATAATTTAAACTAAGATCCAAGATGTAACAAATTCATTTTAATGTAAGTATCAGAGTATAATATATAATATTATCTGTGAATGGCAATTACAAAAGCAGTTTCTTCTCTCTGGGCGTTCACACCTCCAGATCACCTGCTGGAAGTGGGCCTCACCTTCTCCCTCCCCCCGGATTGAAATTACCTTGCTTTTTTGCCTGCATATTTATACCTGCCTCTGGAGATTTCCACAACATCCATCTGACAAAGTGGGTCTTAGCCCACAAAAGCTCATGATCCCTAAAATCTGTTAGTCTATAAGGTGCTACAAGACTGTTTGCCATTTTAATGTAAGTCTTCCTCGGATAAATAATTAGTCCTGTGTAGCTTACTTCAGTTGCCAGTTCCAGTGCAGAGTCACACATGGTATACAAGGCACACCACAAGGTGTATGTCTAGGTCCTTATATTGTCCCCATCATCACAGTAACTGGGTATCTCAGCTTCTCACCCCTTTACCAGACACCTATTTTGAATCTTCGACATTTTACTGGGACAGACGCTGTATTAGAAAGAGGATAAATTAATTGCAAATCCAAAGAGTCTCTCCTTAGTTTTATATAAAATTGGTGCAATAACATAAAAACAATACATTCTGCATACTGCCTGAAAATACAAAATGTTGTATGCATGTAGGCTACATCTGTATGTGGTATGGCCTTTTGATCATTCTTCTTTTGCTAACATGCATTTTGAGAAATAACTATACCATTAGCTCTGATATATCTATAATTAAGTTGTCCTTTTTATGACTTGTTCTTATAAGTTTTTCTTTTATGGCATGTTTTACAAATCAATAAAAAGTAAACAATACTTAACATTTTTTTTAATCTCCAACACAGATATTTAACAATAATATCCCCAAGTGGGAATTGCAATCGTTGAAGAAAAATAAACTTGGGTCAGATGGTTCTAGGCCTCTCTCTATATATTTAAAAAGATCAATTTGCAAGGCAAAAATGTGATGTTTTAAATTGTCAGGCGAAAGAAGTGATTTTTAATGCAGATCCACCACATACAATGTATTTTAGTAGTTTCAGTATCCCTGGAGGCAAACATTTGAAAAGGGAGAACCATAACACTAGGATAAATGTTTTGTGACTAGGATCTAAGAAGAAACATAATACAAAGATAATAGAGAAATATCTCTTGTCAGAAGAGGGAGGGGGAGAGTAAGCATGTTTATTGTTCTAGGAGTCTGTGTCCTTTCAGAAGTCTAATTAGACATTGTGCTTTTCCTTTATTACATTATTTCCTCTTTATTTAAAAAAAAAAATATTTATTTTACAAAAACAGGTACACAGCTATATAATTATTTTTATCCTGACAAGGACCAGGATTACAGATGCAAAGATAAACAGTTGTAAAACATATTAATAAATAACCAACAGATATATTTTAGAAGATAAGAAATTAGAATAACAAAAACCAAAGTGCACTAAAACATAAATATAAAGAAAATGAAATAAATGCAATACAATAATTTGGTGCATCAACATGTTATGCTTTGGAGTTTTATAGCTATAAACAAGTTGGGTTTTACTAGTTTAAATTCTAAAACTTTCCAAAGTGTCCAAGGAATTAAATGTTCTTGGATAATGAGTATGAGATTTATTGATGCCTCTTTGTTACTAAATATATTCTTCTGTGCAGGTATAAAGGGAACCATACTGCAGTAGGATTGTTGTACAATGCTCTCGCCTAGGCAGAGGGATCTGTCCATTTCATGAAAATAGATTTTGTGTCCACTAATGAGAAGTTGGAAAGAAGTTATCAAGTATATTTGGTTGTCCAATGTTGTGTTCATAAAGAGATTAAGGCAACAGATGAAACCTGGGGAAATCTTGGTCAGAAGATGGCAGTCAACAGGCTAAAGTTTATAGCATAGCATTTAGGAGCAATCAAACCTGAGTTAAGATGCAATGAACCCCCCAATGAAGTCAATTGAAAGAGTCCTGTTGTCTTCAGTAATAGGCCCTTAATGCAAGGTATTACAAGATGATGATGAATAGACTATAAAAACCCATCTCTCTGGATCAATTTGAAAGATATCCACAGAGACTCAAAGCTCCTGAGATATCCACAGCAACTAAGCTACTTTCTTATTAAACTTTAAAATATGTTATAACGCAGTGGATAGCTTTTATTGCTAGTGTATGCTTCTGCCCAGGGTGGGATGGTGGGTCACAGTGCAGGATGCTATGGTATGGGCTTCTTCCCTGGTACGCATACCAGCTACCCTGATTGTCATCAATATTACTGCAGGCAGAGATCCACCTTATATGCTGTGTAGATGGTACTGAGAGATGAGACCTGCTGAATACAGCTGAATGACATTGCTGCTTACAGGGGAGTGCAACTGTGCCTCGTTTGAGCTATCCTCAATCTGGTCATTGTCCAAGGGTCAATGTTTATAAGAGTTTACTTTCAGTGATCTGTCCAAATGTTCCTCTGCCCTGGGAAGTCACAAAATCTTAGATCTTGAAGTGTAAGTCTGCTCCTTGTTTATTGAGCTAATTGAGTCCAATAGGTTTGTTGTCATTAAAGTTAATTAGAGAATGTCTGTTTCATAAAACTGATTGAAAGGAGCATATTTATGCCTTGGCTGTGGCTGGTTCCTTCTCCTGGCAAAATCTGAATGGCTGTTAGGCTCCCAAGAGGCTGATATGACATGACAAGCATTCCTGTGTCTACATCCAAGAAGTGCTGCAACAGCCCCACCTGGAGTTCAGTGGATGTCATTATTTCCATTCACATCCAATATTTTCCCTACTTTGTTAACCAGGTGTAGCTCATTGGTACAACCATTGATGGAAAGATGGAGAACATGGAGAACTTGTTCCCTTCTGCAGCTTTTTACCTTTCTATTTATATCCTTTGTAAGCTGACTATGCTGGAATGATACATTCTCACTCCTCGGGACTTCCATCCCAACTTTTTTTAATATGGTTGTGTGAGGACCACTAACTTGTCCAACACCAGGTATTGAAAGTGGTGTGGCCATAACTAAAAACATGAGCCTATACAGCTTGAGCTAAAGGACCAGTTCCTATAGCTATTTAAACACCCTCTTAGACTTCACAGCAGGAGTGAATTACAGCCTCCTGGAGCAAACATTAACATACCCTGTTTCCCCGAAAGTAAGACATCCCCCGAAAATAAGACGTACTTCCAGTTTTGCCTCTCGCTGTAATATAATGTAATGTAATTTTGGGAGCAAAAATTAATATAAGACACTGTCTTATTTTCGGGGAAACACGGTATGTTTAATTTTGTTTGTGAAATTACTCAGGTTTTAAATAATTGCTGTTCAAAACTGATAAATTTTGGGGTGAAATAATAGATGGACACACACCCATTATTTAAAACTAGTGTAAAAGCCTGTGTACACGGGCCAACGGTAACGGCTCGTGCCCCCCCCCACTTGCTGAGCGCTCTCCCCCCTCCAATGCCCCCCCCACTCGCTCAGCTCTCTCCCCCCCTCCAACGGCCCCCTACTCGCTCAGCTCTCTGCCTCCTCCCCCCCTCCAACGGTGCCCCCACTCGCTCAGCTCTCACCCCCTCCCCCCCTCCAATGGTGCCCCCACTCGCTCAGCTCTCTCCCCCTCCAATGGCCCCCCACTCGCTCAGCTCTCTCCCCCTCCCCCACTCCAATGGCTCCTTAGCCCCTTGTCATGCGGCCGACAGCCCAGCCCGCTCCCTCCCATCCCCCCAGCAGCATTCACTCCCCCCTTCCGTTTGCTGACACCCCAAGTTCCTGCGACATACCACCCGGGACTCTGCCCCCCAACTCTCCTCCCCCCCCCGCAATGAAACCCTGCCCCCCCCCCCCCCGCCCCTCATCTGGACCCTGGCCCCACGCAACGGGATCCTGCAATGAGACCCTGCAGCTCCCCCCCACCCTAAAACCCTCATCCAGACCCTGCTTCCCTCGCAGTGGCGCCTGCGCGGCAGCCATTGTGTGCCGACGAACTACACCTCCCAGCATGCTGTGTGTCCGGGCCGTCTCTACTGCGCATGATGGCTTCGGACAAACATCCCCTAGCCTTTTATTATATAGGATAGGATAATTCTAATTACTATGTTGCTTTCTCCTCACACTTTAGTTCCAGCATTACTTTCACAGCCAATATTTTTACCAGCTCCTAGAGCTGGCTATTGATGCTTTATGCTGCTTGAAAGCTATCCAAGCACATTCAGCATTAGTTCCAGCTCTCAAGGTACAGGGTGTTTAAAATCTAGTTGGAAAGTAAGTGGGAGCAAAAGGACCAGAATGTAATAACAATGTGATTTTGAAACTTGATATGTCAGAAACTACCAAGACTAGGAACAATTAGCATTAATCAAGTGAGATTCCCGATTGTCCAATGGCATATCACTTACTAATAACCCTTTGGGTTGGCTCAGTAGCTGGGACAGAGTGGGATGATTTTTTTTTTTCAGACCACACGGTTAATTATACAGCTTTACCTGGGCCTTATAGCTCCAAATAATAGACCCCTGCCATATAAGCTAAAGGAACTTTAACTGGGGAGCAGAAACAGTCACCAGTGGATCAACTATGTTACAGTAGCATCCCTTTATAATCCCTAGTGATTCATGAGGTACCATGCCTTGAAGTATCCTTATTCAATAGACCAGGCAAAAAATCACAAGTCATTTCCCACATATACCATGATATTTTTCATCATGCCAAGCATCCGAAACAAGTCTAGGCCTGACATGGGTGAGGTTTTCTTTAGCCAAAGAAGTATGTTTTTCTTTACATTGTTGTTCCATTTATGTAGGAAAAAGTTGACCAGATACCCCTATTCATTTGACATAATTTTTGGAGTTCTTCTATATTTTTACTGGTTTTAAATGTTCACAGTTGCAGGAAATTATAGGTATGGTCAGACACTAAGAGGATGATGCAATACTTATTTAACAACAGTAGATGTTAAGACTGAAAAAGTTATAGCTTTGTAACTGTTAAAAAACAAATTGCCAACATCACCTGTCAAAATACACAAAATAAATAGGCTTAAATCAAATGCTAATAAGCTGAAGTAGCATTTTTCTGACTTTGCCTATCTGTAAATTTATTATCAATGGAAATATTTGTGTGTGTGTATGATAAAATCTGTTTATCAGCATCAAATTCTTTCAACTCTTAGCTACTCCACTACTGGAAGAGATGAAAGGGGAAGATGAACAAACAACGGAAACAGTAAAAGTTTTGCACGATTTTCATGGGAAATATTTAAAATTATGAATAGGTTCTGTTTCTTAGGAATTACTGCATTGCCTTTTCACCTGCCCTCAGCTATTTTTATTTCTCTGCTGTCTCTGACAAAATATTCCATCGTACTCCATGTTAATAGTTTATCTAAGCAGACAACATATATATTTTGGACTACTGGGATGGCTTAGCTTACATGCATCATTATTAAAAAGGGATTTTTACCTTGACATTCTCAGGGGGTGGGGGGGGGGGGAGGAGAGAATTTGAAGACCTTCTCAGCTGTAGATGATGTATTTTAATTTTCCAATTTAAATTAAAGTTGAGGATAAGCCATAAGAAATAAACAGTTCTGGCCATCATATAACACATCTATACATATTTATGATGCATGTCCAGGTGTTTTAAAGGAGTTTAATAGAATATATTGTGCCACCATAATTGAAATTGTAAAAATGTTTGACTCTAATGGTACCAGATTTTCACCCAAGGTTTCTTTAGGTCTGTATTGCTGAAGGGATCTTCACATATGGTCCAGTCTGGCAGGCTTCTTAATACTTCTTGAGTGATGCTGAATGCCAAAATATGAATTAGTTCCAGAAAAAAAAAGCCACCTAACTATGCTAGGGCTTGATACCATATTCTTTATTCAAACAAAACTTCCATTAAATTCAATTTGATTTTGAATCCAATACTGTGGATGACTTGTCTGTCCTTGTCCACACTTTAAGAGCTAATTACTGCTTAAATAAAATAGACCAGACTTCCTATATGGTGACAGGAAACAAAGGTCTAGAGTCTCAGAGTCAGCTATCAGAAAGAGCACATATCACCCAACCTTATTCTGATGCCCAGTAGTTTTTAAAACCAGTGTGTAGATTGTGTGAAGTGAGTATCTCTTATATAAATGTACCATATTTTTTAGTCATACAGAAAAAAGCTTTAAAATAAAATGCTCCACTTGCCAGAAACATACATTAGCAACTCTACCAGCAACAGAGAGGTAGCCGTGTTAGTCTGGAATAGCAGAGGTAACAGAGTCCTGTGGCACCTTAAAGACTAACTAAAGTATTGAAGCATAAGCTTTTATGGGCTAATACAGACTTCGTCGGATGCATTTAGCCGTATAGAGTGGAAATCCATCAACCTCATGAAGAAACTTGCACAAGTACAGACAGATATCCTCTTTTTCTCCAAATGCAAACAGATGGACGTCATACCAAATGGACTGAAGGTAAAAAATCCATTGCTATCTACATACTGCACAGACCACAGTGAGAGATTATGCCAGACACTATCTAAGAAACTGAGGAACCATCTGATCAGCATCCTGTACAGCAAACAGGAAAACATCAAAAAAGAGCTTTCCAAGACCTTCATAAACAACCAACCTTCCACACAAACAGACTTTACTAAAATAAGACAGGAGATCTACATCACACACTTCACCTCTCTACAAAAGAAACAGGACTGCAAACTATCTAAAATCCTACCTCCCACATGGGGCCACAACAGTGGTACCCCTAACTCACCCAGCAATATCGTCAATCTATCCAGCTACACACTCAGCCCAGCAGAAGAGTCTGTCCCATCTCGAGGACTCTCATTCTGCCCCACCACCCCCACAAACATGATACAATTCTGCGGTGATCTGCAAGCCTACTTTCACCATCTCCGACTCAAAGAATACTTTCAAGACAACGTTGAACAGCACACTGGTACACAGACACCATCCCACCAGCAGCACAAGAAGAAGAACTCCACATCGACTCCTCCTGAGGGTCGAAATGACAGTCTGGACCTATACATAGAATGCTTCCGCCTATGTGCACAGGCAGCAATTGTGGAAAAACAACCCACAGCCTCAGAAATAACCCTGACATCATAATCAAAGAGGCTGATAAAGGAGGTGCTGTTGTCATCATAGACAGGTCAGACTACCAAAAGGAGGCTACCAGACAACTCTCCAATACCAATTTCTACAGGCCACTTCCCTCCGATCCCTCTGAGGAATATACTAAGAAACTGCACCATCTACTCAGGACTCTCCCTGCACTAACACAAGAACAAATTAACATACCCTTAGAGCCCCGACCGGGGTTATTCCATCTACTACCCAAGATCCACAAACCTGGAAATCCTGGATGCCCCATCATCATGGCCATTGGCACTCTCACTGAAGGACTATCTGGATATGTGGACTTTCTACTCAGACCCTATGCCACCAGCACTCCCAGTTATCTCCGTGATACCACCAACTTCCTGAGAAAACTACAATGCATTAGTGACCTTCCAGAAAACACCATCCTAGCCACCATGGATGTAGAGGCTCTCTACGCAAACATCCCACACAAAGATGGAATAAAAGCTGTCAGGAATAGTATTCCCAATGATGCCACAGCACATGCTTGCATCCAACGAAGTGGGTATTAGCCCACGAAAGCTTATGCTTCGATACTTTAGTTAGTCTTTAAGGTGCCACAGGACTCTTTGTTACCTCTACCAGAAACATGCATTAGGAATCAGAAACTATCTGCTGTAGTTATAAAGCATCATGATAAACATTAAAAGGTTAAAATAGCTCAATTTCTATGGATTTAACATTTTCAGATGCAAATATCTGAGTTCAGGAGCTGATCTGGGCTCTGTAGATGTGTTTAGAAGCATATCTCAGACAGATTTCACACACACACACACACACACACCCCACGTATATGGGTGACTGAACCATAAAGAGTTCATTTTTTGTAAATTCATTATCCAGTTTGGAATGACACCTACACCTCTCATGTATTGGATGAACATTTTCCTGACTTCATTCAGTTCTCTAAAGGTTTCCCTTACATCACCTACTCCCTTCACTGATCTGTCCTCCAGATTAGACTCCCTGTAATTGTCTGCTAATATTAAAATCATCATTTTAGGAGGACAGTCTTCCCAAATAGCTGTCTCTCCTCCCCTCCAGCTGTTTTCCCTTGTTGGAAAGTAACTCCCCACTGTCCACCAACTTGGAACGGACATCAAGTCAGATGGATGAAACAGGATTTGCCATATTAGTCCATGTTAACCAGCTTCCTCTGTATCATGTACCCATGTGCATCAAAATGTTCTGTATTAGACTTTTTACTCTGATTTTTTTTTCTATTAAATTGTTTAGGGATAACCAATACAAAAGGCAAATTGATTGGAAGACAAACTCAATCAAAAGTGCTTATCATACCACTGTAAAATTGCCATCCACCAATCCCCTTTAAAAATGTATTGTAATTATCATCCTCAAAAAAAAAAAAATAACACTCCACTGATTAGAGCTGATGAGGGTACAGGTCACAAAGAAATAAGAAGGGATCAACAACCATAATTCTAGAAAAAGAGTATAATGATACAATCTGAGGATTAAGTGTGAAAGTAATCATGTTAGTTTTCTAATTATTCAAATCTTAATTACAACGGTGTTGGCCCAATTAGTTCAGAACTCAAGGCTAATGTTAGGGTTGGGTGTATACTCAGCATCTGTGCATAAGTGAGAGGCATCTGTTGCCAAGTGGTGGAGTGATGGAAAGTGTCAACTCACCAGCTGTGAAGTCAGCAAAGCTCTTAAAAAAACAAATTTGAGCCAACACAATGATTTAGCACACTTAGGGGGTTGTAAAGCTTACTGCACATGTATACTTTAACTAGCAGTTGTCACCTAGTGGGATTGAATATGGAGAGCAGCAATGCATATTTAAGTCTTTGCCTGCTTCTCTAACAATGCCCTGCCTGACAAGGATCTGTGGTGGGGAAGCTGACAGTAATATCTGTGCTTCAGAGGGTTGATTTGCCTTTTTGTTGAACAAACTGCAGAGCAGAATATGCCAAGGTACTAAGGTGGTAACAGATACCTTAGAAATGCTATAGATAGACAAAAGGATAGAAAATAGTGAAAGGTTTAAAAGGGGATATGCTAGAAAAACAAAACAAAGAATTTTAAGTGGAATTATTTATGGTTTTCTAATACTGCTTTCTTCCTTCTATGCAGTTTCCCAGAGAAAGAGATGAATGTATTAATTATTAATTATGCCATAACTATTGTTTATAGCTATCAATTTCAGAATGACAGGGTTTTTATGATTCTGACAATTGACACTGATCTCGGTAACTTCTAATATTGCCTACCAAGATTTAGGGTATTAATAGTGTTGCTAAGTTTACAATGATGTGCTTAATATTTATGCATTATTAACATTTAATGATAACATGTAAACTTTACTGAAAGGTAATCAATTGGCAGCAAGAACAAAAGGAGAAAGAGAACATTAAAATCTCAGATGGAATTATATTGAGCACTAATGCATTCACTTTTGACCTACTTCCTAATCTGTACAGATCTTTTGTCAGCACCTTCATCTGCATTACTTTCAAGTTTTTATTCACGTTTCAGAACTTACAGATGGAGGAGTGCTTATATTCATTGTAGTCTGACAATGTTAATTTACATGAAATGCATAGACTGTTTGGTGTTGTAATGTAATGGAAAATGAGCACAACTTTCAACACTGGCTCCACAGATTTTTCAATTACATTAAAACAAAATTAAAATAGAGTTAAGGGAGCATTTCTAGCATTCCAGATCTGGACTTACTTATTTGCAAATCACAATAAGAGGGCTTTTGATTTCTCTGCTGTTTGGGAAAATTGCTCTCCTCAGTTGGAATTTAATAGTGACTAGCATAAGTGCCCGGCGCTGCTCGGGTCAGTCGGAGGTGGGGAGGTGGCAGACAGCTGACACCTCCTGACCAACCCCAACACCCACCCCTCACCCCTCACCCACCCCGACACCTTCTCACCCCCCCAAGCAAACCCAACACCCCCACCTCACCCCCCGACCAAACCCGACACCCCCACCTCACTTACCGTTGCACCAAACCCAACTCAGATCCGTCACAGGCGGGGAGGGGGCCCAGAGCCGAGAGATTCCGGGGACCTTCGCAGGTGGGGGGCGGCACAGAGCTGATGGATTCTGGGGTTCCGTTGGGAGGGGGGAGGGGCAGAGAACTGAGGGATCTCCGGGGTTCCGTTGGGAGGGGGGAGGGGCAGTGAGCTGAGTGATCTCCGGGGTTCCGTTGGAGGAGGGAGGGGCAGTGAGCGGAGTGATCTCCGGGGTTCCGTTGGGAGGAGGGAGGGGCAGTGAGCGGAGTGATCTCCGGGGTTCCGTTGGGAGGAGGGAGGGGCAGTGAGCTGAGTGATCTCTGGGGTTCCGTTGGAGGGGGGAGGGGCAGTGAGCTGAGGGATCTCCGGGGTTCCGTTGGGAGGGGGAGGGGCAGAGAACTGAGGGATCTCCGGGGTTCCGTTGGAGGAGGGAGGGGTGAGCTGAGCGAGTGAGGGGTCTGTTGGAGGGGGGTATTATGACATCATCACCACCTAACCACCCAGCCGATGTGATTGGCCCTGAAAAACTTTCACCCCTGGGGGGCGTCAGAGGTGAGATCCGAAAATTTTTCGACCCTTACCAGCATCTAGACGCCAAGACCCCTCACTGTACCAAATTTCAAGTCTCTGGCTCAAACGGTGCGGGAGGACTTCGCAGTCATATGTACATACATACATACATACATACACCACTTGACTTTTATATATAGATACATAGATATTTCTACATCTGGAGAATTACTCTGCACTATTACTGCAACTGATACTTCATATTAAAGTAGCACCCTGCCTGTTTTGCTGAAGTTAAGCATCCCAGACCAAACATACATACATGCAACCGCTTCTGAACAAGGTGCAATGAAGTATTAACTTTCATGGCTGAAAACTAAGGATTTCAGTGACTTCTTTTTTTGTTTTGTTTTCGAAGTGTCCAGCAACTATACAGTTTATACTCAGAAAGCAACTTCAGCACTGCTGCAAATTATGCTATAGTGTTTGTGCATGTATTTCTGTGAAGATTTAATGATACGGTTAACAGTTTATCAGACTTAGTGAAGATTACCAGACCCATTTTACTTATGTCTGTGTGAAAGACTTTAGCAAAAGCTCCCAAATGCTCTGAAGCTGGTGCCATCACCATTGACCACCAGCATCTCAAACCACAAGTCTAACTGTAAACTGCCCATAAATGCAGAGAAGTTTAGTGAGACACACAACAATTAATTACAGATGGTTTAATATCTTGGGTTCCAGTTTCCGATGACTGTTGCAGCTTTTATTTCACCTGTAAAATGCCTTTTTCCTTTTAAATCATACTGACAATGTGAATAGCACATGCATACTTTAACTAAACAACTTACCAATTCAAGTGGGCTGCCTCAGCTGTAAGACATGAACTCAGAAGTGATAAAGCATGGCACTGCTTCAGTAAAATGGAATAAGAAATCATTTTGACAGAGCCTAGATCTTGGTCTGGGCTGCTGAATGGTTTATTTATTTTTTTTCTTTTTCTTCTTTTCTTTCCTTTCCTTTCAAGGTCGATGTTCCTTATTTCATGTGGAGTACATCTTATATGACAGCACAGGAAGAAATGTGGGCAGGCTGGGTTAATGCATTTGGGGTCAAAATGGACTCTCAAATGGAGAAGCCTGTCTCCCTGAGGGGGAGGTGTCAAAGTTCAGTTGTTTAGGGTGCGAGCTGGTGTTTTGAGATAGTACTGATTATGCATGAGCTTGAAAGTAAAGATTCCAGTTGTTTTTAATAAACAAAGGTAGTCTCTCTTTATTTCCTTGACCACATGGAATTAGTTGAACACAGATAGGAGCTGTTACTCTTCAGCCAATACCAGTGTTTCTTCTTTATTGGGTTACACAACCACTAAAGTGGCAGATATGATTAGGCACTTGCAATTTGAAATAACATTTCTTTTCTGCTTTCCCACCCCCTTGCTAAGAGTGCTATCACCAATATGCCAAGTAGATTTACCTTTCCTAAAATAGTTATAACACTAAGTGTATGTGGTGTGATAGAGTCAGACCTGAAGGGTATAGGAGAGTCCTGGAAGGCAGGTACATCAGTCTCAGGATGTGCAGGTCTCTGTTCCCCCTATAGCCAATCAAAGGCTACTCCAGGTCAATCTAGACACCTGGGGTCAATTAAGAAGGTTCTAGCAGGCAGCAGGGCAATTAGGAGCACCTGCTGTCAAGTAAGGCCTTAATAAAAACCCCCTGCCTCAGGCAGACAGGGTGGGAGTTTGGAGGCATTGAAGCAGAGAGCAGTTTGGAAGGAGGCCCTGAGGTAAGGGTGAAGCGGAGAGTAAAGAAGCAGGAACTGTTGTGAGGAAGAAGCCCAGGGAATTGTATTGTGCTTGGTGGTTAAAAGGTCAGCCTTCTCAACTGATACTGTTAGAGTCCCTGGGCTGGAGCCTTGAGAAGAGGGTGCCCCCCCCCTGCCTTCTGCAATTAGTCACTGAGGCTAGTGAAATCCGCCAAGAAACGCAGGACCCACAAGTACAGGCGTGGAGCTTTGTCACAGTGGTCAGGAAAACAAGTTATAGAACTGTCTACAAATGCTTGTTAGTCATGGAAATTATTGGCTGGGAAGGATTGCTGGACTATCACTGGTTGGCCTGGCATAGGTGCTGGAAGTTGGAGTGTGGTCCATCGTTTACAGTTTGGTTCAATAGCTGTGATGGGTTCCCTGGGATGCAGCCTGGGATTGTAGGACCACTATGCCCCCCTTAATTCTCTCCAGCCTGGGCTGTCTTTAACAATGCTTTACTAGTGACAACAGCCGCTGAAGGTGTTTGCTGCTTATCACTCAGCACACGCCCATGTAGAGACCCACACCCAGCTAGGTTGTATGAATGCTCCGAGAGCCACTCATGAATCACACAGGGACAGGCACCAGCCAACTTCCAGCACTGTACCTCAGGTATATGCTATCTTGCACACCTGAGCAGTTTTGCCACACACTTAATACAAACTCACTGATAAACAGTAAAAACAAAATTTGACTACAATAGAAAATTTGTAAGTGAGTAAGTGATAGGCAAAATAATCAGACTTAGTTACTAAAATAAAATATAAGCATTCAGTCTAACCTCTATTAAAATATGCAATATCTCAATTAAGCAGTTTTTTTTTTCACCCCACTGGATATTGCAGTTCATAGTACACAGATTTTACCCTTGAAATCTGGGCTAGTCCCCTCAGTTGGAGTCTTCAGAATGTCCTGTTGCTTGCAGTGTAGGTGGGTGAAGGAGAAAGACCACAGGGGCCCTATGCTGAGCCTGTTTTATACCCTCAGTCCCTTGTGCTTGGGGAAGACACAAGTCTAGGCATGTCTGGGGGGCATTGCTGAGTCTCCAACCAAGGTTGAGCAATTCTCCTGGTGGGGTCTTATGCAGGTGAGTCATTGCATTGTAGCTCTCTTGCTGGACAATGGCTTTTGATGGGTTGTTTGGCACACCACTTGCGCATTGGTTACTTTCCTTCCTGCCTTCTCTGAGGAGCTAATATCTGGCTGATTCCCCAATTTACAACATGTTTTCATGACAACCATACTTCACAATTCTCATAGCTTCATATGTACTAATGATATATGGATAGAAAAATGACTTTCAGCAGATCAAGACCTTTCTCCTGATACCTCACAGGAGGCCTGCTTAATATGCAAGATCACAATTATGTATATACAGATGAGGAATATGGGTGTTACAAGATGCACCTCCAAGGTATAGAATGTCACATCCTTTCTATACAAATTGTTCCAGCATCTTTTGGGCTGCCCCTTTAACGGGAGAGAGTTCCAGCCAACCTGTGACTACTAATTAGCACCCTGTGTCAGACCTCATGTGGGATACTGGCTTCTCTAAAGGTCAAAGGAGAAAACCGGTGGAGAAGACACAGGGAAAGCTGCCAGAGGCTGGGAAGGGTCTGGTAGGAGTTGAGGTTGGGCTAAGGAGAGAGAAAGCAAGCTGTGAGCTTTCTGAGATGAGAGCTTGCTGAGAGTCCTTGATCATGCCATAGAAAATGCAGGTAGGGCAAATTACTTTCTGTTTACTGTGTGGACACAATGTAAAGCTGTATGAAGTTCTGGTGGGATGAAGGACTTTTATATTTGTTTTAAGAACATAGTATATAGCTATATGAAACCCAGGTGAGAGAGAGACTGTTCTGTATCTAATAACTCTGATGGAAAAATAAAAAGACAAAGTTTAGAAGGGGAAGGGGCCTGATTTGTATCTCATTTGGAAAGGGGTGGGGTTGGCAACCAGGCAGGAGTGTTTGGGAGGCAGTGACCCCATGACATAAAGATATTGCTATATTTTTTAAAAAAAATATACAAACTACTGGGTGAGGAGGTAGAAAGGGAAAAATCCATGGGGGGGGGAAGAGATCCCATTTCACAAGGGATAAAACAGTGTGGTGTGAGGAGGAAGGAATTTGCCATTCAAATCATGGGGCAGTATAAACCCTCTTTGGCTGCTGTTCCATCCTATCTAAAATAGAGGCCACTATTCTTCTGCATCCTGTATGTAAAGAGGCCACCCCATCTGTGTGAGAAGGACTCCAGTGGTTCCTCCTTTATCTCCCCCTCTTAGCACCAACTGGAGTGGGTTGGAATTTTGGGGGAGTGAAAAGAGTTTTCATAGCAAAATGGCCTTTTGCCTCCAAACTGAAATATTTGGAGGGAAAACTCAGGGCTTTTTTTTTTTTTTTTTTTTTTTTCACAAGATTTCTTTCCTTTTCAAAAGTATGATTTGTGATGTTTTTTTTCAGGAAATTTAAAATGTTGAGCCATTCAAAATGTTTTCAATATATTATTTTTAAAAGAAAACATTTAAAATTCCTGCAGAAAGTTGTCCATTTTAAAAAAACCCACCACTTTAAAATAAAAGCTTCATTTCCCCCCACACCTTGAAAATAGATATTTGTCCTTTGAGCCCTCTCTAGTACCAACCAACCTGGTTGACACAGTGCACATGGCTATAGAGAGCTTGGCATCATGTTCTCATTATGCACCAAAATCTCCTTTTGAAAACAGTCAGTTTTGGTTGCATGAGGATTGCAAGATCTAATTGTTTGGCAGCTGAACCCAGATCTCCTGTACTGCAGAGCTGATAGGTCTGATTCTTAAAATGCCTAATCCTGACCTTAAATTTTGCAAGCTCAATTTTGCTGCTGAAAACAACTTACTTACACATTTGACTATCTGACCTCTGAGCACAAAAGTGTGCAGGCAAAAGTGGAGCTTGCATTTCCAAATTGGACCCCTTACATTTCCATTTTAAATTTCCTTTTTACTGAGACTTTTGCAAATCTTTTAAAATCTATGTTTCAGCTTCAACTGATGAGTGAAAGTGGAATAGATGGCACATTTAAGTTAACCATTTCAGGTAATTATGATGCTGCTCCTTTAATTCCTTTGTTCCAAAAGATGCTGGCTCACCTCTTTACTCCATAAGTTCAAGGTATCAGTCCTTCCAAAGTTTTCTCCTTGAGGAAGATTGAGGTCACAATTAGCGTTTGCCATTTGAAAACACACATTAAAACTTAATGCAGCTTGCAGACTGCTCTTTGCAGTTAACACAATGGGATAGCTTCTGATCTCTGTTTTATTGGCCTAACCCCAATGACTTCAGCAATGTTATTTCAGATTGACAGTGGTGTAACTGAGATCAGAATCCAGCCCATCTGTGCCTGTTCAGCCCAATTATGACACAACAGATTCAGATTTGTTTGTGCTTTGGTATTTGAGGTGAAATTGCTAGTGGTAGTGCACATAAAAACATGCAATATGCATGTGAAACCTAAGTAAAATCTTTATCATTATTTATATCTCATCACTAAGGGCTGGTCTCCACTACGGGGGGGGGGGGGATCGACTGCAGATACGCAACTTCAGCTATGTGAATCATGTAGCTGAAGTTTGCATATCTGCAGCCGACTTACCGTCTGTCCTCATGGCGGCGGCGGTCGGCGGCGCGCTCCCCCGTTGACTCCAGCTTGTGCCTCCCAGCAAGCTGGAGTTACGCAGTCGATGGGGGAGCCGCGAGCGATCGATTTCTCGCGTCCTCGTCAGACGCGAGAAATCGATCGCCAGAAGATCGATGGCTACCCGCTGATTTGGCGGGTAGTGAAGTCATACCCTAAGAGTCTGGTCCACTTCCCATAGAGGTCAATGACAAAACACTTCCTGGGCCAGACCCACAGCTGGTGTAAATGGATTTAGCTCCATTGATTTTAATACAGCTATGCCAATTTTTCATCAGCTGCAGCTCTATCCCTGTGACTTCAGGGGAGTTTTTCAAGGGAGAAAAAAGACCGAGCTAAGTCTTTAAAACTTGAGAAGAGCTGGCTTTGAAATGCATTCTGTCTTCTCCTTGCACAAATTCATTAATGCTATTATTGCTTTCAACAGCAAGCAACCCTAAACATTAAATATTTCCAAAAAAGTACGTACAACGATGGCTTATTGAAACTCTGACGTAACTCATTTAGTCAATATCAGGAGGCTGAATCTGCTCCCAATTTCATGACAATTATTTGACTTTGTTGCCGTGAGTCTGAATTTCCCAGCAAAGACCTTGAGTTACCGGCACACTGAAGCAGAGAGCAGAGTGTTAAGACAGCGTACAGCTCTTAACATGAAATATCAATTTCAAGGGAGAAAACAAAGTGAGGCTGACCATGACCGAGCAATATGCTCCTGCGTTAATCACTGTAAACTCTTTTAAAGTCAATTAATTTGAACCTTTGCAATGTGTAATCACTAAGAAGAAACCAATTTGTTTCACATTTTTGTTTTGAGGTTCAGCAGGAAGATAATTCTTAAAAGAAAGTAAACCATGCATTAACATTTGGGGGGTGGATGTAACACCGCATGAGTCAGATCCTGGCATTTCACTGGCCTACATTGGAAGCCATGCAGAACCATCACACCACACTGGCAATTCAATGAGGGATTATGCCTCAAGGAGTCACACTCACAACCTTTTCCCTAGCTCTCTGATGCACAGTGGAATATGCATCCTTGGGATGTCAGTCTTCTCCGCTTTCTGCCCCAACCCAGTTTCACAGGGTGATGAGGTAAAGTGTCTCCCTCTGAAGCGGATTGTGGCACCAGGGCGCAGCGAAGAGAGCTCCTCTCAATAAAGGGACCGCAATTGTTCCAAGACGGAAGGGTAGGGGGAGGATTGAATGCCCCTTGTATGTTCCCAGGACCCCACATAAATGACCCTGAGATCAGACATCCCTATATCTACAGTACTGCTATAACATTCATGTATAATTGAACTAGTTTGTTTTTAGTTATGTAGAGTTGTTTGTTAAATCTTCTCTTACTTTTTTCTCTCAAATAATCCTTTTCCTAAAATTATCAAATCACTGAGCATTAATCTTTTTTAACTCAGGATTTTATAAAGCTGGCCTGCAGTTAATTCTAGTATTGATAAGAGATCACTGTACTGCAAGTGAAATGCTCCATATCATGCTTCCTTTAGAATTTTTCTCTTCACCATGTTGGTTTTAGCACAAATTGTTAACTACTCTTAGCTGCTCTCCATGTTTCCCTTTCTATTTGGTGGAGTGGCCTTGATTGTAAAAAATGCTGAAAAGTGGATACTTAGCTGCAAATGATACTGGTTCTAATTATTCCACACTGATTGAACTTCTGTTCATGTTATAAATTGAACAGACAGGGAAACTAAAATAGCAGTTGAATTTTTCTGGTGTGAATTTAATGTGTAATTCAACACCTATTGATAGAACCGGGATCTTCCTATTGATTTAAATGAAAGTTGGATTGAACCTTCAGATAGCTCTTTTCTCCCAAGTTCTCTAAAAGCTACTGTTTGTAAGCATTAAGAATGGAAATTCAATTCAATTGTTAGCTATTTATCAGAAATAGGGAGTGAAATCTCAAGTATGTCATTAAAGATGGAGGGGATAATGAATACAAGGTATGATTCCTGTACCAAAAGTGAATATGAAATGTACTTTGTGAATAAACTAGAAATACAGAAGTGCATATAAAATCAGTGCCAGAATAATACTAGACACAAATCCAATCAGTTATCAGGGTATATATTAAATGTAAGTAATCCAGGCACAGATCAGTGCTCTTAATACTCAACTTTAAATCTCTTTCTAGGAGCTCGAGCTGCATAAACAGCTGTTGGCCTACACAAAATTCTCTGGTTTTGTTACAATAGAAACTCACTGTCGTCTTCATAATCCCATTTGACAGTCAAGTTGTCGCTCTGCTTCATTAGACTGAGAGACCAAAAAAAAAAAAAGGGGGTGTACAGTTTCTTAGTGAAATGTTCATATGTCCGTGACATGGTTCAGTTCCAGAGACCTCCTTGGGAATGTCAGTTGATGTATTGAGATTACTCTGAGCCCATATTCCCTGCTGTCTTGGGACTCCAAAACCCTGCCTTGTTGAGCCAGACACACTAGCCTGCTGCAACACAGACTCGGGATCTGGGCTACGCCCCCAAAGCTGCAGACTTTAGCCAAAAACAGCTTAGCAGGTCACCTATCTCCAGCACCCAGACACCTAGTTCTCAATGTGATCCAAACCCCAGATCAATCTGTTTTACTTTGTATAAAGCTTATATAGGGTCAACTCATAAATTGTCTGTCGTCTATATGATGGTTGGGCAAACCTTTTGGCCTGAGGGCCACATCAGGGTTTGAAACTGTATGGAGGGCCAGCCTAACACTTCTCACCCACTGACTACCTTCCTCAGAGCCATTGACTCATTCAACGCCTCCTGCTCCTTGTCTCCTGATTGCCCCCTCCGAGACCCCCCTCACCATAACTGCCCCCAGGACCCCACTCCCTACCCAACCAGCCCTGCTTCCCGTCCCCTGATAGCCCTGCCCCCTATCCACATCCCACAGACTAGAGTCCTTCTTGGTCTGGCCCCAATACTTTCCCCTGGTACAGTCCCTGTTAATTCCAGCAGACATTTTAGGTGTTAAGCGGGTTTTTTTTCATGACTAGCCAGTTTTGTTCTGCTTCACCCGCTTTTATAGCTTTGGCACAAGGCAGAATTTTTTTGTCTCTCTGGGTCTCCACCCTTCCTTCTAAATGGAAAAGTAGCAGATTTAAGGTGGATTTCCATATTAGGTGACATGGTGACATGTCACTGTAAGACCCTCTAGTCCAGCGGTTCTCAAACTTTGTGAGACTGCAACCTCTTTTCCGGATCCGTCGGCGCAGCGCGATCCCTCCTGTCCCCGCCGGGGATGGGCTGCCGGCTGCGCCCCAACCCCACCGCGGGTGGGCGGGCAGGTGGGCGGCTGCGCCCCGGCCCTGCCACGGGCAGGCGGCTGCGCCCCGACCCCCCGGCCCCGCCGCGGGTGGGCGGGCGGCTGCACCCTGGCCCCCAGTCCCCGCCGCAAGTTGCGGCGGCAGGAGCTCTTGACCCCCTGGGGAGCGCTCGGCAACCCCCTGGGGGGTTGCGACCCCCAGTTTGAGAAACCCTGCTCTAGTCCTCATTCCCCATGGTCTGGCCCACATGTACACAGAAAGGTTTTCAAGCAATTAAGGCCATTTATAACTGATTGTTTCTGAAGCACCCTTAATGGCCTCCATTTACTATGTTTACATCAGTGATCAAGTTTATATCTTATTCTTCTAACTCCCGATGTAGAAATAGATGAACACATTTATTAGATCACAAGCTTTCTAATGAAGTCCTGTGGCACCTTAAAGACTAACTATAAAGTTTTGAAGCATGAGCTTTCGTGGGCTAATACCCACTTCGTCGGATGCAAGCACTTCCACTGCTTGCATCCGACGAAGTGGGTATTAGCCCATGAAAGCTCATGCTTCAAAACTTTATAGTTAGTCTTTAAGGTGCCACAGGACTTTGTTACCTCTGCTATTCCAGACTAACACGGCTACCTCTCTGAAGCTTTCTAATGACACCATACAAGGGTTATTTAGCATAAAGCATATTCCAGTTATGTCATATTCATAAGAATATTTCCATAAAGCATATGGAGTGAAATGTTATACCCCTCTCTGCCTCCTCCTCTTCCCCAATACATGGTGAGAGCTAGTGAGGATATCATTGAAACAAGCGAGTTGAAGCTTGAGTTGAGAAGCTTGACAGGAGTACACAGACCAAGGGAATAGGGGAAAGGAGATGAATGAGGGACTAGGTTAGTTTTGGCAGCATCAGTCCTGCTACACTGGCGTAGGAGTTCTGTGCTAGTACCAGTTAGAACTGCTAGTATGCAGTTAATGGTAATGATATTTGCCTTAAAAATGGGATAGCACAAATGAGGAACAGTACCCAGAACCATCTAATCTTTTGGGAGTTCAGTTTGAGAGAGAGTTCACTATCTTTCTCTCTCAAACAATAGTAATGAGAAACAGAGCCTTGAGGTTTAAGACTATCCTTCGATAAAGCTCTTTAGATTGTATTTTAGGAACAGTGGGGTGACATGATATTTTTACAGGCAGTCTGAGTCTTTTAATAGCAACAATATTTAGCATTTACATCTTATTCTACATTAGCAATGTGCTGCGTAGACATTAACTGAGACAGCATTGTATCATTGAGGGCTGAAGCTTAGCTTACCATTCCCAATGGGAAATTCTTTGTTAAACTGGAGAAGATGGAAATTAGTGAGAATCAAAAGGAACTGGTTAAAGAGGAAACTACAAATAGATCATGCTGATCATGCATGTCAGGCTGGAGGGAGGTTACTAGTCAAATTCCTCAGGAATCAGCCTTTGTACCAATCTTATTTAACATTTTCGGACCTTGAAATAAAAAAAAATGGGAGTGTGCTAATAAAATTTGTGTATGGCACAAAGCTGGAGGTATTGCTGTTATGCAAGAGGACAGGAAAATCATGCACGAAGATTTGGCCAACCTTGAAAACTGGAGTAATAGAAATAGAATGAAATTCAATAATGTAAAGTGCAATGTCCTTCAGTTAGGGACTAACAATAAGAATTTCTGTTATAACTTAGGGATGTATCAATTGGAATCAATAGAGGGTGTATTTGGTCAATCATAGAATGAATAAGAACTTCCAGTATGATATGGCCGTGAAAAAGTCTAATGTAAGCCAAGGATGCATCAGGCAAAGTATTTCCACTAGAGATAGGTTATGTTATTACCATTATCTGGAATACTTGTGTGCAATTCTGGTCTCCCATGTTTAAGAAAGATTCATTCAAACTGGAACAGATGCAGAGAATGGCAACTACCTTCATCAGAGGAATGGAGAACCTAGGCTAAACAAGCAAAGCTCCTTAACAAAATGAAGGCTGAGACAAGATATAATTGCTCTCTATAAATACCTCAGAGGGATAAACACCAAGGAGAGACAGGAGTTCTTTAAGTTAAGGAACATTATTAAATGAACAGGGTAAAAGGACAAATGCCTATAAACTGGCCATCAGTAGGTTTAGGATTGAAGTTAGCACAGGTTTCTAACCATTGGAAGAGTGATGTTCTGGTCCAACCTTCCCAGGGCGACAGTAGGGGAAAAAAAACCCAAACAACTAGCTTGTTTTAAGCTTGATAAGTTTACAGAGAGGATGGAATAATGAGGTCTCTTACAATGGCATATGGCCCATCTGCAACTGCTATTAGGGAATGTCTCCAATGGGATGCTACATGGGGAGGGCTCTGAACTATGACAGGCAATTCTTTCCAAGTCTCTGTCAGTTGGGTCTTGCCAACATACTCAGGGTCTAACTGATTATTACATATGGGGTTGAAAAGGAATTTTCCTTCCAGTCAGATTGGCAGAGAACCTTTTTTGTTTTTTGCCTTCCTCTTCAGCATGCTGGTTTAAACTACAGTAAACGGTGGATTCTCTGTAACTTGAAGTCCTTAAATCAACATTTGAGGACTTCCTTAACTCAGTGAGAGGTTATGGGGCTATTTCATGTTGAGGTGAGTGAATTTCTATGGTTTGAGATGTTCAGGAGATCAGACTAGATGACCCTGATAATCTGTTCTGGCCTTAAAGTCTATGAGTCTATCTTCATCTGAAAGTGCCAGAACATTTTCCACATATTTAACAGAAATTTTCATTTATAATAAAAAAGTAACATTTATACAGAAGTTTACAAATATTAGGTGATCAGTCCTTGAGTGATCACTGTGAAGATAGTGAGATGGAGAAGTTTAAGATGAAAAATTGAATGCTTTTAAATATGTGCTTATAGTTAAACACACACAAGTAGTCACATTTAATTTAATGAGACCAATTACATACTTCAATTTAAAATATTTTAAGTGATTTGCTAGTTTGAGGCCATATACCATGGAAACAGTTTGTAAAAAATTAGTTTCCCATTCTCTGTTCTCAACTCAGACCACACCCAGACATTCTTTCTGCCTTCAAATGTGAAATTCTTGGAATTCTTGGGGTGATATTGCCATATAAGATTAGGGCAGAACCCTTATTTTGACAACATATGCACAACATATAAGGTGAAATTTTGATCAAGACAATGGAGCAGAAAGTTAACCTTGCAAAAAGTGCAACTGCACACAAGGTAGTGAGCCTAGGGCCATCTGCAAATGCTCATGCACAGTTATGCACCTAGATTGTGTGAGCAATTGCTGCTATATTACGCATACAGATTGGGTATTTGCATTTACACTTGTGGTAACTTTTTTGGCACAGTAGCCAACCAATTGTGGATAGAAGTGCTTCTGACTTTCTGATTAATGTGGCCTTAACCTCCATACACATTAGAAAATCAGTCAAGACTTTGATTTCTTTTTATAAAGATTTTATTTTCAAGACCTACCTCCACATAGAAAACTGTGTGGAACTTGTTTATTCTTCCTCAGAAATACAAAACTCTGAGAGAATACCCCTAACATTTGAATGTCATTTAGACAATGTGGTTAATCACGATCATTAAGCCACCCCCCTAACAGTGAAAAGAATGGACTAGATCTGAGCAAAGGATTAAGAAGAGTTTACTCAAAAAAATTTAGCCCTCCTCCTGTTTATAAATTGTCCATGGACAAACTGCATTTCTTTTATGATTTTGTTTGGTATAAATTGTTCATTGGATTTTTTTGGTCAGTAAATGGCAGCTGATGGATTGCTTGTGAATTGTGATAAATGTGAATATCTCCTTTCTTATACAATAATTGCAATTCACTAGTCAAACTGTGTGATTGGTTGTCTTAGTGGTTTGTCTTATAGTCTTTCCTCCCAAAATGTGTCTGCCTGTGAATAAACAGGGTGAAAACTATAAAGTTTTTTTTTTTTTTTATGCCAGTGCATCTTGGCGGTCATGGGGAGTAATACAGAATCACCAGTCATTTTTAACTATGCTTGTTTCTCCATTAAGCACAAGCTGGCCATGTTCCTGAGTATGATGTCCCACCACCTAGTTGGTGGGCGACCTCTTGGTTAGACTGACTTTTATTGTGCTTGAATTATTTTCTTTGGCAGCCTGTCAGCTTCATCCATTTTTGAATGGAAAAAAGGAGGGGGGAAAGAAAGAAAGTAGCTTCCCCACCACTGCTCCCCAATATAGATATAAAGTATGCTTCAAACCCATCTTTGAAGTTGTAGGTGGATTCCACAAAGAGCTTGCTGATGTTTATGCCACAGAGGGTCTTCAAAAGCTTCATTGACAAAGGTAGCTCATCCCTGTCTAAATATAGACAATCTTAACAGCATCCTTCCAAAGAGTTAAAGAGAGAAAATATATATTGTTTGAGGCTATAGAGTATGACCCTCTCCCGCATCCCTCTTTGTCAGGAAACTAGATATTTTAAAAACAAGTGGGAACAGCTTGTCAGCCAGGGCATCTTTTGGCAAGACTGACTGTCAGCTCCCCAAAATTGCTTCTGCTGGAGCAAAACACCATTTTTTAAAACTTCTGTGTCAAATGTCAGCAGAGCAGGTTTTTAGCATCAGCTCTACTTCCTAATAGCTCTCTGTGGGAAGTTCCTGTACATCATCACCAAAATACTTGCATGGCTTGGTATACTTTTCTGCTGAATAATTCTGTGAGTGGAAGCCAGATCAGTAAATCTCCGCAGGTTTCACAGCATTTTTTCAGAGCAGACTAAGTACCTGACGTTCCCTTAATTCTCAGTACCCTTGCATCTTCCAATATTTAAATGAAGAGATGATGACAAATCAAGCAGATTAATTAAATGGCTCATCTCCAGGGAAGCCTTAATTTCTATGTGAATTTTTAGAGCTTTTCTGGCTTGGAGTTGATTCATTTTCAATTGGATGAAGAATTTACTAGTTAAGCAAGCAAATGACTAATAGCATGGCAGAAAGTGGGCAGTTCTTTGTCAACTAGTTCAGGTGCTCAGATACTATGGTGGGTGGATACAGTATGAAAACCCAGTTTGGATTGAATAGCATGGTCCTGAACAGAAATTGACAGATGTGCAGAGTTTGCTTAAAAATGCATAATGGTTCTGAGATGTGGACAAACCCCTAGTCTAGAATGTAGACTGTAGCCTTCAGGTTCTCTTCTTTTGTGGACTTGAATCTAGATCATCAGAGATGAAAGATGAATGTATTTAGTAAACATGCAATCTGGTATCTACTGGGATCATCTTGTTAAGATGTATCAGAATGAGACTTGACTTTAAGTTTATCTTAATTAATGTGAGGGTGCTATTTATTTACATCCAAGCTTATTTGTCCCTCAATCTAATGTGAATAAGGTGTTTGCTTCAATAGCTCTAGGCTCTTTGCATACATTTAGGTTAAAGTAAACTAAAATATGTTTCCCTTTAAAATGTTTTTTTTACAATTTCTCATTTCAATGCCTTCATAAATCAAGGAAACTGTATGTAATGTTAACATTTTAATTGCTAGTTATTTTCTAAATATTGCCAGTGTTAAATTGCATAGCTCCACAATCCAGTTTTCTCTTAAACATGCTAGCATGAATAAATAGCTCAAAAGGAAATTCTTTTATTACCCTACATCAGGTGAAATGTGAATCTCAGCATTGACTTTTATATAAATATTATCACATAAAGAAGTCAGTGGTGTAATATGTTGTCTTCTTTAAAAAATACTTAATCTTCACTAGACTGAAAAAGAAATTTGTACAAGACACTTCTCTTGCTCCTCGCACCACTTATGGTCCAAGGGGAAAATGGTGTTGAAGGCAAAGAAAGCAATAAGAGCTGTGTGAGAGAAGGGAAATGTATCTTTCTGTGAAAGCCATGTGATAAATTGCAAAGAAGTGATAAATTGCATTAATTGTGCACCTTTGGCCACGTCAGCCGGACTCTGCTCATGAATCCAGATCTGCTGGAGCTACATCTTGTATTACAAATCTCTGAGCAGCTTTAAATACCTGCCATTATTATATATATATTTTTAAAGAAAGACCCAGGGAGGGCGGAAGCACAAGAGAGATACTTCCTTCACTATGACACACAACTGTTGATTATGGCCCAAATATGACTGGGTGGGGAGTGGTGCAGAGCAGTGCTTACTCATGCACTATTGGCAGGATACACTTCTGACATCTCATATGTAATGAACCCTGGAAACAGGAGCTTTGCATACCATTAAAAGGGAAAAGCCACACTTTTCCAATAGGATGACTTTTGTTTTTCTAACGATAGGAGGGTCCAAAATATTAGCCCTTAAAACTGAAGTACTGTGTGTTTTAGTTTTTTTTTATTTTATTTTTTTGGAGTTGTTTATGGTTTCTCCTGAGCCTTATAAAGTTGAACTTGGTAGCAAATGCAGTTGGTCCTATGTGGGGAAGGAATACAAAAATAACAACTACTAGATATTTTAAAAACTCTAACCCATGTATATTAAAAAAAATCTCATACCTGTGGCATATACACACATATCTAATGGCATGGTGTGGTATGCAGATTATATGGACATTTGTTAGGGAAGATATGCATAACTCACTCATGGCTTCACCCTACCTTATGGCCTCAAAGGACCCTGAAGTTACAATACAACAGCCTGAAAGTGTTGTGAGTTGGATTTGTTAAAAGTAAGTGTGATGAAATAGTCTGCCGCCTTACGGAGAATGGTGCCTGGAATCAGCCTGGTATTCTGGAATTCATTGCCCTTTAAGATTCCAGCAGATCTGTTATATTCAAGGATTTAGGAGATATTCACAGAGACTAAGCTGCCCTGGGAATAAGTAGTACTTGGAAAGAAATCCTCTTACTGTTTCCTTAAGTGTTCAGGACCAAGAAGTGTTCAGACAAGCTTACCTAGGTAACTGAGATGAGCTTTCAGAAGACGACCAGCACACATGCCGCCTCCTACCTCATAGTAGGAGAAACACCAGTAGGCGAAGGCTGGCCTGCTGAACCTTCTGAGCCTGAAGAATAATTGGTGAAAAAGAAGTCAGTTGACAGAAGTTGGCTAAGGCCCTACAGCTGGCCTAAGTTCCACCCCAAGCTCCAAGGAGAAGAGCTGGGGGACTTATAATCACATGCTGACTCTCATAAATTTATCGCCAGTCGTGATTTCTAAGTAAAATTTAACCCTCATTCATGATCGAACTTTTGAATGTCAGGATTTTATTTTTTTTGATCCATAACTGAAAAAAAATCCCTGACATTTGAGAGTTCTATCCTGAGATCATGAATGAGGCCTACTTTTATTTGGAAATCGCTGTCAGTTCCATTTGGCTGGTGGTCTAGCTGTCAGCCTCGGCTGTCTCTTCTTTCTGGGCTGAAAGTGGGAGCCCCTCTTCTTGAGCTCTAGCTGCCAGCCCTGAGTCGCTGGACTCCAGCTGTCAGCCTTAGAAGGGAGAGACCGAAGCCCAGTGGCACCCTCCCCCCCCAAGCCTTTGTGGGTGAAGAATCCTAAAAGGAGCAGAGGTGAGGCTAGGAGGGTTTAATTGTGGCCTTCGGGCTGCAAGGGGGCTGAAATGAGGCGGGTGGGGCCTGATGGGATGGAGGTATTGACTATGGGTTCTGAATAGACAGGGTGAGTACTGGGGGTGCGAACTGAGGTCGGTGGTGGTCGGGGGACTGAACTGGGGGGGGGGGGGTTGCTGAATTGAGGCAAGGTTGGTTGGGGACAGAACTGATGGGGGACTGGCGGACATGATTAATTTCTGGAAAGGAGACTGACCTATGGGGGAGGTGAGAACTCCAGCAACAGGGGCCAAAATCACCTTATCCAGTACACATGGGAGAGTGGTCAACACTAATTGTCATTTCCTCATATCCTGGGGATGGGCAGGGGGAATTCAAAAATCAAGAGACTGACCTAAAAAAACCCATTATATATATATATATATATATATATATATATATATATATATATATATATATATATATATATATATATATATAAAAAGAAATATCTCCTGATTTGTGCGGGTCTGACTCATGATTTCTGATCTCTTGAAGATGACAATACTTTTTAACCAGTGGAGACAGCATCTACCAAGAAATTATGTTGTATCTTTAGCTTAGTGTTAAGTTGTTGTCTTGTGTGACCTTGTGGTGGTGTATCTGATCCAGGGAATCAGCAGAAAATTCAGTCCTAATTATGTGTTCTGGACTTCTAGTAAATTCCTATGATTCCATGAGCGAATATTCAAGACTCTTTTCTTCAGGAGAGACACAGGGACTATGTAGATAATGGTCCACAGCTTCAAGGAGGAGAGCTCGTGTCTTGATCGACTGATTGTTTTGAAGCGCAACTTCATCTCCATGAAATACAATCTCAGCTCCAGTTATGGAGTTGTGGGGGTAAGGGGACTTCTTGAAAAGGAACAAGAAAAATCTACCAGAGAATCCTAGACACAGTTACATGGATTCAGAATGGATATGTATTTGAATGATGAAAGATGTGAGTTGTTCTCTGTAGAGTTAATTAACTCAACCCTGGCGAAGAGGTTATGTACTTTGAATTAATCTGACCTGGGTGATTGACTGAGTGGGTAAAGTGAGCAGCACATTTACAGGGCCAGGATGGGCCACAAGTGGGTGCTCTGAAGATAGCTGTCCCATGATACTAGGAGTAACATCTTAACATCATACTAGGGTTTAGAGGAGAAATCTTGAAGGGGGAATTAGGGAAAAATACCTAATCCTAATACTCAAATTGGATCTGCATGAGTTGACACACACATGAGCAAAGTCCCGTAGACTTCAAATGCACATGTAAATGGCATGTCCAAATTCACACACCCTTTCTGAAAACCTGGCCCTTAACATTAGAGACTTAAGAGATTTCTAGAATCCATCCACTGATGAACATATTCTCTGTATATTATATTAATCATAATACATGTCAGTATTTGTAGTCAGTTGGGGAGATATTCCCCCCTGCATCTGATGGAATATCTGAGCTGTATAAAGTGGGTTTGGGAGAATGATCCCCATCACAAGGGAGAAGTAGAGGCATATGTACTTTTTGGCATGGAGTGTTTTCTCCTCCCCTCATTGAGACGGATAGTAATTCTCAAATGGAGGTCCATGGCATAAAGAAATCTCTACTCCACTGAGTTCTTTTATCTTGCTCTGTATACTGTGTTTGGGCACTATTTATGTAGCACTTCTAAATGATTTCCCTTGATGGTTGTTCTGTAAACAAATGTCTTTACTGAGCTTAACCTCAGGTTAGTGAGAGGGTAAAAGGTGATGGAAATTTTGAAGCATCACCAGAACTAGATGTTTGCTGACCTGTGTTTTAATAAACAAATCAAAGTCTCCAGTATATGAGAAACAGTGGCAGCTGCAAGATATTGGTACCATAGGGTCAGGGTTGAATCTTGCTTATCCCATTCAGTGTTCAGTCCCTGGTAGTTTACTGTTACAAAGTCATTCCAAGTCCCTGAGACTTTTTTTCCTTCACCAGGGGATAAATACCCTGAGAATATTATCCTTGATTAACATTCTGACATGCTTCTGTTTAAAATTATTGGCCTGGATAGCAGCCCTTACAATATAAAGTGATAACCTCAAATGTGTTGACTCACCAGCCGCACAAGCATTATACAATATTATGTGTCTTACACTGATTAAAATTGGTCCCATCTAAACAAATTAAGGGGCCTGATCTCTCATCCGTAATTCATGCGGTAATTCTCATTAGTGTTAATAGAAGGCATGTGTATACAAGGATGGGAGAACAGACCTCTCTGAGATGTTGACTGTTCTGTTGTAGTTTGGTTTATTTCCAACAATGGCAACAAAACATTCCTTGTTAAGTGTTTTATCAATTTAGAGAAAGATCAAAAGAGAGAAGGGTCAATATTGTAATATTTCTCTGCCTTACTGTAGTAAATAGATAAGTAGAATATAAATCCTATTTCTATTGAACTAGAAGGCTAGTAACACATTTTAGTTGAAATTGGCTTTTTATGGTGTCCACTAATGAATTCAGATTTATTTTCCTGTGTCTAGTGGAAGAAAAAAATAAAACACCCAAGACTGAATGCTAGTCAGTTTTATACTTTCAAGAGATTGAAAACATTGTTTTATATTGAATCTCTTAATGTCATCTTTATAATTTTACAAACTATAAATACCCATTTGCTGTGTTTGAGCATGTGTCTGTACTATAGCTAATCAACTGGAATGCCGTGATTTTTAGGTACTTGAAATTCAATTAAATGTTCTTAGAACACAATCTGTCAAAACATTTTAAGTATTTGTATAAAACTATAAAAATAGTGTGGTGCATCTGATATCAGACAGTGTGGGCTCCACTAGGGTTCCTAACAGCCTGAGCTGTGCTGGGAGAAGGAAGGAAGTACATCACACAAGCAGTAGTACCATGGGGAATATGTTTTTACAAATACTGTGCTTCTGAAAAGCATAACTTATTCCAGGGACTAGGAGATCATTGTGGGAGAGGTCTCCTGATCATGTAAATTGTTGGCTGCACTGGGAAGAATATTGGCTGCATTCTGACATACAGCGGGAGCAGGATTGTGGCAGTAATGTCACCCCTCTGACAGCACAGGTATTTCTCCCTTGCACTATGGATTGCTGGGAGTCAGGTTATCTTGGGACCTCACTTTTCCCCTGAACCCACAGAAGGGAAGGAATAATTTTCCCCTGAAAATCTATTATATTGGAAAACCTGGTTTAAAACTTATTTGGAGATACATTTATGTATTGTCCATAGGTAGTATCTGGTGTAGCTGTTCCCTTTCCAGTCGTTTTTGGACTAAAATGTTTAGTTTTGCTCTATGGCCTTGGTGTTACCCATTTTCAAAAAACTTGAACTCACATCAAATTTACAGTTCTAGTAAAGGTTAAAAAAACTCTCTCCTCCCCCCCCCCCAACAGTCTGAATTTATTTTGATCCTTTTGACTTATAATAGATTTTTGGACTCTTCTGAAAGTGATTTATTTTCATGGATTTCTTGGACTGCAGTGGAAATGTTTTGTTTATATTTTTTTTAAATTACATTATTCTATACCTGTGTAACATCTACTAGTACAGAGTTTTCCTCTGTTTTTACCATATGACTGCCTTGAGTTTATTGAGTCAAACCATTGAAAAACAGTTTTGATGATTTTTCTTTTTGACCAGCCCTAATATTAACTTCCAAAAAAGCTTTTAATATACTTATTGTATATACTTGATCATAAGCTGGTTTGTTTATAAACTGATCCCCCACCCCAAGATGGATAAGTAAAAATGGGAATTTTTTATGACTTATTCATAAACTGACCCTATAATTCAGGGATCATCAAACTTTGGCTCCTGGGAAATCAAGATAAGCAGCTGGTGGGCCCAGATGGTTTGTTTACCTTGAGCATCCATCGGAATGGAGGTAAACCTAAGTAAACAAAGTGTCCCAGTCCGCCAACTGCTTACCCTAACACGCCGGGACAGCAACTGGTGGGGAAATTTTTGTGGGGGGAGAAGCTCAGAGTCAGGGAAGTAACTCCTGTGACCACCCCCACATGACTCCTCCCATAGCCTGGGACCCCTACACTTTCCCTCATCCCATCCCATCTCACCTTAGCTGGGGAGGGCCAGACCGGCAGCATGCTCTGGTGGGATGGGCTGTGTGACACAGCCACAGCGTGCTCCAGCAGGCCAGACCGGGTGTCGTGGCTGCGACCTACCAACTCTGAAGCTACAGCTGCCTCGGAGGCTGGGAGGAAAGCAGCGCAGCCAAAAGCAGAGAGACTCTGGTCCCACCTCTTCCCTTATGGCTTTGTGGGCTGTGCTGACTTTCCTTTCTCCTCTGTTGTGAGAAGGGGCTGTGTCCAATCTCTCCCCCTCTCTATACTCATTCATAAGTCACCCCCCCCCCTTCTCTGACGCTTCCCTTTTTTACTAAAAAAAAAATTGGCTTATGAACCAGTATATACATTGAGCTCATCGAGAGCTGCTGGATACCCAGCACTTTTTAAAATCCAGGTAATTTATTCAGGTAATAAATAAGAGTGTAGGATAGAGGTGGTAAAAAAAAAAAATCAGATACCTCATTTTTCATTGAAAATAGTTCTTCATGGGGAAAAATATTTTATTGAATTTACACCACACATAAAACAAAGAAAAAAATCCTGAAAAAATGTCAAATGCTTTCTTTTTCCAAATTTTTCCAAATTTTCACAAAACATTTTTTTTCTATCTGTCTTTTTACTAGCAGGAGTTTAGGCACATTCCGTTATATATTCCTTTTGAAATAATGTTATTGTTTTGTTCTTATAATTTTACTGCTAAGGCTGATTTATTTTTGATTAAGTAAATTTGTCTTTAAAAGTATCTTCTTTTCCATTATAATCTGAAGCCCAAAAGGCTTCATTTTTTAAATCTATTCTTTCCCTCCCCCGAGGGATGTAGGGACTGTTAGCAAAAAAATCTAAATTTTCTGGAATGGATAGGAGAACATTTCTCAGCCAGTTCTAGTTCTGTGCTTCCACTGACTGTACAGTAGACTCTTGATTATCTAGGTTTGGGTTAATCAGGATGTGGATTAACCAGGATGTCAAAAATAAAATAAAATGTGTAACTAGCAGGGCCAGCTCTGGCTTTTTCCTGCCCCAAAAATAAAAAACAAAACAACCCACCCCACCCCACCAGGGTACAAGGCAGCCAGTGAACCAACACCCGCTTCCTCCGGCGCAGGGTGGCTGGTGAACCAACCCCCCCCCCCCCATCTCCTATGGATGGTGATTATCTGGGATTTTATTAACCAAGATTGATTTTTTTTCCCCATTATCCTGGATAATCAAGAGTCTACTGTACTATGGCTAAAGTTCATGTCCATGTCCTACCATGAGTGGATCTAGGGACTACTTCAGAGAGTCTCCTGGTGGATATGAAGTCCTGACTGGGTTAGTATGTCAAACTCCTGTGGTCATATAAAAATATAATCGTCATTTGTATTGAAACCTTCTAAGATGATGTACTTTGGCAGTTTGTGTGCTGAGTTTGATAGTAGCTTTACTAGTTCTGATAAAAGGTAAGTGTAGGCTACTAGGATTCCCATGTGGGTCCTGGATTTGTATCTCATCTAAACTCATGCTGATGAATTTGCCTTTGGGGTGACGTATCTTCTGCATCTCTGGTTAGAGGATATATGGTGGCCCATTACATCTCCCTTACCTTCTTTGTCTTGTGGTCTAGCACATAATTTAAGAGTAACTTGTACAATACAGGACCATTCAAATCATCTGGATGGTGATGAAGCAATGAAGTTTCCTTACATTAACATTTAAGATTAGGCTTAGGAAAATACCAGTGTTGTTAGCAATCTTGCATTTGGTTCACAAATGGGATGAGAACAGAGACCTTAAATTGCAGATCTGGTCACTCAGCAGCTTCAGTATCAACCTTTTTCATTTAGATAGAAAGTAAACTGATGATGCTGTACTTAACCTGGCCAGCCGTGCAAACTAACATTGAAGTCTGAAGGTCAAGCTGTTTTCTTTCATGCACTATTGCCAGTAACACTATCCCACCTGAAGTGTATTATCAGTATAGTTAAGGTGTATGTCTGCACAGCATGAGGTAAAGAGTCTCTATCTGGAACATAGTTAATAGTTCTCTTGTTGCCTGAGCCAAAAAAGAATTCAGATCACTCTCCCATGGCTGTTTAAGTCTGCGTTGTCAGCTAGATATAGTGTAGGGCAGTGCTTCTCAATTATTTTCTGCCATGCCCCCCCTAGGAAGAAGAAAATATTTCGCGCCCCCCCCCCCCCCCGCACAGACACCCCAGGCTCAGATCGCTGCCCTGCGACCCCTGCCCCTCCTGTCAGGGCGCAGCGGGCGGCAGCGACGGCCCGTGGCTCCGCTCCCCTGCCCGGCCCGCCTACCGTCCCTCGCTCCCCTGCCCGGCCCGCCTACCTGGGCCGCCGTCCCTGCCTCGTCCGCCCACTGAGCCGCCGTCCCTGCCTCGTCCGCCCACTGAATCGCCGTCCCTCGCGCTCCCCGCCCCGCCCGGACACGCCCAGCGCCCCGCGGCACGCCGGGAAACAGAGTCCTGCCACCCGCAATGAACGGGCCCGGCGGGGAGCGCAGGGACTACCATTCCCGGCGTGCCACGCGCCGCAGCCGCCCACCGACTACGAGCCCCCCTTTACGAAACCTCGCGCCCCCCCTGGGGGGGCGCGCCCCACTATTTGAGAACCACTGGTGTAGGGAAAGTGTATTTTTCTCACTAAAGAAAACAGAGGTAGCTGTAAATTCACAGAGGGAGCATATCTATGCAGTGAGCAGGTATCTATTTTACATAGTCACTTTCTGACTGACATAGTCAAACATCAATTTTCACATTAAGATGGCTAAAGAGTCAGTGTCCCTTTCTTTTTTTAAAGGGGGGTGCACAGAAAGTGCATGTGGAATTCTTATTTACATAAACCATAGAGCACAATTTTCCTGTTAACTAAAGTCGACTAAGGAAGTTGGGTCAAAATATTTTATCTGGTTAATTGGTTAAGTGAAAGACCCATCAATAAACAGTTTTATACTTAAAAACTTAAGCAAAATGGAGCTTGTTAGGAGGTCCAGCACTTTGGATTGCTACTCACATGGTGAGGTGATCCGACATTGGGGAAGATATCTTTTTCTAATGAAAGTCAAAAGAATGTACATAAATAAAGCAGATGAGATTCACAGATTATTGATAGATGCATGGAGGCTGTGAGTTTCAAACTGGACCAGAGACCATTACATTGGCTAAATTAATCAGAAAATTGGAATGAAGCTGTTAAATATAGTGTGTCATGGTTCTGAAATATAACAAACAGCTCGAAGAGGTGAACCGATGTGATTGACTTTCTTTGTGAAAGAGGATGCTGAACCAATCAAAGCAAAAGGAGTAAATAGGGCATTTGCAGAATTATTTATGACCGAGACGGGAGACAAGGCACTTAGTTTTGTTGTGTGAACAAGAGATGTTCTGTGCATGAAAGTCTTCAGGCATGTGCAATGACTCATTCTGCCCTTTGGACATCTCAGGAGCATTTGATCTGATGAAACATATATGCCATGGTGCTATGTCAGCAGCTCATTACTCTGCCTACGTTAGGTCTACTCTACATTAAACTAGGTCCAGTCTTGTGCTAATGTATTCCTGGGGACTCTTGTGTAGCCAATTTATGTATATTTGGATGTGGGGCTACATCCAGGTTGTTTGGACTGTTTTAACAGATAGCAACAACACTAAAGAAGCGTGCAGGTTTGGTTTCTGCTGACTCCACCTGGGTGCAAAGCAAGCCACTATAGTTTGAGGATAGTGATTACAATTTTTTTCTGTAAAAATTAGTTATCATTGTACAGTTTATGGCACTTATTGCAACTCTGCCCTCAAACAATTACATACAAACAAATATTGAAGAAACCTGGTTTTGCCCACAAATTTGGGTCAGGCCAAATTGTGCAGGTATTGTAAATTGAGGAAAAGAATTCCAATTCACATCCAAATACTCAAAGAATATAACACAACCCAGCTAGCATTCTTATCTTTGAAGCTCAATAAAGCAAATGTGAACATTTTTCTAATTGACTACTACAAATTAGAAAGGAGAATTTAGCTTTCATGATTTTCCTTTAATAAAGAGAGAGGACAAACAAAGAAGGAGTGAGAGAGGTTTATGCAGGAGATCATACATTGATTTTTGAGGTACTGCACAAGATTTGCATTGTTCGGGGCTGGCTCATCTGAGTATTTATATTGGTACAAAGAAAATTTCTTCTATCAAGATGAGTTGCAGAATATTCTATAGTCATTCTTTTTAGTACTTGGCATTTCTGTTGGTAATAATGGAGAGGTGGGTGGAGGAGTAGAGTGGGTAGTGAAAGTAATGTGCTGGCAAAATTATTGATATTCATGGATTCAGATGGATATGTCATGGGAGGATATGTGATGTTTAATGCTGTTGGGCATGATACAGTAATGATGGACATATAGTTTGGTGTATAGAATTTCAATAGAATTAGTACTAAGATTATTTTGCAAGTTATTCCAACCCTGAATACTGAAGTGGGGAAGGATGGGGAATTTTCTCTAGACTCGAGCAGAGTTTCTCAATAGATGGGTTATGACCCAACAGTGAGATGCCAAAATGCTGTAAAGGATTGTGGGGTTGGCTGGGTTCAGCTCCTTGCTTCAGGCATTGCAACCTGTTGCTTGGGGCCACAGTGCCATTCAAGTTTGACCCAACCATCGTTCTACCATGATGATGGAGGCTAGCCAGGCCAAATTTAAGGAAGAGGTGTTTTGACCTTGTGCACTACTCTCACAAGTTTATTCTGGATGGTGCACCTCAAGGGGGCTGGGCCAAACCTGAATGGTGCTGCAACCCCTGAGGTACTAATGCCTGGAGTGGGAAGCCCAGCCAGCCATGCAAGGCAGGAGTCAGGATGATGATGCTTGGTGTATGTTTGCATTGGACACAGTAGGTTGCCATAGGATACACACAGTAAGGTGACCTGGAGGGTGGGGGTTGCTCCCCCTTACCTGCCCCTTCTTCCCACATGGGAAGACCAGCCTCCTTTTTCTGGTTGCAGATAACACATTCTCTGGTAAGTACCATCCCCCCAACGTACCTCCCTCCCCATAACCAGATAACACCCCATCTTCCATGTCTCCTGTCCTGCCACCAAGCTTCCATAGAATGGGTGCCCCAATGTAAACCTCTCCTATTGGAGGTGACTTTCCCTGTATCATACTGCCATTTGTTGACCTCCCCAGCCCTTCCCCATGGGCTGTGGGGGGGGGGGGGGGTTGAGTGTTTTTGGGAGATGATCTTGCTCACTGCCCTTCACAGATCTCTCTGCCCCATATCCTTCCCCTAGACTCCCATATTAGTCTGCCCCCAATTCCTTCTCCAGCATCCCCAGAATTTCCAGTCCTTCCTCCCTACTTGCACAGACGCACATTTCAATCTCCCTATTTCACTTTCAGGACCGCCAAATCTCCCCACCCCTTACCCTCTGTCCTCCATGGTCTGTGAGGTGGAGGGCTGTGTATTTTGGGGGGTGCTGGCTCATCATGCCTTCTCCCAGTTGTTGGGGGATTGTGCCCTATCTTAAACGCCAAGTTTCTTACCAAATCTCCCTCCCCTCTCCCTTCCAAGCCCCTGTACATGAGGGGGATTAGGTCTGGGGTGCGTCAAGGAAGTCTCTGGTTTGTGATAGGCCATCAAGTTTTACAAATGGATCCTGAGCTGAAAAAGGTTGTCATGTGAAATTTATCTTATTGGTTTAGATTCATATTCTTTGACACCATTCCCACTGCAGTCCAACATTTTAACCCCAATCCAGAAATCGGAGCCAACCCAGTGGATCCTTGTATGGAGCCACACTAACTTCATTCAGAGTCCATGCAGGTGTCAGGATCTGTTCATGCACACTTAACTGTAGGATTGTATCCTTTAATTTTAATACCATTTTGTAACTGAGGGAGTAAAGACATTCTATTTTTCTTACATATAGGTATCCACTTGCCCCTTAGTGATATTTGGTTAGACTAAACAAATCTTTGATCCCAAAGCAGACCTACTGCCAGGGGACAAATGGGAGTTTGGAAGGAATGCTGAGGCAAAGGGACTGTGACTCCCAGGTATCCAAACATAGCTGAGAAAACTGATTTTGTAATTTGAGTTCTCTGCTACTTGCACCATGGGGATGGGCTGAGTGGAATCATGGAAAGCAAATTCACATAAGTTCCTCTCATAGCCTTCCTATAGAATAATATGAATCTTTGCTGCTGACCCTGCAACTGACAGCATGTAAGTACACCTCATGACCAGCATGTAGTCAACCAGAGAATTTGGGCCCCAATTTTGCAAAACATGCATGCATATGCTCAACTTTACTAATCCCACAGTGCTGCTCATTGTAGTAAAGTTAAGCACATACATGCTTGCAATACTGAGGCCTTAGTTTGGTATGTAAAAATAACGTAATAAGCATTTGCAGTGTAAAAACTCTAACGCTCTATAGACTGACTACTTGGTGTAAGCAACCATTAAAACCATATTTAAATGGTGTTCCAAATGATAATCTGAACATTTCTAAAATAAATATTGATCAACAATGGAACTAAAATGATATTGCCTTTTTCTGGCATTATTTATCACAGAGTGTTTGTCAGAAGGACTTATTTTCTCTTTATGCAATAATTTACAGTGCACATACTGAATCCATATCCATTTGTGGTGACAAAAATTAAAAATAAACACTGCAAAATGGCTAATGACAATGGATCTTAAAAAAACTCTCTACTCTTCTACTGTTTCCTCCCCTATCTTTCCTGCCCACAAGTAATAAATGTTTGCTTAACTAAAATGCCTGTTTGAACAGGTATGTGTTGCACCATGTCTTAAATGGTCTCCCATTTGTTATGGCAATAATTATTAATGTGTAATAATATACACTCTATACATATGCTTTTAATTAATTTTAAACATTGTCTTTAATACACTAAATGGTGTATTAAACATGCAGTTTTCCATCCTATTGATGGAGCATTGAGATAATTCATTATGATGCCTTTTGTTGAGATGTTTCATGTTGAGGAGAATGGGGGCTGGGAAATACCTTAACCTGGCTATGCCATGACACAATTTGCATGGTGTTACGTAGTGCTATTTATATATTGTGATCCGCCTAAATACTGCTTCTTCCATTGGTATTATTCCATTAACTCTAAAATAGGTAGCCTGTCAATACAAATTTATCAGGAGCACTAAAATGGAAGGACAATCTTGTGTTGATGCACTGGACTAAGAGTTGAAATCTGTGCTCTATTCCTAACCCTACCACAGACTTCCTTGTGAGCTAGGGTAAATCACTTGGCCTATGTGGTATTGTTTTTTTTTAAATGACCCCTCATTTTGGATGCCTCAATTGAGATAGATGTTTAAAATTAGTCATCTAATATGAGATTCTACTTCTGAAAATCTGGGGCTAATTCTGTCTGCCTCAATTTCTCTGTCTGCCAAATGGGGATACAAATACTTCCCTATATCAGAAAGTTTCTGAGTACATTAATGTTTGAGAAATGATTTGACAGAAGGCACCATACAAATGCAAAGTATTATTAGCATAATATTGAGCACAGAATTTTGAAAGAGGTAATACAACAAACTGACAAAAAATCAGAAGGAATATTTTATTGAACTAGAAACAAGGCTCACAGTCTCTTGAATGGTGCAAAAATGGTTCTTTTTGGCATTTTATGGTAATAGGAGCTGATTAGTGATGGGATACACTCTGGAAGCAGTAAGTGAGCAACTAGTGCCTTTCCCTGAAAATTCTTTCTTCTTCAGTATCTTTGCTGTCAGAGAGGGACAGAACTACTATATCCCATAGATAGACATTTCCCTTAGGACATTTTTTTGTTCCACTATCTGAGTTTTGGCAACAATTTCAAAGACAGATTATTGTTTGTATGTTCTATTTTCAAGTTTATCCTGGCTTGGTAGACTTTTTATTTATTTATTTACTTTAACCAGGTGATTAAGTAAGAAAGTATCTCATGGCATTTCTTCACAATTCCTAATTGACTAAGCCTAGCACAAGCCATTTTGATTTTTTTCTCAGGATACTGTAAGAGGGAGGTTGGGGTTACATCAGAGAGTGAGCAGACCAGCCATATGGAAAGACACCAGGTAAATTAAGCTGGTCACATGTCCCCTTGAAGACAACACTGGATAGGAGCTATTGAGGGAGATGCTGATTAGAGGTTGTCGTGGAAGTAAGGTCTATCACAGGGCTTTTTAGTGGAAGGGAAGAAGGGGGGAGACTGTTTGCACTGCAAATTTTGGGAGAGTTTATTTCTAACGTCTATGTTCACACATTTATCTGAACCAAATTCCAAAACTGTTGATGTTTCCTCATTGGTATCTTTATTAGTATGAATAATACTGGGTTGCTATGTGTGCTTCTTATTTTGTTTTTAATGTCATTTTGTAATGCTGAGGCTGTGTTTACACATAGCTTTGTAATAGGGAGTCTGGTTTACTTCATACATTTCTATTTGGCTTTCCTACTGTAACAGTAGATTTGCACACCTCTATTTCATTCTATTGCCTTATCGAACCAAAGTCCAGGGAACAATAATTTTAAAGGATGAATATGTCTCATTTTGGGAACTGCAATTGAATAGTGGAAGATGGAAGTTGCAAAATGTTCCATAACCCTTTAGGTAAAAGTGTGTAACTAATCAGCTTTTTGGTTAGCAACTTTATCCAGAATGTGGAAGATCCAGATTCAATGTCCTCTTCTGCCTGATGTGGAGGAGAGATTTCACTTTGGGCACTCATATTTCAGGTGAGGGCCCTAACCCCTGGGAAATAGGGTGTTCTTGGTGTGACTTTCCCCCAAAATCTCTCAACAAGCCTCAGATAATTGGCACAGTTGGAGCTTGACGAAAATGATTGCCATTCCTCACTGAGAAACCGATAGTTCTTCATTTTGGATTGAGTTGGTCCATAGTGGCTGCAAGCTCTAGAAGTTCACTGACTCCCAGTGCAGGGGAGACCTGCTGAGCTCAGATGGCAGTTAGTCTTTAAAGGTAAAACAGTCTTGAGGCTCAGTCTTCCTTTCTTGGAACTGAAGCAGCCAGTCAGTGTCAAGCCCTCTGGCCAAGAAACAAAATAGCTCCTTCCCTTTAGCTGCAGGGAGCAACTACAAGGCTGCTTCTCCTCTGCCTGCTGTGACCCAACCCCCAGGAGTCACCTCTCTCCCACAAGAAATGTCCTTGCCTGGGCGGAACAGGCATGTCAGGGTGTTCCCAGCCATGTGTATGCTCTCAGAGCCCTGCATTTGGTTGCCTAGGTTATCCATCAGTATTCTGGTCTGGCCTCTACAGGTTGTTTGCGTGTGTCTGATGAAGGAGGCAACTCCAGTTTCAATTCCAAAGTCTTTGCCTCTGCACTGTGTCTGTGTGATCTGCTTTTCTCAAGCCGCCAACTGTCAATGGAGTTATATCCATATAAATCTTCTCTGCCATATGGAAATTATTTATCTGGCAGTGACCCTATGCTTGATATTGAATAATATTAAAAAAAGACAGTTATGCCTCAAAAACTTATGATTTAAAAGATACACAGAAGATAAGGGCACTGGGAAAATGAGAACCGTGCAAGTTTTTTTATTTTTTCCCCACCAAACTCCAGCATAATCTAAATTGATTTTTACAGACACTGTGGAAGACATGAGATTTTGGATGTTTTTGAACAAGGAGGGGTGGTGAAAGTGGTAAACTGGGGAATTAGGAAGATATTTCTAGCCATAGAGAAGCAAATTTGCTCCTCAGTCTGAGCTCTATTCGGAGGGCATCAGGGAGCTGGTTATGGCTCCCTGGCCCTCAAAGCCACCCTCCGCCCCAGTGATACTTATTGCTGCTGCCAGGCAGTTCTAAATTGCACCTCCACTTGGCCTCATGCCAGTGTAGGAAGGAAATAGTAGAGCAGAGCTCAGTCACACTCAGTCCTTGTCCCCAGTATCCCCTTTTCTCCAGGCAGGTGAGAGCACAGGCACAGATCTACTACAGGCTAAAAGTTAGACATATGCATAAGTATCTTGCCGAATCTTGCTTAGTGCAATGATTTATATTTGTTCAACATGTTCCTATTTTTCATAGTGCTCTTTATGTGACTTTCACTTTATTTATTCATTATTGTGGTCCCATACCACCGGGCCAAATATCCTTCATACCATACTTTTATTTAGTAGACGTGTGTATTTGAGGCACAGTTACATTAAGAATGGCCAGTTTGTTGTGATGTAGATCAAATCTAGGATTTCATTGGAAATCTAGAGGAAATTAAGTTTTGAATGACTTATGGCACTACCTGAAACTCCAAATAGTCCAGGAGGATTTCAAGTCATACTGTTCAAATGGCCATATAGTATACAAGTTTAAATGTAATCCCTTTTTAAATGACTTTGCTTTGTCAGAATGCAGAAGTTTTTAAGACAAAAGGCTTTCATTTATTTTTGATCTCCCTGCTTTAGAAAAGGCACTTAGGACTTCGGAGTAATGTTATTGCACTAACAAATCTAAAGCAGGAACCTCATTTTTAGTAAAGGGAGGGTAAGTAATTTGAGTGCAAGAGCCTAATGAAAGAAATCTACTTTTGGAGATCCTCAGATGGCAGGCACAAAAGTGCACAATATTTTTGTATATTACAGGTTGCAGTGCATATATTTCAAAAGCTCTTCTGTAAAGTAATCTATAAACCGTGTAGATTTTCGTATGTGCCTCTATTGTCCGATTGGTTATTATTGTGAAGTGTTCATGTCTTAAAATTTGCTGTGCATTAATAAAGCCTTCTCTGTCTCTCTGAAGGTCTTTGTTATGAGGTGCCAAAGTGGAGTGGGTGTTCCATCAGGATAGCATTCTCTGATAAGAGCTGATTCCCACTTGTTGTCAGCATTTTCTTATCAATAATGACAATCTCAGTACAGAACTATGTGTCAAGTAGGATTCAGTGATCTGTTGCTCTAGGGAACAATGAGTGACAGTTAGCTTTAGATTTTTAAGGCCAACTAGACCGTTTGTATACTCCTTGTGTGCAAATTGTATACCACCAGAAAGGGTAGAAGTGATGACACTAGCTGAAGCAAAGCATATTTCAAGCAACTGTTGAGAGGTCTATACAACTAGGGGTCGATTGAATGGGCAATCCGACAGTGTACCTCTTTTTCTTTTTATTAAGGCCTAAATGGACATTGACCATTAGGGTTTTGTGATTAAAGTTGTAGTGTTTAGTTTTCTGTAATTATTCAAAATTAATTTGCATTATAGCACGATCAAACTGCACAGCACTGGAAAAGAAGAAATCCTGTGTGGCTGAAAAGAAGTGTCAGCTCTCCGGTTGGCTAAAAGTATTGTGGAATTTGTAATATGGGCTAAATAGAATATTCAGCTTCAGCAGGTTAATTGAACAGAATCTGCTTCAGCAAGTACAGGGAATTAAATAAAATAACCCTTATGATCATGATTTGGATATCCCCATGCATATGTAATTTTCATCTCCTTCTAGCTGGCATAGATGTTCAATAGTTCTCCCTTTCAGGTTCCGTCTCATACTGCTATTCTCATTCCAGGTCTTCCTTTTCCTTTTCCTTTTGTTTGCTCTTTGCTGTTTGAGGGTCTTTTCCCCCTAAGGATTCAATATCTTTTAATGGAGCATTGTTACCTCTTTTCTAATAAGCACTAATTTTGGGGATGTAAATCCTGGCTCCATTGAAGCCAGGGGTAAAATTCCTACTGATTTAAGTAAGGTCAGGATTTCACCCATTGTGTTTAGCTTCTTAATACAAGTCACGGATATCAAAAGTTGAATATGACCATTTCTGCTCTAGTGTACTACTAGTACTATAGTGGTCACCATTATAGTTATAATTTTAACCAACAGTTAACATACTATTTTTTCCCCAAGTATAGGGGAAATCAGTGGTATCTCAGATGCTATTAGTCCGTGTCCATGGATAGGTTGTTCCTTCTAAGGCCTTTTTCCAGTTCCTTGCATACAACTCTCTTGAGTGACAGGACCGAGTTTCACCTTCTTTTGGGAATGGGACTCCAGGATCCAACCACTTTCTGACTGGGTTTCTGTGTTGTTCCCTCATGGTTGCCAACTGTGATAGCTAACAGGCCTAATAGGAAGAACTTCCCATTGGAAGCCTGTGGACAGTAACACTGCAGAGCCAAAGAAGCAGCTTGTTCAAACCAAAGTATGATTTGTTTTGCTAAATGGTTCACAGCACTCAGAGAAATGGATTTTAAACAACCAAGACCTATACATGTCTTGCCTACATTTGGCATTCCCCTCCATAGGCATGCCTTATAGGCCCCTAATCTCTTGGAGAGTAAGTTATGGCCTGCTTGTGGGAGACTCCTGGCTCTTAGTCAGTCTTTGACAGCTTGCAGCAGCCGACAACTTCTCCACTCTCTCTCTGTAGGGCAGGTTCTTTAACAGATTGGTGTCTTTGAATCTACAAATTCTCAGTCTTGTCAAAACAGCTGTTATGAGGTCTGGATCCAAGGAGTTGTCTCATCCCAGCTATAAACATGGTGGTTGTGTTTGCTAGGATGTGTCTCATCTAGGTCATTGTTAAATTTTTCCTGCTTGGTTCTTTTAACTTTTATTTTTAAATCTAAATCCACAGAAAGTAACCCATAACAAACCTATCAAAACATGCACAAAGCATAATACAGATACAGTAGTGGGGAGAACTCACATATATTATAAGCTTTGGAAAATATATTTTTTATTCATATTTGACCACAGTATATGATCCTGTGGGAGGTCTTGCAGGACCAATTTTGATCACTGCAAATCAAGTACCTTCACTTAGTTGCTCCACAAATGTACTATATTGTAGTAGCCAAAAATTTCATCCAGACTTTCAGCTGGAAATGCGTTACTGGAAAGTAAAACCTAGTGTGAGGCCCAACTGTATTGGGATACATGTCTCTATCAGGGATCCGTCTTCTCCTGTCGAGGAGTCGCATCCTTGCTGCTCAGCAAGAAAACTCCAGTGTAAGTAAAGACCCTTATGAGGAGATTGTATTCAAGAGATAAGACCTGGCTCTTCATTGCATCTTAGCCAGATGAGCTGCCACACTTCAGTATTGAACATACAGATGGACAGATGTGACCTGTTCTTAGGCTGGGTGAGGGCAAGAACATAAGGTGAGAGGTAGTTGGACTGAGACATAAGAACACATAGAAGATGCTGCTCCTAATATGATGTGTATTATTATTAGGGTAACCAGATGTCCCTATTAAAATCTGGACAATCCCAATTTTGGGTTTTTTTTCTCAAATAGGCTCCTGTTACTCCCTAATCTATGTCCCAGTTTTTCACACTTGCTGTCTGGTCACCCTAATTATTATACTACATTTATAGTTACCCAGATCAAACTTTTAGGTTGCATTTTCAATAAAGCATTGTAGCTACATCTGGCCAAAAATGCTTTCACAATTTTTTTTGGGGGGGGTGGCTTTTTGACTGAAAATGATAGTTTTTTGTTTTGTTTAGTTTTTAAGTAACTTTTTTCCAGTTTTTTCTTTTGTTTGCCAACTGTCCCACTGCCATGGGTGCCCCTCCCCCCCTTTTAACTACTTTCAGTGGAAGAAGGAAAGGATTTAAAACAAACAACCAAAAAACCAACAAAAAAAACTAAAGTATATATGGGACAGGAAGTGGGACTGGAAAATTCCACTACAAATGGGACTGAAAAATTCCACTAAAACATTGAAACAAAACAAAAATATTTTTTTCATTTGAAACTTTTTGTAGAAAATGTATATGTTTTCAACTAGCTGTGCCATTTACATTAGTATTCTGGCATAGTTTAAAGCCTTAAACCTCTTCACTGCTTCAGAAAATGTGAAAGCAGTCCAGCAGATGACATTTCATTTAAAAATTTTCAACTGCTTAAGACTTTACCCTTCTTACTGCCTGTGTTACATTTACCTCCACCTCCTTGTTACGTGTTGGGGGATCGACTAGCACAGGGAGTTGTGGAGTACAGACCTAAAGGTGTGGAAGAAGGTAGGTCAGTCTAATACAGAAAGAGACATGGAAATGGAGGGTAAAAGGACAGCACTCAGGAGACTGTATAGCTAGGTATATAGGATAAGCCAAATACTCAGGAAACTCCTTGAGCTGCAACTTTGAATTTCTTGGCTTTTGTCCAAGTCTGACTCTTAATGCAGTTTCAGCAGTTGGCAGTTGTTTCAGGTTGTCTGGTTTACAATCGCTTGACAAAATACAGATCTGACAAGGGACCCTTCCTGTATGTTAGAACATCGCCCTGCTTGTACATATGCGATCACACACACTTTAAAGAGCCTACTGTTTCCATGAGTGTTTGTAACAAACTCAGTTATGTTCTATAATTAAGATTATGGACTGACACAAAAGTGGATTATTTTAAGTGTCTATTTACGCCTTGAGGACATATCAACATTGTTCACTATAGGCAGCAGATTGAAAGAGAGCAGTTTTAGGGATGTGGTCTGTAATAGTGATTTCTTTAGAACCATGATATGGATCTTTATTACAAAGAGATATGAGAAGATGAGAGAGAGAGAGAGAAGCAGTACGGTTTGGTGAACTGAGAACTAGGAGACCCGAGGCCTGTTCCTGACTATGACACTGAGTTGTGTGTGCACTTGGGCAAGTCACTTCATCTCTAGGTGGCACTCTTTTCTCCTGCAGTCTTTTGTCTATTGTATCTATTTTTTTTTTAGATAATCTGGAAGAGTGTGCAGTCTCTTGCTGTGTTTGTAAAATGCCTCACAGGATGGGACACATGATGGGATTAGAGCTGGTTGGAAAATGGAGTCTCTTTCCCCATGGAAAATGTTGAATTTTTTTTTTTGGGGGGGGGGATATTGTGGCTGAAAAATGAAGTAATTTGAATCAGAAATACTGCTGCAGTGCCTCACATAAATTGCAATTTGAATGCCTTGTGTTCCCATTCTTCTCTATAGTCCGACTCCTTGATCAGACTACATCTCATGATGCACAATGGTTTTCTTTCTTGGTGAAGGTAGGTGGTGCATCAGGGCAATTGCACGGCTATGCTGCATCATGAGAGATAAAGTCTAGCCTGCGAGCCTAGTCCATAGAGGAGAGTGGGAGGATGGGTACTTCAAACATATGTCTCAGAGGAACATTAGAGATAATTCAGTATCTATTTTACTCTGGGGAATTTTTGCTACAAAATATCAGCTATACGCCCTCCCTTCCTCTCCCCCCCCCCCCATTGCTACACATTTTATCCATCTTCCCCCAAAGTTGTGTGCCTCAGAGCAAGCATCTTGTGTAAATCCTTGTCTAGAAAGAAATCTAAATAAAGGTCGCCTAATTTCAAGTTTTTGACACCTACAATCTAGCCTAACTTCAATATCACCTCTGAAAATTAAGTTATTTATTTAGGTTTCTAAATAAGATTTTAGGAATCCAACTTGAGGCACCCACGTTTGGCTTTGGGGCTCAGGAAGTTCACTGTTTTCTATGAAACAGAATAGTGGCTTTGTGATGGGGACACAAATCTACTGTGCAATAGGCTGAGGCCACAAAATCATTTTCAAATGGGTTTTAAGGCAGTTTTCATGCTATTTCTAGGTGGTTACTTTACTTAACCCACAATGTCACTAATCTAACTCCATCCTACTGTACATTTCCTGGGACCAAACATCTAAGGTGAGATCTGTTAGCTTTGTGGAAAACATGAAACAAACCTGTGTGCATGCTAGAAGTTTAAAAATGAAGGCATTAAAGATTTTTTATGACCAAAACTATTTCTTTAGGGAGAATTTAAAAAGCAACAATAAGGCTTTGGGTTTCTGTAGCAACCCCTATCTGAAGATTTCAAAGGTTTTTATAAACATTTAGTGAACTCAGCCTCCCAACAGTCTACCTTGTGAGGTAGAAAAGCACTATCCTGAAAAAGATAGTTACTGTATCTGTTTTGTCTAGGGTGTATTCATATCTGTTTAATGTCATCCAACCCATATAGCTCAAAGAAAATCACCTTTAATTCTATGGTTAGAGTTGTGACTTGATGGCCAAAGTATAGTTGAGAAGAGTTAATGCCCAGTAAAATGAGATAATGCAAGTTTGCGTGCACACACACACACAGAGAGAGAGAGAGAGAGAGAGAGAATAATAGATTAATAGGAATCTCTAGGACAGACTACTCAGCCATAATTAAATCACTATAAGAACAGCGGTACTGAGTCAAACCATGTGAGTGAGTGAACCTAACAGATAATGATCAAATGATCTCTCTCCTGCCATCCATTACCACCCTCTGACAAACAGAAGCTAAGGACACCATTCCTTACCCATTTTGGCTAGTAGCCATTCATGGACTTAACCTCCATGAATTTATCCAGTTCTCTTTTAAACCCTTTTATAGCCACAGTCTTCACAACCTCCTCAGGCAAGGAGTTCCACAGGTTAACTGTGAGCTGTGTGAAGAAGAATGTCCTTTTATTTGTTTTAAATCTGCTGCCCATTAATTTCATTTGGTGGCCCCTTGTTCTTGTATTATGGGAACAGGTAAATAACTTTCCCTTATTCACTTTCTCCACATCACTCATGATTTTATATACCTCTATCATATCCCCTCTTAGTCTCCTCTTTTCTTAGCTGAAAAGTGCTATGCCCAAGCAGTCTTTATAATGAAGCAATGGAGTTTGTTAGCGGTATTGTGAATTGAAGAACATATTTACAGCATTTGTTCCTTCTTCACAGACCAGGCTGCTGGTGCTTTTGTGGTGGCTGCCATTTTCACTGGCACTGGATATTGAGCCATAGACCCAAAGCATGAGTCTCTGCAGTCTGAGTGTAAGAACCAACTTCTCTAGCTGGCTGCTGTAGCAGGTGCACCTTCTCCCCGTGGATGTAGCATAGAAGGGAAATCCATAACACACAGTGTCAGTGAGTTGCATTGCGCCTCTGAACAGAGGAAGTTCATATCAAGCATCTGAGGCTCAAGGGAATTTGAATCTTAGCTAAAGCCCCCACTTGGCCAATATATTATGGATTGAACTGGGGTCTAAAAGCATGAAAGTCTTAAACTTGAATTAGAGAGTCACAACCTAGGCTGTAACATATTCTTGCACTCTTTGGCTCAGGCACAGGAGGGGAAGTGTAGCACACACAGACCGACTGGTTACATTTTCACAGAGAATTCTCAGTTTACCTATTTGCATACATTTAAAAAACACTGATGCCATTATGGTATTTGCTTGTATTCACATATTTCTTCAAAGCTGAAATGAAATTACTTGCCAGTTGAGTTCACTATGAACTAAAACCTGCAAATAATCAGTTTTGTTCTCATCCTAACTCAGACGTGTCCCTGCCAGCAGATATATGGGATCTTGGGGAGCAATTACCATACAGGTGGGGTGCAAAATAAACTTTATTAAGAAAATGCAAAAACAGGGAAAATTCAATAGTGAGGGGTATGGGGTTTGTTAAAGTAGACAATTGGGGAGGGGTTTCTTTTAGTAAATGGAATAGGGGGATTCAATAGTGGGGTACAATACAGTGGGGTACAATACAGTTGGTAACCAATTAACACTGAAGCATAAATGTAACAGGTAGCTAACAATTTCTATGTAAAGAGTGTGTCACAGCAGCATGTAACCGACTAACAGTATGGGTAAAATGTGTTAAATAACCAACAATTTTAGGTAAAAATGTGTCTCAGTGGTGTAAATGTAAAATGTGAGGTGTGTTAGAGAGAAAAGGGGTAACCAATGGGGTTTTATGCTAGAAAGAGAGAGAGAAGACAGGCTGTAAGTTGAAACAGCAGAGAGGAAGAGAGAGAGAGAGAGAGAGAGAGAGAGAGAGAAAGTGGTAGAAAAGTAAGGTTGGGGGATGGGGGAAGAGGAGCACGTGGTGGAGGGAGATTTAAACTCAGGGAGACACAGAACAGACAGGCTTCAAGTTTAAACAGCAGAGAGACAATTATACAAAACACAGCAAAATCTTATCTATGATTTAACTTAACCAAAACTACACAAATTAGCAAGTAACAAAACACAATGCAACAATTCTTTAAGGCTAACTTACAGGGTACAATGCAAGCAATTTCCTAAACCTAACTTAACTACAGCTATGCAAAATGAAATTACAACTTATCTAGACTAAAAGACAAAATCTAACCTAATGGGTGCACCTTATACTAGGGTTAGTTTCAGAGGGCAGAGTGGTGTGTGCCCACGATACAGCTCCAAGGGGGGAGGGGGATTTAACTAGTGGTGGCTGCAAGCTGGCAGCCCAGGATACAGTCCAGGAAGGCACAGGCTTATTTCTAGCAGCAAAGGCGCTGCAAAGCAAGAAACCGATTACAGATACAGACCAAGGAGTTTAAGAGAGGTTTTAAGACACAGACCAAGGTTTAGTTTGAGTCTGTGTGCTGGGGAAACAGAACCAGCAGCTAAAGTAATAAAAGTATAGAAAGTTTCACAGAGGAATTCTTACCAGTCCCCAAGGCAGCAGCAAAGGCAGAAGCAGCAACAACATCAGAAGAAGCAAGGAGGGCTCGGTACGGTCTTGATAATCAGGAGGTCTCTCAGGCAGCAATTCGTTCTTCGTGGGGGGGGGGTTTAAAAACGGGGGTATGCTCAAAAATAAAACGAGAGCGGAGAAAGGACCCCCCAGAACCCCTGGCTGATCAGACCAGGTAGCAATGCAGGAACCTTTCTGATGTTTGTTTCAAAAATGCCTGTTCTTAAAGGCAAACTCAGGCAGTTGCCCCGCCAGTAATCCTGATAGGCTCCTTCTGTCATAGGGGAGGAGATACAGGGAAAAACTGCAGGTGAGCATAGAGACATGCCTGGGCAGAGTCCTGGACCATAGGCGTGAGTTCCCACCTCAGGACTCAAAAGCACATGAGGCCTATGACTCATGCCCAGGATCTCAAAAACACATTAGGTCTTGCAGCTCTGGACATTGCCTACCCTACACCGAGCCCAGGTTTAACAAGGTGATAACAGGACCAACCCTTTGAACAGGGCAGTTGTCCCACTTAGCACGCAGCACAAGTGGCCATCCCTTTGTGAAGGGCAATGGCTCTTGGTCAGGGGTCTCAAACATGCGGCCCGGGGGCCACATGCGGCCCGCCAAGCCCTTCCCTGCGGCCCGCCAAGCTTCCTGCCCTCCCCCCGGACCCCCCATAGCAGTTTGCAGGACGGAGGGGGCAAAAGTGGAGGCTTCTCTGCTGCCTGGCTGGGCCGTGTGTGTTTCTAGCTCTGGACTTCCTAGATTGCTCTTGCTTTGTTTGCCAAACAGCTGTTGGTGGTGCCTAGTGCTTTCCAGGAGGGAATGGGGAGCTGCGTGCTCAGAGGAGGAGGTGGGGCAAGGGTGGGACCTCTTGGAAGGGGTGGAGTGGGGGCGGAGCCGGGGCAGCAAGGGCGGGGGGGTGTCAGTGGTGCGTCCCTCGGGCCAGTGCACTAGTCCCTCATGGAAGGGGTGGAGTGGGGGCACAGCCGGGGCAGCGAGGGTGTGTGTGTGTGTGTGTGTCAGTGGTGCGGCCCTCGAGCCAGTGCACTAGTCCTCATGTGGCCCTCGTGGTCATTTGAGTTTGAGACCCCTGCTCTTGGTAAACAACTTAAGGGGCCCTCCCTTTGAGAAGGGCAGTGGCCCTGGTAAACAATCTTAACAGCCACGGAGGGGCGGCCACAGGAGGAGAACAAAAACAAAATGGAGTAAGGGGACAGCTGTAAGAAACAAAATGGAATAGGGGGAAAGCTGTAACAGACAAGACGTTATGTCTGCACTGTAGCTAAACACCCATGACTGGCCCATGTCGGCTGACTTGGGCTCGTGGGTGTCCTCCCCCATTACAGGGTACCAGAGCCCTGGCTCTAGCCCAAGCTCAAACATCTACACCACAATTAAACAGCCTCTTAACCCAATACCATGAACCCAAGCCAGCTGTTTAGCTGCATTGTAGACATACTCAGAGACATCCTCCAGCGGCCAGGAGCCTTTGGACAGCTACATTTCTCTCTCTATCCTAAGGGGACCTTTAGTGAAAAAGGTACCAAATGGTTTAAACCAGCGGTGTCCAATAGAAATCCAATGCTAACCACACTCGGGTTTTGATTTTTTTCTTATTCGCCACATTATAGAAAAGGATTAAAAAACATAGTACAAATTAAATTTCAAATTATGTTATTAATATCTAAAATAAGTAGATATTTTAAAAAAAATCATAGGCACTACTTACACAAACTTACTTCGGTGTGACACTTTTCATCCATAATACTTGATTTGTACTTGGATTTTATAAAATTTACTGCAGAAAAAGTAGATTCACAGACCCACGCATTGCTCATGCATTAGCTTCAATTCAATAGCCTATTCGCCACATGTGGCTAGCGGTGAAGGTATTGGACACCACTGGTTTAAACTCTGCACAATCACTGTTCATTTAAAGACACTGGCTCATTAATTTAAGACACAAATGTCACTGACCTGCCACATTGTCTTGTATTATTCCCAGACTCCTCCACAACATTTTCACCCTTTCTCATAGCACAAACCAAAAGAAGTGTCTATGTGAATCAAGCAGTTCTTCTGCTCCTTCATAGGCAGCACTCCCTCCCTCACAGCCCCAAGAAACTCTCAGTTTTTAGTTAATTTTTTAATTATTGCAAATTGTCGGGTCACTTTTTATGTGTGGAAAGAAAACAAACAGTAAAACTGATTAAATACATGGAACATTATAGCAGGTGTGTGTATACTCACGTACTTATAGACTTACTCATAGACTTAAGGTCGGAAGGGACTATCATGATTATGTAGTCTAACTATCCACACATTGCAAGCCATAGAACCTCACCCACCCACTCCTATATTAACCCCTAACCTCTGGTTTAGTTTCTGAAGTCCCCAACTCATGGTTTAAAGATTTCAAGTTACAAAGAATCCACCAGTGCTTTAATTGGTAATGAAAGAGAAGCCAGATCTCAAATTAAGCACTGGAATCCACCATTTCCAGCATTTCCTAGGAGAACAGAATTGTATAACAGAATGTTAGTGACTATTGCAGGATTGGCTGTCGCAGTTCTTTAGTGTGAGTATTTTTTCTCCTAATTTGTGCCACACAGAAATCTTTTACCTCATTTTTTGTTTCTTCTTGAACTTCTGTCAAAAGCAGACATTTACACCCTGCTGAAGACGATTTACTTGCCTTTGAGGATAAAACAGGCTTAAAAAAGCATTGGTGAGATGAATTGTGAGGTACAATTTATAGAATTATGTATTTATATAACAAATCATCCCACCGTGATGAGGATGGGGAATCTTGCCAAGGAAACACTTACTGTCAGGCATGGAATCGCTAGCAGTCAATTTAGAGGTTTGATTTGGATGAGTTGCTAAATGTTTGGGTGAATACTTGAAGCTTTCCTGACCTTGTCCAAACTCATTCCGATTGGGAGAGAAATTGGAAAAAGGGGCTTTCTTATAAGACTTCCTGAAGGCATTGTTATATAAGGTTGGAGCCAAGTCAGGAGACTTAGGTTATTTTTCTGGCTCTCTAATTGACTTCCTGAATGACCATGTGCAAGTCACTTAACCTCATTGTGCTTCCATTACTTCAGCTGTAAAATGGGGAAAATAATACTTAACAATTTTTGAAAGCCTCGTGGGAGCTGTTGTTATAATAGCTAGTATTCCATTGATTTGGAATTCATGGTCACCTAAATTGCGTAGCATTGTTTCTATTCCCCAACAGGATTACTTAAACTTTATAAACTTCCTCCATACATGCCCAAAATGAATTCTGATCCCTGAGATGGGCCCCAAATGCACTTTTCACCAAACATTCTAGTAAAAGTTTGCTCATATAGGGCTATTTGAAAACTGCACATAGTAAAGGATATAAGAGAGGTGAATCTAGAACTTGCTTCTGATTCAGAGGCCTGTCTGTGTGCAAGGTTTTTAAAAAACGATATGACCATATCTAGAGATAACCTGAAGGTGTACTATATATTGTAGGGAATGTTGCATTCAAAAGGGGAGATAGATTTATTCAGTCTTTCTTATCAGTGATCTCTAGTATCCTTACATAATTCTATTAAATCTAAGTGGACTACACAGTTTAATTAATATTAGGATTACTTGAAGCCTGATTGTCACCCTCAGGGTTTCTGACATTCCTGGGAAGGCACTGGTGGCCTATTCCTGGTATCATCAGTGGAGAGCTGGATTACCTCTTCCCCCAAAATGTGCCATGTTAATAAAGGGTCACTCTTCTGGACAGTCCCAAAGCATGTTTAGGGGTGTCTGCTCCAGAGTGATGTAAATGTCCTAGATAACTGGCAGCAGTGGGAAAGAGAAACATTTCCTGGTCTCACAGCTACAAGAAAAAATAATGAACATCCTTCATCAAAAAATACAAACTAGATGTTGAGGGAGAACAGACATATTGGCATGTTGGCGTGGGATACTTCTGTGGCTTGAGCATTGGCCTGCTATACCTAGGTTGTGAGTTCAAGCCTTGAGGGGGCCATTTAGGGATATGGGGCAAAAATCTGTTGGATGATTTAATTGGGGATTGGTCTTGCTTTGAGCCGGGGGTTAGATTAGATGATCTCCTGAGGCCCCTTCCAATCCTGATATTCTACAATTCTATCTCCCCAGTGCAGACTCAGTCAAACAAATGTCTTTTTGAATCCTCAGACGTTGGGAGGGAAGGGCCAACCAGTATGTCCAGGGAGTTCAAATGAGATGAAAAGTTACAGCCCTTCTCACTCCCACAAGAAGACCTCTCAAAGAATGGATGGGAACTAAGAAATGTTGCTTAAGATGGATTTATTATTGGGGGAAATGGTTCTAGGCTAGCCAAGGTTTTCTTTGAGATTTTCTTGTTCATGCTGAAAGTTTCATCTGATCAGAGATTTAAATGTGAAAGGTTTATATAGTTGCAATGAAAACCATTTACTTCACTGTACAACGAAAGGAATAAAATTTAGCAAACATTTTTGCTAAATGCTATATTTTTTACTTCTGCTTATATCTTTTTTTGGCATTTAAAATAGGTGTGGTATTTGGACACCACAAATCACCTACAAAATACTTAAGATAAATTGTTTTATTATTCAAGAAAATGATCCTGTTCTTTCTTTGATCAGCATGTAACACTCGTCTAATGGTAATACCATACCATTCACAAACTTAATTTAACCAGTTCACCTTTACAGTGATTAATACAGCATCTAAAAGAGACAAAAGAATAATGTTCACTAAATTATCACATCTCTTAAAAACAAAAGTGAAGGTACAGGATGATTATACATTACAGTTCAGTAATGACAGGCTATATCCAGTAACTCTTCACAGTGCTATTAAGCCTTAACTATCGTAAGCAGAGGTGTTAGGGAGCGAAGCACTCAGTACATTCAGGAAAGAGAGGAGTTCAGCAATATTTTTGTTATAGTTAATCTGCATAAAGCACAAAGCTTAATGCCATCTAACAGGTGCCCTGCCCCCCGCAAGACACAAAATAATTATGAACAGCATAAAGCACAAATGTAAGTTATACATAGAACATTTCCAGTGAAATAGTTATATTTTTGACATTGTTATTTGTCCAGTCAGTTCAAACACAAAATTTACTTTTTTTTTAGAAAAACAAACTCTCCCTATAAATCTTAACCTCATCAGTGCTGGTTCTGGTTCTGGTATAGCTTCTGCGCTGTCAGGGAATGTGGTGCTGTTCAACTAAGATGCTCTGTTCCATAGCAATATTGGTGTCTCAGAGTTACATTCCTGATAGATGACAGTACATGCTGTTCATTTTGCTCTATGTACCTGGTAAGTATTGCAGTATGCAAGCAGTTAACATGACAGATAATTCCATTTCAGTAATTCTGCCTCAGTAGTCTAAATTCAACATTTACACCTACAGATCACATGGCTGTAAATGCTAGCAACTATGAATGCAATTTTGTGCCACCAGATTAGAACGTCACATTGCTTTTAAAATAGTTTCTAAACTAATTCTTTTCATCTGTATTTCCAAGAATAAGGAAGGACTGTCAAGTGGTTAAAATATTGGGCTAGAATTCAGCACATATAAGTGCTAATCCCAGCTCTGTTCTAATCATACTGGCCCAGACAGACTTAAATCATATATAATCTGTGTCAATTTCTCTTTCTATAAAATGAAGCTCCTTTTCATGTTCCTGATAGGCCTGGTGTGATGTTTTTATTCAAGAACACTTTCTTATAAAGTGCTATGAGAGCATCAGATAAACAGTTATTAATGAAAATATATGGGTGTATGGATGTACAAACAGACAGCACTATATACATTGGATAGAAATACTTTTATGGCCATTGAATGTTACCATATTAGTTGTAACCCTTCTTCCAGGTGGAGTCGGCAGCAACCAGGGCCAGGTTCAACATGTAGGGGTTTCTTTACAACAATAACATTCAGAACTGCCTTGAGCCTCAACCCAGTGACCTGGGAAAATTACTCACCACTCCTGGGTACATCTGAGAAGCAATACTTCCCCTCTGACAAGCACAGTCTGGGTGTAGAAAATAAAATTTTAATGAAAGAAGGGAAGTCACCCGGCATTAATTAAGGAAAATGCAGTAAGCAGGATTCATAAACATAAAACCATGAGCAAAACATCCACCCCAGAATATCTTGGGCAGTGTCTTTTGCCTCAGCTCCATGAGTTCTACAACCAAAAACTCGTTTGAGGTGCCCGTCTCTGCTCCCTCACTATACCCTAGTTACAGTGGTTGGCCTTGGTCAGTAAAGACCCAGAGTTCAGGACTGCATCTGTGTGAGTTCACCTCCCACTGGAGTAAAGGGGAAGAAGTAACCTTGCTTGCTCCGGCATTGCCAGCCTGCTACTGCTCCACTGGCCAGATGCACCACTGGCCTCCCCACACTGTTACCTTCTGCTGCCACCTGCCTCTCTACTGTGACCTCTGTGGGTCAGTCTCTTCAAGTTCCATCCAGCTCTTTGTCATTTTCAGTTCTTCGTGACAATCAGCTCTTAGTCAGGGAACTTCACTACTGAAGCAGACTGGGCAGAAACACTGTCCTACAATAGTGATTTCAGCTCTAGTTGTCACTTAACAAAAGACTCCTGATGGAGCCTTAATTAGCTCAGTCCTTGAACAACTGTGAGGGGCAGGTTAAACCATACCTAGAATTCTAGGCAGAGTCCAATCTCCTCTTAGGAATGCTTCCTCTTACCCTACACAGTGGTCTGGCATCCAAGCCCTTTGCTTAAAGAGTTAATTTCAGTTGAGTGACCCCTTCGAAAAGGACAGGCTCAGCATAGTTCTGCTGCCCGTTACTCATGCAATAAGAACAACAACATTTCATTACCGCTGCATTCAAAACTAAAGTGATTTGTAACTCAGCACCAAACAAAGATGCTCATTTTGGCAACACAGGTCTGTCTGCTGGATACCTAGGCAGGGTGGGTATGTTTATGTAAATATACTGTGGTCCTGAAGTCTTCCCCCTCCCCAGCTAGCTGTCAGGGGAGAGCTCATTCAGACCCTGCTTACATAATGAATTGAGTTCTGCTTAGAATGGCTAATAATTGTATCTTTATAAACAAACTTTTTTTGCTATTCATATGTTTCTCTATTTGATATACTGCACAAAAACTCCTCAAACTACTTTGAAAGTAACTGTGATAATGTGAAGTTCTTGTTATTTCTACATTGGATTTTGGTCCATTAAGGGCTGGTCTTCACTGGGGGGGAGATCGGCTGTAGATATGTAAATTCAGCTACGTTAATAACGTAGCTGAAGTTGGTGTATCTACAGCTGACTTACCTGCCATCCTCACGGCGGCGGCGGTCAGAGACGCACTCCCCCATCGACTCCAGCTGGCACCTTTTGCCGAGATGGAGTTCCGGAGTCGACGGGGGCGCCACTGGTGATCGATTTATTGCGTGTTGACGAGACGTGAGAAATCGATCCCCAAAAGATCGATCCCTTCCCTCTGTAGTGAAGACAAGGCCTAACAGATTTTTTTCCCTCTTTTTCCCACATATGGCCCTTTTTACCTGGCCTGCAAACTTGGGCTGGGGAGCGTGGCCACTGGCTCTGCCCTCCCGGCCCAGGCTGCCGGGCGAGTGCGGCAACCCATGCGGCCCTGCACTTCCGAGCCGCGGTGCCAGGGGCCAGTCGAGTGCTGTCCGCAGTGGGGCCCCACACTCCTGGGCCGAGCTCTGCCCACCACAGGGCCACATGCCCAGCTGAGCATGGTACATGAGGGCAGGGGCTTAGGTAGTGGGGTCCTGGGGCATGGTTGTTGTGGGGGGGAGGAGTTAGGGGGGTCAGAGAACAAAAAGCAGGGGGGCTAGAAAAGGCTGTTGGATCCTGGGGGGCAGTTAGTGTGTGGGGGGTCTTCAGAGGGGGAAATCAGGAATGGGGGGGGATTGGATGGGTCGGAGGTGCTGAAAGGGGCAGTCAGGGAGCGGGAAATGGGTGGGGGTTGGATAGGGGACAGGGACAGGCACTTTCGGAAGGCACAGCCTTCACTACCGGCCCTCCACACAATTTTGAAATCTAATGTGGCCCTCCGGCCAAAAAGTTTTCCCATCCCTGAATCTGCAGAACCTCTGAGTGTAAGGATGTGTGTAGAGATGGACACAAACACAGTATTGCAATTTTAACTTTTTAAATTTATATCCCAGTTGAATATGAGATGACCACTGCTTCTGATGACTAGTGTACTGAAGAGATACACATCCACCAAAATACACATTAGAGGACACAAAACAAAGAGATAACCAGATGTCTTGATAATATTTGAATAAAATCTATATACTGACAAAACTGAGTATATTTAGGTTATAATAATGTGGATTTTGAGCCTTTTTTTTTGTCCCTCAAACTACCAAATGATTGAAAAATTACCATATGCACCACAGCCTGTCATTGTTTGTGGGTGCAAAATGTTGTGGGATTTGTGTCACTGGACAATTTTTCAGCTGTTTTGTGAGTTGTATATAGAAAAAAGTGGGTATGTGGAAGAGGCTTCTCCTTCACCTTCGATCTTTACACTGATCTGAAGAACTCTTGGCTCGAGGGGTTGGAAAATGTTGCTTCATGAGATAGTGAAGTGGGTTCTACAGCTGAATTCTGGGTAAATGTGCAGAGAATGAGTGAGGAACAGCTCTTGAATTGAGAGGTGGGTGAAAGCAACAGCAGAACAAGCGGGAAAGCAGCTACTAGTGACTCTGGGATTTTGTAGCTCTCAGCAACTCAGTGTAACTCATTGGAGCTCTCCTTGTAACCACTTCAGGTTGTCCCTCTAATTGAGAAGCATTGTTTGTTTACAGTAGACAGAATAGTGCAATGAAGAGTGAAAGCATGCAGAAACCAGTGTTTATACAGATGACCTCATGGAGGTCACTGAGTATTTAGGGAAAATGCAAATCTCATGCCAAATTCTCCGAAAGATTTGCCAGTGTTCATAGGTTTCTTCAGGTGACCAACTGTCCACAAACAAATTTGGTTGATTTATTAATTTTTATTTTTTTATGGTAAAAGTTAGTTCAATTTCCAGAGCTGAGTGGGTATTGTGTGTTTGTACAGCATATAACATAATGGAAGTCCTATGCTGATTTTGAGGACTTGGGGTGCTGCTCAAGAAGAGAATAGAGTGCTTCACAGTGGTTTTATATAATAGTACTTTTTACTATATGTTACCAGTTTTTGCTTGAGAATCTAAGTTTCATATAAAAACATTGTTTCTAGTCCCTATGATCCACAAAGATTAGGGTTGTCATTCAAGATCCCCATCGGATAATGCTTTCACTGAAAAACGGCAAAGGATTTTCTGGCGAATATTTTCACAAATGTCCCCCCCTGTGTCTACTTTGTGTCTGTCTGTCTTTCCCATTCACTATTACGGAATAGTAAAATGGTCCATGAGTGTCTATTTTATGCTTCCTTCTTTCTCTTATCTTTCTTCCATGCTGTGGTGTGTGTGAACATAGATTTTGCACTTTTCACAGGTGTGTGTATATATATAATTTGAATGTTCAATATCAGTTGCTAGATTTTGATCTCAGTTATGCTGGTGTAAATCTAGAGTGACTACACTATAATCAATGGAGACCATTTGCATTTATACTGTGTAACTGAGGTGAGAATTTTTGTAAGGCTTGCTCATCTTTAAGATACAATCAGCAAATAACTGTAAACCTACAAGCTTGTGGAGAAAAGTTTCTCCAGTGTCTGACAGTCAGCTCTAAATAATGAAGTATCAAGTCTGCTACTGCTTATAAGTAGTGTTATAGAGAAATAAACATGCTTTTTACTTTTAAGGGGCAAGCATTTAGCAGGGTAATAAGTGCAAAGATCTTGGAGAAAACCATGTATGGGGAGAAGCAGTAACAAAAAAACAACTACAGCTTCTGACAGAACATTATGAAAATGAAGTGAGTAAGGACAGAGACACATTTTTTAATGATGTCCCATCCTCCCCATACTATTTATTTTTCCACCTATTCTCCAACTGCTCGTGTGAAGATCAAAGGTGCATTCCCTGAGAAAATTATATTTCAAACAATGTTACAACCCACCCGGTCTCCCAAAAGTGACACACACACAGAGAGACGCCCCCACCCCCAACCCCTAAGAAATATTTAATGATGGAAGGGATGTGTTTGGCTCTTCTGAGTGACTTCTGCTCGGCCAAGCTAATTCCATTATCCATTAGTCATGTTTACAGCAAGCTAACGGCTAATAACTCATGCGGAACTCTGTAACCATTTTTAATCTTGCTCTTCATTCAAGTCAATGATCAAGGAACCTTGCTTTCTCTGATTATTAAAGATGATGTGCAAGTATCCTGTCAGCTTTCAGTTCATGGAATCTGAATGAGCATGAGGTCAGGCTTTTCAAACTCGCTGTGTGGATTGGCATATGATAATTGCAGGTACCTCTCCTCAAAAAGGGTAGAACTGATTATCTAAGACAGGGCCTCAGCAGATATTAACACTGCATTCAGTCTTTCTCAACACACAAAATGACTGAATTTTCACTTCCAAAAAGGATGGGGACAAAAATGTTGAATGATGAAAAGTCTCCTGTCAGTTCTGTGGAAGGTTGCTTCTAGCTGCATGAATCTTTTTGGTAGGAAAATGATCTTACAAATGATTTATGAATCCCAACAGACCGACAGACAGGCAAAGAACCAAGTCAGGTTCTGAAGTAAAGGATGCCTGATTATTTTTGGAAAGATCACGTCTTAATACATTTCTGACTGACTGACTTACATCACTCAAAGTGACTTTAATAATAGACAGTAGTAATTATTTTCTCATCCTAAAATGGTGAAAATCTGTAAAATCTTAAAAACATCTGTGTGCACAATATAATGATATTCAGAGTAGTCATACAGAAAAAAATTGAGCCTCCCCCTTCTTTACTCTTTCGCTCCCCCCCCCCCAAGAAAAATAAAACAAAACAAGCCCTGGTAACAACATTTATTAATCTGTGGATTAGTGTCTCAAGTGATGTGGCAACTGGTTGAAAGATGTAAATCTTCAAAGGACAGTGTGCAAGGTACCGTACTTTAGGGAAAAACCCTAAACTGATAGTGGGTGAATATAATATAATTACCTTCAATATATTTTCCGTCACTAATTTCTATTTGTCGTGTAGCTAAAATGTAAGAAAAAAAATATCCTCTTCCTTGCTTTTTGTTGGAGAGGAAAGGCAAATATATTAATTCTGTTTTTCAGAAAAATCTATATTCATGTAGATCTTGTGAAGGCTGGTGAAAAACGCTTGTGGGTAAGAATCTGATAGATATCCCCATGTAAATCTAGAATTATTTTGTGTGCTTTAACAGGATTCTAAGTGAGTACTTTGGATATGTGGAGCAGACACTTTATTCATTACACTTCAAAATTGTTGGCTAGCAGCTATGGGAATGTGCAGGTATTGTTTTAGGTTCAAAACTATTGTGAATAAATAGAGAATTCTTTTTTGTAAAAAAAAAAAAGACGAAAGTATTATAGGGCTAGGTTCTGATCTCACTTAGAGCTATGTCAAATTCAGACTAACCGCATTGACTTCAGTAGAGTTACTTCAGTTTAACCTGAGTTTTACTGTCATCAGAGTCTCACTCTCTATAATGCTTCTGTAATTTTTTTAAATGAATTTAATTGACATATAATGGATAAAGGATTTCCTTTTCTTTTTTCAGAAGGACTGAGGTTAAATCCTGTTGAAATTTTAAACTTATAAAACATTTAAATATCTTTTAGTCTTCAAAGGCATGCAACATTTTTAGCACATTTTTTAATCATTCCTTTTGGCTGACTTGGTAGAGCAGCTTGTATGGATCAGTTGCCCCAGATATTGATGGGATGCACTGAAGTCAATGGAAGAAATTTAATTTACTTTCATGGGGTTTGGCTTGCATCTGAAGTCCGTTCTGTTACTTCAAGTTTAGAAGAGAAGTGTGCATGTGTAGGGAGACAATGTGAGAAAGCAGAAGCTGAGCTGATGGACACTTTGAGATGGCTACTGGCTTCCATGATGTTCATAGAATCATAGAATACGAGAGTTGAAAGGGCCCTTAGGAGGTCATCTAGTCCAACCCCCTGCTCAGAGCAGGACCAATCCCCAACTAAGTGTGACTTAGCAGGTGAGACTTGCCAAGAGGGACGTTGCAGCTCTGCTAGGCAGCATGCAACTGGAGAAAGCTTTGTGCTTATGAGCTCAGAGAAAGGTGGGTATTTTATGCACTGCATTCGGGATAATAATATGAAAGGATTCCATGTTTGTAAAATTAAATTAGCCATTTACTAAGACAACTATTTACAAAGATACTGCAGCTGCAGCTAGTTATATGACATAGACTGAATTCCTGGTGCCTCCTGTAGTCTGTAGTACCTCATGGGATTTGTCATTTACTTCTTGTGTCCTTATTCTCCTTTATGTGTTGGGATCCCTTCTGGACTTCATCTCCCATGATGTATCACAGCCACTATATCCATGATGCATTGCTTCCCCACACCAAAAGAGAGGAGCTGTTGTCCAGCCCATTGAAGAGAATGGGGACAGGAGAAGAAAATTCCAACTCCATGAGATATTCATTTCCATTTCACTTTTTTGGATTTTTCAGCAAATATTTTGTGGAATTTTTTAGCAAAAACTAAAGTCATCCTCTCTCCCAATTAAAAGCATATTCAAGATAAAAATCATTTTCAGACCAGTTCTACCTTTTGAACTTTGAGCTGCTCTCAATAGAGCTAATCAGAAAACAGATATTCCGTCTGATAAAAAATGTTGAGACTTTGAAAAAAAGAATCAGGCCCACATCATGACAAACCAGCAAAATTTCTATTTTTTTAACAAAATGTACTACCAATAAAGTTTATTTTTACTTCAGTTGAAGCATTTTGTTTAAATTTTGACCACTTTTATTTTTATTGAATAAAATACATTTTCTGTTCCAAAAATATTGAAAATTCTCTTCCAGTTTTGCAGAGTGAAACTTTGTCAAAATTGATATGACTTCCTGAAAGAAATAGGTTATTTGAAACAGCATTCTGTGACACAATCATTTCAATGTTTTTTTTCCAACTACTTCTGATTGTCAGTATACCTCCCCAAAATAACAGATCATGATGTCACAAATAGAAGAGGAATTTTTCACTTCTTAGAGTCTTTTATATCATTTGTTCCTACCAGAGTTGCTCAGTAGGGGATTTCTAAGACTTCTATCTCATTTCTCCTGTACCTCATTCCACACCACCTTTCCAGAAATGAAATGGGGAACTGCTTGTTTTTAGGAAATTCCAATGAGAACATTATGAGAAAACAATTATTTGTGCTATCTCAGAAATATGAGACATAATATGTTCTCCTTTTTGTGGGATTTCCAGTACAGAGACCTGAGGAAATGTTCTAATACCAGTAATTACAAATGGAAAATTGAAAAGTAAAATGTTTACCTATAAATTTAGTTAACAAGCATGCATATCTCAGGAATTTTGATTGTGAATGACCTTGTTTTTTGATTACATGCATTTTCTATAGATATTTTCTCTGCTGTATTTCTGCATGATTTTTTCTGTGAAGAAGAATGGGAACTAAATAATAACAAGAAAAGGATTACATTATATAAAGAATTTGAAAGATTGTACAAAAATATTTTTTACAAGAGTATGCAATTAATATCCCAATAGTCCACTGGAAAATAAAGGGAAACAAACAAACAAAAAAAGACCCATTGTATATTGTTCAGAACAGTAAATCTATTCAATCATCTGAGTTCTTCTGTGATGTAAAGAAACACAAATGAAATACATTCTAGGGAGAATTGAATCTTTGAACTGACTGAGTAAGATGAAGGAAAAAACCTTATGTATGTGGAGCAGGTGGAAAATGTGTGTCCTGAAGGGGAAGACTGTTGCATTATACTATTACATACAGTACTTTTATGCATTGTGTAGTGACAAGTTGTTAAAGCATCACAATATGCAATCCAGGAAAGGTAATAAGTAGCTTGTGGCTTTTTAACTATAGGAGCTGTTCAGATTCCCCAGAGATGGCTTACAGATTTACTTTTTACAAATCTCCTTTGATCATGTTTCGTGAGAAACCTTGCAATCATTTTTATTAACTTTCATTGCGTCACCAGTGATGCTGTTATAGTCTGCTTCATATAAGATAGAACCACAAAAAGTTAGGTGAAAACAGGAGAATGAAAAAGATTTCTTATGCTATTGTTTTTTATATCAGTACCATACCAATGTAATCCAACTTGTAGCAAAATGTAAATTCAAGAAATTGAGAATTTGGATTGATAACTCTTTACAGAGTATGTCTAATATCTGTTATTACTAGCTCTAACTTCAACTTCCATTTTTCCCTTTTTTATTTCCTTTTCTTGCTGTTAGCAGGCAAACAATTTCTGGTCAAGAACAGGAGCTCACCCATTTATCTAACCTTGGACATCAATCCCACTAACAGACTAATTCCATTAGCTTCAAAGTTGTGACTAATAACTTATAAAGGTTCATTGAAAACAGTAATGCACTTTGGCTCATGCATCAATCTTCGGCACCTCAGAAACTAAGTGTAATGAACATTAGGTCACAACCTATTGCTTCAATAAAATTCCAGAGTTAGGACAGCATATTATACACATTGGTCCTGATGCGCTAAGTATTAATGTCTGGTTATTATTTCAGACACTTGTATATTTAAAATAGCACCTCAGCATATGTGGCAGTATTAATACGCCAAGAATCAGAGGAATAATGACTATGACTTCATTATGAGAACTCATTTAAAAGTTATTTCTGGGGTCACATAAAATAATTATGGCATTTATGCCAATATGTAAGGATGTGTTTCTATTCTGGAAAATGCACAGAATCAAATTGAGATTTCCAAGATAATTTTCACCAGTTAGAGTATTTTGCTCAACAAATTATCTGCTTCATTATGCAGAGATAACACAGAAGCCAAGATCTTTAAAGTATTTTTCATTATTTGGGGTTTGGGTTTATTTTTATTAAAGTGAATTTAGCGCTAGTGCAAATTTGTGTTGGCTGCCCTGGAAATTGATCCTCTAGTCCTCTAAAATCTATTGATTTGGAGTGTTTTGGATGCTCAAAGTGCACATCCCTGGTATTTCAGCATTCCTGGCAATACTGTCATCCTAAATTGTTGTTAGCTTAATTTACATAAATAACCAGGGCCCTCATAGGGGAACAACACATATTTGTGGTCATAGCTTCATGAAGCAAGGTTATGTGAGATGGCATGTGTCATAAGATATCACTATGCATTAGGTGTGCTGTCTGACCTGAAGGCAAAGGCCGTGTTCCATAAGCACAGAAGTGGTGAATTCCTAATGTGTTGTGTAGATAGGTCAGATTCTCTACAACAGGCAAGATAAATTTGGTGTTATGGGTGGATGAGGAAACAGTCAGTGGACTGATTGTGAGACTGATTCATGAGCCAGGCCCAGTGTATAGGAATGAGTCTAACATGCACTAGTACACAGATAACTATCTGGGGATAGCCAGAGCCTAATGTATGTTGACCAATTGTCCTCCCCAACTTTGCATGACTTGTTTCCATTAGGAGATCTGGGGTCAGAATTAATATCTTCTTTATTGCTGGTGCAAAGAGGACAGAATAGGACAGAAAATAGGTTCCCTTTTGTTCTCATAATAAAATAAAATTATCTTTTGGCCATAAGGTGTTACTGAGAGGGTAGCAGTGCACCAAGTTATGGAATAAATTGAATAACAGTAGAAAATAAGTGTGCATATTTTTTCATGCTATATTTTTTTATTATGCACTACTTTTTTATAGTGTAAATATATGTCCAAAGTCTAAATCAGTCTGAACAGACAATGGACCCACAGTATGCCCTCTATGGAGTCTGGATGTTGAGAGGAACAGTTTTGGTATGTCAGTTACCTCTCCTGTTTGTGCAGGAGGAGGAGACCCCATCTGGGTTCCTCAGTGTGTGAATCTGGGGGCTGGGGAACAACTCCCATCTGACTAAGAATTTGAGGTTGTCTTATTGTCAGGCTGGAATTGTCAAGAATTGGCTTTTTATTCCCCAGAAGTATTTAGTTTTAGTATCAATTTAAAGATGGATGATTAAACTTTTTTTCTTAATGTCCATTGCCCTCAACATCAGCGGTTAATATTGATATTTTTGTCTGCTCAGCTGCAAGGCCATTCTTAGTACCAAAGCCCTAATCCAAGAGGTCCACTCCCCACTCCCCTCCCCACCCCGCGACACATACTATTAACCTCCTCTTATCTCCCCCCCCCCAAAAAAAAAAGCTAGAGAAAGAAAAATATATCTCATAATTTGAAAACTCTAGCTTAAGCAACAATAGTTTTGACAGGATAGTCCCATTCCACTAAAGGGAGAGGATTGTGTCAGATGAATTGCAGTGAATGATGCAATTCTGAACAAAGTTGAAGAAATTAAGGGTCCTGCGTCTTTCACCTTGATTTCCTAAGAGTGCAGAATAATCAATAAGAGAGGGGAAGGAAAATTTGTAATACTGAGCTTGGGCTTTTCTCTCTGAAAATATATACTGGCACTAGAAAAGGTTCAGAGAATGGCAACTAAAATGATTAGGGGTTTGGAACGGGTCCCATATGAAGAGAGATTAAAGAGGCTAGGACTTTTTAGCTTGGAAAAGAGGAGACTAAGGGGGAATATGATAGAGGTATATAAAATTATGAGTGGTGTGGAGGAAGTAGATAAGGAAAAGTTATTTACTTGTTCCCAAAATAGAAGAACTAGGGGCCACTCAATGAAATTGGCGTGCAGCAGGTTTAAAACAAATAAAGGAAGTTCTTCTTCACACAGCGCACAGTCAACCTGTGGAACTCCTTACCTGAGGAGGCTGTGAAGGCTAGGACTATAACAGGGTTTAAAAGAGAGCTGGATAAATTCATGGAGGCTAAGTCCATAAATGGCTATTAGCGGGGATGGGTAATGAATGGTGTCCCTAGCCTCTGTCTGTCAGAGGGGGGTGATGGATGGCAGGAGAGAGATCGCTCGATCATACCTGTTAGGTTCACTCACTCCGGGGCACCTGGCATTGGCCACTGTCGGTAGACAGGATGCTGGGCTAGATCAGGGGTCGGCAACCCGCGGCTCCGGAGCCGCATGCGGCTCTTTGATCCCTCCGATGCGGCTCCCTGTGTGTGCTAATTTTAACCGTCCCGCAGACTGTTTTCTATGCGGCCCGCCAGCACTGTCCAACCAGTGCGCGGAGCCACAGCCGAAAGAGAGGGGCGGGGTCAATAAGAGGCGAGCGGCGGGGGGGGAGAAGAACGGAGGCGGAGCCGGGGCCGGGGCACGAGGAGAGGCGGAGCCGGCGGAGAAGTGCGAGTCGGGCCGGGGCCGGGGCCGGGGCAGGAGGCGAAGCGCGGCGGAGCCGGCGGATAAGAGCGAGCCGGGGCCGGGGCACAAGGCAAGGCAAGGCAAGGCAAGGCAAGCTGGGGGAGGGGGGGAGGAAGAAGAGCGAGAGCACGGCCGGAGCGGGGGGGAGGAAGGGGGGGAGCGGGGGGGGAGGAAGGGGGGGGAAGAAGAAGAGCGAGAGCATGGCCGGAGCGGGGGGGAGGAAGGGGGGGGAGGAAGGGGGGGAAGAAGAAGAGCGAGAGCATGGCCGGAGCGGGGGGGAGGAAGGGGGGGAGGAAGGGGGGGAAGAAGAAGAGCGAGAGCACGGCCGGAGCGGGGGGGGGGGGGAGGGAGGGAAGAAGAGCGAGAGCACGGCCGGAGCGGGGGGGGGAGGGAGGGAAGAAGAGCGAGAGCATGGCCGGAGGGGGGGGAGGGAGGGAAGAAGAGCGAGAGCATGGCCGGAGGGGGGGGGAGGGAGGGAAGAAGAGCGAGAGCACGGCTGGAGGGGAGGGGGAGGGAAGAAGAGCGAGAGCACGGCTGGAGGGGAGGGGGAGGGAAGAAGAGCGAGAGCACGGCCGGAGGGGAGGGGGAGGGAAGAAGAGCGAGAGCACGGCCGGAGGGGAGGGGGAGGGAAGAAGAGCGAGAGCACGGCTGGAGCGGGGGGAGGGAGGGAAGAAGAGGGTGGGGGAGGGAAGAAGGGGGAGGGAAGAAGAGAGTGTTATTTCATTTTAAATGTCAAAAGGGTTTTGTGGCTCCCAGTGTTTTCTTTACTGTGGGAAACGGGTCCAAATGGCTCTTTGAGCGGTAAAGGTTGCAGACCCCTGGGCTAGATGGACCTTTGGTCTGACCCAGTATGGCCGTTCTTATGTTCTTATGTAAAAATCAACTTTTTCCCTGGGAGAAAGAATGCTTATGTCCTAACACTAATCTTAATGCTTGGAGATAAAACTTTGCCATTCCATTTAGCTTACAAGAGACACTAACTCTGAAAGTCATTTTTAAAAAGCAGGTTTTTCCCTTACTTCTGTTGTTAACACCTTTTAAACCTCAAAGTGAAGTGTATTTTAAAATCACATCTATTGTTTTCACAGCTCGTTTACACCTTCTAATTTTTGTACTGGGTGGAGAGGGTTTATTTATCTTGGGCTCTTGCTAATTTCATGAGCCAGCATCCTGTTTCAGTCAGCCTCATAAAGAACTCTGGAAGCCATGGGCACTCTCCCCAATTCACTCTGTGGTATGTGAACACAACAACTGCTTCCATCTTTCAAGGCTCTTCGTGGCACAACTTCCTATCATTTCTCATTCAATATCAAAAGATCGACTCCATCTTCTGATCAGCCCATGATGCCAGTCTCCAATGCCCACTTGCTAAATTTTCAAAAAAAGCATTTTCATGCTTTCTCCTAGGTGGCACCTGATGTGTGGGAGGAATCCTCTAACTGCCTGCAACACTCCTTCATTGTTCTCCTTCATATCCCTTCTTAAAACTTTCCTTTGCCATGGTGCCTACAAAACACTTGACAGCAGTTATGCTGCATGTGTGCAGAGACCCCGGCCTATCCTGCTGCCCAATATGATCTCATTATTTCCTTGCACTTCCCCATCCGTCTGTATGCATGTGTGGTCTCTTGTTTTATTTACTGTAAGGTCTTTGGGCAAGGGGATTGTCTTTTTGTTCAGCTTGTACAGCACCTAGCACAAGAGGGTCCTGGTTCATGACTAGGGCCCCTAGGTATTCTGGTAATACAAATAATTATTGTTGATGATGATGTATGGATTAGAGAGATGAATGTGAGTAAAGGTGTTGTTTCACTGTACTGCTATTAGGTATTGTGTGGTAGAAGGATCTGCTGAGAGGGGTGCTAAGCAGCAATAACATTCCTCTTGCAACAATATTTTGGAAAGAGAGAACCCCTGAAATAGCATTTTGGAGCATGTTTCCTACAATAGTACTTTTTAGGGGGCTAACAGAATCATTTCTCCCCCCGCAGTTTGGTTAGGGTTCCCCACAACCTTCTGTATGTTTCCCTCTTCTCCCTTCCCTCTTCCACCCCCCTCCCTCTGCATCCTTTCCAGCCATAGTGGAATGAGGATACTGAATAGAGATATTAAAAATGTTATGCCCAAAACTTTATTAAGTGAAAAATGCATTCCTGTTGATTTTGCCCAGTTGTGTTTTTTGCGGGGAGGAGCAGGGAAGAAGAGAGCAAACATAAAAAAGTCAATATGTTTTATTTTGACATTTTGTAGCAAAATTTTGCTTACCATTTTTTTTTTTAAATAGTAAATGCTAAAAATCAAAATGAAATCCTTGGAAATAATATTTTCAGTTTGATTCCACCTCCCTCCCCCCCATTTTTCACAATTACCAGAGTACCAAAGTATCCATTATTTTGTCCATACTTCTAGAACTCGGTTCCTATTTCTCTCCTTACTCTCTAGGGCTTCCCTCACAGCAGTTCCTCTTTTCTATTTATTTATTTGCTTTGCTTTAAAAATCAGGTCACCCTTAAGGTACAGTTTTAAGGTTGTCATGGGTGAAAGCATTGGACCAGTGAGCAGTTTTCAAACTTTTGACCAACATTTGAATTGGGGACTCTGAGGGAGACAATGAGAAGCATCTTGAGAGAGACCTTACCATGAAAGAGGTTACAATAATGAAGATTATCAAGCTTAACTCCTCAGTAGGAAACAGTCTGCAGTTTCTAATTCTAAATCAGCTCCAAATACTGTTGACACATTGATTGAAGGATATGTCTGTCTTTATATATCCTGTATGCACTGTAATTGATTTGAAAGCTGGATATAAGCTGCTGGCATATCAGTAGCTGATATGGGACCAAATGTGCCTTGGGCTTGCATGCTGAAATGTGAAGCAATTTACTACAAAACCTGCCTCCAAAACCTGTACAAAGCTATAGCCTTCTGTTCAGCCTGCTATCAGACCAACTTTTTAAAAAAGTGGCCTCACAGAATACCCGAAAACTCCAGAAACTGAAATGTGGCCCAGAGACAAGAGACGAATCAGGGAGTAGCCAAAGTACTAATGGATTCTGCACTGTAAAATCTAAATAAGTTATCAGAAATTGAATAGTAATTACTGTGAAATACAAAAATCTGGTGTTTGGTGAAGCTCAGTTTCTGTGGACGTTGAAGCATGAAGAAAAAGCTGCACATGGTGTGAGCATACTTGCTTCATCTCAGAGTTCAAGATGCTTGGAAAAGTGTGATTGACATTTGCAGACTGTTTAGCTCCTTACTTAAATTCTACATATATTTTTCAGTTAAGTATCTGCAGATTTAAAATCTCTAAAGGTTTCTAGAAACACCTTTGCAATTAATTAAAAAACAAACAAATATTTCAAATCTCAGGCGATGTTTTTATTTATTTAACTCAGTTTTGTAATACATTTTTGTAGATATTTGCACTTTCTTCACCTTTTCACTACAAAGAGGATCATAAAGCTCATAGTTATATATCTGCCGGCTTATTACCATACATGCATGTTGTGTGGGCCACATCAGGACCCTTACTATGAGCAGAGCATATAGGCCAGGGGTCTCAAACTCAAATGACCACAAGGGCCGCATGAGGACTAGTGCACTGGCTCGAGGGCCGCACCACTGACACACGTACACACCCTCGCTGCCCCGGCTGTGCCCCCACTCCACCCCTTCCATGAGGACTAGTGCACTGGCCCGAGGGCCGCACCACTGACACCCCCCCCGCCCTTGCTGCCACGGCTGTGCCCCCACTCCACCCCTTCCAAGAGGTCCCACCCCTGCCCCACCTCCTCCTCTGAGCACGCAGCTCCCCATTCCCTCCTGGAAAGCGCTAGGCACCACCAACAGCTGTTTGGCAAACAAAGCAAGAGCAATCTAGGAAGTCCAGAGCTAGAAACACGCGCGGCCCAGCCAGGCAGCAGAGAAGCCTCCACTTCTGGCCCCTCCGTCCTGCAAACTGCTATGGGGAGACCGGGGGTGGGGGGCGCCAGGAAGCTTGGCGGGCCGCAGGGAAGGGCTTTGCGGGCCGCATGTGGCCCCCGGGCCGCATGTTTGAGACCCCTGATATAGGCCATAAAGCCAGCTTTACTTGGCAGTTCCCCTGGCCAGTGACTGCTTCACCAAATCTAGTCCACTACCCCTGAGATCCTCTGGCATAGATGGTATGATACAAAGAGGTGTGACCTGCATTCTGCTTTGTTCTAGTGATCCCCAGAATGGCCACTGGGGCAGTAGACACTGGACAAAACTTAAAAGCAGCCCAGAGGCTGCTCTAAATTCCATCAGGATTTGTGCAAGTTTCAGCCCAGCTCGGGCATTGGATGTGGCGTCTAGTCCTGCACTCAGCAACATTCAGTCAGACTGGATGATTCATTTGTATGTCTGGATCATATACCTACATGTATCTATATAAGTGCTTTGATTTCCACAAGGACTGAGCAGCCATTACTCCCACTGAAATGCATAGAAGATGTGGTCCAGCAACACCTTTAGTCAAGTGCCTAAATATAGATTAAATACTTTTGAAAATGTGGACCATAGCACATTTAATCTATACATTTACTGATATTTCCCTCTTTCTCCCCAAAATGCCATATGTAAAATTCTAACCATAGTGGCATATTTTGTTTGTGTCTCTGTGCCCACCTTATTGATACATTAGGAGGACTCTCTTGCATAGAATTATACAACATTTTAAACGGAATAACCTCAGCCAGTCAGAGTCCAGAGATGTTGTACAGCGATTGATACATAAATGTACATTTATCTTGCAATTATGCAATTTTCTGCATCCTGAGAGGCTCACTTGCATAATTATGGAATGGCTTTTTTTCAATAACAGTAAAATATGTAAATTTCTCTGTCATCTGGCTGAAAGTTCCTGATTTGCATAATCACTGTTCAAGTTATTTCTGAATAATGGTCCAGTATGCAAATTCATATCCCATTGATTGGCTGAGAGACATTGCATACGTTTTAGTAAGAAATAATCATATAGTCATTCTTTCTGTCCCAGTTGTCTACTTCCCATAGCGCTCTCCATCCTACTGTCCAACTCAAACATGGACACACAACTTCTGACCCTTCCCCAATATATTATTCCAGATACTAAATACACTAATTAAACACTGAATTATTTTCTTACTGTAGACAGTACAGTCATGGACGCAGTACTGATACCAAAGGCAGATAGCTGTTATTTCCCCTCTGCTCACTTCCTCAAGGGATGAGGAAGAGAACTGAGATATATTAAATAGGACAAGTCTGATGACATATTTATTTGCCCCCTCCTACAATCAAACTTTCAAGCTAAGATTTATTTTGCCCTTGATACAGATACTTTGCAAACAAATGATAAGTAGATCATGCCTCTTAGGTATTTCAATTTAACATTGTACAATAGCTGGTCATTTAGTGTGACCTTACAATTAGCATTATTTTTTTTTAAAAAAATGGCAGTATTACTGCTCTAATAAGTACATTGGAAAGCTATAAATGCTTCAGAATAATGTAAGTAGGGAACATACTGCCTTATAATTACCTCTGGACTGGAATGTCATCCTTAAACATAAATACATTGTGAAAACAAAATTGTTGATTACAAAATGCTTCTATGGATTAAATACAGTCAACTTTCAAATGATTCAGCATTTGAGTTGCTTTTTCATATGCATCCTGATATGTGGCTACTTATCCAAAGCTCCCGTGCTAAAGTGAAACTACTACATCTGCAAAACGGGGTTTTTATTTGGAGAGAACAAGATTTTTTTCTTGGATTTCTATTGCTTCCATTCCCAGATGGATACATTGTAGGAAAAAAAAATGTGTAATGGTATTTAGGCTTCCACTTTCTGTTCCAGCCAGAATGTGAAGATGTAAGACTCTTATCTGCCCATTTCAGAAGCTTAGCAAATGTTATAATATGGGCAAAACTTTCTATTGGTTTTCTTTTATACACACTAGTATTCACAAGTTCAGGCATAAAACAAAGACTGAATAGGGTATGGAGTTGCTGCTGCTCTTCCTCCTACTGCTGATTTGAACACCTCCTTTTTGTTTTACTGGTTAGTATTGATTTTTTTTTCTCTCTTGGTGTCTAAAAGGCATCCTCTCTTCAGCTTTTGCTCTTTGATAGACAAATGTTGTGTGGGGCTACATCTACAGTTGCTGTGTCTTGTGTAGTATTGTTGTAAACTTGTGATTTCTTCTTTTAAATGGAGAAGTGAATGCAGTTAACTAAAACTCTGATTCAGGAAAGTTCTTACACAGGTACTTTCATGGGAGTTAAGCATGTGTTTAAAATTAGGCACATATTTAAGTGCTTTGTGTGGCAGGGTGGGCTTGACCCAGCCTGTCTCCCCTTTAAGAGGGAGAAAAGCCCTCTGCGAACCTCCCTTGCAGAAAGCCTAATCAGCCACCTGGGCTGCAGGTCAATCAGTCTGGATGGGTTTCACCTGGCATCCTCCTCAGGGGGATATAAGGCTGCCAGGAAGGAAGCCCAGGGTGGTGGTGGTGGTGGTATGGGAGTGTGGAGTGAGAGAAAGAGCTGTAAGCTGTAGAGCTGAACTATAAAGCTGTGTATATTGGTGGTGGGGCCTTGCACTGTGAATTAAAGAGCACTGTTTGGAGCCAAAGAAGAGTTTCCTGCCTGTTTCTGAAGAGGGGTGAGAAGGCGATCTGTCACATTTGCTAAATCAGGGCCTCTGATAGGCATATGTTGTCTGTAAAGTATTAAGCACATATTTAAGTCCATCCCTGTCTAAGTTGAGCATGTTCTGAACTTGAATTTCAATTAGACTAGGAAGTAAATAGAAAAGAAACATATCATTGAATATAAGGGTTGAAAGGGACCTCAGGAGGTCATCTAGTTCAACCCCGGGCTCAAAGCAGGACCAATCCCCAACTAAATCATACCAGCCAGGACTTTGTGAAGCCTGACCTTAAAAACCCGGAAGAAAGGAGATTCCACCACCTCCCTAGGTAACCCATTCCAGTGCTTCACCACCCTCCTAGTGAAAAAGTTTTTCCTAAAATCCAACTAAACCTCCCCAACTGCAACTTCAGTTCCTTTTTTCTCTCATCTGATACCACTGAGAACAGTCTAGATCCATCCTCTTTGGGACCTCCTTTCAGGAAGTTGAAAGCAGCAGCTATCAAATCCCGCCTCATTCTTCTCTTCTGCAGACTAAACAATCCCAGTTCTCTCAGACTCTCCTCATAAATCATGCGCTCCAGCCCCTAATCTTTTTTTGTTGCCCTCCGCTAGACTCTTTCCAGTTTCTCCACATCCTCCTTGTAGTGTGTGGCCCAAAACCGGACACAGTACTCCGGATGAGGCCTCACCAATGTTGAATAGAGGGGAATGATCAGGTCCCTAGATCTGTTAGAAATGCCCCTACTTTTACAACCCAAAATACTGTTAGCCTTCTTGTCAACAAGGTCACACTGTTGACTCATATCCAGCTTTTCATCCCCTGTAATCCCTTTTCTGCGGAACTACAACCTAGCCATTTGGTCTCTAGTCTGTAGTAGTGCATGGGATTTGTCCGTCCTAAGTACAGGACTCTTCACTTGTCCTTCCTGAACCTCATCAGATTTCTTTTGGCCCAATCCTCTAATTTGTCCCGGTCTCTCTGTATCCTGTATCTACCACTCCTCCCAGTTTAGTGTCATCTGCAAACTTGCTGAGGGTGCAGTCCATGCCATCCTCCAGATCATTAATGAAGATATTGAACAATACCAGCCCCAGGACCAACCCTTTTGGCACTCCAATTGATGCTGGCTGCCAACTACACATGGAGCCATTGATCACTACCTGTTAAGCCCAACGATCTAGACAGCTTTCTATCCACTGTGGCAGGGTGGGCTTGACCCAGCCCTGCTGCCCCTTTAAGAGGGAGCAGAAGCCTCTGCAAACCTCCCCTTGGAGAGAAGGCTAATCAGCCACCTGGCTGCAGAGGGCTCAGGCTTGATGAGTTGCACCTGGCAGCCTCCTCAGAGGGATAAAAGTCTGCCAGGCAGGAAGCCCAGGGTGGTGGTGTGGAGGTGTGTGTGTGTGAGAGAGAAGGAGGCTAGGGAAGCAGGACAGGGAGAAGTATTCAGACTTTGGATCCCTGTGAGCCAGGAAGGAGGGAGTACCTTCTTGAGCTGTGGCCTGTCTCCCTGAGCTACAAGCTACTGAGCTGAACTGTAAAGCTGTATATTGGTGGTGGGGCTTGCACAGTGAATAAAGAGCACTGTGTGGAGCCACAGAAGAGTCTCCTGCCTATTTGTGACATGGGGCGAGAAGGTGATCTGTTACACCACCTTATAGTCCATTCATCCAGCCCATACTTCGTTAACTTACTGGCAAGAATACTGTGAGAGACCATATGAAGAGCTTTGCCAAAGTCAAGGAATAGTACATCCACTACTTTCCCCTCATCCACAGAGCCACTTATCTCATTATAGAAGGCAATTAGGTTAGTCGGGCATGACTTGCCTTTGAATGACTGTTCCTGATCACTTTCCTCTCCTTTAAGTGCTTCAGAACTGATTCCTTGAGGACCTGCTTCATGATTTTTCCAGGGACTGAGATGAGGCTGAATGGCCTGTAATTCCCTGGATCTTCCTTCTTCCCTTTCTAGAGGATGGGTACTACGTTAGCTTTTTTCTAGTCTTCCGGAATCTCACCAGGTCACCATGAGTTTTCAAAGATAATGGTCAATGGCTCTGCAATCACATCCGCCAACTCCTTTAGCACCCTCGGATTCAGTGCATCCGGCCCCATGGACTTGTGCTCATCCAGCTTTTCTAAATAGTACTGAACCACTTCTTTCTCCACAGAGGGTTGGTCACCTCCTCCCCATACTGTGCACTGCAGTGCAGTAGTCTGGGAACTGACCTTGTCTGTGAAGACAGAGGCAAAAAAAGCATTGTGTACTTGTCCACATCCTCTGTCACTAGGTTGCCTCCCTCATTCAGTAAGGGACCCACACTTTCCTTGACTTTCTTCTTGTTACTAACATATCTAAAGAAACCCTTCCTGGTACTCTTATCTCCTGCTAGCTGCAACTCCAAGTATGATTTGGCCTTCCTGATTTCACTGACCAATTAGCAGATGATTACATCTGGCAAATAATGTTGCAAATGATGAATCCATACAAAGTTCTTGTTTATCACATAAGATTATTGTATTATATTCTCATTGCCCCTGTAGCAGTGCAGGACTCACCCACGTGGCACCTTCTGCCACCTATCCAGGGAATTAGCTCACCAGCCATTGGAGCGCCCTCTGCTGGGCACTGTCCCACTTTCCTCTGGCCCCAGTGTCCCTCCTGGATCCTAGTGCCCTTTTACCTGGGGTGCTGCCCCCTGGCAATACCCCCATACTCTTTTTGGGTCTCTCCTCCCCTCTATCCCACCTTGCCTCAGTCTAGAGCTACTGCCAATCATCATCTAGCCCCAACTCTCGGGGGAAGACTGCAGTGTAAAATCTAGTCATCACAGGCAAAGCGGTTTTGCCTTTCCCTGCAGCTTAGTTCCCGTTTAGGCCTTAATATCAGGCCTCAGCCTGGGAGGTTGCCAGGCTTGAGCTCCCCAGCTCAGCCTGCCCCTTCCCCAGCACTGCTCCACCCTCAGTATCTTTAGCTCCCTTCAGGCAGCTAGGTCCATCTCTCTCTAAGGCTGGTGGGAGACTGCCTAGCTCCTGCCTAGCTGCTCTTGTTATAAGGACCAGCTGTGGCCTATTTGGGGCATGGCCCACCTGTGACTGCTTCCCCACTCAGCCCAGGCTTGCTGCTTTCCCTTGCTGCAACCCTCTGCAGGGCTGTTTCAACCCTGTCAGGTCTGAGCGGGTGATCACTCCGCTACAGCCCCATCAAAGAGATAATAAAGCCAATAATTGTAGGTATAATCTCAAAAGAAAAACTTTATTCAATTTCTAAGTTGCAAGGTTTAGTTTTTAATTCCCTTTAATGCAACAACCCATACACAAACGTGTATGTGCTTCAAAATGGGGTACAAAACAAAGACTTGTTTTAGTTCTTTTTGTAATGGAAAGCAAGAGTCCTCCTGGGGAGAAAGCCCTCCCAGGAGTATCAAAAGCTCAAACAGCAGTGGTACTTTTAGCTAAAGTGCAGCATGCAAATAAAAGCAGTCTAGCTGGAATCTCTTGAAGAGAGAAACTTTTATTACCTTTCATATTCTTGATTGTTTTCAACATCTTACTGACACTGCAGAAAAGGAAATACTTGGTTCTATGGAGGATGAATTATCCACCTGATATTCTTGAATAATCTAAAGGTTGACAAATTATTTTAGCATCTCCAGGGAGGTGAGCAGCTGAATAATTTGTTTAAGACTGTTGATGGACCTGAATGTGCTTAATATGCTTAAAGAAAACCTTCAAACAATACTAACTGAAAGCTTGAAAATTATCCATATAGTTTCCGTGTCACCACCCAAGTTCTGCTAACTGCATATATGGCAAAAATATAGCTCAAAACATTTTAATATAAAGCAGAATGATATATTGGATAGAAATATTATATGAACAGTATGCAACTTATTCTTTCTTAACAAAATGCAAATGTTACATTCCTAACCACATTTAATATTGATTCAGAAAATATCCAGAAAATATCCATATTATTTTTGTGTTGTTTACAAATGCATAGCACCATTCCTCACAAAGTATTTGATTTTATTTACTTAAATCACATCTAAAATATGAATACCTTGGTGCCTAAATTAGGCAGCTGAAATCAGCATTGAATGCGAGTACTCAGAATTTTTGAAAATCAAGCCACTTTTATTTAGAAGCTTAAACCTATACATTGGGTATCCAAATTTTTTTATCAATATAGATACAAAAAATGTGGATACCCAAAGTGCATGTATGTGGGTATGTATATATGCTTATGTCACTCACAACTAACATATTCTTGTAAACCAAAATGTTCTTGTAAACCAGAGAGGGTGTTAAATAGTTAAATAAAACCAGACATACAATTCCCAAACCCCAGGAATTAAAATAATTAAACATCAAAGGAAGTGAAGTCACTCAAGGAGTTCTATAGGAAAAAAAATCTCAGAAGGCACATTTGAGGAGTTAATAAATGATGGAGTTTTTCTTGCTTCAGCTAGTGGTATGGGACATAACTCTTTGAGTCCTTACTCTTTGAGTAACAGGAGAAAAAAATGAATGGGGAAGTAAGAAGAGAGAATTTAAACCACTTTAGAATGTGTGTGAGAATGATTCTGGCCCAGTGTGTGTAAAGGTAAATGTCGTGGCCTGAAGCTCTCGATGGCAAGAAGTTTGCTTCCCCCTGTGATGTTGCACTCCATATGATTTATGGAAATATGCTAATGAATATGACCTAACTGGAATATGCTTTATGCTTAATACCCCTGGAATGGTGTCATTAGAAAGATTGTAATCTACTATGTATGTTCAACTTATTTGTTTGCATGTATTATTTCTACATCTGGAGTTAGGAGAATAAGATATAAACTTGTATCACTGATATAAAGATAGTAAGTGGAGGCCATTAAGGGTTCTCCAGAAACAATCCGGTGTAAATGGCCTTAGATACTTGAAAGCATTCCTTTGGATGTATGGGCCAGCCCATGGGGAATGGAGACTAGGGGTCTTACAGTGACATGTGACCATATTGATTTTTTTACTTTTCCATTTAGAAGGAGGGGTGGGGACCTAGAGAGACAAAAGATTCCTGCCTTTTGCCAAAGCTATAAAGGGAGTGAAGCAGGAAAAAGGGGTGGCCAGTCATGAGAAAACCCCTGATTACCACCTGAGACATCTGCTGGAACTAACAAGGATTGAACCAGGGGAAATTATTTGGCCCAGAGTAGGAAGGAGTCTAGTCTGTGAGAGAAGCTTACTGGAACATCTATGGGGGTGAAATATTACCTGTAATCAGTTTCTTAATGTATTGGGCTTAGATCTGCGTGTGTTTTTGCTTTATTTTGCTTGGTGACTTGCTTTGTTCCTTCTGTTATTACTTGAAACCACTTAAATACTACTTTTTATACATAATAAATTCACTTTTGTTTACTAATAATCACAGTGATTAATACCTGGGGGAGAAAACAGCTGTGCATATTTCTCTATCAGTGTTATAGAGGGTGGATAATGTATGAACTTAACCTGTATAAGCTTTATAAAGAGATTTATTTGGTGTTTTGGATCCCATTGGGAACTGGATGCTGGAGATAGGTGACCTCCTGAGCTGTTTCTGGTTAAAAAATCTGGAGGTGTGGCCAGACTCTAAATCTGTGTTGAATCAGGCTAGCATGTCTGGCTCAACATTACAGGGTTCTGGAGTACCAAGCTGACAGGGAAAACAGGCTCAGAGGTAATCTCAAGACATCAATTGACAGTCCCAAGGGAATCCCTGTGACCGAACCTCTCACACCTCATATTTGGATGAACAAAGGGAAGAATGGCCACATGCATCTGGAGCTGCTCTAACTATTTTCACAGAATTCCAGATGCAAAGAAGATCTAGAGGGGAAGGAATTCCAGTATTAATGGTCAGGGGGAGTACAGCTACAGAGAGAGTTTCATCTGCACAATCTTTCTACCCAGAATTTTTCCAGTGACACTTTTAGGAGTCACTTTAAGTGCACACAAATTCAGAATTGGTTGGGTTGTGTAGTGGAAATGAACTAAGAGAAGGGGGGAAAGATACCTACCCTTTGATAAGAAGTGTTAAGGGTCCTGTGTGTTACTGGTTCATCTTCACTGAGGATCTAGTGCCCCTTGGAGGTTTCTTTGACTGGATGTGGCTGTTTACTGAAGCCACAGAAGAGCTGAGTGAATTCCTGAGAGGTCCTTTCTACTTAGTTGAAATTACTATCACTGAGTTAAGTGGTAGAGTCTCAGGAGAGGACCAAGCAGTGCTGCCCAAAGTACAGGAGACAGGTTTGCCTGTGTTCACTTCAGAACTCTGGAATTATGCTACCCACTGACACCAAAACATGAATAGGGTTTAACAGATGGGGGATGCAGAAAGAGGAAGTGATGGTGTAATGAGATGTTAGTCTGTTGGACATGTGGATGGAGAACAGAGTTAATATACTGCCATCTTTATCATTAGGGAGTGCTTTATTTATCATTCATATAGATATATTGTTGCTGTGCTTTCCCATGTTAATTTTGAGTTCCATTTTCCACCAATAGAGTTCTCCTTTTTTCATACACAGGCTCAGTGTTTGCAAGTGGGGAAATATAAGGGTTCCCAAGAAAGGGTTTTAGTGATCTCAGAAATTCAGGCTGCGAACTCAAGACTGTGGTGTATTAGTTGAAGGGGTACTCTGAGCTATTGGTGTCCAGCCCCTGGTGAGGATGACAGCTCCTGGCAGAAGGACTACTTAAACATACGTGTTCGGAGAAAAAAATCCTATCTTTATTTCTACCAAATAAACAGGTTTACGTGCAACTTAAATCAAAGAAAACCTTTTTTTAAAAAATTGGGAATAAAGCCAATTTACTTTTCATGTATGAGAATTCATCCCTTCTGCTACCTGAAGCTTATATCTGCCAAGTTTCTATTCAGAAGAATATGCCTCCTAATTTTCAATTTGAGGGAACAACATTAAAACATGCCACTAACATTTTCAGAAGGTTTTCCATCAATAGCGTATATAACCTTTGTGCGTGTTAAGTGCTCCATGTAAAGAGCTGACAGTGGAAACCATTTGCAGTGTACAACATGAAGTTCCATTGAACATTAAAAACTCAGGATCGATGCTTTGTGTTCTTGGGCACCATCTACAGGCCCTTTTTTTTTTTTTTTTTTTTTTTTTTACTAAGTGTTTATGTATATAGAGATCATTCATTGACAGAGCACTCTGACTGGTTCTGAACAGCATATTTTGACACCAGCCAAAGCCCAAATGTGGAACACAAAGCGTGACACGAGCACAAAAGGAGGAACACAAAACAAATTATTCCTGTTCAAAGCTTAAAATAGTTTGGGATTCCTTCTTTTGGTGTAAATAGCTTTTTATTAAAAAAAAAACCAACACATGTTCATGCTTCTTGACTGTTTCGGCAACTAAGATTCAACAATAAAAATGAAGGGATACCAAATCTGTATGAAACATAGGAAACTATGAGCTTGAAACGAAGGCATCCTTAGACAGGAGACAATGGCTATACAGAGCCCAACTGCAGCATTTTCTTCTTCCTGTCATGAATAGGGCACAGGTAGGAGCTGTTTTCTTTTGCTAGTTCTCTGCCCACCTCCTTCTCACCAGTGGTCAGCAACAGCAGAAAAAAGGGCCAAGAAAAAAAGAGGTCTGTGTAATGGTGAGTGGCAGGACATAGGGACTCTGGAGAGGAGCCAGCGGGAGAATGAGCATAAACTGGGACCCAGACTTTGCTTAAAAACTGATGGCATGATCTGGCTCTGTATGTGCTTTGCCGGTGCTAAAAGCATTACCAGTCCCTCCCTGGCTTCTGCTCTGATAGCCTTCCACAAAGAAGCCTGGGCTTTATTTATTTATTTATGTTCTATATCTCATGGTGAGGTTTTGTCTACCCCTCTTTATAGGGGACCAAATCTAAGTTGTTTCCAAACAGATCTGCCTATCATTTACATATCTTGAGACTGAAACACAGACTTTTTTTTTTAGCATAATAAGAGGGTTGTGCCTTAGTTATTACAGTACAGCTGATTGATTGGCTACAATCTACAATACTGCAGGCATGACATTATCCTCTCCCGCATAATGCTGTTGTTTGTCAGTTCAGCTAAGTTATAGTTTCGCTAGGGACTATTTCTGTGCTTTGTTTCACTGATTCTTAACCGTCCAAGTGCATTATTGATTTAATTTCTAAACCACAGATTTGCAAAGTACAGTAACTAAACAAATTTATGTTTATTATAAAAAATAACACAATAAGCAGACATGACTTCCCATTACTTACATTGAATTAGTTTAGATATAACATAAATATATACATAACCAGATAGCTGTATTTATATTAGATTTGAATCCAAAAGGAATGGTTTTGAAGAGAACAATTTTAATTGTTAAAAGTCATCCTGAAGATATCAAGGATCTTTATGTACATAGATGCATAGAAGTTAAGGGCAGAAGGAACCATTAAATCCTCTAGTCTGACCTTCTATATAACCAACATTATGCATTAAGCCTCAGAACACCCCAGAATGATGCAGCAGTTGACATTACAATTGCCAATATTTGCCATCAGTTACAATTCACTGGTGTCTCTGTTTCCTATTCTTAGTATAAGGTAAAACTGCTAATGGCAAATATTGACTTTTTATGGCCATCACTGTTGGTTAGCCTTATAATATCCATTTTTGAATGTAAGTTATTTTATCTCTGCCTTTATTGGCAGGACACTCAATTCAGTGCTGGAAAAAATATCCTATGCCTCTAAAGAAAGTGATTTTTTTCAGTTCACTCTAAAATGCCTATTTCTTATATTCACCATATGAGAGGATGTGTATATGTGACAGAAGACAAACAGAATTAGTGAGAGATAAGATGCATTAAGAGCCATTCATTTCTGAAATTAAAGAAGTTACCTGCATGAGTGGAAGTATGAATTTATGTTCATCCCCCCCCCCCCAAAAAAAAAAAAAAAAATTACAGGACAGCTCAATTACCATATTGAGAAAGGAAGTGTCAGACAATCAGAGACTGCAAGAAATAAATAGTCAGCTATAATTTTCTCTCAGTTTTGTTGTTGGATCAATATGCCCCTGTTTATTTTTATAATACTTTCATTTCCCCTTTATATTTCAAATATTTGGAGGGAAATGCTTTGAAATTGAATGAAAGAAATAAAGGTGAGGCTGTTTGTAAGAATCCAGGTTGTTTCTTTAGACAAGATGCAGAATGATACTGCATTAGAAGCTGTCAAAAAGTGTGTCTTTTTATTTCGTCTTTCTATCACACCATATGCCGTCTGCATTGGGCCCTAAGTGCTGAAATCCAGAGCAAGCATCTGTTGTGAAATTACTCAATTCATTAGTCATGAGACTGAGAAATGTGCGGTATGTACACCAGAGACATTTAAGAGTGTCTAATGATGTAGGTCAAACAAGATTCCTGTTCTACCTTACTTAGAGAGTTAATGTAAAATAGTTATGTTAAATGTGTCTCGCAGTTTAGTAGCTAACTTTGGTCTGCAAATCTGGAAGTCTCCTACAAGGATAGTAGTGCAAATTCTGTAAAGGAGAAAGGAGATTGCTGTGGTGATTCACGGGCCTTCATGATGTTTAGGCTCCTCTGAAACACATTGGGTTCTTGCTTTGAAAAACTGGGCAACCAAAACATGGACATTTGTGTTGGTTAGAGTTATTTATAATTGGCTGGACTCTCTAGTTAGGACTCTCTAGTTAGGACCGGAGCCGCCTTTGGTCATAACAGTGAGCCAGTCACCAAGTGCATGCCTTATTTATTAACACTATCCTTCAATATTTACATTGTCATGGCTGCCAGGGTAAAGAAGAGTACTGTCAGTTTTTAAGAATAAAAGTATAATCCGCAGAAAACAGTGGCATTTTTGACCCTTTCAAAACACAAAGAAGTTCTATTTTGATAGATCAAGTTTCAAAGAGAGGACATAGACCAGAGAGTTAGCACCAGCTGAGCATCTGGCCCGATAGATCTAAAGATGTGACCAAATGTAAACCCTGTGAGCACAGATGACATGTTGATAGCATGGGAGTGTCTATGTTAATGTTTATGTTAAGCTTCTGAGCATGCCCCTTGTGAGCTAAATTAGTTCGGAACCCTGATATGAATGTTCTCGAAGATAGCAAAAGAGCTGTGCTTTCTTTTCAACCCAATGCTTACTCAGTTGTAATGTTCACAGGATAAGTAGTGTTGGCTTCTAGCTCTTTGTGCAAATAGGCTGTCAATTTACCCTGGAGAAAGTATCTGCCCTTGGAATTAAATAGGTAACAGATTTGTTCCAATAGTGTTAGATTATTCAAGAAACCCAAATTGTACGTGAGGTAAAACTCTAGCTCTGCCATCAACTATCTGATATAGAAAGAGATCAAAGGATTAAAAATCCTTTAAAAACATAATGAACATAAAAAACATAATTAACTGGCAGTGAAGCTGTAGAGTTACATAAGAGTTTGAGAGAAATTCAGGCTTTGACTTGAATCTGAGTAGTCAAGGTTTACTTGTGATCCTTAGTGGGCTGTGTCAACTTGGTAATGAAACCAGGAACCAATTGTAGAGTGTTGTTTCAGGTTTCTAATGAAAGCTTCACTCTCTTTTGATTCCACTCCTGCTCAGGTATTCACGTGCATATTTATGGATGAAAATTGATTATCTTCATTCAACATAGCCATAGGACTGTGAGCCCTCCACTCCTGTGTACAACAGGTGTATTGTAAGAATAATCAGGTATTATTTTATCTGCAAGATACAATTCGGTGTAAATAGATTTAGCCAGTAATGTCAGTCATCCTCATTATGCCAACAGACAGTATGGATCATACTTTGCAGGCATCCATTTTTTCCCCCTCTCAGAGACCTCCAAAATCTATATAGCCTCATAGTTTCAAAGGTTTTTGTTAGGTCAGTAAAATCTTTCTTGTTCCCTCCATTTTTTCCAATTACATTTGCCAAGCAAACAAGATCATTTTAATAGTGTTGTGTTCTAACTGACTATTGCACTGTGATTCTGGTATGTTGTCTGTACCGATTCTGCCTATATAATGTTGTTCATTAGTCTCTTGACAAGAACTTCCAACATTGGCTCCACTTCAGCAACGTTCTCATGCATCTACTTAACTTTAAGCACCTGAGTAATCCCATTCTGGTCAGCAAAGTACTTCAGCATACATTTAACTTTGAGCAGGAGGGTAGTCTCAAAGTTAAGGACATACTGAAATGCTTTGATGAACAGGGATGAGACTACTCATACACGTAAAGTTCAGCGTGCGCTTAAGTGCTTTACTGTACCAAGGCTTCTATTTATTATAATTTGTAATACAGAAGCACCGACCAGCCCCCCAAGAAAACCAGAACCTCCCCGCTTTGCTTGACAATAAAAGTCCTTGCCTGCCCCTAAGAGCTAATCTAAATAAAGTCAGGCAAAAATTTGTAGGAATATGATTATCCCAGTATTTACAAATACTAATTGGAGACACAGAGAGATTAAGTGACTTTCCAATGGTCACAAAATGTGTCGACAGCAAAAGGGGGAGTTGAACCCAGACATTGTGAGTACCAGGCCCATCCTTCCATTCTAATATTTTGAAATCTAATTTTAATAGTGTGGGCATCTTTTAGCTGTTGCAATATTATTTCTATTTTCCAGCTATTGCAGAGAAATGAAGTTAGATGGTCAGCCATTACACATTCTTACATCTTAGTAGGTTTTCTATCTGGCACAGATCTACCATTTTTCATTATTGCCAAGACGATTCAAACTTCTATATGAGTAGAAAGATGGCTGTTCTGCATTAGCTGGTGCTTCACGTAAACAAAAGTGTTCTTTGCAGTGACTGATTTATGATTAAGGTGGCTGTTGAAATGTTTCCACCATCAGCGCATAATGGATACTTTGTCAGTAAGCAATTCACTTCCATTCACGGTGGTGCAATTATCATCTTTGCTGGACTGAAGACAGTTTTGAGTGCTTCATGGAACTTTAGTGTTTCTTGTTAGTCTACATGGGACTATAGCTCATCCGCTGTCTTTTACCCAGCAGTTATCTTATACACAACAAAGCTCATTTAGGTCCGTGTTTCAAAGTTCCCCACTATTATGGGCATATTAGTGGTCACAAAGGACATATGATTGTCCTTTCCATGAAAAGGTGTAGCCACTGACACGCTCAGTGTGCTGTACCAGAATATGTTTTGCTAAAGGCTGCAATGGCAGTGTTGTAGCATGCAGGTGCTTCCACTCTTAGAGCAAACCTTCATTCGAGCTGTTCATTGTTTGTTAGCTTAATTTAATTCTACTCTTAGAATTTTCCAGTAGCAACAATAATACTGTATTTAATTGATACTATTAATAAATGACTATATTCAATTTCTCAATGGCAGGTTATGAGTGGAGCTGGTTGGGAATTTTTTAACAACTTTTTTTATAGAAAAAATCTAATTTGTCAAAACAGAAATTTTGCACATTGACGTATCAGTTTCAATGAATTTCTCTACTTGGAAAACTGTTGAAATAATCTTGAAATGTAAGATGCAGTGTGATTAAAAAAATAACATCAAAATGATTTTTTTTTAAATACTCCAACATTTTAATTAACCCAAACTGAATTTTGGGGGATTTTCTTTTTGAAGCAAAAATTACACTTTGTCCTGATCAAGGAAGAGAAAAAATTCCCAAATCTCAAAACTTGTCATGTGATAGAAAAACTATTTTATGCCTGGCTCTTGTATTGAACTACATTACCCACAGTTTATTGACTAGGGTAAATAGGAACAAGATTTCTTAGATGTCATGTTTCTTTATAACATTCCCATTTGCAGTCAGTCAGATGCACCATTAATAGAGAAGTTGGGTCAGAGAATGAGACCAAATGGGGAAAGGATAAGGCCCCAGTCCTGCGAATGAGTCCATGCAAATGATGTCCTTTGACTTCTTTAGGGTTCCAATCTTCTGAAAAGGGTCTTCCCCTGCAGATTCCTCCGCAGGATAAAGACTTAAGTAACAATATTTAAATGCAAATAGGACGGTGAGAGGGTATCAGGAAATAATCATTTGTGTTTGTACAAAATCAGATTTCTGGCAAATAAAATAAAATCACAAAAGATTGTCCTTGTTTTTGTCCCTGCCAGCAGGTATATGGGATCTTGGGGAGCAATTACCACACAGGTGGGGTGCAAAATAAACTTTACTAAGAAAATGCAAAAACAGGGAAAATTTAATAGTGAGGGGTATGGGGTTTGTTAAAGTAGACAATTGGGGAGGGGTTTCTTTTAGTAAATGGGATAGGGGGTTTCAATAGTGGGGTACAATACAGTTGGTAACCAATTAACACTGAAGTATAAATGTAACAGGTAGCTAACAATTTCTATGTAAAGAGTGTGTTACAGCAGCATATAACCAACTAACAGTATGGGTAAAATGTGTTAAATAACCAACAATTTTAGGTAAAAATGTAAATGTAAAATGTGAGGTGTGTTAGAGAGAAAGGGGTAACCAATGGGGTTTTATGCTAGAAAGAGAGAGAGAGAAGACAGGCAGCAAGTTGAAACAGCAGAGAGGGAAAGAGAGAGAAAGAAAGTGGTAGATAAGTAAGGTTGGGGGATGGGGAAGAGGAGCATGTGGTGGAGGGAGATTTAAACTCAGGGAGACACAGAACAGACAGGCTGCAAGTTTAAACAGCAGAGAGACAATTATACAAAACACAGTAAAATCTTATCTATGATTTAACTTAACCAAAACTACACAAATTAGCAAGTAACAAAACACAATGCAACAATTCTTTAAGGCTAACTTACAGGGTACAATGCAAGCAATTTCCTAAACCTAACTTAACTACAGCTATGCAAAATGAAATTACAACTTAACTAGACTAAAAGATAAAATCTAACCTAATGGGTGCACCTTATACTAGGGGTAGTTTCAGAGGGCAGGGTGGTGTGTGCCCAGGTACAGTCCAGGAAGGCACAGGCTTATTTCTAGCAGCAAAGGTGCTGCAAAGCAAGAAACAGATTACAGATACAGACCAAGGAGTTTAAGAGAGGTTTTAAGACACAGACCAAGGAGTTTAAGAGAGGTTTAGTTTGAGTCTGTGTGTTGGGGAAACAGAGCCAGCAGCTAAAGTAATTAAGTATAGAAAGTTTCACAGAGGGATTCTCACCAGTCCCCAAGGCAGCAGCAAAGGCAGAAGCAGCAACAGCATCAGAAGAAGCAAGGAGGGCTCGGCACGGTCTTGATAATCAGGAGGTCTCTCAGGCAGCAATTCGTTCTTCGTGGGGGGGGGGTTTAAAACGGGGGTACGCTCAAAAATAAAACGAGAGCGGAGAAAGGACCCCCCAGAACCCCTGGCTGATCGGACCAGGTAGCAATGCAGGAACCTTTCTGATGTTTGTTTCAAAAATGCCTGTTCTTAAAGGCAAACTCAGGCAGTTTCCCCGCCAGTGATCCTGATAGGCTCCCTCTGTCACAGGAGAGGAGTTACAGGGAAAAACTGCAGGTGAGCATAGAGACATGCCTGGGCAGAGTCCTGGACCATAGGCGTGAGTTCCACCTCATGACTCAAAAGCACATGAGGCCTATGACTCATGCCCAGGATCTCAAAAACACATTAGGTCTTACAGCTTTGGACATTGCCTACCCTACACCGAGCCCAGGTTTAACACGGTGATAACAGGACCAACCCTTTGAACAGGGCAGTTGTCCCACTTAGCACGCAGCACAAGTGGCCCTCCCTTTAAGAAGGGCAGTGGCCCTGGTAAACAACTTAACAGCCAGGGAGGGGCGGCCACAGGAGAACAAAACCAAAATGGAGTAAGGGGACAGCTGTAAGAAACAAAATGGAATAGGGGGAAAGCTGTAACAGACAGTTTTGTTTTCTGGAATTTAAAACAAAAGCAAAGGAGAAGAAGGGCTAAACTTTTAAAATAAGTAAGCTCAAGTGGTAGTGCTCCCAGTAGGTAAGTGGCTAGGGGTACTCCTGTGAAGTACCCCTAGCACAGGGGTACCCCTAGCACAGGCGGTACCCCTAGTACAGGCGGGGGGGGGGGGTGGGGTTGACAGTTCCCGCCCGGCTCCCGGCAGCGGGGAGCCAGGCGGGGGGGGGGTGGTTGACAGTTCCCGCCCGGCTCCCCGCAGCGGGGAGCCAGGTGGGCGGGCTGACAGCCCGACGGGCGGGAGGGGGCGCGGGGGGTTGACAGCTCCTGCCTGGCTTCCCGCTGCAGGGGAGCCGGGCGGGGGGGGGGTGTTTGACAGCTCCCGCCGGGCTCCCCGCTGCGGGGAGCTAGGCGGGCGGGCTGACAGCCGGGCGGGCGGGAGCGGGGTTGGGGGGTTTGACAGCTCCTGCCGGGCTCCCTGCTGCGGGGAGCCCGGCAGGTGGGCTGACAGTTCCCGCCCGGCTCCCCGCAGCGGGGAGCCCGGCGAGAGCTGTCAACCCCCCCCCCCTCTGCAGTGGGAAGCCAGGCGGGAGCTGTCAACCGCCCGCCCGCCGGGCTGTCAGCCCACCCGCCTGGCTCCCCGCTGCGGGGAGCCGGGCGGGAACTGTCAGACCCCCTCTCCCCTGCCTGGCTCCCCGCTGCGGAGAACGGGGGGTTGACAGCTCCCGCCCATGATCAATAAAACCTCTATATAAGGGACTAATTCGGGTGAGGGGGTGTCCGTTAAAGCCAAAAGTCCTGTTATTTAATGATTTTAAAAAATTATTAAATAACGGACTTTCGGCTTTAACGGACACCCCCTCGCCCGAATTAGTCCGTGAAATCGTGGTTTCACTGTATTTGAATCTGCAAGGTTTTTTGTTTGCTTTTTTTTGGGGGGGGGGGGGTGTTTTTGGTGACAAACAAATATTTTGGCTGAAAAACTTCTGTCAGCTTTAGGTACAACATCAACTTCTGAACTGCAATGTGGGTATCCAGTGCATTGCTAAATTCACCAGCTGTTTGTCAGTTCTGTCAATCTTCCGCTGGTGCTGTTAGCAAAAAGTTGGGTTTTTTTTTTTTTTTTTTTTTTTTTTAAAGCTATTTTGTCCTTTTCCCTGAACCTCTGCCTCAATCTCCCACAGCTCAAGTGTAATCTAGCAGAAGATTCATGCAAAAGAGTGGGAAATGTGTCTGCTAAAGAGACATCTTTTAAGCTCTGGGCCTCTCCACAAACAGATTTTTTTTTTCTCATGGTGAACTCTGCTGCAGCTTTTGTTGAGGCTGCTCCTCTTTTCCACAAATCACCCCTGTCATCACCTTCCTCTCCCCGCACACACAGCAACTTAGATCTTTCAGGTAGAAGATATCAGCAACACTGGGGCTTCAAACTAATGCCATAACATTCTAATGCAGCGGAGATGCCAGAAAGCAGGTGAACAGACCAACAGAGAAGGGGTTAAAGTCATACATTTGTATTGGATACCAACCTTCCAGTCACGGGGGAACTGTCCCCCTTTCACTAGAGTCCTTCAGTCTGTTTGCATTACTTTTGGTACCATATAACACTTTAAAAGCTCCCTGGCTGACGGATGTGGCTGGAGGCCAAGATCTGCTGGGAGAACCATAATGTATTGAGTAGAGCCTCCTCAGTAAAGGACAGTGGTATAGCTGTTAAATTAAATTTAGAATGATTTTTAGCTGTCCTGGAGCTTTTTTCTATCACTATTCATTTTCAGCTGTAATCTGGGGCTGGGGATTTAGCGAGGACATGTGGATTTCTGTTTGGATGATCCATGGTGGCTGAGATTTTGTCATCCAAAGTAGGCGAAAACTCAGCAACTGCAGAGCAAGAGAGGCATGTGCAGCTGGCAGCCCTGGAACTGAATTATTGATTAACACAATGCTGTATACTGTATGTCCATTAAAGAGAGAAGCACAAAAGTTCATCTGAACTGTTAAATAAATAAAGCTGTTAAAAGAAATGAATTTTATGTGTACCAATATTAAGAGCACATGCAGAGCTATAGTACGATGGAATCCCTTCTTATGGCTGGTGTCAATAAAAGGCAACACAAAAGCTAGGGGGGAGGTTTGAGAGAGTATTTAAGTTTGATCATCAATAATTTTCCTTTGTTACGGAGGAATATTCAGTTCTGGAGACAAACAGAAATGTCTTGCATACATTTTGAAAGTATCTTTATTAAAATCATTTGGGTCAGGCTTGTGCCCTTTTTTCCTCCATACTGCAAATATCAAACTTTAATCCTTTCTCAAAATAAAGACCAAGGAGTCACTTTAACTAAATACTTTTCACTGCACTTTAATATCCCATTTTATTAATGTCTGTGCATGTCTTTGTTTGCTCTTTAAGTCTTGCAATGAGTTCAGTGGGGTGGTGGTTTTAGGGGGGGAGGGAAGAAGAGAAAATACCCTTTAAGACCAGGATATTTAGTTTTTTCTACTTTCTTTTGTTCTCAAAGCTTGTTACATTTCCCTAACCTCCCAATTATGTGTCTTTTATATTGAGATTTGAGCCTATATCTAAGAAATACTAACTGCATTATGATTACTGAGAATAATAACATTATGCATAAGGAAAATAACTGTTGGCATTATTTGAACATGAGAAAATATACCCAGCAAGGTAGTTTGCAATGTCTTCTTTACTAAAGGCCATGTTGCAGCATTGATTCTTTTTTTTAAGCAGGAGTCCTCACTGAAATAAGACTTCTGCTTAAAAATCAATGGCACACTATGGCACTAACAAAATGGTAGATCCCATGGTGATATAAATTGCATTTTGTTTTTTAAGATTAAAATGCACCTGTCTTAAACCCTGGAAGGAATTTACAGCATGCTTCAGAAACTGCATTTTGCCTTAGAACATCATACACAGAACGGTTGAACAACCTATCTTTGCTGTCACAACTCTCCATTGGAGTCTGTCTTGCTGGTATTGTAAACACATGATGGTTGCAGTGAAAGATAGGCAGAAAACAACTCTGCTTCCCTTCCATGAAAATAAGTAGTGTCACATATAAAATATAATGATTGCCTTTGCTGACCATTAGCAGCACACAATGAAGAAGGAGCAATCATATCAGCCCAGGATGGAGAGATGCCAGACAGCCATACTTGGGCCCCATGAAAATGCCAAGGGACTAGTCCTGACAATTACACAAGCATAGTATCATCATCATAGCAAGAAACATTTGCTGCTTATGAATACTTATCTGTGGAAGCTTAAAATTTACTTTCCATTAGCGTTTGTTCATGCATACTTCAGTTGCTTGAATGTTGTTGGAAATCCAACAAAATGGGGCTGTGTGCAGACAGGTTGTGATATTTATCTAATTCTAAAATCCCGAGTTACTGCATTAACTCCAGTGCATATTCTGTGGAATTTCACCAGTGAAATTGAGGACAACCGTTCATCTGTCGAGACCTGAGTTCACTTACAAGAGAGCAAGCTTTTGTTGGGGGTGGTATGGCATGAGTTAAAATGTATGGGTCTGAGCCAAAGCCAAATGAACTAAATGGGAATATTTAGATGGACTTTAATAGGCTTTGGATCAGCCCATATGCAGGTGATGTGGGTGCTAATTTTCACCTTTTCTATCCTACTGAATTTGGGCAAAGACTCCTGTGGTAGCTGTGCTCAGACTTTTGTTGGGCTGAATTTGATCCATATTTTTTTTTTTAAAAAATATTGGAACTGCTTATTTTGCATCCTTCTACCATTGCCATGTTACTAACTACTGACAATGAATCAACGAATTTCATAAATTCAATAATAATTGAGAGGGTGAGAGAACAGTGCTGTAATTACAGTGGCTGGAAAACACAACATTTTTTTCCATCAGTCATATGAAATATTCTGCACTGGGGTTCACAGAATAATGTGTTAATATGACTCACTGAGACAAGCACACAGGCAGACAATATGATTTTTCATTGTTGGCATCTGGCTGCTACAAGGGTCACTACAATTGTAATAGCTCCCTTGATATGATAGTTCTGTCTCAGCCACATAGTTACTGTGCTGATTTATTTTTTAATCTGTAGGTTTCATATATGTCAGTGTAAATGTGTATCAGTGTCTTGCATTACTGATTTTTTGTGTGTGTGTGAAGCTTTGCAGTTTTCCCCATTGACTGTTCTTTTGTTGTTTCCCCCTATTACTGTATTATTATTTTATTTTATTATTATTATTATGAATTATTATTTATTATTTATTTTGTTAGAGCTAAAGACCCAGCCCACTCTTCAACTGTAGCATCCCTGACATTTAACACTAGTCCTTTCCTGAGAAGGGGCCACCAATCATGACAAATGCAATCAGAATGAGTGGTTTTATTTTATTCTAATATATTGACATAGTTTCCTTTTCATCCATTTTAGTTCCTATGAAATTCACACACTTTCCTCTCTCTGAGAATAAGGTTCAATGCAAAGCTGTCTGTGTATAGCTCCAGATATGGTGGCAAAGGGGTATGTTTTCAAGGCTTATGTTTTGTGGCGAAGATTAAAAGAAGTTCAGCATCCTACCTCTTGATAATTTGGTCCACTACACTTCAGTATTTTCTGCATGAATCAAGAGTAAATGTATTTGGAATCACTGAGGTGTAACATATGTATTTGATAACTAGGCCAAAAAGAGTACTTGTCTTCAGACAAACAAAAGTAATACTAAACAGACTTGAACCCAGACTTGAACCCTTCCTACTGTTACTGTGCAGTATCCTACAGCAACTCAATGCTATCAGCAAAATAGTACTAGTTTTTTAAACTCTGCTTCCTGATTCCCTCTCTCTCTCAAGAAAGTAACTAGGTGTGAGAATTCTGATGAATACTTCAATGTAATTTTACGTAATTTAATGTTGCCATGTAAATCTCTTTTATAGGTCCCTTTAGATGGAATTTAATGCGGCAAAAACCTTGTCATCAGAAGGATTAATGTCTGCATTAGCATTTCCGCAATAAAATCCGAAGCTAAGTGGTGGAGGCCACAGACACCTCAAACCTGGATTCTACAGCTCTCCATTAAGTGCTGGAGTTTTTACTACTTGCTGTAGGGAAGCCTTTGCCAATGCTTACAAGGAACAGTTTATCCCTGCTTCTCTGGGTCCTGTTTGATGGAGGTCTCCTAACACCACTGCACCCACAGCTACAACAGACTTTAGAAGCACAGCCAAGAGAAAATGTTGTCACAATGCCAGGGAGAAGGTCATCCGCCCTGCGGGTCAAACGAGGCTGGGTATGGAATCAGTTTTTTGTGCTGGAGGAATACATGGGCTCTGAACCCCAGTATGTGGGAAAGGTACATTTTTACTTTTTCTTTAAATGCTGAAGTGACAACTAGTAATATAAGCTATAAATGTGTACATTTTATACAGGATGAATTTTCTCTATCCTTCCTCTCTCCCGCCCACTCCTATAGAGTTAAACTAAGTCTTCTGGTGTTATATTTTGTATATCTGGTGGATCATAAAAATATTTGCAAAACAGTGCTTAAATTAAATTGAAATTCAGAAAGCCCCTCAATTTCCCTGCAGCTTTAAAATAAATAAATAAATAACCCATATTTTGATGTTTCATACGTCGCCATGTAAGAGAATAATAAAGCTATTAATACATGTAATTTGCATACTGTATCCTCAGATCCTCAGCTGGTGTAAATTATCATAACTCCATTTTTTTCTCTTCAGTTCTGTTGATTTATATCAGGTGAAAATTAGACCGTATTTATTTCTGTTAGAATACTAGGGTACAAATAACTCCAGACTCCACATGACTAATGTGGATATCAATGTTTTTTATCCACAAATGTATAACCCTTACTCTGTCTGTGATCACATCAGACTAATTTTAATATCCCTTGCTTTGGAGATAACATAAATCTGGGAATTCTGAAAAATTTTGGTGTGGTATGTATAACTAAACATAGGTCCAATTAATTTTTAGTTGGATATGTCAAAATCTTAATGATGCACTGAGAAATTGACCCAGTGATATTTTACCTTGTTCATATTTCTCCTCTACTCTGTTATGCATAAATTCTACTTTGACCACAGGACTTTACTCACTGGAAGTCAGAGACCAATGATTCATTCCTTGGGAACTCAAAACAGTATCTGAAATGTGTGTTGGAATTTTGCTTGCAACAGAAATACAGTATCATGCAATGGCTCTTAGCTTATCACAGAGATATTTTTTCCATCTTTTTTTAAAATATAAATGGCTCTGTCTATGTGGGGAATGAATACCATATTCTAACTGTAACCTGAATGATACTTACAACAACTTCACTCTACCATTTCTGCCTCAAGCAAACCCCTCAGAACCAGTGAAAGAAGAGTAGAAGACTCCATAAAATCCACTAGGGACTTTGCTTTGACAATCTAAAGTGGAATGTGTTTAAATATTATAGCTTTAGGCATTAATAAGATCCTAAAATAGAGAGAGAGAAACATTTGAAATGCACGAGAGAGAGAGAGAGAGAGAGGACAAAACACAAAAGGTAATATGGTGAACCTATTTACCATCTCCTCGCAAAAACACACTAATATAATGATAAAATTTGGTCCTTGATCCTGCGTTTGAGATGTACTATACCTGTAGTTCCTGGAGTCATGCAGTATTTGGTGACATCAGAAAAAGGTGCTCACATGCCATAGTGATAAGAGAGGCATACAGACATGGATACATAGACAATGTAACTTAAGATCTTTTTGTCTTCTGTACTGGGTTTTTCAAATTACTTTAGGATTGTTTATTTGAGATTGGATGCTTGTTTGACAAATCCCGTCTCAATCAAAGTAGTTGAAAAATCCTGATACACTACAGCATTGCTGGTCTGATACAAGCCTGACCTTCTTAAAGTGTGGAGGCAGGAAACCACGAATCTCCTCCCCCTTTCTAAAATGTAAGTAAGGCCCTGTCTTCACTACCACTTTAATTCGATGTTAACGACGTTAGGTCGAATTAAATGTGTACCTGTCTTCACATACATGCCCTTAACGTCGATGTAAAGGGCCCTCAAGATCGATCTTGGAACTCCAGCCTGACGAGAGAAGTAAGGCTAAAATCGACATTCCAAGCTCGACCGTGGGCTAGTGAAGACGGAACCCGACATTAATAGCCTCCAGAGGCTGTCCCACAATGCTCCATTCTGACCGCTCTGGACTGCCTCACTGCTCCACTGTGACCGCTCTGCACTGCACTCTCAACTCGCTGCTCTGGCCAGGTAGATAAGACCCGGGAACATTTGAATGCCATTTCCTGTTTGGTCAGCGTGGCCAGCTCACCTGAACTGCTCAGTCGCCATTCAGAGCTATCAGCAGCACTAGCCGCCATGCAGAGCTCAGCATCACAAGACTCCATGCAGAGCTCATCTACCCTGGAGACCAGCCAGAGGAGAAGAGCTCCAGCATGGTCCACTCGTGAGGTGCTGGATCTCATCGCTATCTGGGGAGAGGAATCCGTGATGTTGGAACTACAAAACAACAAACGGAATGCCAACACCTATGGAAGAGTCTCCAAGGCCATGCTAGAAAGGGGCCACAACAGGGACACCACACAGTGCCGCGTGAAAATTAAGGAGCTGCGGCAATCGTTCCAGAAAGCCAAGGAGGCAAACGGACGATCAGGGGGCGCACCACGGACATGCAGGTTCTACAATGAACTAAATGCGATAATGGGGGGCGCTCCCACCACCATCGCGCCGGTGTGCGTGGACTCCACCGATGGGATAATCGTCAGGGAGGAGACTGATTCCGAGGAGGACGACCATGAGGAAGAGGAATATCTCACGGAGCAGCAGGAGCCCAGCGGAGAACCCGTCTTCCCAGAGAGCCAGGAGCTGTTTGTCACCCTGGAGCCAGTACCCTCCCAAGCCTCCCAGGGGGGTAAGTGTTTCTTTTTTAAGGGATTACATGACGCGTGATTTTGTAAAGGAAGCATTTATTAATGAGTAACTTGCCCTAAGGACTTAGCGTGCTTTCATTGCTGGTCAATTTCTACTCAGAGTTTGTCAATATACTCTGGGATTGACCATAAATCCTCCGCGGACATTTCAAGGAAGCTATCCAGGAGGTAGCGATGAATCCAGCGCAGCAGATTTCTGGGGAGAGCCGCCTTATGTGGTCCCCTGTGATAGGACACCAACCCATGCCACGAAAGTAGTAAGTTGTCTGGTATCATTGAGCAGGCTAGCATTGCGGCGAATGGACCAGGACTTTGCAAGGAGTCAAGGAGCATGCGCTCCCTATCTCTCAGAGAAATTCTCAGCAAAGTGATGTCATTCAGGGTTGCCTGTTTGAGATACGGACTGCAATTAGTAGGGAGATAAAGATTCCCCCCTGCAAAGAACTCTTTTCTGCTGAGGGCCGACCAACGGCACACCCCCCCCCCCAGCCCGTAGCGGTAGCTAGCAGGGAATCTGGGCAGTCTGCACGCGGTTGCTTCCGCTTCAGATCCAACGCGCACCCAACCCCCCCCCCCAGCCCGTAGCGGTAGCTAGCAGGGAATCTGAGCAGTCTGCACACGGTCTGAAGAGCCCCAAAAAGACCTTAGCCCTTAGCAAGAGATTTTTTGGCATTTGCTTTGCAGTTTGCGGTTTCAGTGGGAGCCAGCCACACGGTGGGGGGAAGGGGGCGGGGTTACTCTACAGTATGCAAGCGCCACTTTTAACTTACCATGGCCGGCTGCACGGTGATTTCAGAAGCCGTCTTGGGCTGAGGCACGCATATGTGTCTGAGATGCTCTGACTTTTCTGTGAGCTAGTCAGTCACTTTTAGGTGTAGAACATGACCTTGTACAGAAATCATATCAGGCCTCTGAATACTGAGGTTGCAAATGGCATAGTACTCCCATTGTGTACCGTCCGAGACTGCATCTGCCTCCTAACCTTGAATGTATCCGTCTCATAACTTTCAAACTTTCTTTTCCCACACTCGCCCACAGATGAACAAGTATGTCAGAATACCCCGGCCTCCTCCTCCCGCCGTGCACCGCAGATAGGAAAGCGTAAAAAGAAAACGCGAACGCGCGATGAGATGTTCAGTGAACTCGTGGAGAACTCGCGCACTGAGGCAGCCCGCCAGACGGACTGGAGGGATCGAGAGAGAGAGGCAAGGGATCGAGAGAGAGAGGCAAGGGATCGAGAGAGAGAGGCAAGGGATCGAGAGAGGCAGGAATGGAGAGCCGCTGCAGAAAAGAGGGAAGCCGCTGAAGAAAAGAGGAAAGAGCGTGAGGAAAGACGCATGGATGCTTTCCTCCGCATAATGGAGGACCAGAGCGACATGCTGCGATCTCTGGTGGAGCTGCAGCATGCCCAAAGACCACCTCTGCAGCCCCTGTGTAACCACCTCCCCCCCTCCCCAACTCCCATAGCTTCCCCACCCAGACGCGGGGTGAGAACACGGGGGGGGGGGGGCAAGCTCCGTGGGCCGCTCCACTCTACCCCACAAGCCATCAGAAGCAGCAGCAGCAGCAGCAGCAGCAGCAGCAGCAGCAGCAGCAGCAGCAGCAGGCTGACGTTCTCGGAAAACTTTTAAAAGCTGCTGTGTCTTGCCCACCCCTCCTCTCCCCCCTTCCCACCCCTCCCTCCTTTGCCCGCTCCTCCCCCACTGCGACTGCCGGTTTCCCTCCAGGATACCAGGACAGTGATCCCCTGTATTTGTATTTCCGATTAACCAATAAAGGAACCATGATTTTTCAAACAGTGATTTTATTTCCTCTGCAAGCATGGGGATGGGGGAGGGAAAGCATGGGGAGGGGGGAGGGAAAGAGGGTTCAAGGGCAGCAGGCTTAGAGCACAGCAAGGGAGCAGATTCTCAAACGCCATCTGGCACTCATAAAACTGTCTTTCAAGGCGTCCCTGAGGCGCAGGGCCTCACGGTGTGCTCTTCTACTTTCCCTGCTGTGTGGCTGCTCATAAGTAGCAGAAAGTAAATTTGCCTCTGCCTCCCAGCCCACCATAAATGTTTCCCCCTTGCTTTCACAGATATTGTGGAGCACAGAGCAAGCAGCAATAACAATGGGGATATTTCTCTCGCAGATGTCTGAGCGAATCAGTAAGGAACGCCATCTCCCCTTCAAGCGGCCAAATGCACACTCTACGGCCATTCTGCACTTGCTCAGCCTGTAGTTGAACAGCTCCTGACCCCTGTCCAGGGCTCCTGTGTAGGGCTTCATAAGCCAGGGCATTAGGGGGTAGGCTGGGTCCCCAATGATCACGATCGGCATTTCGACCCCCCCCCCCCACGGAAATTTTCTGGTCGGGGAAGAAAGTGCCTTGCTGCAGCTGTCTAAAAACCCTAGAGTTCCTGAACACTCGAGCGTCATAAAGCTTTCCCGGCCACCCCACGTAGAGGTCGGTGAAACGTCCCTTGTGGTCAACCACTGCTTGCATGACCATTGAGTAATATTCCTTCCGGTTTCTGTACTCGGCGGCCTCGTGGTCCGGTGCCAGGATAGGGATATGAGTCCCATCTATAGCCCCACCACAGTTAGGGAATCCCATGGCGGCAAAGCCATCTATTGTGGCTTGCAGGTTTCCGAGGTTTATAACCCGGTGTAGCAGCCACTCGACGATTGCCCTGCTTACTTGCATCACAGCAAAGCCCACTGTAGACCTACCCACCCCAAACTGATTCGTCACTGACCGGTAGCTGTCTGGCGTTGCAAGCTTCCAGAGGGCTATCGCCACTTGCTTCTCCACTGTAAGGGCTGCTCTCATTTTGGTATTCCTGCGCCGGAGGGCCGGGGACAGCAAGCCACAAAGTTCCAGGAACGTGCCCTTTCGCATGCGGAAGTTTCTGAGCCACTGGGAGTCCCACCAGTCCGTGCTTGTTTCCCTGGCCAAGAATCGGCGTTCAATGGCATGAGCCTGCCCCATTGCCATCATTTTTGACAGATTGTCAGTCGCCCTACTTGCAAAAACGGCAGTGTCCATGTCGTCCCCGCTGTGCACGTCTTCGTCCATCTCGTGCACGTCCTCGTCCATCTCCTCCTCACTGTCGTTGGTTTCCAGAAAGCGCAGTTCTCCCCGGATCGCATTCCTCCTCTGCAGACGGTGCAGCAGGAACTCAGCAACCGTGATCGAGGTCCTCACAACAGTCATTACTGCAGCCGTGGTGTCAGCGGGCTCCATGCTTGCAATGCTATGGCGTTAGCACGGCACGGAGAAAGGGCGCAAATTATGGGATGCCTACCTACAGTGCACCGCTCGTAATGGGGGTGGGCGGCGCGGAAAAAGGGAGCGAAATTATGAAATGCCTACCCATAGTGCAGCACTCGAAATGGTGCCTGCTGGGGGATCAGGGAACTGTGGGATAGGTACCCAGAGTGCAACGCTCGTCATGTCGACGCTTGCAAAAGTTTTGCGGACAGACACTGTCGACTTGCTGTGCCTAGTGAAGACACACAACATCGACTGTATACAGTCGCGTTCACAACATCGAAATAAAGGAAATCGAACTACTGCTGTAGTGAAGACGTACCCTAAATAATAAAGGTGATCATCAAATTTGCTACGGTTAGACATTATATTTTCTCTTAACTCACCCCTCCCTCTGTCCTATACAGAAGATGCTAGAGAGAAAATCCTATTGCAAGTTTGACATCACATCTTCTCCTGTGGTACAGGATCACTAAGCTTTGCTTTGTCGCAGCACCCAGCGATGCTACCATAGAACCACCATGACTCGTAGGTCTTTGTGATCTTATGTCAGATGATTGGCTAATCATTCTGGGCAGTTTTAGACTGACAAAGGAATAAGTGGGTCATATTAGCCTTCCTTGCATGAACAATGAGTAACATTTGTGCATCTTTACTGGTCAGACAAAAGAACCATTATGGTTAAGGAGCAATATTGGTCACAAGTAGGATTTACAGATTAGCCAGGCTTGTCTTTAACTCTGAAATCTCTTTTTAACTGATTAAAGTTGCTGAAAAGAGGAGTTCTTTATCACACATAGGTGTCTGGCTATAATTGCACTTTAAGATAAGTAATATTGATGCATCTTGAGTACTTAGTGTACACTTAAAGGAAATGTGCCCCTAGTGTGCCACTTCTATGTAGAAGATAAAAATAAAATATGAAGGATCTGCTCATGGAACACACAATAATTGAGAAAGGGTAATGAATGCCTCATTAACATTAAGGCAGAAAATACAGATCTGTTTCCAGGATGGGAAAACTGTTTGAGCTGACTGTCACGGGGCGGCACAGGCTTCCTTCCCCTAGTCCCTGTGCCCCACGCTAGGCTGGACAAAGAAAGGTTTGCAGACACTCCTCTGGTGCTTCACCCGTGCTCTTTTATTTACAGTGCCTTCAAAGTCCCCACGTCCCCAACGTCAGGCCCCTCACAGACCTCTCCCCAGGTCCTCTGGCCCTTCGAGGCTTGTATCCCCCAGCAGAGACAGAGCTAGGTATCCCCTGTCCTCCTGCCTGGCTAGCCTCCCTGACTGCCCCTGAGTCAGGGCTTTTCTAGCCCTTTCTGCTCCCTGCCCCAGCTGTGGTCAATCTCTCCAATGAGGGGCTGTGAGCTAGCCTTCATTAAGGCTTCCAGCTGGGCTTCTTGCAGGCTGCTCCCTGCATCGGCCCCTGGCCCTGCTATCCACAAGCAGGGTTTAGCTTGCAGGGCAGGACATTCTCAGGGTTTTTACCCTTGCCCTGCCACACCGACCATGTATTGAAACAATGTATGGTTCTACCTTATTCTTATTATCAATTAATTCTGTGAGGCAGAATTTTATCCATCATAAGCATTTATCTCCAACAATGCACATGAGATAATTGAATACATTATTTTAAATGACTGCTGCTTTGCTTCATTTCCTATGTATACTATACTTTCAGTTGGAGATCATTTTATTATATATATGATATATAAAATAAATGATATCCAATGGAAAGTATAGTAAATAGCTGTATATCTAGGATAGAGCTGTTATTTAATGTTTTGAATACTAGCAAGGGATGCACACCCAACTGGGAAGAGGATATTCACAGACATGAATGATATGAAACTTCTGTTAGAAAGAGAAGGTGGGTGAGGTAATATCTTTTATTGGACCAACTTTCTGTTGGTGAGAGAGACAAGCTTTTAAGCCACACACAACTCCTCTTCAAGTCTGGGAATAGTACTCTCAGAGTCACCGAAAAATGCAACAGATTTTTAGTACAATTACTTATAGTATGTGCTAAGGGACCATTCAAGTTAGAGTGGCCCGATAACACCTGTGTAGTCATAAGACAAAAAAAGGGAGTTAGTGCGTTACAGATTGTTGTAATATGCCATGAATCCAGTGTCACTGTTCAGTCCATGATTTTGTGTGTCTTGCAGAGTAAATGAGTTTAAGCTCCCAGGCTCATCTTTCGAAAGTGTTGTGCAGGCTTCCTTTGAGGATGGGGACTCTTAGATCAGACAGAGAGTGATCACTTTGTGAAAAGTGTTCGTCCACAGGTTGATGGAGTGTTTTTGTCTCATCATTTTCCTGTGTGAGTTAATTCAAGAGCATAGTGACTCTCTAGTTTCACCCACATTGTTGTAATTGGGGCATTTACAGCACTGGATAGGTACACCAACTGTTGTTATTGGCATGTTCAGGATCCATGAATCTTGAAAAGTGTGTGGGAGGGGAAGGAGGGGTGTTGATCATTGTAGCAGTGGACAGATATCTCAAGTCTTACATGTGGTGCACAGATGAGTTCCTAAATATTTTCGAAAAGCTAATGTTTGCTTTATTTGTAATGATTCTTTAGCATCAGGTTAAAGCCATATATGTGGGAAGCAATTCTTGATTTAGCAGTACTTTATTATATCTTGAAGGTGTTATTAAGTGCCACGAAATGTCCAGGATTTTTCATGTGGCATGTAAACCTATTTTGTGCTTGGAATTGCAGCTTTTGTATCTTTTTCTTCCAGCCAGGATAACAGGACAATTCTCTCATAGGGTGCACTGTGGGTTATATGCTTATTATAGAACTGCAGCACTAATAATATCTCTGTAATTTATAAATAAAGGTTTAATGTGCTTATTAAATCAGCTGCCAATTTCACTAAACACTTAGGAATGACTACTTAAGTTTTGGAAGTCACCTGGAACACAACAGAAGAGAGTTGCAGCAGTAATGTCAGATATTATCAGCCAAAACTCTCAATCCGGTTTACATTGGTTTTCAGGAGACTATCTTAAAAAAGTGTCAGGTTGCATTTCAAAAGATAGTTGTGGAAACTGACGGGGATTAGGCTAGTTCACAGTAGAGAACCTGAAATAGTGCTTAAGGTTGACACATTCAAAGCTGCCCGTAAAGAATTCTCTTGACAACATACTTTGGCCATTGTAAATGTAACAGTAAATCAACGTTTCAGAAATCCTGTGCCTGCATATTGGACAGTAATGTGGTAGCATAGTAAGAATCATCCAGATGTACAGTCAAGACACTCAGGGAAGTCTCTATAGCAGTTCTAGATTAAAATTCAAATATTGTGCCCAGAATAGAGTTCTATTTGTGCAAATCGTGAGGATTTTTGTATGCTTATTGGATGGTGGAAATAAATCAATTTCATTTGTTGTTTGATGTCACTTTCCTGGCATCTTGAGGCATTACAAATCACATAAACATTGTATGTGTGTATATTTATATATAGTAAGCATAAATACACAAATAAATGTTTATGATTTTTAATGTCTCAAGATTACGGGAAAGTGACATCAAGCACAGCAAATGAAATTGATTTATTTCCATTTAAATATACACAAAGGGCATAATTCTCTCTTCAGACCTCTATCTGACACAGAAGGGCGAGGTATGATCTTGATCCTCAGTACTAGCTCTAGGTCCAACACAATGTAAAGCTGCTAGCAGGACTCAGACATAAGGTTCTTAATGGTCCTTATGCAGGATATGTGTAACACAATGTTACTCAACTACACCCTCTCCTCATTCAGTCATTCCCCTGATGTTCCCCCTACACCAGTGTGGAAAGGCAGATGTCCACATCAGGGAGCCATCAGGGAAATTCGCTTTATGGTGCCTGATAATCTGGCCAATAAACTTGAAATTTGAACAGTGGACTCCACACACACTTAATGGGAAATGATTTTCATGCCCATTTCATGATGGACAGATATTGATATTAACAAAATCACCGGCATGTTTGGTGCCTGTGTTGACAGTCTCAGAAGAGATACCAAGGACTGAATGTTCCAGGAGAGTGAACTGTCCTTTCTCACACAGACTGATGCCTCCAAAAGAAAATAAAATTGGATGATGGGGATGCATAGGGAAGAAAGTTTGAGCAGAATGTGCTGTAATCCACCTCTAGATAAATAGGAGACTTCTGGTTCTGGAGCACTTAATCTGACACTGTTTACAAACACTGCATTCACTTGAAGGAAATAAAACAATAGAATTAAAAGGAAGATAAATCCATACATGTATTTTGAAACTATATTGCCCTTTAAACAAAAGTCTTAGTCTATTGAGGTATGTGCCTTGACTAATTTGATTTTCTTTTAAATTATATGTTTAATAGATTTCTATTGTTGAGTAATGCCATGGTAATATTTCATTTGCCAGCTGTCACCCAGCTTTTGTGGCTACTGCAATGAGAAATAGGAAGAGCTCTCTGTATCATTTCCATTAGTCATTCATATGATGTCACTTTCAAGGAGATAAAAGAGATGATGTTTCATGGACTATTGCTTATGACATATGTTAATTCAGTCCCTTGAGAAGGACATCCCAGTTACTCACTTGTTGGATATAAAGGATTGTGGGCAAATTGCATTTAAAGTTAAATGAACAGCTTCAGAACAGCAGTAGTTTTATTAATAAGCTAATCAGCATGTTTTCTGACCCCACAGGAAGCTCTCATTCCCATTTCAACCCTATGAATGAAACTTCCCACAAATTTCAATGGGAGATGGGACAATGTACTGGAGGTTAAAATTGAGACCCTTGTTTGATAGTTTAGATGCTTCTGTTCAATTAGGGTAGGTCTACACAGCAGCCAGGCTATGATTTACATTTCATGTACACATACCCATGCTAGCTGAAATTTAAGTAGATTGCGAAAAATAAAGGTGAGATCATGACAAAGAGGGCTACACAAGCAAGTACATTCCCAAGGGCCAGGGGGAATTGTGCAGCCCACACGGAAGCCAATGACACCACATCCTCACTGCTATTTTTAATGAGCTAATTAGAGATCAGCGCAGGTATGTCTACAGAAGCTACAAACCACGCCTCCAATTATAGTTTAGATAAACCCTTAACAGTGATGTTTTTTCTTCGCTACATGCCTCTTGTGGGTATTTTTGTGATGATTGCTTTGTTCTTAATACATATACTTTCTATTAAGACTATATGAGACATTAGAAATAATTAGCACTTTTAATCTTCAAAGGGCTTTAAAAAAATCCAGGTAATTTTCACAGTATCCCTGTGAAGTTCACTAGCAGAGCAGCAGTATCCCAGTTTTACAGATGGGAAAATTGAGGAAGGGAGATTAGGTGGCTTGCTCGAGATCACATCAGGAATCACCACTGGAGCTCCCAGCTCACACGACTATGCTCAGATCATTTGATCTCACCTCTCTCCTTTAATAATAATTAGTAAAATGGAGGATTTTGAAAGTTTTGCATCTGGTTCATTGCAAAAAGTACACAAGATGACAATATATTTGATAGATGCACATGAAATTGTGGGATGTAATTTTGTTAAGTGGAGCTGTAGAAATAAACTAACTCCCAATAGCAACTTAAATTTCCTTTGTGTTTCCCTTTGTAAGTTTCTCTGTATGAGGTTCAGAAAGACACAGTATCACTGAAACATGAGTATTGCTAAGAATCACATAAAATATGTAGTGATCAAACAAACCAGATGAAACTTTCATTTTAATTTGTTTCATGAAAGGACAAACAAGTGGACTTATGATGAGAGGGAGAGCCAGATGGAATGTGAGGACAAACTCCTTGATTTGGGACATACTTTCTGATAGAGGTAAAGAGGGCTGCTCAATGATCGTTCCTCGCACACTAAGGAGGACACACAAGAGAGAAGTTACAGTTGTGAGACATCAGCCATTGATGGTGGTTTGGAATTCAGTCATAGATAGCAGCATGTGTTGTGACTGTGAGGATTACTCATTGGTTTCTCTGCTTGTTGGCAACAGATGTCATGAGACATCTAGACACAAACTACTAGATGGTCCTGAGGATGAGCCTTGTGGTTGTGATCTAAGGATGTGTAGGAGAGAGATCATGGAAGCTAAATTTAGATGACTAGAAAAAAGGCTGCTTGTGTCTGTACCAGGTTTCCCTAAAGTGCTTCTGTTTGCACATGTGGGTTCAGACAGATGTGGGATTGTCAGAAGCACAATGAATGGATGAGAAGTTGGTATGAAGGAGGAAGATTTATGAGCATTTGGGAGCTTTGTGGATCAATAAGATTGTATGCAGAAGGGATGGGCTCTAATTTAACCACAGTGGAACATGACTGCTGGAAGAGATGATTTGCAAGCTCTGAAGGGCATTTTAATTGAGATGCTGAGGAAAAGCTGACAGATATTGGGGGACACTCGGGTTAGACATAGACATCTGGTAATCCAAGAACCACTCTGTATCCAGTTAAGGATTAAAGCAAAAATTTCATCAGAACTGAAGGAGGAATAGGTTGAGATCACAGAATTAAGTTCCAGAAAACCAGAAGAGTATCAGGCTAGGGAGTTAAAAATAGACAGCTAAAAATAAAAATGAATAAATGCCCCACAGTCCCAATATGAATGCAAGACTCTTATAAGTAAAAACTAGGGTTTCTTGAAATAGAAGGTGATCATAACATAATAGTAATTACTGAAACATGGTGAGATGATACAAATCAATAGGATACATTAATACTGCCCTATAAACTACGGTATATCTAAAAGGCATAATAGAATCTAGTGAAATACAGTTCAGAATAGACCATATAGTAGAATGTTTATAGATACAAATCCAAAGTAATAAGAATTCAGATATACTAGTAACATTAATCTGCTGGCCTCACTATCACCAAAAGGTACTTGTAGCGGGGCAGTTACCTCGCTCTGGTGGAAAAAGCTAGGCTGATTGAGGAAGCAGCCACAGCTGGGGCCATGCCAAATCAGGCCACCGCTGGCCCTATAAAAGGACTGCGAGCCATGATCTGAGTGAGTCTCAGTGGTGGGAAGGGCCTAGCTGCCTGGGAGCATGGTACCTGAAGCAGATTGGTGCTGGGAAAGAGCAAGAGGAGCTGGGGAGCTCCAGCCTGGAAACTGCCCAGGCTGAGGCCTTGGTAAAGGCCTAAAAGAGGTGCTGGGGCTGTGGAGGAGTAGCCCAGGGATAGGCAGAGGCAGCTGGTCCTACCCCCTTGCCAATGATGAGTGGTCATTGCAGACTGCACTGCCCCAGTGTGAGGGTCTAGATGACGACTGACAGTAGCCACTGAGGCAAGGTGAACATGGGGAATGGGGTTCCCCTGGAGGGGAGACCAAGAGTGTGGAGGTACTGCTGGGGAAGAACACTGAGGTAAAGGGGCACCCAGGCCCGGGAGGTATATGGGGGTTCAAGGCAGGTGAGACACTGGTCAACAGAAGGTGCTCCGAGGCTGGAAAAGAGCTAATTCCCAGATGACCAGCAGGAGGCACCATGCCAGTGAGTCTTTGCTTTGCTACAGTATTGAGTGCACAATATTCTGGCGCCACAAAGAAGTCATAACTCAAGCATCCCATTTTATATGAAGTTCAGTGGTAAAGTTCAGCTTCATGTCTTAGCTTTAATCTAAACTTGGAGATCAGCAGCTGTCACTGTTACATAAGAGTGTTTGAAGTGTGAGAGCCTTTGGGTTGGCATGCCAACTGCTCATAACATCTTCTCTCAATATCTCACTCAGTAAACTGGCTCTCATACAACATCAAGTCACATTCAAAGTCTCAGTTTTAATCTCCAACACCCTTTTTTGGAATTGCCCAAGATAGTTTGTAGACTACCTTCTTTCCATGGTGAGGGCCTGTCTCATCAGTTATATTCATCAGGTACAACAAAACTTTGACCTCAAGGGTGAAACTTGTGAGAAGCAGAGACCGAAGTGGGGAAAGAAAACTGTGATGACAAAAATTGACCTGATTCCTTCAATGCTACTAGGGAGGCAATTAGTCCATTGGCTACTCTTTGTAAGAGATACGTGAGGTACAAAAGCGTAGATGGACAGATGATAGAATCAGAAGAAAATGGACGTGTTTGAACTTGAAATAAAATGACATGTCTTTTTAATTGCTAGTCTCTAGTTTAAATTTTAATCTCCACTGGATTAAGGTACAGCAACCTAATTCCACAAACACATTTTTCAGCTGTGTGGCTATACTAGAAAATATGAACAGGGCAGTGAAGGAACAGGATAAAAACGTAAATAATGTTACCATTTTGTGAATCTTTATAGAAAATCTTTGAGGAAAATTCCAAAACGCAATGTAAACACCAGAGAATTTTGTCAATAGTATGTGCTGGATGTACAAATTGAGTAAACATTCTTGTCTCTGTGGGATATTTATACTAAACTTCTTATTTTCTGTACTCCTATGGTGGTTTAAAAATGTACTCTGATACCCAGTTCCCAGGTGCTCTTTTAAGAAACTTGAGAGGAGGCATAAGCATGGTGATTTTTTTCTGTGTTAAGATGGTTCAAATGAGGCATGTCAATAAACTTGTTTTTATTAGTAAAGGACACATTTTTAAACTCTGTATATGGCCATAAGCAAAAAATAATCCTTGGAAAATATGTAAATATCACTGAATTGAGAAGATGACAGTGTTCTAATTCAAATCCTGCTAGTCATGTTGCTCCTCAGCAGAGATGAACTAGCAAGTTGTTACCAACTTGGAGACCTGGAGCACATGCTGCTGTATTCTATTCATTTTAATGTAAATATGGAGGAGTATAATGCTGTCAAAGACAGTGGGGTTGGTGGGTACTCAGCACCTTTAAAACTGAGGCCATTATTTCTTATGGTGCCTAAATATGGATGTTAATCACCAAGTCTGAAAATACTGTATACTCACTCATACATACACATATTTATAACTTAAATGCACAGTAATCCAGTAGGGGAGTGTAGTGAGCCTTCCTCTCTATAATGATTGATCTGACTGTATAATCACCATTTGTATTATGAGGAACCTTCTGTTTGTTCTTGAAATACGTTTTCTGAGAACAAAAGTATATCGGTTAAGTGAAAGCCAGGGAAAAAAATCTTATTTCAATGATTAGGGCAATGTGCCATTTGTAAAATCTTGAAGACAATAATAAAATCCGATTAATAGCCCTTAGTTGTCAACACCCGCTGTATCAATCTGACAGCAGGTAACTGATTCTAGTTTAACCCTAATTGATGCCAGTGGTAGAGACCTTGAATAAATCTATGAATGTCTGTGGATTCAGAAGAAGATTCACACATAATCGTAATTAATTCTGACAGCTGGCATTTGAGCAGTTTAACAGCTGTCATAAATATGCTGCCAAGATGTAAGAATGACCAGTTTCCTTTCAGTAATATATATAAAATCATTACAGTTTTATCAAGAAATAGAAAGTCATAAAACTAACTTAAAATACTTTCTTTTCATTAATAGCTCTTGTGCTATACAGACTAGTTTCATATACCTTAAAAATTAAATGGGCACAAAACAATCCTTACCTATTTTTAATGGGGGAGTATGTGTTAAAAAAAACTTGTTATATTTTACACAAAATACAGCGAGGGCAGACTGATTTGATTTGCTCATATAATAGACTAGCATAAGTGCCCGGCGCTGCTCGGGTCAGTCGGAGGTGGGGAGGGGGCAGACAGCTGACACCCCCTGACCAACCCCAACAACCCCCGGCTCACTTACCCCCCCGACCAAACCCGACACCCCCACCTGACCCCCGAAGTAAACCCGACACCCCCACTTCACCCCCCGACCGAACCCGACACCCCCACCTCACTTACCGTCCCACCAAACCCAACTCGGATCCGTCGCAGGTGGGGGGGGACCACAGAGCTGATGGAGTCCGGGGTTCCGTTGGGAGGTGGGAGGGGCAGAGAACTGAGGGATCTCCGGGGTTCCATTGGGAGGGGGGAGGGGCAGAGAACTGAGGGATCTCCGGGGTTCTGTTGGAGGAGGGAGGGGTGAGCTGAGCGAGTGAGGTGTCTGTTGGAGGGGGTATTATGACATCATTACCACCTAACCGCCCAGCTGATGTGGTTGGCCCTGAAAGACTTTCACCCCTGGGGGGCGTCAGAGGTGAGATCCGAAAATTTTTCGACCCTTACCAGCATCTAGACCCCAAGACCCCTCACTGTACCAAATTTCAAGTCTCTGGCTCAAACGATGCGGGAGGAGTTCGCAGTCATACATACATACATACATACATACATACATACACCACTTGACTTTTATATGTATAGATAATGCTTTCTGTACACAGTATCCCAGTGGCAAATACTATGGGAGATGTATAAGGCCCGATTCTTAACTGCTTTGTGTCCTAACTAATAAGTGATACCTGTGCAAACGATATAAATTGCTGCTATTTGTATGCTGTGTCATTTTCCACCCATTTTGCACAGGTATAAATTATGAGTGCAAGGCAGTGGAGAATCAGACCTGTAAATCATTTAATGGTTCATTAAAATAAAAAAGAGAGAAACATTATGATAAGGTTGTATACAACTATTTTATATATATTTGAGAGTGTACCACATGAAAATCCCCTACATATTGCACTTAGTCCTCTCTATAAAATGTACTCATTCATAAAGGTAGGTATTTATATATGTATCTTGTCACTATCATCTCTGAATATCTAGTCATTGTCTTCACTTTCCCAGATGCGGAGCTGAGGAAGAAGGTATATTCATGGACTTGCCCTGGGTCATACAGGAAGTCTGTGTCAGAACCATGTCCAGGTCTCCTGGGTCATCGTCCAATGCTCTATATAGACCATCTTTCTTACTTATACTATAGTTAGAGAGCAAAATTCAGTGCAGTGGCCTGGGGTATATACATCAGAGCGCAGTGTTTGGCCTAGTGTTGCTAATTCACATTTAATACTTTATTTTATTAAGTGTCTTACCAAAAATAGTGTGTGTTATGTGAATAACGGCCTATAATTTGGTGGTTGCTTGGCTTATGATCTATGAATTCTGGCTACACTGATATAGCATTGGCAACTAGCCTGGTGAGGAGATGTGACCTGCTGAGAATGAAATAAAAGGCTTATTGATGAGGTTTCTTTGAATTCAGTAATTCTGGTTCTTATTAGAATCAGTTTGCAGCTTCTCAGTCAGGTAGCTTGGTATTAACAGTACCAAATTTACAACTGCAAGATGAACTAAGCTCCAGGGAGCAAAGGGAGAGAGAGGGAAGAGTAGGAAGTTGCCATCTCCAACAAGTCTACATGTATGCATCATTATGTTAAGTAACACTGGTATTAAAAGAACAAGAGAAAAATATGTAACAAAAAAGAAATGTGCTGTTAAATTCATAATATTGTACTGAATGTTTCCATTACAGTAACTCCTCTCTTAACGTTGTCCTGGTTCATATTGTTTCATTGTTACATTGCTGATCTATTAGAGAACATTCTAATTTAAAGTTGTGCAATGCTTCCTTATACCATTGTTTGGCAGCTGCCTGCTTTGTCCATTGCTTGCAGAAAGAGCAGCCCATTGCAGCTAGCTGGTGAGGGGTTGGAACCAGAGTGGACTGGCAGCCTCCCTATCAGCTCCCGGAGATTTCTAGTGTGGCATCTCCCAGCAGGCTATCAATTGCTGGCCAGTTCAGATGTCCTTCACCCCACTGCCGTGTGCTGCTCCCAAGAGCCTCCTGCTTGCTGTGCAGGGGAGGGAGGAGAAGAGGGGTGCTCATGTAAGGGTGTCCCCCTCTCCCTGTGCTCCTTCCCCCCACTCCTGTACCCCATCTCCACTGAGCAGGGGAGATGCATGACATGGCTCAAGACGGAGGGAGCTTGCTGGCAGCTTGTTGATCTATGTAAAAAGGCAGTGTACTTAGTGAGGACAGTGTTCTTAAAGGGTCAATTTGCATCACATAAACACAGTGTGTATGTCTCTCTCCCACACACACACACACTCTCTCTCTCTCTCTCTCTCTCACACACACACACACTCACACTCTCACACACACACACACACACACACACTCTCTCCTTGGCACTGTGGGAAGTGGAAGGAGTGGTGTGCTGCTTTGGGATAGCGCTGGTTCATCATCAGGTTTAGTTTCCACAGGGAATGTTTGCAGCCACTGCCATGCATCTATTGTGTTTCCTTCCTCCATTCCTGCTGCCTTGTAGAGTGTGAGGCTACATTAACAACATGTTAACCTTTGAGGGCTTGGATACGATGTCTTTTATTTAACTACTGTAAGAGGTGCCCCACCTCCAAAAGTTGATTCTACAGTATTTGCAATAATTGTTTACTAAAAATATGTTACATGATTCTGGCACAACTGATCATTTTGTTAAATAATCTTCAAGTGTTAGTAATAACAACTTCTGGAAACAATCACATATGTAATGAACCATCCAATCATTATTGGATCAATGATATTACCTTTCCAAAAAATTATGGGCTTGCGTACACTTAAACCACGGCAGCGGCACCACTGTAGTGCTTCAGATAGGAAGGTTCTCTCCAGACATGATAACTAGGTTGATGGGAGAGATCTCCCAACAATGTAGCACTGTCTACACCAGGGGTTCGGTCATCTTAACTATGTCACTCAGAGGTGTAGATTTTTCACACTCTTGACATACTTTCCTAGATCTACTTTCATAGATCGGCCTGTGGTTTTATAGTTTTTAAAAATAGTCTTTATTTCATATTTATGTTGTCCTGTATAATGGGAGAATAATAGTTGTGCACTCAATATGAGTACTTTATGCAAAGGCCACAAGTCAGTTGTTTTATATAAAAGTAATTGCTAATTTGCAGCACATAATCCACAAAACTAGATTTAAGAACTCATTCATTCCATTTATGGATGTCAGCTCCATTTTTATTACTATTACCAATGGAGAAATCCATATATTAGTGTAAACCAGATTAATATGCACAAGTTATTTGCTTCAGTAGTTAGTCTCCAGTGTAACTAAAGTAGCTCACACTTCAGGAAGAAAGGAAGTTTAAAAAAAAAAGAAATGCATGCAAAATTATGCAAGGACTTTGCTAACCCATTGATATTATATCATGATTATGTATTTAAATAGCTGAAGTCACTTACAGTCCTAATGTGCATGGGTGATATAAACTAAAGGACAGGATGAAGAAGGGCCTAAAACAGTGCCTGTGCAAGAGATAATAGTAACATTTGTCAAAATGTTGCCAATATCCTACACATTTTGACAGATATTTATTAATGCAAATGCATTTTACAGAATCTGTGTTCAGTTAGAGAGAAGGATATACATTTTCATCCCCCCATGGAATCTCATGATATGCTAGCACTAATTTTGTAAGCAGTCAATAATAAATGTATATTCTCACTTAAGGAGCAGATACTATAACTTGTAATTTAGATGTAAACTAAAGGAATAATCACTGATACGCTGAGTTGAATGCTGGACTAAATAAACTGAGTCTTTCCTTTTCCTTTAAGAGTGATATATGGTCAGGATAATAGGAAAGTATTTTTTTTTCTTTTTCAAAGACCTAGCATTCAAGAGCTAGCTAATATTTTCTCCCAGTTAATCAAAATCAAGTATGAAGGTGTTACACAGATTGACTTTAGGGCTAAATGAACATTGTCATGTTGAAGCAACAAAAAGTCCGGTGGCACCTTAAAGACTAACAAAAGTATTGAAGCATGATCTTTCGTGCGCTAATACCCACTTCCTTGGATGCATGCAGTGGAAGTATCCAGAGACAGGTACAAATAAGTAGGCAAGAACCAGGTTAGAGATAACAGGATTAGTTCAATCAGGCTGAAACACCTTGTTATCTCTAATCCGGAAGGATGAGGTCCTCTTCTAGCAGCTGATCTGGAGGTGTGAACACCAAGAGAGAAGAAATTGCTTTTGTAGTTAGCTAGCCATTCATAGTCTTTGTTCAATCCTGAGTTGATGGTGTCAAATTTGCAAATGAACTCTAGCTCAGCAGTTTCTCTTTGAAGTCTGGTCTTGAAGGTTTTTTTGCTGCAGGATGGTAACTTTTAAATCTGTTAATGTGCATCCAGGGAGATTGAAGTGTTCTCCTACACTATAAGATTTTTATATATTGCTGTTCCTAATATCTGATTTGTGTCCATTTATCCTTTTTCATAGGGATTGTCCAGTTTGGCCGATGTACATAGCAGAGGGATATTGCTGGCACATGATGGCATATATTACGTTGGTAGACATGCAGGTGAATGAACCGCTGATGGTGTGACTGAACTGTTTAGGTCCTGTGATGGTGTCACTGGTGTAGATATGTGGGGAGAGTTGGCATCAAGATTTGTTGCGTGGATTGGTTCCTGAGTTAGTTATTATGGAGCGATGTGCAGTTGCTGGTGAAAATATGCTTGAGGTTGGCGGGTTGTCTGTGGACCAGGACTGGTCTGCCTCCCAAAGCCTATGAAAGTGAGGGATCGTTGTCCAGGATGGGTTGTAGATCACTGATGATGCATTGGAGAAGTTTTAACTGAGGACTGTAGGTGATGGCCAGTGGTGTTCTGTTGTTTTCTTTCTTGGGCTTGTCTTGCAGCAGAAGGCTTCTGGGTACACGTCTGGTTCTGTTGGTTTTTTTCCTTATTTCCTCCTGCGGGTATTATAGTTTTGAGAAAGCTTGGTGAAGATCTTTTAGGTGTTGGTTTCTGTCTGAGGGGTTGGAGCAAATACAATTCACAATCACAATTGTCATGTTCAGATTCAGCTCCTCTTTGCTTCAGGTGTAATCAAACCCTGCAATCTTTTAAATATGTTGTGTGTCTCACATGGTTTTTAGCTGTACCAAACTACTCTATAGAGGCAATGTTACAAAAAAGAATTGATGTGCAAAATTCCCTTGTGTAGTCAAATATCATTAGAAAGGGGAGAAACTATATACAACTTCACTATACAGTAATTTATATGATTACAATTGTAGAGTACTTTTTAGTCCTTTGCAATTCATATTTTACTGAGAATACTGAATGTATATACTTAAATTACCTATAGGGAAGCGTTTAAAAAGACACTGCCATTTTTAATCTAGACAATTTAAAAAAGAATTAAAATTAATTTGAGTTAGTGAGCCATTCTACCATTTTCTTTTTGCTTCACAGTTACATTTACCTCAATTTAAAACATGTTTTTTCTGTCTCCTGTTGCTGTGTGAAAGGCCTCTATAAAGAACATGGGAAATAAAGAGCCAAATCGAAAACCTATTGATGGCAATGTTAGTCTTTCCATATTCTTCCATGAACATTTGACTTGGCCCTAACTAATGTGTTATTGAGGGAAAGAGTGAAATTGAAAATGCAAAGTGTTGCCAGTCACAAAGTAAACAGCTGGATAAAACTAAGGAAACATGCACACTTATAATTATGGGTTAAAATATAGGCTCTGATTGTGCAAAGACTTATGTACATACTGTATATACTCGTTCATAAGCCAATTTTTTTTAGTAAAAAGGGGAAGCATCAGAGAAGGGGTAGGGTTATGAATGGGTATATAGAGAGAGACAGCTCTCTCCTCCCCACACCCCCAGCAGAGGGGGCAAAGAGCGACAGCAGAGCCAGAAGGGAAGAGGTGAGGCCAGACTCTCTCTGCTTCTGGCCATGCTGCTCTCCCTGCTCTCCCCCCCCCCCCCAGCCTCCAAAGCAGCTGCTGCTCTGGGGTTGGCAGGCTGCGGTTACATTGCCTGCCCAGCCTGCCGGAGCAGCTCCAGCCAGGCCAGAGACGTCCTTCCATGGCCCACCCAAGGTAAGGTGGGAAAGGATTGGGAGAATCTGGGGTCCCAGGCTAGGGGTGGGATGGGATGGGGTTACACAGGGAGGTCTTGGGTTAGGGGTGGGGTCATGTGGGGAGTGGTGGTCACATGGGTTATTCCTCTGATCCCCGGATTCTCCCCCCCCACACACACGCACAAAAAATTCCCCACCTGTTGCTGTCCCGGCGTGTTAGGATAAGCAGCTGGTGGGCCAGGACACTTTGTTTACTTAGGTTTACCTCCGTACCTGCGGACGCTCGAGGTAAACAAACTGTCTTGGCCAGGGCCAGCGACAGAAATTTGGGGGCCCCCTACTCTGATAGTTTGGGGCCCCCAGCCCAGCCGGGCCCCCTCCAGCCCAGCCGACAGCGGCTGGGGGCCCCCCCAGCACAGCCGGGCCCCCCCCCAGCCCAGCCGACAGCGGCTGGCCCCCCCCCCCAGCCCAGCCGGGGCCCCCCCAGCCCAGCCGACAGTGGCTGGGGGCCCCCTCCAGCCCAGCCGACAGTGGCTGGGGGCCCCCTCCAGCCCAGCCGCCCCCCCCCCCAGCCCAGCCGACAGTGGCTGGGGGCCCCCCAGCCCAGCCGCCCCCCCCAGCCCAGCCGCCCCCCCCAGCCCAGCTGACAGCGCCTGCGGGAGGAAGCCCAGCCCCCCCGCCCCAGCTGACAGCACCTGCGGGAGGAAGCCCAGCCCCCCCCCCAGCTGACAGCAGCGGGAGCGAGAGCCCGGGAGCGGCCCTTGCTGTTCCTCCCCCTCCCATTCCTCCCCCAGACTGAGCCGCTGCCGCCGGCCGGGCTCACTGCTCCGGCCGGGGACATGCGTGCTCGTCCGGAGGAGAGCTGCGCCGGATGACTATGGGTAGAGCTGTACCGGGGCCCCCCTAAAGTGCGGGGCCCGGTACAGCTCTACCCGTAGTACCACCTCACCTCTGTCATGTTCCATCCTCTGCTGAAGTCTGTGAGACAACTTACACTAGTGGTGTAAGTTAGGGTTGTCCACATATAGCCATAATTTGCACCACAGCCAGATGGCCCATATAAGATAACTGTAATGGGTTCTCTCTAGCTCCTACTCTCCACTGTCTGAGTGCATCTTGGGCACAGTTGAATGTATGACCTTTGTCTAGTTGTTTGGTATCAGACATTCCAAACCTGTGGACAAAATGCAGAAATTCGGCTCATTTTTGGCTCAGTTGGCTTGTGAACTACTTGTTGGCTAGTTTTTGGCTTGTAGCCTGTGGCTTTTTTTTTTTTTTTTTTGATAGGCTCCCAGCAGGCAGGGGCAAGTTGGGGCATGGGGAAAGCAAGGGCTGGGGGGGGGGGGGGGAGATAGGTGCATAGCAAGCCCAACACAGCCCCAGACTGAACGCTGGAAGGATCTAGTCACATAGAGTGTTGGGGTTCTTAGGGATTGGCTTGTTTTGGTCTTGTTTTGAAATGGGATGAGATTGATTTTTGGCTTATTGTTAAGGAAAGGGCTTTGCCCCAAGAAATACAACAATGTAAAGATAAGACCTCAGTGAAGTAAGCAATTAGAGGCTGGTAAGTGTACAAAATCAATGTGAGTAGGTTATTGCAGGGCAAATCAGAAATGAAAAAAATAATATGCTGATAAACTTGATTTAGGAAACAATGAAGTGATGGATTTTTGTTGAAGTAATGAAAGAAATGCAAGGCGAAGTTCAGTTAAAAAAAGAAAAGGAAAAGGAGCTCTGCTCGATAATGAATTTGTCAAGAGAAAATTATTTTCCATATAAAAAATATGTAAAAAGTGCTCTGAAGAGTGGAAATCATTCTTTAAAAAAATAGCTTGCAAGATCTTAATGCATACTGATTCCTAAAGGCAGTAGTTTCTCCTGAAACAATTATAATGAATAATTGCATTAACATATTATCTAAAATACAACAGCAAATCGTGAATAGTTTTTTTTTAACATATATATAATTTATATATACGTGTGTATGTACTTATATACATATATACAGAGAGATAGAGAGAGAAAGATGCATATATTATTCACAAACCTTACTAGAGAATTCTTGTACTTAGAATCCAGTTTAAAATTCCATCTGGTTTCTTTTCCATGTTCCTTTTCAAATGTGTGTTTTTGAAACACTTGCCATTTTCCACATGTAAAATCCATTTGCCCCTTTGTCTGGAAACATTTACTAGCTGTTTTGTAACCTCTATTTTTGATGCAGAATCTAGGAGATGTGATTTATGTGTATTTGATCACATTCTGATTTTTCCCTTACAGGGAAAAGAATTAATCCGAAAAAGAGTTATCCTTCCCACCATCTATTCATCTATGTAACTATTAGTGATGGGCAAGTTTTAATAACCACTTCATCCATTTTTCCCCCATGGATTGATCCTTCACATTTCCTTCTGAGTGCCTTTGGATCCTTGATATTTCTTGCTCTTTACTATTCCCATCCTCAAGCCTTCATTGGGTTGACCTACTTTCATACTGAAGAAGAATAAGGGGCTGCCTGTGGATCTAATTGACCCTGTTCCTCTTCTCCTAAATTAGTGACAAAGACTGGTGTGGCACATTCCCTTCTTAGATGCTTCCAATGAAATCTCTGTGAAGTTAGGTGGCTCTGATTCAAACAGGTTTACACGTCTGATCTTCACATTGTGTTTTGTGTTTGAACAAAGAACAAAATCAAACTGACATTCATCCAAAGCCGCCAATTTCTGTCTGGTTTTGGAAAGCAGCCGATGGACGGGGAGTCAGGAAACTTGGGTTCTGTACCAAGATTCTGCCATTACCCTGCTGTATGACATTGGGCGAGTCCCTTCATCCCATCAGCCTCTTTCTGATGACATGGAGACTTCATCATTTCTGGGTGATCTTGCAAGGGAAAAGATTTAGGGGTTATCACAGACAGTTGTCTCAACACAAGCTGTCAGTGAAATTCTGTGGCAAAAACGGCTAATGTGATCCTTGGATGTATCAAAAGGGGATTATCAAGTAGAAGCAGTTAAATGATTTTGCCTTTGTACACAGCATAGGTAAGATCACTACTAGAATACTGTTTCTAGTTCTGGTGTCCACATTTCAAGAAGGATGTGGAAATACTGGAGAGAGTTCAAAGGAGTAGCCCCAAAATCATCCAGTGGCTGGAAAACAGACCTTATAATGTGAGGCTTAACGGGTTCAATTTATTCAGCTTATCAAAAAAAAAAGGTTGAGAGTTGATCACTATATAGGTGGGGAGAGTTCAACCTTGTTGTCAAAGACATAACATGATCCAATGGCTGGAAGTTGAAGTTAGACAAATTAAACCTTAAAACAAGATGCAATTTTTTGTTACAACTTCATCTAAAGCAGCAGAGACTGGCCATAAATGGAGATGGGACATAGGGCAGAGCCGACCAGTGCTCTGATGTGGTTCAGATAATCCTTTTTTGGTTGGTGGGTTGGGTTGTTTCTTTTTGTTTGTTTGTTTGTTTTTGGATTGATGTCCGGCTGGTGGGTCTTTCTGATATGCTCAGAATCTTACTGATTGTCAGATTTAGGTTGGGAAATATTTTTTTCCCAAGATCAATTTGGTGGGGATCACAGGGGTTCTCACCTTCCTCTGATGAGTGGGATATGGTTTTCCTGCTGGGATCACATGAATGTATTTCAGGCACTGGTAGCTCCTTAGTGGCTCCTGTTCTTTGTCTGTGTTAGGCAGCTTAGTTTCTGAGGTTTGAAATGTTTTGGTCTAACTAAAATCCTATGGCTTAATATAGGTGAAATCTGGGTGAAATGTAATGACCTGTGATATAGAAGAGGTAAGACTAGATAAACTGGCCTTAAAAGCTATGAAGCTCTAGAAAAAAAAGTTAGACGCATTAATGAAAGCTGGAATTCTATTTTGTATGATCCAAATTCTCGTTTTGTTAATAAATGTCTGATGCAAGTTGTATATGGCTCATCAGTGGTTTGGGGCATTAGCACAGCTGCTACCATATAGATCTTTAATCAAGGAGGTGGAAATGCTACAATGCTGGAATGTCAGCTGTGACTAGTGTATAGCATTGGGAGGAAGGAAATGTTATTTGTTTTGCTTTCATTTTTCCTGAGGTCCCCATTGCTCCAGTAGTGAAAACATTGCTCGCAAAAATAATATTTCAACTAGATTTTCATCTTAATGTCGTTCCTTTACCTTACTGTGGTCTATCTAATTCTGCCTTCCTAATATACAGTGGATAAGTCAGGATACAGAACAAACATATTAATCAGCATTAATCAGCTAGTCTGGGCAGGTGAGGAAGTTAACTAATACTTTAGCAATGAAATCTTACTTTATTTATGAATCTCCAAATTCTAAGCAGAAGCCCCACTACATGCTTTCTGCTTTCCAAATGAATTTTTGGAGAAAATATGGGGTTTAATTGCTTTCTATTATAAGAAAAGCATCACCTTCATAAGGCTGATGTTGTGCAGGGGCACAACTTATTTGTACTTTTATAGCACAAAATTTCATGTTGTGACAGGTACTTGAGATCCCAAAACAGCAATATCTGCTTCCTGTAGATATATTATTATAATGAAAAAGATGCACTTTTAAGGCACAGCTTCAGTAAATCAAAAGCTCATTTTTGCTTAAATATTTTTCTTCATCTATGCTATAATTTTTTTTCAAAGTATATTTTAAAGTGCTCAATGCAAGGCCAACTGGATGCCAGTGAGTGATGACCCTATGACAAATGTTTAAAAATGTACTTTATAACTCAGCGCTTTACTTTTTCTTGCTTTTAGGCAATCCTTTGAAAAACCTAGCATTTGGGCTACATCCTGAGATCTGCAAGTGACCCACTATAATAGAGATGACAGGGGGCCTGGAAAGGTGGGGGAATTTTGGCCAGAGAGGACTGGTGGTCAGGTAGTCAAGGCCTGATCTTGTTCTCATTGAAATAGGTGACAAAGCTAGCCTTGATTTCAATGGTACAGGATCAAGTCCTTCGACTGTAAGCTCTGTGGGGAAGGGAACTTTTTAATATATATGAACAGTGAACAATGCCTCCTCCACCCTACCCACCTCCACCCCCACCCCCTGGAGCCAGGTTTGTGGCTTTCAGATGTTATCACAATATAAATGGCAATAAAGCTATGCAGCTCAGCCTAGCAGGAGATTCCACAGTGGGTGTGCAGTGTGGACTTTTGGGGTCAGATATATTGCCCTGAGGTTGTAGGAGGGGCTGCATAGATGCTACAGTCCCTGCCTCTTAGGCCTGGTCCCCACTAGGGCTTAAAGTCGACTTTAGCAAGCTAAAGTCGATTTAAGCCTATACCCGTCCTCACATGCATGCCCTTAAAGTCGATTTAAAGAGAGCTTAAAATCGACTTCTGTACTCCTCCTTAACGAGAGGAGTAGCTGAAATCGACCTCTCTCTGGGTCCATTGTGATCTAGTGAGGATGCAGGTGACATTAAGCCTCCGACCTTCCGAGCAGCTCCACGGACCCCCCCCCGCCCGCCCGAGCAGCCCCGCCCCGGCCCCCTCCGCCCGCCCGAGCAGCCTCGGGCGGGCGGGGGGGTCCGGCGCGGGGCTGCTCGGGCGGGCGGGGGGGCACGGAGCTGCTCGGACTGGGGCTAGTTCCCTGGGGAGCGTGCCTGGCTGCCCGAAAGGTGGTGCCAGCTGGGGACTCCCGGCACTGTGGGATACTTACCCACAGTGCAACACTCCCTATGTCGACCCCTGCAAAAGTTTAAGGACAGACACTGTCGAGTTGCTGTCCTTTGTGGGGATGCACTAAGTCGATTTTCTAATGTCTACTTTAGAAAATCGACTTAAGGGAAATCGACCTACTTCTGTAGTGAAGACATACCCTTAGATAACATGAGCATTCAGACCTGACCCCAACCCCCTGCATTAGATTTGGCCATTAATGTGAGTTTGCTCTGATGAATACTTTCATTATATAGAATTTCTTCAAACAGATGATTATTAATCTTTTGCATCACATCTAAAGAGAAATTTTATTTCCTATGCTAATGGAGTTACAAGCAGTAACATTTCATATTTTAATATTTAACTAGAATATTTTCCCCTAAAAACCTGGATATGCATTTTCTTGCAAACTAATTTTCTCCAAACTCATTAGCCAATCACTGCAACCACCTGTCTCTAATTTAATTTGCATGAAACAAAGCCAAGTTAGTTTACGTAATAAATTCCATGAAGAAATTGGGTCCTTACAGTAATTGACTTATTGTCCTCTGTAAATTAGATTTTATTATTTCCCATTGTTAAATAAGGATCATTTTATGGTGCTAATATTGCTAAAGTAATAAACAAACATATGCTAATTACTTTAGGATTAACTAAACTAATTTCAAATGGCTATCAGTGCTCTGTGATTTCATTAGTGAACATGTAGTTTCTTTATAGCTGTCTTTTCAAGATTATGGTTAAGATTCATTATCTTTCAGCAAGGTTGGTGTAATGTGTTAGGTTAGCCAAGCTAATTTGTAGCGTGGGTTCTCTGTTCCTCAGTGAATGAAATATATTGTTTTCTCTATAGGAAGAACACAGATTTGTTTTTATCATACATCTCGAGCATTTAGACTGATTCTTTTTAAAGAGCAATCAAAATATCACAAACTACAATCCTCAGTTTGCATTCTGATATCCCTGCACTAGATTGTTTATGAAGTTTAACACATTAGTGGTGAGTCCAGAGGTGGGGCTTTTTGCACATAAAAATACTTGCTTATAGCAGGCATATTTATTAATCTACTTTTCCGTATGTGGAGTAAGACTCTTAAGACAACTAACACGGGGACTGTGCTGTAAATCCATGAAAATGAAAATTCAGACAGCAATGGAAGTAGGTGACCTATGCTGCCTAGAAGGGGTCCAGCTCATGAACTCTTATGATCTAATAGCCAATTCTGATTTTGGATTCAAACAGGCATGAAGAGCATCTATCTAGAGGGATCATTTCTCTTACTATGAACAAAGGGGAAGGTGTGATAAAGCTTCTGGAGACATGGCTGCCTTTCTAATGAATAGAAACTTCTTCAGACCCAGATGAAGTCATCAGAGGCAAACCTGATTGTCAATATCTATAGCTACTTATCAGTGAGAGAGACCCTCCTCCCATGCACATTAGTATATAGATAAGGCCAGCTGCCATATTAACAACAACTCCTGCACCAATAAAGATACTTTTATAGTCATTTCAATCTTAGAGAAGGATTATTACTAGAAGTGTGAAAATCTTCTCTTGATCAAGCTTTATTCCTAACTTGACTCTCAGACCATTAGTAAAAAGTGCACAAAAGATTGTAAACATGGGACACTGGTTTTCTATCAAAATCCTGTGTCACTTGGGTGGTTTTGACACAGGACTAGGCTCTATTTAATACTTTCCCCTAAGATACAAGTTAGTTTTAGGACTTTTGAGAAAGAAGATTATTAGTTTGAGCAACAAAACCAAAATAGCCCCATTTTGTTTCCATTTGTTTCATAGGGAAATGACACTATACACTTTATAGCAACTTTTCAGGAAACCATGGGTGAGATTCATTGCCATTACTCAGGCCAGGATTTCACCATATGGGCACAATTATGTCTCTGTGGTTCCTGGAGAGATTATGCCTTTTTAAATCCTAGGGGTGCTAGATGTTCCAGGGAGGACATGCAGAGAGACTCGGTGTACCTGTAGAATGAGCATAACTATAGTTTCTCCAGTATAGACCTGTCAGTTGGGACAATGGCTGGGCCCAGCCCAAAACATCCTTCCCAGATTGCTCCATTCTTCTCCTATGCTCCTCATCACCTGTAGTGAAATTATGGCTACTTTCCGTGTAGTATGGAGTAATAACTTGCCTGTGGCCTCTTTCCACACCACAGCAGTGTTGGAGATGGCCATAGTTTGCCCTCATAAGCATAAAGAAATATTGGTAAGACTACAGGTATAGAAACCACAGGTCTTAATTTAGCTATATGTTTGACTGTTCCATTTCATACTGCTCTTCAATTTCTCAATCTATAACACTCTACTTTACACTAATTGGTCTGCATATTTTTCATTATTCCTTAAAAACATGCAGGGGTGGTCTACACCACCGCTTAAGCTGGTGTAACTCACATTGCTCAGAGGTGTGAAAATGACCCCCCCTCCTAAAGTGACATAATTTACATTGACTTAAACTGATGTTCATGTTGCACTATGTTAACAGGAGATGCTTCCCTGCTAACATAGCTTCCACCTCTCACGGAGGTGGAGTAATTATGCCAATGGGACAGTGTTCTCCCATTATCATAGTGCATCTTCACCAGATGCACTAAAGTGGTGCAACTGTGCTGATGTAGCATGATAGTGTAGATTTTCCCAAAGACATGAAAAGAAAGAAAATAGTTTATGAACATTGAGAGGACATACATTCAATAACAAAATTTTGATATGATTGTATTGGAATAGCCTGGGAACCAGCAAAGACAATAAATAGCCAGTCATTAAAAAAACAAACAAACAAACACTGCTATGTGGAAGATGCTATTCAGACTCAAGCTATGAAGGATATATTTTTTTTCTTTTTGTTATTAGTGCACAGGTACATATTATAAAAGGATTCACAAATAATTCATAACTATATTGTGCAGTTTCTGATGGGAAAACATTAATTTCTTCAAAACTTTTCTTCCATTGCTATGTGAAAGACAATGAAGAGAGAAACTTAGGAGAGGAAGTGGACAGCCGGGCACTTAAAAATTATGCTGATTTTTCTATAAGCAACTGAAATGCTTGGGGATTTATCATGTATTCAGAATCTCTGTAATAGCATAAAATTCTGTATGGGCTAATATAAATGCTGCTTGATTAAGCAAACAAACAAACAAACAAGAAAACCCAAACTTGAAGAACAAAATGTTTGAACACTGTTATAGTCTTGGCCTTCACAACATTCTCTGGCAAAGAGTTCCACAAGTTGACTGTGCATTGTGTGAAGAAATACTTCCTGTTTGTTTTAAACCTGCTGCCTCTTAATTTCATTTGGTGCCCCCTAGTTCTTATGTTATGAGGAGTAAATGACATTTATTTTCATCACAAAAATCATGATTTCATGGACTTCAATCATGTCTCCCCTTAGTCATCTCTTTTCCAAACTGAAAAGTCCCAGTTTTATTAATCTCTCCTACTCTCTCTACTGATGGAAAGGGTTCTTCTCTTGGCATGAATAATCCACCTGCCTGAGAGGCAGAAGCTAAATTGACAGAAGAATTCTTTCATTGCCCTAATGCTGTTTACATGGAGATTTAGGTTGTCTTAACTGTGGATTTTTCACATCCCTGACCATTTGTAGTTAAACTGACCTAATTTTCTAGTGCAGACCAGGTCTCAATTAAGAAGGATGTAAGTGCAAATAATAAGTGAGATACCTTAGGGTTAATCTGCACTCGGAATTTACATCAACATAGCTGTGTCTCTCCAACATGTGAAAAATCCATACTCATGAGATGGAACTATACTGGCCTAACCCCTGGAGCAGACAGCGTTGGGTTGAAGGAAGAATTCTTCTGTTGATCTAGATACTGTCTTTCAGGAAGGTGGGTTAGCTATACTGATGGAGAACCCGTCCCATTGGCGATAAGAAGTATCGACACTACAGTGCTACAGTGAAGATGTATCGTTTCCACTGCAAGGTCTCTCATATGATGAAATCTACTTTAAACAACCATACAGGAACTAACAAAGCCTCCCTATTTATTATGGGATTTGGGTGTCATATCTTTCTCTGATTATATTTAAACAAAGTTCTTCTTGAATTAGACAAAATGGGAATAGGGTGGCAGAAAGGAAATATTATCCCCATTTTGTTGATTATAAGACAAGGCACAGAAAGACTCTACAGCTTGCCCAGGGCCACACAGTGAAATCTTTGATATGGTAGGAAATTGGATCCAGATCTCCTGAGTCACAGCCCAGTGTCAGAGGCTATTGCCTATTTTTGTGGAGGCAGGCGTTTCAGTAGGAACTCTTAAAATTAGGCACAATGACTCTCACAGCTCAACAGTGTTCTGCTGCCCTTTGACAGAGGACAGTAAAAGCCTCATCATGTAAAGTGTCAGTTCTTCTTGCCTGTGGAAACAGGAGTGGGGGGATTAAGGCCAAAGCCCATTTTTGCCCCTCTGGAGAGTCTAGCACCAGTAGGGCTGCTAGAGTCATATACCCTGTGCCCTCCTGAAATATTGAAGCTATAATTTGACCTAATTCTACATACAGAGGCACAGGGGAGGTTTTATCCTCAGACCACTATGCAGAGTTAAGATCTAGGGGAACTTGGCTATTTTGCTTTTAATTTTCTGACCAAGTTCCAGATTCAAAAAGCTGAGATAGAGGGTGAGGGAAATTTAGAATGCAGAGGACATTCCACAGCAGATTATGCTATTGTATGGCAGATCCTATTTTGGCCTTACTAAAGTACTTTGAAAATTTCTCATTACTATATTCAGTAACATTAATTTTTCAACTTTGTGATAGAATATAAACTGATATTTTGTTCCTGGCTCAAAAAGAATGAGACCTGGTCAAATTATTTACAGTTCCTGGCTATGTCAAACTGTGGTAGGTAGATTGAAGCAGAATTTTTCTGTTCTATTGTTCCCTATGTGTTCTGATATGTTATTATCTTAAAAAATGCTTTCAATGACAGCACTTTAAAATGAATGATTTGCATAACATCTTGTTTTTAAATTCAGGGGTATGGGAGGAAAAGAGATATTGTATCTATTTGGAATGTAATTAGTGAAGAGAGTAATTAAAAACATAAGAAAGAAATTGCATAACTCAACATAATTCAGATATCAAAATCAAGGACTTTTAATCTACACCAGCCCAAATGGAAAGATTTTGCTCCAGAACACCACCCAATCTTAATAGAATTTAACAACAAATGGAAATAAACCAACAAACCAATGAAAGATTTATTTGCTACTTAGTCTCAATCAATGTCAAATTAAGCATAAGCTTTTATAATCCCTTTAAAATCTTTGACTTCTACAAATGCAGTGGACTTAAATCAATGCTGTTTCAGTACATGCTGCCAAGAGCGTGTTTACTGAAAGGGAGTCAAGGGACCCCACAATTACAGTGCATATGTAAGTCTTTCCCTTCATCTTGGAGTTAAAGGGATCTTTTCTTCCCTTGATGTTGGAGCAGGGCAAACATTCACATTAATATGGGTTGAATCTTTTTTCATGGAGATTCTGCCACAACTTTCCCCTGAAATATAGTCACAGTAACATGCTTGCATTTTGTCAGGCAAGCCACAGTTTTCAACAAAGGTGTGTCTGGAAATGCAGGAGGATTCTCTCCAGTAATCTTTGTCCCTTATCATAAGGGAAACTGGGACATCCGAGATTAAAAGGAGATGGTGTTTTTGTGGGTTCCACACCTATAAATATGTAGGAGTGGCCCTGTCATCCACAGTGGTATCTGTGAGGCAACTGCCATTTTGTTTATCACTTCAGATACAGAATGTCACAGAACAGATCACTTTGTTCTTTCTCTCTCGGGCACTATTTATTTTCTCTATATATCTTTGTCATATTTCTTAATCTGAACTGAAACACAAAATGCAGTTGCCTTAAACTGCCCCCTACCCGATTCATGGATACTCCACACAACAGTATAACCTTTGGAACCCTAAGACTCCCTCAGTGCCAACTGGCACAGGGCCCACTGTTCTGTAACAGCAACTCCTCTCAGACCTGACAAACCCATTGTACCCAAGATGCTGCTTTCATATTATTTATCCAAAAAGTGTCTGGTAAGGTATCAAATGAAAGCCAATGACACACTGGTGGTTAATATCATTATGAAATACCATAGAAGGAGTTGTGGATATGTAACCCGTACACCTTCTGTCTCATCTAGAGCAGTGGTCCCCAACCCCCGGGCCGCGGACCAGTACCGGTCCGTGGATGATTTGGTACCGGGCCGCGGCCGCCTTCGCTTCTGTGGCGCCGCACGGAAGTCAGTGCCGACGCACACTTCCCGCCCTTGTATGTCCGGCGAAAAGCCGCAGCTTTCAGTGTCGGAGTTAATTAATTTGGCGGCTTTTCGGCGGACTTACAAGCATCCGCAGCAAAAAAGGAAAAAAAAAGGTCGTGCAGCGTCACGGAAAAGCGGTCGCGCTGCGCACCGGGCCGCAGAACAATTTTAAAAGTGCTGACCGGTCCGTGGTCAGACAAACGTTGGGGGCCACTGATCTAGAGGCACTGAGACCACTTAAAAAGAGAGATGAAATGAGTCTGCTCTACAGCTTTAGCTAACAGCCAGCTGGCTTTTGGCTCATGCACTAAGCTGCAGGGGTCCCCGGGATCCTGCCTGCTGATGAACGGCATCTGTGGATGTTACATATACACACTGAAAGTCAGGGTGTCCAATTTTATAGGGACAGTCCCGATTTTTGGGTCTTTTTTTTATAGAGGATCCTATTACTCCCCGCCCTCTGTCCTGATTTTTCACATTTGCTCTCTGGTCACCCTACTGAAAGTATGCTTTAAAGTCTAACTAGGCAGAGCTGGCAAACAGGTTTTCTGCCAGACAAAGCATGTCTATTCACCTATCCCTGATATAAATTAAGCATTGCAAAACCAACACGATGGAATCTTCAATTACACGTGAAAGTCAACAGGAAAAACAGGTTGATGGGAGGGGTTGCGAAACAAACAGGAGTATGGGAGGACATCTTGGAGCCAAAACCCAGGAAGAGAATCGGGGTGTTTTGGGAGGACAAAAACAATGATTATTGGAAAATATAAGGAGATGCAAAAAAACATTTTGTCACCCATTCACAGAGGAAACCTCTTGAAGAGTTTGGGGTATTTATGAAAACTTGGATCCTGGTTGTGACTGAAAACCAACAGCTCTATCAAAGACTGAATCCTTGAGAGAAAATATACTTTATTAAATAGGAAAGGTAACTATTGGTAAGTCAAGTGTAGACCTAGGATTGCATGTTATAAATTTTCTTTATATGTAACCTATTACTCGTGTTATCCTTGCTCATGAGCTCTTCAGTCTTATCCATTATTAATAAACTTGTATTCATTTCTACTATAAGTAGACTACAGTGCTGTGTTGTTATAAAAATCTGTCTTAAATTGTAATAGTTAAATTGTGCATACACTGTTTCATCAGTGACTGCTTACCTGATAACTTCTATGAGTGTCCAATGACAGGGTGGATACTACTGAGGGAATACTTTGGCAACTTGGTGGCTGGTGTGCTTTTTACTAAGCTGAACATAGAGAGTGAGGTCTACAGAGCCCTGGAAGACAGTATTTGTGTGTCCAGAGGCTGTTTGTTTCAGGGAGCTGAGCTATAGCATGCACAAACAAGACTGTTTCACGCTAGGGGGAAGTATGGCTGAGGTGCCTCACAAACCTGGGTACCCCTGGAGAGTGTCCTAACATTATTTCTCTTCGGGCACCTACATAGCTACAAGAGTGCAAGCCCTGAATTTCAAGGTCATTTATTTAACTTTCCTGCTTTAAGCTTTATGTATTGCTACATAGCTCTTATATAATGCTTTTTCATCACAAGATCTCAAAACCTTCACAGTCTTCAGTGTATTTATCCTCACCACACCCATGGCAAGGAAGTATCATTTCTCCCCATTTGAAAGGGAAAACTGAGACTCAGAGAGGCTAATAGTATTCCTGCCTTGCAATGTGCTTGAGCCCAGACTCAATCCAATGCCCCTTGCATCTACACTGCAATTGCACTAACCCAATGTTCTGATCTAGGCTCTCAGGACTCTGCAGGGCTGGAGGGTCCAAGCTCAAGTTAATCCAGGACCCAGGGTCCAAGCCTTATTGCTTTGCAATATATATGAAGCCCTACTTGACTTGGGTCTGGGAATAAATCAGCTGGAAGCATCCCATAATTACCCAGTACTTCCTTAGTCCTCTCTATCCCAACAATCTGCAATACACTTTACTGAAAATGAAAGCCCTCCCTCACTTACCCCTCCCCCTAGAAAACGGCAGCAATTCAAGTCAGCATTAATCTATTCTCTTCTGATCACCAGTCTGCAAGCATGCAGTCAGAGAACCTCCTGGATTTGCAAGAGCAAACCAATCAAGCCTTTTGCAAACTAAGCTGCTTCCTGGTAATATGCAGGGTGGGCAGTAAAGTTTTTCCACAGTGCACCATGGGCCCAGCCTCCTTTTGGGGCAGGGGAGCAGGAGGGAACTAGAGACTCTGCCGTATGGTTAGTTTAACTAGGGTTTGCACACTGCAGTATGTACACCAGAGTCCTAGGTTCAAGTGCAGGTTTGAAAAGTCTTGCCATAGGGTTAAAATACAATGTAGATGCTCAAGCTCAGAGTTTCCTAACATGTTTCAGCTGACTTTAGTCCACACAGGACGTCTGCTTTAGCAGAGCAGGGAATTGAACCTGAATCTTCCCAGGGCTGGCGCAAGCACTAGGCCACTTAGGCGGATTTTCAGGGAAGCATTTTGCCACCCTTGGCGGCATTTCGGCACCAGCTCCTCCCACGGCTGGTGAACCATGGGTAGTTGGGGGGGATGGCCAGGGGCGGCTCCAGGCAGCAGCACCACAGGGCAGGGTGGCAGTCCGGTGGCCTTTGGCAGTGTTTCTGAGGAAGGTCCACCTGTCCCATGCCTTCGGCGGCATTTCTGTGGTGGGTAGCTGAAGCCACAGGACCGACGGACCTCCTGCAGAAACACTGCCGAATCCGTGGGACCGATGGACCTACCGCAGAAACGCTGCTGTATCCATGGGACTGGTGGACCTCCCACAGGCGTGCCGCCAAAGGATGCCTAGGGAGGCAAAAAAACGGATGCCACCACTAGATTTTCCTGTAGGCTAGTTCCCAAACCACTGGACTGTCCTCTCTATCTCTTAAAACTCAGAATTTGGTCCATTAAAGAATTTTCACCCCACAGTTGGAATAATCCCAGCTCTTCCTTGGTTTACATGTGATCATTAAAATTTCATATTTTTCCATTTATGTTAATAGAAGTTAATAAAATAATAGATCAGAGCGTAGGTCTCATACTTTCTCAGCTGGATATATTTTTGTCAATACTTCATACACTGAACACAAGCAGTAACCATGATATTATTCCAAAATAATATTAGTAGCATATTTTAGTGGCCTAATCTCGCAGCTTTAACAGAAATATTCAGACTGAAGTCAACAGTACAATTCATGTGAGAAAAGAAAGGCTACAGGATTGAGCTACTTTTACAGGTGGCCTAAACAGTTAAATCTAATGAAAATAATTGTTTATGATCATGACCTCTTATGAGATGATTTGTGAAACCTCACAAAATCTATAATTACACATAATTTGAAAGCTCTATATGTGCCCATTGTTGTTAATGATATTTTCTTTGTAAAACCTACATAGTTAATTGTTAAGGAATGAGGAAAAGAATGCACTTTGATGTGATTTTATACCTTATAGCTTAAGGCAACCATATAATATCATTCTGAAGAAAATGGGTCACCTTCACACATCCTTGAAAGAAATCAGATTTTGTAATTTCAGTACATGATCAAAAATACACCATTTTACAGTGAAGAAACCTAACTTGGCCAGCAATTTAATTTCAGTAGCGACTTACACTACTGCAATCCTCCTTGTTACTATCTTCGTGAGCAATTGCAACCTCTTTTCACAAAGAAAATCATCATGAACGTCAATCAATCGAAATCATAGACTGTCTTCTAAATGTGTATTTTAAGTATTCTTCACGGATTTAACATGTTTCATATGAGAGCTTTGGAAGTAGCTTCTATGTATTTTGATTACATTTACTCGTGCATCACGTTTACATACAAAATATTTTCATGTCTTCATAATAATTTATGTATGTGTTACAGTAGGGAACATGCTTTAAAATTACATATATTGCTAGTATTTGGGACACACAAAGGTGGAGTTCTGATATTCATGCAGTGAATTCTGTTACAATAAGGAAAGAACTAATCACATTATTACTAAATAAATAATTGTACTAGAGCTCTTGCCATTTTAATTATAGCAAGGTCAGCAGGTTTACTGTGGACCTGGGCCATAACAAACAACATAAATATGGAATTCAGTTTTAAGTTCTGATTAATTACATGCACTTTTTTCAAATAAGAAAACAATTATTTTTATGGTGATATTTTCTGGTCACAGCTGTGACTTCCCTCACTACTGTCTACCCCCAACCTCTTTTGAGTACAGTAGCCCTTCCACTATTCCTCCGCTTCAACAATCAGAGTTGAGTTCTTTCCTACCTACTTGAAATCTGGCTAAATACTATGACAGAGCTGAATGAGGCCTGATCCTCCATGGGTGTAAATCAAATAGTCTGCTATCATTGAAGGTAGTGATTTATGCAAGGTGAGGGTCTGGTCCCAACTTTTCAGCCCCAACGCATTGTATCATAAATTGCAGACCCATGCCAGTGAGAATTTTGCACAAGGCCTCATGTGCTCCACCACATGCCGTCCTTAATTCTGTATTAGGTCCCTGGATTCTGTAGCACTTGCATGGCTGACTGCTAATTTTGGTGGGTAATTCATATTAATGAAAAAAGAGGGTTTTTTAAAAAAATTAAATATGACACTCATTAATACAAAGAAAGTAGTAACCTCTGTGTAAATTATTGCCATTACATCCCCACTTGGAGAAGTCAGGGAGATCATTGTAAGATGAGCACAAGCCCTGGATATTCTGCTGAGATCATCATCAACGAGATGGGTCAGACTGCATTTGGCCAGGTGGGAAAAGTTAAAACTAAACAAAACTAGGTTTTAAGATTTTTTTTTCGTGTTTCTCATTTAAAACCAACCCCAAGTTTAAAAGTGAGTTATTGGAAACTGAAGCATGAGACTTGACTCTGATCTCGCTGTACACTACTGTACAGAAATGTACATTGATTCAGTGAAGTCAGCGGATTTACACTGCTGCGATCGGAATCAGGCCTTTTTCCTGCACTCAAAGCCCACATGGTGTTGGCTCCTTTTTTATCTTAAGATAGTTAAATTTAGTAAGTAAAACTGCAGAGCTAGTAAAGGTGCCTTATCTTATAGGGAACAAATCTATTTATAAAGTTATCTTGTCTGACTGTAAAGATTTTCAAATAAATTAGGTTTGTGCTGACATGATGATGTTGCTAAACACATACAATAGTCGTCCACTTGCAGCTGCATCTTACAAATAATATTGCAGTACACCTATTATAGTGCAGTCGTGGCCCTGATTCAGGAAAGCATTGAAACATGTTTAAGTCCATCCATGTGCAGAACATCACTTAATAATATTCTTACCTTTTAGCGTGTACTGAAAAAATAAGCATGTGGCCAAGTTCTGTCCCAAACAGAGGAGTTTTCGTGACTGGTGTTTATATTCGTGACTAGCAAAGCATATTGAAATTTTCCATTTAAATGTATTGTTTTTGTTAAATATTTATATTGTCGTAGTGCTTAGAAACCTCGACCATGTCAGGACCCCATTGGGGTAAGTGCTGTACAAACATACATAAGATCAATCACTGTTCCAAGACACTTGCATTCTGAAAGACATAAGAGGTGGATGAGAAAAACAAAGGGAGTCAGGGTGATAGCAGGGGAGATGGGAATGACAAAAGTACACAAATAATAGGATCAATAAGCACAGCTTGCCACTTGACTAACTGGAAATAGACTGAGGCAGTATTGCGAACTCTTGAAATCTTTGGTGTTTATTTCTTCTGAAAGACTCAGCTCTTGGAGTCATGAGATTACGTTATTGGACTTCTGGCTTTAATTATAAAAACTATAAAAAAGAAATCTAGCCTTTACGACTGCAGAGAAAATCTTGGAATCATGAAGGCAAAAGGCTGAAAACCAAGATGACAAATAAAAAGAATCCAAAGCTTATTATTTTGAAGCCATCTGAATTGTAAGCCTATCACATGATTTTTGAACTCTTGGCTTAGTGAGACAACCACAGTCATTTTCATGTTAATTACCAACCACTCCATCAGATAGTCAGCTCTCTCTCTCACTACTCACATATACTGGATTTGAGCTGAGATGAAAGAACCCTAGCAAATCTTAGTTTTTCAACTAGAAATGAATGTTGGTCTGGACTCAGGTAAACCAAGCAATAAAAAATGTGTCACGGTTGTATTACTTGAATCCAGTAAAAATAATTTACTACCAGAAGTTAATTGCATACTGTATTAAAATAGCATTAGTAAGAAATAAGGCCAGATCTGTCTGCCCCCTCTCTCTCTGTATGTATGTGTGTATATAAAAATGTGTGTGTGTGTGTGTGTGTTCCAATTTGAAATAAATGAGAAAATATAATTACAAAATCAAGTAATTCTTGGCTAGAGTTTGGGTTTGGTTTCTTTTCTTTTGTTTGTTTGGTTGGTTTTACTTTTTATGTGTTTTACTAGAGCTGCATTTTTTCATTTAGAGGTACATTTTTCATGTCTGTGAGTAATTATATTTTCATAGATTCTAAATCCAGAAGGGACCACTGTGATCATCTAGTCTGACCTCTTGCATAACACAGGCCATGGAACTTCATCAAAAGAATTCCTAGAGTAGAGCTTTTAGAAAAATAATAATCCAATCTTGATTTATGTAGAATAAGTAAAATATGTATTTTTAGAATGTGCTATGATATGCATTATTGCTTCATGCTCGATAATGCAAAAGAATGTAACACACTTGTGATTATGGATTAAATAGGCTCTAATGCTGAAATCAATGAGATTCTACAGTGAGTTCATGGGCCCATAAAGTTGATACCTGTGCAGTATCAGGACCAGGTCAGATCAGGTATATTTCTGTCTCTTCCCTAATGTCTTTTTTTTAAAATCAATACTATTATTAAAAGGCAACTGTAGTCCTTAATGGAAATAATTGGGGATGAATTGGTGTACTTAAATTAAACCTTTGTGACAGGAGGAGATAATGTTTTGTTTAATTGAATAATTGGTGGTTTAATTTAAATCTAAATAACCTTCAGCTTTGTTTGTCAAACAGAAATAATTAGGAATGGGTTAGAAAACCCTGATGTTTAATTCCTCTCTAATGCTAATACACCAGAAACTTTATTGGATAGCATATTGAAAGTATTGTAATCTTTACTTTAAAGGGCTGTCTAAATGTTTCATATGTACTGTTTATTTTTATAAATCTTTGAATAGATTAATCAATTTCCTGTATAATAATATTTAATAATTATACACACACACACAGAAAAGGAGCAAAAGGTATATGACATCAAAACAAAATGGCCATGGTGATGATCGATTCATAGTTTGCTGGTTTCACACATTTTATTAATGTTGGTTACTTTTTGTCATTTTATTATTTATTGTTTTTATTATCACAGCACCTGGGAGCCACAGTCATGAACCAGGACCCCACTATCCCAGACACTATAGAAACGTAGAACAAAAAGAGAGATCCTGGCCCAAAGAGTTTACAATAAGTAAATAAACACTCTTGTGCTTACTCTCTATATAGTCATCATTAGTTTCCCCAACCATTTTTTCTTTTACCTTTGCCATGTATTTGCTCCTTCTTGCCATCTCCCACTGTATAAGATGGTGTATCTACTCTACCTCCATATCTCCCCTCCCCCCATCACTGGCCTGGGGCTGGGCATGAGCTGGTTATCACATGATAGCACTAAAGCAAAAAGTAACTAGAGAGACAAGGTGGGTGACGTAATATCTTTTATTTAACCAACATTTGTTGGTGAGAGAGACAAGTTTTTGAGCTACACACAGCTTGTCTTCAGTTCTGGGAAATGTACCTTTCCAGTCATAGCAGGGAAAAGGGCGGAAGGCTGTGTGTGTGTTTGGCTTAAGTGGCATACAGATTGTATGTGTCCATGTGTGTGTATATATGGAAAGAGAGAGAGAGGAAAGGAGGTTCCAGCTGAATGGATTGTATAATAAAAAATGAAAGTCACAACAAGGGCCAAAGACTGAGAAGATTTAGGTATGGGCTGTATAAAAAGGAGGTCTGCATTCACATGCATAGGTTAACAATGAAGAGTATACAGCTAACATACTGTTTTGCAGTCCAAACCTGCACTGTCATATAGCATCAAAAGATTTATTCTGCTATAGAAATTTTTGTCTGTACTCTTAGATAACCTTATGAAATTGACTAATATAACCTTGCATATCAGAGAATAACAGAAGCTGCATCTGATAGTTTGGAGCCTGATTCAGGTGGGATTTGTTTCCCCCTGCTTTTAGAGCTTTCTTTTCTTTTCTTTTCTTTTCCAGAACTGTTACTGAATTCAGTAGGCTCACAAATCCATCGGGAACGTAATTATTCAGCATCCATATTGCAGCTCCTGAGCATTTTGTAAACTACGTATAATCTTGGCAAGAGTATCACAGGACTTGCACACCTTACAAAATGTGTAGGAGTCTATGGGCAACTTAATTATTCAGCATGTGTAGCACAGTTCCTCTGCCTTTTATGAGGTTCATTTGTCCTTTTGCCTACCCCAAGAAATGGTCCTTGCAAATTTGAAGTTGTGTTGACTTTCTGGGAGGATTAATATAAACTATTCAGATGTCATGAATGGAGCAAGAATACATCTCCAGGGAACAAACACTGGTAATCCACATGAGTGCCTGAAGACTATTTGGCAATTGTGCTATGACTCCTGTGCGCCTTATGAAGTATGTAGGGTTGATGCACTTGCTGAAGTTTTATGTACTTTCCAGTGTACTATGCCCCATAAAGTGTATGGGAATAATTAGCATACTGAATAATTAAGTTGTCTGTGAATAAGTATGCACTTCGTAAGGCTGTGACAAATTTAGTTTCTGAAGCAGTAAGGACTTAATTCAGCAAAGTACTTAAACACTTGCTTAACTTTAAGAAATGCTGAAGTCCATCCCTGTTCAGTAAAACACCTAAGCACGTACTTGTTTTACTGAAGTCAGCGAGACTTCAGCATGTGCATTACTGGGACCTAGTAGTCCATGATGCTCCTGAGAGACCTATCAGATGCCAGCTGTGTGTTCTTAATGTCCTATTCCAGAACATATTCCAGCACATCTACTTTTTCTCAGATGTTCTGAGTGTTCTTGCTATTTTGAAGTTCAGTCTTGCCAAAAACTACGACATATGGTAGAAACATGTAACTGTTTTCCAGTAGGAGCATAAAAAGTATTTCTAAGAGTTAAACAGCTTGCATTTTGCAAAAGAAGAGTTTGCTCCTGCAATAGGTTGTTAGAGACTGAGCTTGTTTACAAGTATTTATGTTGCTTGTTTGGTGGCAATCACATAAGGTATAACCAAGGATATGTGTTCACATGGGGTTAAATAATATGGAAATGATAGCAAAGACCAGATGATACCAAAGACAGAATCCTGACCCTCCTAGATTGGAGATTCCTTCATTAGAAGGATAGCACAAATCATTAACAGAGGCAGCAGCCGGAGACTTTTTTCATCAGTCAAGCTTTGACAATTTTCTACTGAAGCTAGGAGATATTGTAGAAGAACTTGATCTCCCGCAGCAATTAATTCCATCAGATGACTGTCTGGTGCATACAACCACTGAGGATTCCCTATTTTAGGAAGTCATGAAGTCAAATACCATGACTTTATTTTCAAAGGTAATGAGCAGTCGTATTACCACCCATAACATTTATTGTAAATATAGTAGTAAGCTTATCTCATTTTTAAAGTCATGAGCTAATTGCCAGTGGGGCTCAGAAAAATAATTTCTCCCAGATAAAGTCAATGTACATATGCATTACATAGGTGACTGTGTATTATGGTGATTTTTGCCTCCTCTGAAGCCAAGTATTAGCGACAGAATAGCAGCCTAAAGTGGGATGCTAGAGTGGATGAAGCAAATCCTGATCTCGTTTGGCAAATCCTCTATGGAAGATATTCACACTATTGGGCTTTGTTATAAAATAATGAATTGACAAAGGATAATCTATTAATTTCCACGTACATTTAGCAAAGGCATTTAACAAGCATCTCCATGATAGCGATTGTATACAGTTGGTATTTTTAACACCCAACTCACCTTTATTGCATATATCAGTAGATTACGGTATGATGTGTGTTACGATAAGTGATAAGATTCTAGAGTTCCTATTATTAATATTGTCTTTATTTGCTGTCATACAGAGAAATATTCATTATTTTCTGAACTAAGCAGTGTTTGCTGTAAGAAATCTTTAATTTTACATGTGGGAAAGATTTGCCTAAAGAACCATGTCACATTAAAAATAATCTCTATGTTACTGCGATACAGAGAGCAAAAGAGCTAATTTGAATAATGCTGGGAATGAATCCTCCATGTATTCAAAGCTCCATGACTTTTTTTAATACTCAAGAATTAAAAAGAAAACATGATAGCAAAGAAAATTGGCAATGATGCAATCATTTGTAGTTACTGTACAGTAAATTCAGATCACTCAGATTTAAACAAACCTGATTCTCTGAGTTAAAATGTGAGGGGAGGGGTCTATTCTCTTTCCCTTTAGCTTTGCTCGAAGAGCAGAAAAGCAGGAAATAGAAACTAGAAAATAAATAAAAGCTACAAGAAATAAATGGAATGAAGCAAAATTACTGTTGGACACAGTGATAGAAAAAGCGCTCTCTTAAATTTTATGTGCACTTTTCAACTCAGACTAGACAAGGATAAATGTCTTTTCTTTCAGTGCAGTACACTTTGCAACATATAAATCAGATACAGAATAGCAAGCACTTATTCTGTAGACTAAACTGCTTTCTGCAAAGTTTAAAGCAATAAGATCAGCCTTTATTCTTGTGCAAACCCAGCGGATCCTAGTTTTCTCTCTCTCTCTTAGCATCCGATTTTCACGCACCATCTGAGCTGACTTGGGGAACATCAACAATAACAGCACCACCAATACCAAACAGCTGTCTGGATGCTGTAGATCTATCGTTCCATCACCTACACAACTGTTTTATTTTTTAATGGCTTATTTGAAATTTAAGTAAATTTGGAACTCAGGGAGATTGAGGCTGGGTGATGCAGCTGTTTAATGGGCTTTCTCTTTTACTTCTGGAGAACTTGGTTCAGTTGAGATGGATTATGGTTTATCATATTTAGGAAGATGCTGTGTATCTCCAAATTACCTCATAATTTGCATAGCTCAAAATAGACTAAAAGTAAGTGCCAGGTCTGCCTGTTTTCCAATGATGGATTTCATCAGAAAAATCAAAGGACAAAGCAGCTTGATGAAATAAATATAATGGACCAGGTGGTCAGCTACTGTAAAACAGCATTGCTGTATTGAAATTGAACACTGACTGGTGATCTAGCCCATTGCTAGTATTTAACACAGTGAACATATTTTTGACAACTGAACTTGTAATGCTGCAATGTATAACGCTTGCAAGGCCTATTGCATCTGAATGAACCACATTAATTTGCAGTTCTGAATCTCTTCCAATTTAAGTTTATTTTCACTCCATCGTTCTCTCAGAATGTTTATTTTCTTTTTTTCCTCCTCCATATAATTTATATTTTTCTCCCATGGCCACTTTTCTGCACAGCAATTTTTCATTCCTCTCTGGTAGAATGGAGACTCATAGCTACCATGTATTGTGTTGTCTGATTCATTATTAGCCTGTCATAGATTCTCCAACTGGCAATCACAGTCAGCCATCCCTGATCCAAAGCCAGAGGAAGGGACAGAGAAATCATGGTTGTTGTGGCTCTCCCTGTTTGCAAATTCCTGTTTCCAAATTCCTGTTTCCAAACCACAAACATGTGACTTGTGTCATTCCCTCCTTCATCATAACTACCAGAATAGCCTAGGTCACGTGGTACACATAAAAAAAAAAGCCTCAATTTCAGTAACATACATGTCAGAAAGTGTTGCAATTCTCTGTGTGCCATACTAAGATTTTTCTGTTTTATTCATTTTCATTTTGGTTTTCTCTTCTCGTACTCCCCAAATGACTTTAAACCTACATTTGAAAGCACCTTTAACTGACCAAGGTATAATGGCGCAGCAGGATGCATGTGAACTAACCACTTAAATTAAAGAGATGAGAGAGAGACAATTAATTATCTCAGGGCTGGAGCTATTATCTTTTCATTTCACAAACAAAGAGGATGTTTGACTCCCAGCAGAGGGTGGATAAGCTGCCTTTGAATCTAATTTCTAAACTGTATTGTTAAATTTATTCATCTACATTTGGGTGATTGCTGATTATGTACTCTATGCATCATATGACGTTTAAAAACAAACTGTATTTGTGGATAATCTAAGCACTATACCCAGATGTACAGACACCTTTCTCAATCTATGTATTGCATATTTTTTAATATTCGCTTTAATAAAAATTTCATACCTAGCACACAATGGGAGGAACACACTATGCTAAAGTTGTGAAGTAATTTAAACCCCACCTACAGGGTAGCTAGATCCAGGGTATAGCTCAGAGAGGAGCAGGGATGGGCTAATAAAGCTTAGGAAGGGGAAACTCGGCATCTGAGTGCTCTTTCTATCCCACAAACCATGACCTCCTCCTGAGTCACAAGGACCTAGATTCAATTTCAAGAGAAGAATGGGCTATAAATGTTAATAAATGTCGTTACCGCTGCCTTTGTAACTCAGCTTCTTACCCCATTATTCAAACCATTTAGCTAGTTCTCAGTAATGTATTTTTGGTATAATTTACTTTCACTTTCCATGTTTTCTCTATTGTGTTTTGCCTTCTACAATGCATAATATAAATAAAGCCTATAGCCATAATCTTATGACCGCACCGTTTAAGGAAATTCACTCTGAGGCATCTTGAAAGCTCATTTCCAGGCTATGTCCATTACAGCAGATCTGCTTATCCCTTATTAGATGGCACTAGGAACATCTAAAATGTCCCCCCCCCCCCCCCCGGTTGAAGTCTATGGCAAACTAGGGAGTTCATACCACCAACACATAACTTTGGGTATCCATTAAAGTTTTCTACCTTCATCTTAAATATGAATGTGAAACTAATGTCAGCATGCAGAAAAAAACCTTGATATTATTTATTGTTCTTGTTCTGGTAGATCCTGTCCCCACAATAGGAATTAAAGTCCTATTCTATTAGGCACTATTCAAGCAAATAACAAAAAGTATGGTCCTTGAGCCAGAAATCTTGCACTTTAGTTTTTCTCCCACTAAGAATAAATAATTAACATTCCAGATATGAGGCAGAAACTACTGGGTTCTAGCCCCAGTATTACCTCTGAGGGCAGGTCTACACTACAGACTTACATTGACACGACTGCACAGATGCAGCTGCACTGCTGTAGCATTTGTAGTGAAGATGCTCTAAGTCAATAGGAGAGAGTTCTGCCGTCGGCTTAATAACTCCTCCTCCATGAGAGACTGTAGCTATGTCAGTGGGAGCAGCTCTCCCACCAACATAGTGCTGTCCATACCGGTGGTTAGCTAAATATAACTACATAACCAGGGGTGTGGATTATTCACATCGCTCAGAGACGTAGTTATACCAAAGTACTTTTGTAGACCAGGGCACTGTGGGGACAATTAGTTAGGCTGTGTCTACACTACCACTTATAGTGGCACTTGCAATAAAACAAAAGTAGTAGTTGTGTTTTTTAAAAGAAAGGGTACAGATTTAACTAGAAATGAGAGAAAATGATGGAAATAAATGGTTACAATACAAAGCAATTTTTTTTTAATAAAAGCAAAATGGATCTACATGTATCAATAGTTAAATTTCCTATCTAATAAAGTAGGTTTCCTCCCAAAGTTCAGTCTGTTGCAGAGGTGGCTGTTTTCTCAAGAACAAGAATTCATGAGCCCCCACATTCCATATTCCAAAAGGGGCTTCTTCAGCAAATGGGTCCACAGTGTTTTTCCCTCCCTGTGTTATAAACTCTTTTGTTTACAGTCACAGACAGGTGAATCTCTCTCTTGCTCTAGAATCAGAGAGGTAGACATGTTATTCTGGAATAGCAGAAATAACAAAGAGTCCTGTGGCACCTTAAAGACTAACTAAAGTATTGAAGCATAAGCTTTCGTGGGCTAATACCCACTTCGTCGGATGCATGCTTGCATCTGACGAAGTGGGCATTAGCCCACAAAAGCTTATGCATCAATACTTTAGTTAGTCTTTAAGGTGCCACAGGACTCTTTGTTATCTCTTGGTCTAAAGTTCCTTTTTTATCTGCAAGTGATTTTGAGTGTTTGTCATTTACTGGGAAACTACCAGAGGCAAAGTCCTAGTGTCACAGAAGGCTAAACAATTGAGCTTTGCATTGTGTCACTGGCTACATAGGGCAGGGGGACAACTTCTCCTTGCCCAAATAGGTCATCACCAAGGCTAGTTCTCCACTAGTGACTGATTTTTACTCAAAGTCCACAAAGCATATTTTATTTTATTCCTAAAAATATTACCTGTACGTGCATCTTGCAATGATTCTGAATCTGGATAAGTTAGAAGCTTTCTGTAGATACTTTATGGGGTAAATATCCTGTAAGATATGTGTTTGGTGTAGTAAGATTGCCAGGTCTGAGGTGAGAGATATTTACAAAGATCCTGGTGTTGCCAAGGTGTTGCTGTGTCAGACTATAATGAAGCCTCTGTAGTTCACAATAGGGAGTGAGCCAAATTATTAATATTTGAACATTGAAGTCAATGGGGTGGCATGGGTTAAGTGAAGGTAAAATCTGACCTTGAATGAGTTCTAATTTCAGTTTCCTGGCTTGCTTAGAACCAAATTATAATACAGTGAATTCATTATGCCTTTTAAACCAAGTTTGGAGTTTAAAACAAACCTATCACCTAAAAGCAAAACTCGATCAAACCATCTGCATGTGTGTAAAAGCCAAAAGAATGTCATGTCTTTGACACAAACTCGCAAATCCACTCACATTTGCTCTAAACTTGGCCAAGGTTTGCTTAAAGTGGTAGCCAACTTTTTGATAAACTTAGTCTTAGCTTTAAATTGGTAGTCAAATTCAAAACCTGGTGCATTTGAGCTTTTTATGGTAATGAATTTGTACGGCTCTAATTCGTTAGGATTTGGAAATGTTTCCTTCCTAGATATAAGTAACTGATAAAAATGATCTTTGGTATATTGCCAGCCATTTCCTCTTATACCTTGAGGACATTAAGAGGGCACAAATAATCTAGCTATCTTCCAGCATAGAATGACCCTTTTTTAATCTCTCCATCCCCTACCCCTTCTTTTTTCTGTTGCTAAGCTTCATTCTGACTTGGACAAGGGAGCGGGCACTGTTAAGTACACCCTCTCAGGGGATGGAGCTGGCACCGTGTTTACCATCGATGAGACCACAGGGGACATACATGCCATAAGGAGTCTTGATAGAGAAGAAAAGCCTTTCTACACACTCCGTGCTCAGGCTGTGGACATAGACACCAGGAAACCACTGGAGCCTGAATCTGAGTTCATCATCAAAGTGCAGGACATTAATGATAATGAGCCAAAGTTCCTAGATGGGCCGTATGTTGCCAGTGTCCCGGAAATGTCTCCAGTGGGTGAGTAAGAAATATACACCTCTTGGTAACTAACCAGATCCTACTTGCTGGTTTTTAGTGTGTGTTATTTTCCTACTGAGGAAGCTGCTGAGGAAATTTATCTCCTAAAATTCATGGTTAGAACACAGAAAACTGCTGGGTTTGTTCTTAGGAATATACAGATTTCAATTCTATTTTAACATTATCTTTTTTTACATTCAAGTCTCTTCTCTTCCCCACTGTTAATGCATAAATGGCTACCAAGAGATTTAAGTCATAGCCTGCACTGGGAAGGATTGAGGGCAAGTATTTTAGGGCTGTTCAGAAGTAGGAACTAGGATAACTCAAAGAAAATGGGTCCATAAGCTTTGTGAAGAATGCAAACAGGAAGGATGTTTTGCACATTGTGGTGTGCTCTCTCCTTGCTCAGTTGTCCAGGGCAGAGGCTTGGCATAGAACCATAGCACCAGTCTATCTCCTACCTCTGCTCCACATGGTGATGCTAGATTCACACAATCTTTGAATTTGGGGTGATTATGACAGGTGCCTGTGCAGTTGTACAATGGGGAAAAGACTCTTGTGCCTGATTCTCACTACTTTGTGCATCCACTGGAACAGGCACAGTCTGATTCTTAAATGGTCACAGACTGTACTTACCTCATGATCAGCTATCCACACAACCTGGGGATCCAAACAAAGATTTCAATTCAAATAACAAGAACTAATTTCTCTCCCAAGGTAGCACTACCTGACTAACAACAATTTTTCTTAGTTCTGATTTATGGGACGGGGGGCAGAAGCTTTCAAATATCCATGTCCAGGGTGCCTGGTTGATGCTGTTTATTACCCTCTTCATTCACTCCAAAACTGCTTCCCCTTTTCCTAGCACATTCACAAATTACCTCCTAGGCTATAATTTAAAACTCCAAGTATGAACAATTGCTAAGGCTTTCTAACTCTGAAACTGTAGAGACAGCTTTTCCTGGCCCTCTAACCACACACCACATATAAAGGAGACTGGATAGATGATAGTTGGGGCAAAAAAAGGTTAGACAGTTACCTAAATTATCCTATGGAGTTAACTGGAATGTGTATGAAATTTGTATATGTGATATGATCAGGCAGTCAGATCATGTTATCATCCTGACTTAACAAGTGGGTTCATAGAAGTTCAGTAACTTATAAAAATGCACATCATTCAATTAGTTAATAAGGAAAAGGACTGGTAAGGTTTGACTTCAAAATATAGTTCCCATGAGAGGATGTGTTAGATAGTAAATGGCTGCTAATAGAATATGATCTTACACCAAAGGACAAAAAGAAATGATGACCAATAACACTGGTTGCATGATCAGGAAATTCTTTTATTTTTCTCCCTATTGCTGATATATATGTTTATATAGAAACTAATAGCAGAGAACCAGATGTATTATTGAATGAGGTGCTGCCTTCAGGTTCTGCTGTGTGGTATGTCTATTACACTACACCAAGCACCATGAGCAAGATTTACAAAGGGGGTTAAAGTGCCTAACTGCCTTTGTAGGTGCCCAAATACAAAAAGTAAGCACCCCTGACATTCAAATGTCCACTGTTCTGCTGCTGCCTAACCCAAGCCTAAATCCTCATGCATGCCTAAGTTTCTACTAGAATGGCTGCCCAAAGCTGCTGAAGTTCTGACAATGGTCCTACAGCTAATTTGAGCTGCTCGCAGTTCTGGGACATGCATAAGCCCCATCAGGATTCTCAAACTAGGTGTTCTCCCACCTATTTTGTCTGTGGGGCTTGATCCAATAGGCATGCACTGAGCATGCCTAACCCTCCTAAAAGACAGCTGTGGACAAGCAGGTCTCGAATTTCTGAGGCTGGTCCATAGATGTGTCACCAGAATACCCAATAGCCCAGCGGTTAGGATATTCATCTGGGATATCTGAGACATAGGTTTGAATTTCCAATGTCCCTACAAAGAGGCATTCTCTGCTGGTATCCTCTTATCAGGACTCCATGTTCTCCAGTTGTTTTCTCTAGAAGATATGATCATAGCCGCTCCAACTGTACTTTAAAAGGAGAAGTTAAAGATTGTTTTCTTCTTTTCAACCTTTTCTGGTGGATTTTCATCAATGTCCTCAGTACACAGTTACATATCAGTGATTGTTATTAAAGTGAGTCACAATCCTCAGCTCCTAGATTCCCAGAAAGCAACATTGTCCAGAAAGCTCTTCTGTCATTTATGATTAGCCAAGAAATTGGAACTTTTGTTGTCAGATGCAGATCTTACCACTGTATCCATGCTCTGTAGATGCTACCTGAGACTAACCTTGAAGACCTCTTGGAAGTTTCAACTGTGCAGGATGTGGCTTCCCCCCTTCTAGAGGTCCCCAGACAAGAAGATGCTCCACTTGTCCTTTGACCTCTGTCCTAACCACCAGTTTACTTTCAGGTGAAATTAGAGGTGCTGGTTACCATGTACAAATCCCTCAATGGTCACAACTTCCTTTATCATCTTGTACACTCAACTGTGTAACCTGAAGTCAGATTAAGCATTTTGTTTGACTCTGCTTGGAACCTCCTTGATGCAGACAACACTCATTCTCAGGCCCTCTCCCCTGGAATTCTCTTCAGCTGAAAGTTACATTCTACAGGCTGCTGTACACATTGAGGACTTCCGTTTTCCTTGATACGTTCCCCATCACAGCCCTTGTACGTAGGGTAAAACATTGTAATTAACTGATTTCCATTTCTTTTTTCAGGGTTGACAGTTGGTGATTTACACAGCACGTTAAAAGTATTTATTCATAGTGTTTTATGGTGAAGCAGTTCTTGTAGAAAGGACAACTGAAGACATAAAGGAATAACATGGAGCTCTTTAGGGAAATATTTTGCAGAGGGTGCCAGAGTTTCTTGTTTGCTGTTTGGTTACTAATACTATTGCCTCTTCAAAATTGTAGCGAACTGCAAAGTATCTATTCTAAATCATTGTACAACCTACACAGAAAGAAGAATATATCAATTGTCATACTAGGTCAGATCTGTTGTCCATCTACTCTAATATCTGGTCTCTAACAGTAGTCAGTACTAGAAGTTTCAGAGACAGGTGCAAGAAGTATCTTAAAATGGCACTATTTATTTATTTATTTATTTTAAAATAGTAGAACACTTTTAGAAGTTTGTTTTTAAGTGATTAAATTATATAGTTCTACACATAACAGAAAACAAAAAAACAGAACCAAGAAATACAGACACACACAAATAAGGGATGCAAAGATATCCAGAGGTGAGGTGTGTGTGTGTCTGTGTGTGTAATTGAGCCCATTTATAAGAAAATATTGCCTGTGTTGTCCTTTGTGTGTGTGTGTTTTTTTTAAATTAACTACAGATGACAGAGGAAATTATTAGGCATCCATAGCTTTTAATTAATAAGAATCTAAAAATGAGTGTCCTAAAATATTTATATGTTGTTTTACTTGAAAATTCTATTTGGAATAGCTTTAGTACTGACTCTGTATTATGATTGTGGTAAAGTTGGACTCACCACTGCGGTGCCTCCCACTGGCCATCCTGGAAATTAGCTCTTGGCCCTTCCAGTCCACCTTCAGCTAATGGTGTCACGCCTGCTGCCACTGCTGTCTACACTCTTTTGACCCACATTGGTCCCTGGACTGCAACATACACTTCTGGGCACTGTCCTCTGTCTATGCCCTCGCTCTGGTATCCCCCCCTTGCCTCAGCGGGCAACTGTAGTCCAAGGTCCTACCCCTCTCCTCAGGGACAAACTGCAGTCTGGATACCAGCCACTCTCCTCATTGGCAAGTGGTATGGAGGGCCGGGGGGACCCAGGCCTGCTTGCTACTTTAGGTCCTTCTCCAGGGACCCTATAGCTGGCAGCCACCTACTGCCCTCCTCCAACCTGCTGCCTGCTTTCCCTGGGCCACTTCCCCTGTAGCCCTAGCACCCTCTCAGCCCTTGTAGCAAGGCCCCAATCAGGCAGTGGTCAGCCAGCAGTCCTTGCCCAGCACTGCTCTATCTATGGTGCTTCTTCAGGCAGCCAGTCCTCCTCCCTTGCCTTCCAGGGAGAGACTCTCTTCTGCTCTGCTGAGCAGCCCTTTATATATGGTCCTTGCCAGCCCTGATAAGCTGCTCCAGCAAGCCATCCCCCATTGGTGGACTCAATAAATCCTTTCCTGATTTTTGGGTTCTGTGAAAGCTCCTTGGTGCTTCTTTTAACCCTTTCTTCTCCCTTTGTGGGGCAGCTGCTATATAAATGTTTTAAATTTGGTGTCCTCCCAAGCTTCCTGCCACAGACATCTGTTTAATATTTTTTTTGGAGAAGTGTAAGGCTATCTTGCTCATAATGAAGGAGGGGTGAAAAGGGGTTTCTGTAATTTATGCCTGTTGAATTGATTAATTCAATGCTGCTGTGATTTGTTTGTATTATGAATGATGTGTTAGGACATAAGCATTTTTAAAAATATATAAAACTAAATACATAAATAATTGAATGTGTAGTATGTTGTTCAAAAGAATAATTATAATTTGATTCTATTTGCCTTGATATGGATGGAAGTGTCCATACTATACAGAGGAGCAGGAAGGATGACAAGGTATTTATCTCTCCCTTTTCTGTGCTTCCTAGCTATTTTGTATGATGGATAGTGCCTACAAACTCATTTCTTGCATTTAACTTGGTCCCAGGGTGTAGTGTTTTAATTGCCTACCAAGAATAGACATAGAGACCATCCAGATGAATTACAGTGATCAATAAGCAAACTAATTAGTGAAGTGTTTGTAAAAAAATGCAGAGGATGCCCTGTTTATATATGGAAGTAAGGTGAATGTGAGAAAACATGCACATTTCTCAGTTAGGACCAACAGATAAAATTATAGAGGCATATGATAGACATTCTGTACATTCATATTACATTAAGGTAAATCTTTATCACAGTATTGCTGCCCCAGGAAAATTATCCCTCTGTCTTTATCTTTAGCTCATCTCGCCTATATGAATGGCCTCACCATAGTATCACCATAGTAACAAGTAATCGCCTTTTAAATATGAAAGGTCGGCTCACTTAGCACAGTGCCCACACAGTTCTGGGGAACCAAAATAATATTTAACAAGGAAACATCAGTCCAGCTGCTCATATTATTATTTCTGGTAGCACCCCAAAATCCCAGTCAGACTCAGGCCCCATTGTGTTGTGTGATCTGCAAATACAAATGAGAAAGTTCCTGTCCCTAAGGGCTTACAGGTTAAAAACACAAACCGATTAAGGGTAGGGGGTGAGGATACAACATACAGGACAGTAAACCTGACTTAGAATTGCTAAAAAATAGATTTTTTAAATACATGTATTATATTGCATTAAAAAAAATTGGGAATGAAGGTAGAGAGGAACAGAGTGGGGAAGAGAAAGAAAGGAAAAGCAGAAGTCGCTGTATGTCAACTGCCTAGCCATGAGCATCAGGGTGGGGTTTATAAACTTCATAGCAGAGGAGGCAGTTGATGGAAGTTGAGGTCATGGTTGCTTGGATTTTATCAGGGAATTTTTCCAGTGCATAAGTAGCAGCCTAGAAGTAAGCATGTAGGTCTTGAATGGAGAAGATGACAGGTAGGGAGCAAAGGCTTTGAATCCTGGTGGATTTGATATCATGATAGATTAGCAAAATACATAGATAGTGTTAAAAGTTATGAAAGGCCTTAAAGATAAGACAATGGGCTTGTATTTGATGCAGAGTTGAAGGGGTAACCAATAGAGGGTCTCAAAGATGAGTTTGATCAACATGACAAAGTTGTGTTTGAATGCTGTCGGCAAAACAATGAAATATGACAAATAATATTGATTACAGTGAGCCCATCTCAAATGAAAATAAAAGCCATACTAGGCTGAGTCCTGCAAACCCCTTGGAGCACAATGACTGTAAGTGAGAAATTGCTAAAACTAAAACTAGGTGAAAACTGAGTAAACAGTTCTTGCTAATTCACAACCTCAACATTTTGAAGGATGTGAAAACTCACAAAGCAATATGTAGTAAAAATACACGTCCAAATAGTTGCCAAGCTGGCACTATGAAATATCTTTCCTATGGGAATGTGAGCCCTTTCATCTATATTTGGACACAGACTATTGGTATTTTAACTAGAGATGTGGCAAGCCAAAATCCCATCTTGGAAGACCCCTTCAGCATTGGAATTCAGATCCAAACCTAGATCCAATCTTAGTTCCTGGCTCTTCTCAATTTACTAGCTCAGCCAATACACTGGCTCTCATCACCCCCAAAATTCAGGGATCTTCAGACCCAGACCTTGAAACTCCATCTGTACACTAACCAGCTAGCATTTCGGCTCTTAGATTCAATTATTGTTTTTACACTGAATACATATGTTAGACACTTTTGATAAGCTGAATATCAGTTGCTTGCCAAGTAGTGAGTGGCTTAATCATCTTGAGGTCTAGGAGAGGTAGTATTAGATAGTTATGGGTGTATGTCACTTTTGTAAGTGAAGCTATTGTTGAGGTAAAGATACTGCAATGCTTTGATATTGGCTTGAGATATATAGGAATTACTTTTGCACAGGCATAGAGCATCTCTAAACATAAAACATGTATTGATAGTTGCATTAGTAGCCACTGATCAGCAGTAAATGTTAAAAATGAACACAAAGTTTCTTCCCCCCCCCCCCCACAAAACAACTCTAAACATGAAATATATATTTCAGGAGCTGCTCTCTTGGCCATCAAGTGGTTCAAAACATTAAACAAATTTTTAAGGTATTACTTTTCTCAGCTAGTGAGTGCTTATAAACATTAAACATGTTTTATAAAAGCTGCTTTTCCAGTTACTGGCTGAGTGGCTATGAACATCATTTTTCTTTAAAGTTGCTTTCCAGCTACTGAGCTATTTTTTTCCCTATTAACTGCCTTCTATTTATATTTCTCACACAAGAAAGCAAGTGCAAGACTTCACTGTCACAACTCAGCTCTTAGTTTATGACAAGCAATCATGTCCCAGTCATCGTACTCACGTAAAGACATTGTGGATAATGAGAACAAGCTGAGATTTAAACTGACTATAATAGATATACAGCATAGGCACTGGGCGCATCTTCATTTTCCCCTCCCCCTGTATTTTTGAGTGTATAATTTTGCAGTGAACACAAAAGAGTAAGCCGACATGAACCATCTGCAGTATTAGGGCAAGCTGGTCCAAAAACCCAGACACTGATGGATTGCATGAATCAATCGAGTCATCAGCAGCCCTAGAATAGGACAAAGCAGAAGGCAAAATGTTCTCAAGATTGCTAAGCAAATGGGAATCAGCAAACCAAACATGATTAATGAGTTTAATTCTAGGTTTAGAAATAACTCCATGTGGCAAACTAGCTACAATCCCGGGAAGACTCAGAATGACAAGAAAATGATCACAAGAAGTTGGATTAATAAGAGTTTAAAGAAGAAAATCACTAATTACAAACATGATGAAAATGACAAATTCTCTTTAGTTTATGGGGTTTACAACGGTTAGACTATACAGTGGAGGTGTTGGAGATAAAAGTAATCTTTTAGATCAATTAATTTTAAAATCATGTCTTAAAATCCATAAAAATATTATAGGAAATGAGGGACAGAATACAGTACAATCTGTTTAAATGGTATGCCTCAATGTGCCTGTCTGTGAACTTTACAGCTTGTGAGTCCTCTGTTGAGCCACAGATCAAATACAACATGGGCAGAAGCAAGGAAGATTTCGCTCATGGTGCCCTGTCCAGGCACCTTAGCCCCCTGATCCAGAGAAAGATGTGATGAAAATTTAAGCTCTGTGCCCCTTCAGTCGTTGGCCAATAAGGTTGCCAACAGAGCTGATCAAAACATTTCCAACAGAACAATTGGAAAATCTAGTGAAAAAAGTAGTTTCAAAATCAAAATATTCAGCAAGAAAATGTCAGTTCTGAGTAAACTTTTGATGGAAACCAGGAAGTGAGACTGCTTGGACAACCTGGTCTGGTTTCCTGCCAGCCAGCCATCTGTCTAGCCAACTAGTGAGCAGTTGGGCTGGCAGGAAAACAGACAGGCTGGCTAGTAGCCAATCTGCCTGGCAAGCTTGCCAACTGCCTGACAAGCTGCCAAGGGAACTGGGCACCCCATCCACCCACCAGTTGTCTGAGAAGCCAGAGAGCCAGACAGTTCATCCAACTGGGGAACTGGCTGGTTTGCCTGTTGCCAAACTGGTTGGCTCGTGGGAACGGGAGGCTGTCCGGGCTGTCCTAAAAGATCCCAAACTGGCATTGACTGACTACTTGCAATTACCTGTCAAAATTTTACATGAGATCTCAGCAAAAGTGGATAGTGCAAAATAATATCTTGCCATGGTGTGATGTAGGGTCACCGTTGGTCAACTTTCTTATGCTAAGGCTTATACACTTAACTTCCTTATGCTAACTGCTTAAGCCTGCCTTCTTCACAGCACTTTTGCCACCTATGCTGAACAGTTTTTCAAGGTCACATCCAGACTCCTTCTCAGCAATTACTTCTCTCTCCCTCAGCTCCTCCATTACCCCTCATTCCCTAAAGCCTTTGCACCACTTCTGAGGAGTGTGGGAGATATAGTTCTGCGTTGCAGTTTAAATGAATTATTACTCAGAGTTCTGTATTAATATACCTAGTAATATGCCTCTTTGTTAAAAAAAAATCAGAATCTTTTTTGTTGTCCTTATAGTTACAGACATACTTGCTGACTTTGAAATGAATCACCAAAAATAACTAGAACTGGTGTGATTATGTTGTGTTGTTTTGATAAATAAAACATGCAGAATTTTGCAGAATTTGAAAATATAGTGCATAATTTATTATTATTATTATTATTGGTAACAGAATTTGTAATGTTTTGGTGCACAATTCCCTCCGGATTACTTAACTTGCTAACAGACTGGAGTTGTCAGGGAGATGACATTCAGTTGAGCATCAAGTCTCCCTCTTCCTTTCTCTCTGGAGGCAGGAGGGTAACAAGATGACACAGTCCTGGAAAGCCCCAAGAAAGTATCACAAGGAAAAAGGATCACCCTTCACTTCTTTGCTGGCCCCCAGCATTCATCCCCATCTGTGTAGGCTTCTTATTAATCCATGGGTCCTCAATTATTATAACATTTTATTAACCAAATATAAAGCAGCTGTCACTAGGGAAGTTTTTTCTTTTAAAATTCTCCACATCCAGTGTCACAGAAGGAGAAAGGAAAGATGATACAGACATATCATGGGGAAAGAACTCTCCCTGCATGAGAGGTATGAAAACAGACCAGAGAAAGGGAATGCTGAGGTTGAGAGAGCAAAAGAAATACTTGGTGAGGCCAGCAGGGGGTCAAATAGGAACCATGAGGGACAAGGGTAAAAGCATGAAGTAAACAAAGGGACATGAAGTGGGAAATGTCTGACACACAAAGCTCAGTTCATACCTGTTATTGACTGATAGTAAGGTTTCAAGTAATCCTTAGGCATACCATTGAAATTGACCATTCACACCATTTCACGATTCTTCAGAGTTTTTGGTGTTCTTGGGAGTCACTCTCTTCTCTGGCAATTAACCCAGTGAAGTGGGTGTAAGAGCCAGTTATCTCATCATAAGGGTGTATTTGAAAATCCAAATACAAAGCTCAGATATTGATATGGTAACAATATGATCATGAAATCTACAGCTGGAAAAGATCTGGTGAATCATCTGCCATTAAAAATTATTTATATTAGGGAAAAAAAAGAAGCTTTCATCACTTAATCTGGTATAAAGTATCCAAAATAATTTAAATACCTCATAATATGATAGCCAGGATTCATCTAACATGGGAACATCACCTTGGAGATCAGGGGAGCTGGCTGTATTTTAAAGAATCCTTATTCAGGTTGCAGGAACAGACCATCCTGCGGTGTAGAAAGAATAGTAAATATGGCAGGCGACCAGCTTGGCTTAACAGTGAAATCCTTGCTGATCTTAAACACAAAAAAGAAGCTTACAAGAAGTGAAAGCTTGGACAGATGACCAGGGAGGACTATAAAAATATTGCTCAGGCATGTGGGAATGAAATCAGCAAGGCCAAATCACAATTTGAGTTGCAGATAGCAAGGGATGTTAAGAGTAACAAGAAGGGTTTCTACAGGTATGTTGGCAACAAGAAGAAGGTCAGGGGAAGTGTTGGCCCCTTATTGAATGGGGGAGTCAACCTATGACCTATGTGGAAAAAGCTAATGTATTCAGTGCTTTTTTAGCCTTTGTCTTCACAAACAAGATCAGCTCCCGGGTTACTGCACTGGGCATCACAATATGGGGAGGAAGTGAGCAGCCCTCTGTGGAGAAAGAAGTGGTTCGGGACTATTTAGAAAAAAACTGGATGACTCCATGGGGCGGGATGCACTGCATCTGAGGGTGCTAAAGGAGTTAGCGGATGTGATTGCAGAGCCATTGGCCATTATCTTTGAAAATTCATGGTGATTGTGGAAGGTCCTGGATGACTGGAAAAAAGCGAATGTAGTGCCCATTTTTTAAAAAAAGGAAAGAAGGAGAATCCAGGGAACTACAGGCCAGTCAGCCTCACCTCAGTCCCTGGAAAAATCATGGAGCAGATCCTCAAAGTACCAATTTTGAAGCACTTTGAGGAGAGGAAATTGATCAGGAACAGTCAGCACAGATTCACCAAAGACAAGTCATGCCTGACTAGCCTAATTGCCTTGTATGATGAGATAACTGGCTCTGTGGATGAGGGGAAAGTGGTGGACCTGTTATTCCTTGATTTTAGGAAAGCTTTTGATAGGGTGTTCCACAGTATTTTTGCCAACGAGTTAAAGTAGTATGGGCTGGATGAATAGACTAGAAGGTAGAGAGAAAGTTGGCTAGATCATTGGGCTCAATGGGTAGTGATCAAGGATCCATGTCTAGTTGGCAGTTGGTATCAAGTGGAATGCCTGAAGGGTTGGTCCTGGGGCTGGTTTTGTTCAATATCTTCATTAATGATCTGAAGGATAGTGTGAATTGTACCCTCCACAGGTTTGCAGATTATACTAAACTGGGAGGCGTGGTAGATATGTTGGAGGGAAGAGATAGGATACATAAGGACCTACACAAATTAGAGAATTGGGCCAAAAGAAATCTCATGAGATTCAACAAGGACAAGTTCAGAGGTCTGCACGTAGGACAGAAGAATCCCATGCACTGTTACCAACTAGGGACTGAGAGGCTAGGCAGCAGTTCTGCAGAAAAGGACCTAGGGCTTACCGTGGATGAGAAGCTGGATATGAGTCAACAGTATGCCCTTATTGCCAAGAAGGTTAATGGCATTTCGGGCTTTATAAGTAAGGTCATTTCCAGCAGATTGAGGGACATGATCATTCCCCTCTATTCAGCATTGGTGAGGCCTCATCTGGAGTACTGTGTACAGGTTTGGGCCCCACACTGGAAGAAGGATGTGGATAAATTTGAAAGAGTCCAGTGGAAGGCAACAAAAATGATTAGGGGGCTGGAGCACATGATGTCTGAGAGGCTGCGGGAACTGGGATTGATTAATCTGAAGAAGAGAAGAATGAATGGGATTTGATAGTTGCTTTCAACTACCAGAAACGGGGTTCCAAAGAGTATGAATCTAGACTGTTCTTAGTGGTACCAGATGACAGAACAAGGACCAATTGTCTCAAGTTGCAGAGGGGGCGGTTTAGGTTGGATATTAGGAAGACCTTTTTTCACTAGGAGAGTGGTGAAGCATTGGAATGGGTTACCTAGAGATGTGGTGAAATCTCCTTCCTCAGAGGTTTTTAAGGTCAATCTTGAGAAAGCCCTGGCTGGGATCATTTAGTTGTGGATTGGTCCTGCTTCGGACTTGACCTCCTGAGGTCCCTTTCAGCCCTGTTATTCTATTATTCTATGATCGGTGGTGCAGTATGCTCTCTCTGGCAGAGACCAATACTTCGGAAGAAGGTACAAAAAAATGTGAAGCAGATAGTTCTGCAGCAATCTTCCAATAAGGGTGTTTCATTGAAACAACCATTACTGACTTATGCCTTAAGGATTTTTATCCCTTTTTTAAAAACCCTAGTGAATGTATCTCATTGTTATAAATGTCTCATACTTTTCTTTAATTTCCCGTAAGTTTTGGCCTTGTGATCTATAGTGGACGAGAGTCCTACAAGTTAATGATGTGTTATCTAAAAAGTATTTCCTTTTATCATTTTTAAATTTGCTACCTTTCAATTTAATTGACTGTCCCTTTGTTCTTGTACTATGAGAAAAGTTAAATAGAAACAGCAAATTTACTTTCTCTGAAATACTGATTATTTTATATACTTTGTCTCATCTCAAGACTAAACTGTAATAATCATTTAAAACTCTTTTAATATGAAAATCTTTCCACACCTCTGATTATTTTCATCACTTTCCTCTGAACCCGCTATAGTTCAGCTCCATCTTTGTAGCAATAGGGTAACTAATATTTTCAACAGACTTGAAAGAATTCAGAAGAAAACAAAACATGTTGGAAGGGCACATTAAATTGCTCACTATTTCAGTTTATACTCTTGTGAGAGATGATACAGACACAGATGATCAAATTAGCAGCCCCTCTTGCTACTTCTTTGGTTCAATAACTCCAAACTCATCTAGTTTTTCCTGCTATTTCCACTCCATGTCCTCCATCGCTAACAAAAACCTAACTCTGTCAGACAGCTTTTTGCAGATATTTGAGTCTTCTCCATAGTGCTCACATGTAATGCTTAAAAAAGCCTTTATTCACAGGTTTTTAGATCTAAACCAACAGTAATCACGGAACATAATCCAGTGAGACAAAACACCTTGCCGTTCAAATAATGGAATGTGTCTTCCAGAGCTTTCCCAGCTGCTGTTGCAGTAGGAAAACCCTGTTTTCCTCTAAAAGCAAGTGGTAGGGGTGGGGAAATATTTTTGATATAATAAACTGATAAAGCCTGAGCAGTGCTCGACATATCCATTTGCCTATAGAAAGTCTGTGGAAAATGACAGGTACACTTACTTGTTGTGATGATGGTGATTATTATTATTTATTACAGTAGCACCTAAATACCTCAACCAAGCTGGAGACTCCATGGTGGTAGGCACTATAGAGACGTAGAATTCTAGCCATTATCATTGTGAACTGAATGTTATCTGAATGCAGGGATTGTTTCTGAATCTTCAGGTAGGTAGCTTAACATAACAGAGAGGTATTGAACTACTTATGGCCCAGATTCTAGCTCCAAAACACAACCAAAGAAGCTGGTTGTGCGCGAGGGGAGTAGCTGCAAGACTGTGGGAAAAGAATCCTTTCTTCCAGGCCACTGCATGTGTGGAGCTCTGTGTGTTTGACTAGGACAGAATGTGTTGGCTAACAAGTTCTAACCAACACTCTAATAAGCTAGTGTAAATTAGGCAGCATAGGTTATGCATATGCTGAAGCCGCTGGTGTGATTTGTAGCTCATGTAGGTGTACTCTCACTAGCGGTGGTCTAGCTAGCTTGCTAAAAATAGAAGTGAGGACATTGCAATGTAGGTTCTGCAAGGGAGTATGTCCTGCAGGGTATCAGGCAGTGTTGTGTAGCCCATGCTGACACCCACACCGTGGCATCCTCACTTTTGTCTAGGTGAGGTGGAGTGAACCTTCCAGCCCAGGCTGACAGACTTGGGTTAGCTGGGGTCATGCTACTGCTCTAACTATAGCTGTATAGACAGTAATTTGAAGTTGAGACTCAGGCTCTGATGCCCGCCCTCCTCCCTAGGCTTCAGAGCTAGAGCTCCCACCTGACCCACAATTTCAAAGCTCTGCCTACACAGCTATTTCTAGAGTGCTAGCAGGTGCCCCACTAACCCATAGCTGTCAACCCAGACTGCATGCTAGGTCCTGCTTACTCCAAAATACTTCATAGATAAACCCCCAGGGGCAGATGTTTAAATGCATTTAGGTGCCTAAGGATACAGAAAGATGCCTAAGTAGTATTTTCAAAAGTTTCCAGCTCCCGTTGTTTTCAGTGTGAGTCAGGCACTTAGACTCAGATTTTTAAAGGCATTTATGCATTTCTGTTCTCAGTGTCACGATGCCTAATTGATTTAGAAACCTAAATTTCATTTTCCAAATGCATTTAGGCATCTAAATTCTACTTTGAATGAGATTCAGGCTTCTAGGTGCTGTGGCAAATTACTCCCACGATATTGATGGGTCCTGCGCTTTCTCTTCTTGTGGGGGAATTCAGGGAGCCTTTTTCTTGCCTCTGAACAGGGTATTAACTTTCCCACAAGTATCCTAGAGGGGAGAAGGGAAGAGGGAGGGACCCAGGCCCGCCCTCTACTCTGGGTCCCAGCCCAGGGGCCCTGAGGATAGTGGTAAACCACTGGGATTAGCTACTCCTTCCCCTGGACTACTTCCCTCTCCTACTCTTCAGCTTGTGGGGGGCTTCCTGCCCTCTCTCTACATAAGCCAGGTGTTCCTTTACTTAAGGTCTGGGTCTTTCTTAGCTCACCACAGCACTTCTCCAGACTGCTCTCTGCTCCAACGCCTCCAGACTGCTCTCTGCTCCAACGCCTCCAGACTGCTCTCTGCTCCAACGCCTCCAGACTCCTTCCAAACACCCACACCTGTCTGCCTGAGGCAGGGGTTTTTATTAAGGCCTTAATTGGCAGCAGGTGCTCCTAATTAACCTGCTGCCTGCTTCTCTAGTCTACAGGGAGCCACGCCCTAATGAACCTGGAGCTGATATATCTCCCCTCAAACACTGCCACAGCTCCCTGGCCTTCCTCTATCACAGTGCCTAAATCCTTTCTGAAAATGAGATGTAGACTCTTACATGTGTTAATCATTACAATGCTGAGTATAGCACCTTTAAAGATCTGGTCTTCAGGCAGTTTTGAAAATCCCACTAGGATTTAAAGATACCTGTGTTCATCTTTAGGTGTCTAAATACTTTAAAATATATGGCCCTTAGCACCAGCTACTCAAAAGTGACATTTTCTATGTCTAGGTGAATATTAGGCACATTTTATTTGGATGCCTGACTTTAGAAACCCAAATTAGAATTTTTTGACCTAAAAATGTATAATGAAGTAGAGATTCTGGGTACTTTGTACATTGTGTACATTGCTGAGACTTCACAATCAGCTGTGTTCTGAAATCTTTTCTAAAGAACTATATCTTAAAAGTGGTTTCTTATAGCGAAGTTTGCAATTAAGGCAGAAGGAACAGCAATTTGTTTTAAATGGTTTTGAAAACTGTCCTCAATCACCACTTTTAAAATGTTATGCTCCATTCACACTCAAGTCAAATCACGTTAACAGAAGCCATTTTTAGATAACTTTCTTTAAAATCTATATCCAACTAGGTTAATTTTACAATCTAGAGAAAGGCTGAATGATTCTGTGAACCTAGAATCATTGCAGAGCAGATTATATTGCAGTGCTGAAGACTTGGATCTGCAAGTAACTTCAGGACTTAACTCCTGCTCCCATGTCCCAGAAGGGGAAGGATAGTCCAGTGTTAGGAACCTAGCCTTGTACACAGATAATCTGGGTTCAGTTCCCTACACTGCCACACCATTTGTGTGTGACCTTGGGCAAATCACTTAGGGCAGAATGTAAAGGGTGTTAGGTATTACAATGCTGAAAGTCTGGGCATAGAGACAATCACAGGAACAAAACTGCTATCCACAATGCCTGATTTAGGTGCCTAGGTTCTGTGAAGAAGAATGAATGGGGAAAGATAAGTTCCTAAGAATGTGATTCACAAAAGCCAGCACTCTAGGCAGGGAGCTATACTGGCCCCATCTACACTGGAAAGTTTATGCACAGTAAAGCACTTTTGAGTGCTTGTAACTCCCGAGGTGTACACTGCCAAGCCACTTAGTGTGCAGAAACTGCGCAGATGCAGCGCTCTAAAAAACCACCTTGATGAGAGGCATAGAGCTTTCTGGGCCGGGGCTACAATGCCAGTGTAGACATTGGGGTGATTACAGTGCTGCGATTGGCCTCCGAGAGGTGGCCCTCAATGCCTTGTTCTCACCTCTCTGGCCATCGGTTTGAATTTTACTGCCCTACCCTCAGGTGACCAAACGTCATCCCCAACCCATACATTCCTTTGCAAATTTGAAAGTCCCCTTCCTGTTTGCTTGGTGATGCATGCAGTGGTCTCAGCACATCTTTGCACCTGCTCCGTGCACCAGGCGATTCCCTGCTTGGAGCAATGCCGAGCTGCTGGACCTCATCAGCATTTCAGGAGACGAGGCAGTGCAGTCCCAGCTATGCTTCAGCCATCGGAATTTTGATACCTATGGAAAGATTTCATGAGCCTGACAGAAGGAGGCCATGACCGGGACACATTGCAGTGTAGGGTCAAAGTTAAGGAGTTGCGGAATGCCTACCACAGTCAAATAATGATTGACCTGAGCATAAATGTTATAACCAATCATTTCCTGAGCATAAAGCACATTCCTAACCATTAACATCCACCCCATAGCATTTTTAGTTACTATCTTGGTTGTGTGGCTGTTCTTTTGCTATTTGATGTTACACTTAAATTGCAGTGTCTGAAAAACAGTCCAGAATCACTGTCATTTTCTTTTCTTTAGAAAAGACTTGTATCCACTCTTTGATTGATACAGTGCCAAAAGGACTGGGAGGTAGGTGGACTGTCAGAAAGCTTAGTTTGGAAAAATCAGCTCTTATTACTAAGTAGCTGTGCCAAAAGAAGTGCCTGGTTGTTTTTGTTTTTATTTTATTTTATTGTCCTTTATTGGCATTTCACCAGCGGAATGATATTTTAGTTTCATCTAGCTGTGTTCTGAGTAATGAGTCAAGAGATTACCAGTTTGTACTAGACAGTAACATGGAATGTGCCAGCCTTTTTTTTTCTTCTTTTAATCTGGGAAAGGGGTGGAAAGAGAGACAGTTTGGACAATCAGCATGTGGAATTTTAGCAACATATTTAGAAATGGTCCTAAATGCATGCATTTGATAGATACTAAAGACAGGCCTGCACTGATCCAGCTCCCATCGAAATTAGTGTAAAGACTTCCATTGATTTCACTGGGGTCTGGATCAGACATTAAGTGTAGGTTCCAACAAACATAACTGTGAATGGGAATCCTCTTCATTTTCTCTATAACTCCTAGGCACCCCTTGGAGTGGAAAATCAGCATCTGGCCCCAGATCTTAATATATCAGCTGGCCCATACCTCAGTAATGGGTTAACACAAAACCTGGTATCTGCACACACCCACATTGTTTTTTGGTGGTGGTGGTGCTGGGTTTTTGTTTGTTTTCTCTTTTGAAATCAGGATCTGGAAGTTATCAGTTTGGGTCCATCTTTATTAGAAACATACAAAAACATGTTAAGAAAATATTTAGTGAAGAAGTAAAGACATTTGTTTGTATTACTTAAGGAATTGTCACAGATGTGTAAAAAAAAAGGTTAGTTATTGAATGTATAGAAAAGTCTTTTTTCCATCTTCAGTATTTCAGTAATTGAATATTTTGTTTATTTTTGGGCTCACTAAACATGTGATGATGATATGTATTTTAGAATTTGTTACTATATGTAAACAAGATAAAAGGAGATTTCTTTGCCTTACAAAGACAAATTACTAGGATAAAATTATCACTAAAGTTAGAGGATGAAATCACACACCAGCCTGGATGACAGCCAAAGACTCTGGGAAAAGTATATATTTTTTATTACAATTTGAGCTTTATTTTTTATTCATTTGTTTTTCCCCTTTCCTTTTTCTTTTCTTTTCTTAAAACCCTTTGCCACTGTGCAAACTAAAGCAATGTTTTATCTGGTCTCTAGAGAGGAATGATTTTGATCATCAAAACAGGCAAAAATGCAAAGTAGGGGGCAAAACTATCCCAGAGCTCACACAGTATAGCTCTAACAAGAATGAGGGTTGTTTAATCTGTCATTACAATTGCTACAATGAACAACACAAATCTAGATCTTGCCTGTTTATTATAGTTATAACTCTTGAAGAATGGAAGTATGTAGTACAACTATTTATATGATCACACCTGCATAGTGAGTAGGAGTTGTTTGCATGCCCTATACTGCCATTGTTTTCTGTGTGCTGTGAGCCTTTTCTTTTTGTATGAAAAGTTAATAATGGTTTTCAGTAAATCTGGAGTTACTGCAAAAAGTAACCTGTAACCTAAAAGAGACTAAAATAATAATGAATGAGGAGTGCTGCAGGCTTACCAGTGGGCAGACTCACATAGTTAGGCATCTACAGTTCATCTCTATGCCCCTTTGAAGCCAACTGATTTTGGTATTCAGTGTCTTTTCTTCTTCCTTTTTCAAAGGGCATATATTTAAAAAATGTGTATATTTTCTTTAAAAAATGATATGCAAAACTTAAATGAAGAGTGAAGTATTTAAAAACAATGCATACCAATATGTATCCTGAGTAACCTCATGGAGATGTTATGATGCTTAACCAATCATCAACATTTGTAAAGTACTTTGAGATCCTAGGAGGAACGACACTATTGAATTATCAAATAGTAATAATTGCTGTTTATAAAAAACATACTTTGTCCTTCTGTAGTACAACAATGACCTTGAGTGGTAGGTAAGTATATAGAGGAGAGGTAAGCCAATATGTGTCTTTAGGCTGACCAGATATTCCAATTTTATAGGGACAGTCCCGATTTTGGGGTGTTTTTCTTATATAGGCTTCTATTACCCCCCCACCCCCCACCCCATCCTGATTTTTCACACTTGCTGTCTGGTGACCCTGTGTGACTTACCCAATACTATAGCAGTGAAGTCAGTGCCAGAGCTGGGATTTGATCTCAGAAGATCCCAGCTTCCTGTTCTGCCCTTAGTCAGTAGAGGGAGAGTAGGAAGCAGAGCCAGAAAAAGGCAAAAGTAAGACCGGCAAGAACAGTGTAAAGGGGGCGGAACTACCTGTTACATAACCCCACATCTTTAATTCATTCTAACAATAAACTCTGAAGACTTTTGTTCACATTTGATCTTTAAGACTCTGATTCAACAGTCCATCCTTTAAATCCCATTGATTTCAGTGCATTTAAGAATGTACTTAGTGATTTGCTGAATGGGAGCATAATTAAATATTTTGCTTGAGGCCTGATATGTATACATTCTGATTTTAATTGGCTACAATGGTTATTGTATGGGGATACTAATCTCTTCTACTGACCCTCCCTTTTAGCTAGTTAGAATCCAGCTTAAAGATAGCAAAAACGTTCTGCTGACTCTTTGTATCCAGTGCAAGCCTGCTCAGACCAGCAGAAGAGTTTGGTATGGTCCTGTGGTTAAAAGGAACAAAGGACTGAGAAGTCCTGTAGAAAAGTTCAGGAACAGCCAGGCTTCAGAAGTAAGTTTAGGCTGAACTTCATGTTATGCTGGCATTTAGGCTGGTAAGAATTTTTCCATCAAAGTGTTTTTGACAGAAAATGTAGTTTGCACTGATTCAAAATTTTTCATGGAAAATGCAAATTTTCTGATTTTTTTAATTTGGGAAAATTAAAACCAAAATATTTTTTTCAGATTTGGTTGACATTAATCTGTGTCCCCCCTGTGACACCTCATAGCCTTAGAGTTGTAGATCAGTCATCTCATGTCCTATGAAATGGATTCCCTGGCATGACTTTATCTTCCATTCTTCAGTGCAGTATCTCTTCTTGCTGAGCTGCCAAAGTGCATCCTGGGAGGTTTATGAGTGCAGTTCATCATGGGAGAGATAGTCTGGCCCTTAGGAAACAATGATGACATAAGACATCTGAACTACAACCCCCATGAGGCATGGTAATTCAAATAGATGCAGTTCAAAATTGGACTGATTAAAAATGAAACATTTAGACATTTTGAATCAAAATGTTTCAGGAACTTTTCATTTAGTGAAAAAGTTCAGTATTTTGACTTTTGTTTTCATCATCCGTTGGACAGAAAAGCAAAGTCAAAATATTACAATTACCTATGGAATAGAAATCCCTGTATTTGATCATCTTTGGTTATTATTTAAGCTACCAATAAAGGCAAACTCTGTGGATGGATAAGTTTGACTTTATACAGTATATATAGGATTTATTTGGAGAATGGTAGGAAGGATGTCTGGGTTCAGCCACTTCCTGTGTGACCTTGAGAAAACCACATAATCTATCCTGGAAATCAGTCGCCTCTCTGTAATGCGGGCATTATACTTCCCAACCTAACAGGAGTTGTGAGAATAAAATCCACTAAAGTTACTGAATTGCTCAATTCTGATGAGAACCATATAAGTAGCTTGATAGCAGCATTGGAGGATCTCACCTTATCATGGTTGTTTTTTAGCATTACCTACAGTTGTTGTGCTCCAAAGTTCTTCTGTTTTGCAGCAACAGCCGTCTCTGTCAGTGCCACAGTATGTTTCAGCTCTTTCCTATGGTAAGAAGCAGACACATGTAAAAGTCTGTGACAGCACTTCTTTTTGACTGTCATGGAGCTTCAGGGGTCACACTTTCTTTTTTTCTTCTTCACAGGCTAAGTCAGCAGGATACATATTCCCTGTAATGAGATTTCTTTGATGGAGAACAGCAAACAAAACATTTTATATATGTATTTCTATCATGAAGAAGAAGGTTGGACAAGTATAGGACTGCTTTTAAAATCACATCATTAGCATATAGACTATAGAGACTAAAATGTGCTTGTGCATTAGTATTTTTGGTAGCAACTTTAACTTTTTGATGCCTGGATTTGAAATTTCTTTGTCATGTGCTGATACCAAATATGGGGCTTCTGCCTTCACTCCGTAGCTCATATCTTTCTTCTTCAGATCTCCTTAATTATATCTTATTTCCCCATCTTAGTGTTTGGGCTTCTGACATTCCACTGTTATTTGCATCGGGCTAGTCAAATGTTTCCATTACAATTGATTTGTGAGAGAAACGTGGGGTTTCAGCTAAATTATTTTTTGTCAAGGAAAATGTATGATTTCAGCAGAAAATTCATTCTGACTTTTTGTAAAAATAAAAAATGAACAACTGAAATGCAAAGATTTTTTTCAATTTTTGACCAACACAGTTTCAATTAGGAAATTCAGCTATTGTGACCCATGAGAGTCGTAGTTTTAGAACCTCATGATCCCATTAACTTCTCTGGGTTGGGTTCCCCAGATAGACTAAATCCCTCGTGATGCACTAGAGTTACACTGCCCATTATGGAGGCATGAGGCAGCTGAATAATAACTCCCATGAGGCACTACAGTGGCATTTCCAGATTTTCAAATTTTCAACTGAACATTTTCAGTGTTCAATTTTTTGCCAAAAAGTTGACACTTTCCCTATAAGATTCTATATAAGATTTCACTGAAATGCTGTTGAAATTTTCCATGGGGGTTGGGAAATTTCAGAATTTATCAGCTCTGTGTTTGTATAAAAGGAGTATTCTTCCATTTATATTTGATGATTTTAGGTGAGTAGCTATTATAAAGTCAACAGGAGTTATACACATAGATCTCCTGTGTGCTGACAGGACAATGGGCAACATTTTCAAAAGCACCTAAATCACTGTTGGTTATAGTGGATGAGAAGCTGGATATGAGTCAACAGAGTGCCCTTGTTGACAAGAAGGCTAACAGCATTTTGGGTTGTATAAGTAGGGGGACTTCAGGCAGATCGAGAGACGTGATCATTCCTCTCCAGTGTCCAGTTTTGGGCCCCACACTACAATAAGGATGTGGATAAATTGGAAAGAGTCCAGCGGAGGGCAACAAAAATGATTAGGGGGATGGAACACATGACTTCTGAGGAGAGGCTGAGGGAATGGGGATTGTTTAGTCTACAGAAAAGAAGAAAGGGGGGGATTTGATAGTTGCTTTCAACTACCTGAAAGGGGGTTCCAAAGAGGATGGATCCAGACTGTTCTCAGTGTTACCAGATGACAGAACAAGGAGTAATGGTCTCAAGTTGCAGAGGGGGAGGTTTAGGTTGGATATTAGGAACAACGTTTTCACCAGGGGGGTGGTGAAGCACTGGAATGGCTTATCTAGGGAGGTGGTGGAATCTCCTTCCTTAGAGGTTTTTAAGGTCAGGCTTGACAAAGCCTTGTCTGGGATGATTTTGTTGGGGATTGGTCCTGCTTTGAGCAGGGGGTTGGACTAGGTGACCTTCTGAGGTCCATTTCAACCCTGATATTCTATGATTCTATGATACTTGAGTGTCTGAGTTTCATTGAGATTTAGATGCCTAAATCACTTAGTATATCTGAAAACATTACCAAATATTCCTTCTTTTGCACACTTTCAATCTTTCCCAAATAATCCTACAGGTCTCTGACCCAATTCAGCAAATAAATTAAGCATATACTTAATTTAAGTACATATTTAAGTTGATTGCTATTCAGAATAGAAATTGTGTGTTTAACTTTCATTTTAATCACATGCCGAAGTCCCCCTAAAGTCAGTGGGAGTTAAGCAAGTGTATAAGTGCTGGGCTGAATAAAGACCTCAGATATTAAGCACTGGCAATACTTGCACCTTCTGCATGTCCATTATACATGTAGAATAAAAGGAATCCAAACTGATGATACATTGATTAACCTACAAATGTTGAACCAAATTCTGCCCTCAGCTACACCAGTTCAACCTCAATCCTTCTATATCCTTCAATCCTGCTGTACAACTCTTTACTGAAATAGTGGAAGCTATGCCAGAAGTATGTTGCCAAATCTCACTGTCTTTAGAATGAAACATGCTTTACTACTCAGCAACTACAAGTTATAAATCATGTTAACATGCAGTCTTCTATGACAAATTGCTTCTGTCCATTGGCTGTCTAGGGCAGGGGTCTCCAAACTACGGCCCGCGGGCCGGATGCGGCCCGCGAGGCCCTCTCATCCGGCCCGTGGAGATCTTTTTGGCTCTTTTGAGAATTTTTGGCTCTTTTGAGAATTTCGCAGGGACGGCTCCGCGCTGGGGCCTGGAAGCGCCGTGCGGGCCGCCGCCACCAGCCGCGGGGCCGGGACGCGCCGCGTGCTCCGCTGCCCCCAGCGGCCGGGACGCGCCGCGTGCTCCGCTGCCCCCAGCGGCCGGGACGCGCCGCGTGCTCCGCTGCCCCCACCGGCCGCGCCGCGCCGCGTGCTCCGCTGCCGCCGCCAGCCACGGGGCCGGGACGCGCCACGTGCTCCGCTGCCGCCGCCCAGTTACAGGCGGCGAAACAAGGAGCCACCCACTGCCAGGCGGCGAAAAGGTCTGGGGGGAGAGACCAGGTTGAGCGGGTCAGTTGGGGGGGGGGAGAGACCGGGCTGGGTGGGTCATTTGGAAGGGGGGGGGTTGGAGGAAAGGAGGTTTGGGGGGGGAGAGACCTGGCTGGGTCATTTGGGGGGGGGGGGTTGGAGGAAAGGAGGTTTGGGGGGGGAGAGACCTGGGTGGGTCAGTTGGGGGGTTGGAGGAACGGAGGTTTGGGGGGGGGAGAGACCTGGCTGGGTGGGTCAGTTGGGGGTTGGAGGAAAGGAGGTTTGGGGGGGAGAGACCTGGCTGGGTGGTTCATTGGGGGGGGGGTTGGAGGAAAGGAGGTTTTTTGGGGGGAGAGACCTGGCTGGGTGGGTCAGTTGGGGGTTGGAGGAAAGGAGGTTTTGGGGGGGGAGAGACCTGGCTGGGTGGGTCAGTTGGGGGGTTGATGTGTAGTGTTCATGTGTAGTGTTCATGTGTAGTGTTCATGTGTAGTGAACAGGTGTTCATGTGTAGTGTTCATGTGTAGTGAACAGGTGTTCATGTGTAGTGTATCAATGTGTTATTAAATAATAACTGAATAAAATAATATTAAATAAATAATTAAAAACAACATCCATGTTTTGATTCTTTTTTATTTGGACCTCGAGTGTGTTGTCGGCCCCCGAACTGCTATTTGATAGTTAATGCGGCCCTCGGGCTGAAAAGTTTGGAGACCCCTGGTCTAGGGGTAGACAGTCCTTGAGGGTGCCTTGCTGATTCATCAGTGTTTCTCAGGCAGAAGTTCACATTAACTTTTCACTGTCTTTTCACCATGACAGAGTCATCTCAAACCCTGGCAGTGACCAGTGTGTATAATTCCCCTTCGCCTGTTGTCCTGTTTCCTGGAACAACTGCATAACTTATGAACTGAACTTTGTTACATTCACCCTTGTTCACTGTTCCTTCTGGTGCCAATTTCTGCCACTGCATTTCTTTCTTGCAGGCTGCACATTCATGCTACAGCATATGCATCCTGACACCTCTAAATTGTCTTGAGATGTTTCCAAGGCATTAGCTCGTTGGAATTCAAACAGCCCATAAACTCTATTTATCTTTCTTTCAATCCTCCTTTTGGCGGCACAAAGATATCAGTCACTGTGCGGAGATGTGACAAGGCATGTGGTGCTATAGCACTTCAGCTGTCTCATGGGAAACTGGGACCTCCAGAGAGAGGGTACTTGGGGTATTTATATGTGGTACCAATCTAAACCCATGGTTACTGCTCCCTTATAACACATCATAAAGGTTGGACAAACTTTTCAGCAGGCACAATATTGTTCTAAAGTTCAGACATGAGTGAGCAGGCAAGAGACCATACACAATGTGTCATGCACATCAGAATGTTTAAAGTGTAGGATTCCCAGCCATCAAAGTAGAGTCGTCTCATTACTGGACCGTGCTATTGCTGATCACATTATAATATGTATCACTTTTTAGTGTTAAATTATATTTGTCATGCAAATACTATTAACTATTTCCCACCATTATTAATCTTTTCAATGACAGAATACGGCAGCAGCGTGGAGGGAAGTTTTATTTCTTTAGTAAATGTTAGAAAATTGCATGGCTCCTGAAAGCTCTACTCTACCCAAACTGACAGCATTTGCAAGGGACAGGAATTATAAAAGACTGGTGCATTTCAATCTCTCCCACGTTGTTTTGCCAACATATTTCTGGTTTCCTCCTTCAACATGCATGCTATTTCAATCTTGTGCATATCCTAAGCGTAAGCTCTCCATCATGCTTAACTCTAATAAAATCATAACAAATTTTGATCAATTTTGTGATTATGGACATTTTTCCTCTGTAGATTAAGCTGAGCTCACTAAATTCATTTCATCTCCAAATTTACCCACAACCGTGGATTACGTTAATTTGGGTCTTTTAAAAAAGGGCAGTTAACTATGCCATTGGTCAAAAGGCCTGTGAATTCTGAAACTCCCACTGAATTATTGGAGCCTGTAAATGGCTGCTGGTCGTATTGAACAGTTTTTGTATTGGATTTTAAGAGAAACAGGCCAGATTGGTAAAAGAAAGCATATTGCTTTCTGAGAGAGTCATGTAACATTACTCTTTATTGAGGATGCCTCTCATAAGACTACTATAAAAAGCACAATAAGACCACCTTTAAACTATTAATTGCATATATAAATATATTTGGGGATTCGGAAATAGAAAATAAGAACAAAGTGACAGACATTCTCTTGGTCTGCACCATTTGGAGCATCACCAAGGGCGCTGAAACAAGCTGCACATGGCAGTAAAAGGCTGTAGCTGGGAGGAGGCAGCAGCAGTTCCCCACTGTCACCTCCTGTCCATAGATTTTCCCATCTGCCAGGGAAAGGTTTTGGCAGCGGGGAGGCAGTGGGACACGACACTTCTAAAAATAACAGTGTTGACATGAGAGGCACAGCTTGGGTTTGTAGAAAGCCATGTAGGGTTCTGACATGTAGAGAACCTAGGGTGCTGGTGTGTCTGTATTCTACTCTTTTAAGCAGTGCCTCATCGTCTACACTGTTATTTATATCTGTGCTAACTCGGTATGCAATGTCTTGCACTTCAAGCCGGAAGTATAATTTCCAGCTCAAGTAGACATACAGGCCCCAGCTTTGATCAAGCTGCATGCTAAAAATAGGGATGGGGTAGCTGCCCCACATATAATCCCGCCTCGGACCCTAAGTAGTTAGTCAGCATATCATAATGACTATGAAAGTACTACTCCTGATTAGCTTGGCACATTTAATAATATTTTTTTTTAAAAAAATAGCCCATTTTTAGCTAGGGAATGGAAAAATAACATTTTTTTTCCCTGATGTTGAACTAAATAGTATTTAACCTTTGAAAATTATTTTAGGGTGAGTTTTTTGAAATAAATGTTTGAAATTAAGTACACAAATTCTGTGTTAACTCAATCTGATTTGAAATGGAGATATTACAGCTGAAAAATCAGGTTTCAAAGGAAGAAAAAAAAAACACTTCAGCCTAAACTGCAGTGTCTGCATTAGCAGCGTGAAGCTGTATGTGTGTTTGTCACTTTCTTTATATTCACTGCTCTCTGTAATCATCACTCCCCTTAGGATTTCATGTACATTCTAAACACAAGTGATATTTAGTTCTTTTAGGAACATCATACTGTACCACAGCCACTTGATACATGATATGATATTTCCAGTGCTCAGTGATCCACAGGTTCTTGCAGACTTATCTTTGAGCCCTCAGGGATTCAAAGCAGCGTCTGCTGTGGAACTTCTCCTTTAATACCTCTGTGAAAGCCTATTCTAGGTAGTTTCTAATTACACACACCCAGATGGCAGGAACTAAGCAGCTGTATTGCCAGCTTGGTGTGTGTTTGGAGAAAAGTTTCCTTCCAGAACCTGATAGTTGTTCCTTCTTATGTTGTTTCCTTTCTTCCTCACAGTTAGCGCAGACTTTGAACTATTCGAGCTGCTCATTGACTATTTATTCATAAACTCTAAATTATGAAAAGAACCCTTGTAATACCAAGGGCAGATTTAATCTAAAATGCTAAAATGTTGCCATGCCAGACAAGGAATAAGAAGCAAGAAGATAATAATGATTTATTGTTTCTGAGATATTAGTACCATGAATGGAATTGTGAATTAAGTTTCAATACCCTCATCATCATCCTTCATGATGCAGTAACCATTAAGATTCAACTACTGACACTTAGTGAACAATTCTTTCTGTGAGAAGCAAAGCTCCTGCCATACTCCCATAGCCATGTTAGCTGTACAAAACAAATGAAGGTAACAAGCAGTTGTGAACTCTAATCTAGTTGCGAAGGTGACCAAGCGTGACTCTGAAAACATAGGAGGCAGGAAGCTGCCATTTTTCATAGTTACTTTTCACAGTAGAACCACAGTTTCAATGCTTAACAGTATATGACAGTGAAAGGGCACCAAGACAGAATATTTACCTACCCAGTAATTTTGGCTGTCATGCCTTAGAGTATGTGTTCCATGCTTCATTTACTGCAAATGTTGAAACGTTTCACTCACCATCCAAGGTGATGACTGTTTTCATGACAAAGTGCCCACACTAGTTCTCCATTCCCAAACATCATCACCTCTTTCCTGGAGGAATAAGCTTTAAAGTAGAAAACTCACTTAACATAGTTCGGATTTGTAGTGCAACATGATTTTCTGATCCATATTTCCAGATTGTTAGAAAATAAAGCAGACCATTTATCATCTTCAAATGATGCTGTCATTTTACTGTTTAATATAATTATTACACTAATTAAACATAATTTTGCAATTGTGCTTTATTAGAGGTGTCATAGATAATTGAGTGAGATTTTATAAAACTGTAAAACAATTACAAATGAAAGTTACATTTCAGCTTTGCCATGTAGGTCACAATCAAACATTCAAAGCAAACAGAGTAAAAGTAAGTGAATATTATTTCATGTGGAATCAGTGAACATACCATAGGATCCTAGCAGCTAGAATAGATGCATCTATAACTGATAAGTGCCAACAACTGTCACAGATTGAATGATAATAGGTATTTGCAACCCACATGCGTTTTAGTGCATCCCACACTATTGAGCAGGGATCGAGTAAGCACCCTTAGCAGGCCCTGCCAGTTTGTTTACTTGTCGGTTTGCCGATCGCGGCTCACACTGGCCACAGTTCACCATCCCGGTCCAATGGAACCACCAATGGGAGCCGTGACCTCCCACTGAGCCAAATGGGGAGGGCCAATTGCTAACCCATTACAGTGTGAGAATTTTTTTCTGTCTCGTACTTTAAAGAATATATCAGAATTCATTTATCGTTGTTATTAAATTGTAAAAGCTAAAGATGGAATACACCCATCACCTATACTGCCAATACAGGGTTGTTGAGTCCCAGTGACAGGATGTAAGTATACAACTAATGTAAAGTCAGTCTTCTAAAATAGATATTTAAATATTCAGTAAAAATTAGGTATAGGCAGATAAAGTCATGGGGAAACAAGAAGCAAAAGGCCCTCTAAATAAACTCTAGAACCAAAACCAAACTATTTGGGAAGTTCTGAAATATTTGGTTAGTTTTATTCTTTGATATTTGCACATTCACCTGCATTTCTAGCTATCTGGACTGGTGCCAAAAAAATTAAAATTAAATAAATGCAGAAAAATCATCATCAACAAAAGGTGTTTTTCAGTATTCCCAGCCTGATTGGAAGCAGAGTTTTGGAAACCTTCTTGAAAGAGCCTTTTCTCATGAGATTTCAAACTCAATTCTGAAGAGTCAACAGATTTAGATAAGGTTTGGATTAGCTCTCAGACACCTGACGCCTTATCTGATCCCAACCCAAACTCAGAACCTTCTGAGGTAAAAATGTTAAAAATACTTTTTTTGCACGTACAGCAAAAAGCTCTTGCAGTCCCTGATCCAAATCCCACTGAAGTCAATGGAAGAAGGATCCACTCTGATGGCAGTAGTTTTGCATAAGGCTCATACTGCAAAGGTATAACTATAGCTTGGGTGGGTGTACCAGCACTAGCTTTAACCTAGCTAGTTCACTAAGGGAAGGTCTTGCTACCTGCCAATCCAGCGGGTAGTGTATCTAGTGTATCAATCTATTGGGGGTAGACTTATCATGTCTAGTCTAGATGCGACAAATTGATCCCCGAGTGCTTTGCCATTGTCTCTGGTGCTCCACCGCCATGAGAGGGGCAAGTAGAATCAACGGGGGAGGCTCAGCAGTCGAGTCAGTGCTGTGAAGACTCCACGGTAAGTCGATCTAAGTACGCCGATTTCTGCTATGTTATTCTTGTAACTAAAGTTGCGTATCTTAGATCAATTTCCCCCCTCCTCTTCCAGTGTAGACCAGGGCTTAGAATAACAGTGAAGAAGCAGAAGTATGGACTAGCATCGCAAGTACAAACCCATGTAGACTGTGTGGGCTTTTACAGCCTACATTGAAGCCCACGTCACTGCATCTTCACTGATATTTTTAGCATTGTAACTGGATGAAAACTAGCTTGGGCATGGCTATCCAGACTGCACGTCACACCTCAGATTGCAGTGTAGCCCTAGTCTGCCTAGTGAAAGTACAGTTTTGTTAAGATATGACTACACTAGCAAAATTTAAATCTGCAATGCTCTACTAAAATAGCTTTGCTTGTGATAGGAATGGCGGTATCTGTAGTGTAAGATGGGGTAAATATTTTTAAGCAACTTGACTTAGGGATAGGTGGGACAGAGGTAAAAATGCCTGCACCCTGCCTACATTACAGTTCCACTGTTACAAATGGTAAGGAATTATTGAACCATTTTCTTACAAGGGCAGGTACTTAACAGACATTCCACCTCCCTGCTCTGATAAAACTTAGTATCCTACCCCACAATAGTGGCAGCAGTAAACTATTCAAGTGAGATCATAACTAAGCAGTTTTCTCATTTTTATTTTGCCCTTTAAAAAGAAACTCCAAGCTTATTATCAATGTAAAGTCGTCAAAGTTAGGAAAAGAAAAAAGAGCTCCAATTCAGCCCTAAATTACACCCACGTTACTTATTTGCATTAGTTAATCCTCCTTTCATTTGAGGTTTCCAGCCCTTTCATTCCCTCCTCTTGCTCCCTTCCTCACCTTTTCCTAAGACGTTGTTATCGGGTATCTGATTAAATGTTAATTAATGGTTTCAGTGGGGTTGCATGCATGAAACTGAGGTCAGAATATTGCCCAAGGAATTTTAAATTAGTCAAATATATAATACGAAATGAAAACCAAAGTACAGTGCAGCTTTTAATATAATAACCTAAAAATCGGAGTGTGCTTTCAGGATTCACAGTCTCTCCTTCAACACATGAAGAAAGCAGAGCCAGGGGCTGAAGTTATATGCTGGTAGGGTGTCACTTCAAATTTAAATTGAATTTGATTCAATTCAAATATACGGAGATTAAAGAGAAAATAAAAATAAAGCAAGTACAGATGTGGATTGAAGTTCCTCTGTGAATTTAATTATGAAATCTGAATCAGTATCCTGCAGTTGCTTTGCTCTTTTTAAATTAAAACTTTAAATACACTCATAATTTGATTATTTAAGGTGTGTGTGTATGGTGTGTTCTGATATACTTGTTTCAATTGTTAATGAGTGTAAAGGGCTTTGAAGAGGAAATGGCAAGTGTGAATCCTAAATAAAATATCAGGGATTTGCTTTTGTTTAGCTTTCGCTAGCAACAGACTTACCTATATGCACTGGTGGTGGAATTCACACATAGTACAGAGGGTAAAGATTACAGAACCATGTAAGTCATGCACAGAGGTACAAAGAGGGTAAATTGCAAGTTGAGTGGCTTTATGACACATATGGAGTGCCTATGCACTTTCTGGGTGCCATGGACTGAGGCTGTGCACAGGCTTGTGCTGAAGTCAATCAAAAGAGATTCAACAGGGAAGGGGTCCTTATATCAAGTCACCCATACACCCTTTTCAAGTGGGTTTGTGGCTTCTATTTCAGCCCATGGGGACTGGAGTATCAGCCACATGGGAGAACAGCAGCCTGGGGTGATTATTTCACCTATATCTCCTAGAATAATTCCATATAATCTCATTATAACAAACAGTGTTAAAGGGAATTCTTTCCAATTGCAGTGAACAAAAAAGTTTACTCCACACCTCTCCCCATAAACAGGTGATTACAATAATGGTGTCCAGTCTGTTGTGCTATCAGTCACTTGTCTACTGTCATGGGGCTTCATCCAGCTTGCTCTGAAGTCAGTAGGGTCAGGGATGTCTCTCCATTGACTTAATAGGATTGAATTTGGGCCCATATTGAAGAGGAATAGGGATGAAAGAAGTTTCAGCATTTCAGCACATTTGATGCTACTTACTGAAGCTTTATACTGTCTTTGATGGTAAGCGAGGAGAGTGCAATGTATCGTGCTAAATGTGACTACATTAGTTCTTGATTAGATGGTGGTTCTTCAGTCCCAATATGGTGTCACCCAACAGCCCTCCTCTCCTATCTGCCATGCTAAAAATGAAACAAGTAATGGTGTATCCAGTTACACCTATTCTGTTTTTGACAAACCCCACAGCACAGACAATCCTCAGTACATCAGCTAGGAGAGTACCCCAGGCTCCAAGTTCAGCAAAGAAAGATTATCGCCATAGGAATACATTCTGGTACCAAGTTAAGGTGAAATAAATTCCCCAAATTGTTTCTTATACCGAGGATACAGTTTAATTAGTAACCTGCAGGTCTGTAGTGTCTTGCATTCAGAAAGCTCTGAATGTGTATACAGACTGTGTTCTAGGTCAGGTATTGCTTCATTTACCACTATTCAGCTACCTCTGGGTAATATTTGTAATACATGCCGTAAACAACATTGCTGCTGGTGGTGACTGTTCCTATACAATTTCAAAAATGGTAGTGTTGTATTATTCTACCCCTGTCTCTGGGCCGAGTGAATATTTCCTTCTGGGGTTGGAAGCCCAAACACTGCAACATTGTACTGCTGTGTAAAAATCAAACAGTGATGAGAGAACCTGACTAGCCGAGGTCCAGCAGCCAAGCTTGAGTGAAGCAGAACAAGTGCACAAGTTGTTTAAAAATGAACAGTCAATTTAGATTTTTTTTATAATGAAATATTTCATTTCAGTGGGCTAATTTTCTATTAGCAATATTGCTGAGGAGTATTTTTTTCAATATGCTCTATCTTGACCGTATCCCTTTAATTGAGAGCTTCCTCAGGTCCTCTGTGACTTCTACATTCAACACTTAGTGTATGTGGCATGTTGTCAGAAGAATTCCTGAGTCTTTCACACCACAATCCCTATAAATGTCACTCATTAATCACACTCAATCACATTCACATTGATAAAAAAGGCAAAAAATATGTACCTTTATTGTACTCTACAGTCATCACAGCTTTATTTTTTCTTGTTTAAAACAATACAAGTGAGGGTCTACTTTAGCAAATTACAGGTACAATGTTATGTAACAAGATCCAGTGGCTAGAATCTGAAGCTTGGCAAATTCAGTCTAAAAATAAGGTGAAATATTTTTAACAGAGAGGGTTATTAATCATTGAACAAATTTACCAAGGTTTTTAGGAGGATTCTTAATCGTGGTCATTTTAAAATCAAGATTGGAAGTCATTCTAAAAAATATTCTCTACTTCAAACAGGAATTAATTCAGGGAAGTTCTAAATTGTATAAGAGGTTCGACTAGATGATCACAATGGTCGCTTCTGGTCTTATAATCAGGGCTTTGGAGTGGTGCTCCAGCTCTGCTCTAGCTCCAGGAAAAACTTGCAGCTCCACTGCTCCGTGTTCCAGCTCTGGGCTCCGATCCAAAGCCCTACTTCTAATCTATGGTTATATAAACCCAGATCATCAACATTTTCCTAAATCATATATTTTTTCCACTGCAATAAAAAAAAATAGTAAGCCAAGTCATCTGCCCTCCTCCATTACTCCTTTGTTGAGCCAGATATCTTGCCCCATCTTTCTTCTGCCACCCAGTTCCTGTAATGTTAATTGAGAACATTACCTTGTTTAAAAAAAACAAATAGTGAATGACCTGGGAGTTAGCCTGTACCACAGTCTGAGTTACAACTAATTATGCAGTGGGCCGATTTTCTTCTTCTGTACTGATGTAAGTATGGGAAAAGGAAACATATCTGCATGGGGCCACCAGGGGTAGGGTGACCAGACAGCAAATGTGACAAATTGTGACAGGAGTGGAGGGTAATAGGAGCCTATATAAGAAAAAGACCCCAAAATTGTGACTATCCCTATAAAATCAGGACATCTGGTCACCCTAACAGGTGGTATCAGAGGTGGAAATCACTTAGATTCTGTCTGAGTTGGCAGTAGAAGCATGCTATCTACATCCTTTTTCGGCATTGTTGTAGCTATCACAGCGTTAGCATGATTTCAGTCTCTAGTGTGGACAGAGATATTTTGAAACGTTTATGTAAGCAGAAATCATGCTATAAACCAGTGCTTCTTGACCCAGGGGTTACAATCCCCAAGGGCACATGGCTCATGAAAGGAAATAAGAGTGGGGGGAAGGGAGCCATGTGGGACTGAAAAATTATATTACAGCCTAAAGCAAAGGAAATCTCACTCCCTTACTCTTCAAGGTCAGGTATTCTCTCTCCACAATTTGAAATGTGCATGCATGCACACAGATAAAAACAAATATATTATATAGACTTATCACTGATATACTTTTACTCTTTCTTTTATAGTAAGGCTGTTGGGAAAAAAATTGACTCTGAATAAAGGGATGCAATCCTGAAAATTTTGAGAAACACTGGTCCAGACAATTCCTCTTGCAGCTGTATAACATGCTTACAAATTTAATACTATTTGGAGCTGTGTTGCCAGTACATAAAAAACCTTGTCATAACCACAAGCAATTTAAAATAAGACAGGCATAGTATAAAGTTCCACTGATGTTAAGTTATGACATGGTTCAGCTTTCCAAGCTCAATAGCAAAGCCTTTTTAAACAATACAAATCTTTAGGCTTCTGGTTTTTTTTAAAAAAAATCTTGTTAATGCTGTTGTAAACAGCATGAGGTGTAAACAGAATTCACTGTCTGGATGGAGACGTCTGTGGGGTCTTGGTTAATTTTGCTTGAGCTGATTTTTGAGGCTGTCATTTCCAGTTTTTATCAGTTTCAGAGCAAGTGATGAAAATAAGAAAATGACAACAATCACATCTGACAATTAGAGTTATGCTCGGTCATCTCTTCCTTGTGAAATATGTTCTGTGATTGGTTACTGTCTTTAAATAAACATTAACACAGAACTCATAAATATATAACATGGATTAAATAGCACAGGCAGATATTGATTATTTAATATTGTGTAGAAGTAAGAACTGAAGAGTTTGCATATGTTCCATATCCTGCTAGGAAAATGGCGCCATCTCATGGGTATAAAACTCATCTTGTAAAAGGAACTGTTGAATATTATAATGAATGGCTTCTTCCTGCCCTGAACTAGAATGTTTTATTGGAAGAGGAGGGAATTAACTCCTAGGAGGAGAAAACTCAGCTTAAGTGACAATAGAATCATCATATTTTTTTGTGGGTTTTGTGTGGTGCTAGCATGAGTATTGTCTGTGCAATAAATATCACTTAGGAAATATTTCAGATGGTAAATCAATCTAATAAAAGTAAAATTATTTTTTAGGCATTTCCTTAAGCCATTTACACAAAGCTCTTAAATAATAAAGGAGTAAATTGCTTAGTTTTGTCTGATCACAATATTCATCATGACCATTAGAGAAGAGACAGAAAATCAGAAGAAAAGACAAAGCTCAACTGTTTAAATATGTGTTGCCTTCTACATTGTTTACCCCCAAGGATTTTGTGACTTCTGTAATACTAACTTCTGTGGTTATAACTTTCTGATCACTTTTTATCACAAGTACAAATGTTGTTTAAGAAAATAATCCAATGGAGAAAGATTTCATCTCCCATGTTGGACACAAGTGGATAAAAAAAAAAAAACCAGATACTATTTTTTGTAGCTTAAAAACAAAATCCAGTCTTAGCCAGATTTAGATTATAGGATCAGAACCAAAATATGACAAGCTGTACAAATGAGGCTACAATGAGGCTTCAGTTAAGAGAATTGTAATTTCAAGTGCAAAAGCAGTCACCTGTGAGATCCCCAACAGACCAAAGAATGTAATAGAAACACATTGAAACTGACTAAGAAAATCAATTAAACATTTTTACATAATGGCAGAAGAGTGTATTCCCTCATTCACAAGAACCTCCACATGCATACCAAATTTCAAGGAAACCAGACTCTATTCTACACCTCATATTTAGCATCTTTATCTGAGAGATGAATGAGACTGTTTTCTCCACTATCTGCTTAAACACTTTACTTTCCTTTTTTGCTTTTCATGTTAGAAAGAGCATGGTTCACCTTTAAAGAACTTCAAATACACAAATTAAATGTCAGACCATTAGAAGTGACCTGACAATACGTGGATTTCTCTTAAAATTCCACCTTGTTTCAAGTGTCACAGTAATGTTAGTTTTTCCTAGTATCTTGGCATGAAGTCTGTTGTTGGCAATAGATGTCATGGGACCATAAACATGGAAACACTTACTGGTCAAGCTGTACCAACCATTTTGCACACAATACACATCCAGGAAACTTGATATCTTATTTTCAGGTTTGCAACTGAACTAAAAAAAAAATTGTCAATAGAAATTTATTAAATTTCATCATAAAAATATATCAAAGGGGAGGAGGCAAAGAGAGGAAGCAAGGTATTTTGGAACAGAGGAGGATAATGTCAAAACTAGAAGCATTGCATGCTGGGGAAAGGGGATGACAGTATAGGAGCTCCCTTCTGTTTACTTGGGGAAAGCAGCAGATTGCTGGTGGGACTTTCCATTGACTAAGATCTGGGTCAAGGTCAGCAGTAGGGCTCTCAGAGGAGAGAGGGTCAGGGAAGGGGATTGGCTAAATAATCCCAAGGAAAGAGTTTGGTAGGAGGGTTAAGAGGAAAACAGGCATGTGTAGAAAGTGGACATGGGGAGAAGTAAAACAGGCTCAGCCTGCCACTTCACTGTTGAGTGTCTCGGGACAGAGTCCATGGTAGTAGGAAGTATGGCACATTGAGCACCAGGGAACCACCAAGACATGGTGGAATTATACCCCTGCAACCAAGGGAAAGAACTTTGCAAATGCTTGTATTCAGAGGGAGAAACTGAGTGAAGTACTATTACACCCCAAAGAGGAGAGATGATGGACAGGAAGTTGGGTGGAAGATTTGAGTTTTCATTTTTGTGGTCTTCTTGCCCCTAAATAGGAGGATATTTTTGGTTTGATTGAGGATAAAACTAACTACTGAAAGGGTAGGGAAATTGAGGCATAACTGCATTCAGACAGACAATATAGCAACTCCTCCCCACCATGCCATGAGTGTGTGTGCACACACAACCCATCTGTTCTGAGAAGTGCCACAGATGTAAGTAAGAAGGAAGGAGTTCTGCTGCGGATTTACTGGTGAATGTTCTATTGTACTACAGCATACATCGCTTTTATGTGATATTCAGCCTGTATTTGTTTTCTCCAAATCTTTGGCAGTTAAAAAACAAAAAAACAAACCATAAATAAAATGTTGCATTGTGCCCAAGGCCTGCTACTAAGTTTAGCTTTCTACTGTATGATTCAGTTCTCAATTGAAGGGATTCGTTATGTTGTAATGTGAAATTGAAATGTTTGAGGGGAAAAAATGGTTATCAAAGAAGTTTTCTTTGGATTTGAAATAGCAACATTATTCAAATGATTCCCTAAAGATTTCCAAGGATTTGTAAATGCCTTCAGTTCTAGCCAAAACGGTCTCCCATTGAAGTCAATGTCAACGCAGGCCCTCCCACTCCACTGCGTCCCCCCTGCTACCCAATTCATTGGTGGCAGTCTCCCCCCTCCCAGGCCTTTTGGAGGCTTTGGCTTATGGTAGTGGTGTGTTTGCTCCGCCTTGCCTGGGGGCCTGAGCTCCTGGGGGTTGCCCTACCCTGACCTAGGGCCTGGGCTTAGTACTGTTTCTATTGCTACTGCTATAGCATTACTGCTCAGCCTCTGCCTGAGCACCAGAGACACTGTTGCTCCGCCCTGACCTAGGGTCTGCGCTTATTACTACAGGTGTACTGATATTGCTCAGTCTCTGCCTGAGGGTCTGAGCATCTGATTTATTGTTGCCCCGCCCTGACCTAGGCACTTATTTTTGCCTCCACAAGGGCCGCCAGGGAAGACTCCCGAGGTCTAACCAATTCCCCCAGTGAGGCGGTGTTGTTCCCCACCATCCGGAGAGAGATGAGCCCCGGCTAACCCCTCTACAGTAGTCAATCTACACAAGATGACATTTTCAAGGAATTTTCAATTTTAGTACAAGCAGATTGTATAGTGAAATCCAATTGCTCCTTTATTACTTTATGTTTAAAGTGGTAGGTAAGCCATCAAAGAAATATTAGCGTTAACTTAAAACAAAATCAACATCTTCCACCAGTGGTATATGCTGTCCTGTGCACTATATAATGTAATAGTTGTCATTGTTTTCTAAATATAATTTAGCTTGTTACCACGTGAACATCATGCCTAAGTTTGCCTCTTAGCAGGCTTAGCAATTTGCAGCTGGGGAGGGGAGAGTGGGACCCCACAACCTAAAAGCAGAATCATCAGAACATATTTCAAACTGAAATGGAAGATTGTGCTGTATTTTTTATGAAGGATTTAGTCTAAAATCTTAAGTAGCTGGTAACAAGACAAGTAACAGGTTTGGAACAAATATTCCTAAGGAACTTGCTTCTGTGTATTGGTCCATGAATAATATTGCTTAATATGTCTTGAGATCTTCTATACATTAATATTTAATTTGGAGAGGGAAGGAAAGGGGAGCAAATGAAAGATGGATATGAGAATTTCTGGCACATGAAAAGAAGTTTTTGTGAGGAGAAAGCAAATTTCAAAGTGAATAGATAGGATTTGATTCAAGCATATTGGCAGAGGGAGGAGTCAGTTATACCTCTTTGCACTAGCTGATTTATTCTCTGTCTGAGGGTCTTGCCACCTGCTCTTCCCTTGGGTTTCTACCAAGGGGGTGCGACTTTAAATTATAGTTGAGTCTCAATAGACACTGCAGAGGTGATGCATTCCATTCTGAGGCTACCGCATCTAAGCCCCCTTCCCAACCAGCACCACTTAGGGTTATTCTGGTTGCTTAAAAACCTCCCACCATAAAATGGGAGAATTCCTCTTCTTATATTCTGCAGCAGTCTCATGCCTGGAAGATTTAAAGCCACAAAATGTTTATAGCAACAGAAGCCAGTGTGGGACCAGAAGCGAATCTGTGCCATCCTATAAGAAATCCATTCCTGAGTCATCTAAATATCAAGCATTATCTGTATGATAGTGTGATGTGGTGAGATCCCCACACTAGTCCTGCAAAAGTGGAATTCATCCAGGTGAGCCCAATCAGCTAATTAGGCTTCAAACAGGGGAGCTTTTGGCTGTAGGCAGCTAATTCAGAACAGATTCACCTGTGCCGGAACAGGTGTGGCTCATAAAGCCAGGAAGCTGGGTTCAGATTGGGATAGATGCTGCTAAAGGGCCATCGTTTCCTGGGAAGAGGGTTCTTGGCCTTGGCACAGAGAGAGAGAGAAGGGGAGCCAGAGAGTAGTAAGCAGTCCAGGGAAGGAGCAGTGAGGTTAAGAGAGGAGGCCTATAACTGCTGAGCTAGGGTCCCTGGACTGGCAAGTCTATCTCAGAGCTTTATCTATCTGGGATTCCTGAGGGGCTGATACATGCATTTATTTGTAATCACTTTCAAAATCTGAACTACATAGTTAAAACACTCAAGCCTTAATGCACAATGCTTGTTCTAATGCAAATCACGAATAAAGGCAAAGTCCTCTGAACTATCACACAGTGTGGATGACATTTATTTCACACCCATATTTCTTTCTGTCCTGTGTAAACCTGCAGTTATCTCACTATTAAGTACTATGTAAATTATTTGACATTTGAAATGCTGGGGTGTGAAACTCAGCTCATAAACAACTTTATGCATTTAAGAAATGATCATTATGCTAAGCTTCCTCCTGTGCTCTGTGTAACGTCGATCATTTTGGGTCTGTTTATCACAATTTAAAGCCCTTTTCACACCTTCCATGTCTCCAGGGAGCTACTGGATGGGAAAAGTGTGTGCTGGTGCCTAAATGGTTTTAAAATATTTCATCCATTGGTGCTGTTTCAGCTGGTACTTGGCAGAGGGCATGGATTTTGAAAGGCATTCCGCATATAATAATGAATGCTGTGCATGTGAATGTCATTATAACCATCTAGTTACATTAATGTTCAAATGCCAGGCATCAATTCCAATATATTATAGTCCACACTGAACAAACTGAGTGTGAAAATCAGACAGTCACTGTTCAAGCTTGCTGAGAACCCCACAGCCTGCATCTCCCTGCACGCCAACTCTCTGCCCCAGCTCTAAACCCCCTCCCACACTCCAAACCCCTTTGCTCAACCCTCATCACATTAATTTTGTTATGTGCATTAATATTGGTACACATAACAAAATTCATTTCACACATGGATGTAAAAAATCAGAGGGAACACTGAGTATGGGGTGCATTTTACACTGCTTGTCGGTCAGATCATCTACGCCTGGTCTGCTTTCACACCCTTCCCTGTGCAAATTCATTCCCAGCTAAATACATAAGTACTCTGACTAGTTGCTTATGAATTACATATAGGACAACGCACACAAATTCTTAATCTCAGCCTTGTTCTCCCTGAAATGTGCATCTTGTACTATCTAGCACATTACTGAACAATGCAAGCTTATAGAACGTCTGTCATTTCATCAAAGGAAAATGATATGCACTATCCTTGTTATCCCAAATGGAGTTCCCCAGACACTCTAATCCAAACACACTGGTTAAGATAAAACATTAATATAAATTTAAATGATTAAAAATGGTGATACATAAAGGCCAGGATTGGTTACAAAAGAAAATAAGAGTAAATAACAATAGTAAACTTAACAAGCTAAGTGAATTTAAAAGCAAAAGCTTTTGTCTCACCATACATTGCAGTAAATATCAGACTGGGTTTCCTTTCAGCCTTAGCTCAGTTCTTTGAGAGTCATTGTCATGAGCAGATAAAAATGCAATCAAGCATTTTCCTTCTTTCTTCATAATTCATTTTTTCGTGCTAGAAACATCTTTGCTGAGTCATGGTGACACACAATCAGTTGTGGTTGTAAAATTTGCCCTGTCCCTGTGATGAAATGTCACTTTTCTATCTACATCCTCCCCTTGATGGAGAATGACATTTATGCAGGTGATAGATCTTTAATACCTGGCTAGGGATGTTAGTGTGTCTGTTTCTGAAAACCTGGTTTGGGCCTGCTTTTCTTAAACTTGGAACATGTTACAACAGTACTATACAGCAGAATCTTGTAACTTTACAGTCAGTGTTGATGGACGTAAGAACAATAATGCTCAACAGATTATGAGTTTTCAAATGATACCTCACAAGGTATACTTTGTATAAGATTTATCATAGTTTTCTAAAAGTGGTGAACATAATAATGTAGACCGTCGTAGTCCTGTAGCTACTGAGTTATTCGGTGATGGGGTGTGGCCAGCACTTTTTTTTTAGGTACCCATCTCTCTCCCTGCATTGTACAGGGAGCCTGGGCTTCTAACAAGAGTTTGAGGCTCTCCCACTATGCAGCAAGGTGCCTAAATTAGACATCTTTTATGGTTGTAACACTACAATTTTCCAAACTTTTAGCATGTATGTAGCCCCACTGAAATTAATGGGACAACGCCTGTTTAAAGCTAGGCATGTAATTAAGCCACTTGTGAAATCAGGGTTTAATGTGGTGCCATTCTGGTCATGAAGATAAAAACAAACAAAATATCAAATATAGGTTTCTCTATTCCTTAAATTCTATTAGTTTTGAAATACCAGTCTGAGTGGCAGTTGGAGTAGTTTTGGCTTTTCACACATTTAAATTGCATGAGTGACAGTACCATAGTCCACAGAGTTGAGAATGGAGGGGATAAATCACTCTAAAAAGGCATATATTTTAAATGGCTGGGTAGCAAACTTAGTATTTCCTAATTGGGTCTTGTGCTTCTCTCCCTGTGCATTATTTCTTGCCATTATTTATACCCAGCTGCTTCTTCATGTGCATTTTTGGGTACAGCTTATTAACTGCTATTTTGAGCTCTTTGCTTTCTTCAGATGTGCAATTGATGTCAACATTATGGCAGCTCTGGGACTGTATACAGCTAGATTGCTTTATAAATAAATTTAAATTAATAAAAATAATCAAATTAAAAAATTACTCAAGCAGACAGAGTCACGAATAGTTTAGACATATTTTTAGTGGCTTATATTTGACTGATCATGGCAGAGAAACAAATGCCAAAATGGTTTCTAAACAATACAATTGTCTGAAAACAAAGATCCTAGTGTTTTTTGTTGTTTGTTTTTCTTTCTTTTTTTGTTTTTCTACACTCCACTCACACTTCCCTCCCAGCTACCAGCATCCAAAGGGGAAAGGGGAACTGGCGTCAACAATTTGCAATGCAAAAGTAGTGTTATAAATTTATATTTCTGCCAGTGAGTAAATGAGTTGACTCTTAAGTATTCAACCTTCATTGATTTACCCTTTAAGGTATTTGGAGCATATTCTTCAAGTTTTGCCTTGAAATGTTGGTTTGTGTGCACAACCAACGTGCAAGAAATCCAAAATGGAGTGTTTTGCAGAAGCAATCAGAGGGTACTTGTGTGGCTGCCTAACAAAACCTGTTGTGAACTCCAGGCCTTTCACATTCCCTGCTCTGTCAGCAGTATAAATCAACTTGTATTATTCTGGAGATATTAAAAATAGATTTGGTCCTGCACTAAACACAGAGTCTTGCGCCAATTGCCGCTAGCTGCGGGTGCACTGAAGGTATTAGCAAACGGCTGTCATTCTTCATCAATTATAATGGGGAATGGCAGCATTGCTTTTGTGGACATGGCTACTTCTGACAGCTAAGAGTAAAAAAAAATATATTATATTCAGTGTGCTGTCTGGAATGCAAAACAGGACAAGAGAATGCCTTCCGAATTGTCTAGTATTCAAGATATTGATAGAGCCAGCAAGGTTGTGTTATTATCAGGGCAGCACAGCTGTGAATGCATAAGCCAGAAACAGGCATCTCTAGGTAAAATATTTCTTCCTCATATTACTTATGTAGGAGTCAGCTTCCAGAGTATATCTTCAGAACATATTATTGGTAATTTTTTCCTATAAAAGATAAACCCCACAAGGGCAATGTCAGCATCTCTCTTTACAGATGCACACGCTCACATGATGCTGGAGCTTTGCTAAGACTGTCAATGACAGGTCAGGGGAATGTGTTTTGAGACTGGGGGCCTCCTGATCTGAATTGCAATGTAGTGCTGCAGTGAGCCATAAATCTACTCTCTGCATTTTCTAAAGAGGGGGAAAAAAACAAGGTAGGCAGATGTTGATTAGGTTTTGCTTGAGTTCAGAAATGAAGGTGAACATTGTTTTGGATGTCAGGCAGCTATTTTGGGAAATATTGATGAGGCATATTGTTGCAAGTGTGAGGTTTCTGGGCTACCGTTTCCCTTCTTCCCTACTGCCCTTATGAAAAATATAAAAAACTTAAAAACTAATATACGATTGGCCTGCATTTTCAAATGTGCTGAGCACCCTCAGTTCCCAGCACTGTGGCAAACACACACAATGTATACACATAGAAAGGAAGAGTTTTTACAAATGAGGTGATGGCATATCTTTTAAACCTTCAGTAGAGCCAGTTGCAGCTAAATAGAAACAAAAAACAAGCATATGTAAATAGCTGACAACTGAATTCAAAGTACAGTCCTTATTCACAGTGATTTGTTGGGACTAATCATGAGCATATTTTCTAAAAGGTGTTCCTAATTGTTTGACAACACTTGCAGCTCATTCTTAAAAATGTTCAAGAGACCAAATAACCAAACTTAGTCAAATGTATTGTCTGAAGACAAAACGGTACAGAAGACAAATATATATTCCTTTGGGGAAGCAAAATTTTGCAGTGTGTTCACCTTACACAGAAAATATGCTTCAAAAAAAAAAAAAAGATATACATGTCAGTGAGTAGTATTTATAGTATGACTTTATAAGTTACAAAATGCTTTACATTTCACTACAATCCAACCCACAACGTTGTACCTGTTCCTTAACTTGTTCTTATATCTGTTTTGGATGCTACATTCCACATCAGTTGGCATAGAGGAACCTCCCAACCTATGCAGGGACACACCATTCATCTCTCTTGTCTTTCACAGGCTTCCTATTTTCTAATGCCAAAATTGACATCAGCTTTGCTACGTATTGTCAGATACTTGACATGGGGAGAGCATAATACATTCAGTTAATACAGCTTCACTATATGTGTGTGTGTGTGTGTATGTACTCAAATACTATTTGAGTTAATTGTATATAATTTTAATTGTGATTAATTACAGTTTTATTATTGTTTTCTAAAAAATAGAATGTCAATATAAATTTATTAAATATTTAATAAACTTATAATTAAATGTTATTAAATATTAATAAAACTATAAGCTGGCAAGTGCAGAATGGTGGTAGAATGTGCCTTTGGTCGTTTAAAAGCTCACTGGTGCTGTTTGCTGATTTAATTAGACCTCAGTGCAACCAGTATTTCCATAGGTATTGCTGCTCGCTGTGTCCTCCATAATATCTGAAAGAGTAAGGGGGAGACGTTTCTGGTGGGGTGGGAGGTTGAGGCAAATCACCTAACAGCTGATTTTGAGCAGCCAGACACCAGGGCGATTATAAGAGCACAGCAGGGTGCGCTACGCATCAGAGAAGCTTTGAAAAACAGTTTCATGACTGGTCAGGCTACAGTGTGACAGTTTGTGTGTGTTTCTCCTTGAGGCAAAGCTGCCCCTTTGTTGAATTTACTTCCCTGTAATCCAATTCCTGTCCCCCATTTGACCACAGCTGACAAAGGAAATGGTGTCTATTGTTCACAGTAACTCCAGCAATTCATAGCAGACAGCACATGTGCTTTTACTTTTCCCTTACAGAAATTCACCTATTTCAACCAGGTGACCATGAATGATATCCCTCTTCTGAGGGTGACACAGAAAGATAAAGACCAAATGTCACATGAATGCAACCAAAACCCAGGGCCATTTACTGCCTGCTTTGTGCTGCAATGATTCCAGACTACTTGCTAGTGACTTGACGTGGTAAAGTGTCCTACTGTGGAGGATAAAATAAGGCAGCCCTCCCCAGAAACCTTCTGCAAAAGATTTAAGAATACCTCCAAGAGCGCTTCATGGAGATGTCCCTGATTTCTGCTCCATCCCAGATATGTTAACAGACTTTTGCAGTAGCTGTACTGGCTGTGAATGCATCCCAATTCTTCTAGACAAATCAAACAATAAATACAATTATTTTAAATCCCTCTAGTGTAGTTACAAATGTGAACTTACTAGAGGTGACTTCTCCACTTACAGAGTCCAGGAACCCACCTTGGGAGGGTATTGGCTTCAGGGTGATGAAAAGGTCCTGGCTGCCAGAGAGAATGGATTATCCGCTTGCCTGCTGCGTGTTCTCTTCCTCCTCTTCCTCATCCACAAAATTCTCTACTGTGTTGTGTGAGACTTCTCCCTTTCCGGTATCCACAGACAGTGGTGGGATAGTTGTAGTGCCCCCCTTCTCCCCTCCCAGAATGTCATGCAGATGATCATGTAAGTGACATGTATAAGGCTCTGACCTGGAGCAACCGTTTGCCTCCTTTGTCTTCTGGTAGGCTTGCCTGAGCCCCTTAACTTTCACATGGCACTGCTGTGTGTCCCTGCGGTAGCCTTTCTGCACCATGCCCTGCACAATTTTGACATAAAATATTAGCAGGTCTTCTTTTTTTATCAGAGTTGTGCCTGCACAGACTCCTCCCCATACAGCAATCAGATCTAGTGTCTCCCATTCGGTCCATGCTGGAGCTTGTTTGCGATTCTAGAACTGCATGGTCATCTGTGCTGCTGAGCTCGCCACACTGATTAAAAAAGGAAATTAAATTCAAAAGTTCCCAGGTATTTTCCTGTGTACCTAGTTAGTGCATCAGAGTTGAAAGTGCTGTCCAGACCAGTCACATTGGATCACTCTGGGCTGGCTCCCATAGGCCAATGCCATTAAATTGTACAATGCTGTGTCTGCACTACCCCAAATTCGACCCAGGAAGGTGGATTTAAGTGCTACTCCCTTCACCGGGAAGAAGTACCACAGTCAATTTTAATAGCCCTGTAGGTCAACGGAATGGGGTTGTTTTTGCAGCTTAATGCAACTAAATTTGACCTAACCTCATATTGTAGACCAGGGCTAAGACTACTCCTAGACTACAGACTGAATTGATCAATTGTGGATGTGTACAGTCAACCAAAGGAGACTGCACTGTTGATGCAAACTCTTCAAAATGCTTTCCCACCCCTGACTTGCTCAGGCCCAGCTTCAGCCAGCTGTTTTTAATCCATGAGCTGACTTCATCTAAGCAACTGGTCACCTTAGTGCTAGTGGTGTGGTTGTTTGTAGAGCTATGTGCCATCTGCATGTTCAGGGCACTTGAGTCCATGTTGTCTGACCAGTTTATGTAGTGGCTGCATACATATGTTGAAAAGGACTGAACAGAGAATTGATTCTTCTGGAACACCACAACTGAAGGGTCTCGTGGTGGAGATGTATTTTCACGTCACTGGTTGTTGAATGCATCTCTCCAAAATGGACTTAAGCTGTTGCAGTGCATACTCTGAACTCTTTCCATCTCTCTCAAATGAGACAGCAGTGTCTTGTGGTCAGCAGTGTCAGATGGTGCAGAAAGGACCAACAGGAAAAGAGTGAATGTCTGTCCTCTGATCATTAAGAGGAGAGGAGATAATCAATCAGTGCCACTAAAGCAGTTTTAGTTCTGTATCCTGGCCAGAATCCAGACACTGCCTGATCTAGAATTAGATGAGCTTGCAGTTTGCCTTTGGCTAACTTCTATCAGGAATGGAAGATTTGGCACTGGGTGGTAGCTGGCTAGAACCAATGTACCTAGGGTGGTTTTTTTCAGTATTTATCAGACTAATCCATATTTTAAGGAGAATGGAAGACTTCTATATGATATATTGTGTAGAGGAACCCCTTCTCTTATAAGTAAATACTGTCAAAGTTCTTACATGGATCCTTCTGTGCAGCAAGGTCCTTTTTTATGCAGTTGTTATTTTTACTTTTAGAGATTTATTTATGTGGGAATTGTATAACTTTAAATAGTAATAGATTTGAACACTTTATTAGTCCTGTGTCATCATTTTATCCCCTAAAAGAAATAATATTCTTTTCTGGTCCCAGTGAACTAACTTATCAATGCTGTGGCCTTACGATATTCAGATAATCCCTTTTCATTTCTGTGGAATAATGCCCAGCAAATAAAGAGATCAACAGCTATTTTCTGATAGTTAGCAGCATGTTTTTTTTTAAAAAGGGGGGGGGGGGAAATCACATGCAAAGTAAATCAGTTTTGTGCTGTGTAAGAGGGGGTACCCCCAGCCTCTATGCTCTTGAGTACAAAGGCTGGGCCTCTTCTATGCCAGACCAACAAGTCCTTTTCCCCCCACACCCCCACCTTGCCAGTTGGGGTTCTTGGGGTTACCAATCGCTGCCACCAATCGGGTATACTTCCAAAACCTTGGAGGGGCCCCCGATCTTCCCCTAACCCTGACTTTGTACCCCCTCCCTGGGTTTTAAAGTCAGACACCGGAAAACTGCTTCTCTCCACTCTGACCAGCTGAAGGCAGACTTCCCTTAACCCTGTCTCTCTCAACCTGAGAGCCAGACCCTAACTTTGTACCCCCTTCCTGGGATTCAAAGTTAGATTCCTGGAGGCTGCTTTCTGTCCTTCACCCTCCCCGGCTGAAGGCAGACTTCCCCCACCCCTGTCTCTCTGTACCTGAGCGGAAGACACCTGAAAACTGCTTCCTCCCTCCCCCGTCTAACCTGACGGTAAGGAGAGACAGTTTTCACACTCCAGCTAGGCCCCTAGCTGCCCTTGTTCCTATTCCCTTCCCTTCCCCCTTCCCAGACTGGAAGAAGAGAAGAACCCTAAGGGAAATAAACCAGACGGTTTTATAACTAGAAAATTTAATAAAGAAAAAGGTTAAAGCAGAAATACAGACACTTTACATTTGGGGTTTCCCACTTTGGTCTGAAAAGCAAAGAACATCCCAAAAGCATGGCTTAATAGAAGAATCAAATGGCTAAGTAGAAGTATCAGAAAAAGGCAGAGCCATCTTTATAGCCAAAGATGGTCTAGAACCCTTGCCAGCTACCTTGGCAAGCTTCCTGGCTCATGTGCAGCAAAGATGGAACTCTCATGGCCCTGGCCTCCTCCCTGGAGACCAGCCAAGATGGAGCTCTCTGGCCCTGGCCTCCTCCCTGGAGACCAGCCAAGATGGAACTGACTGTTTTGCTCCTCCCTTCTTCATGGGCTTGAGGCTCCTCCCTCCCCCATGGCAGGGAAACTCCTACATTACCTGTCTCAGATAACAAGCCCCACCCAGGCAAGGCACACTGTGTTAGATAACATAGTCCCACCCGGGAAAGGCACCCTTCACACTTATAACGTGCTGTGTTGTCAGTGCTTCTCACTATTGTATACAAGCATTTGCTACAATGTAATTCTTTTGAGGTTTGTGACACATATGGCTAAAGTAATACTGTAGTGAACTAGATTGTACCAAGCATTAGTGCACTAACCTTGCACTTCTGGAGACTTTGGTTCAATTGTCATTAGGGTACAAGTTTCTGTGTATTTATCTTCCAATACTTATAGGTGTTGAGCAGTCTGACCTGATCTAGTGAATCACTTTAAAACATACTTCACTTTAAGCATCTGAGTAATCCCCTAGTACTTGTAGAACTGAACATTTAATTTTTATAATTATGTGTGGCCGTAATATCAGACAGTATCAACATTCTGTTCGCTGGGTGGGCTAAGGGCTGGAAATGCTATAGATCCAAACTGTGTGAACACTCCGATCATCTACTTTACTTTACACGAATTTAGTTTCTGTTTCAAGGTCCTTATTTCCATCAGGATCCACTTTACAATACACAACCGTTGGGTTTCTATGTAGAAGTTCTCCTAGCCATCCTAATATCACCCTCGTGAACTTTAACAATACTTTATCTTTCAGGGTGGTTTAAGTCATGGGTCATGATCTGTTCCATTTGGTATCAACAGCAAAATTCCTGTTGACTCCAGTGGGAGCAAGATCTAGACCATCTGAAATACACTTTAAAATAAAAAATACTCTTGATAGAAAGTCCATTTCTTAAGCCTTTAAAGTTATTCGGCATTTCATAGCATTTTAATTTAGCCTTTTTCCACCCTTAAAAAGAAAGAGCAAGGGCTTAAGCATATCTGTCTGTTTCCCTCTATTTTACAATCTCTAAAACACAGATTTTCAAATTACAGATCAAATATTAATTATATAAAACTTAATTTTATTCTGAATATAGTCTGACATATCTACAGTGGACGAAATTATAGTTTGTTTATTTTGGCCCTTTTGTTATGTTTGTGTATTAATAAAGATATAAAAGTAAAATTATATTTTTTATTAAAATGCCCGGGGATGTAATACATTTTACCCTCCATTACTGCTTAGTAGACAATGAATATTTGCTACTATGTTGCTCTGTATTATTGAGTGGAGAAATAACTAATTGTTTTTATGCTTTACTATAAAACAGTGCATTTGTTCGTCAGGCAGAATAGACAATCTCAATAACATTGAAAATATGAGAAACTAGATTAAAAAAACCTGTTCAGAATACTAGACATGTATGTGAGTAGTTGAAGAACTACTGAAGCCACATAAGAAAAAAAAGCAAGAAATGACTCTCTTGAAAACACACTAAATGTGCTCTCAAATTTGTTTTATGTGGAGCTAGCAGGTGAATTAATAATGTCTGGATATTATTTTTCAAAACCAACACACACTACTGTTGGGATTCCCAGGCCTACCTGAATCTGCTTGCCTGAGAAAAGCACGACTAAGTGATTGTCTTAATAAAACAGTTTATTACTCACCAGTTCTACCTTATTTTGAGTAATTTAGCGGATGTGTGTATGGAGAGTGTATGTGGGAAGGAATTTAAGGTAATATATTTAGATATCCAAAATTAAACATCTACATTGATACTTGGGCACCAAATTAAGCTGCATTATTTTTCAGAGGTTATGACTACCTGCAACTTCAATTTCCTTTGAAAGTCATGGTACTTTTATTTAGGTTTCTAAATATGGGTATGAATTTAAGGGTCTAACTTTGGGCACCCACATTTCAAAATGTTGGCCTTACCCGCTTCCAGACAGAACAGGTTTCAGCAACAGTTTCTTTTTCAGGGGGAAAAAATGTATTGATGCTTTCTTTATCAGCTGTCCTATGAATATATCAAATATTTTTCCAGCAGAAAGCTTTTATTTAACATGATACAACTGTTAGCAATGTTAAAGATTAGGACCTCTAGGCATTGCATCTAATTTCATCTGGGTTCACTCTGGTCTCATTTTATTTAATACTTATGTGTATGAAACCATGTACATGCAGCAAAAATAAATTAACAGGTCAAGTGGCATAGCCATCTTTTTTTTTTTTGTCTGTAGTGATAGTCGGAGAAAAAATATGAAAATAACCAACTGTGTCCAGTAAAAACTGTTTAGTCTAATTAAATACTGAAATGTACTCATAACTGTACAGTTAACTCATGAAATCACTGCAGGACAAAGTTAAGGTTGTTTGGTGCCTTAATAGTCTTTCTTACGAAAGTATGTTTGAATTTATTTTAATTGCAACTTCTAAATTTATTGGGTTTTTACTGCTTGATTTGTTGACAGTTGCAAGAGCCCTGTAATGTTTTTATCCTTCAGTGTTACTGACATATACATTCAACCTTCAATCCACCACAAGATTGGTTCTTTGTTTTGTTTTATTGTTTGTCTGGGAATATATAGTTAGATTCCAGTCTGATTCCCAATTGCTTCAATAGGCATTGGATTGAACCCTGAAACAATGTTATACTGTTGTACCCTAGTGAATCTTATGACTCTTTTGTGCTGGAATTTCTTTTCTTTCAGATCACTGTGTGAAATTAAATGTTTGCTGCATGTGCTGTAATAGCTAGGCATAATGGTTTGAGTTAAAGGAGAGTTTACACTCTATTAACTCCAAATTTCTTTATGGTTAGGAGTTTGTATCACAACTGTAATGTTGTATAAGATAATGGGCCCTAACCTTCCTTGGTGTCACTCTATTAACTTACATACATAGAATATGAATGTGAGACAACATTTTGTGTGTGATCCAACAAATACAAGACCAAATTCTTACTCAGGCAAAAGACTCATGAAGTCTACAAAAGTTTTGCCTAAATAAGAGCAATGTAAAGACTGCAAGACTTATCCCATATAATAGTGGGGTCCAATGGAGGTCTGTACTGGGTCTGGAACTATTCAACATTTTCATTAATGACTTAGATAATGTAGTGGACAGTATGGGTATAAAAGTTTACAATAACACCAAACTGTGAGGGGTTGCTGGCACTTTGGAGGATAGAATTACAATTCAAAATGACCTTGACAAATTAGAGAATTGGTCTGAAATCAACAAGGTGAAATTCAATAAATACAAGTGCAAAGCACTTTATTTAGGAAGGAAAAATCAAATGCACAAATATAAAATAGGGAATTGATGGCTAGGTAGTAATGGTGCAGAGAAGGATCTGGGGGTTATACTGGATCACAAACTGAAGATGAGCCAAAAATGTGATGCACTCGTGAAAAAGGCCAAAGTCATTCAGTCGTGTATTAACAGGAGTGTCATACATAAGACAGAGAAGGTAATTGTCTCACTCTACTAGACATTGGTGAGCCCTTAGCTGGAGTATTTTGTCCAGTTTGGGGCACCACACTTTAAGAAAGATGTGGACAAAATGGAGAGAATCCAGGGGAGAGCAACAGAAATGAGAAAAGGTTTAGAAAACCTGACCTAAGAGGGAAGGTTAAGAAAACCTGGGTATGTTTAGTCTTGAGAAAAGAGGCCAGAGGAAGGATCTGATAAACCTTCAAATATGTTAAGGACTGTTATAAAGAGGATCAATTGTTCTCCATGTCCACTGAAGCTATGACATGATGTAATGGGCATAATCTGCTTTATGGGAGATTTAGGTTAGGTATTAGGAAAAAATATGCTAATTATAAGCGTAATTAAGCTCTGGAATGGGCTTCCAAGGGAGATTGTGGAATCATTGTCATTGGAGGTTTTTAAAAATCAGGTTGGATAAACACCTGACAGGGACAGTCTAGGTATATTTGGTCCTGCCTCAGGGCAGATGAGGCTGAAATAGGTGACCTTTTGAGGTCCCTTTCAGCCCTTCATTCCTATGATTCTATGAATGTACCTGATCACAGTATGCCTTGCTTTTTATGAGTATAAACTGCGGAAAACTAGCATATCTGAAGCTGTACTATAAAGTACATTATAATTAAATCTATGTTATGAACTGAGCACCTAATGATTAAAAATAATACCAATGATGGTGATAATTATAGATGCTGTGCTGTAGTTGTAAAGGGTAGAAATGAAGTATTACTGATTAACTAAATCAGCACCAATAATTTTAGGGATGAAATGTCTTGAAGTAAAATCAGATTTATGATTTATTTTTCCTCTTTGCAGCTAGAGTGTATCAGATAGTATCGATTTTAAATTTCAAGCTCAATACACTATTAGATGTTAGAATTTCAGCTAACGGGGAAAAAAAATCCTGGGGGAATGGATCAATGTTATATGCTATTTTCAAGGTGTATGTGAGCTGTATTGAACCAGAATTTCTAAATATTAACCTGTAAATAGAGCTTCAGGTATATTTTCAAATGCAAGAGATTAAAAAAATAATCTATGTAATACAGTGGCAAAATGTGCATTGCATCCCCTTCTGGTAGCCAGCCAACTAGATGATGATAATCTACTACTACTACTACTAGCTAAAGAAGTTATTCTTTTAGCTCAGCTATGTTGTGCTGCTTGAAGGCCCCTTGAGTTCAAACTATTCTGATAACACATATGAGGGGGCTGTTGTGGCCAATATTTTCCAAATCAGGAGCCTAAAGTTAAGCTAAAAATCTTGGTTGGTTTCAGCGGGACCTGCTTAGTGTCCAACACATTTGAAAATCAGCTGACACACATTCAGAAGCCAAAAGTAATTCACCATTTTTGAAAAATTAGATGTACATCTCCATCTGAGGTATGAGGAGAATGCTGTTTACTCTGGGGTAAAAATTCAAGGTAGGACCCCAACTGTTTTGTCAATGCTGGAAAAGAGCTGTATTCTGTTACTCAGATACTCTTGCTGCCTATTAAAGGGTAAATAGTCTCCTACTCCTCTTAAAACATTCTATTTAGGTCTGAAATGGGCTTTCCAAATCCTATTCTCATCTCCTCACAACAGCAGCCAATCTGAAATGTAGGGAGCAGTGTAGAGGGAATGGAGTCAAAGGAGGAGATCTGTTTGGGGAGAAAGAGCCTCAACGACCAGCCAAGCTTTTCGTAAGAATACAAATGTTGTGATGCTTATTTAAATCAAATCTGTAAAGCACCCAACTCTGTTTCAAACCTCAGCATTCAGGGAATCAGATGATTGGGCTTAGTGTTTGAGATGGAAACAAAAAACAGCTGTATGGGAACTGAAAATAGCAGAAGAATGAGTGTTCAGGACAGCACAAGGGAGAAAATGACCATGACACAAAGTAGCATTCCCTCAGTCAAAGAATGAAATAAACTGGAATTTTATGATGGAAAGATAGTAAGATACTGTGTGGTGGGGAGGATATATGAATGGATAGATAGGCATATGGACAGTTTTCAAGATAAAAGGCTCCATATTCCTTTGGCAATCAGGGCTATTTGTGGGTTGTAGTTACTTGTATTTGTGCTTATTTGTATAAGTAGTTGGGGTTTGCTTTTTTCTAGCTTCTTTAATGGGTCAGGAAATACCTAAAGTCCTAAAGATCACACTTTTACTAGCCCTGTAAGTGAATTCTTGAGCATCCCCCCTCAAAAAAGCCCACAGAAACTGTAAACTCTAATTGAAATATGGACACATCCCAAGATTATCTAAATATTTGTGTTTATTCAGGTTCCCATGGAACCCAAATGCATAGCCTTTTTACCCAATCCCCCGAGTCACCAAGTCCTCAACCAGTACAATTTAATACATAGTATATATTTATCCCATGGGTTATGCCCTGGTTTGGTATCAAGATTTATGACTGTGGCTCAATTGAATTAATGTTCTAGTGTATTGTGGATAACCTGGGTTGTATTATGTAGTGGTTTTTTTTGGCACTCCTGTTAGTGTAATTAAGCTGTAAGGGGGAAACTATGCCTTTTTCTCTGCAATGCTAGGGGTCCCTTAGCAGAAGAACCAGTGAAGTTCTACTTTTCAAGGTGGGAGTTGAGGGGCATGATTCAGGAGGCACCATGAAGGATATACCATGACATCCATTCGCTTTCCCCTTCCCTACTACAGAATTCAGCTTTGTTGGGGTTCTCTGCATGCCAGAAAGTGCTGACTGTGTTGGGACTGGCAGATCCCCTGCTACATAGACCCCTCTATCTTCACCCTCTTGTAGTGAGAGTCCATGGAAGATTTTGTATGTATTGAATCAGAGAGGTAGCCGTGTTAGTCTGGAATAGCAGAGGTAACAAAGTCCTGTGGCACCTTAAAGACTAACTATAAAGTTTTGAAGCATAAGCTTTCGTGGGCTAATACCCACTTCGTCAATGCGATCCCCTTATCCTCCATACTCAATGCCACTCCCCTGCCCCCAATAGAGCTACATAATACATATTCTGTTATCTTGATTTTGTATTAGATGAGAAGTTTAGGCATAAATGTCTGACTATGCAGGGCTTCCATAATTATTATGCTGAACTATGACTTTGATTTTCTGTGGCACCTCATGGCCTCTGAAATATGACATTCCCCATCCTTCGGCAAATCAGACTAACCTCAAGCTTCTGAAATTAATCCAGATACCATATTATTTTATTTATTGCATCCCTATTCTCTCCTTTCATTTAAAAGTTGCCTCTAACTACACGTGCCCTCACCTTGTAAGCCTGACCAGCATTATTTTAAAACCAGTTTTGCTATCAAATAGCTTTTCATGAACTCTCATGTTTCCCCATGATCATCAGTGTAATATAGAAAAATCTCCAGTGGCACCTTAACATTTTGCTTTGGCCAATGACCATCTGTAACTGGAGCAACTCTATACAGTAGACTCCCGATTATCTGGGCACTGGTTAACCGGGCTGCAGATTAACTGGGATGTCTAAACGGTTCGGTAGGGGAAGCCCCAAAGCGGCGGCGGGCTCAGCCTTAGCCTGCCGCTGCTTTGGGGCTTCTCCCATTGGCCCCTTATGAGGAAGCCCAAGCTCGCAGTGGGCTGAGACCCCGGCTGGCAGGAGCCTGGGGGGAAAGCCCAAAGCGGCAGCAGGCTGAGTGCTGAGCCCGCTGCCGCTTTGGGCTCTCTCCCCAGGCTCCTGCCACCTGCCCCACTCAGCTCCCGCTGACAGCGGGAGCAGACTGGGGCAAGAGGCAGGACCCGGCTGGCAAGGGGCCAGCGGGGGGAAACCCCAGCTGAGCGCTCAACCTGCCCCTGCTTTGGGTTCCCCCACTGGCCCCTTACCAGCTGGGGTCTCAGCCTGCAGCCAGCCTGGGTGTAGGAAGCCCAGGCTGGCAGTGGGAGCTGGGACCCCAGCTAGCACGAGCCTGCCAGGAAACTCTAAAGCAGCAGTGGGTTGAGAGCTCGGCCGCTGCCGCTTCTCAGCTCTCTGCCGCTTTAGACTTTCCCCTCAGGCTCCTGCTAGCCGGGGTCTGAGCTCCCACTGCCAGCCTGGGCTTCCTACACCCAGGCTGGCAGTGGGAGCTGACTGGGGCAGGCAGCAGGACCACGGCTGGCAGGAGCCTGGGGAGAGAGCCCAAAGCGGCGGGGGGTTGAGCAGTCAGCTTGCCGCTGCTTTGGGGTTTCCCCCATGGATCTTTGCCAGCGGGGTCTCAATTTGCTGCCAGCCTGGGTGTAGGAAGCCCAGGCTGGCAGGGGGCTGAGACCTCGGCTGGCAGGAGCCTGGGGGGAAAACCCCAAAGCGTGGCAGGTTGAGTGCTGAGCCCACCGCCTCTTTGGGCTCTCTCCACAGGCTCCTGCCGCCTGCCCCAGTCAGCTCCCACTGCCATCCTGGGTGTAGGAAGCCCAGGCTGGCAGCGGGAGCTGAGACCCCGGCTGGCAGGAGCCTGGGGGGAAAACCCCAAAGCGTGGCAGGTTGAGCGCTCAACCAGCTGCCACTTTAGAGTTTCCCCTCAGGCTCCTGCTAGCCGGGGTCTGAGCTCCCGCTGCCAGCCTGGGTTCCCTACACCCAGGCTGGCAGCGGGAGCTGACTGGGGCAGGTGGCAGGAGTCTGGGGAGAGCCCAAAGAGGCCGTGGGCTGAGCACTCAGGCTGCCGCCGCTTTGGGCTTCCCCCCCAGGCTCCTGCCAGCCGGGGTCTCAGCCCCCCTGCGAGCCTGGGCTTCCTACACCCAGGCTAGCAGGGGAGCTGACTGCGGCAGGTGGTGGGACCACCACCATCCCCCCCCCCCCCACACACACACCCATGGTGGCCTGCCAACCCTTCTCCCCCCGTAGACGCTTGATTATCCAGGATTTTAGTAACCGGAATTAAGGTTTTCCCGATCATTCCGGATAATCGAGAGTCTACTGTAATACTATCCAACAAGCAGTCAATTTATTTTCACTATAAGTTCCAATTCCTCCAGCGGTGCTGTCAATCGTAAGTAGAGATGTGTAGGAGAGCTTAAGAAAATCACCTAAAACTTTTCCCTTGACTATATTGGAGTATCTTTCTCTATCAGATCAGCTGCTTATTTTAAAAAAAAATAAATGTTGACATGCACATCACTGTTAGTGCTAATACAATGATAACTCTTTAACACTTTCCAATTGCATTTATAGCTAATAATTTTGTATCATTTGCAGTATTCCCTAGATATTGTCTATGGAATTCCAGATGTTTTCAAACTTACTGTACTATGCACCCAGTCCTAACAGAAAGATTGCCTGATGGACCACTGTGTCACATGACCTTCTCTCCCATTCACTCCCCTCTATATAAGTGATTGTTTAAAATCACTTCGGCAACTACCACAATTAATTACATGGAGGAATATTAGTAAGGAATATAGTTTTGCATCAGAAACATGGAGGGATAGCAAGTTTGCTCTCTTTAGACCACCCTAAAGTTCTCTTCAGAGCACCATTTCACAAGTCCTTCTCAATGTGACACAGAGGGGAGATGGAGTAAACCTATTCACTAAGTACCCCTATATGTATGGACACAAGGCAGACTATCTTACTGAAAGGTTTCTATAAACATACCTGTCATAAGTATGGAGGGTGCCTTGCCCAGGTTGGGCTATGTTATCTAATACAGTGTGCCTTGCCTGGGTGGGGGCTATGTTGTCTGAGACAGGTGACTTGGGAGTTTCCCTGCCATGAGGGAGGGAGGAGCCTCCAGCCCATGAAGAAGGGAGGAGCAAAAAAGTCAGTTCCATCTTGGTTGGCCTTGAGGCAGGAGGCGAGGGCCAAGGGGGTGGGGGGAGTTATCTCTGGCTGTAGAAATAAGTCAGCTTTTCTTCTCTTAAACTTCTAGTTAGCTGATGTGAGTATAACCATTTGATTCTTCTATTAAGCCAGTGCCATTTGGGGTGTTTCTCTCCTTTTCAGAACAAAGGGGGGAACCCAAAATTGTGAAGTCTGTATCTCTGCTTTAACCTTTTTCTTTATTAAATTTTCTAGTTATAAAACCATCTGGTTTATTTCCCTTAGGGTTTTTCTCTGCTTCCAGTTTGGGAAGGGGGAAGGGAAGGGAATAGGAACCAGGGCAGCTAGGGGCCTAGCTGGAGTGTGGAGACTGTCTCTCCTTACCGTCAGGTTAGACAGGGGAAGGAGGAAGCAGTCTCCAGGTGTCTGTCTCTCAGGTAGAGAGAGACAGGGGTGGGGGAAAGCAGCCTTCAGGTGTCTGACTTTGGTTTCCAGGGAAGAGGACAAAGTTAGGGTGGGGAAGTTCGCCCCCCCCCAAGGTTTTGGAAGTATACCCGAATGGTGGCGGTGATTGGTGACCCTAAGAACCCCACTGGTAAAAAGGGGGGTGTCTCGGGGTGTAGGACTTAATTTGGCTGGGAAGCAGCTTGGTTAAGTGGTTTGGTTAGTGAAGAGGCCCAGCCTTTGTACTCGAGAGCATAAAGGCTGGGGTACCAGACTCTACAATACCTGATATAAGTGTGAGAGAGAGCTATATTAAAATAAAGTACTCTATTTCTGCAGAATTCCTATCTGTAGATGAAAAAAACCTCAAGCTTTGATTTCCAAACCAACTTAGTGAATAAAAAGCATTAATCCTTCTAAAATCTAAAGACTTCTTTTTGGACTTGTATTCTAGAACTAGAAAGTTTTCTTCTAAGAGACCACAGGATAATTCTCATGGTATTTTGTGGTCCATCTGCAGGCAGATCAGGGGGGTGCCTGCCTAAATATGGTTTCAATGCCAGCTTATACATTTTACTTTGCAAATGCCAGCAGAAATGTTGGTGCAGTTATGTACAGAAATGTGCAGCCGTGAGCTGTGTCTAGCTTTCATCATGCACTTTAGGCACCCATTTTCTAAATCTGGGACTATATTTTCACCAGTGTCCATTTCATGTGTGCAGGGAAGATTTTTATAAATAAATAAATATGCCTCTTCAAAGATCTGATGCTGTTGGTAATGGCAAAACTCCCATAACAGGAGCAGGCCTCCAGTACTTTTGATATCTCTTTTCGAGTTTGGCGAAATGTTCTTCTTATTGTAAGTGAGGTCTTTAGAACCAATATTATTCGTAAACATAAGTACAGAATCTCTGTTACTAGAAACAAGGAAGACCGATAACACTATTTGATACCCCGCTAAGTTTGAAACCAGAGTTTCCCTGGTGAGCTGATATACAAAAGTAAGCAATATTTGTGACTGTGACACTACACCTATGGACAAAGAGGTCCAAATACTCAACCATGTCTAAAATTAAGCACCTATATACAAACGTAGACACCTAAATATGTGGCCTGTTTTTTAGTGGTGCTGAGCATTCACATGAATGTCAACAAACCCTGCTGAAGATTTTGGTTTGCAAAGTGCTGGGAATCCCAAGTTGCCCTTGGAGTTTGGTGTCTATGCAAACCCACGCCATCAAAGCCAGACTGGTAAACTGCATGGTCCCTAGTGAGTGTTATTAAAACTGTCAAAACACACAAGAAATACTCTCCCACCAACAAGGCATAGGTGGGCTCTCCTTGCCTTAGACATCTCTTGAAGGGGAAATTGATTATCCTGTTACTCCCAGACCTACTTACATATCCACGGGTGGGCAACTGTCCTGCTTTCCCTCACAACACCCCTCTCCTCCAACTTGCTGGTAAGTGTCTTCTGAAGAGCGGGTGCCTACCCACCTTCCCTTCACTTCCCTTCCCTTCCCCATCTGCTGCAACTGCTACTTAAATTTATGTCAGTGTGGGGCTGAAACATTACACCGTTCTCACCCTGTTTCCAAAGAAGCAGAAGTTACAGCAAATGCCCTCATCAAAAGGAACAAATCTATTTAATATGCCAGCAATATTCCTGATGTTTGTTTTCTTTTGGAAATTAAAACATCTGCATTTTTTTTCTAGGTGCATACGTGCTTCAGGTTAAAGCTACAGACGCTGATGATCCAACATACGGAAACAGTGCTAGAGTGGTTTATAGCATTCTTCAGGGGCAACCATACTTCTCCATTGATCCTAAGACAGGTAAATGTTTCATCAGCAACAATATTATCATTTCCTTTCAAGCATTTAAACTTCAGTTAGGCATCCAAGTGGGCATTATTATTGGGGTGTATAGAAATAAATATCTAATGCTCTGATACACCCAATGGCCAATACATAGTCACACATTTGCTTTATGCGCAGACTGTTTTTTGAATAAATTGCAACCTGCCATATAGTTTGGAATGCTCGAAGTATGTGTGTGTTGAAGAGGTCTTTCCTGATGCACTATTATTTCTATGTTGTTAAGATTACTTCTGTCTTTAAGTGCTGTTCAGTTTGTCTGTTCTCTCTTTTTTTTCCTGGATACTTTTGGCTCCTATCTCAACTCTTCATCCGGTTCACTCAATTTGTAGTCTGCTTGCCTAGAATGAAGAATACTGTAGTAGTGATTCTTTTGCGGCATGCTTTTAATCTGAGAATATGGACCGCTGATTGGTCCCTGCCCTCTTCTTTTCCTTGGGCACATGATGTTAGTCTGAGGTCGTTAGATGAGTTAGCAGAGAAGAAAGGAAGACTGCAATATTTTATCGTGTCTTATATTTTTAAATGCCTTTTCTGTTTCTGTACTTAATAATTTAGTGGATGAACCTAGAATGTACACACTAAATGCTACAAAGTATATCTTGAATGTGTACAAGAATAGTCACCCATATGTCCCTTTCAACAAATGGAATTTCTTCTGCCAGTGAAGCTGTACTTGAATGTCAGATGGCATTTTAAAGACTTTCTCACAGATTAATCAATAATTGGAATGGGAGATGCATGACACTGTTAGTGTAGAATCTCCAAAGGGCACGTTCCTCTGTCACATGCTCCATTTAGCAGTCAATCATATTGCAAGCTGTCTCGGCGACTCTACTTTGAAAATCAAAATCTGACTTTTTAAGACATCTGGAAAAGAAATCTTAACCTTAATGCTTCTTTTTGGATTAAATCTTGTGGGAAATGGAGAGGAATTTAAAAGTGAACTGAAAGCTTTAACCGGCCACAAGCTGAATTCAGGTGTCTATATTTCTCATGTATCACTTGATGATATCCCCACCAGAATTCCCTCCATTATTTTAGCTCTTTGGGGTATTTGTTGCCTTTTGTTACTCAGTATTGAGTGGAGCAGATGGCCAAAGCTTACGCAAGAAGAGCTCTGGAAAGTCATGCAGAGGGGAAACCTCATATATAACACATCCACCATCAACCCCTCTGACCATGCTACTACGTGGAACTTATATCAGAAATGAGCACATAGATTAATGCTACTCTGAACAACATTAACTTGCAATATACAAGGGTATATGCAAGCCACTAGAGGGGCTATATTCACACTAAGGGAACTGCTCACATTAGTATTAACTCATGAACTTCTTTACAAGATCAGACACACAGGCTCACATCCTCCAAGTTGTTCCATGAGGGCAAACTCCCAACTCTCCATTAAGATCACTGGAGGTCAGTCTGGGTGCAGAGCCTATCTGGTAGAACTCATAATAGGATTGGGTCCTGACCTTATACTTGTCAGTCTGTTGGTAACCTCAGGGACATTGTATGTCAGTTCACATTCAATATCTATCTATATTCCTTGCAAACAAACAAAAAAACCTCTTTAAATATTATTCAATTTTGGTTAATGCTAAAAGATTTAAAATGATAAAAGCTGGAAACATTCAGTGCACTACTGAGTCCATAATCAGAGAGGTAGCCGTGTTAGTCTGGAATAGCAGAGGTAACAAAGTCCTGTGGCACCTTAAAGACTAACTATTACCTCTGCTATTCCAGACTAACACGGCTACCTCTCTGATTCTTGACATCATGCAAGGCACTGCATTTAGCCATATGGAGTGGAAATCCATCAACCTCATGAATGCTTCAAAACTTTATAGTTAGTCTTTAAGGTGCCACGGGACTTTGTTACCTCTGCTACTGAGTCCATGTAGATTTGTTCATTAAAATAAGGCTTGATTTCAAAATTCTTTTTTCTTTTCTTTTTTTTTTTTGTGAAGAGGAAGAAGAAATGCAATGGCTTCTTTCCTGTTAATCATTATTCCATATAATGATTTTCTCTAGCAAGATTCTTAAATGTGCTCTCTGAAACATCCATATAAACACATTCCTTTTTATATAAAAGGTTGTTTTTCATTTTTGTTTAGTCTTTTAATATAGAGTGCAAAGTGAAGGGAAAATATTGCCATTGGACTATTTTTGACATTGAAATTATTCTTATTGATTTTTATTGGTGACAGGTATCTCTTATGGGAAAAGCTACAGAATGCTTCTAACTTCCAGACAGGAAAAGTAGTGGGTGATTAGGCACTTTACTGCTAGAGTGACAGCCAATGGTTTAGGTACTGTAATCCATTAGGAACATTTTTAACAGATTTAAAGCTAACCAATGTTATCTTCGAAAAATAATGTAAAAATCAAGGTGAACTACACCTCTTGTTCAGGAAATATTCTCTGTTTGTTCCATTGATTGCCAACCACCTCAATTGGAAGTCATTTATTGATTTATTTGACTATCTATTTCTTTATTTAATTAACTATTATTATTTTGCTCTCTTCCACTAGTATAACAAAGGGAACAATTAATTTACATAGTTGTTTATTCCTTGGACTTGAGTATAAGAAATATATTGTGAAACATTTCAGGAAATTAAATCATGGAAAAGGGAAGAAGTTTCAGTGGAAACCTGATAGTGTTGTTCCAATTTACAAAAGGACTTTTGCCACTAACCGCCTCCCCCCCAAAAAAAAACAACAACAAAGTTTGAAAATACTTCACTTTCTGTTTTCAGTCTCCCATGACTCCAATTTTTAATGATGTTTAATGATGTAGGGCTTTTTAGTATTTTATTCACTTTTTAAATATGTTATTTCAGTTATTTTTTATAATCCTGGAGCTTTAAACTCCAGGAGTTCTACCTTGAAACATGAAGCCTTTTGAATAACATTGAGATTTTGAAAATAAAAGAATCACATCCCTTGTTCCAAGAGTGTGTACACACGTGCTTCATTGTTTCAGTCATTTGTTATTATTTAGTGCCTTAACTGCTATGCTGAGGAAGAAGGCAGTACATTATTTTCAATAATTGTTACAATTATCATCAATGTTACAAATGAAAGAAAATGTCATTCTTTTACAATGAATTTTATTAGGAATTTTTGATCAGTTGAACCAGTGGTGAATAAAGCCAAAGTTATTTTTAGATTCCTAACAAGCGGTTTAAACTAATTGATTCCATTCTTACTGGTTGATACACGAGTTAATTGCTAAAGAAATAACAAGCATCCCAAGAGAGATTTTTTCTTATCACTCTGTGTACATTGTAACAAAAGGGAAAAAGACAGATTTTAAAACCAGTCAGTCTAATGTTCATAGATAACTTCTGAAATAATAATAATCCCTCTCCAACTGGCTTATTTTGTAACTACACAGGCTGTCTGCATTAAACTGCCTGCGTCAAACCATTTCTGAGAAATATTGCTTAATTATATTGCATTATGCAGTGTTGGCTTATGACAAGTTAACATACCTTTTCCCATGAATTTGGTCACAGATCTTACATTTTTAACATAACAGAAAGAATGCTACAGAAGGTGTAGTTAGATGTCAATTGTTCAACGTCACTCAAGATTAAAACACAATTGATTAATGACTAATTGTGGGTTTGCAACTGCAGACAGTATATTTAACATACCCTATTCAAAAAGTGCCTGAGCATTTTCAGCAATTGCTGTATCAGGTGAACAGTGATATGTTTTATAACTGACCACTACTTTTTGGATGTTGTTTTGGCCGGAAGGATGTTGTTTTGGCCAATGGAACCTCACTACATTGGTGTTATTAGTGGATGCTTTGTTTCAAATGCAGGAGAAGCACAGAGACAGTTTGAGAAGTATGACTACTCACCTCCTTTTACTTTTTTTTTTTTTTTTGGTCCACACTTCACCCCTTCTGTTCCCACTCATGTCTCTGTACATTTATCCATACTACCCCTTATGTCTTTTCCATTCTGATGTGCGAGACATTCACTCTCTTCTCATTCACATCCCTAGTGAAAATACACTTGTCAGTCTTAATCCACCACCCAAAATATTGTTTATTTAAAGTGGGGCAAGAGAGACAGGCCCTGAAATACTACTGTGTAATTAAGCTTTCTTCTGGTCACTCATTGAAAACAATGTGAGCCTCTCTATGGGAGCTGCTGACTGCTGGGCTCTTTTAGAAATCTGAGCACTTCATTCGGGTGTCTAAATGGGAACTGCCAGTTGATGAACTCTTTGGGGAATCTGACTGTCAGCGTACATAGGAAACAATATTATTATGTAAATAAAACCTTTGCCAAGGCTTTGGTTTATATGTATTGTGTTTCTCTTTTCTTTTTTTCCCTCCAAGGTGTAATAAGAACAGCTTTGCCAAACATGGATAGAGAGGTCAAAGAACAATATCAAGTCCTCATCCAAGCCAAGGATATGGGAGGACAACTGGGAGGATTAGCTGGAACTACCACTGTAAACATAACTCTCACCGATGTCAATGACAACCCACCCAGATTTCCCAAGAGTATGTTTTACTTTACATACGCTAATTTTCAAAGGAGTGTAGTTTATAACATCAGTGTGAAGACTCCCTTTTGTAATTTCTTGGGTTAGAGGCCAGACAGAAGGGAACCTTAATGCATGATGGAAAAGTATGGAATGGATCTTTGCAAAGACAAGAACTGTTTTAAAGAATACAAGGTCCAACTTGCAAGTGGCCAAACATCTAATGCAGGGGTTCCCAAACTTGTTCTGTGGCTTGGCCAGGGTAAGCCCCTAGCTGGCCTCAAGATGTTTTGTTTACCCGAGTGGCCATAGGTTTGGCCGCTCGCAGCTCCCACTAGCTGCAGTTCGCCATTCCCAGCCAATGGGACCTGTGGGAAGCAGCGCGGGACAGGCCGCTGCTTCCTTCAGCTCCCATTGGCCAGGAATGGTGAACCACGGCCGGTGGGAGCTGTGAGTGGCCAAACCTATCGCCATTTGAGTAAACAAAACATCTTCTGGCCAGCCAGGGGCTTACCCTGGCCGAACCACGGAACATGTTTGGGAACCCCTGATCTAATGGGATATGAGGGTATGCAGCATCTTGCAAAATCAGGCCCATACCTGGTAGCAGTTATATTTTTTTTATAACATCAGTTTGGGACATATATTTTATCCAGGGAAAGCTGATGTTACTCTTCAAATGACTCCTAATTATAAACATGTTACATTTGAGGGTGGGTCACATGTTCCTGTCTGTTTTATTAAAGGTATAATCTGGCATTTCTCAAAGAAACAACTAAGAAGCAATATTTGGTAGAAGTACTACGAGTCAGAATAATTGTTGTCATTAGCAGGTGCATCTCTGTTGTGCTATATGGGCCCACTGAGGTTAAGTCTGTGCTGGAAAATATTCATGGAATCAGAATAGAGATCATGTACCAAAGATATTTATATAAATTAAATCACTTTTCAGAAATGCGCTTATTTAAAAAGGTTGCTTGATAGGGTGATGATTTTCAGAAACACTAGCACATGGAGATCTTTTTGAAGACTATTGGCATTGTGAGTGCTCATGAAATCTGAAAACCGAGCCCTTGTAAACTTGGGTAGTTATGCCAAACTATTAGGGTGGGATTCACAAATGTATTTAGGCACCTAACTCTTACTTGTTTTAATGGAAGAATAACTTGGTGAATCCTGCCCTTAGTTGCTGAATGACAGTCAACAAGACAAACTTCTATTATTAGATTATAATATTTGAAAGAACAATTTAATGATGGCACTGGAGTGTTGTTTTGCCACTATTTTATATGGTTCTACCTTGTTTTGATTATATTCTTATATGGTTTTGATTGCATTTCTCCATTCCTTACATCCCACACTTTAATTAAATATAAGTGGCTCTTTGGTGACATAGGCTGCAGATTACACCTATGACTTCCTGCAACTATTGTTTTCTCTCAAACATTTGTTCTTCCCACCTTCCAGAATGGAATTCACTGCATTTCTGGAGAGATCTCAGAACCTCCTGAAAATCAAACAGAGATTTCCAGTTCAGCAAAGTTCACAAAGCCCTTCTTCCAGCAGATTTTCAGTTGTACCTTTTATTCTCTCTGCTGCTATAGACTTTAATCATCCCTCAAAATGACTATGTAACCATTTGGCTTAACAGACTGAAACATTTTGAAGTGAAAAGGAACAAAATATACTTTAAAATAATAGAAACACCAAGAGATATTTTTTTACACTTCCAGGAAGACAGCTTTAAAGGTCTTATGTCATGTGTGTCTGCAGTGCTGACTTTTTAGTCCAGTCAAGGCTGCGTGCAGTGGTTAAAATATCAACAGATTAAGTTTCTTCTCTTTTCTGCATATTTAGAGTTGTAAAACTTTTCTCCCTTATTATATCAAATGTCAGAAGTCAATTAATAGCAATAGCTCTTGATGAAACAGATGGGAATAAGATCTGAGGTGCACAGTGTGTAATGGAAGTAACATACATTTAGTATGGCCAAAGGCTAAAATGTGAGAGAATAATATAGGGTATTCCTTTCAGTAAGGATTTGTTTAATCCATTGCACTGAAAAGGTCTTTATTGGGTGTGTCACACAGGGAACAAGTTTATCTTAAGGAAAAGTAAGGACTAAGGCTTTTTCAGAACAGTAATAACAAAAGCACTGCTTAATGGGGACAATGGGGACTCTCCCATCGGCATAATAGCTATGGCCTCTCACAGAGGTGGATTAGCATCAGTGTGAGAAGCTCTGACATAACACTGCCTACACCAGCGCTTAGGTCATTATAAGTACTTGCTCAGGGATGTGCATTGCAGGATGCATTGTTCACATCCCTGAATGAGGTAGTTATACCAGAGTAATTTTGTAGTGTGAACATGTCCTCAATCACTCATTTGAGATGGATTTGTCATGCACACAGATGTAATTCACAGAGAATTTAGGTGCACCACTCCTATTGAAATTAATGAGTTATTCATTTAGGTATCTTAGTGAATCCCACCCTGGCTTGTCACAATTAATGTGTTTCTAGTGCGTACTTTTTGCTTGGTGTTAAGCCTCCATATTAGGCCCGGGCCTGCAAGGACCTGAATGCCCCCATCTACTGTATTTCAATAGGAATTGAGAAATAGAAGATTGGTGATGTAGTATATTTTCTTGGACCAACTTCTGTTGGTGAAAGAGACAAGCTTTCGAGCTCCACAGAGCTTGTCAAGTCTGGGAAAGGTAATCAGAATGTCACCAATAAAAACAAGCTGGAACAGATTAGTAAACAAGGAGTTAAGACATTGCAAGAAACCATTCAAGATGAAGTGGGCAATTAACACCATTGCTGTCATAGGAAGCACAAAGGAGTTAATGGGTTACAGATTGTTGTAATGAGACATAAAACCAGTGTCTTTATGGAGTCCCATGATCCATGGCAACTGAGCCATTTGGCATCTCACCGAAGTTGCTCAGTACCATGCAAAATTGGGTCCATTAATGGGGCAACTATTCTTGTTGCCAAAGATGCTGCACACCATACTCATCCTATAGAGTGAGAAAATATTTATTTTGCTAGAATAAGGTTTAGGCTTATTTTCTGAATTCAGTTAGGACTTTTTAACAAAAGTGAGAGAGCATAAATTATTAATACTAGAAAATACACTGATAAATAATGGATTTTAAGCGTGTCAAAAAAATTTCAAGCACACACCACTTTCCTTCCACTGAGGCTCCTTTAGAGAGGTAGGTGGGCTTAGACAGGATAGCTGATTCTTGTGATGAAAGATCATTGACTGTATTGCTGAGCATGGCATTTTTATTTAGGAACTTTGCTTTTGAAAGTATTCAACAGAGAAGTTCTATCTTGTGTATTTTTATGTAAAGAAGGTGGACCAATGAGAAAAGAGGAAAACCTTGAAGCATTATACATTTGTGATTGAGCTGTTTATTCTGCAGGTAACTCTTGACCCACATTTTGGAAAGCAAGATAACCTGTTTCCATGGACTTTCATATAACTGGAAGGATGAATGGTTTTAAAGTTTTCATCAGTAGGAATATGTTTCCATAGGGGTTTCATATGTCTATTACAACTAACTCTTCTGATCATGCTGCCATTCTAAATTACTGGGCATGATTCATAAATAAAGACAATACACCTTTATAAACATGGAGACCATCTTCTCATATCCAAATGTCCTTTATATTACCAAAGAGGCGCGGGAGTAAAAATGTGTTGTGTAGAATAATGCTGATGTCTGGAACAATTTAATCAAGACTGTGAGGTAATACATCTTCAGGGAAAGAAAAAAACAACAACTTTGGATGGAGAAAGCTGGGGGTATGTCCACACTTAAAAATGTTACTGTTGCTCAGCTGAGCCTCTATAGCATGTCAGCGTAGACACTACCTATGTCAATTGGAGGGGTTCTCTCTGTGGGTAAGGTTACACTTACCGGATTATAGCGCTTTTGGTTGTAGCGGTAGCCATATACCGCAATAGGTATTGCGCTATAGGATGACTGGCGTGGCCACATTTGTGGCAGTTGTTGTGGCACAGGGAGTGGTGCATTCTGGGCAGCTATCCCAGCATTCAGCTGGGTGCAACGTGCTTTTGAAACGAGGGGGGGTTAGGGGGAACGGGGAACGTGTGCGTAGGGAGGGAACTTCAGGCTGTCAGTGACTTTTCCTTAGCGAAAACTGACAGGCTCTGTATTTAAGTCACACAGCTCCGTCCATAAGCATTTCCAGTGGTTATTTGCTGTGAGTTGTAAGAGAGAAACTGAAAAGGTACTTCCGCATTTTTCCTCCCGTTTTCAAAACAACACTCAGTCATTTGCCTTTAATGGCTTGTTAATTGCCTTAAATGGCTCGGAGGCGTGCCAGAGATCCCTTATCGCGTAATGCCTGATTACACTGGCCCTAACACGCTACAGGGAATAAGCAAAAGCCCTTATCACCCTCGGAGAGGTGGTTTTATAGTTGCGCTTTAAACAGAGACTTTTTGCGCAAAATGTGCCTTGACAGTGTGTAAGGTTAGAGAGTTTTAGAGCTCCTGGAGAGTTTTAGCTCTATAAAGCGCCAGTCTAACCAAGCCCTGTAGGTAATTCACCGCCTTGAGATATGGTATCTAAGGGCTTGGCTACACTTGCAGATGTAGAGCGCTGAGAGGTAAACCAGTCTTTGGAGCCTGCACCAGGGAAAATGCTGCTGTGTGTTTACACTGTCAGATGCAAGCACACTGATGGGGCCACATTACCAGCTCTTGCAAGGCCACAAAGAGCAGTCCATTGTGCTAGCTATCCCAGTGTGTAAGTGGCTGCAGCATGCTTTTCAAATGGGTTGGAGGGTGCATTGTGACAGGGAGTGTGTGTGTGTGTGTGTATGTGTGTGTGGGGTGGAAGATACAGTGTATTTTGGGGGGGCAGAGAGTGTCTCAGCATGCTGTCTTGTAATTTCAGACAGCAGCAGACCCCCCCCCCCCTCCACCTCTACCTCTCTCTCTTTCTCTCACACACTCACAGCAGGAGCATTCCACAGTAATAGTTTTATTTATTCCGGTGCAGATAAGCATGCGGGCTGTCAGAAGCGGAGCTTTGAAAGGGGATATCTGCCTGCGTGCCTGCAGCTGAGGTCAAAACAATGACAAGATTGGGCACTTGACTTCAGGGAATTATGGGATGTTTCCAGAGGCCAGTCACAGCACAGTAATGCAACTCATTGTCCACACTGACAACCGGGCATTTCAGCTGGGGCGCAGCAAGCTTTATGTTTTTTGTAGAGGTGGATTACCAGGAGCGCTCTAGCTGCAGAGTCCAGGTGTTCTAAGTGCCTGGCCAGTATGCACACCTCAGGAGTTAGGGCTCCCTGGGGATGATTTAATGCTCTCTAACTTGCAAGTGTAGCCAGGGCCTTTGTTGATGGGGACTAAGGTTGTCTTAACTATACTGCTCAAGGGTGAGTATATTTCACACCCCTGAGAGAAGTAGTTATGTTGACCTAATTTTCTAGTATAGCCTGGGTCTGGATGAAAGCAATTCACATTGAGGTGTGTTTCAGCTAATGGGTACTCTCTTTTCAGCTAGTAATGCATAGGGAGAACTGTTTAAGTAAAAAGACAATTCAGCACATTCTTTCTTGAAACTAATGTGCTAAGCCTTAACATGTTGGTGTTAGACTGTTCTGAGCTATCGTCTAGGTAGGAGGATTGTGGCTGACTTCCAATTGTTAAAATAAGCTTCAGAAGAAGTTGATGGGATGCATTTACTTTAACATTTAAATGACAAAAGCTGAATAATTAGCTGCTATAAATTATACATTATGGAATCAAACCAATTAAGTGAAGTGGTTAATTCATATTTTGCAATGTGCTTCAGCCGCCCTAACTCTTTCTTCTGCTCAATGATGATAGAGTGAACGTGAAAGCAATTTAGAGAAATGAAATAATTCATACAGAATGATAAATACTCAGAGAAACAGTGTGATTCAAGGAAACACTCTTTTTTATTATTTTAATAAGAAAAAATATCCTTTTAGAAGATAACATCCCCCACCCTATACAGAAAAATAATCAATCAATATTTTAAAAGTATATTATTTTAATTCCAATGCTAGAAAATACGAGACCACAATAAAATGTCTCTCTTGGATGCCAGAATAGTTGTTTCTTTAAATCCTGACACCCTCTTAATTCACCTTTTACTGAAAAAAATACCTATTAAGATAAAGAGTTTTGTCACATAATTCACAAGTCTATGTAGAGCATGTGACTGAGCATGCTCTTGGGTGCTGTAGCAGAAGGATGTAAAGTTGTTTGCATAATAGTAAAATGACTTGAGTGGTGGATGGTTAAGGAAATATTAGAATGACATAGAGATTTTCACCTTTTGGTCACCAAAAATTATCATCTCAATATTGACCAGTGGCTGTGTTTTTAATGTGTTGAAGCACTTACGAGGGGACAGGAGCCCATCCCAAGGGGTTAATTTTTCCCACCTTACTCATTCCACAATCACTGCTAGTGAAACCCCACAAACCTGCCTCCATAAGGAGGGATGACAAAGGCCCACTGGGATATTTTTAACTTTTCTTTTGTTGAGAGGCCAGTGATGGAATGGAAACTTAACTATTCATCTCCTGCTCTTCATCACATCAGTGAAATAAGTGGAGTTACTTCAATTTACAACAGAGTAAATATAAACTGAATTTGGTTCTAGATTTGTGAAGTCAGTTAGCATCTAGGTGTATATCCTCCTGTAAACTATGCACTGTGAGCCTGATTCCTAACCTGCTTAAGACAATGGGAGCCTTCTCACAGATTAGGCACTATAACAACATACGGTTTTGTCTAGGGGAAAAAAACACACCCTTACCTTATTCTCCACAAATATCCAATTCTAATGGCTTCTTTTGAAATACCAATTGCCCCACAAGGAAGCCTCACTACTCTACCCCCTACCTACTGTATAAATCAGTCAATCATTGGCTGCTTTAGTGATTGAAAAATAACCTTTTTGTTGAGGTGTGTCTCAGCATGATTTCCAAGCAAGTCCTGACAGGCAGTGCTTAGGGTTACACTCCCATGACCAAAATTAGATGCAATGCCTACTGCTCCTCAGTAGTACAATCAACAGTACATTGTTTACCACTGAGGTTGAATAGAAACTATTAAAATGGGATACATTGGATTTAATTGGGCTGTCACTCTATCACTACTGAACATTATATGCATGTTGACTTCAGCAATATGACAGTATGTAGCACTCCTATTAAAGATACCTTCAATATTGTATAGAGAGGCCTATATGTATTTTTCACATATTCCAGTTGCCTGTTTGTCTTAAAGCCTATCAAATGATAATAGTATAAGATTTACAAACAATATTTGCCTGTTTCTGATAATGGTCATCATTTTTTATGGATTCAATTATCTTTGGAAAGAATGGTGCCTCATAAAAATCGCATGCAAGATTTAGCAATGACTTTAGAAGAAGGCAGGGGAGTTGGTTCAGCCATTTCAATAAATCAAAAGATACATGTCCCCCTCATATAGTTTGGCTGCTCTTCCATTCCAGTTTGGAATTTTGGGTCCTGATGCTGAGGGGCCATGGTGCATGTGACTCCACACAGTATAGCAATGAGTGTTTGGTTCCATGGCTTTAAATCAGTGGGGATCAAGACTCATCTTGAACTGGAGGCCCATTGTCATTTTTCCAAAGGTTTCTGATGAGAGTAATGGGCCATCAAGCCAACACAAAAAGCCTCAGATAAGGGCGGTGAGTGAGTCATCTGCCTCCAAAGACTTCAGGGGAAAGAAGCAAAAGTCAGCTTCCCTCTACTCCACCGAAGTTACCTTCAGTCAAAGAAGGTTCCTGAAGCTATATGCTGGAAGAAAGGGTTGGGGGAGAGAGGGACTGGCAAAAACATTCCTAAGATTGAATAAAGAAACCAGGGAGGGGTCCCGCAGTTTCAACATCTATTACAAAGATTCAGATTACCTTAATTTAATGGCTATGGCTGTGTGCCAATGTCCAGATTTCACTCACTGCTCACTCTACCAGCACAACTGTAGTAAAATCAAGAGGTGTTTAGAGGCATGTATAAATATTCACAAATACATTTATATTCTGTTACAGTATTCCCATATGAACCATGGAGCAGAATCATTGGACAATTTTATTTTAGTGACAAAGAGTCTGGACAGGTCCTCCGTTGGCTTCCCCCATTTCACCACGTTACATTCAAGCTTCTTGTCCTCAACTTCCAAGCCCTGTACAACTCCACCTCTTGCCAACTCTTCTCCTCTTCTCTTATCACGTTGCCCCTCCCTTACTTCTCTGTTGCATCAACAATTACTTCCACTTTATCCTCCTTTTTGTCAGCTGTTCACACAGACACCTTCATGCCTTCTTCCATACTGCCCATGGGGACTGAATGATCTCCCTGAATTGTTCTGTAGGGCTACTAGCCTCTCCAGGCTCACCTCTGCCATGAGGCTTCCAAGAAATGACACCGTTAGTAATGGGGATGAAGGCAGATGGCAACAGTTGACACTAACCATATACAGAGTATTGTTAATTATCAAGGGAGAAAATTACAAATGTATGTGTGTACATAACAGCTAGTCAAAATCTTGAAATGATTTTTTTTTCAAACCCCAAAACATTTGTATTATTTTCTCAACATTATCAATGTTATTTGCATATTTTTGTGATCACTTTTATTAACATGATTATAGAAGTTTTTCAGTTACCTTAAAACCCAGTTCAGTAAATAAAATAAAATAAAAATTGGTTCATTTTGAACCCTGTCAAATGGAAACAGCTTTAGATATTTAATTTTTTTAAAAATTATTTTTCCATTTTTTCCTCAAGAGCTCCACTGTCTCTATAATGTTTATAGATTACTCTATTCCTCCTTTCCTCCCTTTGGGCCCTGATCTTGCAAACACATACATGCTTAATTTTATTTTCAGCTTGGCTACTCACTGTGGTAAAATTGCACCTAATATCTATCAAAGTTAGGAGGACCAGAGCTTTAGTTTTTAAACTCTTTGCACAGGGGCTGTGTCTTCCTAGACATTTGCGCAACACCTAAGCACAGCTCCAACCCTGCCTGAAAGCTTTGGGTTTAGCATTTGATGAAAGTTATTCAATACTTATTATATGGCACTTACTGATTTTAATGGATACTACAAACTAACAAATTAGCATTCTCAACACAATGTGGGATAGGTAACAACAGTATTATAGATTTTTTCCCTATGTGTAAAATGAGACTAATTGAGACCCAGCTCAGTTATGTGATTTTTTCCAAGGCTGTACAGTATGTCCAGTCAGTAGCAACATTGAGACTAGAACTTTGATCTCCTGCCTCAGTCCAGTAGCAAGTAAACAATACCACATTGTCCATCAGTCAAATGTAGCCCTATGATTTCACAGTTATGGATGTACCTACATGTTAAAAAATAACATTTAAAAAATCATCTAGTCCAGGATATATGAATAAAAAAGTAGCTAAATCACTATTCAATTTTCCATTTAACTCTAAGCCAATTATTTTTAATGGAATACCCACCCTACCATAGCAGAACTTCCCATAAGCTTCCATTGAGAGCAGCTTAGTTCTTCAACAGTCGATTCAGTCTTTGCAGAAGACTCCTTAGATAGTTGTTTTTCTTTGATAGTCAGCTATCAACATTGTATGTTCCTGATCACGAAGAATCTGGAAGAATGAAAAGTTCTCTTTAAACTGAAGAATGCAAGGACACCTTTAAAACATAAACTGAAAAAAAAAAGTGAGGAATACTTTCAGAAATCTGAAGAGAGACAAACATTCAGGTAATACGTCATCTCAAATTGTTTAACATTTATTGCTTTTTTTTCTGCCATAATCTTATTCAGTTGATTTTGTTTTTAGCTCTCACAAAAATACATAAGTCAGATGAAGCTTTCTGAAAGGCTGTTTGGAATATTGACTGAATGAAATAAAAGCCTCTGCTACAGTACTCAAACAAGACAGATTGAGCCATCAATAACATCAAAGCAGGTAAACCAAAAAAAAGGAATGTTCTTCAGCATTATGCAATGAATAACTATAGTATTTAGATAATTTTTAAATAGAAAAAAATATAGTACACACTTTATTCCCAGAACACTTATTTACCAAATAGTGGTTAGAAGATAAACATAATCATTGTAGGAGACTATCTTCATTATTAACCATACCTTATAGTGGTTGTTTTCTGGATGAAAGGAGTATACCAAAGTGCTGCATAGAAATTCAGCAACCTGTGGGTGACAACATAGCAGTCATTCTACCCAGCTTGCTTTCTGTGGGGAGATACAAAGGAATTATTCTGGGGTATTTAGGGAGATGGAATGAAAACTACCCAGGTTAGACACATCAGAAACCAAAGTGAATTCCCTAACTACTGGGATATTGGGTATGCTTTGAAGAAGGAACAATAGGAACTTGAACCCTGGTTTCCTACAAAGCAGCTGAATGCCCAAGCCACTGGGCTGTTCTAGGGTGTTTGTTAGTTCAGCCTCTAGCTTGACCTGATCTGATAAATGTTCTTCAAAACTGATACATTTACTCAAAACATTCTGGGTGCTGACAAAATGGCATTTCTATGTGGAAAAAAATATATACTGAAAGGTTTTTTGTTTGTTTATTTCAGACAGTTCTACTGAGCACTTTTGAAATTCTGGCCACTTATTTATTTGTCTACATGAGAATTAAGCTGTTTCAGAATTCTGGCTCCAACTATATTGTGTCAGGTCACTTCTCAAAGAAAGCCACAGGAGAAGACCAGAAGGCAGAAAAACACTGCAAGGGATCCCTTCAGAGTTTTCTATTGAATTCTCTGCACATTCTTATTTGTTCTTTGAGTGATTGCACACGTCCATTCCACTGTATGTATGTGCCTAATGAATGCACAGTTGTCAGAGATTTTTTTCCCCTTCAGTAGTGCTTATTGGGAGAGCGCAAGTGCCTTCTGCCACTGCACACCTTCCCTGAACTCTTCAATTCCTTCTTAGCACCAATGACTGTTGTCAGAGTGCTTCCCATCTTTCTACTGCAAGTTTTCTTTGTTCTCTCTGTAGCTAGTTAGGTAGAAAGTATAGTAAATATTAGCACTTCTGATTAATTAAGCAATTCTGGAGATGATCAAAACACCCTGGGAAATCCCTCCTTCCTACAACAAAATGGTAAGAGAGGAAATATTATGTCCTTTCTAAGGGTTTTGAACATCTCTACTCTCACCATCCCCCAGGGTCTTTGGTGGTGGCAGCAGCTATCAAGCGGAAGAGACAGGGGAGCCACCCATCAACACTGAAGGGAACGGAATCAAAGAGATTGCACTTCTTTCATTGTAAACTTTATTCAACGGGAGGGCTGCAACTTAGGATTTCTCACAAGCAAATTCTTATGCACTATGACTCCATTTTGTGTGAAAACATGAAATGTAAAGACAGGTTACAGGAGGTCTCTGGCAGGAATTCAGTGTGATGGTAAAAGAGGGCTAGCTAGTGGCCAGGACAGTTTGGACATGGCAGACTCAGGAACTCAATCCATATTGTCTGCCATACCTATGGGGAGATGTTCATAGCTGTAGTCTTCCAATTTTCCTTCTGAAGCAGAACAGACCATTCAAGATCTGTCCTTTTGAAGGTCTCTCCCTTTTTTCTGGAAAAGATGGATGATTGGCTACTAGCCTGTAAGATTCTGGGGCAACTCTGAAGTCACTTGGAATGTATACATCACTGACAAAGAGGAAGCCATTCTGGCCTGAGTTGGCTCACAGATATAACTTTATACCTTGGCCTATACTTCATCAAGAAAAAGGGGCAGGAATGATAGGAGGTGATCACTTCCTATCTCTTCTTCCTTTGCAACAAAAGGTTCCTCTCAGCCAGCAGCCCAGACTAAATATGTTTGTCAAGGGCAATATACCAGTTCCTACAGGCCAATCTGTTCCTACCTAATTGTCTATCTCAATTCCCTTGTGCTTGGACTCACATCACATTGGATCGATGGGTCCTAACCACAGTGGATCTGGAATAGGCCCTAAATTTGTTTCTCTCTTCTCTTCCCATCCCCTTCTGTGTTCCTCTTCAGGGACCACTCTCATGACACCATTCTTCAGTGGTCAGTCCAATCTCTCCTTCTAGAGGACATGTAACAGGTGGTTTGGATGGCTGAGTGGCATAGTGGTTAGAGATCTTGGATCTCAGCCCTTGCATGGTTGAGGAGACTCGGTCTTTAAGGCCAGGGGCATATGGAGACCCATGCCCTCCCTCTCCATTAGGTCCCAGCCACGGGCCCTGTGTATAGTAACAGTTTCCTGAACATCAGGGACTCTCAGCAAGGGGTCAGAATCTGCTGCCTTGGGATACCACTGAGCCCACCTGACCCATCAGGCTGGGCTCCCTATCCACCCTGTAATGCTGTGACATGCTGAAGACATGTTCCAGGTCTCACACTTTCACCAACAGACAGGTAGGGACACACCCAGCTGCAGCTACACAGAGATGCTGAGATTAGCTCTGCATAAGAAGGCTCAGCTAAGACATCTCCCAGTTGCTAAGGCACACACCCCTCTCTGCAGGGTAAAAACAAAATTATACTGTCTTGTGCTGCACAGAGAACTGTATAGCATAAGCTCATGACATTTGCCCCCTTCCTCAATATGGAGGAAGATATGCAACAGCTTTTTGACCCTCCATTATGATTTCCACTCACTGCTTTTAGACAAAACAAATGCAAATTAATTAACTAAAAAAGGCTAGATGTTAAGAGATTATAAGTGATATCAAACAGATCAAAGCAGATTACCTTAATAAATAAACAAAACCGCAAACTGAGCTTACCACACTAGATAGGAGCGGTTCTCAAATTTATGGGAACCGTGACCCCCTTTTTTATTCGTCGGCTGCCGCTGCGGACCCTTCTATGTCCACCGAAAATCCGCCGAATGAATTACTTCCGCATTCGGCGTCTATTTTCGGCAGACATGCCGAGTGCTCCCGAAATAGCTCGGCATGTCCGCCAAAAAGCCGCCGAATGCAGAAGTAATTCATTTGGCAGCTTTTAAGCAGCGCCGGGAGCTCGCGACCCCCCTGGGAGTGCTCGGCGACCCCCGGTTTAAGAAACCCTGAGATAGGTAGATATGAATTAAAAAATTCTCACCCTGAGTGATAAACAGACTGGCAGGTTCTTAAGGCACAAGCTGCCTTTCCTTTTCAGCTTGGTTTTCCCAGGTTTTCATACACAGGTTAGAGATCCCTTAGCTTGGGACAATCACTTCCCCCCATTCAGTCTTTATTCCTAAGGTGTTTCCAGACATCATGTTGTAGGGAGAGTGAAGTCCCATCATTATGTCATTGTCCCCCTTTGATATCTTCTTCCCACTTGCTGAAAGGCTCTTTTGCTGCGACCTGGGTCAAATAATTCCCATTGTGTAGTGCTGTCTCTGAGAGGTTTCTGTTGTACACAGTTCCTGGGGTAACCCTTGTGCTTGTGTGCACTTCCTCAATAAGCCATTAACATTGTTTGGCCTTTCCTCTTGGATTTCTTCTTGCATTTGAGCTACAGTTAGTTCATGTCATGTCACTAGAGTGTTGAGCCATTCAACTAGAGCACAAGCAGGTTTAGCAGCTCTCCTGGAACAAGTACCTATTTGAGATATTTTCCAAGCTGTGACTTGGTCATCAGTTTACACTTTTTCTGTTCATTATTCCATTTCCCATCAGTTCAGGAACACTGCCAGTCTTAGCTGGAGTGTTCTACAATCACTGTTCAGATAGACTTAAACCCACCTAGTCTATTTGAGAGTCACCTACAGTGGAATTAATATGTTCAATCAGTGAAGAAAAACACAGCTATCTACCTTTCCTTAATTGTTTTTCTTTGATATGTGTTGCACTTGTGCAATCCAGGACTTTCAATCCTTCCCTTCTAGTCAGAAGGAACATCGTGGGGATAACAAATACAGCTCAGTCCGCTCATACCTGCATGTGGTGGCACACAACGCAAAGGGCAGTGAAACTGCTCTGACAGGTACCAGTGATGGAAAAAATTCTCCAACAACTGTACACCTACAGTGGAATGAACATGTGCAGCACACCTCAAAGAACAACAGTTACAGAAAGGTAGGTAACTTTTTTTCCTCTTTCAGTAACATACACAGCAAATTTGTACAGTATACCAATGTTTTCAAAGGAAGGTGTTTAAATCCATATTTAGGCACTTAAATAGGTGCTTTGACGTCCAAAAGGGCCAAACCCCTACAGCTCTCATTGGCTTCTGTGGGAGTTGCAGAAACTCATCTTTTAAGCACACACGTTTGAAAAATTTTCAGCACTGTCAGTAAACGGATCTATTTTATTATGGAAATCAGAGAGAACAAATGTGAAATCCCAATTTTAAAGTTATTTTTCTGACCACATCTCATTTTTAAAGTGAAAATCTGAAGAGAAAATTAGCCTAAAGAAACTTCATACAGAAAAGTGATAACTTAAGCAGGGTTAACTGCATTTTGTATTTGTAATCACATATATATGGATAATTACATTTAGATACATCTTAAATCTTATTTTCTGTTTCAGACCCTGTGCACACAGTTTGCTGAAAAGAAGTGGACATTTCTTCATAGTAGAAACTGATTGTAGAATTTTGTGCATAATGGGGATGTGCAAGTTATGGTTCCATAATAAGTGTTCTTCTGAACAATACAAGTGTGGGATATCAGGAAAAGAATATTAAGAGATGATGGTTAATAAAATGTTATTTGTGGTTCTGTAGTGGTGGAGAATGTATGAAAAGTGCTTCCACAAGATGTTAAGAAGCAATGTATTGAAATATTAATCAGAGCATCACAAACTCAATGTCCCAATCTCAGGCAATATATTTTTATTACTTTGGTGGTCTCATTTACCATACTGTTTAAGTTCTATAGAAGGAATAAACAAAATTGTTGTGTTTTTTCCCCATGGTAGTATAGTGTACTCCTCAGTAACAAAGCTGTTTCAAAAATGCCAATTTTTAATGGAAATAATTGAAATAAGGTTGGTTACTTTTGAGCATAACCTTTTTTGTGTCTATGAAGAACCATGGATCTTTATGGTGCTTTATACATATTACAGAAATATTTTAATAGAAATGTTTAGCTAAAATCTTTAGAATTAATAGAAATAATATCTAACCATATTGTTCCCATTTGTGCTTAATGTCCATATGCATGTTGCAAAATCTCTACTGTAAACAATGTGAATGAAAGACATTAAGATGTTTTCCCATTTAAGAGAGGAAATACATGAAGTCAGTGAGAGTTTTCTGTTGACTTCAGTGGACTCTTTCAAACAAGTTTTAATGAAAATTATCCGTTCATGACCCTTCTGAATCAGGTATTCATTACTGCTTTTCTTAGTGTACACTCATTTAAGAGATTACATGGACTATGTGGTTTTTTAAAATCCCTTTCCCCTTACCTCTTTATTTGCATACTTTAAATGCTTTGCTTTTTTATTCTATAATTCTATTTGGTACAAACAGGTCATTAACTCCAGGGTCAGATAGTGAACTTAGTTTATTTCCTCTGAATTATCCCCATTTTCCAAGTGAGGAAACTGATACACAGAGGTTAACTGTGGTCTGTGCCAAATAGTGCAGAACAGAGAATAGATTTCAGCAGTTCCTATTGTCCATTAGACACTCTCCCATATGGCTTACCATAACAGAGAAATATTTTGCCTTAGGCAAAATTTTTGATCAGATGGTCAAAACAGTTTTCAAAATTATGCCTGAAATCATATAATTGCACAGGACACCAAGTAGTTAGACATATGCTCAGGCAGCTCTTCTATATCATTTAAACCTATAGTCCATCTGAAAGTGACTAATTTGCCCTTCTCTCCGGCAGTACAGATCCACAATAGTTTGAGGGAACTGCTTCTCATCTGTTCTGTTAAAAGTTGTACTCTAGAATCAATTTGCAGTGGATAACACTTGAACCTACTAATGTGAGAGTATGTTGTATTGTTCAAGTGTGTTAGGCGATGGTGCTCTTGGTATTAAATAACTATATACAAATACACATGTTTTCATAGCATTAGTGTAATGGTTCCAATTCAGAAAAGCACTCCCTTCCCATCCTCTCCAGGTATTCCATGAAGCCATTAAACAGCTCACACAGCAGGCCAGAGAAGCCTAGTTCTATAGTTCCATGCCTTCCTTCTGCAGGCCTTTCCTTCCTCTCCCATCTGCCCACCCCAGGGAAGTTCAAATACATGGGCCTTGAATCTGAACATTACATTTGGTTTTGTAAAACTGAAACCAGGCTGATAAATGTTTGGTGAAGTCAATACCACTCTTTTCTTTGTCTTCTGACTTTTTTACTTCAAGAATTCTTCAATATCCCTAGGAGAAATGCAGTAAGGCACCAGTGAAGAAAGGTGTGTAGGCCAGTGCCCAAGAGTCAATCAAACTCCTAGATCCTGCAGTCCCGGTTCCAGCAAAATTTCCATGAACTGAAATTCATGGGTCCCCCCTCCCCAAAAAATAAAATAAAATAAAAAGCTCTGCAAGACAAAGTTCTATGAGGGGGGGATTGTAATAGTATTGAGCAGCTATTCCCATAACTACCAGGAATAGCTACTTAAACAGTATTATCACAACAGATTTAAAAATGTGAATTGTGCCCACTATGTAAGTGCCAAGTAATTATTTAATTTTACCTTTTATATCTGTCAGTACAACAACAAATTATATTAGACTATAGTCAAGTAACTGTCAAACACTGACCATCCTTCTTGGATTCTCTGTAAATCAGGCAAATATTACATTTAAAAAAAACTTGCCCAAACATCTCTGAAGCCACTCTGGATTGAATAAGTTAGATGTTTTCATGGGTTAAACTAACAAGAAACAATATTTGTTTTCATTTTATTTTTCAAGGTTTGTTCTATTTTCAATTATGTTGCTTTTGAACATTAGCTGTTCAAGGTTCATAATAAATTGAAAATGCTGCCAAACAAATATACAACCTCCTCCCACAACAACAAATGAGATTTCGATCAAAGAGAAGGCTACAGTGGGAAATATTTGTTGTTAGATTGTCTACTATATGGCATTAATAGTGAGCAAAGAGTGCTTTAGATATTACTTTTTAAAAGAAAAACTAAAATAAATATAGCTGAAGAAACAGCAGGAAAGGATAGTTTTGCTCACATACAAGCAGTTTTGTGGATGACTAGCGGCTCAGAAGTTTGTTTATGAGATTTATAGCTATTTTGCTGAAAGACAGTATGGATCCAGCCCCTGTTGTTAGTGACTTGACTATAATACCATCTAATGGCTGTTTGCTGTTCTATATGAAATGAAATGGTGATCTCAGGCCATTGTTCTTATCAAAGCTGACAACTTTTCTGGCAGGCATACCAAGGGTTGACTGGGCATAAAGGCTCTGATCCAAGTCCAGACTAGAAATCACTCCACCCCTTCCCCCAGGTCCCCACCCTTAACTTGACTCTCCTCCCCCGATTCTTCCCCCTTCACTCTGCAAGCCAGCTAATTGACATGGCAGGAGACAGGGAAGGGTGGGGAGCCTGGTCGCCGAGTCCTCCCTCCTACCCCCTCCCTCCTGCCTCCTAAATGCCACAAGTCAGCTGATTGCTGCCACAGGAGGGAGAGGGTAGGAGCGAGGACTTGGAGTGCAGGCTCCCTCTCCCTTGTTCCCTCCCTGACCATGCTTCCTGCCCACGACAATCAGCTGGTTTGCAGTGCTCAGGAGGCAGGGGAAGGAGCCTGCTCTCAGAGTACTCACTCCTACCTCCTGCCTCCTAAATGCTGCAAGCCAGCTGATTGCCAAGGGCAGGAGGCTGGGGGAAGGAGGGGAAAGGTGCTGATCAATGGCTCCTGCTGTGTGTGTGTGTGTGTGGGGGGACGTGCTGTGGGGAGGAACGTGCTGTGGAGAAAGCAGGAAACCAAACAATGTAATAGTAGAGCATTGCTCAACTTTAAATGAGCATGCTCCCTAATTGATCAGCAACGTAACAACAAAACAATGTTAACCGGGATGACTTTAAGCCAGGAGTTCCTGTACTGTGGTTACATCATATCACTTCATGGCTATACTTTCCTAAATGTGACCAAATGGAGAAAAAACTAAAAACGGACCCAGTACTGATTGGGAACAAAAAGGGATTGATCTGCTGTACCTCTGGTAGTTCCCCAAAATCACCTGCCTTTTACAAAAGTCAGCACCTGTCTCTGATTCCATGTACCAAGTCTTATACAAAAGCATTTCTTGCTAAACATGTATGTTTATCCACTTTATAGATCAGGCATGTGCTGAATTTCTTCACTGCCTCTCTCCCCACAATATCCAGCCATTCACCTCTGCTTGCCCCACGGTTACTGGTAAAAAGCCCAGGAAATCAGCTTGCTCTGAAATCAGCATGTTTCTCCTGTCAGACCCTATTCTCCATGGCCCTGGGGGACTGCCCATTTGTGACAAATGCTTCTGCAGTGTAACTAGTTTCTGAATAAGCTGGTTTATCCTGCTTGTAGCATGTTTTCTGATGGCTCTGGAGGACCACAGAAAGTCTCCAGAGTATTAGGGAATAGGTTGAACAGGCTGGTATCCAGGTTGATTTCAATAGAGTAGTGCTGTGCAGAACCGAAAATAATTTACCAAAAGAAAGATGTCACAGCAAATCCATTACAATGGAACATTATAGTCTAAAGAGAGGCTAGATCTCTATCTGAGTGGTCTTTGTTCACAAGCAGTCCTTATTATCCATTAGTAATTCACATTTTTCTTTACAAAGAAGATTTTTAAAGAAAAAATAGAAGTTTTGTTTTCAAAAGTTATACTCTGTTTATACTTTTTTTCCTGTGTTGGCAGAAATCTACATTATTTGTGTTCATTGTTTTTACTTTAGAAGTATGTTCTCAAGGTAGCACCCTTAAGCACTTCCACATGCTATGAAGGTACTATTATGGGAGCATGATGGAAGGATGGTTACATAGTACATCGTCAGGGACCTGACTCTGGTAGCATTGAAGATCACTTCAGTTCATTTCAAATTAAGCTTTACTGCTGTTATACTTCTGGAACTGATAAAATGCCAGGTCACTGAAAATAAATGGATGTAGCCTAAACAATGTGAAATGAGTAATGTGGAGTATCTTTGAATCCACAGATGTCCCATGCACTTTACAACCAGGCACAATACTTTATCAAGAAATGTTTTGTTCTTAATGAATCTGAGTGCTTTTCAGCTCACTAAGAATATATCGACTACAGAAAGAGGGAGGAAATTCAGTCTCTTGTGTTCCTTTGCTTTATGATTGTTAAAATTGTGGATGTATAGAGCAATGCTGCAAGAATGATTTTTGTGATATTCCCCATAAATATTTGGGGAAAATTCAGGTGACAGAGTTAAAGCTAAGTGGGGGCACAATAAATAAAACCCTATTGGTTGATGTAAAGTTTCCCGTTTCTTTTAGCAATAACTTTCCACATGGATCTCACAAATCTTATTATTAGTTAATGAGATTTGATTTTACCTCCTCTACACCACCTTACAAAATTTACTCAATCTAAATCAGTGAGGTACCACTAAGAAATAACTTAGCCTCGTCTGACTTGACATTTCTTGTTATTTGCCTCATTTTTTTTCCTGCTGAAAAAACAGAAAAGGGGGAAAAGTGAAAAAGTATTTGAGCAACATTTACTACTTAGTTAATGCATACTCTACTGCAAAGCCATACAGGTAATGTACCAAATGGGGATGCTGACCCAACTATTTTTTTTACACCTGGGAATTCTCTCTTAATCACAAAGCCAGACTGTGTCCACACACACCCTGCCTCTTGAGAGGGAGGGGGAAGGCAGGCAGTGCATAATAACACAGTACCCCCACAACAAGGCAAGCAAACAATGTATGTACCACAGTACAGATATGAATAATTACTGGCGTGTTCCTAACTCACAAGAGAGCAAAGGTTTGTTCCTAATCGAGTAGCGCTGATGGAATTCCCTGAGAATGTTTCTCTTTGAAAAATTTTGCAAAGCTGAATAAGTTGACACCAAATGTACTGTGCAGTTAAAAACCAATAAGGAGGTGGCTCTCCTGCATCCCCAAGCAGGGAGCACTCCAGCTTCTCTCAATAGTGTGAATGTCTCCTCTCCTGCTATGAATTCACCCAGCCCTTTCCAACAAGAGTAACTGAACTACTGCCCTGGTGAAGTGTTCCATAGGCCTCTATCATACGTAGTCAACGCTTGTGGCACTTTTTTAAAAATGAAGGTTTGCAGGTTTGGTCTAATCTGTCTGCATATGTAAAAAGCCATATGCTAAGCTTTGATAAGCCAAAGAGAAAACAGCAGGAGAGTTGCCAAAGGGTGATCCAGCACAACTAGAATCCAGCAGCTTCCCAGTTCTGTTGGGCCTTCTGAATTGAACTCCTAAAGTTGAAATTTAGTTTCAGCATACATATTATAGTATCATGCTATGATTGAATCTTAGTGCCACCAACTCAAAAGAGCTCTGCGACCCTATTCTTAATGCACAGAAAGGTGTTAACATCACTAAAATGTATTAACACTCGCATCCCTGCCTCTGCAGCACTCTCTTGGACCCGGAACTCTGCAGGGGAACCCTCCACCACACACTCCGTCCAGGAGCAATGGGGGGAAAATTACAGAGAGAAGCCACCCAGAGACTGCAACTGCTAGGATCACAGGGAGCCAGAACAGGGACCTTTAGACATTATGTAGAGAACTTTCAACAGTTTTAAGTGGCCTTTATTTTCTCTGTGCTGATTAGCTACTTGTGCCAACCCTCTTCCTTTCCCTCCCCAATGGTCTCTCTCTACACTGAGCTTCACTCCATACCTTCCCTTCTTCTCCCCTGGCCACGTCCTCCCCCCTCCCCCTCCCCCTTCCCTTCCCTTTTCTTTTCATTTAACTGGTCTCCCTCCTAACTTAACTCCTCCCCCTGCCAAAGAAAAATCATTTCACTAACATGATATTTGTTACCCTCTCAAATTTCACTCTCTTTGTTGTACCCCATTCCCCACTCTGGGTCTGGATGGTATATATAGATTGTAAGTTCTTCAGGGCAGGGCCCATCTACTACTCTGTGTTTGTGCATTGCCTAGTATAGCTATAGTGGCCCTGAGGCTGCTGCCATTGTTGTGTTTTTTAATACTTAAGCACTACTGTAATAAACACAAAAGCCAAAACTTGTTTTGGTTATGTTGAAAGGTCAAAAATAATAATAATGCAGCAGACAAGCTAAAGCTTAATGTTATACACATTTGTCTTCCTCTTCATTCAAGCAGCAATGGCCTCCAGTTAAGCCTCATTGTCCTGATTAGTGGCATGCTCCTGCTGAAGTCAATGTCCAAACTCCCATTGCTTTCAAGGGAAGCAGAAGTAGGCCATTTGTTAGGGTGGAATTAATGCATTCAGAAGCCCTTTTTTGAAAGGTATATTAATTAAGATTTTTGGCCTCCGTTCCAAGCCACCTTTTTATGTGAGAGCAAAATTTGCATAGGCATACACAAGTGGGTGTGATTATGAATGGATATTGAAGTTTGATTCATGGTTGTCTGGTTTTTCAAATTAAAAACAAAATAAAAAACCCTGGTGTATACAATTGGAGCTTTAAAAATCTGGCCTTAAAATTTTAGTAAGAACACCCTCTGGTGGCTAATATTTTAATATCTGAAAGCTGTGTGTGTTTTGCTCTAGAAATTACATAACTTATTGGTAGGGCTGGTTCTTATCAAAAAATCCCAGAGCCATCACGGTAAGTTTAGTAAGAGTCATACATGTGCTGGCACTGCTGCTTTCAGAACAAAAAAAACAAAAATTTCCACAGACAGCTACAGTGGCACAGGAGCCAGCAAAAAAAGCTGTAAACAGGAGAGTTAGAGTGGGAGTTTGTAAGGGGAATTTGTGCTGTGTTGCTTGTTGTGAGGTTTTTTTTCCTGTGGGTGGTGGTCGTTTGGTTTGGTTTGTGTTTCCCAGACTAATGGGACTTAGGTGAGAAGGCTATGATAGATACAGAGGCAGCAGTGACAGTGGCAGTGACCCAAGCAGTGGAGGACTCATTGAAGATGACTGGATGTAGAAGCTGTGGTATATACATGATCCTGGAGAGGCTACCTGATGAGAGTTTCATCTGCATGAAGTGCCGCCTGAGAGAGTCGATGGAAGAAAAGATCTGAGGATTGGAGATGCAGATGGAAACTGTGGTTGAGTTTAGAAGGAGGTTAGAGCAGATGATGGAACAAAGACACGAGGAGGCTGTTCTCCTAGGATGGAATTCACCTGAGTAGGGAGGGAAATAGACTTCTGGAATGGAGGCTGGCATAACTGATTAAGAGAGCTCTAAACTAGGAAGCTGGGGGAGATGGTTGAGAGATGTTCAGGTAATCTCAATGGTGACTTTTAACATTGAGAGAGAAGAAAACAAAGTAAGAAGGGATATAGCCATGGGTAGCAGAATGGACATAAGGAAGAAGGGTAGTGAAGATACCAGTCTAATAGGTGATACTGACAGTAGAATGTCTATGCCTAATTGGGTAAAGAATGCGTGTGAGGTCAAACAGCATAAATTAAGATGTGATGAGTGTGATGAGCCTACATAACAAAATGGAGGGAACTGGAGCTATTGGTGCAGGAAGTGAAACCAGATATTATAGGGATAACAGAAACATGGTGGAATAGTAGTCATGACTGGATATGTGCTGTTTAGGAAATGTGCCATTTAGGAAAGACAGAAATAAAGGTAAAGGCAGTGGAGTAACATTTTATATCAATGATGAGGTAGACTGTAAAGAATTAAGAAGTGACAAATGGATAAGACAGAGTCTGTCTGGACAAAAATCACACTGGGGAAGAAAGCTACTAGAGCCTCCCCTGGGATAGTATTTGGGGTGTGCTATAGACCACTGGGATATCATTTGGATATGGATATGGATAGAGATGACTTTAGTGTTTTAAATGAAGTAAATACTAATGGGAATTGTGTAATCATGGGAGATTTTAACTTCCCAAATATAGACTGGAGGACAAATGCTAGTAATAATAATAGGGCTCAGATTTTCCTAGATGTGGTAATTGATGGATTCCTTCATCATGTAGTTTCTGAACCAACAAGAGGAGATGCCATTTTCAATTTTGTTTTATTGAGTATAGAAGAAATGGTTGTAGGGGACAACCTTGGTGTGATTGGTTGGATTACAGAAGCCCCTCTGGGGCTGTGAATTGATGTGCCAAAATGTGCCCCTGCTTTCTTTGCCCTGCCAGATCAGGATTCCAGAACCTGCCTGCTTTGAGCCAGATCTGCTAGCCTGCTGAAAACCCAGACCCAGGTCTGAAGCACGTCCCCCAACAACTATATGCCCAATTAAAAACAGATGAAGAAGTGTTCCAGTCTTTAACACTCAGATGCTCAACTCCCAATGGGGTCCACATCCTTAATAAATCCATTTTACCTCTATAAAGTTTATACAGGGTAAACTCATAGATTGTTCATCCTCTATAACACTGATAGAGAAATATTCACAGCTGTTTGCCCCCCTCCAGGTTAACATACTCCGGGCTAACTAATAAGTAAAAAGTGATTTTATTAAATACAGATAGTAGGATTTAAGTGGTTCCAAGTAATAATAGGCAGAACAAAGTGAATTACCAAGTAAAATCAAACAAAACATGCAAATCAGTCTTTAATGAGGAGCTCAGGGATAATGGTAGGATGACAAATGGGAATGAGGATATGGAAGTAGATATTACCACATCCGAGGTAGAAGCCAAACTTGAACAGCTTAATGGGACTAAATCGGGGGTCCTAGATAATCTTCATCCAAGAATATTCAAGGAATTGGCACATGAAACTGCAAGCCCATTACCAAGAATTCTTTAACAAATCTGTAAACTCAGGGGTTGTTCCATATGACTGGAGAATTGCTAACTTAGTTCCTATTTTTAAGAAAAAAAAAAGTGATCCGAGTAACTACAGGCTTGTTAGTTTGATGTGTAGTATGCAAGGTATTGGGGGGGGGGGGGGGAAATGAAGGAGAAATTAGTTAAAGACATTGAGATAAATGGTAACTGGGATAAAACACAACACACTTTTACAAAAGGTAAGTTCGTGACAAACCAACCTGATTTTCTTTTTAGAAAAAGTAACCATTTTTTTAGACAAAGGAAATGGCAGTGGATCTTACTTGATTTCAGTAAGGCATTTGACACGGTTCCACATGGGGAATTATTAGCTAAACTGAAAAAGATGGGCATCAATATGAAAACTGAAAGATGGATAAGGAACTGGTTAAAGGGGGAGACTACAGCAGGTCATATTGAAAGGTGAACTGTCAAGATGAAGGGAGATTACTGGTGGAGTTCCTCAGGGATCGATTTGGGGACCAATCTTATTTAATCTTTTTTATTACTGACCTCGGCACAAAAAGTGGGAGTGTACTAATAAAGGTTGCAGATGACACAAAACTGGTAAGCTGTTGTTTTTACTGAGGTTTCAGACCAAGCTGCCTATCTCTGCTGGCTCTCCATGCCATCCACCCCTCAAAGGTGCCATCAACACTCTGAGCCATCTGTCACCATAAACAACTGCTGTTGCCACTTGGCACAATCCACAGCCTTGTAGCTACTGCCACTGTTGCCACCACTGCCTTGAAGTTGCTACCAGCCTGCACACTCCACAATACAGCAGGCGTGGCTTAGCAGTTAGAGAGAGATCACTGATATCTAGGAACTTGACAGATCCCTTACCACTAGACAGGCTCTCCCAAGAGCAGACAAGAGTCTTTTTCCTCCTTCTCTTCCTCTGCTCGGCCCAGGCTCCCTGACCCAATAGTGCCTGACAGCAGTGTCAGTTAGGGTGAGCCCAGGCATATTTAATGTCAGTATCTTGGCCTTGCATTTCCCAACAATGTGAATTCAATTTTGTTGTCTCCCATACTCAAAATGTAATTTAATTTTAACCAAACTGCCCCAAATCATCACAAAACTGAAATGTAAAATGAGTCCTGGCCCTTTCTGTCTACTCTCTTTGCTCTCCAACAGATGCCAGCTCTCCAACTCCCTTGCCGGTGGAGTCCCAGCCTGAAAGCACCTCTGGGACACTCCCATTTCACCAACAGATGACTATAGTGACCTCCTTTCAGGCTTACATTAATTAAAACAGCTTCAACAAACAATGTAGTAATGCTCATAAAAATGCACTAACTACAAATTGAAAAGGGTCAACTATGTAGACAGACTCTCAGAACATACAATTAAGCTCTCCTGGGTTCGTAAACCCATATTTGTGGGCTCTGGGAGTTTAACTGTACCATGTTTAACTTGTCATACTTCATGTCTTTTTCTAATCTGATCTTGTTGTGAGCACATAATCATTACAGAAGCTGGCTTATTTTGATACAGGATACCTTTTCCTGGTCAGGTGTGTTGTGTTAACTCCCAAAAATTATTGTTTAACATTTTCTCTCAGGTATCTTCCATTTGAAAGTACCCGAGTCCTCACTTGTTGGTTTAGCCATTGGAAGAATCAGAGCTGTGGATCCTGACTTTGGGAAAAATGCAGAAATTGAATACAACATTGTTCCAGGAGATGGAGGGAATTTATTTGACATCACCACAGATGAGAACACCCAGGAAGGGGTCATCAAACTGAAAAAGGTATTAATTTACTACAGATCTAGTGGCTGAAGTTTCAAAATGAATCATACAACTAAACATGATATGTGACATATAGGGTGAAATCTTAGTCCCGTTGAAATCAGTGACAAAGATCCCATGGAAATCAGTGGAGCCAGAATTGCACCTCTTAGGTCACACAGAATCAGCAATGACCTGTGATACATGAGTTTTATTTATGTACTAATTATTAGAACTGGTCAGGAACCAACATTTCCATACTTCAGGACATTTTAACATTTTTAAAAAAAAATAGTTCCAATTCAGAACAAAAAGCCAAAAATTCCCACAATATGGAATGATGGAAAATATGGAATTCCAGGTCAATCAAAATATTTTGTTATGATTTTGACATTGCTTTACTTTATTAAATTATACAAGATGAGTTTTATAACCTGTTGTACGCTTACTTTGCATATAGAATAGAACTAGTGACATGGGCCTAGCTGTTGTGAAGCTCAACATTAAAACTGTTCAAAGTAATTCTCAGACTCACCAGGGCTACTTAAAATGCTTAATGTTAGGCATATGCTTAAGTACTTTGCTAAATTGGGACCAATCAATGTGCAGGTTCATCTTTTGGACATCATTAACTATTTGACTAAAAATCACAATTTGCTAAGTACCACCATTTAACGAAAACAATTATTGTCTGCTTACTAAGCCAGTTTGCTTTCCTCTCTCTGCTTCCTGTATTGCAGCCTATTCAGATCTCTGGACCACTGCTGCAGCTCAGCACTGAGCTGTATCAAAACACAGTCATGCTATTTGTAAAGCTTGTTTTTATTTGTCATGAAAAATTCCCCATCGTAGAACCTCTCATTCACTACATAAAGCTTTTTCTTTTAAATGGTGCAATTTCTATATTTAAATGAAAAATGTCTTGCTGAACATGTCTTTCTAAATTTGTTTGGGTGAAAAGCTGTATTTGCTGGTAGAAATGACACATGCCAGGTTTTTCTCTTCTGTGTTCCAAGTGAATTGACAAGGAGAGGGAGTTTTGTGCTTCTCTGGCACTAGATGGATTTTGTAAGCCAATGCTTTTCATGTGGAATGGGTGCACATCTTACATTTCAGAATGGAGTTGCTGATCATTTAGCATCAAGGTATGATCCAGTGTATAAGCTTAGTTATTACAGTGATCATTCTATAAACAAGAAACAGATTATGTTACATTCTTCAAGTCAGAGGCTCCTACTGGCATTTAGCACCACTGTGTGGTTGATATAGGAATAGATCCAAGGAAAATGAAAGTAATGAAGCTAAAAAGTGTGTGTAGGGGGGAATTCCTTATGGCTTAAAAACAACATCCTAATCAATCAGCTTTTTAAATTATTCATAAATATTAGTAGTTAGACATATAATTATTCATTTCTATGCACATAAATATGTATGTTTCATAGATAGTGACTATCATTTTATAGAAACATAAGGTGGGTGAGTTAATATATTTTATGGACCAACTGCTGTTGGTGAGAGAGACAAGCTTTCAAACTTACACAGAGCTCTTCTTCAGGTCTGGAAAATATACCGAGGGCAAGAATACACTACAAAATTAAGTCAACCTAAATTACATTGTTGTATAGACACTACAGTAGCTGAATCGGTTTTACATGTTCAGACTATACTCTTTATGCCTGCAGTCAAGAATCAAAGAGGTAGCCGTGTTAGTCCGGAATAGCAGAGGTAACAAAGAGTCCTGTGGCACCTTAAAGACTAACTATAAAGTTTTGAAGCATAAGCTTTCGTGGGCTAATACCCACTTCGTCGGATGCAAGCAGTGGAAGTGTCCAGGGGCAGGTATAGATAAGTAGGCAAGAACCAGGTAGGAGGTAACAAGGTTAGTCCAATCAGGCTGAACCAACTTGTTAACTCAAATCAGGGAGGGTGGGGTATTTTTCTAGCAGCTGAATTGCAAGTGTGAACTCGGAGAGAGGAGAAGCTGTTTTTGTAATTAGCAAGCCATTCAAGATCCTTGTTCAATCCTAGATTGATTGTATCAAACTTGCAAATGAACTGCAGCTCTGCAGTTTCTCTTTGCAGTCTGGTCTTGAAGTTTTTTTGTTGCAGCATGGCGACTTTTAAATCTGTAATTGTGTGTCCAGGCAGATTGAAGTGTTCTCCTACAGGTTTTTGTATATTGCCATTCCTGATATCTGATTTGTGTCCATTTATCCTTTTTCGTAGGGACAGTCCAGTTTGGCCGATGTACATAGCAGAGGGACATTGCTGGCACATGATGGCATATATTACATTTGTTGGTGTGCAGGTGAATGATCCAGTGATGGTGTGGCTGATCTGGTTAGGTCCTGTGATGGTGTTGCTGGTGTAGATATGTGCGCAGAGCTGGCATCGAGGTTTGTTGCATGGATTGGTTAGTGAGTTGGAGTTATTATGGCGCGGTGTGCTGTTGCTGGTGAGAATCTGCTTAAGGTTGGCAGGTTGTCTGTGTGCCAGGACTGGACTTCCTCCCAAGGCCTGTGAAAGTGAGGGATTATTGTCCAGGATGGGTTGCAGATCACTGATGATGCGTTGGAGAGGTTTTAACTGAGGACTGTAGGTGATGGCCAGTGGTGTTCTATTGTTTTCTTTCTTCGGCTTGTCTTGCAGCAGCAGGCTTCTGGGTACATGTCTGGCTCTGCTGATCTGTGTCCTTATTTCCTTGTGCGGGTATTGTAGTTTTGAGAAAGCCTGGTGAAGATCTTGTAGGTGTTGGTCTCTGTCTGAGACCACTTGCAATTCAGCTGCTAGAAGAATACCCCACCCTCCCTGATTTGAGTTAACAAACTGGTTCAGCCTAATTGGACTAACCTTGTTACCTCCTACCTGGTTCTTGCCTACTTATCTATACCTGCCCCTGGACACTTCCACTGCTTGCATCCGACGAAGTGGGTATTAGCCCACGAAAGCTTATGCTTCAAAACTTTATAGTTAGTCTTTAAGGTGCCACAGGACTCTTTGTTACCTATGCCTGCCAGTGACATTCTTACCAGGAATGCTTGCACCAATTTAACTGTCAGTGTGGGGCATTCTGGAATGGTTTCTGAAAGGCAGCAACAGTTAATGTAAACAACACATTGTCTACACTGACACTTCATCAACCAAAGTGCTTCGACTTAAGCATGGTAGATTTATTAGGTCAAGGATAAATGGACACAAATTAGATATCAGGAATGGCAATATACAAAAAACTGTAGGAGAACACTTCAATCTCCCTGCACACACAATTAGAGACTTAAAAGTCACCATATTGCAGCAAAAAAACTTCAAGACCAGACTGGAAAGAGAAACTGCAGAGCTGCAATTCATTTGCAAATTTGACACAATCAACTCAGGACTGAATAGGGACTATGAGTGGCTAGCTAACTACAAGAGCAGTTTCTCTTCTTTTGCTCCAGTTCAGCTGCTAGAGGAATACCTCACCCTCCCTGATTAGAGATAACAAGCTGGTTCAGCCTGATTGGACTAACCTCATTATCTCTAACCTGGCTCTTGCCTACTTATTTATATCTTCCCCTGGATACTTCCACTGCATGCATCCGACGAAGTGGGTATTAGCCCACAAAAGCTTATGCTTCAATTCTTTAGTTAGTCTTTAAGGTGCCACAGGACTCTTTGTCACTAAGTCAATGTAGTGGGTGAGTTGCATCTGTGGGAGCAGCATTTTAGTGTTGATTCTTACAGAGTTAGGTCATATAGTATAGACCAGGCCTCAGAATGTAACAACTAAATCTAAGATGTAACAGATTGTTTAGCCTGAGTAGTTAAAACTCAGGGATTCTATTCAAGATGATTATCATCTTCATGTTCCCATTACACCTCTGGCATTTAGGGCAGTGACAAAGCTCCTCCATTCTGTCTGTTGGTGGCAGGTCTTTCAGGTTTTTCAGCTGGGCTTCCACAGCTCTTCACCATGTTGTTTTCGGGCGATCTCATTTTTGCTTGCTTTCAGGTGTCAATCTTATTGTTACTCTGGTGATGGAATCATTTTCCATCCAATGCACATGGCCAATCCATCTCCAATGCCTCCAGGCAACGATGGTGCTCATATCCTCTTGGCTGCACTGTGTCAATAGATCTTGGTTTGCGATTGTTCTGGGCCAAAAGATACCGATAATTTTTTTGAGGCAGGTTGTATGGAATGAAGATAGTTTGGACATGTCATACTTTCTCATTTCCCAGCATTCTGCACTATAAAGTAATGTTGAAAGTACGCAGATCTGATAAATCTTGAGGTTAGTTTGGTTTTGTATGTTGATTTCCAGAACGTATTTAAGCTCCTGAAGGAGTTCCTGGCTTTATTGATTCTGTTTCGGATGTCTTGGCTTGTTCTGCTGTCCTGGCTGATGGTGCTGCCTAAGTATGTGAATGTTTCTACATTGGTGAGAACATAATCCTCTATCCATGATGGTGAGGCAATATTAAAGGTCATGATATCTGTCTTACTGCAGTTGATTTTCAATCCAGTTTGCTGGCAGAATGTGTTGAGTCGAAGGTTTGGTTTTTTTTCTTCCTTATATATGGCATTGGGTCTGTGATAGGAGAGCGAGATCATCTGTGAAGTTCAGGTCTTCAGAGGATAAGAATGTCCATTTAATGCCTCTTGACATGTCTTCTGTTGTACGTTGCATTTCCCAGTCGATGGCAATGGTGAAGAGGATTGCAAACATGACACTACCCTGACATACTCCTCTTTTCACTTCAAAACTGAGCTCACTGTGATCAACACTACATGTAAATTGAAATAAAAGCTGGTCCTGTGAATGCTATCAAAAGCTTTGTCAAGATCTATGCAATGTATGTAGAATTTCTATTGCCATTCTAAACATTGTTCTATTACGTTTCCTAGAGTGAAAGTCTGCTCTTTGCATCCATGCCCTTTCTGAAAATCATCTTGCTCTTTTCTGAGAAAGCTATCAACTGCCTCTGATATATGCTGGACTATGATCTTACACAATACTTTGCTTGGCACATATAAAAGTGTGATACTATGCCAGTTATTACAATTACTGAGAGTTCCTTTCTTGGTATCTTCACTATAACCCCATTGGTCCACACATCTGGCACTTTTTCCCTTTCCCAGACTGATGTAGATAGAGGGGCCAGGATAGATGCTGCTAACTCAGGATTTACCTTGAACAATTTTTCATTCAAGTCATCCTTGCCAGGAGCTTTCCCATTTTTTAAGATTTCAATGGCTTGAATTATCTTTTTCTTAGTTGAGGTGTCTGTATTGATATCAAGATCTTCTTCTGCTTCTTGGATGATTGTTTCCTCGTTAGGCAACTCTTTATTCACAAATTCTTTGAAATGGTCTGTCCAGAGCATTTCTTGTTCTTTTTGTGTTGTTGTTAGGTGGCCCTGTTTATCCCTGATGAGAGTGTTTCTTGGTGTCTGCAGTTTACCACCAATAAGCCATGTCATTTTGTAGACCGTTTCTTGTTCACCAAGAGTACCAGATTATCGTTGTAATGTTTGTTTATATAGTAATGTTGAGAGAGAGAGAGATACCTATCTCATAGAACTGGAAGGACCTTGAAAGGTCATCAAGTCCAGTCTGCTGCCTGCTGTGTGGCTTCAGATCCTTCTCAAGCTGCCATCCAAGACCAAGAACTCCTCCTGCTGCTTCTTCTCTTCCTATTGTGAGGGAATGGAGCTCATATCCACATCTTGTCCCTTCTCATCAATCCTGGAGATAACTGCTAACATGTCCTAGCTGTCCCTTAGACCAGAGCTCCTAGCAGACGCCTTGCTCTGGAATACTTGTCAGGAACATAGGACATACTGTTGGAGCTGGAGCTGGAGTCTTCCTTAACAGACCAGCACCACTTTTATCTTTAGTTTTACTATTTCAAATTTAGCGCAGGTCAGTAGTTATTGGGGGGCGGGAAGGGCAGTTAACATCTGATAGATGTTTCGAAAGTCTGTGTTAATGTTGGTGGTCTCAACCCATTCCTGTGGATCGGGTGTTGAGACATTACAAAAACACCTCATCCCAATATGTGTGCATTGATTTAATGAGTGTGCATTGATTTCCTTCTTGGCAGTCTCAACAGATCACATTTTATGTTCATTCAAATCTTGGCCAACCATCCCATCCCCAAATCCCTCCATAACGGAATTGTGAAATATGTTTGTGGTAGTTTGGGGGAAGCTTGTTCTGCCTGTGTCATGCTGTACTTGATCTGTGGATAAATATTGGAGGTCCCGAGGCTGCCTGCCCAGCACTTTTTGTGAGCTCTTCTTTTTTCTCATTCTGAGGAGATGAATACATACAGTTATTTTGCCACCTATGTCATCCTTATCAGGATAACTCATTAAGACGCTTTCAATCTGCAACTTTAGAATTTTGGACAACCTTCTAGTTGGGGAGGAAAAAAAATCTCTGTTGCATTTTACTTACAGCATTTACATTGAAGTATTATTTGTCCATATTCCTTCACTTCCATATAGGGTACAGGAAACAGTAATATTTCAAAATACCTCTACTTTCAAACCAGAGGGGTTGATGTGCATTCCTGTTCACATTAATTAAACCAGTTCCTGGTACCTCCAATTAGACTAAATAATGTGGTTTGTCATTATGTGTTATTTCATTTTAATATTTACAAAGTGACATTGCTATACACATGTGCTATACACATACTTCATACACTGATCGTGTTTTACTAAGAGTCTGTATACAGTAGCTAATAGCCGAAACAAAGAGAAGAAAGACAGGACCTGCCAACGGAGCCAAACTCTTCTGTTATAAGACTGACAGGACATCATTACAAAATGCTCCCATAATAGCTCTACAGCTATGTGCTTGAAAAAATAGCCACATTGGTGCTAGCAGAACTGTCATTCCCTTATGGGAAAAATCCTATGAAATGTAACAAAATGATTGCCTTTATGGCAGGTTTTTTGTAACTGTCTGTTTGAATTTAATAGAAGTCTATAGTACAGATAAGAATCTTCAATAGGTTTAAATAAAACTGTAGAAAGGGTCTCGTTACATATTCAACTTGATAGATTCTTAGCAGAACTTCCATAGACCCTAGCTTTGTAATACAACCTCATTTTTTGTCCCTATTAACTTCTTTCATGAATTTTAAAGCACTTTAATCATTACATTAGAAATAGATTTTGGCTGGGGAATCTTTTAGGTAAAACTAGATGAAGAACTAAATATTTATCAAGTACAAATTCTGCTTTGCAGAATATCAAAGTTACTATTTTACTAGCACTAAGAACTCTGCATGCATAATAGGGTTTAGTTAGATAGATCAGACACCAGGTGGCAGCATGGATGTGAATATTTTTGGCAGCTAGGCTTAACAAACTACAGTTAACTGTCAGGAGTAGGGCACTATATAGCTTCTTTTGTGATGTGAGAAGCATCAACAAAAACAATACAATGAACTACATTCCTGACCTTGTAAAACTTGAAAAGTTTATAGAAATCTGGGCTGGGAGCGGGCTGGGAGCTAGGCAGCTCCAGGATATTCAACCATCAGATTTTCTGACAGTTGCTCAATACGTCAACTGGATGCCAGGATTTGAAGTGTATAGTAAGACTTGCACTAATTAGCTGCATGGTTGAGGTCTACAAGCAATCTCATTTACATAGAGCTACAGGTTGTAAAGCAAATCTTTGTAATGCCTGTTCTGGAGTGAAATGAAATGTCTGAGAGCACTTTGGGTAGGTAAGCAGCTAGATCAGGGCTGTGGCTCCCCAAACAGCCAGGCATGGCACAGCCCCCACCCCTATCTGACCCACCCTGCTTCTCGCCCCCTGACAGTCCCCTCCCCTTCCCGGACTCCTGCCCCATCCAAACCACCCTCTCCTTCCTGATGGCCTTCGCAGGAACTCTGCCCCATCCACCCCCCCTGCTTTCTGTCCCCTGGCCACCCCTAGACTCCCCCCACCCCTAACTACCTCCTGCCACTCCATCCAACTTCTCTCCTTCCTGACGGCCCCTCCCGGGACCCCTTCCCCTTCTTACTACCCCTTCTCCCTGTCCCCTGACCATCCCTGGAACCCTCACCCCTGACTGCCTTCAGCTGCCCCATCCAACCCTTCCTCCTTTCCTGACTGCCCCCCAGGGATCCCTGTCCCCATTCAACCCCCCTGTTCCCCACCCTCTAACAGCCCTGACCTCTATCCATACTCCTGCTGACTATGAATCCCCCACCCCACTCGCTGCCCCCTTACTGTGCTGTCTGGAGCACAAGTGGCTGGCGGCACAACTGCACCAGGACAGGCAGCTGTGCGTAGAGCAGAGCATTGGGTCAGATGGTGGTGTGGCACGTTGAGCCTGCAGGGGAAGGGGAACAGCAGAGGAGGCGCTAGGGGTAGACTCCCTGGCCGTGAGCTAAGGGGATGGGCAGGAAGGCCCCACGGGCTGGATGTGGCCCACGCGCCATAGTTTGCCCACCCCTGAGCTAGATGATCATAATGGTCCCTTCTGACCTTCAATTATATGAGTCTATGAGTCTCAGGCCTGGTCTACGCTGTGTGGGGGGGTGGGTGTTGACCTAAGATATTAAACTTCAGTACGTGAATAGTGTAGCTGAAGTCTGAGTACCTTAGGTCGACTTACCTGGCCATCCACAGGGCAGCGAGTCAACCTCTGCTGCTCCCCCGTTGACTCTGCTTCCTCCTCTTGCTGAGGTGGAGTACAGGAGTCAACGGGGAATGCACTCAGGGATTGATTTTTCTTGTATATACTAGACACAACAAATCAATCCCAGATAGATCGATCACTGCCTGCCAATTCAGTGAGTAGTGTATACGTACCCTTGTTCTACTGCCTTGGGCTTGCTCTACGGTGCTAGAATATCTGTGTAGACATTTTGGACTGCAGCTCAGATTCTGAAGCTCGGGGAGGGGAAATGGACTTCAGCACCTGTGGCCTGAGCCATACTCTCTACACAGCTCTTTGTAGCAACATAGCACAAGCCCATATCTGAAGACCTGTGCTGAGAGAGACAGGGCTAGAGGCTTTGAAACACTGTGTAATCAGACCCTTAGAGGCTATCTACCACCTACTGCTAACCCACAAATCATAAGGACGGCCCTAAGGGAAAAAAAATGAATATTTATTTTAGGCACATGCTTTGCAATTGATCTCTGTCAGTTCTACAGTCCTTAACCAGACAAAAATCACACTGACTCTGATGCCATTTTTTCCCGAATGAAGACAGCCCAGTTTGATATTAGCAGCATAACATAGTCAGAGTTTTCAAGCTTGATTATTTACATGACATATATAGACTTAGATGCTTAACATTAAGTCCCCAGCTTTGAAAAACTTGGCCATATAGTCTGTTAAAAATATAGAGCCTTTCACAAGGATTTAAAACCATTATGCAATATGTTTTGCTGATGTAAATCAGCATAAATCCATTACATTTAATGGAACTACTCCTATTTATGCCAACCCAGCCTCTGGCCAATTATAGACTTGTGAGAAGGGCAGAAAATGGCAGAGTTAGAAATAAAAACTGATTGTGAGCTAATGTTATGATGATGGAAATGAAATAAACTATTCTTGCTGCAATCTCACTGTTGTAACCTAGTGTTTTTCTTCAAATACTATATCCTTTTAAACTGAATTTTTCTAACTTGGCTATTATAAATAAAAGCCACTAGATGCCAGTATTATCTCAACATCAGTAAAAGACTGTTTCAGTAAAATGCTAGAAGCTTGAGAGGCAATCCCACCAAATGCTGTATTCATAGTAAAGCATTTGTATCTTTCTGACTAGATATGAGTTCAATAATGTACAGAATATCACTGCAATAATGCACAGAATCTCGAGATATCCCTGGTCACTTTACTAAAACCAAGAACACTAGATTATTTTATAATGAAAGAAATTCAAATCAAAGTAGTCCCATTTTAGTATGTATCTCTGTCAAGCAACTACAGCTTGCTGTACCCAAACTGCCATGTTGCATTCGATCCACTCTAGAACTGTTGCGAATTTGCAAACTTAAAATCTGGATTTTGACCACATTTCATACTCATATTCTTCAGGTTTGTTGAGTGTTCCTGGTTTTTTCTTCACAATAAAAATAAGAATTCTGGGTTGAGATTGCAAGCCAAACCCTAAAGTTTGGTTTGGATCCATTTCTATATAGCAGGATTTTGGGTTGGACCCAATTCCACCATGATTGTTTTTTCTGTAGTTCCCTGTAGCAAAAGGAAAATTGGTGCTTGGGTTTAAAATACTAGAGTGGGATATAGAAGATTAAGATTCAATTCCCAAATCTGCACCAACCTTCCTGTGTGAATTTGGGCTTGGTTGGCAGCCACCATAATGTTAATAATAAATAGTATAATCCAACTATTTGGAGGGTTCTCTAATCTGCTGAGAACACATGGGAATTAAGTTTGCTAATCTCTGATATATCAATAGCAGGTTAAACTGTACAATCTGCAGAGACTTTTACAAAGCTATTTTGCCAGATCTGATGCCGTTTTTTGTCTGTCCCTACACAGCCATTAGACTTTGAAACAAAAAAGGCATATACCTTTAAAGTAGAGGCCTTCAATGTGCATCTTGATCATCGATTCCACTCTGTGGGGCCATTCAAAGATACAGCCACTGTGAAGATCAATGTATTGGATGTGGATGAACCTCCGGTTTTCAGCAAACCTATGTACACCATGGAGGTTTATGAGGATACTCCTGTTGGGACCATTATAGGTGCTGTAACTGCACAGGATCTTGATGTTGGCAGCAGCTCTGTTAGGTAAGGAAACATTTTCCTTATAACATAACTTTCATACAAATCAAACTCAAAAAAGTTCTAAAAGAGAATATATAAAGTTTTTTGGAGGATAGGTCCATCAATGATTATTAGATAAGATGGTCCACGATGCAGCCCCATGCTCTGGATTTCCATTAACAGCCTGCCAGAAGCTGGGACTGGATGACAAGGGATGGATGTTGCTGAAAGTAATTATCAAAAAAGTACATGCTGCATTGGGTGGCATACCTGAAATGAGTCAATTTATATATAGTAGATAATGAATAACAGGAGTCCATATCACAAAAAGCACTATACCAATTGGTATTAACTAACACCCTTAGCCTCAGCAGAGGTTCTGGGTACTGAATAGGTATGCAGAGTCTTGTCATACCCAGAGGGAGTCCATCAAAAACTGTTTAGAAGTACATTAGGAGAAAATGTGGAAAGTCAGAGTGGGGGAATTGACAATGGTTTGGACACACTACACCTGTAGTCACTATAAATGGAGTGATATCAGTGCTGCATCTTTCCAAAGTGATAGTCTTTTTTGTTACTCTTTATATTAAGGGTCCATTCATAAATAGTTTAGAGAGAGCAATAAATGATGAATCAATTGTTATAGATTATTAGTGTCAAAGAGGTAAATTGGCTGCATACAACAATCCATCGTGAACTCCTTCTAACAATGTGCTCACAACCATTTATTATGCATGGTATTCATGTCTAGAACATGAATAATTTATTAAACCGTTATGAAAAAAAATGGAACTTCAGGATAAAGTGTGACAAGTCTCACTCTTTCTAAAACTGCCTCAGATTTCCAGGAAAAAATTCTGAAGCTAATGATAAATATACTTTATATAAACAGAATTAATGGTTCTGATTTAGAAAGGGCACATTAATGATTGCATGACATTATATTTTCTTAAAATACCACATGTAGCTAATATGGTTTAAAAATGTACTCTACTTTAGACACTTGAGTTCACATGTTGGTAGAGATTACATTTAACATGTGAAAATAAATTGTTAATCTTGTAATTGTCCTTAGTAACCATTTCCCAGCACATCTCCAAAATGACAACACAATTCAACAAAAATGCCCGTCTTCTCAGAGGCGCCCAGGACTAGAATGCAAATATCACTGGAGTTCAGGATCTAAGACAGCGGACATAGCAATGGGAAGGGTGATTTCATTCCCACAGGTAGTTCTTGTGCCTGTCCCCAATCCTGCATTCCTTTCCACCTCAAGATGGTTTCATATAAACTGGGGGACATAGCCTACATTCCCTCCTCTCTGCCTCCCCCAGCTCCTAACAAAGGGCCAGGTTGTGAACCCCTTTCCCCGGTGGTGAGTTTACAAAGGAAGTGCCATCAAAACCAGTGTTATCTTGAAAGTTAGACTCTCTCTTAGGGCCAGATAGTGAGCCAGTTATTCATGTTTCTGGTCCCATGTTAATCTCTTGAATAAGTAACTGATCTTCACTGAGAGCAACTGTCTGACAATCTGGCCCTAAGAGAGACCATTTTTCATGCTTGAGTGCCTTAGGCCCTGATCCTGCAACTGGATCTGTCTGAAGGAACCACTGGTTAAGTCTGTGGGACTTCTCATGGGTGCGGTAGCCTATGATATTTTTATAGTGAGCAGAACAGTGTCAAGATAAACCCTTTATTATGAATAGAAGCTGCATACAGAAATGAAGTAACGAACTTCCTGCTACTCTGTGTAGCTATAGCCTGTGACTGCCCTGTCCTGGGCTGCTTTGTTTCTGCCCCAGAAGGAAGTGTGTCCCAGGAAACTAAAGACTGCATGAAGAACTGCATCTCTTAGTTTTCTGGAGGACTTACTCTATAGTGCACTTCCCTTTCTTGGATTCCTTTCTTAGCTTCCTGACTTAGTTAAAACATTAAACTAAACCTATGGCAATCACAATATCTGATTTAACAATCCTTCAGAGTCCACCCATGCAGAGCTCATTGAAGTACTGGGGCCTATGTTAGGTCAAGGTGATCATTCCCCCATTTGCCCAGTTCAGAGGTGACTTGTAGGGAAGGCAGATTGACCTGCCAGGTGCTGAGAAGGAGGAGGGCTCTGTCCTTCTCTCCTTGCGCTTCCCCACCCAGCACATTCAATCGCTCTCTCTGGCAGTCGGTAGGGAGCTGGATGGTGCCACTTCTACCTGAGAGACCCTACCTGGGAGGTCACATGCCCTCCTCTTTAGACTGTGCACTTTCCCCATCCCCCCCATCCAGTATGGGGAGGCACGAGTTGTCTATGCCCTTAGGTGTGCCAGTCTGACATTACAAATGTCAGGCCCATTCAAATCAGTGGAAAAATTCCTATTCAGTTTATTGAGCTTTGGATCAGGCCCAGAGCACAGGACTCTTCTGCTTTAAGAACAGATAAGTGGGGCAGTGCCAGAGGCCAATAGACATGCTGGGACAACAAAAATAAAAATGATGATTAGGTACTGTAGAGGCAAATCATCTCCTTCAGGTTGATGCTGAAACCATCTTTCAGCCAAACCATCATGATTTTGGTCCTGAAAACACATACTTAGCTCTTCTCCCTTTATAACTTCCCATCCAAATACCTTTGGGCCTGATACAAATCTCCTAAAGTCAATAGAAAAACTCCTATTGTTTTATTGAGCTTTGGATCAGTGCCTTATAACTAGAAATTGCCAGTTCAAGAACTCCCATATTTGGGGGTGGGGGTAAGATGTTCATTGCTTACAATTTAACCTGGGTTCACATATTGATTAATTCAAGTGAAAGAACATAGATGCAATTGTTAATTACTTATGTATTAGAGTCCAATACTACATACGGTTTATATCCTCTAATTGAAAGTAAGAGTCAATAAAGAAAAGTTAGCAAAAGCATAAATTAGTTACAAAGAGCTGCATGTGATTACAACTTTCGAATGGGTCTTACAGCAATTATGGTCTCTTAGCTATTTAAAATCTAGATTACCTCGTAGGGTTGAATAATGGTCTGTCAGTTTTACAATATTTTAAAGAACGAGCTTAAGTAGTGTAACACTGCTTCCGAGTAAATAGGCCCTCTAAGTAGACACAGAACAGCAAGAAATGTTCTCTGAGGTAATATAATGTGCTGGATGGTACTTTTTTTTTACAAATTAATTCATGTTCCCAAAGATGTTTTCCTAGAGCAGGTTAGCCATTATGATGCCTATTACAACAACAATCTGCAAAACAATGGAGACTAGAATAAAAGACAAATCTTCACTGTATGCAGCAGAAGTTATAACTCAACAGAACAAAGCAGTCTAAAACAGCTCACATTAAGGGATGCAACACTAGCAACTTAATCCACTTTATCAGGCAAAAATACTTAACTCTGTTTTAAATGTATGGGGAGAGATAGTAGCTAAATAATAGTGGAGGTTGAATTTAAATGTTTTAGGGGAGGAGGAGAGGGGGAAGAGGAAGGGGAAACTAAGTTGCTGAAAATGCTGAGGTTTATTATTCTCCAGTAGATGGAATTAGGGCTGTTGAGTTTTCTGAGAAGGTCAGAGTTTGAATAAGTATGGATTGTGGGGATGGAAGTTGACAGAAATATGGAAATGAAGAGGCTCAGAACACACATGCAGAGAAACAGGAAGACACAAAGAAAGAAGATGCCTTAGCTAGTCAGCACCTGCAAAGATGACTGTATGTGACACTGTTTCAGAACATTGCCCTAGTGCACCTGATTTTCAAACTGTGTTAAATTTAGATTTTAGTACTCGCAGGAGAAAGATAGTGTCTGTTTCCATTTCCTTCATCCCGCAGCAAGAAATGCTTGGCATAAATGTTACGCTGAAGTCCTCTGCACTTTGTGGCCATTAAAGATCCCAAAGCACTTCTCAAAGAAAAACAAAGGAAATATTCTCAGATGTTTTTCTCACATTCCTCTAGCCCATGACAGTTACAAGCCCCCCAGGGCAGACAAGAATCTGTACTCAAATAAACACTGAAAATTCATATAATTTATAAATCAGAAAATGTTGGTGGTAATTAAATCTAATTTATTTTGGTGGGAGATAGCATCACATTTTTTATGAAAATCATGCTTACATCTGTACATACTCTACATAGGTTGAGGCCAATGTGACATCTTAGGGACAAAGATAAGTAATGAGCAAAAATGCCAGCATAAGTAGATGGTGGGGAAATCACCATTACATACAATGATATATGAAATATAGAGATTTCTCTAACACTGTGTGAGATTAAGCCACATTTTAAGTGGCACTTTTGAATATGTCAGATTTCCCAGGAGATGATGTATCTTAGTGAATAAAGGATTTTTACTTTTGGTCTGAACTACACACATGACTCCGATTAAAATGAGTTTGATATTTTCCCTCATGACATTGCCCTGCAGAACCTCTTTGCTTGATTCACGCACCCTACCTCGTGAGCCACGGAACCATTTAAAGCGAAACATCCCTATGGGCTGTGCATTCATCCTGCTCAGATCCAGAATTCCAGAACTAGAATATACACCCCCACTCCCATTTACATCTTTCTGTGCTGTTAAGAACAAAAGAATGGCCATACTGGGTCAGACCAAAGGTCCATGTGAGAGAGTGCTGGGAAGGGGGGTTGCTGATTCAGCCCTCAGTCAGGCCAGCTCCCATTTAGAGGAATAAATTAGAGCTGGATGGAGATAACTGGCCCTAATTGGGAAAGCAGAAATAACTGTTGCCTAATTGGCCTGGGGCTATATAGGAGCCCCAGGGGAAGGAAGCCAGGGAAGAGCAGAAAGGGAAAAGGCAGGGAGTGGAAACACAGAGGTAGCCCCCTCCCTCCTGCTGGGATACGTGTACATAGTGATGGACCGACTGTATATGGCAAAATGGTGGTGGAAACAAGCCCGGGAATAAACTGCACCAGTAGATACTAACCCTGGGGTCTCAGAGTGACTTTGTGGACTTAGCAGAGGCAGGAGCCAAGGGAGCCCTGCTACAACCTGCTAAAGTTCAGCTAAACCCAATATCCTGTCATTCAGCAGTGACCAATGCCATTTGTCCCAGAGGGAAAGAACAGAACAGGTAATCATCAAGTGTTCTTTTTGATATCGATGCTATCTTGGAACAAATCCCTATCTTCTACATGGAATTCAACAGCATAGTTTGAAGTTTGCAGGCAGTCAAAGATGTAATTGTATAGGTACTTTGTCCATGAAAATTCTGAACTCTATCTTGTTTGATCAGAGCAGGATTGTGTTCTAATGGTGGACATGGAGAAAAAAAAGACGGATTTCTAAATATTCATTGTGACCGGCTGGATCACAAAAAAACCCCTTAGGGTTGCCAACTGATGTGCCAAGACTATAGTCATGCTCTTTCAAATCCCCAATCTACCTGTACCAAACCTCTCAGTGCAGGATTTGTGAGGTCCCCATGCAGGCCAAAGTAAAAGTAGGTGACAAAATCATCCCACTGTGTGTCCACAGCTCCCACTAGTGTAATTTTGGCACCACCGGTCTTCAATGTGATACCTTTTCTCTCTTGGGTTTCCTCAGCTTCATTACAGTTTCGATTCATGCAATGAGAATAGGTACTGAGTTTACACATCTCAAAGATAGGATACTGAATGCCAAATATTTGCACAGTGAAAAATGGACTCAAAGCAGCCAATTCCCACTGGATGAGAAAATAATATGAAGCTCTGTGGCCTCCTCTACCAGATCTGCTGTCACATGTGCTTGCAACACCATTTCCTGAACTGGAAATTTGCTTCCTGGTTTAAGGAGAGGGGCTGGGTGTGTCTGGAGAAGGACAGAAGTTGAAAGGGGTGTGGTATAGTGAAGCTCCACTCCCCCTGATTCTTGGTTGGTGTTAAGATCCTGAGGACATTATGTCAAAGTGTAAATTAAAGCTGCATAGAGACAGGCAGCTGACAATGAGGGGACCACAGCCAGCTCCCTGTCTGCCCACAGGGAAAGCTGGCAGAGTAGGAACACTTTCACATAATCTGATCTCCCATCTGCAGGCAGTGGAAATAAATCAGCTGGTAGCAAACGGATCTTCCTCTAATGCTGGACCACTAATGCTACACTCAACCATCCTTCCCTCAGAGAGAGAGATAGAGAGAGGGTACACATGCAGAATGGCTTCCACTGTTCAGGTCTGCCCCAGACCTCAGCAATATCTAAAGAAGCATTTCCTGATCCATTACAGCATCAAGGAGAATGGGGTTTTGAAGCTTTGTACTTAATCTAATTTTGTCCTCTACGTGTACCACAACTGCACTAGCCCTGGAGAGATGTTGTGTATGGTAAGCTTGTATTGAAGGGGTTAAATGCGAGATTCCTGAATACATAAATTTTATCCCAAACATCTAAGCCTGAAATACAAGTTGCGGCTTTCATTCTCTCTCGGTCTTGCAGCGCTGCCTGCTCAGTGTACTAGTAAAAATAAAAACAATGCATTTTCCAAATGACAACCACTTTTGCTAAAATATGCATCTCATCATGAGAAATGCAAAGCAGACAACAGAGCTGACTGAAGATTTTGATGAGCATATGAACAGCATTTTAGATGGGGAGAGCGAGGAAGCGATGAAATTTGTAGACAGGAACAATTGGCAGTTTGGAAGTGTTGATAATTGAAGTGCAGCAGATTTTATTTCCCATTTTGTCTAGTGTGTTTTACTAAAATTCATATGTAAAATTTATAGGGCTTATGAAAAGTTTAACAGCTTCTTTCAGTCAAATCTGATGTAGTCATCAGAATCAGTGAGTGTTCCCACAGCCATTGCCTTCATGTAAATCAGTTCTGCATCACACCAAATAAACATTCACTATTCCCATCAGAAGCTAAGAGCAAAGTGTTATTTGTTTGTATTGACATTACCTGCACCACATCAGGTGGTCTGCTAGCTGCTGAAAAACATTAATCTTTCACCCTCATTATTTAGAAATGGAGCGAGATTGTAGCTCGCTGTGAGCAAGCCTGCACATCATATATTATAGTGTGCAAAGAATTCTAGTCAGTGGAAGTGTTGAATTTCTTAATATGTTTTATATCTAATTCAAATGTGAAAGAGCTGACTGTGTAATAAGGTGAAGAGAAATGTTTTCTTCTTCTTCTCTCCAAATGTAGAATTCTCCCTCCACCCTCCTGAAGTCATAACTACCCAATGCCCACAACATGCAAAATTCAGTTTAGCACCAGTGAAAAGTTTAGGGTCTGAGGTCTCACAAAACATCAAAGCTTTATAACACTTTAAAGTCAAAACATTTCCAAATCTAGAAAAGTCACTGTGGGTCATTTATACAGGGAGGCTAGGTATGTTAGTGTTACCCTCCCACAGAGGTTTATACAGTATAATTTATTGGTGGGATTTTTAAAAGTGCTCAACTGTGACTTGCATAGGAGAAGAGTTAGGCCAATACTTCTGAAACCTCACACCAACAAAGACAATTGGTTTTATAAGTGGAAGGATTTAATAATAATAATCCCACTGAACATTTTATAAACACTTTACAATGTCTGTAAAATTTATTTTATGGAAAATGTATGGCACATTTATAATGCTTATCCAGTGAGGTGCAAAATGAAGGAGTTTTTTGGTCATTTGTTAGACATGACCTACCCAACTCATTCTTGACTTTGCTACTGGTGAACAATGCAACCATTCCAAATTCATCCTAATAAGACCTTTAGATCATACCATACCTCACTATTCTTGTACACATATTGTATGCTTTGTGTGCTAGTAGAGTCATTTAAGGGAGCATATGGGGAAAATACTGGATGCTAAGTAAGAGTTTAGTGAAGTTAGTTCATAAGCCACACTGCCTGCCTAAGAGGTCTCCGTTTGTTATCTTTGACATTTCTGCCATTTTGCTTGTATTTCGCTTTAGCTAGTATCCTCCTGCAAGTATTTATGCACTGATGTTATAAATTGTTTGGGACATATTTGCATAGATTGGCTTCTTTTGGAATCAAGCTGGTACCCAGAGGGTTACATGGAGGATAAGATAAGAGCTGACAGCAACTCCATTAGGATTTTATTTGGTTTGACCTTTAATGAATAACAAGGCTTTGAAAATCCTCAGCATAGGTACAGGGAGTTCATGCCCCCATTAAGAGAAGATGAGCTAGCCGTACTAAATTATTTAAAGAGGAAAAAAAACTTGTGGGGATATATTAGCCTATTTTGAGCTCTGTTACCAATCTTTCTGTTTCTTGGCTCAGATTAAATAAAAGATAGAGAGAAAATTCAATGTTGGCTGGAAATTATGAGAAACAGTATTAGGGGTTTTGTTTGTTTGTTTGAATTGCTTTTTTTAAATAACCCATTATTAGCAATTACTATATCAGACCATATTTCCTGCATTGTGGTGGTTAAACCTACTAACTTGATTTTTGTTTATATTGACAGGATTTTTATCATTTAAGTAGGAATGCTTCATTATGAAAATTCCCAATATTATAACTGGCATAAATTAGTGATGTGATTTTTCCCTATAGGTTTTAAATAGGTTAAAATATGTTAACCTTTACCTCACTTCAAAATAATTATGATTTATCTATTTTGAGTATTGATTTTATCGAAAGATACCTGATATAGGATAGTCAGCCCAATGTGTGTACAAAATGCTATGGGCACAGGATAGTACAGAGTACTGAGGAGTTGAAAAATCATGCAGAAAGGATTTGGGGACTGTTTAAATAGAACAACTTGAATTTTATGTGGTCCACATCTGTATCTTCTGTGCTTATGGAAACATATTTCATCTTTAATACAGCTATTTCCTAGGATCATATTAGTTAAAAAAACCAGAAATGACCTACTAGAATCCATCCTCCTGCAAGACCTTAGAACACAAAAGAAGATTCAACTAAACCCAAACCTTTGTAAGTACAGTTAAGGAACCCAAATAATCTTAACATTGCCACAAACACGAAGGCGCTGAGAACAAAGAACCCACTCTCTGACTGCTCTGTCTAGTTATAATAAGAAGTTTAACAGCATCACTGAGCCTTATTTCTGTTCACTGTTGGTTGTACTAGTCCCAGCTGCCCTTAACAGCCATGAAGAGTTCTCTGAGGAAGACATAGTTGTAATACAAGCTTGTGATTGAATAAATAGAAAACTGAAGGCAACCATTCATCACTCTTGATTAGAATTCCATGTGTTGCCAATTATCCAAATGTTATTAGACACAGACCCTAGTTTACCTACCTATATAAATTTCCTAAGTCCACATCAAGAAATTATGCAATTTCCATGAGAAGGACAAAGATTAGTATGATAACAAAGCATCTCTCAGAGTAAGATCTGTACATGTGAGCCAGTGCTCTTGATGCACACTTTTGATGCTCTAGACCAGCGGTTCTCAAACTTGGTGAGACCGCGACCCCTTTTCCTGATTGGTCGGCGCGGTGCGACCCCTCCAGTCCCCGCCGGGGGCGGGCTGCCGGCTGCACTCCGGCCTCCCGGCCCTGCCGCGGGCGGGCGGGCGGCTGCACGCCGGCCCCCAGTCCCCGCCACGAGTTGTGGCGGCAGGAGCTTGCAACCCCCCGGGGAGCGCTCGGCAACCCCCCGGGGGAGTCGCGCCCCCAGTTTGAGAAACCCTGCTCTAGACCAGTGGTTCTCAACTCTGGTCTACCACATGTTCAGGGAAAGTCCCTGGCACACCGGGCCGGTTTGTTTACTTGCCACCTCCGCAGGTTTGGCTGATCACAGCTCCCACTAGCCGCGGTTCGCTGCTCCAGGTCAATGGGGGCTGCGGAAACAGTGTGGGTTGAGGGATGTTCTGTCCGCTGCTTCCCGCAGCCCCCATTGGCCAGTGGGAGCCTCAATCAGCTGAACCTGCAGAAGCAGCAAGTAAACAAACTGGCCTGACACGCCTGGGGCTTTTCCTGAACAAGTGGTGTACCAGAGTTGAGAACTACTGCTCTAGACACAAGGTGTTTTCCCCAAAATTTATGCTCTTTATTCCTTTTAAAAAAAGTTTATAATCCAAAAATAAGTCATCCTATAAAGAAAGTAGATATGAAAGAAACACAGAAATTGAGACAGGAGGCTAAGAGAACAGATTTAAGGTTGATTTCACATTTTAACTTCAGTAATTTAAAATATTTGGATTTCTTTTTGGCATAACTTTAGAATTAAATGGCAATTTCATCTTGTGTTTGTTTTTTTTAAAAGAACTGCAACATTCTTCTAAGCTTTTAATCTTTAATTTGTTGTTATATACTCAACTTTAATTCCAATTTAATGAAAAAATTGTCTGTGAGTATTACTATATGTAATTAGATTTTTAGTGTGAAATATTTATTTTTTATAATCAGATATTAGAGATGAGATCATCCAATACATCTTCCTGCCAATGTGGCATTCTTCCATACAATAACTGTATTATGATTTTGCCCAAATTAGTTGTTTAAAGGACCAGTGATAAGACTTTTGTTATTTCTCACAGGAAACTATTCTGCTGCTTAATATGTATCACTTCCAGGAAGATTTTGTTAGTCCACCTAAATTTCTTTCTTAATTTCATCCCATAGTCTTGTTATATCCCCCTATATAATACTAAATAATACTTGTCCCTTTTTGTTATTTAAACCCTTCTGCTATTTGTAGATCATTATCATGTCTCTCCTGTCATCCTTTATACAAGCTAAACATATATTAGCTCTTTTAATCTTTCCTCATAATTCACTATTTCAAGACCCAGAACAGGTAATCATCAAGTGATACATCCACTGTTGCCCATTCCCAGCTTCTGGCAAACAAACACTAAGGACACCATCCCCACCCATCCTGGCTAATAGCCATTGATGGACCTAACCTCCATGGACTTATCTAGTTCTTTTTTCAACCCTGTTATAGTCTTGGTCTTCACAACATCCTCTGGCAAGGAGTTCCACAAGGAGTTGACTGTGCGTTGTGTGAAAAAATATTTCATTTTGTTTGTTTAAAACCTGCTGCCTATTAATTTCATTTGGCGACCCCTACTTCTTGTGTTATGAGAGAGCATATAACACATCCTTATTTACTTTCTCCACACCAGGCATTATTTTATAGATCTGTATCATATCCTCCTTAATCGTCTCTTTTCCAAGCTGAAAAGTCTCAGTCTTATTAATCTGTATTCATATGGCAGCTGTTCCATACCCCTAATGATTTTTCTGCCCTTTTTAAAACTTTTCCCAATTCCAATATATCTTTTCTGAGATGGGGCAGCCCATCTGCATGCAGTATTCAAGATGTGGTGTACCATGGACTTATATAGAGGCAATATGATATTTTCTGTCTTATTAGCTATCCCTTTCTTAATGATTCCCAACATTCTGTTCGTTTTTTTGACTGCCACTGTACACTGAGTGGATATTTTCAGAGAACTATCCATAGTGACTCTACAATCTCTTTTTTTGAGTGCTAAGAGCTAATTTAGACTCCATCAGTTTTATATATATAGTTGGGATTATGTTTTTCAATGAGCATTACTTTGCATTTATCAACATTGAATTTCTTCTGCCATTTTGTTGCCCATTCACCCAGTTTGGTGAGATCCTTTTGTAGTTCTTCACAGTCTGCTTGGGACTCAACTATCTTGAGTAATTTTGTATTATCTGAAAATTTTGCCACTTCAGTGCTTTCTACTTTTTTCCAGATCATTTATGAATATGTTGAATAGGACTGGTCCCAGTACAGACCCCTACAGTCACTATTTACCTCTCTCCATTCTAAAAACACAATAATTTATTCCTACCCTTTGCTTCTTATCTTTTAATCAGTTACCAATCCATGATAGGACCTTCCCTCTTATCCCTTACTTTGCTTAAGAGCCTTTGGTGAGGGACCTTGTCAAAGGCTTTCTCAAAATCTAAGTACACTATATCCACTGGATCACTTTTGTCCACATGCTTGTTGATGCCCCACCAGAGAATTCTAGTAGATTGGTGAGGCATGATTTCTTAACAAAAACATGTTAAGTACTGAAATGAGGCTTTCTGGCTCGTAATTGCCAGGATCACCTCTGGAGCCCTTTTTAAAAATTTGTGTCACATTAGCTATCATTCAGTCATTTGGTACAGAAGCTGATTTAAATGATAGATTACATACCACAGTTAGTAGTTCTGCAATTTCACATTTGAGTTCCTTCAGAACTCATGGGTGAATACCATCTGGTGAATACCAACTCTTGGGTGAATTGCCTATCCTAATTCAGTATAATTCCAGAATTTCATTAGCTTGCTGTTTTCTATATAATAAATAAAGTCTTTGTATAAGACCACTCCCAACAACGAGACCAGACACACTTCACTAATATCACCCTCCCACATATTAATACACTGTTGTCTGTCATTTCCCCTTTTTTGGCAGTGTTTTTGTTCCCTTGGTCAATGTACCTGAACTGCCTGCAGTGCAGCTAGTGGGAGCCAGAGCAGGGGATGTATGTTTCTCCAAGCACATTTGAGTTATTTTTTTCAATGCAGTTTGAGAAAGATGTTAACACATTCAAAATTAAAAATATGCATTATATCTCCTGTGTTTCTGTAGTCCACATGTCTGTAATCCTCCTCTTCTCCCCAACGCCCCCACTGCCTCACATCAACAATCATCAAGTTTTCTGGCAAGAGTCATCCTTTGCAAATCCAGGATAATTCAATGCCTAATTTTCAGAGGTACTGAGTTCATGGAGCTCTCATTGACTTCTGTTGTAGTTGTGGATGTTCCCTGAGAAATCAGGTCTTTGAACAAATATCAAAAGAAAAAAAATACTAAATGCCTATATTTTTTTTTCTAGACATAGAAGTTAGGATTCAGTTACAGGAACATAACTGCCCAATCACATTTCTTCCCTTCTAAATCAGTATTACATTGGTTACTCTTTAGTCTTCCGATTCCTTTCCCAGCTGATTTTTCAAAAGTAATTTATCCGGGTTTCAGTCAGTTCTTTTGTTAATTCACCTAGTACCTTAGAATTATTCAGACTGGCTAATTTGTATACGTTCCTCATCAACAGCAATTCCAACAAGTATTTTCCCCTAAGTGGCAAAATATTTTTTTTTCTAGTTGAAGACAGATTTTTAAAAGAGCAGATGAAAGCAGCCCCAGAACCTTGCCCAGGCTCCAAGCAGGAGATATGGTTCAGACTGCTCTGAAACATCCCAGGGTTTCTAGTGGAAGCCAAGCCATGCAACTCAGTTCTAGGTGAAGAAGGCCACAGAAGTCAGCAAGACTGGCAATCAAAAATACTATGCCTTCAATGCAGCAAAATGGGATAATTGGTCACAAAGTTCTGCAGCAACTTAAAAGACAAGCCACAACTTAAAGTCCCACAGGAAAATGAAAGAGCATTGTCATGGTTCCTTCCAGCATGGCACAGCTGTAAAATAAGCTTGCAGTACTGTTGACAGGGGACTAAGAAAGACACTGATGTAGAAAAATTGCATCTTACCTTGGCTTTGAAAGCAAGGCTAAGTTTCATAAATACTCAATCGCACCAGGAATTCACTTATGTACAAAATACTTTATCAGCTGCTTAGGGTTTTGCACATGTATATCTAAATAATCAGACTGGTTCCAAATTGAGCGTGTTAGCCAAATGCATTAGTTGCACACACAAAAGCCATTTTCCTATATTAAGAATTATTTTAACATCTGGGTCTATTTAAGACACAGTTAAAAAAATGAAATGCAGAAAACAACACTGGGATTGATCAATGAAATGAATGATGTAGGACTAGGCTGAATTAAATGTAAAAGGTACTGGTATATTTTTCTTCCTTAGAAGTATAGTTCAATATGCTATTAGTAAAGTAACAGCAATAGAGAAAGTGATTAAATGTTGCAACCGCTGGACACATTGTTCATTGAATTTGATGACGATGATTCCACCCCTTTTTCAGACCATTGCCAGCACTACCAGCATAAATATTCCATGCTGTTTTCATACATATGGCTAATTTTTGTAAAGATGGTCAATTGTTCTCATCCCAAATTGTTCTTATCCCATCTCAATCCCAGTGAAGTCAGTAAGAGTTTTGTCATGGACTCAGAGGGGAGCAGTGTTAGGTCCACTGTGTGGGAAATAAAATGTTTAATTTAGGCCTGATCCTGTAAACACATATGCACATGAGTAGTGTTATTGGACTCATAGTCATCAAGTTAATGACATGCATTAGGGTTTGCAGGCTGGAGTCCCAAAGCCTGCAAACATTTATGAATGTGCTTAACTATAAACACAAAATTAATCCTATTGACTTCAGCGGAACAATTCACTTGCTTAAAATTAATCACACACATAAGTGTTTGTAGGATTGGTACCTTAATCTGTTGCCTCCTAGGTCCAAGGACCTGAAGTCAATAGGAAACTCCCACTTATTTCAAAGGGCTATGAGTCAGAATCTGAGAAATCTTCTCTGATTCATGCAAAGATATTTAACCGAATATAACTGACATAGGCACCAAAGAGAGGAAGAGGGGATCTTCTTACGATTGCCTCCAATATATTTCAGCATTAATCGCAAATTAAAACATGTAGCAGACACACTTTATTAAACAGGACACTTCTGAAAGCATACTTCTGTATTTTACCTATGAGAAAGACAAGGTGGGTGACCTTTTATTTGACCAACTTCTGTTTGTGAGTGAAATAAGTGTTGGAATTCCACAGAGCTCTCCTTCAAGTCACCGGGAAGCTTGAAAGTTTGTCTCTTTCACCGTCATATGTTAGTCCATAGCTGGCTGCTAATCAATAATATATTTAATCTATATATAAGGTTTTCTTGGAGGGCATGTGCATTTTTAATGACAGCAAACATTCCCCAAGGAATACTTCATCTCACTCGTGAACTTTAATTTAACTCTTCTCCAATTGAAATTCTTGAGTTTTAGCTCAAGTTGGGTTAATCTGGGATATGTCAAGTACCGCTTTTATTCATCACTTTTTTGAGCAGTCAGGAAAAGTCTGGTATTGTACTACTTGCCTTTACAGTACATATATTTTCTTCCTATAAATCACACAAAATGAGTGAGAGTGATTGCAAATGGGATGCTACTTTACATTTACTCTCACTGGTTCCCAAGAGGGAGCATAAAATTGCAAGATGTGTGAAGTCCACAGTCCTCCAATATTTACATTCTATTAAATTCACCTACAGTTACAATCAGTTTTATCCTTATTGTCTACTTTTCGCAAATGACTGTGTCCATTCCACCCTGCCTACTATTCAAGCAATGGCAGCTAGGTATGCAGCTGTTGTTGCCTGATAATGAAAAAGAAAAAGGAATTAGTAGCTCAGGGCGCTGAATCAGAAGAATTATTATTCGGTGATGATTGCAAACAGTATCATCAGATGAGAAATTAGACTCGAAATTAATTTGCATTCAAGGGGAACGGTTTTGGAACAAATTATTAGATTGTCTGTGAACTGCTCTGTTTACATGCATGTCTCCTTCTGTTAAGTCCCACCTAGAACAAAAATACAGAGAGCTTGATACTCTGCTGGGTCAGAGCTTTGTTTGGCACATAAAGACTCAAAGGATGTGACAGGAAGACAGTTACAACTCCCTCTTTCCCACAGACCTGGCAAAAGGCAGGGCTGCTTATGGGCTGCTCTAATTTGATGTATTGATATGGGGTCCGTGATGGGCTCTACACCAGTGGAGGATAGATGTAGTGCAGTAGAGTTATATTATAGCCACTTCTTACCCCCATCATGACCCCGCCTACTCCTGAGATGCCAACTAGGCCAGGAACAAGGGGACTGATAGGCACCCATTCTGGAGTGAGTACACTCATTCCTTCAAGGAGTTCATCTCCAGTGAAGTTTGCTCCAGGCCAGTTGCTGCCAATTTCTAGCATTTTTGTGCCTTCAGGTGGTGTAAAATGCCCATATCAAATTAGAGAATCCACTTCTTTGATGCTGTTTCAGATCCCTTCTTCCTTTTCCCCTACAAGTCTCTCTGGTACTTTCAGCGGTGATCTGTAGTAGTGATCAGTGATCATTGAAGCTGGGTAGTATGTGATGAGTTTGTAGGTATCAAGGGCTTAAAATAAAATCAACTTTAGTAGTACTAAATCTTTCATTATTTCCCATTTCCCCTTTACTTTGAAATAAAGAAATCATTGTGTTTGGGGGAGGGGAAACCCAGCAACACATCAAGCTAGCCTGGCTGCCAGTTTGATAAATGTACAATCATTGCACATTTGCATCTTTTTTTTCATATGCAGGTACTTCATAGATCGGAAGAGTGATGCAGACAGCTACTTTACAATAGATGGATCTGAAGGAACCATTGCAACTAATGAATTACTGGACAGAGAAAGCACTGCACAGTACAATTTCACTATAATTGCAAGTAAAGTTAGTAAGTATGGCATGAATTAAATTAAGATGCTAAAGTAGTGTTTCTCAGAATACAATGCATGGAAGTGAGCCTCCTCTAAAATGTTTATTAGTATGAAATGATTTACGGATGCATAACATACATCATTTTGGCAAGGCTAAGTATCATATTCAAATACTCACATATAGTTCTGTTGATCCTGTACTCCTTATGCAAGCAATTCCCACTGAAGTCAATGGAAATTTTGTTATCAGAAATAGGTTAGTGTTAAAGGATGATATTAGAACATGCATTTTATTGGGACTGCTGTGATTAAACAATTGATAACGGTGGTGTAACTACTGTAGTTTGTGTTTTGTATATGTGATTAACTTTTAAATGGAGTAAAGTACCTCCTTTCTGCAGAGATAGCTGCCATTTTGTCTTCAGGCAGCACAGCAGAGAGAAAGAGCTGGTGCTCTCACGTGGAGAGCTTTCTCTGTTTCTTTGTTTTGTTATTCACTGAGTAAGATTAAGCTGAAGACAGTCAAGGAGAAAGCATACCTTCCCTCTTTGTGTGGGGAAGAGTATAATGGGTTTTTTTAATTCCCAGACAAAAACTATATTTGAATGGAGCTAAGGCTGAGGTGATACCAGTAATGGAAAGCTCGGCATGAGTTCACCTGCCTGATCCATCTCTCCTCTCAATCTGCCCAAGCTCCCCTTTCTAATCACTCGCCTGGTTGCCTTCTCCCATGCTCCTCTCTGTGCCTTCTTTTAGTCTGCTCCCTATGTTGTGAACTTCCTCTTTCTCATGGGGCATCAAGCAACCATCCCCCTCTTCATTCACATCTTTCGGTATAGGACACCTCTTTCCCTGTCAAAGTTAATTCTCCTAGGTTTGTGTCATCTTTTGGGGGAAAAAATCTGTTGTTCAGTCATCTGATCTACAGAAGTCTTTCCATTGAATCCAATAGGCTGTGGAGCTGGACCCCTGGTCCACTTTACAACAGTACTGGATTGTTTATCTGTTTTAGAATGCAAGTTACAGAGGTATGGACCATGTTTTCCCTTATGTATTATTCAGCAATGTGTACTCAATAAACAATACATACTAATAAAGTAGAACATAGGACTTTAGAAAGAAATATATATTATTAAAACTTACTCCAGCTGGGAAAAAAAAGCAAACTCAGTTGTAGTTGTCCCAAACTGAGCCCAAGGAATATTCCTAAAGGCTGAAGATAGAACAGAAAATAAAATAAAGTGCCTGCATGCTTAAACTGAAGGAGTCATTTCATTATGTGTATACACTAAACCTGTGACTACTGTCCTTTTCTTTGTAGGTGGGGAAGTACATTTGCGTGAATGACTTAGAAAAAATAGGCCATCAAAATTCTGTTTTCAGAAAATTTGAAAGAAATGGTGTTGCAGAAATGGAGGTCTCTTAATAGGTTGTGCTTAAGCAAAGCTTAAATTAGATGTATTGGTAAATAATGAGCATTTTCAATATGCAAACTTGTCCTGCAATAAGGCATTTATTCTAGAGAACAAATTGTGAATCATTTATTATTCTCCCAGACTCCAGAGTAATTAAAAAACCAAGCCAAAAAACCCAGGTTCACTTATCTGTGTAACAACATGGCATATAAAGGGAAATACAGTTATAGTCATATAGTGCTTATGTTAGAGTTGTTGCATGTAGCCCACATTCAGAAATTCCCAATTCTGACCATTAGCGAACCTAGTAAACCTATTCCACTCATACACTTGAAATTCATATTCCCATATACCTTAATATTTGTGCATCAAATATTATTCATGTCATTAAAAATAAATGTTATACATGCAGAGCACCTATAATTGGCAATACTTTGGAGAATGAAGAAATATTACCTGTCAAAATTCACATAGGTCTGTTTGACTCAGAGGTAACAGGAAAATGCTGGGATTTCTGAAATGCTAAGTAGTAGCAGAGGAGGGGGAAAAGGCAAGTTTCTGAATTTCCCTGCCATGGAAACATTTTAAATACTTTATCATATTCACTGCCTCTGTCAGGGAGAAGGAGTGAGGGGACCCCTGGAAAAAGACAGAGAAAGATAAGTTAATTATTTAGACGAGTTCTTGCTTTAAAACGGAACATTATGGCAGTTACTCAATACTGATGTAGGAACAGTGGAACGGCTACACTTGATCAGATTAAAGATCCATTTAGCCCAGTGTCCTGTCTCTGAAAGTAGCCATTACCAACGGCTTCAGAGGAAGGTGAAAAATACCTCATAATGGACAATTATAGAATAACCAGCCCATCAAGAAAGTTTCTTCCTTAACCCTGTCAATTGGAGGTTGCCCCATGTCCCGAAGCATGAGGTTTTATATTCCTTTTGAATTGTTATCATAGCTGTGAGCAAAAGATGTTCATTTATATTTTTATTGCCTTTTGCAATTTTGATAAAATATTCTCATATGTTCCCCATTCCAAGCCACCCCAGCAAAACAAAATGTAAATAACTTTTGAAAATGAACACATACAAAAATCAACATTTTAATTTTATTTCTCCCAAGATGAGGTAGAATGATTTGCTTAACTGTCTCATCCATTCAAGTTCTAGCCTATTGTTTTTAAAAAAGCCTAATGACACATGTATTTATGGAGTGACATACATACAATTTGGGTATGCGAGGCATGAATTTAATAGCTAAGGGCCCAAATTTCCAAAAGTAATCTCTAGGGCCTCAATTCACCACATATTTTATTTTACAGATTATGGTCTAAAACACAGGTGAAGCAAATTGCCCAAGGTCACACAAGAGTTCTGTACCAGGAAGTGAACTCAGATGTCTCAGCTGATTGTCCCAGTGCCTTAAGCACAAACCATCCTTCCCTTGTGTTCATTAGGAATTGTCCAACCCATATCTGACCAATAAGCAGCTCCAAAAGTAGAGATTATAGATAAAATCCAGGGGGTTGTACCAACATTGTCCAAACACCTGCAGTTCCTACTGACTTCATTGAAATTTGATTGTGCTCAGCTCTTCAGAAAATATCATATCACATGTATTTAGGATCCCAAATAAGCATAAGCACAATGAATCACAAAAATTAATACTTTTCTCTGCTGTCTAGAGTTTTCTCTTCTTATACAATAATCTACATTTGTGAAATGATTTTATTTTTTTTAAGATTGTTCCCTCAATTAAGAGAAAATCTCACTTTTGGCTGGCTTCTAAGGCCCTTTTGCAATTGACTATGCGATCTGCTTCCTCTGTTTATCACTTAAATACTGCCCACCATCTTGGTCCCCAGTAGCTCAAAGAGAAATACAAATGAAACTGAGCTTTTCCATTATGTCACTTTGCATGGAAAATAATGTCAAAGCCATGAACAAGTTTCTGTGGATCAACTGTGCCTGTCTCATCCCTGGGACTCAGTCCTTATTGTTTTCCATTGCACATCTGTGGCTTCAAGAGAGGCTGTATTTAAAATCAATGATGATGCTTATCTTACCTTTCTTCCACAGCAACTTATCTTGACTAGGGGTGATTGTGTAGGCCTAAAGAAATCAAGTTACTTTCCAGGAATAGCACAAGTACAATGCAACTCAAATTGCTAAAGATAGTGGCAGGCAATATATAAACCTGAATGCAGATATGGATGAATAATGCAGACTTTCCTTACAAGCTGATAATGCTGGCTACGGCTCATATAATGCTATAATTAGCACCAGAGCACTTCAGGATTTTTTTAAAAAATAGATTGAAGGACCAGAGCAAGAGAAAATTATATTATTTATAGTAACAAAGTCTGGTAGCACCACTATTATTTTTATGATTATAGCTAGTCTCAGGCAGCATTATTATAAGGTATTAGCCAACATGAGTAAGGATAGAGGAATCTGGCCCTTTCTTTTATATTTCATGATTATCAATGATAGGCTCAAAAGGGTATGTTTTCAAAGAGGTGGACAGGAATTAATTTAAAAAAAATACAACCAAACCACTCCCATTGATTTTTATGGCAGTCACTTTAATCTCTTCTTAACTTTTATTTTTTAAAATTTACCTCCACTAATTTCTATACTGTGCTACAGAAGCTGAAAATAAAATGAAAATAATCTTTCATACAAAGCACTTCCAAAAGAAAATTCAAATCAATACGATAGAGAGATTACGACATTAATAGGAACTACCAAGATTTTAAACAGTTTAACTAGTCAGCTGCTTCCCTTTACAAGACACTTGCAAGAATATACATCATTCACAACTGATGCAAAAAGACCAGATACAAAGGAACTGACCATGGTGGTGGTTTTAGCCCTGTGGTCTCCATTTAGGATCTAGCAGCAGTACTTTACTTGTATATTTATAGCAGCAACTTTTTACTTGCAACTGAATGAATTTGATTTCGAAATCATTCAAGTCTAGATTGTGGCTTTGTAAGAGGTAGCATACAACTGTGCCACTGGACAGGAAAGAAATTGTGCCTCTCAGAGGTATAATTCCCACCAGGCTTCTATATTGGTATGCAGGTGGGGAATTGTAAATTGCTAGCCTATACAAACAGCAAATTATTATATCCTCCATCCCCGCTGTTGGCTGTGCTGGCCACAGATCCCAGGCTTGCAGTGGCTTGTTCAAAAAATATAAAATAAGTAAGTAATCCAAACAATTCACCACTCCTAAAAGGTTCTGTATAAATTTGGTTCTAAAAAAAGGTGAAGGTTTAAAAGAGTTCTTATATTTCTTATCCCATGTTGTTGTGCCTCTTCCAGGCATGACTCACGATATATATATATATCTATGCAGTTACAGTTAACCATTAATATATATATAATATATATATTATATATATATTAATGGTTAACTGTAACTGCATAGAAACCTGCATATTTTCAATCCTGAGGGACAAAATTATCCTTTGATTTTCTAACACAATTGCTTTAAGTCCAGGGTTATCCCTGTGTAATGTAGAGAATTTTTTCATAGTGGAATTGTTCCTGTTTACACCAGCACAGCATTTGTACATAAGTCTATACAGAACAAACCAGTAATATCTGGAGAACACAACTGGGAGAGGTGGAAAGTCCTTTCCTATTGACACAATGCATACTCTTTTTAAATATGTACAGCAAATAGATAATTGTTGCATCATAGTTTAGTGGACTAACCATTGGTTTATAATCTAGAGACACCTGAATTCCAATGCTGACTTTGTCATGGGCTCACTCTATGGCTTTTTGGCGAGTCACTGAATCCTTCTCTCTAATACTCCCCATCCATAAAATGTGCATATGTATTTACTTTCCTAATTAATTACCATTTGTACAGTATCTTGACAACATATAGCAGCTTGCAGGTATTAAGTTTATGGATTTTTTTATGTTTTATCATTAGAAACAATGAATGCCGTTGATTAGCAGTAGAATTCTTTTAAAGTGATTTACGAAAAGTATGCACCTATAATTTCCACCTGAAAAATCAATTTCAGATACCCTTACTTGTACTGAGTAACCTTACTCCATGAATCGAAAGATGCAACTCATTGTAAGTAAGGTATTCAAGATCTGGTCCAAAACAATAAAGCCGTTAAATTGAGTCTGATCTCACACATTGGTGAGAATGAAAACTAATTCCATTGAAGTCAAAGGGTTGCACTAGTGTAAAAGCTGTGCATCTGGAACCCTTGAGTGTTTCATGCAAGATAATGGACACTGTTGAGGGGGACATACAAATTAGCATTTCCTAATTTTTCTTTCTTTCTGTCTATAATATTTTTATAGGTAATCCATTACTAACCAGCAAGGTCAACGTTATAATAAATGTCTTAGATGTCAACGAATTTCCTCCAGAAATTGCAGTGCCATATGAGACATCTGTATGTGAAAATGCAAAACCAGGACAGGTATTTTGATATTTTGATTCCCTTTCAATGTTACTATTATTTTATAAAAGTAAAGCCAATTTTTTGGGGAAAAAACTGTATTGTTCATGGGATACACTTAAAATAAAAAAAAAATGTGGATGAGATTATTCAAAGCTGGGTAAGGGATTTGAGCACCAAAGACTGAGCATTCAAATTCCCTAGAAAACTTTGATAGTATCAGTTTGTAATATTTTTGAAAGTCAGCTATGTGTTTCCAGTGAAAGAGGCAATGGCCTTTTGGAATTCTTATTGTTGCTCATCACATTTTCTGTTATTGGTACTATTTATTTGGGCCCCATTGTAGGCACTGTACAAGCATAGAACAGAGACAATTCCAACCCCAAAGAGCTTATGGTTAAGCACTATAGACAGCAGGTGGATAAAACAGAGGGGGTGGGCTCAAGGAAACAATTAGATGATAGAGTAGACTCTCGATTTTCCAGGATGATAGGAAAAAATTAATCCTGGTTAATAAAATCGCAGATAATCACCATCCATAGGAAATGGGGGGGGGGGTTGGTTCACCAGCCACCCTGCGCCGGGGGGGGGGAGGGGAGGGTTGGTTCACTGGCCGCCCTGTGCTCTGGTGTTGTTTTTTTGTGCTTGGGGCAACAAAGCCAGAGCCGACCCTGCGAGTGACACAATTTTTTTTTTGACATCTTGGTTAATCCACAACCCGGTTAACACAATCCTGGATAATCAAGAGTCTACTGTACTTGGTCAGGTGTCTTTATCCATATGTTCCCTTCCTGGGAAGAGTCTCAACAAAGCAGAGGTATTTTCACCCAAAATGAGCAATCTGAAATATAAACATACACTCAGGATCCTCAGAGTGAGGATACCCTCACTCAGCTGAACAGCACCTTATTCCACAATTGATCCATTTAAGTCAATAGTAGAATACACAAAGTAAGATGTTTCTCAACTGACTGAAGCTTCAGAATTTGGTCCACAATTCTTTGGTATGTGGTCCTGTTTAAGTATCTGCACAGCCCTAGGCCATAACATCTTTTGTACTGTATCAAAATTTTGCCTCAAAGAAACAGGGCTTGCAGCTTTAAGTTTCATTACTTCAGTTATCAGCTGTGTTCCCTCTAAGGTTCACGCCTGTGTGGCCGCACATGAGCTCATCAAGGGCTATGCAGGCACACACACAGGAGAGCATGAAGGAGTGTGGGGACAGTGGGGTGAGGCGACAGGGGTTTGGAAGATCTTGAGGCATGCTGGGCTAGGGGGAGGGAGAAACGCCTCTCTTCACCCGCCCCAGTTCTGGAAAGGGCTGCAGCGGGGATGGGAGACACACCACTCTCCCCAGGCCCCAGGTTTGGCCTTGTCTGCAGCTGGGACAGGAGAGACACCTCTCCCCCAGCTCCAGTCCTGGGGCTGCGGCAGCCGGGGAGAGACCACTCTCCCTCAGCCTTCGGGCCATGAAGGGGAGAGACACGTATTTGTGTGTGTGTCCCTCTTTCACACATACACACTTTGTGTCTCACATTCACACTTTCTCTCTCTCTCTCTCTCTCTCTCTCTCTCTCTCTCTCTCTCTCTCACACACACACACACACACACACACACACACACAAGTCTTTCACAGTCACCTCCCATCACATGTATTCTTCTTGTTGTTACTTCTTGATACTTCCTGCAATGCACATATAGTGTCTGTAATGTAATTCTTTCAAAGTGCTATTTTTTTTTTCCGGCTGGTCTACGCATTTCATAATTTTGATTTCTCTCTTATGCTTACATTTAATTATTTGAGTAGTGAGTTAAAAATGCCTAACCTGTCCTGGCTGGAGTAATTAGCCCTATGTTAACTTAAATCTATATGTATAAAAGTCAAATGGTGTATGCGTGTATGTATGCATGTATGTATGTGCACTTACTCCTTCCACACCGTTTGAGCTAGAGACTTGAAATTTGGTACAGTTATAGGTCTTAGGGTCCTAATCAGGGTAAGAGTCGAAAAATTTTCAAATCTCACCTCTGAAGCCCGCCAGGGGTGAAATTATTTAAAGGCCAATCACATCAGCTGGGCAGCTGCTGTTCTCTGTGACATAGTTATGATGTCATAATACCCCCTCCAATGGACCCCACATTCGCTCAACTCTCTCCCCCTCCCCCCTCCAATGGACCCCGCACTTGCTCAGATCTCTGCCCCCTCCCCACCTCCGACGAACCCGAGTTGGGTTTGGTCGGAGGGTAAGTGAGGTAGGGGTGTCGGGTTTGGTCGGGGGGTGAGGTGGGGGTGTCAGGTTTGGTCCGGGGGTGAGGTGGGGGTGTTGGGTTTGGTCTGGGGGGGTGGGAAGGTGTCGGGGAGGGTAAGGGGTGAGGTGTGGGTGTTGGGGTTGGTCAGGGGGTGTTGGGTTTGGTGGGGGGGCTAAGGTGGGGGTGTTGGGCTTGGTTGGGGAGGTGAGGAGGGGGGTCGGGGTTGGTCGAGGGGTAAGTGAGGTGTGGGTATCGGGTTTGTTTGTGGTGGTAGGTAGGGGTGTCGGGTTTGGTTGGCAGTAGGGGAAAGTGAGGTGCGTGTGTCGGGTTTGGTCTCCGGGGGATGAGGTGTGGGTGTTGGTCAGGGGGTGTTGGGGTTGGTAGGGGGAGACGTGGGGGTGTTGGGTTTGGTTGGGGGGGGTGAGGTGGGGGTGTCAGGTTTGCTCTCTGCCCCCTCCCCCTTCCAACTGACCCCGCACTCGCTAAGCTCTCTGCCCCCTCCCCCCTCCAACGGACCCCGCACTCGCTCAGCTCTCTGCCTCCTCCCTATCTCCGACGGACCCGAGTTGGGTTTGATCGGAGGGTAAGTGAGGTAGGGGTGTCGGGTTTGGTCGGGGGGTGAGGTGGGGGTGTCGGGTTTGGTAGGGAGGTGAGGTGGGGGTGTCGGGTTTGGTCAGGGGGTAAGTGAGCCGGGGGTGTTCAGTTTGGTCTGGGGGATGGGAAGGTGTCGGGGTGGGTGAGGGGTGAGGTGTGGGTGTTGGGGTTGGTCAGAGGGTGTTGGGTTTGGTGGGGGGGCTGAAGAGGGGGGTTGGGGTTGGTTGAGGGTTAAGTGAGGTGGGGGTGTCAGGTTTGTTTGTGGTGGTAGGTAGGGGTGTTGGGTTTGGTTGGGGGGGAAAGTGAGGTGGGTGTATCAGGTTTGGTCTACGGGGGGGTGAGGTCTGGGTGTTGCTCAGGGAGTGTTGGTAGGGGTGACGTGGGGGTGTTGGGTTTGGGTAGGGGGGTGAAAATGTGAGTCGGGTTTGGTCGAGGGTTAAGTGAGGTGGGGGTGTTGGTTTTGGTCAGGGGGGCGAGGTGGGGGTGTCAGGTTTGCTCTCTGCCCCTCCCCCCTCCAACGGACCCCGCACTAGCTCAGCTCTCTGCCCCCTCCCCACCTCCGACGAACCCGAGCAAATCTGGGTATTTTCGCTAGTTATATATATATATATATATATATATATATATATATATATATATATATATATATATATTAGTATCTAGGGTTTTTGTTTCTACTGATGGTGCACATTAACTCCATACTGGTGCACATAATTAAATTAATTCTGCACATGGGTGGAAAAAAATTAGAGGGAACATTGGTTATCGGGTATAGAATTAGAATGATTTTGTCTACTCTATAATCAGTGACTAAGGAAAACAAAACACACCTGCCTATGTAACCATCGTGCTTATTTTTTAAGTGACAGTGTTGTCTGTGATTTCAAAACACATGAATATATAAACATTGATTGACAAAAAAAAAGTTGGCTCCATTGAGAAGACAGGTAACTAACCCACATCTATATCTAGGTGGTGGCTTTTTTTCCGTTGTTGCACTTCGTCCCAGCTTCAGGGACGGCCTATTTGATTTTATTTTGGAAGGAAAGCTGTGAGGGCTGAAAATTTACTACAAAAGGAGTATTGTGTATCAACCAGTTTCAGTGAGGTGCTGTAGTAATCAGTTTGTATCTATGGTCTGCATGTACCTCTGTCTACTAATCCGTTTTATGTATTTTACCTTCTTATTTTACCAGTATAATGTAATATATGGTATTTATAAAGCACCTACCAGTGTGCTATCTAATCACTGATACTAGTGATTGGAAAATCTTAAAACATTGGTTCAGGTGAGCATTGTTTGAACAGATACCAATATTAAGACAGTGTATACACATGAAAATTGTAGTTGTTTCACTAAAATGTTTTCTTCAATGGAAGCCCCTGTAAAGGCTTACATACATCCGTTTACACAGTGCTTTTATGGAGCTTAGTGGATAGAGCACTGGACCAGGGACTCAGGAGACTAAAGTTCTAATCTCAGCTCTTTCCACTGGCCTGCTTTGTGACCTTGGGCAGGTCATGTCACTTGTCTGTGCCTCAGTTTACCCATATCTAAAATGGGGACATGGTACTAACCTCCTTTGTAAAGAGCTATGAAAGCGGCTGATAAGTATTTTTCATAAGTTTGGTATTAAGTTAGTAATCAATAAAGTTGGTGTAAACTGACTTAGGAGCATCCACAAAGGGGTTTGTACCAGTTTTACTAAATCAGCTTTAAAAACAATTTTACTTAAACAGTGCAAGATGTACATGTAGATAAAGTCAGAGTCCCACACGTACTCCCAAACTTTCTGGCTTTCTCTCTGTGCCTTTGCTCTGATGCTTCCCTTCCTCCATTTGTGTATATAAGAGGTCTTCAGAGGCCAGGTCTACCTGGCCGGGGTGGGGGGAGGGGATCAACCTAAAATACGCAACTTCAGTAACTTCACCTTACCTCAGTGTCCTCACAGTGGTGAGTTGACCACAGACGCTTCCCCATCAACTCCCCTTCTGCCTCTCGTGGCGGTGCAGTTCCAGAGTCAACGGGGAGAGTGCTCGGGGAATCGATTTATCATGTCTAGATGTGATAAATCGATCCCTGATAGATCAATCACTACCCACTGATCTGGAGGGTAGTGTAGATGTGGCCTGAGACAGACTCTTGGCCATTCCCTCTAAATCAATTATACCAAGAGCCTATGGGGAGCCAAACTTTCACAGAGTTTGTGAAAGGCATTCAGATCTGGAGTTTTGATTCAAACCTGTCTCTATTTTTTAATTCTCATTTATTTCATCCTAATTTACACATTTTTCTTAATGTGCACTATATAGTATGGTATTACTACTTGGCAAGAGAATGCCTATATCTATCCTGTGCCCATCACTGCTTTTTAAGTACAAGTTACAAAATACTTATTATTTCTTCATGGGATGATTTTATAATCTCATTCATACAGTTCACAGTGTGACTTGCTTGGAGACATCACTCCACAGAAGAATGTGGCATTATGTCTTCATCCTCTCACCTTACAACACAAAGGAATGACACTTTATCCCAGCAGGAAACAGACTGTCATGTCTTATTGCTTAAATGTCCACCTCTGTTGTTCCATTTGATGACTACATTAAGATTCTTGCAAAGCTGTTTCTTTTAAAAGAGTGATCTGACCTCAAATTCAATTTCAATCTGGTTTCAGGTAATTCAGACTGTCAGTGCAGCGGACAAAGATTTGTCCCCTGCTGGGCAAAGATTTTCCTTTAGACTGTCACCGGAGGCATCCACCAAACCAAATTTCACAGTCCAAGACTACAGGAGTAAGTTGTTTATTCATATTATCAAGGGAAGTGGTGGATACATCAGCTCTTGATGACTTCAGATCAAGACTGGGTATGTCCAAAAGATATCCTTTAGCCAAACATGAGTTACTGAGCTCAATGAGGTGATTAGGTGAAATGTAAGGATCTGTGGTATATTGAAGGTCAGACTATATGATCTAATGGTCTCTTTTGCCCTTAAAATGATTTAAATATTTTGTAAACTGAATATTTTAATATTATAGAATACTTAAATGTAATACAGTATGTTTTATATTTACATAATCTATTGCTTTAATTGTTCATGAACAATGAATGAATCAAAATAGGGCCAACTAAACTGTACCAGGGTTTATATTTTGTTGTCAGAGCCAAAGAAAAAGCCCAAACTACACATGATCAGTGTGTATGTGCCTTAGCCCATTTTTGAGCGTGATTCATGACTCATGCAGTGACTTTTACACCGAGTTTCACATTTCTTCTTTTTTCAGTTCATTTACTTAGTTCATTTGATAGCACTTATTACACACTCATGTTCACTGTTTCCCCTAAATAGTCAGCCAGTGAGTCCTTTCTGATGCTAGAAGGTGAAAAATAAGAAGCTGATGATAGAGTGAGAGGAGCCCAGAAATAGGAAGTTAGGGGTTGAAAGATTGAGGTGAAGTAAAATGTATGAATAATACCTCAAGTTAATTTATTCTATTTACCAGCTCTATTTACTGCCCTGAATTTTTTTTTCAAGATGTCAGAATTTTTCCCATTGTACATCATGACAAAACAGACATTTCCTTTTTTCCCATATAAAAAAAAGAGGGAGATACACCCAAATAGCCTGAATGAGAGGGAGCTGACATCCCAGGTGAGTGTTTTTACCATTGGGCTATTGGCTGTTCTGGGATGGCTCACTCTCCCTCTCCACAAATTCCATCCCGGGTTGGAGAAACCTCTCTCGTTAAAACTGTTACATTCCCCCCAAGAAGCTTTGCTTTCAAGATATCAGCACTTTGTCATGAAAAACTGCATCCAGTTCTATCTCAAATTCAGGCATGATAGGAAGAAGGAAGGCACAGAAGGGAAAGGAAGCATGAAACAGTTGGTCTCATAACACCGATTTTCTCCTTTGGGGGGCAGGGAGAAGAAATCAGTGGGACCAGTGGCTGAGGGGAAACCACACTAAAGTAGTGTACCAGATTGTGATCTTAAAGACATGTACTGACTCCTAGCAACTTCAATGGAAGCAGTTTTGGCAGCCATAACTTTTCAAACCTTCTTAGTTAAGGCTCCCAAAAATCATAAACGGCATAAAGTCATGAGACATTAAAAGAAACAAAAAATATTTTAAGTGACTTCATGTTTTTAAGCTTCTCTCTGCATCTATGAGGTTTAAACACATTTTTAAATGAAAGGTGAGATTCTCCTGATTCCAGGAGTATGGCTTTAAAAGAAAGAAAAAATACCAAGCACTGTTGTTGTAGAGAGATCTTCCCTTCGCTCCCCACACTAGGGTAAAGAGGAGGGTCTTGCATACAAGACCAAATAACTATAAGCTGCTTTCCCAGCCTAAGTTAATCTTTTCCCCCCAAAACCCACACTCTACCAGTTGGGGATTGGGGTTCCGCTGCCACCACTCAGTGAAGTACCCCAAGACTATGGGGTAGGGGCACCTTGATTCCCCCCCGAGAGTAACCCTCCCGACCCCTCCCTTTCTGTCTGGGAGATAAAAAAAAACCAGAGCCTTAACTCCAGCTTCCCCTTTCAACATAAGAGACACTGATCCACTCCTCCCTCCTCCTTCCCTCTCTGGTTACCAAGGGAAGAGAGATTTAGACACCCAGAACCCCTCTTACCCGGGAACTGGGTCAAATCCAAAGTTAGGACAACTTTAAGGGAATAACCAAATGCTTTTTGTAAGAAAAAAGGTTTAATAAAGAAAAGAGAAAAAACTCATACAACTAATCAGACTTCAAAGATACTTAATTTCTAGCCCTGACCCCTCCCCCAGATTTCTCCTCCAGATTAGGTCAGTGACACCATAAATCCATTGCAAATTTATACAATTACAACTCTACTTACAGTTAGTTTACTTAAAGCTTATGAAGGAAAAGTAGGAAGTTATCTCTCCATAGCTAGAGAGAAGAGATGGAGAATTGCCCAGAGCCTGGACCGAAGAGAACAGAAACTAAAACTCCCCCTCCTTCCCAAGGGCCGGGAGCTCTTACGTCACCCCCTCTCAGATTCAGTTAACCCCATGCAGGTAAAACGCAACTCCAAAGCACTTCATACTTATGACAACTGCAGGACTCACAGTAAAATAAAAGTTACTAGAATAGGCAACACTATGCCAGATGCACACACATGTATCCAAAGAGCCTTTTAGGCCCATTTTTATGCTAATTTCCCAAATCCTACCTGTCTGTTTTTGTACTTACTAGTCCTGGTCTACAATAAAAAAAATTGTTGGTTTATCAATGTTAGTCAGGGGTGTGAAAAATCCACACCCTCTGAGCAACATAGTTGAACCAACTTAAGTCCCTTTGTAGACAGCGCCAGGTCAAGGTAAGAATTCTTCCGTTGACGTAGCTATCACCTATTAGAGATGGATTACCTACACTGACAGGAGTGGAGCAGCTGTGGCATTTATAAGTGTATACCAACCATAAGGCACCTAATCCGAATTAGATCTGTGTGGGAACCACAGTTCCTGTTTTGTGGTAAATTTCAGAATTTTTATATTCTTTGTCTTCTTTCTGAGTTAGAATTTTTTTTTCAAAAAATACCCATATATTTATTTATTTTTTGGAGGAGGAGGGAAAGTATTTTGGAACTATTGAAATCTTTTGTTTCAATTTTGACGTTACTATGCAACATAAAATTATTTTCTTAATGGAATGTCAAAAATGGAACTTTTAAGACTTGATCAAAAAAGCTCCCCCATCCCCCCATGACGAAATGTTGTCAAAACTGACACATTCCTGTGGGAAGTTTCAGTTTCAATGAAACACCATTGTCTGACAGAAAGATGTTCAGTTGGAAAATGTTCAATCAGCTTTAATCAGAATAGTATCTAGGTGCTTAAGAAATCTGATCTACAGATACTTGCACTCAACTCCTATCAGCTTTAATGAATGTTGAACATAGATATCTGAGAGCTGGATGTGGCTCTTAATCTTTATATTCAGTGGCAGGATTCAAAGGGGGAAGGGGAAAAAAAACATCCAGTAAGTGAACTCTTGTAATGTTGTAGCAAATGATCTGAACTAGACAGTAATGCACATGGGGGAGATGGTAAAGGGGAATGAGCACTGCAGGCTATCCCCAATCAGACCTGACAGTAAATTGCTTTCCAATCATGCTTTTCCTTTCGCCTCTACTTAATCCTTTTAATCTTCACATCATTGCCTTCCTACTCAAGTTTGCTTGATTCATGTAAAGCAGTGGTAAATCAGCTCCTGCTGGGAAGAAGTGGCAAAACTCAGCTCCTGGGAACTCTGTGCAGTTTCAGCACTGATTAATGGCAAATGTATTAACGGTATGAAGGGCTCAGTTGATTCCTGTGATTTTTTTTTTAATTGTCTGTTTTAAGTGGGGTGGGGAAGTCGAGGGGCTATTGTGCTTCCTCCAGCTGCCTCATCGTCAAATCCAAAAGGTTAAAGTGAGTCCCATTCATAATGGGGACCTGATCCAAACTGCACTGCACTGCAAGGAAAGGAAAGATTGAAACCCCCTGCTAATGGAATACCTGTAACAGAAAAAAAAGAATATATAGATATAGATATATAGATATTATATATATTCCTTTTCATTTCTGCTTTGAAATGTTAGCTGTCAAGCTTAGCAGGATAAAGGTATATAAACAACAAAGATTAGTTGTTGCCTTGAAGGAGGAAAAAAAAAAACGTGGCTGCATCTGATTTGAATTTGACAGCTTCCGTAATAATGAACCAAGAGATTTACAGAGCATATATAATCCACTGATTCAGGAAGCCAGATTATCTTTCCGCAGTTCAACAAAATACAAACTTTTAAACGTTAAGTGAAACACCATAGAAAAAATCTTCTGATGACTGTCATGTATTGCAGACAACACAGCTGGAATTGAAACAAGGAGAAGTGGCTACAGCCGTAGGCAGCAAGACTTATATTTCCTCCCAGTTGTGATAGAAGACAGCAGCTATCCTGTACAGAGCAGCACAAACACAATGACTATCCACGTTTGTAGATGTGATTCGGATGGTACCATCCTGTCCTGCAATGTTGAAGCAATCTTCCTACCAGTTGGACTCAGCACAGGGGCTTTGATTGCAATATTGCTGTGTATTGTTATACTTCTAGGTTAGTTTTCATCCTGTTACAAAGTATGTCTTTGATTCTACTTGTGAATTAATTTGAGTCACCATAGTTGCATTTATTGTTTAACAAAGGACATTGAAAATGTACAATTGTTTACAAAGAGAACTTTTATGCTTCTACCTTTGTAGAAAAATATCCCAGAGCACTGACCATTAATTTGAATCCAATAATGCAATCTGCTAACTACTACATATGTCTATGGAGTGGGGGGAAATACCTTGCAGTTTGGTTTGAAATGCAAATTTTGCTCTGAAACTGTGTTGATTAAATACCTTTCGTGAGGAACTGATTTCCATATATCTAAAATTACTAAGTCCGTACCAGCAGCTACCTGGTAAGGGCCTTTCTTTAATTATTATGAGGGATTAAATAAGAAGAGTGAAGAAACAAGACAGGAAGACATAATTATAATGTAGACTATGGCTGAGTTAACCATTCAAAATAATACAACATTTGTACAGAAACTGATTCCATAGCATGACATTACTGTTAGAGTACAAACTCTCTTTACCATGAGGTCTTACTTATATAATGTCATTTGCAGCCCATGCTACTGCCTATCTTCCCCAGAATAAAGCCCTAGTATACTAGTAGTGTAATCAAACCTGCTTTATTGCTTACACAGTAGACTGGATAACACAGATTCTGATAGGTTATTACAAAATTTCAAATGGAATTGTGGACCCCTTGGGAAATCTTAGACATGGTCAGTGGACCCCTAAGAAGCTGGGGACCACAGGTTGAAAAACACTTTTCTAGATATTACTACTACTAATAGACCTGCCACAGTGCAGGGTACTGGTCAGGTCAGAGTTTCTCAACCCTGGGATCGAGACCCCAAATTTGTTTGCTGGAATGTTTCAAAGAGTCACATGGCAGTTCTAATGGTTCCTGTCATATGGGACTGGATGGGCTGCTTTTGATGATGGGAGTGCAGATAGGCCAAATGTGAGTGAGTGGCACTGTAGCCCCATGAACAAATGCACTCACAGAAATTTAGTTCAGTCAGGGGGATGGGCGAAACCTGAGTGTTGCTTCAACCCCAGAGGTTGCAATGCCCAGAGAGGAGAGCCAAGCCCAACCAACCCCACAGTACAGAGCTGCAGGAACTGCCAGTGAGCGGTGAGTGCCTGACAGATCCTGTCCCCTGTGGGGCGGGGGTACTGACTGAAACCACCCAAGGGCCTTCATCCTCAGACTATTTACTGGGTTGGGACAGATGTTAAACTTTTACAAATGGTCCTGATCCCAAATAGGTTGAGAAACACTGGACTAGATAACCTATCAAGGTCCCGTCCCCCCCCCCCCCCACCCCCAGTCCTGCATGATGTGACACAGCTACTGGGAATATTATTCAGGAATGTAGGCTATAGCAATAGCTGCTAAGTGACTCTGGAGTCTGAGGGGTCGGTTCCATCACAGAGTCCAACAGAACTCTGAGGTCCATTTACTTTGGCTTTGTACAGAGTAAGGATTTAGGACTATTAGTGGTTCTCTCCATTCCACATGGTGTGGTAACAGTGTGCTACCTTATACATGACCTAGGAACATTAATTTGTCAATGACCATTGTCAGTACACCCTGTAGCCTAAGGTGATCTTCTATATCTCAAACCCACTTCCTACTATTTATTGTTGCATCTATAACTTAGAAGTGTCCTCCATAATTGTTATTTAAGAAACCTACCTGATACAGAGATATTTTAAACTCACATATTCAAAAATCAACCTGCTGTACCCTTAAGGTTAATTTTCACTTAGAACACCACCTTGAAGAGTCATGTTAATTAATATAATATTATTGGCCATGATCGTGCAGTAAGTGTAGACAGGGAGAAGTCATGTTCAATGCTGTGTCACTGGTTCCTGGGTAAATTATTAGGACCAGGGTTGAACCCCAACTCATTGAAACCATGTTGAACATGATTTGTCCCTGACTGCAAAGTCACTATTAGCATCATGGCAGTTAGTGAGATTCCTCAAGGTCATGTTCAAATTTAATTTTCTATTTGACATGGTCAGGAATAGTATTATGAATTGTTTTCCCCCAGAATATGCTGATTTTATTAAAAATATAGCAGACATATGTCACCATTGATGAAAATTAATTTCCAAACTGAAAAAAAAAATGATAAGGAACATTTTGACTTCTTTGATACAGAACATTGGTTTTCTGTTTCAAAATTATTTTTGTTTCAGTTATTTTAAAATGTGTTTTATAAAATACAATATGAAATAAAAAGGCAAAATCTGAAGGAAAAGTTTTGATCAATCCAAACTGACACACACCCTCCAGCCCCCCTCCCCATCACAATTTCAGCTTGCAGGAAATTTTAACATTTTTCAATTTTCTTCCACCCATTTTGGAATGGAAGAATTTTTCACATTGTGAAACTACCTTCAAAACAAACAAATAAAAAATCTGATTGCTACATGGCTCTATTTACTAGTAAAGGTAAGCCCTTTGGAGATTTATTCATTATTTAGTGCATAGCTAGCAATGCTAGGTGCATCAAGCCGCAAATATTACCTTACTGGTTACTGTGTTTTTTTTAAAAAAAAAAGGCTGCAGAAGCAGGTTTTATAAAGAAAAGGTCCTTTTGATGGATCTTATCGATCATAGAAGGACATATTAGTGTGTCAGCAGACAGCCAAGGTATTTCCATACTTGTCTTAATTTACAATTCTTCCCTTGTTCCAGTCATTGTTGTGCTGTACGTAGCACTGCGAAGGCAGAAGAAAAAAGACACCCTGATGACCTCTAAAGAAGACATCAGAGACAATGTGATCCATTATGATGATGAAGGAGGTGGGGAAGAAGACACACAGGCTTTCGACATTGGTGCCCTGAGGAATCCAAAAGTGATTGAAGATAACAAAATACGCAGGGATATAAAACCAGACACTCTATGTTTACCACGGCAAAGACCACCAGTGGAAGACAATACAGACATAAGAGATTTCATTAATCAAAGGCTGCAGGAAAATGATGCGGATCCCAATGCACCTCCTTATGATTCACTAGCAACCTATGCTTATGAAGGAAATGGATCTGTAGCAGAGTCTCTGAGCTCTATAGATTCACTTACTACAGAAGCAGACCAGGATTATGATTACCTGAGTGACTGGGGACCCCGCTTTAAAGTCTTGGCAGAGATGTTCGGAGAGGAAGAAAATTATAACACTGATAAAGTCACTTAAGGGGGGGTAACCCAAAAGGCAAGAATAAGAAAACTAGAACAACAACAAATTAAAAATAAACCCCAAGCTTTATAGGACAAGATTCCTTTGATTATAAAAGACAGCACCTGTTTCCAGCAAGTTACTATATTTATCATACTGTCAGTTTTGGTTTGGTCTGCAGAGGGAGGATAAACCCTCTAAGATGTACTTTTTTGTTATTGTTTTTTGTTACTTGGGAATAACACTGAGACAAGCTCAGGCCTATTAACTACAATGTACCGATATGACAACGTAGACAGAAGCTAGCTATCTGGCATCACGGTGGAAGAGTGGTAGATTTTTCTTAATTCCACTAAAGTGCCTATTGAAAAACTTTTATCATTTACATTGGTAAAGATTCTGCTATGATGGTGTTACAGAACTGAGCTGTAAACTGGACATAAAGGACATTATCTTTATGTCAAGAAGCAATAGCAACATGCTGACTTCTAGTTCTTTAAAAACAAAAAATGAAGATAACTTTCTGGAATATATCCAGTGACTACAACTCAAGGGGTAGTGTTTTGGATTTTTATTTTATTTTAAGGAATAATAATAATTGTATGCCAAGATATCACATTTCTTCTGTCCGCATTTCACTGAAAAATTGAATAAAAAATGCTATTACTCAATTTCAAGATGTAAAGCCCAAAATTAAAAAACATATCACACTTTGATCTCAGCATACACAAAGGAATGTATGCTTTAAAAAGTTAATAAATGTTGTACTTTTTCCAGGATGAAAGAGAAAATAATGAAAACATCTATTCTTTTATACAAAGGAAACTTCCCTGGACTCCCAATCATCATGTGTTTTTAGAGGGCTAATGTATTTTTTAGTATCAGTATTAGCTTTTTTTTTTCCATTGTAAGTATGACTAAGGAAATATGTATAAAGAACCTCACATCGTTTTTCTTTGAAATTAATGTGTCATTCTGTCAATATTGTAGACCTACATGACAGAGAAGACATATATGTTAAACTCCTGCTGGAACTACGCAACTGGTCATACTCTAAAATTCAGGATATGTCATACTTTGGTATCAGTGTCATTCTGGTGTCAGATGTTTCAAATGTCTTAGAGCACTCTGAAAATGAAGCCTACAGCAGTACTCTTCAAGAAAATATTCTGCATCGGATTAAATTATATATATATATATACATACACACACACATGTAAATTATACAGATATGTATACATGCGTACTCATATACTTAGAGGTGGGATATCATTTCAACCATGTGATACACAGGCATCAATCCACTCAAGATTTATTGCCATCATAAACAAAGTTCAAGAAACTGGAACCTCCAACTGGTTCCTTGTATTACATTTTTGACATTTTTCCCCCCATCTGATTTTTTTTTTTACACTTTCAAAAAATAAACAACTAACCAATCCACGTAAGCATTGATCATTTTGATACTGAATGGCCTGGATGATGCTACATCAGTATTCATATTAATGTTGAATTGTCTGCTGATCTAAAGTATGGTATTTTTTTTTTTTAGAAGCAGCAGTTTATGGCCCAAAGTGAATATACATTTTTTTTTCTCTCTCAGGCTTCTACAGTGCTCAATAATCTGCTTGTGCTACCCTTGAGGTTTATGGCATTGGCAGGGTGAGTGTGAGCCTTGAGTGAATCACAGTCTTTCATTCACCAGAGGACAATATCTTATCTCTGCCATCTAAAGAACTAGTAAATGTCAATGTTAACACATTTTACTCCAATTTAGGGCTTGATTAACGTTTACACTAAGGTCACTTTACACTGCTCTTAAAGTCGGTGTAAATTACACTGCTCAAGAGGTGTAATGAGACTGTAGTATAAATGAGAATTGTGCAATTGTAAAACAAAACAATGTAAATGATTTGATAACATTTGTCAGAGAGGCTTAATTCAGGCAAAATTCACATTTGTGGAGACACCCCTTTCTGTGTGTTGTATGTGTGAGGATCCATCTCTGTTGTAGACAGGAATTTCTTCACCTCTCTTCTGCCATAGCAAAAGGATAAATTAGGAATCCCACCCTGTCCCTTTCCATCAGTGGAGTCAAAGGGCTAAATTCAGTTCCGGAAACATTACTCAGGGTTCTTAACATATCGTTCATTAGTAATCCCTGCAGTAGTATAACAGAGAGCAGATTCTGACTGTCTGTTTTCACAGAGCGTGAATGTCACTAAAAGTTCTAATTCCACTAGAAAAAGGTGCTGGGGAATGGGATATTAGGGCTCTGGAGGAGACTGGCATTTATTCTGGACAGTTCAGCCTGGATTCCAAAGGTGAGTCGGCAGAGAATAGGATCCTTGCCATGTCATTGCTCACAATACATATTTAACAAGAGAGTTATTGTATGCAACACAAACACAAAATTGATTATCAAATGCATATTTTTGACATTTAAGAGGTTTGTAATTAAGATGTTCATCTAGCTAATCAACTTCTGGCAAGATTTTTTAAATTAAATAAATTGATATACAATTATAAATGTAATTGTTAAACTCAAAAAAAAAATATTTCAGCCACCTAATTTAAAGAGTGAACAAACAGCTTTAGCTCAGTCTGCAGAAGTTACTGTTGGACATGGCTATCTGGAATAAGGGAGAAGGATGGGGTTTCAGTTAATGTGTGGTCTGGGCACTTCATTCAATTCATGCCTTTACCACAAACTTCTTTTGGGACCTTGTGGGACTTTCTAGAGCCAGATTTTCAAAAGTATTTAGGTGCCTGAAGATGCAGGTGATAGGTGGTATTTTGAGAAGTGCCTCAGTGCCGAACTCCCATTGAAATCGGTGGCCTTTGGTGCTTCTGAAGATTGGACTACTAGGTGCTTCTGCGGGAAGCAGTGTGGCCTGAGGGATGTGCTGGCCGCTGCTTCCCGCAGCCCCCATTGGCCTGGAGCAGCGAACCACGGCCAGTGGGAGCTGCGATAGGCTGAACCTGCAGGCACAGCAGGTAAACAAACTGGCCCAGTCCATAGGGGGGCTTACCCTGGTGGGCCTCATGCCAAAGGTTCCTCTAAGCCAATGGGAGAGCTGTCTTGTAGGATTCATAAGTCCACCTCCATGAGAAGCTGTGGCTATGTCGATGGAAGAGTATGGATTTTTTGCACTCCTGAGCAATGCAATTATACTGAAGTACATATGTAGTGTAGACCAAGACTTTGTCTCTCAGAGTATATTATAGACCAGAGAGTATTTAAGTGCATCAAAGGGCAACCTACTGAGTTATTATGCTACAGAGGCCTCATTGAAAACATTCTTACCTTAAGAGTATTCACATCTAAAAGTAAAAGAAGAAATCTTTCTTTGAAGACTTATCAAAGCCTAATCCTACAGCGTGGCAAGCATTGTATTTAGTTTAGCATTAATTGCATCTCTGAAGATAAAGGAGTTCTGAAAGCTGTCTCTGACATAGCACGGTGAACTGTGACCCTGTATAAAATAGAGCTAAAGAAAAAGGGTCGACTAAGCCATTAAAATATAGTTTATCATTTCATCGCATGGTATGTCTGATTTTAGTTTTGTAACTTCTGTTTGGGTAAGTTCCTTGCAATTATTTTTTTTAAATGTCATTAGCATAGCTATTCCACTCCACATCTCCTGAATAGTGAGAGTGTTTTGAGATCTAGAGCACTGATGAAAACAAATAACAAAATGACCCTTAATCATAACCCTAATGGGGGTGACATTTAAGTGTGCCTGAAAAGTCAAAATGCATTATACCACTACCTAGCCTTCTGCTAATGCAAAGGTTCAATAATAGCCTAGTTCATTTTTATTTAAATCAAGAACAGAATACATTTTCTAAACAAAACAATAGCAATGCAAAACCTATGTAACTTTCTGTTATGACTGATCTCTCTCTTCTAAGAGGTTGCATTCGATTCTGATTCAGACCAAAGCAACATTTCAAAATTTTCCACAAAATGAAATGTTTGAGTTTTGACCAAACAATACCGGTACAAACGATTTCTCTCTCAACCACAAAAAGACACAAAGACTCATGTGAGAAGTCTCATAAGGCTTCATAGTTTCAACTAAATAAAAGGTTGAATGGGCCTCATAGCAAAGAAAATGCTTTAACAGTTTGTACATTGAGATTGAGACAGAGACTGTTTTAGTGAGGGGTCATTTTTAAATGGTCACAGCCAGGGTCTCTGAGTCAAGATTCCAGGTTTCTATTCCTGCCACTGATCCACTGGGTGACCTTGGATAAGCCACTTTGTCTCTCTGTGCCTTCACTTTTTCATATGCAAAATGGGTCTATGTTACCCTTTTTTTGAGCAAAGTGGATAGCCAATATTCAGATCCTTTTTTTGTTTTGTTTAGTTCTGCTTAATTTCGCACCTCATTTAATGGCCCAAGTTTAGAGTGGAGCTGTTTATTTCTGTGGGCCTCATTCCTGTTTCACATCCATTTTAAACTGCTGCAATTACACTGGGATTAATGGGTTGACTCCTGATTTATTTCAGGTAAATAAGATCAGAATCAATTCCATTGTCTCTTCATCCTTTTGGCTGTGATTCAGGTCAGAAGCAAAACCTAAAGATAGATCCTCAGCTAACTTGACTTCAATGGTGCTGTAATAATTTATACCAGCTGAGCATCTCCATCTTCTGGAACTGAGCTTTCCCTCACAAAGGATATGAAAAGGGTTACAGTATCAGGCAAGTGGCCCCGACACAGACAAAGATTGCATGTTTAACTTTAAGCATATGCTTAAGCACTTTCCTGACTTGGCACCTCTCTCCTGCAGCTAGAAACTGTGTCTTTGTGAGGAAAAGCTCAGTTCCATCAGTTGTCCTTACCAGACGAGATACTTATCCAATGAATTGATTCTCAAGTTTAGACCTTTTCTCTTGGGTAATTTCTTCTCTTCTTACTCAACTCCATGTCTGTACCCTTGCACTATCATTTTCATTCCATAACTAACAAAGCCCAGTGTTACTGTTTATTATGCCTATTTACTAAATGACTTTCCCTAGTTACTTGAGTCTCCCAAGAAAGTGTGAGATGCATAATTGTTGACAATTTTGCATGCATATACACATGGTCATTAAACTAATGGTATTGAGTTCAAGTGAAGAGCTCTGTAATTTTCAATTTAACTATGCCATTACCCCAGATATAAATAGTGCTTTACTATTTTATTTTTTCTACAATAGAAACGTGTTAAAATCAGTTTGTTAAATAGAAAACTTGCTCTTTTGACAGTATGACCTTCCAAAGTGTATAGAACAGATTCTCCTCATTCTGGTTTTACTTTGGTGCTACTCCATTAACTTTAGTGTAGTTACTCCTGATTTATGAGGGCATAACTAAGAAGAGGAAACAAAGCTTATATGTTCAACGGTATGTATTCATGTTCATGAAATAACTGAAGATTAGGTCACAGAACAAGTTTAATTAAAAAAATCCCACGATTTTTAATGGGCTAATTTTCAAATATTCTCAACTGGTAGATTACCCTGCAGCTGCAGGGTATTATATTTTAAAAACAGGTTTCTACCTTTATTAGATAATGTAGCTATTCTGCATATATTTAAGTTTGGTGCACTGAAATATACCTTTAATAAACAAGGTATTTAAAAAAAAAACTGAAAAAGTTGACCATGGTTCATAGGCTAGACAGAAATGAGCAGAGTTAATGAAAACTAATGGATATTAATGCAGTGTAGCTTAGCTATGAAAGTGCAAACAACAGCTATAGTTTCTTTAACAAAAAGACATACACTTTTCAGAGGAAAGAACAGCTGGTGGAAAAAGCCAGTAAACATACAAAAATGAAACAATACTGTACATCCAGGGACTAACACACATTTTCCCAAGCCCTGTTTTCAATTATCTCCCTTACATGTGGTATCTTTTCTATTCCTTTTGTGGTCAGATAGCTGCATTTGGGATATAATAAATATCTATAAAATCACTGCACAGTGAAAATATCAGACCACATCTGGACTTGGGATGGCTAATACCATTAATTGGTTTGTACTTGGTTGGATTGGATTGGATTTTTTTGTTTTTATTTTTTTAAAATACAGATCTCGCTCCTCCCTCCCCACCCAAACTGTCTCAGGTAGCATCAGAAGTTGTGTCACTAACTGTATATGTTAGCTACACCTTTTTGTCAACGCAGAAGGAAATTTGCTAGGATGATCAGAGCCAGATTCCTCAGGCTGTGCACGCACTACATAGGCACTACAGCTAAGTTGTTGTAGCATAGACTCTTGCTACAGCAACAGAAGGTTTTTCTCCTGACACTGAAGTAAATCAACCTCCTTGACAAGCAGTAGCTAAGTTAACAGAGCCACATCTACAGTGGGGGTTAGGTTGACCTTACTATGACACACAGGACACAACATTTTTCACAGCCCTGAGTGATATAGTTCAGTCTACCTACATTTTTGGTATAGACCTAACAATAGTCTATATAGTTCACTTTGCACTGCTTACAAAAGACAAACTAAACTTAAATCAGCATGTGCGTAGAAGGAATCACCAATCAATGTAAAGTGGCTCTTCTCATTTTAAGGGGACAGGAGGGAAGAGAGGGTAACATGACAGAACAAGGCTATGCAACCACATTCCACGCTGGTGAAAGGCCTTCACCAGCATCAAGCTAAAGCTACCCCCTTTAAGTACCACCACAATCAGACAAAGTAGTTTCAATGAGCCACTTGTGTCACCCTGCTCCACTGCTCCCAGCAAAACTGATCTCCATATAGTTTTATAAAGGCTGGATTCTGATGAAGTTCAAAGGTGTTGGAGGAGTGAAATTTATCCTTGAACCAGGGATAGGCCAGGACATGGGCTTAGTTCCTCCCCCATTCCTCCAACCTCTGGAGTACTGCACCATGTCCTATACTCCATCAGCCCTATATGTATTAAGACTTCACACATAAAAATACTAAGAGAGAGAGAGCCAAATGTGTGTGTAGCCGTTAATAGGTTGTTGTTAAAGGCTGACATCCTGCCCATGGTGACAGCAATGGCAAAACTCCCTTTGTGTTCAACATGGTCAAGATTTCACTCACTGTATATGTCGTTTCCAGTTTGGAAATTAACTTATTACAATCCACTGCTATGCTCATAACACAAAGTTAGCTGTGCATATAATTTCTTGCATTCTTCAGGTCATTGTACAGGATTGAGTTTTTTTAAAAAGTACTTACTATGCAATAGCTAGAACAAACAACATCCCATCTAGTAGCTGTTTCCACTTAAGTAGTTTTTTGTCAACCTTAACTCTTCATGAGTGGTCATTTTACTTATTTATATTGGTATTTCTAGCATTTATAGCCACAAAATATTAGTCATAGAAATTAGCATTTTAAAAAGGCATGTGATCTGTTTAATTAAAAAAACAACAATTGTATTAATCTATGATGTTATTTTGACAACACTGCTAATGAACATTTTTTTAAAAGAAGTTTTTTATTGTTTGAACATACTTAAATTAAACAGCAGGGAGAAAAATGGGCAATCAAATCCCTGCTAATAAGAAATCAACAGCTCTCTACTGTTTTCAGAATTGTTGCTGACTGCAGCAAGAGAGATTTGAATCCTAGTGGAGTGTTATGGCACTTTGCATATTAACATTGTAGAGGATTCTATGCTCTTTGAAGCTATGAATTAATAGCATGTAACTTATAGTGTCGTCTCACAGTATAGATCTTTAGTATAACGTTACTCCTATTAAGCAGGGAATCTGATGCTCACAACTTAATTAAAAGCAATGGACCAAATTCAGTCAGACATATATAGGTTCTAATCCCTTGAAGTCAGTGAGAGTTGTCTCTGCTTATCTCAAGGCTGAATTTAACCTACGGACTATCAAGAAGATCTTATATGGGGAAGACGACTTTAATATCAATAAAAAGAGGAACCAGAACACATGATACCCTGACAGATTTAAAAGCACAATCACTAGTAGCGTATCAGAGGTGTAGCTGTGTTAGTCTGGATCTGCAAAAGCGACAAACAGTCTTGTAGCACCTTATAGATTAACAGATTTTAAGGATCATGAGCTTTCATGGGTTAAGACCCACTTCATCAGATGAATGTTGTGGAAATCTCCAGAGGCAGGCATAAATATGCAGGCAAGAAAGCAAAGTAAATTCAATCAGTGTGGGTGGTGAAGCCCACTTCCAGCAGGTGATCTGGAGGTGTGAACGCCCAGAAAGGAGAAACTGTTTTTGTAATTGGTGAGCCATTCACAGCTAATATTAAGTCCAGACCTAAGAGTGTGGACTTTGCAGATGAACTGGAGCTCAGCAGTTTCTCTTTGAAGTCTGGTTTTGAAGGGTTTTTTTGCTGCAGGATGGCTGTTTTGAGGTCTGCAATTGTATTCCCAGGCAGGTTAAAGTGTTCTCCTACAGGCTTTTGTATATTGCCATTCACTAGTAGAATTACACATGTAATGGATGAAAACCTGCAAGCCTGAAACATGTACTATTCCATCTGACGTCTATGCACAATACCTCCATTAAAGTTTGCAAGATCAGGCTATAAATTAGCATCACTGATAACTCAGACAATAGGTGCTATAGTATGATGGTCCCAGATAAAATGCTAAACTTAATATAGTGTGTTTTGTTAATAGGAGAAAATATCTCATGAGAAAGACAAAAAAAATTACCCCTCACATAATAAGTATTGTATAAAGTTGATGATGTTTTCCTTTATCATTGCCATCAGTCTTTCCCTCTTTTTTAGGGTGTGGGAGGGAAGATGGCAAATCATTTATTTCATTGGTCTCATAGGAAAGGAGGAATAATGCAATATCTTAAGGATGACATAATTTTGCTATGATCACATCATATAAATGCCAAAAGCAATGAAGATCTCTTTAGCTTGGCCATTCACTAGATTTTAGGGCAATGGAGTGTTCATGTCACAGCATAAAACTGCATAATAGAGTGTCCAGAATCAGACTTGCCTTCAAGTGTACCAAGCTGTAAGGCTCTTCCTGTAGCTTATTCAAATGCTGCAGAGAGCTGTGCATGTGACTAACCTGACATGTAGTTTATCATTACTTAAATTAACAAAAATGTACATGAGGGTTATTTTTCCCCCCTTTCTGTTGCTCATGCCACATGATATAATGTATAATTCTATCAGATAGCACTGAGGCTCACTGGATTGAAATGGATTTTCCTCTGAGTTGTAGGACAGGTTTTTCATAGTGTGCTGTAATGTGATTGCTGGACAGCCCTTCTAATGCTTCATTCTGGAAAGAAAGATCTCTCTCTAGGTTATGAATCAGAGAGGTAGCCGTGTTAGTCTGGAATAGCAGATGTAAGAAAGTCCTGTGGTACCTTAAAGACTAACTATAAAGTTTAGAAGCATAAGCTTTCGTGGGCTAATACCCACTGTTGGAATAAATGCAATTTAGAAACAACTGTATTATGAATGTTGTGTAGTATGATTTAAAAACTGTCTCAAACTGTACTTTCACTCCCTGAGTATGAACTCTCAACCTCTAGCCTGGCATGCATCTTAAACTCATGTTTACCCTGCCACAGCTGTGCAGGAGTCATAGTGTCTGAGTACCCCTAAGGGTCCTGGACCTCCTGTTTACCAGACATGTAAATGGCATGGATTAATACCGAACAAGGATGTGATAGCCATTAAGTGTTCTCACCTGTGTAAGTGTATTGAAAGCCCTCCTCCCTTATTCACAAAAGGCCTCAGCCTTGCATGGAGCTGAGCCAGTTGTTTGGGTAATAACCCCTCTGACTCCTATTGCTTGCAATAAATCTTGTTTTCCAGAAATCTACTGAGTAATGCCTGTCCTTTGTGAGTATATTGGGATTGGGCTCCAAAGGTAAAGCAGTTTTTGCAACACCACTTCGTCGGATGCAAGTGGGTATTAGCCCACGAAAGCTTATGCTTCAAAACTTTATAGTTAGTCTTTAAGGTGCCACAGGACTTTCTTACCTCGCTAGGTTATGTTATACATAGGGTGAAGCCAGCTTTATGGTAATTCTGAAACCAGCACAATATAGTCAGGGTATCTCTACACTGCATTAACAGAAAGGGTTAAGCATCCTGCAGGATAAAGGACTCAAATTCAACCCTTAAAAACAAGGGGGAAGATAATTTTGTGTATTTACATATACATTGTTAGAAATCAACAATGTAACCAAACAGTTCCTTCCTATCCTGATTTTCTGTTAACTGAGATCAAAAGAACATCTTAACATTTAAATGAGCTATAAACATAGGATATCTCTGTATTCATCTCTCTTTGAAGTGTATGGTAAATCATCTGTACTTACTTACTTATGGTGGAAAAACAGGCACTTGCCTTGTTTTAATCTGCATGGATAATTACCAGCTATGCTTAGGAAACAGGTCCACTTCAAAGTCCACAGGAGTACCTATTGTTTGACTAAGGACTCCGACCTATGGAAGAAGGCCTGGAATTGCATAAATGACCCTTGGGTCCTGAACTTGTCATCTCATATCTGTCTATACAATCTGATAAAGTGGGTTTTAGCCCACGAAAACTTATGCCCAAATAAATGTGTTAGTCTCTAAGATGGCACAAGTACTTCTCGTTCTTTTTGCGGATACAGACTAACATGGCTACCCTTCTGATGTAAGCAAACACTACTGTCTACACTGACACTGAGTTGTTCTCTGTCACAAAAAGCTCTATGCAACTTGTCAAGGTGGTTTTATTTTGCCTACCTAAGAGGCAATATTGTTGTGTGTACACTACCACTGTTTTGTTGATGAAAGCGGACTTCTGTTGCCAAAACTATGTAATGTCTCAGCCACCAATGAAGTCAGCAGAGGTGGATAAGCTCAAGCACTAAAAATATAAAAAGTGATTGTTGCTGGCCTTTCATCAAGGGTCTTTACCTTTCACATTCATTGTTCCCACCCATCGTCCATTACAGGCTGAGTTTTTTCAGGGCTAGGCCACACTAGAAGTGCTACAGCAGCTCAGCTGCACCAGTTCAACTACACCACTGTAGCCCATCTGGTGAAGACGCTCTTTGCCAACGAGAGCGAGCTTTCCCCTCAGCCTAATAACTGCACTTCCATAAGAGATGGTAGCTATATTTGGTGAAGAAACTCTCATGCTGACATAGTGCTGTCCAAACAAGTGCTTAGGTCAGTGTAACTTAGGTCACTCAGAGGGTGTCTTATTCAAATCCCCAAACAACATAATCTGTAGTGTAGACAAGCCCTTCACCTTTAGCACATTCTGCTGGGTCCATCTCTTCTCTTCATCCCTCCTCTACCCTAATTGGCCTCCAGGAGGTGTCCCACAATGTTCATCATGACCACTCTGTTCAGCAGTTTGAAGTCCATTGCCGGCAGGTACACAGCATGTGCTCCTTCACGATTTAAAAATCCAGGCATTTTTGAAATTCCTCTTACTGGCTGCTTGGTGTGGACTGTTCACACAATCTTCCCAACTGACTATGCTGGCTTTGCACACCAGATGTACTCATGCCCAGAGCACACTAGAGCTGTTGGGTCTGTGGGGAGAGGTGTGCAGTCGCAGCTTCGCTCAAGCCATCAGAACTTTGATATCTATGGGCAGATTGGTTGTGGCATGCAGGAGAACGGACACAAAAGTGCCATGCTAAGATCAAGGAGCTCAGGCGGGAGTACCAGAAGGCAAGACAGGCCAACCATCGCTCTGGTGCCATGCCCTAAACATGCCACTTCTACAAGGAGCTGCATGCCATCCTCAGCATCAACCCCACCTCCACTCCCAGGAGACCAGTGGGGAGAATGGAGTCAGTGGCCAGGGGAGTCAATCCCGAGGATGAAGTGATGGAGGAGAAAGTGGATGTGGGACATGTGACAAGGTCATCTGGTGGCGTGGCAAGCCAGGATATATATTAGACTCCAGAGGGGGTCTAGCCAGTTCCAGCACTCTGGCTGCAGCACTCATGAAGCAGGAGAGGTGAGCTCTGCCAAGCACACATTTTAATTTGATATTGCACAGTGATAAGAGATTGAGGTCTCCTTTACTTCATTATATGGTAGAGGAGGGATAAAGGATTAACAACAGAGCCTATGCAGTTATGAATTGTGGGCCTGGCAGAAAAGTTTATTAATATACACCAGGATGTCGTGAGAAGCCTCCATAGGGATCTCTGGGGAACTTTCATGTAGCTACTCAGCAATCCTCTGTCACAGATTCCTTGGCGGAGCTGCCTTGTTTCTACCCACACTGTAGGAAACTTTGCCAAGGAAATTATTTCTGCAGGGACCAAAGCAGCACATAGGCAAGCAGCATACAGAGCCAGTCTGAAGTGGCACACAAGCAGGAGCTGCACCCTTGCATCCTAAGAGTGAGATATCTGGTTCAATTACCCCAGCCTTTGGAAAAAGGTGCCAATATGCCAAATACTCTCCCTAGGTGTGTATACTGATCCTCTTTGCAAACCACCAGGTCCTTTTACCCTTCTTGTCCATTCCCCCTTCCTAGCCTCACATATTTGGGACTCTCGCCGAGCTGTGTACTAGCAAAGGGACAGTGACAAGGAAGTGTATGTGACGTTTGTGATTCATGGCATTGAGTGCACACTCAATACTGTCTCTGTTCACTGTTTCTTTGGTTTCTGCAGATGTGCCCATTGAGCACCAAAAAGTAAGCACTGGTATAGCACCTCTGTCAGATAAGAAGGCAGACCAGGAGTAAGGATGCTATGTTTAGAGTGTGCTGAAATCAACAGATACAGCACATAGAAAAACAAAAGCATGGAGAGGAAGAGAGAGAGAGAGAGAGAGAGAGAGAGAGAGAGAGAGAATGAATGAAAACTTCAGGCTGGATAGGAGACATAGGCAGGAGCAGAGGATAAAGCTACTGATGAGACAAAACGGAGATGCTCAGTCCATGCTAGTGCTGCAATCTGAGTGCATATGTGCATGACTTTCTTGCAGCCACTATATAATGCCCTCCCCAAACTCTACGAATACATTCCTTGCATGTTCCCGTTCTGTCGCATCTCCTCTTGCAATCCCCAGCTAGAGACAGGCTTCATGATGAAATCTAGAGTTACATGCAGTTGTGAGAGCCTGAAACAAGAGACTGCTCAGTGTCCACCATGTCTCCCATTTGCAAAAAATTGGGTGAGTTATCTTTTAATTAATTTCTAGTATTTGAAACAAAATGAGTCTCTGTCATGCACACAGCAGTTACTGCTTAAATTCAAACACTGGAAATAGGCAGGAACATTTGCTCAATACAATTAAAGTTCAGGAAGCAAGCATTAGAGGGATCATTTGAGGTGGCATGTAAACATTGCCTGACAAATGCATCATAATAAGAAACATTACTGGTGCTTGGTGTCAAAATACTCCTTCAGAGCCTCCTTAATTCTAATAGCTTTCCCCTTGAGTCCTCTAATTGCTCTCCTATTTGGCTGCTCAAAATCAGCAGCCAGATGATCCACCTCAGCTCTCCACCCCGAGAGAACTTTCCCCCCCTTTGATTCACATGTTATGCAGAGCACAGCAGGATGCTATGACCATTGAATAGTTTCCTCATTGAAGTCGAACCTGCCAAAGGCACATTCAACAGTCATTCAACACCGACTGAGCCTGTTTTCCTGTGTTAAAGAAGGGAGGTGGGGAAGAGAAGGAAACTAGTCATGATTGCTTCCTACTTTTCTTATAGCAGCTGTACTACAAGGGAGTGTGACAACAACAAAAACAACATCTGTAAAGTCCTGATTCAGAAAATGTATGTGCCTAATGTTAGTAGCACCTTTGATTTTGATTTAACCCTTGCATATGTTAAAAGTTGGGCATATGTTTCAATACCATCTGAATTGAATTAGGGCCTATATCAGCCAGATATAGCACAAAAATAAACTACTAGTGTAAGTCTGCAAAACTCATTTGATTTTCCTGGAATCTTTTCCCTCTTACTTATTGTAAATTTGGCCTGGAAGGCTTATGATATTCTTTATAACTCAACTTTATTCATTTGGAGGAGGATAGTCAAGATAAAAAGTGAATTTAAACACCTAATTGCTGAACAATCCCCATTCCCCCACCCCAAGTTTAGTTGTTCTAGGACAATAGCAACAATCAGTGCAGACAAATCTCACTTAAATAAACTAGGTGGAATTACTGCTGCTGTACATGTAATTATAGGAAAAAGCCAAATTGTATGAATATCAGAATATCAGAAATGACTGTGTGGGAAGGAACATTGTAATTGAAGCATATTGTTTTTGTTGCACCACAGTAGGCATTTAAAAATGATAATAGAACAGTTATGGCTCTTAATGCAGCATTGAGACAGCTGCTACCCTCCCTAAAGAGAAAAAACAAAAAACCATCAATATGCCAAAATGAAGGTCTAAGAGAATATTGTATGCACATAAGCAATAAACAAGGAGAAAATGGGTGGTTTTGAACAGTGAAGGAACAATCTGGGTTATCCAGAATATTACTTTTTGAGATAATTCTGGAATAGGGTTGCTGACTTTCTAATCACACAAAACCTAATACCCTTGCCCCACCCCCTTCCCTGCCCCTTCCCCAAGGTTCTGCCTCTACTCACTCCATCCCCCTCTCTTTGTCACTTACTCTCCCCCACCTTCCCTCACTTTCACCAAGCTGGGGAAAGGAGGTGGGGTATTGGAGGGGTGATGGCTTTGGCAGGGGGTTTAGGCTCCAGGGTGGCACCAGAAATAAGGGGTTCAGTGTTCAGGAGTAGTCTCTGGGCTGGGCTAGGGGGTTGCATTGCAGGGTAGGCTCTTGCTGAGGTGCAGACTCTGAGGTGGGGCAATGGATGAGGGGCTTGGAGTGTGGGAGGGGGCTCTGGGATGGGATCTAGGGGTTGGGGATGAGGGGAATGGGTGCTAGGAGGGAGTTAGGGTGTGGGAGGGGGTTCTGACCTGGGGTAGGGGATTGGGGTCTGGAGGGGGTTTGGAGTGCAGGCTCCAGTCAGGTAGCACTTACCTCAAGTGGCTCCTGGAAGTGGCTGGCATGTCAGGCTCCTAGGCGGAGAGGCCAGGAAGCTCTGTGTGCTGCCCGCCCATGCAGATTCCACCCCCGCAGGTGCCATTTGATGGTTACCAGCCAATGGGAGCTGCAGAGCTGGCACTCAGGTCAGGGGGCAGCATGAAGATCCCGTTGTTGCTCCTGCGCCTAGGAGCCAGACATGGCTCTTCACAACCACTTCTCAGGAGCTGTGTGGAGCCATGGCAAGCAGAGAGTCTGCTAGCTCTAGTGCACCACCAACTGGACTTTAAAGCCTGGTTAGCAGTGCTGACCAGTGCCTCCAGGGTCTCTTTTTAACTGGGTAATCCAGTCAAAAACCCAATAATTTATCATTAAATACAAACAAGAACATAAATGAAATGACTGAGATGTTGTGTGGACAAGGAAGAACAATGGTCATATGGTTAAGTCACTGGACTATGTCTAAGGAAGTCAAGGTTTATATCCCAGATGTCACAGAGGAAGTCTGTGGGATCTTGTGCAATTCAATTAAGAATTGATTTTCAAAGGCACAGCCCTTAGGCATCTAAGTCCCTGGGAGTTAAACATAGCATTTGGGTGTCTATCTTTGAAAATCTCCCTCATAATAGGTTAAAAAATAGCAGCCGTGTTAGTCTGTAACCATAAAGAAAGCGAGGAATACTTGTAGCACCTTAGAGACTAACTAGTTTATTTCAGCATAAGCTTTCGTGGGCTATAGCTCACTTTATCGGATGCATAGAGTTATAGCCCACGAAAGCTTATGCTGAAATAAACTAGTTAGTCTCTATGGTGCTACAAGTATTCCTCACTTCCCTCATAATATCATCTCTGTCTCACCTCCGCATCTGCAAAACAGGGATAGTACTGTTGTCTTGATCTGTCAGCAGAGGTAATCCACTTCCCTGAGAGGCTGTAGAATTCCATCAACCTAGTGCTATCTACGCCAGAGATTAGGTCAGTTGTGTAGACCAGACCTTGGATTGTAGGATCTTTGGAAATGGGACAGTCCCTTGTTTGTCAAACAGGTCAAACACTTCTTTGTGAAGTTAGAAAAATAATAATCTCTTTGTGCTCACTTTCCCATTTGCCTATATTTCAGCAAAATCCATTGGGAGTTGTGCATGTAACTCCCTTAGATTTCTTTGAAAAAATCCCAAACTAACATCTTTACTTAATTTTGAATAAAATAAGTGATCTTAAGTGATAAATGTAATAAGTTAATGTAGTCAACTGAAAACAGCATCAGGGGACAATATTGCTCATGTTAGTGGTTTTTAAGATTTACGAGTTATACTTTTAGAATTATAAATCATAATCCATATTTTAGTTACATCATCCAGCCAGTTGTGGAGCTACTTTTTGTGGTGTTCAGATATCACTCTGGACCCCAGATGTTTGAAAGAGATCCTCTTAAGTAAGTGATGCTGCCTTCGCATAACAAACATGGGCTATTGCAGTGGTTCTCAATTAGTGGGGCGCGCCCCCCTGGGGGGGCGCGAGGCTCCGTAAAGGGGGGCGGCCCGCCCGCTTCCTCCTCCTCCACCAGCGGCGCTGCCAGGAGCTTGCGCTGCCCTGGGGCGGGTCCCGGGAAAGGGGCGGAGGCGGGAAAGGAGCGGAGGCGGCGAGAGGAGGCGGGAAAGGAGCGGAGGCGGCGAGAAAGGAGCGGAGGCGGCGAGAGGAGGCGGGAAAGGAGCGGAGGCGGCGAGTCGACGGCTCAGGTGAGTGAAGGGCGCGCGGCGGCCCCGGCCCCTCCCCGGCAGCGCTTCGGGGCTTTGGGTTCCCCGGGCAGGGAGGCCCCAGTGACTCCCCGGCGTGGGCAGCCCCCGGCCTGACTTCATCCGTTCCATGCCCCACCTCTTAACCTCTGGCCGAAGAAGGCGTGGGGAGAGAGCATGAACAGTTCTTCTAGGTGGGAAGCTCTATAAACTACCTCCTACTCCTTGCTGGACCTGTCTTAGCTGCAGACTTAACTTGAGTGCAGATAAGTTGAGTTAAAAGAGCTGCACACTCATTCTTCCGAGCACAGTGGGAGGGGAACCTTAGCACCACGCAGTCATAAGGATCTCTCTTACACATGGCTCCAACCATCCTCAGATATTGAGGGAGATGGTGGTCCATAAGAAGGGAATTCCATGCAAAATGGGATATGGAGTTTTAATGCATTGATTGCACACACACACAAACTACTGTAATAATATCTCTGTGTGGCTGCAGTTGCATAGACATAGATGATTATTGTTATTTAAAGTTAAACCCAAAACGAAGTTACCAAGTGTGTCCTATGTATGTTCATAAGATGCAGCCTTGATGCCCAATCACCTTCCTAGGAAATATGTCATGGGGAGGAAGATAGTGTAAGAAGGAAGAGGAGGAGAAATGAAAATGGCCTGTCCCCCAAAACCTGTGGGCCATGGGCTGCTGAGTATGGAGGACTTGAAGGTGTCCAAGGTTTGTGGCCAAACTTTGGGTCTTCTTTTTCCTTGAAACCCCATAGGAATTTACAGCTACAGACAAAACTAAAAAGATAAACATGATTTTAAAAAAACCCAAGAGAGTGATGGAGAATGTGTACTTATAACAATTTTATAGACAAATGATAGTATTTACAGTCGCGGGGGGGCGCGAAATGTTTTCTTCTTCCTAGGGGGGGCATGACAGAAAATAATTGAGAACCACTGGGCTATTGCATCCCCTTTCTCACACTTCCTTTCTGGGAAGCAACAGTATCACACCACAGAGGATATCAAATTTTGACACTGGTTACGGGTCATTAAGCAACTTCTTTCTTTTTTGAAAGTATACACTTTGGGTGGATCACCCCAAATGTTGGGTCTTGGATTTGAAATCTGAACACAGCTATTCATTTGCAGTGAATTACAATCCCTATAATGGGCTGAATGCCAGGATCAGTCAAGTAAGCATCTTCAGTCCAATATAATGATAATGACAGTTTTCAACCCATTACACAAATGGAGGAGGGGGTTGGGGAATCAGTTATTTCTAGCTTTGCAGTTACTTTAAAACTCCTATGGCTTTATCCTACAATGTATTGAAGTCAATGGCAAAATTGGCATTTACTTTAATGAAGCAGGATCAAGGCCATAAATAAAAGAGAGCAAATTTACCCAGTGGGGTAAGGTATACTACAAGAGTGTGATTTCTAAAGTTCACTAATGTGTTGCACATTTATTGGTCTGTGTGGTCCCTGTTCATCTGCAGTAAGTCCCCCCTTCCCTCCTCCCCCCCCCGTGCGCTTTAAGGAAGGGGCAAAGTCCTTTGCTCATTCTCTAGTCTAACTAATCCTTCCACATGCCCATTCAACTCCATGGTGCCTATCCATGCTTTTCACTCCCTTCCTCTCAATCTTTTGCTCTCTTCTAGTTCCTTTTCTTCCAAAGACAAACATATTATAGTTTTCCCACAACAACTCTTTGCCCCACCTATTTCTCAATCTATCACCCTATCTTCTAAATCTATTTCACCTGAAAACTCAAAGGTGCTGTCCACAGTGATACTGCATTGCCCTAAAAACAGTGACATAAGCCCTATGCCTCTTGTGGAAGTGGACGGCACTTATATCATCAGCAGCAAGGCTATAGTGTGTACAGTGACATCAATGTAAACTGCCCTACATCAACCCAACTCTGGAGTGTGCATCAAGCCATGGATCTGATTTCACAGACCTCACATTGGTGAGCATTGGGCAACCAATGTGAATAAAGCTTACACTATAGTATGTCGTTCAAAGATGAAGTTCTGAAAATTTTGGCCAAAGAAGTGATGTGAATTTATATGCCTCTGTTTTGGGGTGCCAACTCAAGACATTTTAAATGGACCTGCTCTTCAGAAAGTAGCCTTTAAATTGTCTAACAAAAATCAGCTCCTTGAATTGTCCTCCTGTTGGCTAGACATCATTGAAAACCTTGTTTTTGGCTTCATAAATGCAAGTAGCAAAGCTCATGGGAGGCCTTGGCTCAGTAATCAGAAAGAAATGGTAGATGAGTCATTCAGAAATGTAGGAAGATTAAAAGCACAAAGTTTTACCTTTAATAACACAGGTAGCTAAAGTGTAATGCTCCTAGGTTATGAGTTTTCTTTCTTTCTTTCTGGTATAATGACAGCAAGAAATCTTCCCAGGAGGAAATGGGAGTTTCTGCCTGAATGATTCCTCCACTCACAGCCAGAAAGACTATTTATTCAACACCCTGACTCATATGGACACCAGGTACTTTCATTTCTTTTCAAGAAGACCAGAAAAGCTTATTTAAAAGTGGGCAGTTGTGTCAGCAATTTTAAAGCAGCCTGTGGAGTTTGGGAATGCAAACTCCCTTCACTACTCTCTAACGCACAAAGAGGTTTTCAGATACCACCGCTACAATTAATATTTCAATAAGGTATCAAGGTAAAGTGCAATAAAACTAGATGGATACAACAAAATTCAAAACCTGTCTTATTTCTTTGGACACAAACTGTTGTGCAGAATGTAAAATGTCTCTTCATTTAACCATTCTGACTAAGAATACTAATGAAGGCTTGATTGACAATATACCCTACTGACCAAAACTAGTACCAACAATCTTCAGGAAATGCTACAGCTGAATTCATTTTGTGGACTCAAAGGTGACTCACCTCAGCAGTTTCTTTTCAAGCCTAAAAATACCCCAAACGGCAGTTTTTTATTCAAAATGTCAAAAGTGCAGAAACCCCTACTTTAGGAGATGTATATTTTTAACTTTTAGAAATTAAATGAGGATCATAATAAATGTTATGGCTCATATTGTACTCCAGTTATACTAGAACAACCACATTAATTTAAATAATGTTGCAAAGGGGAATCAGGAGTAATTTAACACACTTTAAAATAAATCCTTACCTAGGTTACTGATAACATTCTAGATTAGGCGTTTAAAAATTGCTACAGTTATATTTATTTTTCATTATTCACAGAGCCTTGTTTCCTTTTTTGTTTCCATAAGTGAAAGGGAATCTCTCAAGTTCTGGGCATTGTTAATTTTCTAGTTACCATGAACTGGAACAGTGGCACAATGTTTGAGAGGAACTTCTCAAAACCAGTAAATTGTGCAAGCCTTATTTAAGTGACCAGGTGTTAAAAGTATTCCTTCTCTCATTTCTTGTATCAGAATGTTGACACACAATCCTACCGAACTCCACATGAATCAGACGAATAAGGTTAAGAAGATTTTACCTCTGAACTGTAAAACACTGGATAGTGAACGAATTCAAGACCAAATCCTACTGACGTCAATAGTAACAAAATTGGGGCCATTTCATCTTTAGGAGATATATGATGACTAGCCATAAAGCTCTGATACATATCTAGACAGATAAAACCAAAAAGTAAGTGTCTCAATTGCTAATTGTCAGACAGAGCCCTGTTCAAAATCCCTCTACTGGACATTCACTAGGCTGCTGTGTTGAGTCCCAATCCACTGGACTCTCACACACTAACTTTGCTGGGTCTCAGTGGGTCACAATATTCTATCTCCCATTGTCCTCTCTGGGACATTGCCTGCGCCCAGACTCTGTTTATCCCTTCACAGAAATTGGTCCCTGTGGCCAAACTGCTTTAGGCCTTAACACCAGTGCTAATCACCCAGACTCCCCAGTACCATAAGGACACACTCTTCCTGAGCTCCAAACATGTGGCTGCTCTGGGTTTACAGAGTAATTTGTGAGGAGGGACATATGATAGTTATTGTGTTTTTAGAACCTTACAGAACCTAACTATTCAAATATCACATGCAATACACAAATCTAGACAAAATAATAAACAAACCTGTCCATACCTCAGTTTTATCATCCCTCTAGGCGTTATTTGAGCTCAGACCAGAAATTCAGGATCTCCCTCCTCCACATGGATTCTCTTCCAAGTTATGGAGTCTCTTTCTCTCTATTACACCTTGCTTTCTTTACCTTCTGTAAACTCATGCCCATTCTTCCTCTCTATGGCCTAAAGAATCCTGTGTGTCCTTGTAATTTTAAAGGTTAACAAAACACCTTTCTCTTTCTTTATCCTGTGTTTTGGGGATTTTCTGCTCTCCAAATGCCAGGTCTCTGTAGAGAAGCTGGAGAAAACTGACATTGCCAACCTCAGCCAGCTTATTGTCCTAAAGCATTTGCACCTGGATAGGCAAGAGTTAAGGTCTAAGAACCCATCATTGCACATGGCCTTGGAGGGACGTTACAACCCTGGCAGCAGATGAAAGACTTCACATGTACTGAGCGACAAAGTCTTGTAGCACCTTATAGACTAACAGATTTTAGGGATCATGAGCTTTCATGGGTTAAGACCCACTTCATCAATGTTGTGGAAATCTCCAGAGGCAGGTATAAATATTCAGGCAAGAAAGTAAGGTAAATTCAATCAGTGGGGGTGGTGAAGCCCACTTCCAGCAGGTGATCTGGAGGTGTGAATGCCCAGAGAGGAGAAACTGCTTTAGTAATTGGTGAGCCATTCACAGCTAATATTAAGTCCAGACCTAATAGTGTTGAATTTGCAGATGAACTGGAGCTCAGCAGTTTCTCTTTGAAGTCTGGTTTTGAAGTTTTTTTGCTGCAGGATGGCTGTCTTGAGGTCTGAAATTGTATGCCCAGGCAGGTTGAAGTGTTCTCCTACAGGCTTTTGCAGATCCAGACTAGCACGGCTACACCTCTGATACTAGACACATGTACTGAGGGATTCCATGAGTCAAACATAATAATTAAAAAAATGTATATAAACAGATTCCCCATGTCACCAATGCAAAGCTGGAAAATCTAAGATTAATCACTTTTAAGGTAAGACGACGGCATTTCTGGTCATCCCACCTAACCTCCTTCATAATAGGGGCTATAGGACTTTATCCAGTATTTCCTGTATTATTCCAAATAACTTAATGAACAAGTGGGTGTAATTTAGAAGAACATACAATGTTAATTGAAAGACTCCAAATGATGAAGAATTTACCCCAATAGCTTGCAGGCTGATACAATGGTTAATTTTCCTCACTGTTGAAAAAAAAATGGTGTTTTATTTTCTGTTTCAATTCTTTTTTTTTTCCATTCCAAATTCCAGGAACCAGAATAGATGTTCTTATTGCCAGATTATTTGTTATCCCCCCTCCAGCCTGGATTTTATTAGAATACTTAGACTCAAGGAAAGTTTCCTGATTATCAAAGATGACTTTGGGGAGAATTGCAAGTGCTCAGTATCTCTGAAATCATGCCACTTATTCAGGTGCCTAATTAGGCACCCATATTTGAAAAGTTGGGCCTAAATAACTTGGAATAGAAGGAAGCCTATGACAGGGCCAGAAACAGAACCTATATCTCCTGATTTCCTATTCTGTACTTTAGTTTCTCACAGAATCACTGGCAAATATTTAAACATAGTGCCATGATCTGCATCCCTCTCATGTCCTTATCTGTAGAGTGCAATTCGGGGTTGCAAATACTTTACTTCCTTCAAGAATTTCCTTCTTCATTGATAAGAATCTTTGAAGATAACAAACAGTACTTTTACCAAGTGATTTGAAGGAGCAGCCATGATAGTGGCACCAGCAGGAGACTCTGTATGCTCCAACCATTGTTTTGCAAAGGGTCAGCAACTTTACCACCAATAGCAGATATCTGTAAAATTATCTAAGTCTACTCGATTATCCAGGATTGGATTAACCAGGATGTGGATTAACCAATAAGAAACTATGCACAACTCGTAGGACCGGCTCTGGCTTTGCTGCCACCCCAAGCACACACACACAAAACCCTCCACCAGGATGCAGGACAGCCAGTGAACCAACACCCCCTCCCCCTGGCACAGGGTGGCTAGTGAACCATCCCCCTCTTCCCATATTTCCTATGGATGGTGATTATCCAGGATTTTATTAACCAGAATTATTTTTTTCCCTATCATCCTGGATAATCGAGAGTCTACTGTAGTTAAAAATGTCAGATCAGGTCAACACATTCTATAAACAGTTGCCTGGAGCTTATTGCGGGACAACTTTCTGATTTTTTCCCCCTTTATTTGTTTTAATGTAACTTCTTTCCCCTGTAATCTCCATAGTTGTCAAAGGAAGCAAATATAATGAACCCATCACCACATACCTTCAGCAAACACTCCACTGCAGGAATGGAACCTGAACCCTTCATTTGCAAATCTCCCTAGCACTTGAGTTAAGGGAATAACTCCTTTAGCTATGAGTAAGTAGCAGGCTGGGATTCTTAATTCAGGCCAGTGTTAGGGGAAATATGATCACCTGCAATTAACAAATGCACTTACACAGACACATGGAAAGCATAAAAAAAAGTTACATTTCTCAGCCCCAGTTTATTTTGATACTCTGTAAACAATTGCATCCCAAGCAATGTTGATTATTTGTCATGGTGTCTTAATGACACTTGATGAAGCACCACACCAGCAATGACAAAATATAGTGGTGGATCAACAAAGCTAGGACAATTTGGATGAGAACAATCTATTTACATGTTGGTAGGCTTGATTTCATTATCATTAAAGTATTCCTAGTGACTGTTTATTGATAAAAAGATAAGCTTATTGAGGAACTCACAAAAAAGGCAAAGTTTATGGGTGACACATTCCTACCATGAATGAATAAAATCCTTTGTGTATAGTCCATCATTTGACTATTTCTAAATTAAAACACAATAAAATTAAACAAATTTGTTTTGCTTTTCTTTTTTTCAGAATTATTAAACTACCATTATCCTACTTACTGATTTTTTTTTACTAGCTTTTACTGCGAATACAGCTGCCTTAGGAATCCCCATTCACAGCAGGATCCAAAGATAGCATATAACAGGGATAGCCAAACTGTGCAGCTGTTCTACAGTTAATGTGCACCCCCGCCCCCTCCCACCTACCACTGGGGTGTGTGTGTGGAGAGGAGCTCAGGGCCCTCTATCCTGTGGTGGGGCTTTCAGAGACACCTGGTGCCTGCTCAGAGGGGAAGAGCACAATTTGAAGATCCAACTCCCCCTCCCCCCCTGAATCACATACCTCCAAGCATGCCCGCTCTCTCAGCAGCCTCTTCCTGCAGCTCCCAGGTGTTAGCTCAGTGAGGAACCACTGCCTTCGCTTCCTGGGAAGAGGCAGCAGCAAAAGCAGCCTCTCCCCGAAGCTCCCAGCTGTTTGCTGCACCTTCTTCACATGGCCGCCACTCCCAGCTTGCCAGCCCCAGCAGCTACCCTATAGGAAAGAAGCCCGGTGGCACCATGTGAACGAGCAGGGCCAGCAAGCACTGGCAAACGTCTGGGGGGACTTGTGTCACTTCTGGCTTCTTCCCAGTAGGGAGGAAGAAGTCTCAGGGCTTCAGCCCTACAGGGCATGCTTGTTGAGGCAGAATCCCCAATTGTTGTATGTGGCTTGGACCATCAGTGAGGCCACACCTGGCATACAGCCTCCTTAGTTCCTCCCTCATAAACCTCCCTAAGAGATGCCTAGAGTGTGTGACCAGGTTGTCCATACTTCCCAACAATCTGACTGCTTGAATACTCCTGGGGGCATCTGGTTGGTGAGGGACTATTATGTAACCCTCACACCTCCTGGATGTGGTGTTCTGGCCCATCTAGTGGCGCTGAGACCACTTAGCAAGAGTTAAATGAGTCTGCTCCCCAACCTTAGCTAACAGCCAGCTGGCTTTTAGCTCATGAAGTAGAGGTTCATGCACTAAGCTCCAGAGTCCTCCAGTTCTATCCCATCTGCTGATGACCAGGATCTGTAGGTGTTATAATAATGACCTTTGGGTTGCTTTAATTTAATTATGGAAATTTACTTAGTGCAAGATGGCCCCAAGACTGGAAAGCTACTTCTGCACACACGTGCTCCTTATTTAGCACATCACAATCACAGATGAGAATCTGTAGCTCTGTGTTTGAACTGCCATGTCAATGGTCCTGTTGCTTTGTTTGTTTTAAAGCATAATTTTACTGGTAGAACACACTTTTTTTTTTTTTTTAGGAGTCAAGGTCCGAAAGCCGAGACATACCTTCAGATTAATACTGTCCTCAGATATGTATAGCCAGTCCCCTATTGTCATGGAGGGCTGTGTGGAAAGCAGAATTGGGCCACTTGATTCCAAGGGGATACTGTGTATGGTCCCACCTGAACACAGTGTAGCATTTGCATTCAATCACATTAAGAGGTGATTCGGTTTCAGGTATAGTGACCCATTAACTCAAAATAATTTACATTTAAAAAAGAAATCCAGACATGCAAAGGACCAAAAGATAAAATATTACTACTTATTGTGTATAGCTGGAAACTTGTATCCTCAAAGAGATTTTTGTACTCATTTTCACTTGCCATAAAAGCAAATCATTATTCAATTTACTGCCCTGACAGCTAGCACCCTGGATGAAGATAACCGGATGTTTGTTTAACTAACAGCCCAGGCGCAAGTGTTTAAGCCAAAGAAAAACAGCAAATGTAGTACTCAATTATTCTTGGTAATAAAAGCAGAATTCATTCATCTCTGGTAGCAATAAATAGGCTTTCCAAGGGAGAGATGCTGAGAAGACTAACATCTCAGAGGTCTCAAGATCTATAGCCTCATCACAGAAGTCCTGATGCCATTTACAAGCTAACCTTCAGTTTATGGTTATTAATTTGACTGCTGGGATGGGTTGTGCTGTTGATTGATGATTAATCAGCCTTGTCCCAGAAATGACCCAGGCAGCCACATTTCAAAAGGTACTTCACAGTGAAGAAGTTTACAAAGAGGCATTAAGCAAATCTGACCCAGTGACAAATATAATAGCTGTATGGCTTTCATGCCCAATGCAAACTTGTTGTTGTATTATTTTTATTTTAATGTAACAATCTAGTCCAGGGGTCGGCAACCTTTCAGAAGTGGTGTGCCGAGTCTTCATTTATTCACTCTGATTTAAGCTTTCACATGCCAGTAATACATTTTAACATTTTAGAAGGTCTCCTTCTATAAGTCTATAATATATAACTAAACTATTGTTGTATGTAAAGTAAATAAGGTTTTAAAAATATTTAAGAAGCTTCATTTAAAATTAAATTAAAAGGCAGAGCACCCTGGAATGATGGCCAGGACCTGGGCAGTCTGAGTGCCATTTAAAATCGGCTTGTGTGCCACCTTCCTCACACATGCCATAGGTTGCCTAGCCCTGATCTAGTCACTATGACACTGATAAATTAAAAACTTTGTTTCAAGATATTCCGCACTGCTTGATTTTCATCTGATTGGAGATATTGGATTGCATTCATATGTGATTTAAATATTTGGTGTAAATTGCATATAAGAAGATGGGTCCAAGAATGCTAAATTGCTCCGGTTTACAATTCATAAACTACGTCCATGGAGACAATATCTAATGTAATGCCCCATTGATTGCAAGCTACTCCCAAAGGGATGGGGAGGGGCAATGTCATGGTTCTGACTCTTATTCGCAATGGCTAGAGGAACTTAAATAGTGGCTGGCAGTCACTCTGAATAGTTTGGAGCAATATAAGGCAGTATGTTTGCTCCTGGGGCACTGTTGCTGTGAACACCACCATCCACTCATACACAGACCTGTGGGGGAAATCAAATTAAAATATTGTTTGAGAAAGAGTCAGCTTCTCCAGTTAGGCACGCTAAGGCCTTGTCTGCACTACCAGGGTAAGTTGACCTAAATTACACTACTCCAGCTGTGTGAATAATGTAACCTATTTACCTTACTGCTCTCATTCCAATGGAGTACCCGAGACGATTGGAGAGTGCTCTGTGGAGCACTAGGGAGGCAGAGTTAAGATTACATGGGCATTTACTCTGTATTGCCGAACTTGATATTCTGGAAGGGAACCAGCTATCACTGGGAACCTTAATACTGTGCTAACGAATTCTTTGCTATTTAATTAAAGACATAAATTGTTCTGTGTGCGCCTACTATGCAATTTGGATGCTTTGCCACAGGTTCCCGATGTGTTCTATCCACATCCAAGAGCATTTAAGCTATTTGAGGTAGCACGACTCACTCTGTGCAGAAAGCATCTTAAGGCAATTGTCTCCAATAGTACTTCTCAGCTGTGCAGATTTGATGCCTAGAACTTCACAGGGCCCATAGTCACATATATTTATATCACTCTAACTTTGTTGTTTCAGCAATTATAGTGATGACAGCCTGAAGCCATATAGTGGCTTTTCACCCCCTTTGTGCTTTAAACTTCAACTTGAATTTTTCATTTATCATCTGATTACACACACATAACTTGATCAGAAATCTACTATTCTACTATTGAAAATAATTACCTTTAATGTTGTTTTATAAAGAAGTTGGCAGGATGACATTTCTCATATGCTCTCACAGCGAATTCACACGAGCTTTGGAGCAACAATATAAATCTTTGGTTCACTTTGTTCGTTGTTCATCATAACCCTTGGTCAGGTTATTTTGCAAATAATGTCACTTATTTAATTCTGCTGCACAGGACAGATTTACTTTGTGCAGCCTAATTAAGTGCACTTTAATAAACTACTGTTTCTGAGTTAAGGGTATAATTATTTACTTTATTTGAAAGCAGTAGCATTCACTCCCCCATTAGTCTCATTACACAACATCTGAAATTTAAGTAAATGGATGAAGTTCTTTTAAAATCAAATGTAGCTACACAGATTTACATCAGCTGAACATCTGGCCCATTGACTTCCATGCGATTATTCAGGAAAGTAAGTGCTACTCACCATAAATAGTTCAGAACTGGATTCTTAGGACACCATTTTATTAAAAAGCTCAAAATCCACTCCAGATTCTGCCATCCTTACTAATGTGGAGCATTAGCATATTACTTTACATTATTCCACTACACTCAATAGAGAAGATTCTGCCACTTTATTAGGACTGAACAGAACCTTAGACACTCAGCAGTCCCACTAGAAAGAAACAAAGTTGGAACAGAGTTGACAGACTAGGGTGCAAGAGGAGGAGGAAATGAGAATTGAGATGCAGACAGGAACGCAGCTGTACATAGAAGTGATGAAGTTTTCTTTATGCCATAATAAATCCCAAGTATGAGTCCTGCTTTAAAAATAAGAGTGTAAAAACAGACGTGCAGGTGTCAGATAACTATTAGGGTACAGCTATATTTGAACTGGGAGATGTGATTTTTCAATGCATATAAACATACCTGTGCTAAATATGTGGAACTAGCATGTAAAAGCAGCAGTGGTCTGTGGTAGTATAGGCGGCAGCTCAGGCTAGCCACCTTAGTAAGCAGCCAGCAGATTGGGCAGGCTTGTACTCTCTGCATCTAGCCCAAGCAGTCACCTGTGCAGCTGTAGGCACAGTTAGCTTCTGGCACTAGCTCATGCTCAGCTAATGTGCTTATGTCTTCATGAGCTGGGAATCTCAAATGTATTCGTATGCTGCATGCGTGAAATTGTTCAGTATATATTGTTTCAGACTATCACTCTGGAAACATGAGATGCAACACTTAAAATAGAGCTGGTTTATGACCTCTCCCACCCTGAGCACTTAAAATATATTATGTACTAGCGAAAATACCCGGCGTTGCTCGGGTCCGTCGGAGGTGGGGAGGGGGCAGAGAGCTGAGTGAGTGCAGGGTCCGTTGAAGGGGGGGAGGGGAAAAGAGCAAACCTGACACTCCCACCTCACCCCCCCCCCCGACCAAACCCGACACCCCCACCTCACTTACCCCTCAACCAACCTTGACTCACATTTTCACCCCCCACCCAAACCCAACACTCCCACGTCCCCCCCACCAACACCCCCTGACCAACACCCACACCTCACCCCCCGTAGACCAAACCTGACACACCCACCTCACTTTCCCCCCCAACCAAACCCGACACCCCTACCTACCACCACAAACAAACCCGACACCCACACCTCACTTACTCCTCGACCAACCCCGTGGCTAATGGTGGCCCGGGGCGGCTCCGCGCTTGGCGAAGGGGCCGGGAAGCGCCTGGGGGAGCCGCCGGCGCCACGTGGCCACCATTAGCCGGACGGGGTAAGGACGAACCGCGGGGAGCTGACGGTCAAGGGGGCGTGGGGGGGAGGCTGGGCTGGGGGGCAGGCAAGGGGGCGGTGGGGGGGAGGCCAGGCTGGGCGGGCAGGCAGGAGACTAGGCTGGATGGGGTGGGTGCGGGAGGGAAGGAGGTTTGGTGGGGGGAGGCTGGGCTGGTCAGGCATGGGGGGCAGGAAGCTGGGTTGGGAGGAGGTTAGGTTCGGTGGGATGGTCCGGGAGAGGCAGGGGTGGGGGAGGAAAGGTGGTTAGATGGGGGGAGGCTGGGTGGGGGTAAAGGAAGGTCACCCCCTCCACCCAGGATGATAGTGGGAGCTGACTGGGGCAGGCAGCAGGACCCTGGCTGGCAAGGTGCCAGCGGGGGGAAACCCCAAAGCACTCCGCCTGCCACTGCTTTGGGGTTTCCCCCGCTGGCCCCTTGCCAGCTGGGGTCTCAACTCCCATTGCCAGCCTGGGCTTCCGGGGGGGGGGGGGGGGGGGACCGGCCCACAAATTACGTTATAAAGGTCCAAATGGCCCTTCACAGAAAAAAGGTTCCCCACCCCTGCCCTAGAAGGAAGGAGGGGGAACATCCTCTGTGTTCTCCTGAGCCCAGGCTGTATTTGCAAACTGCTCTTGAGTGCTCAAAGACAGGGGCGTGTCTTTACACCTCCTAACCTCTGTCTGTCCAACTAAGGCAAGAGACAAAATTCAGTCCATTATTATGAGTTTGGTCAAATTGAAGCAAATGTCTAAAAACAATTCAGGATACTTTTCTTCCCCCACTGTCTGTTTGTTATTGCTTTGCTGCGATAGTTATGACTGTGACATTAAACCTACTGCTGCTTTGAATCATCAATGTACATCCAAATACTGTTTTCAGTATTCTAGCTTGACTCTCCTGGGCACATGACACATTTGTTTTCCCCGTTCAGTTGGACTAAATATGTTTGCAGTCATCTTTCATTTTCCTCATTATTGAGCATTGCGGTAATAGTATATTGCTTTGTGACCCTTTTTCATAAATCACTGCAAAGAGAATTTCCCAGGAGGACGTTTGAATCTCTTTCAACTTTCATTTCTACATTTTGTGCAGAAACAGATATTTTTGCCTTATTGTATGAGGCACTGTCCTACCCACCTCCACCCTTCCCAGGGTTCATCTGATATGGCTCAATGCACGTTAGGAAAAGAAACGAAGTAAAAAATAATACTATGAGCAATTAAATAATTAGAGGTCAAGGAATATCTTGGGTAGTGGAAGGATTAAGGTTCGTAGTGGTGAACTTCATCTCCTATATTTACACTTCAGCTATTTAAAATTCCATTGAGTTATTTTAGTACTGTATGTTATAACCTAATGTTATTTATACTTGTCATTCCTATATTTCAGAAGACTCATTGTCCCATTTGGCTTTTCACACAGGCCCCACCCCCATCATTCAATTGTTTACATCAGACCAACACTGCAGCAAGAACTACTATAGGACTTCATAGAAATCTACATCACACCTCTTGTTATACAATACATCAGAGTATGAGATCAGTCCAATGCTTAGTCCTGACTGAAATCACAGATATGCTCACACATTTTCTGGTACAAGACATCTGAACACAGCAATACCCTCTGACTTGTAAAGTTGGTGTAATTTGTCCCCGAGATTGTTTCTGGTTAATATTTTTGTTGCCCACTCATAACTTCAAACAAAGTTTACAACATAAAAAGGTAACAACTCTCTCAGTAAGGCTTAATTAAAATACAGCCTTCTTATTGAATCATCACTTCAGTGATTTTAGATTAAACATATCAGAAGTTTTCCATTACCTTCAATCACCACCTCTGTGCTGATGATTCTGAAATCTATTCTCATTGTCTCTGATCTTGCCTAGTTTTGCATCTCCAGTCTGAATGACTAATTGTATCAAGCTCATCTTTCCGAAACTGGACTCTTTCGTCCAGAACTTAAGAAAGGATGAACTGTACAGATTGTAGGTTCAGGGGTGGATATGCAAATATATTGAAGTTTGCTTTTCAACTGTCGTGTTCTTGCCACTGCTATGTGCAGAACTTGCACCATGTTAAATAGTGACACACTGGTATTATTTAACTAGAAATTAGTATCGCTGGTCTGGATTTTTTGAGCAAAACATGTTTGTTCAAAAATACCAGTTCATCAAAACAAAAAGCAGTTCACGTGAAATGATTGGGTTTGGTGAATTTAAAAAGTGAAAAACATTAAAACTTGTCAAAATTTCCTATCATTTCACATTTTCAAAACGAAATGTGAATGTTCTGTTTTTTAGATTGAAACAGCTTTTCATTTCAAGATGAGAGTTAACTTGGAAAAAAGGTTGAAATTAAAATAGAACATCTCAATTAATCTGATCTAGTACCCTCCCCAATTTTTTGGTTTGTGAAAGTTTGAGATTTCAATTTTGTATCCCAATTAAGGAAAGGAAAGTTTCTTAAAAATCACAAAAATTCTCACAGGAGAAGAAAGCCTTTTCACATCCAGCATTAATAAATAGCACATCAAATTAGGGAATATACTTTCTTTGAACTAGTTTATGCCTGATTGTCCTATGGGTGAAACAAAATGTCTCCCTTGTTTTCAAGGATGTGCAAGTATTCCTTCCTTTCTTCTTTTCCAAGGATATCCAGTACCCAAAAAAGGAATGGGGGTGGAGGGGCAGGAAGAATGACCATGAATTTACCTTTTCCCCATGTGCTGGCCATACAGGGGCACAGTAAGCTGAACCCCATAAATAGGTAGAGTAGCACTCCATAAGGTTTACCTCAACTCAGGCTGATATGGCTCTTGTCAAGGTCTATTTCCCCACTCTGAACTCTAGGGTAAAGATGTGGGGACCCCGCATGAAAGAATAAATAACCCCCCAAGCTTATTTTACCAGCTTAGGTTAAAACTTTTCCCCCAAAACCCAAACTTCTCCAGTTGGGGCTTGGAAAATGATGCCACCACCAATTTGAGCACCCAAAACCATGGGTTAGGGTAAATTGGAACCCCTATTGTAACACCATCCAAATCCACCCCCTTTACCTGGGAGAAATTCGAGAACAAAGACCTCACTTGCTGTGAGACATACCCGATCCAAACCAGGATCTATCCAATGGAAACAAACAGACAGAATCTTAAATGAAAGATTTTAATAAAAGGAAAAGAAGGAGTACAGATCCCTGGTACAGAAATCAATAGAGAATAAAAAGTCCTTGCATCACACAGCCCCCATTGACCCCCTCCCTTGGAATTTCTCCCTCTGCTAATTTAACAGCAAAGAACACCATGGACCATGTCAAGTAATACAGTTCAAGATTACAAATCACTTACTGCTGGACTTGTTTTCTTAGATTATAGAAATGTAGAATAGAAACATAAGTGTGATTCCTCCCATAGCCAGGGGAACACAGACAGACAGACTCCAAGCCAGCTGAGGAGAGAGCGGAAAAAAAGCAGGAGAAAGTGAAAGTAAAACCCTTTTCCTTTGTTCCCCATTGATTACATCATCTCCCTCTCTGGGTTCCTTCAGGTTAACTCTTCACAGGTAAAACAGTAATTCTAAGCTACTTCATACTTATGACAGCTCTACAATTCCCCCTTACTCTATATTGTGCTTAAATGAGACCATAAACCCCTTCAAGTATAACACACAGTATCCTACACCCAATTGTGCCACTCATTCACATGCCCTTCTGCCTCTCCCTGTGAAACACAGAGTGCTCTCTCATCAGTTTTGCCCTCTGACCAGGTCAATATAGATCTCCCTTTTGAGGGTAGGCCAGTCCTATAAGTTAACTGGCCCAAGAAGTCATCTGCTCCACTTTCCAGACTCTGCCACATCCTCAGTTGTTCAGAGGGGAACCCAGACCCACCCTCTATGTTGGGCTCAAGTTCAGGACTCTTAAGTAACTATGGTCTGCTTTCTCCCAGATTCCATTGCTCCAGACTCCTTCCTACATCTTCTAGTTGCCAGGTTTACTAGTCCACATTCTCTCCTCTCAGAGGGAGACTACTTAACTCCATAGATTCAAACACACAACCCTTCTCCCAGAAAGCAACTGAAGACTACTTAACCTACACCCCTTCTGGTAGCTACTGCCTGGCTTTATATCAGCCCCAACTATTCTTGGTTGGGCCCAAATAATCAGCCTATCAAGCCCTGGCTTTCCCTCAGGTTAATTACCGGCACCTACTTTATGTAGGCCACACCGACTTTAATCTGCTCTGCATTGGGTGGGGTGGACATCCCATTACAATGAGTGATGACTGGAAGTTGAGGTTTTATCCAATCTGAGAACAGTATCTGGAGGGGAGTGGAAATGAAAACAAGTGGAATAATGGATTATTAAACAAAAAGCCTTAAATCTATCTCATGGTCCTCCCAGCAAAGCAAATACTTATTTATTCTGTTACACAATCATATGGCATTTTGCACATTAATAATAACTATGACACTACTTTAGTGACATTACATCTGTGGAATGCAAACTGATAATAAATTACTTTAACCATATACTTGATAGTTTAGTGACTCCCCCCTTTTCATATAGTTTTAGTTTGTAATTCACTAGTAGGCCTGTCAAACTGTTAACTAACCTTCTAACTTAGTTTTCTTCCTCAGTCATTCAACTTCTGATTATTCTCTAACAAATAATAAATCCTTGAGTTTTCACTTGCCAAGAGTCCAGCTGTTTCACCTGGCCATTATAAGACTATGGTGCCAGGAATTCAGCTCTTATGTGCACCCCTCTCTACTCTGAATATTACATATACATCATCAAAGATCTGTAGCATGTATTTTTCTCCTCTGTCTCCTGCCAGCAATTGGACTCCACATATTTTTTCTTCTAGACTGAGGTTTCTTTAAATTGTCCTTATAGAACTGCACCTGCAGTTCATTTGTTGCCAGGAACTCATCCCCTACATTTGCCCTGATGAAAGTATGATCTATATTAAGGATGGATCACTCACCACTGTTATTCTAGTGAGAGTGCAGAATGTGTTGGGATTATATGAATCTGTCTTGGTAGAAAATCTATCATTATGTGCCACCTAAGTGAAAAAATAAACTGAAATCAAAGTACAAGAAATGTATATTCTTGGTTCTGCAATGTGCAGCTGGAGTCTTGGTTTAGTTTGTTTGTTCTCTGTACTGCAAGCAAAAGTCACAGGGTGTCACACCTCCAGCTTAGTTGTTGCCAGCTGTTAATTCTTCTATATTTATCTTAATAGGAAAGTAATTTAAAAGATTTAAATATATGTCTCTAGTTCCAAAAATACAGCTCTCTATTGTCTAGATATTGCATACTAAATAATAAGTGTATTATGTTCTGGCACACAAAATAGAGTTAAATTCACAGAAGAACAATGCAGGTGCTTCTCTAGTCAGATGTCTTTTATTCTTGTACAGAGTAGCAAATCCATCCATATGAATTCTGGGAAGGGTAGAGGCAATGCAATCTTGTTGGTCTAATCCTATAATGTATGGTTCTTTGCCAGAAAATAAAGAGAGTTAGAGAAATGTATAAGTTGAATAACTAACTGATGGAGTAAAGATATGTATAACTGTGGACAAAGATAGTTGGTGGCACTACAGTAAGGCCTCCTCCCTGCAAAAAAGGCTGAATCACACAGTGACAATAATAATGTTACATTATTGCTATTTTCTGATATGAAACACCTGCTCACGGAGGGATAGCTCAGTGGTTTAAGCATTGTCCTGCTAGACCCAGGGTTGTGAGTGCCATCCTTGAGGGGGCCATTTAAGGAGCTGGGGCAAAAATCTGTTGGATGATATAGTTGGGGATTGGTCCTGCTTTGAGCAGGGGGTTGAACTAGATGACCTCCTGAGGTCGCTTCTAACCCTGATATTCTATGATACTGCTAGCCGGAGCTGGAGGAAGCATTTTAGCAGACAAGTGCTGTATGTTGAAGTTTTAGTTGACTCTAAAGATTCCTTCTTTCATAATTTCTGGTTAACAGCTGGGGAAAATACAGAGTATTAAAGACAAATTTAAATAGATTTTTTTTAAAACCAGTGCAAATATAAAGCAGATTGTATTTTCATTTCAAGCATTCTATGTAAGTAATTTATTTTAAGAACAATCTAGCTCTGCTTTTCTTCATCTATCCAGCTATGCATATACTACCTACTTTCTTGAAGCCTCCTCATGCTCAGTATACCTAGAAGTCATTCTGCCAATTTTCTGTCCACTATTCTCATTTCTCTTCCTTGTTGGACCACTATTAAAATCATTCACCATTTTCCCAATGCCCCAGACTTGCAACCTCATTATTAACTGTGTCTCTTCCCTCCCCGCGTCTCAGCCTCTGAATCTGGGCTCTTGCAAAGGGCTTGACCAAAGTTCACTGAGGTCAATGGGCATCTTTCCACTGATTACAAATGGCTTTGAATTAGATCCTAATTTTTCTCTATAAGATTCTAGTGAAGGTTCTAGTATTCCCTGCTTCTGATTGGGTTACAAATACTGTGGTCTTCCTTGGGGCATTTCAGCAATTGTGCCCCTGGTCCAGATTATATTTAGAAATCATTGAAGAAAATGAAAAATAATTAAGTAATTTTAACAAAACTTTTTTTTTTTTTTGAAATTCAAAATGCAAACAAACAAAACACAGATTCTAGTCAAATTCAGTTCAACCTCTGGATGAAGGGTTGGTTCAATTCTTGCTTTATTGAAACAAGTCCACATAGACCACATGAAAATATGTAATTTTTAAAATACAGGTAGGTTTTCAGATCTGAGTGTGGTATTTTAAATAAAATATATTTCTCAATAAATAAAATTCCCTGAAGTCAATGGGAGTTGCAAGTGCTCAGAACTCCTGAAAATAAGGTAATATACTTAGAAGTATATATATAGATTAAGGAGCTTCATGGTTAGGTAGCCAAATAGAAACATTTTTTTTTTCTAAAAGTCTTGCACAATATCATTAGTGAGACAAGATAGACCAGGTAATAAACATAATCCCCAGATGTCTCAACCCTTTTCTCTCTAGTATCCTGTGGGAACTGACCTGGCTACAACAAGATTGCATTGAACAAGGCCACACAGCCAGCCTGGGTAAAGCTGAAAATACAGTTCAGGTCATAATTCCCAGTCCTTTAACTCTACTGAGCCATGCTTCCTCCATTGGCTAACACTTGGGCATTTTCATTGATTGATTTCAGTGTACTGTAGCTATTTGTGCTGGGCTATTCTGATTTTTCACACAATGTTCAATCTTTTTTAAGCATACTTTTACTAGCTGTCCCCATGAAAATCTTGATTCCTGCATATAGATAGATAGATAGATAGATAGATAGATAGATAGATAGATAGATAGATAGATAGATAGATAGATAGATAGATAGATAGATGCTTTGCATATATATATACTGAGCACCCAGTAAGGTCTCTGAGCCTGGGTGTTCAGTTTTATTTTTCCCTATAACAAGTTCTAATAGCATTGATGCATCTAGTGCATAGTTTTAGCTGTGCTTTTTTCATTTTTATATACTGTGCTTAAGTCACGTTAATGTAATTCTCTTCAGAGTCATCACATATAAAGGTGCACAGCAAAAGGAAAAGAAACTATCATGGTCTTCACTGCCCTCTTGGAATTAAATTCACTTCTTTACTGAAAGCCAACACAAGTCTTAAATATCACTGAAGTCTCACTTTTTCTGACCCCCTGAACCCAGAAGAGTTTATTTTTCTGTGCTATTCCTCCCTACTCTCGCCATTTTCCCTCCTATTAAACATATCAAATTTTTGAGGTCTCTTTTGAAAGAAAAATGGAACAATGACATCCCAAAAGATGGAAACCTTAGTTGCATCTTCTACTGTATGTGGAACCCACATGATTTATACCACAGCATTTGACGTTGTTTCTTCCGAGGACAGGGAGAGAAGCAGTGGGGAGACAACATAGCTCTTAGTTGGATACTCTCTGAATCTGTACACATGTAGAAGAGGGCAGCTAAATTAGAAGGACCCAGGAATACCCAGAATGAGGTGTTAGAGTTAATTAGACATGCTCAGTAGCTATTTCTGAGCCTGCAGAGGAAGTTTTCACTGTTGGAACCCACCTGGCAGGGCAGACCATCATCACCCTCTGAAAGCTGAGCCAATGAGAGTCGGGGCAAGTCATAAATACAGGAATTAAAGACAGCACTATGGATTCAACAATTGATCAGAAAAGGACTGAAAAATGTGTCTGCTGTGACAGCTGGGTCAAAGATGGTGCTCCATAGACTGGGAGTCTTATACAGATCCAGAAAATGGCTCCTTTGTATGCTGATCCCAATCCGTATACCACTTTTTGAATACAGGCTACAGACGTCTGTTTCACCGGAAACAGAGTTACTAACCCAAGTCCTGGAATGCTGATGTCTGTGGAGATCTCCAGACTGTTTGTTTGCTGACAGGTCTCTGAAGTGTTTGAAAGGATTGAGATGGGGCCATTTTATCAAGCTCTGAAGGGTCCAGATGACAGCCACTCCATACTGCTCTCACATTATGAAGACTGAGAAATTATTTCTGAGAGATCAGAAGGGAATGTATTTTGATGTGTGCGCTGAAGTATAGAAAATGTTATATTGAAACCTTATACTTGAATGTTTGTAACAGAAACAAAAGGGAAATTTGCATAAGGAACTCCAGTAATTTACTGTACACCAGCTTTTCTTCAAAAGTTATTTATAGTATTCCAAATATTATTTACAATATTTTATAGATGTTCATTTTGCAAAGAAAGTGTATGGTGCTCTCTCTTTGAACTTGACTGGGGTCTATTCACATCTGTTTACCAGGATTTTACATATATTAGCCCTGAGATATGACTCTGTGAAATGCTTTCCAAAAGGTCCTGAAAACACACAACACTAGCTTGTGCTTCACTAAAGAGTTAAGCTAAGGTGCAGGAAGAAGGGGCGAGCATAGTTAAACAGATTTTGGCCTAAGCATTCCCTGCCCTCCATTACATATGAGCCTATGTAAATGTCATGATCTTTTAGCAGATGTACTATAACTATAAATTTCTTAGAGTCTGCCTCCTACAGTTGCCATTCTGTCAGACAGTTGCTGCAGCATCTTAAAGATGAGACACACTCTCTGATGGAGACAATTTTTGTTCTTTCCTTTTGTTGTCTGTTTCTTTTAGTATAAAATATAATTTATTCCCCCTGAAAGCAAAGGCTCATCTGGAAAATGCAATACAGCTTTCCCAACCCCCTGCCCAGGAGGGATAGGAAGGGAAGGGAGTATGCTGACATAATTTAAGACTCATGTTCTCCAGTGTTCTGAAAAGACTTCCAGCAAAAATAAAGTCAAATGTTTCTAGTATTAAAAAGGCCAAGCAGAAAAATATTTTTAAAAAACTCAACAGCCTGTTGCTTTCTCTATACATCATAGAAGCAATAAAATACTCAACTTATCCCCCCCCCCTCCACACACACACACATACACATCTTTAAAAGGGTATTTTTCAGATGCATTATGTCATTATGAACTGAAGTGTTCTCACGTCACCTCGCTAGACAAGAATATTTTTGAATTATAGTTACGGGCCCCCAGGAAAGAATTTTCTTTTTCCATGACAACCCAGGGAGTTGTCTCCATGCAATACATCTTGGAGCTGCTCCATTAAAAGTCCACAATGCATCAGAGAGACAAATTTGTCTCTCTCACCAACAGAAGTTGGCCTGATAAAATAATATTACCTCATCCGCCTTGTCTCTCTAATATCCTGTGACTGGCATGGCTACAACTACACTCCATAATAAGGTGCATCAGACAGTCAAACACTGGTGGATATCATATTGAGGTGTTTGGGAGAGCAGTCTTTGACAAACCATATGTACGTGAGTGAGATGTAAAGGCTGAAGTAGTTGGGTCTCTCACATAAGCATATCCGAAAAATAAAATACATAAAAATCTGCCTATATAGGTGGTAACGGATAGCAAAGGAAAGCCCTAGGTATCGTTAGGATGACATATTTCAACTTCTCTTCCTCTCTCTCTGAACTGTTGTGCTTATATGTGTTGTGTCAGCTTCAAGAGATTATAATAAAAGCCTAGACTGCCTCAGACAAAAAGAAAAGTTTTGGTGAGCAAGGATCACAGTATTGAAAAGGAAAGACAACAATACCAAAAAATATTGTATTTCAAAGCAGTTCCTAGCTTTGAAATACAATGCCTCTTAAAGCATTCATCACAGGATCAGCACTTAACATGGAAAATTAATGAATCTAGCAACTGCTTTTTGACACCAGAAAATCTGTATATGACTCAAGCCAGGCAGTGATTTCAGTAATGTGCATACTGTGCTTTAAAGAAGCTGAGCTCATAACCAAATCTGTGTGATACAAAAGGACATGCTGTTTCAAGATCATCATGATGCTATTGTTTTTGTTTGTTTTGTTTTGTTTTGGAGGGACTTAACATTGGCAGCTGTATATAGAGTATTTCTCTGGAGAATTTATATCATCATTTCTTAATAGACACAAATATTCAATCCATTTAACTAAAGGGCGAAGTTCACATTAGCTCCTCACATCCACAGACCTTCATTTATGTCTGAGTTTATGGTTTGTCTTTGATTTATTTATTTAAGCAGATACGTTTTGGGGGAAGGATATAATGTCTCTATTTGTTCTCTGATAGAGTTTGGGGGGCACAGATTAAATGTATTCAGGGATGGGAAAGGGATCTTGTCCTAAGAAGGATGGAAGGCCCAGCAATGTAATGTCGGCCAGGTTGAAGAGCAGTCTAGATTGGCGGTCAGCATTCACAGAAGAGGTCAATAGACAGGAGATTCAATCCAAGGTGAACACAAAGTAAGGCAGCTGGTAGAGTCAGGCAAAGCAGAATGGCAGGATTGGGTGGAGCAGCTAGGCAGTTTCAGGAAAGGCAGCAACATGAGGGGAATCAAGGCAGGGTCAAGCAGGGTCCAAATTAGCAGGCAATGGTTTATGGCTCACACCAGCGCAGAAAGGAAGCAGGAAGTTTGTGTAGGTCACCAATCAATCAGGAATAAGATCATGTGGCCTATCAGGAAGAAGGCTGCAGAGCTCTGAAAGCTGCTCCCTCCCACTCAATTTGTGAATTCCCTAGTATATGGATGAGCTGATGTGGTATGATGTCCAACACTTCGAGTCAGGCACCTAATAGATCTGGGTTCAAGACCATGATTGAAGATTGAAGATTCCTGACAGAGGAAAAGTAGGACTGTGAGATTTTCCCCCTCATCTCCTTTTGGTTTGTCTTACTTGAAAGCCAGCACCAGAGGGTCATCATATCTATACCAATTAGAGGTGTGGATTGTCAACATCCTTGAGCAACACAGAGAACCTGAATTAATTTTCTAGTGTACAGTATGCTTCAGTGTTTGTGTTTATTCTAGCTTTGCTACTGTAGCAGGAAGGTGAAATCTAACAGTGTGATTAGGTAATTGGTGAACGGATAGGAGTATGAGTTGAGCTAGAGGTTTGTAGATGCTCATTAGAGGGATTGCTTTTCATAAAGCATACCTTGGTGATGGCAGGGGGGAACCTCACTTTAATCCTTTCCAACAAATCCACTTGACTCCTACTCAGGAACAATCATGAACCCTGGCTGAAATGGGCTTATTTAGATCTATTGGTACTCAAGTTAATTAATAATTATTATGTTGATTATAATTATAATTATTATAATCACTATTTATTATCATTTAACATTTGTATATAGTTATACAGTATATAGTTTAACAGATTGTCTGCTCGGGTTAGAGCAACAGGACAATTAACTGGTGTGTGAATATCAAGGAAATAATCAATGTTCAAGCCAATTCACTTGTTAGAACAGATCAAAAGGAATGATAATAGTATTTGTGAAGGGTTCAGTCACAGAGATCCCCTTGAGACTGTCACCTGACATGCTGAAATTACCTCTGAGCCCATTTTCCCAGCCATCTTGGGAGTCCAGAACCCTGCCTTGTTGAGCCAGACATGCTAGCCTGCACGGTAGTCTGGTCCATGCCCCCAAAGCTGCAGACTTCAACTAAAACAGCTCCAGAGGTTACCTGTCTGCAGTCACCAGACACCCAGCTTCCAATGGGATCCAAACCTCAAATTAATCCATTTTACTCTGTATAAAGTTTATACAGTATTATTTTCTCCTAGCTGTATTTTGTTGTCTGCTATCATATTACATGTAGTGACATTATCTATGCGCTGTAACTAGATAATCCTATGTCAAAGGTGTATTTACTTGATGTTTAAACTTCGTGAAAACTAATGAAAGATTGCTTGTAACTAAATGTATTATGTATGTATCTATAATTGGATTGCTCGTCAAAATGGTTTGGAGCCTTGGAACTGCAGATGAAGAAGCATGCTAGATCTCTGCTATCATTTGGATTTACACATTTTGACCCATCTGTTAATGTATTTTATTTGCCTTAACCTCTCAATAACTCATTTATTTTGACTAGCCAATAAATCTTTAGTTAGTTTACTAGAATAATTGGCTGTAAGATCTCTGGTGTGAGATCCAGAGTATCTATTGACCTCAGGTAAGTGACTGACACTTTGAGGTTGGGAGTAACCTAATATAAGGTGATTTTTTGTTTTAAAACCTTTCATCACGGAGTCCAGTTTTTCTAGTTGGTAAAGATGGCTTGAGAGCCTAACGTGACTGTGTGTGACTCCATGGTAAGACTAATATAGTAATCCAGGAGTGTACATTTGTTACTGGCTTGGTGAAATCTAATTATAGAACACACCACCTATTTGAGGTGTCTATCCTATTTCCTGACAGTCGGACCAGAGCTTGGCACTCTGAGTTGTAAGCTATACCATACAGTGTGACTTACAGTATGTGTGTTAATGCACTACAGAAGGCATAATTCTCTCCTCCAGTTATTTATCTTATGTACATAGATGAAAAATATGGAACCAAAGTACAGGCTGTGTTAAAAATCTGCTAGATGAAATTGACCAAATAAATACACATAATCACAAACTACTGAACATCCACTCTTAGAAAATGTAATGAAAGGTTCCTTAAACACAATCAGAAGATGCTGAGCCCAAGGATGCTTGCAAAGGATTTTACAGAACACTGTCACCAAGGTCACACAGTACAGAAAAAAACCCAAAGGGCCAGATTCCGCTGTCAGTTTCACCAATTTAAATCTGGAATCATCTTATTTCATTGATGGCGGTGCCCTGGATTTACACCTGTTTATCTGAAAGCAGAATCTCCCATTGTGTTGCTTTTTTAAAAAAACTGCTATTTATTTAGCATTCTTCCTGTGAAGTGCTACCTCATAGCAGTCTGCTTTCCAATTAAAATATGAACTGGCTTTGACTTCTTAAAATTGAAAAGAATGATTCACTCTCTAATTATTCAAAATATATAAATAACCCAGTGATTTTCTGCCTCTGAAATATTTGCTCAGAAATTATTTTTCTTGTTAGGTTTGGGGTTTTGAGGGTAAGGGATACAATCATAGTGGAAGCACCATGTGAAGTATTATCCTAGGTCTACAATAGAAAATTTGGTTGAAATAACCACATTGGTCAGGGGAGTGAAAAATCCAAACCCCTGAGATAAACCTGCCTAAATCTCCATGCACACAGCACTAGGTGAAGGGAAGAACCTAACTACCACCTCTTGGGGAGGTGAATTACCTACCCTAACAGAAGAATCCCTCCCATCGACCTAGGTAGTGTCTATACTGAAGCACAACAATGGCACAGCTATGCTGCTGTAGCATTTTAAGTGTAGGCAAGCCCTTAGAAAAAAGTATAATTGCCTTATGTCTAATTATATGAGGTAGAGTTTGACAGTTTCGAATGCAGCTGGATTATACAGCTACCTGTCTGTGGATGACATGGTACTTGTTTGTTTCAGATATTTTTGTAATTAGCAACTTGATCTTTCAAACCCCAATTTGGATTTTATGGGTTAAGGGAAAGAAGCAGATTGTAGTGGATGCCAGAAGGAGGCTCATGATAAAGAGGCATGGCAAAGGTAAGAGAGAGGTCCTGGAGGCTAAATTTAAACTGCTAGATAACAGATTGAAATCAAGGACCTCAATGATAGCATTCTCTGAAATGCTTCCAATTCCACATGCCAGGCCAGATAGGGTCTCAAAGAGTGGATGACACAGTGGTATTTGGAGGACAAATTTAGGTTTATTAGGAAGTAAGGAACCTATGGGAAAGGAGGAGACTATGCAGGCAGGATGGGCTCCATCCTAACTAAGATGAACTGGATTGTGGCTATGGACAATTTAAAATGTTGTAGTGGAGTTTTTAAACTAAGGGCTGGCAAAAGCCAACAGGTATGGAGGAGCACTCACTTCAGACAGAAACATCCCTCAGGGAAGGATCTGTAATGGGGATTGATTAGATCCTAGTATAGAGGAGAGGCTAGAAGTTGATAAAGTACAAGTAGGAACTGAAGAGAAAATCTCAAATGAAAAAAAGAGACCCATTCAGTTACATCACATGAAATCAGGCAACTAAATAACAGACATTTTTTATAAGCTTGCATACAAATGCTAGAAGTCTAAATACTAAGGTGGGTGAACTTGAATGCCTGGTATTAAATGAGGATATGAATATAATAAGCAACATAGAAATTTGGTAGAGAAATAATAATCAATGGAATATGGTAATACTTTGTACTATTAACACAAAATGTGTATAAATGACAGATTAGGTCATGCTGGTGGGGGGAGTAGAAATATATTTGAAAGTGCACATAGAGACAATTATAGTAAAAAACTTAAATGACTCAAACTGTACTATAGAATCTATATGGATAGAAATTCCATGCGTGAATAATAAGAATATAGCAGTAGGAATGTACCGCTGTCTACCTGACCAGGCTGGTGACAGTGACTGTGAAATGCTCACAGAGATGAGACACGCTACAAAAATAGAAAACTCAACATAATGGCGGATTTCAACTATCCCATATTGACAGGGTATTGTCACCTCCAGGATGGGAGGCAGAAATACATTTTCTAGACACCATTAATGACTATTTCTTGGAGCAGCTGGTCTTGGAACCCAAAAAGGGAGAAGAAATTCTTGAATTAATCCTAAATGGAACACAGGATCTGGTCCAAGAGGAGAATATAGCTGCCCTACTCAGTAATAGCAACCATAATGCAATTAAAGAACCCCACCACACTAACTATTAAGTTCAGAAAGGGGAACTAAACAAAAAATGTGGAAGGAAATTAAATGGAACAGTCACAAGGGTGTCTAGTATCAAAGGGGGTACCTCTGTTAGTCTGGATCAGCAAAAGCAACAAAGAGTCTTGTAGCACCTTATAGACTAAAAGATCGGAGGGATCATGAGCGCATGAAAGCTCATGATCCCTAACATCTGTTAGTCTATAAGGTGCTACAAGACTCTTTGTTGCTTTTGCAGTCAAAAGAGTGAAATTCCATCAAGCTGCATGGCATTTTTTAAAAAAAACATCATAATAGAATCTCAAATTAAATGTATACCCCAAATTTAAAACAAACAAAAATAGCCAACAACAGTAAGATTACCACACACACACACAAATCCACCCTGGGTAAACAACAGAGTAAAAGAGGCAGTTGTAGGCAAAAATACATTCTTTAAAAATTGGAAGTCAAATCCTGTCTAGGAAAATAGAAAGAAACATATTTTTTTGGCAAATCAAGTATAATTATGCAGGCCAAAAAATGTATTTGAAGAGTAACTAGCAAAACACACAAATAACTAACAACAATTGTTTTTAAGTACAGCAGAAGTAGGAAGCCCACCATATAATCAGTGGAGAACTAAACAATTCACTCCAGGAAAATAAGACAATTTCAGAGACACTAAATTAATTATTTGAATCAATTTTTACTGCTGAGGATGTTAGGGAGATTCCCACACCTGAGCCATTCTTTTTAAGTGACAAATCTAAGGAACAGTCCCAGATTGAGGCATTTATGGAGGAGGTTTTGGAACAAACACAGACATTAAAAGACAATAAGTCACCAAGACCAGATGGCATTCATAGAATAGATCTGAAGGAACTCAGATATGTAATTGTAAAACTACTCACTGTGGTATGTAATCATTCGCTTAAATCAGCCTCTGTGCTAGATGACTAGAGGATAGCTATTGTAACACTGTTGGGTTTTTTTAAAGGCTCCAGAGGCTTTCCCAGCAATTACAGACTGGTAAGCCCAACTTACCAGCATTGGGTAAATTGGTTGAATTACACTAAAGAACAGAATGATCAGACACATAGATGAACAACATATACTGTGGAAGAGTCAACATGGCTTTTGTACAGGGAAATCACATCTTAATATTCTGTTAGAATTCTTTTTGGGGGGGCCAGAGGGTGTCAACAAATACGTGGACAAGGTGACCCAGTTGATATAGTCTACTTGTATTTTCAGAAAGCCTTTGACAAGGTCCTCCCTAAACCCTCTTTAGCAAAGTAAATAGTCATGGGATATGAGGGAAGGTCCTCTCATGGATCAGTAACTGGTTAAAAGAATGGAAACAAAGGGTATGAATAAATTATCAGGTTTTTTACAATAGAGGTAAATGAGTCAGTTGTACTGCACTGGACCTATGCTATTCAAAACATTCATAAATGGTCTGGGAAAAGGGGTAAAGAGTGAAGTGGCAAAGTTTGCAGATGATACAAAATTACTCAAGGTACTTATGTCCAAAGCTGACTGCAAAATGTTACAAAGCTATTTCACAAAACTGGTGGATTGGGCAAGATGAAATTCAATGTTGATAAATGCACAGTAATTCACATTGGAAAACATAATCCCAATTATACATACAAAATAAAATTAGCTGTTAACACTGAAGAAGGAAATCTTGCAGTCATCATGGATAGTTCTCAGAAAACATCATGGTCATTGTGCTGTGCTAGTCAAAAAAGCTAACAGAATGTTAGGAACTATTAGGAAAAAGAATAGACAATAAGACAGTATATATAATAATGTCACTATATACATGCATGATACTCATCCCCCAAATTAGTGGTTTTTCTCCCGTAAGATATACCCATCCAGAAACAAAAGTAAACTTCTGTCTCACCACACTGGCTAACAAGATGTTAGAATTGCAACCTCCTTAGGCATTCCAGTCCTGGATTCAACACTCAGACACTAGACTTAATGATGAGTAGTTATTTGAAACCAAATTTCATCAAAGGGTTCTTCTGATCTCGAAGGACCAGCCTCACACACAGATCAATATATAACTCAGACCTTACCCAATAATCATGATGTTGCCAATATTTAGCATCTATAATCTAAATGTCTATAAAGAAAAGAAAAGTTAAAATTTGTTAAAGATATCAAATACATACAATAATTGCGAAGTTCTTGGATCAGGCTCATAGCAGTGATGAAATAAACAACTGGTTTGTTAAGACTCTGGTTTCTTATAAATCATTGGCAGGTCCTTAGTCCTTTGGTTAGAATTCTCCCAATAGTATAAGTTCATAGAGCAGAGTGTGAGCAGGAAAGAGGCAAAATGGAGGTGTTTCCAGGGCCTTTTATAGTTTCTTCCAAGTAAAGGGATTCTTATTGTTCTCACTGTGGAAAATTACAGGTTTGGCATCATAAGGGCAAGTCACATGACCATGTGTGATTTCATTTAGTCTTAACAAAGGGCACTACAGGAAAATCCATTAAGTGTAGATAGGCATCTCCCATGGTCCATTGTGAGTTAAGTGTTCCTTCATGAGCCATTTAACTTGAATAGTCCTTTCAGGATATGCAGGCTAAATGCCATGTGGGTGTTTCCACAGGAGCAAACATTTGAAATACAAATACATAGTTAATCATAACTTTAGATACAATGATACATACATACAAATTGCATAGTCATATTAAGCAAATCATAACCTTTCCATAGACATCTTACTTGGCATACTTTGTATAAGATTTGTTTCAGTTATATAACAATGGGAGCAACAATGATCTACATGGTCTGTAGTGAGCGGAAGATTATCGTGACGGCAATCGGTAGGGGGCGCAGTTACGCTTCTGAGTCGACTTCAGGGGACAGCATAATAAGGTTATCAGTATGAGAATGGCCTTGTGTTTCTGTTATCTTGTGTGTGTCTGAGAACAGTTTCTCAGCTGTGTGAGTTGTTTACCCCGTCTGTGTGAGAACGAGTGCATGTGAAACTATGTAGGTAAACTGAGGCAGGACAGTGTATAATCAACAAGTGCTAAACAGCGTGTAATCAACCAATCTTGCTTGCTGCTTGCTATTCATGAGATATGTTTATGTATGAGATGTAAATGAGTATGAGTATTTCTGTGCTGATACACCCTTGTGTGTTGGGCTCCTTTCCTGGGCATCACTTGGGTGTGCCAGGTCCCTCATCAGTGACAGCCTGCAGCCGGGGGCCCCAGGCGTTGTGATGTCACTACCTTCCAATAAACTGACCACTTTTCATCTAGCCACTGTGTGTGAGCCTCGTTTCTACGGGATTCGAGAGGGTACCCGGCAACACTGTCATATTTTAATCAGATAATGTCACAAGGACAAAGAAAAAGAAAAGCATATATATAAGTATGGAAAGCAGAACTATCAGGAGATCAAGTGGAAGAAAATGACCACTTAACAGTCTCAACAGGGGATGACACACTACAACCCTAGTCTTCCCAGCCCTTGAAATGGGGTCAATTAAATTTGGGAAAATATAAGCAGAACCAAAAGACCATTTTGGTATCCATCACTGAGAGGACAATAGGATACGGCAACCTTTGAATCTATTAAAGTTGGATCCTAGTCTGGAGTTCTAGCAATGCTGGTAACTTGATGTAATTATGCAAACTGCTTAAGCAAAAATTGTAACTTACTAGAATTAAGTTTAGTCAGTAGAAAGCATATGTTGTTTGCTTTATTTGTAACCTTTCCTAACTCATTCTTACTTGTAATCACCTAAATCTATGTTCTTTTGTAATAAGCTTTGTGACAGAGTGCTAATAACAGCATCCTGATTGCTGACATTGCTGCAGCACAAAGAAGGCTGAAGGATCAGCTGTGAGCAATGAAACACTTTCTGTCCGGGGATGATGAGCACCTCGGTGGTAATTATTGACCTCGTGATATAATTGGGAGGATAAAAGTAGAAGGAATGGGGGGTGCAAGAGTCAGAAGGAAATCCCAGAAAGGGATAAGAGGCTGTGCTTGAAATGTTTATGTTATGTACAGTATGTAAATGAGAAGAGGAAAAAAGGTACATGTGGTGACTGGAAAACAACTGGGGTATGTTTATGATAGTAACTGGCTAGACAGCAAGGCACATAAGGGACCTGAGGGAACGCTTTATGACATAACTATTTTTGTTTTATTACAAAACTATCTCACTGCTGTGTATTTAACTGAAGTGTGAGTCTTCAGCCAAATTAGCAGGCTGGAGTTTGTTCTGTCTCTTTGGAGGTAGCAAACTATGCATAACTTCAGTGAGTATCCAGTGTGAGAGACTGGATCCTACAGGGGAGATTTTTGTGGGGAGACCTGGGAGCATCAGGAGTTTTGGTGTCACTGTACTTGGAGTAACCAGGCTGCTGGAAGCCAGTGTAAGGCCATTGTGCTGTGAGCCAAAGCAGCACAGCACAGAAGTGCCCAGGGTTACAGGGCAGGCAGTGATCCAACTCCTTACTGATCTGGGTGAATCCCCAAAGCGTCACAAAACTCCTCATCAATTGTAGTTCATTCATAGTGATGGTCTTAACATATTAGGGACATGAAATTCACAGAGCAAAACATTCATACGCAAGTGTGGGGTCAAATCCTTGAGATAGATTTTAAATAAAGGGTAAATCATTTTGAGCAACTATTTGTAACTGTTATGAATGCTAAAATAAGACTAACTAAATTATACTTCAAAACCATGAGCATTTTTAATGAAGTGCAGAAATTTAATTCCCCTTTTCTCTGAAATGGGGAACTGGACACAGAGGGAGGATTCTGGACTTAACGAACCAATGGTCTGCTGTGATATGGGAAATTCTTAGTGCCTATGGAAAACCATTTTGAAAGTCATTCAAGTGGATTAGACTGTCATGGGGCAAAAAATGTACACGCTGATGTGTACAAGCACAGAGAGGGTTACAGATTTTCTTGCCTATAAAAAGGAGTATTTTCCCCACACTCCAATCTCACCTCCCTTAGTTCCATGCTCCCTGAAGTAAGGGCTTCTTAGATTGTGGCTCCAGCCACACAGGGGATCACTGGGTATTACAGTGTTGATACATCTTTCTACAGAGCTTTTTCAGTCTTCCTCCTTAACATCTGTAAATGCTTTTCTACCCAGGAAGCTAGCACGCAGCAAAATTGGGGAGCAGGTGTGATGTAAATTCACACACTTTTTGACACTCTTTTCTGTGAATATAAAATGCCTTTAGGCAGTTTAGCTTAGTAGACTTTGGAGTGTATTAAGCTAAAATGCACAAAGGCATTTTTAGCGTCTACACAGGGAGTTAGTGGGGAGTAGCTAGTGCAGAGTCTAGCATCAGAAAGAATGATGGGGGTGGTCGGGACTAGGGGTTGGAGTGGTGACAGTTGGACTTACTGATGGGAGCCCCAGGTCAGAGGGCAAGGAAGGCTAAAGCAGGACTAGGAACAGGATTGGAGCAATAATAAGGCTGGAGCAGGCTAACTCCATTGCTGTCAGGCAAAGAAGACTTCAAGCCATGCAGTGACACTAAGCTGCAGGAAACAGGAGTGGACCATTCCAATCATGTTACACCTTCTCAAAGCCAATAGAGATAATATTTAAAAGGTAGTATATAGAAATTCCCATTATTGCCTTGAGAAACCATGACAGAAACTGGGGCAGAGAGAAATCAGAGTACATGATGAGTAATGGAGTCACTTGGATCTGGGAAAGTGGGCATGCAAGCCACCTGATTGTCTTACAACATCCCTGAACAAGACATTTGGAGAGTGGCTTAGCATTGTAAAAATACAGTAAATTAATCTGTTAGATCAACTCTACATTTAGGGCTATGGCATGGACCCACTATGAGTAACAAACTGATGGCTGCAGTGTGCATGGGAATAAAGTAGGTACCAATCTTCTATTGAAATATGAATAGAATGGATGACTTTTGTTCATCAAGTGTTATCCTTTGTACTGATGGTGGTTTATAAGTCAAAATAAGAATGATCAATTAGTTCCTCTGTTGTGTGTCTAAGACTTCCTTATTCTTGTCATGTAAAATGAAAAAAAAAATGTTTGTAAATATTGAATTTAAACCTTGTTACCTCCTACCTGGTTCTTGCCTACTTTTCTATACCTGCCTCTGGACACTTCCACTACTTGCATCCGACGAAGTGGGTATTAGTCCACGAAAGCTTATGCTTCAAAACTTTATAGTTAGTCTTTAAGGTGCCACAGGACTTTGTTTACCTCTGCTATTCCAGACTAACATGGCTACCTCTCTGATTCTTCACATGAAAGATGTTACTCTTGAAATGACAAGTCATTATAGACCGACAAAGCTCTATTGAAGTCAATAGAGCTACACCGACTTCCTCAGCCAGGAATATGATCAATTCTTAGCTTCAAGAGGAAATTCTTGAAATTTTTACTGTATGCAAAACCTTTCCCTGATGAACCATTTTTCCTACTGAGGGATCAAGAACAATAATGTGGGAGTGTTGCTAAGGAACAAAGATCTCTTTGTGTATAGGGTCTGATCCAGAGCCCATTCAGGTTAATGATAGTCCTGCCATTTTAGACTATGTCATTCCTGCAGGCTTCACTTGCCTTGATATATTATATATATATATATAAAGAAAAAGGGGAAAAAACCCACCATTTTTTTACCTCTTTTGAAAAACTGCATTTCTTTCCTATAACATGCACATTGGAGCCATCTTCAGATAATTTTCCTTTATGCTCACAATGTGAGACCTATCATTAGAAAACAATGAACTGCTAATGGTATAAACCAATAAATATATATATCTTCTGAGTATTCATGCTATTCAATGAAGAGTTAATTTATCTCCTGCTTTATCTGACACTTTATCACTTACTAACCGCTAATAATTTTACACTGTAATTGATTTTTCTCTGTCACCCAAATTTGCAGGGCTACTTCAAAGTGCTTCAGCTATGTGATAAAGCTCGAGAATGAGAAACCCTTGTACATCCTATAACTTCTGAAAAGCTCATAAGGAAAAGGCACCTGGAAAATGCAAGTTCAATTTGTGTGGAAATGATGTTTCATTTGCTTTCCCCAAGATCAGTGGATCCCTTCGCTTAGAATAGCTTTCAAAATAAGAGTCTAATTCAGGGGTGGGCAAACTTTTTCGCCCGAGGGCCACATTGCAGTTGAAAATTTGTATGGAGGGCCAGGTCTGGGAAGGCTGTGCTGCCGCAAACAGCCCAGCCGCGCCCCCTATCCGACACCCTCCCACTTTCTGCCCCAACTGCCCCCCCTTAGAATCCCATTCAACCCCCCCTTGTCCCGATTGCCCCCTCCAGAGACCCCCAACCCTAACCACCATCCACAGCAACCCACCCTCTATCTAAGCCCCTCTGCTCCTTGTCCCCTGACTCTCTTCCCCCCCCCCGAGACCCCACACACTAACTGCCCCCCCCAGGACCCTACCCCTTTCTCAACTCCCCCTGCTGTCTGCCCCAACCCCTATCCAATCTGCTGCCTCTTGACAGACCCGACCCCGGGACTCCCATGACTTATCCACACACCCTATCCTCTTCCCCTGACCACTCCCCGCCCAGAACCTCCATCCCATCCAACAGACCCCTCTCCCCTGACTACCCCCGGGACTCCCTGTCCTTTAACCAACCCCTCCCCCAGCTGTGCCCCCTTACCACGCTGGTGGCCCTGCTGTGTTGCACATGTTGCACTGCTCTCCCGGAGGAGCGGGCAGCCCTGTGCGTCATGCTGAACTCCAAGAGGGCAGAGGAGGGGCCGGAAGCAGCCTCCTTTGTTGGAGTTCAGCCGCGCTGAGCTCCAGAAGAGCGGAGAAGGTGGGGTGGGCCAGGAGCAGCCTCCCCTGCCGGAGTCGGGCGGGCCAGTGGGGATGGTCTCGCGGGCCGGATGTGGCCCGCGGGCCGTAGTTTGCCCACCTCTGGTCTAATTGCAACATCTTAAGTGAATTTAAATTATTTTCATTTATATTTCAACATTTATTTCCCAAGTTCACTACTAAAAGATGAACAAGAGATGCCATAAAAATAACCACAATATAGTGATTAAAGCTATAAAAAAGACAGATGTGAATTTAATATTCATGGGTCAAATCATTTTCCATGGATATGCACCAAGTGACAATCAAGCTCCTTGGGTAGTCCAACTACACACTGCCCCTTCCTCAGGGCCAGTGGAAACTCCACTAAGTGACTTTTCTAGAGGATAAGAATGCCAAATCCTCAATATTTATCCAAAACTCATGACAGTGAAGGAAAAGAGAAACGCTGCCATGAAACAGTGAAGGATCATTGGCCCCATTTTTCACTCATGATATACATTGATGCAGATGCACAAGGTAATAGTTCCAGGAATCTTCCATATTTATCATATGTGGGAATCTTTAGTATGTTGGGTGAGTCACATAGAGATAAAAATATAAGGTATCTGCCCAAAAGAACATCATCTTTTTAGGGCTGAGTTTCAAAGGACTTAAGACACCCAGCTCCTATTTAAATTCAATGGGTGGGAACTGGGCACCTTAGACTCCTTTGAAATCCCAGCCCTAAATGGACAGCAAACAATTTAGATATGGTGGAAGGGGAACAGTGTGCAAGAATTTTAAAAACATCTTGTTATTTATACCAAGTGTATTTTGGGACGTTTCTCACTATGCATTATGGGATGCATAGCAGAAGCCAGGCTAGTCAAATTTTGAAACAAATCCCACTGTATTTCCTTTACTAGTAGGCTAGTGCCCGTTTTCAATTACTGTCAGCCAGTATGGATCCAGCAATACTGCATGCCACTGTGGCAGCAACTCGAATTCACAGAGTCTGATTGGATTATATTTCAGCACTCAAAAGTTAGATGAAGTCAATTTGGGATTGTGCCTGCTGCACTACCAAGCAATTGAGGTGGAAGCAGCAGCAGCAGGCACTTCAGCCACCATTAACCTAGGATGCAGAAAAGGAAGATGCCAAACAACTGATAGGAGATGTCTGGTCCTTGGAGCAACTTCAGAGTGTGTAACATCCTTTCTGCATTCAGGAAACCAGCACAAGTTGGTGGGAAAGGAGTGCTCTGCAGAATTGGGATGACCAGCAGTGGAAAGAGAATTTCAGAATGGGGAAGGCAACCTTTTTGAAGATAGGTGTTGAACCTACCCTAGAGCTACAGTGGGAATGTATCAGTATGTGGTGCCCATACCCAGGGATAGGTGGGTCACCACTGACATAAGGAAACTGAACACCCCTGAATGTTACCATCCCATGCCAAACTGGCTGGCTACAGGGAAATCAATTGTTGAGCCATTGTCATGCATGTGTGTAATGTCATGAATAAAGTATACTGTTTCACCACATTATAAAGATTGGCAATGCTCCTGAGATTACTGGTACACCTCCACAGAGTCCAAAATTATGCTATGCTTCTGGGGAACACCCCAGACAAGTTGGTGTCAGCTCTGCTTAGCCTGCTTGATGGACCATTAATGACCATCAGCTACACAATCAACCCATTGAGAGAAGGTGACATCTTGTGACTCATCAAGGTATGCATGGACCTGCCTATGGACAGAACTCTTAAGGTTTTTCTATGCCAGGTGCTGGATAGAGGGTCCTTGGGACAAAGAAAGCAAAGATCACATGGCAAGAGACTGTAAAAGGCTGATGCCTCACTTCCATCTTGTCTTCACTCCTGCTTCTTACCTCTGGAGGGACTTTGCTACAAACTGAAGCTCTATACAAAAGACTGAATGACCCATCCCATCTGTGTATGTACTCCAGAGACTTGATTTGAACCTGCATTTTATTCTATCACTGTTACAAGCCTGAACCAAGAACTTTGCCATTACTGTATGCAATTGATTTCACTTAACTAATTCTGGCTCTCATCTATATCTTTTTCTCTTTTATGAATAAACCTTTAGATGTTCGATTCTAAAGGATTGGCAACATCGTGATTTGTAAGATCTCATTTGTATTTTGACCGTCTGGGGCTTGGTCCTTTGGGGTCCTTTAAGAGAACTTTTTTTTCCTTTTACTGGGGTATTGGTTTTCATAACCATTCATTCCCATAATGAGTGGCACTGCTGTTGATACTGGGAAACTGTACTGTCCAAGGGAATTGTTTGTGTGCCAGTGGGCTAAAACTGAAGTATTCTCTGTTTGGCCAGTTTGGTTTGCCTTAGAAGTGGGAAAGCGCTCACTTTAAGAATGGCTGAATGGACAGCGTGGGACAGTTGGAGGAAGAGAGGGAGGGACTTGAGACATAGAAAGCCTCCTAAGTAAAATCTGCCCAACATGGCTATGGTCACAGACCACTCAGAACAGCAGTTAGTATGGCAATATACCAGGATTCTAATAGACATAAAAAATTTAATTATTTTTAAAAATGATAAAAGACTTACTGGCTGAAGTTCCCCTCATAAGATCAACCTCCTCCGAGCCTGAGTTGCTGCCTGGGATCTAGGCTGGGTTGCTGCAGGGCAGGAATCAGCATTTTGAGTGCCAAAGAGATCCTGGTTTTCTGGGATGATCTCTTCACTAGCCTCCTCATACTTATCCTCCAATGAATCTTGCTGGTCATTCTCAGGGGATGGAGGTGAGGGGGTAAGTGGGCAGCAGGCTCCACAAGCTTCCTGGATTGAACTGTTGTATAGTTATGTCAAATCCTGTCCAGGTGCTCAAAAACAAAGGGAGGGGGGCAGTTTACATGTGCGCCATCAGATATTTTTTCCTGTTATCCATCATTTTAATGTAGGTCCTTCCAAGCTCTTCACTCTTTATCTGTCATTATTGGCTCCTCTTAGATCTCCTAGCAATGTCCACAGTAAGGTCTTTAAAAGAAGAGCCTCTGTACTGATGCTTTTCCCCAGATATCAATGTGATCTAGGACCAAAGCAAGCCAAACACACAAATTAATGAAATGATCTTTTAAAAACATTTTAGCTTTCCTTGAATATCAATATATTGCTGGGATAATTTAGTTGGGGATTGGTCCTGCTTTAAGCAGGGGGTTGGACTAGATGACCTCCTGAGGTCCCTTCCAACCCTGATATTCTATGATTCTATGATTGATTGAATAGATATGAGTTTATATTCCAGTAGGTTATAACTGTGAAAGAAAAACATCTTTAGTCATGATGAGATTCTCAGAAAACTACTTATGATTTCAAGCCTAGAACCAGAAATTGGCTGCAGGTGTTTTCATGAGGCACCCATGGTATTTGCAGTCTTATTTTATAGTTATTTATGTATGATGGTGATGAAGTCACTATTCTTTCAGATCCTCTATTTCTGAATAATTTGAGAGAAAAAGGCTAAAATAAATCTGATCCTTGTTGCATGCTAAACTTAGCCCAACATGACCTCCTCTTCCCCCGTTTCACAACTACTTTCCCTCCTCATGGATTGTAGTTCTTATGATCAAATTACCATGTGTTCAACAATAATTTATAGAGTAAGCTAAAGGAATCACCAGGGTGCTGAACTCAGTTACCTATGTCTACAAATAAAATTGGCAAGAAAATGCACTTTGAGCAAAATTATAGAACATTTTAAGATCATGTACTTTGTATCTTGGGAAACTCCTGATCTGAAATCCTTAAGATATAGTAGTTCTACAAGGAAGGTTAATGTGAATCTTTTTTTAAAAAACCTCTAATTGACTGAAATTGTGACTTTAATACCATCACATCGGTTTCCCTAAGGAAAGGCACTGAATTGCTAAGTACTCACTTCTTAGCCCTAGGAATCATGAAAATCTTAACACTTCATCAGTTTATAATGATTTTCGACTGAATACAAGGCAAAGAGAAATCAACAGCGCAATCTTGTAACAGCAACATTTAAGAACGCTTTGGAAATTTAATACTTGCAAATCAAATTAACAGCTTAAAGAGGGTAGAGGCGTTAAAATGTCTTTATTGTCTAGTCCACAATTATCACACTGGGGGTTTCCACCAGTTTCACAATGGAATGAGTGACTATGTTTTAGTAGCAGTCATAAAATATGATCTTTCTAATCTATAGCATTGGCTTTTTTATTTTTAACTCCCTACTTCAATGGAGACATCAAATCTTTCCTGATTTTTATTTCCTTTTTAGCACCTCTTAACAAGGTTTTACAATGAAAAAAAAGTATAATAGAGTCATAGCAGGACTTTAGGCTCACCGTTTTCTTTTTTAGAGCAATTCAATTATCCACATATTCCTTCATCCCTCTCTTTTCATTTCCTTTTATCAAAGTCAAAAATGTTTCAGTTTAAAGAATGAAAGATACAAGTCTTTTTTGATGCTTTTTTTCCCCATAAGCTTTTTTGAATATTGGATTGGGTTAAGTGGAAAAAAGCTCATTAAAAAATGTTACTGTATGGTCCAACCCCCTCCCCCCCACTTTGATCCTTAAAAAGATTTTGCTTGCATTGGTAACTTAACCATGCGAAGTAGATAAGTACTAATTATTAGAATTCCCTCTCAGACCTCTTTCCACTCAACTTTCCAAGAACTCAGTTTGATTTCAGATTTTGTCATTGGCATATCCTTTATTTGGAAACAGAAAATCTACAGTGTTGAACATAGGGGGTTGGTGTAGGGAATTTACACAACCAATGTTATAGAAAAAGTTTTCCTTTCTATATATTCACACATTACATTGCATCACACTTCTGGGGGTTGGCATGGTTATGTTGTAGAAACCAGTTCCTGTGCTGCATGTTCTTTCCATTGATAATCTGACTGCTAATTTATTGTACATTGAGCTTCATTTACTAACACCAGGATGTTCCTGCTAATTTTAGCTAGTCATCCTGACTTCAGTCTACTGCTTATCATGACAATTTAGCCTTCCATTCACTGTCCCAATCATGCCCTGTAAAAAAAATGAGGCAAATTACTTGAGTCAAACCAGGCCTACATCAGGGTCCCTTCCAACCTTGCATCAACTTCTTCAATAATGGTGGCGTGACATTAAAATATGCAAAGAGATCAAAACAGGAGGCCAACATGCCTTCTGCAATGGCTTAATCTGGAAAGGTGCTGAACAACAAATGCCACTGATATCTAGTCTTTGATCTACTTCCCTGGCCCTCCCATAAGATACCTCAAAGGCTATTGGGGAGCAATAATTTGCTGCTGACATGGAACAGCAACACATGAATAATCCCTTGGAAGAGGAAAGCTGTATGATCACATTATATAGGGCTTCTGGCAAAGCAACAATATAGCCCTAAAATAGCTTGGCTACAAAATTAAAAAAATAAAAATAAAGGAAGAATAATTAACAGGCATAGGAAAAGGGGTGGGACAAAGACAAAATTTTCAAATTGGATTTGAAAATTGATGGAGATTTGATGAGCCATAGAAGAAAAAGGAGTAAAGAGTAAAAGGCTCTCGCGGTAGCTGTGTTGGTATTATATAAATATTAATTGTGAATGATTTTCATCAGATTCATTTCAGCTCCAGCATGGTTGTCATTTTGCACAAGTGCTACACTGGGACTTGGAAGATCTGGGTTCACTTCCTGGTTCTGCCTCAGACTCCAGTGGGGACCATGAGCAAATTAATTGTGGTATGATTCAAAAATCACTACAGTCAAGGCTATTTATGTTAATCTTTGGATCAGGCTTTTAATCTCTGTGCATCCGTTTCCCATTTTTATTCCATGTATGTTGTTTCTCTTTCTCCCACCTTTTGTAGATTCCTGTTTCTTTAGACTGAAAGTTCTTCAGGGCAGAGACTATGTGTAAGGGCTTGTTATCTGTTTGAGTCAGGAAACAGCTTCATATAACTAAAATAAGAAATATACATTAATTGGTTATAACTTCTACCACTAATGATTTGCTTGAGTTTGGAAATGGATCAGAAATGATATTAATGTTCACAGTAGTGGAGAGCTATGCAAAGAAAGAAATAAAAAGGGCCACAATCCAAAGAAGCTGGTTCTATTTTGTGCAGATTGCACACATTAGACCTGAAGTAGTTTTGACAATTTTGCTGCAGAAAATTGATTAATTCCAAATAGAGCTAGTTGAAAAATGGAAAATCTAGTCCATGAAAAATTTCAAGATGTCAATATTTTGTTTCTCGTTTTATGGAAACTTTTTTGGTTTTCTCTTTTTCAAATTTGTGATTAAAAAAAAAATCATTTCTACCCAGTTCTCCACTGAGTGCAAACTAAAGTAGCTAATGTCCATTTCTTCACATTCCCACCATCCCCATTTTCCTTTCCCTTCTATTATAACTTTGAAAACTTCCACTCTTTGAGAATAATTAATCTGGCAAAAGTAATGTTGCTACAATAGTTTCTGAAAACATCAACTTTTCAAAAATTACAAAGTGGCAATGTTACAGAGTTTCATTTTTATCTTTGGCCACTCCAAAACTTTTCAAAAGTTGAGGAAGTTTAAAGAAATTGACTGGGGGGAGAGGGAGGGGAGTGAAAATAAACCCCTTGTCATTATTCATAACTTTCTAGTTTGTTCAGAAGTTTCAAAGGAAAAACTAAATATATTGTAACAAAAATGTTTGACAAAAAGCTATTCTTTGGTGGAAACAATTTTCAGGTGAAAATTTTGGACTGCTTGTAGTTTGAAACAAGAGATAGTGTCCATCCCATAGAAACTCCAAAGGACCTCATTTTATATCTGTGCTACAATGAAGAGAATTACATTCAAAATACATTGACATTAACTTTCAACTTTGATTCCTTCATGATTATTGTTATTAGAGTTGGTCAGATACTTAAAGAAAATAGTTGTTGAGTTATTGACACTAAAAGGGTAAGTTATGTCAGCAAATAAACATTTCCTGGGCAAATGCGTCACATACAGACACATTACGGGGAATCATTGTCAAAATGCTCCTTCAAAGACTCCCTAATTTGAAGAGCCTCCCACTGGGCCTCTCTCATTGCCTTTGAACCTGGCTGCTCAAAATCAGCAGTCAGCGGATCAGCATCAGCAGCCCACCCCTAGGGAAACTTTTCCTCCTGCAATTTTCATGTATGATGTAAAGTACAGCAGGCCACAATTACCATTGGAATATTTTCCTTATCGAGGTCTAAGCCAAAAAGACAGCAGCAGTGACCTTGGCCAAAAGCACATTCAACAGTCATTTGGCACCTGCTGATCCTGTTGTTGAATTGCTCCTTGCTGCTGTCTAGGCTCCCATGGCTCATGCAGCCTTACACTAGGAACAAGGGGATATGGGAGGTCTCCAAGGATCACTATGGGCATTTGCATATCCCCCTTTAGAATCTTCTTATCTGGAAAGAGATAAAGTGCCAATGTCCAGATTTCTATATAGTCCAGTGTTCCAAAGGATGCATGAATCATGCACCTTCCCTGACCAGCCCACATCGATGGCAGTGAAACAGCATTGGTGATCACCAGCACCTAAAACTCATGGAGAACTAGTCCTTTTGATTGACGTATTCCTTTGTAGCAGGAGGTAAATAATCGCCTTTAACACTTGCATCACCACAACTCCCCAGTGGAATTTCCAACTCCAAAATGATTTGCGACTTACCGGTAGTAGTGAGGGCAGCTTTCAGTCTGGTGTCTATGCACAGTTCCAGAAAGGCAGCTTTGTGCATCCAAAAGTTATGCAATCACAGCATGCCATCCTTTTTTTTTTTTTTTTTTTTTTCATCCCATACATGCATCACGATTCTATCCCACCACTCAGTGATGGGTTCCTAAACCCAGTACTGGCAGTCTACTGTGGCAAGCTAATTCATGAAAGCCAGCAGCAATCTTGAATTATTTGTTCCCATGGCAGATAGCAAGGCAAAATCACTGATTCACTCTGTTTCACAGCTCATAAAATAATGCAGGCTCAGTCACATTGTGTTCAGAATCACAGTTCAGGATCCATCCTATCAGGCAGAGATGTTTACAAGAACTGTTCAAAAACAGCACAAAATGAATTATGAAGCCCACAGAATGATGGAAGGGAATAAACTGCATCATGGGATGATGAGCACATCCCCATGATGTATTGTGATCCATTCCCAGATCTCCCAGCAGCAGAGGATGAAAGATGGTGTTGAGTTGCACAGTGGGATGGCTGTCTGCCGATGCAAGAGCAATGACTGTGGATGCACTCGGCCAACACAGAGTGTTGTCTGGATATGCTGCATGGACGTTATTAAAGCAATTTATGATCATCAACAAAAGTTGTTTTCTTAATTCTGTAGTGTAGAGATGTCCTGAGATTCCCACATGTGCTTAGATATCCATGTACAAATAGCAGTTAGGGTCATTGAGATTCGACTATTGAAATGTGCATTAACTCAGGTGGATTTCTTTCCCAAGAGACATGGACAACCTAGAAGTCAATGAAAAACATGCAATAAGCATATGGATGCAAAGCAACTGGCATCTCTTCAGTCAGGAATCAATTTGGAGTGGGCAAATCTACTGTGGGTACTTCTGTGATCCAAGTAGCCAATACAACCACTAACCTTCTGCTAGCTAGGTTAGTGACTCTGGCTCTGGGAAATGTGCAGGTTATAGTGGATAGCTTTGCCACAATGGGGTTCCCTAACTGTGTTGGGGCCATAGACGGAATTCATATTCCTATTTTGATACCGAACCACCTTGCCAACCAGTACATAAACTGCAAGGGGTACTTCTCAATGGTGCTGCAAGCACTGGTAGATCACAAGGGATGTTTCACCAACATCAATGTGGGATGGTTGGGAAAGGTGCATGGTGTTTGCATCTTTAGGAACTCCTGGCTGTTCGAACAGCTGCAAGAATAGACTTACTTCCCAGACCATAACATTACAGTTGGGGATTTTCACAGGGTACACACAGGTTTCCTCCTTATCGTTCCTGTGCCCTGTGTTCAGGCTGGCAAAACAAGAGTCCTCACGCCTCCATCCAGTATTTCACCCTTGTGCTTTTATTTACAGTGCAACATTGTGGTCCCTTTTATCCCGTTTCTAACCCGTTCCAGGGTCTCCTGGCCCTTGAGGCTCTCTTCCTGTAGTGAGGAGACAGAGGTGTAGCATCCTGTCCCCTCCCAGGCTAGCCTCCCAATTGAGTTCTATTCAGGGTTTTTCTAGCCCTCCCAGTCTTCAGCCCAGCTGTCTCTGCTTAGCTCAGCCTATTGCAGTAAGCCAGCCCTCATTAGGGCCCGTATCTGGGCTCTTTGAGCCACTTCACTGGCCTCTCTGTCAGAAAGCAGGGCTTAGCCAGCAGTTTGGCAGGGCATTCAAGGGGCTTTACCCCTGCCCTGCCACAGGGATGTTGAAATGCCAATAGTTATCCTTAGAGACCCAGCCTACCCCTTGCTCCCATGGCTCATAAAGTCGTACATAGGCAGCCTGAACAGTAGTAAGAAGCAGTTCAAATATAGGCTGAGCAGGTGCAGAATGGTGGTAGAATGTGCCTTTTGGACATTTAAAACCTGCTGGTGTTGTTTGCTGACTAGGTTAGACCTCAGCAAATCCAATATTCCCAGCGAAACCAATATCCCCATTGTTATTGCTGCTTGCTGCGTGCTCCATAATATCTGTGAGAGTAAGGGGGAGACGTTTATGGTGGGGTGGGAGGTTGAGACAAATCATCAGGCAGCTGATTTTGAGGAGCCAGACACCATGGCAATTAGAAGAGCACAGCTAGACATGCTTCACATCAGAGAGGCTTTTGAAAAGTTTAATGACTGGCCAGGCTATGGTGTGACAGTTATGTGTATTTGTCCTTGATGCAAATCTGCCCCCTTTGTAACTTTTAATTCCCTGTAAACCAAACCACCCTCTCCCCTTCGATCAAGCTGGCAAAGGAAATAAAGTCACTAGAGTGCCCAAGGGAACTGTCTGGTAAGACCAACACAGTGTTTAGGAATTCATATTTGTTAATGAGTTGGTGAAATCTAATTATAGAATAGTTTGAGGCATCTGCACCAGGTTTTGGCACTCTGCCCTGAGGTTGGCAATAACAATCATTAATCACTCCAGACATCGTGGCATGGGCATCAGAATGGCAGATGAAATTCAACATCAATAAGAGCAAAGTAAAACACATTGGAAAAAGTAATCCCAACTACACATACATAATGATGTGTCCTAAATTAGCTGTTACCACTCAAGAAAGAGATTGTGGAGTCATCATGAACAGCTCTCTGAAAACTTCACTTCAATACACAGAAGAAATAAAAAAGGCTAACAGAATATAGGGAACTATTGTGAAAGGAACAGAAAAGAACATAATATCAGGTGTAAGGACAGAAAATAATAACACCACTGTATAAATCCAAGGTACAGCAACAGATCAAATACTTTGTGCCATTCTGATTAACTCATCTAAGAAAATGATACAGGGGAACTGGAAAAGGTCCAGAGAAGAGCAACAAAGCTGATAAAGGGTATGGAACAGCTTCCATATGACCAGAGAGAAAAAAAAGATTAGAGTTGTTCATCTTAGAAAACAGATGATTACAGAAGGATATGAAAGACGTCTATAGAATCATGAACGGTATGGAAAAACTGAATAGAGAAGTGTTATTTACTCTTTACCACAATACAAAAAATAGAGGTCACCTGATTAAATTAATAGGCAGCAAACAAGAGGAAATACTTTTTTCACACAATGCACAATTAAGCCATGGAACTCATTGCCATGGGATGTTGTGATGAACAAAAGTATAAGTGGATTAAAAAAGAACCTAGATACATTTACAGAGGCTCGATCCATCAGTCTCTATTAGTCAAAATGGGGCAACTGTAAATCTGTGACTGCCAGAAGCCAGGAGGGAAAGATAAGGGTGGATCTTTCCAAAACTGCTCTGTTCTGTACATCCCACCTGAAGTTGTGGTTCTGGCCACGGTCACAGACAGGATACTGGACAAGATGGATGATTAATTTGTCCCAATATGGCATATTCTTAAGAAAACACTGATTTGCACGGAGAAAGGGAAAAACATGCACATACTCAAGCATATCTAATGTCATATTTATTGCATCTCTCGCAAAGAGCATCAATAACATGACAATATGATTTGCATCATATCATATATATGTGTTGATTGTGTTGCATGTGCAATACTAAAGTCATTTCCAAATATATAAATATGAAAAACAAGCCTAATTTTACTCTCAGTACAGTTGACATATTGCACAATGCATTACTTATTGCTTACATTTCATAGATCAACAAGCCAATTTTTAATATTTTACTAGATGTGTAAACACAGAGTATAACAATTTATATTCAGAAGTATGAATGCTGTTTTATTTTATCTCTATGGTGCATGAACATAGAGAATGAATCTGTAATTCAGTTTCATTCTGGTCAGAAATTATGTGACAGCTCACTCACTGATTTTTCCACCCCCATCCCCAACCCTGCAATTGTTCACGATACCTTGTTCTGTTCCTGTAAGATGCCATAATTACATGAATAGGAGCAGGGTAAAAAGATGGGCATGGGGTGGGTGGGTGGGTGGTTGTGGAGATATGGTTTTGGTAATGCAATGATAAAAGGAAAAATCAAAATGACAATTCAAGTTATTAATGTCTCAGAATGCTTCACAATATTAATTAAGTAAACCCACAGCACCCCAGTGAATGTCATTATTTTGCAAATGGATAAACAGAGGCATGTAACAATAATTGTTCAAGGTCACACACACTATTCCAGTTTCAGACACAGGAATAGGAAGCTTGTAGCATTGAATAACTCTGCTTACACAAATCAATAGTGTTTAATACATGCCTAGATCCTTTACAGTGATGCACATCTGGAGTAACTCCACTGACATCAGGGGAATAAATTCTGACTCGGTGTGATTAAGAGAAGAATCTGACCTTACTTGGGGAAAGTAGCATGCAATCTAGGAGCAAATTCCAGAGTGTGAACTGTTGCTGACTAGCCATTTTCTACCTTCCAACGTGCCTGTATTTCAGACTGACCGCTGTTCAAAATTGGTAACCATTAGGGGTAAGACAGAACTTTCCTTGTGGCTATCTTTTAATTGTCAGTGGTCTCCCGAGTCCTTTTTCTACATATTTATTCCCCACGGCATTGCAGAACAGGTGAGCAAAGGAGCCCAAGAGTCTGACACATGGACAGACTCAAATCATAGCTAAATTTATGGGAAAAGAAAGTAATTCAATTTTAACAGCTCAATAGAGATCATGCACAGTACAAATAAATAACATTGTAATTACTGCTTATGAGGCAGTAAGATAATAAATCACAAAGAAGCCTGTGATAGAAACTCATAATTAGGGAGTTGAATTTTCATGCATAAACCTGTTGTGTGTTTCGTTCGGATCTTTCAAAAGTGCATACAGGAATGTGCTGAATACATAAGGTGAAACCTATCTTAAAGTTATCGAAAAGAAGGTAATGCATAACTGAACTGAACTGAATCCATGTGTGTGTATTTGGGGTGATCTCTTCAAAGAGAACCTTGCCAAGTCAGGGTACTCTCTTACACAGCTTTCTCAGTGCAAAACCACAGTCACTTGTTGTTCCATGTAAGAAAACTGAGAAGTTATATGAAAAAAAAAGTTCAGGTAAAACTGTGCATTCTAACAAAGCATACTTAATTTTTTGAATAAACAGTTAATGTCAATTCTGCTAGAAGAACCCATATCAGAGGTATAATATGAATTTTGGAAGTGAGAAAAAATCCTGTTTTGATCCCTTCACTTGTTTCAACTCTTATCTACTTAGTCATTAATCCTTCACACAAGTACACCAATGCTTAACTTGACACCCAGAAATAGTCTAATTGAAGTAATTGGGGCCTTAGAGAATGAACTTCTTGGGGCAATGACTTCTCTTGATATAGCTATAAAGTAGTGAGAATACTTTTAGGCACTACATAAAAATAATTCTAATAACTGTACTACTTGATGCCCTTTCTAGGGATGATAATGGTACCTCTTAGCACCTTGCAATTTATTCAATGGAAATTTACATAAAATATGAAAAGTAGGGTTTGTATGTTGATCTCTTAAGAAAAGAACCACAAGAATGATTCAAATCTGGAAAATCTGACATAGTGATATATTTAAGAAGCTCAATCTATTTAGTTTATGCAAGAGAAGATTAATTGGTGACTTGATCATGAGTTTTTTGAGAGCAATCTAATTCAAAAAGGTTGAAGGAGATCCAGCAATTGGATGCTGTAGCTGGATAAATTCTGGCTAAAAATAAGGCACATATTTTTGACAGCGAGGTTAATTAAGAATTGGAACAACTTGGTGGATTCTCCATCACGTGAAGCCATGAAATCAGACTGGATAACTTTCAAATGGAAGTTAAGGACTTGAAGCTGAAATTACTGGATGAGATTCTATTGCAGTGGTAGGCAGCCTGCGGCCCATCAAGGTAATCCCCTGGCAGTCCATGAGACAGTTGTTTACAATGACTGTCCTCAGGCACAGCTGCCTGCAGCTCCCAGTGGCTGGGAACAGTGAACTGTGGCAACTGGGATCTTCAGGAGGCCGTGCCCTACAGATGGTCAATGTAAACAAACTGTCTGGTGGCCTGCCAGCAAATTACCCTGACATGCCGCATGTGGCCCATGGGTTGCAGGTTGTGCATCACTGTTCTATGGTCTTTGTTATGCAGAACATCAGACTAGATAAATCCTAATGGTGACCTCTGACCTTAACATCCATGAATCTATACAAAACTCAGGACAAATAAATAAATATGCTGATTTAAGTCAATCAAAAGTAATATTGTTTCTTTTAGATTATTTGAAATACAAGTAATATTTAATTACAAAAAATAAAAGATACTTAAAATCATCAGGCTCAATATCTTAAACCCTATCAGGAAAAATTACATCATAGCACTTATATTAATTTATATTTTCAATATGCCTTTAACTTCAAAGTAATATCCACTGTTTATTTATGTTCACTAATATGTCAGATTATCATACAATTTAAAATCTCATTTGTTGCCAACACTTCAGAAGTCCTTTCAATAAATGGAGCCATTTACTGAACAACTAAACTGGTCTTTATTTTTACTCTGTGTAATATATTAATTCCTATGCATTCTGGGAACAGCTGATGAGTGTTTTCTGATCACATAATCCGCTTATGATACCTGTGAAGAGGTGACAAAGAAAGCTTTCTCTGAATGTTGCTAATTCTTATGTTACAGATTTTCAGTTAGGTCCCACTTAGGCAATGGAATCTGCCTGGGCAAAGTCTAACAATTGTAGTCAGTGGAGCACCATCCAGGCACAAGGCTCCGCCCATGTGGATCTTGTTTAAATATCTTTAAACAAGACTATGGATTCAATATTTTTTATAATTTTCCATCTGGTTCCTTCAAAGTTATTGAGAATGAAGTTTAGGGGATGGGTTAAAGGGAGCTTCTGTTCCTAGGTGTCTAGACATTATGGACTCAACCTTGAAAATTGCTGAGCATTCTGACTCTGATCCAGGGAAACACCTGCTTAACTTTAAGCACATGAATAGTCAAATATATTCCAATGGGACTACTTACATCCATAGAATAAGCAGGGCTCAGTTCCTGTCTTACCTGTGGCAGCGGGTAAGCTTTCACATATAGGTTTTCAATTACGATTAATTTGATAGAGGGGCGCTTATGGGTAACAATATCATTGATTATATGAACCAACAGGTATCTTTGGCTTAATAATGGTCTCAGAGATGCGTCTTGGCAAGTAAATCTAAAATAACCATATGATGCCAAAGTGTCATGGGAAAATTAATTATCAGTAAAATGTATCATAAAATAAAATGGTGAATATTTCCACTCTACCATTTCTAGTTATAAGTTTGTTAAAATGATTACTTTCTGATCAATCTTAGTTATAGATAGTGAGACGAAACATTGCCATAATAACATGTCTTCTACTTATGTCATGAGAAAGCATTTGCAGTACTTGTATATTGTTGGAAATGTCAGAAGTATGAATCATGTACAGTCAGTAAGTTTGGACAGGCTAGGATAATACTTGATGTGGATGTTGCTTTGGTGACTTGTCCCTATGTAAACTAGCTCAATAAGGCTTATAGCTGTTGTGCAGAGCACAGGTGATATTTTGAACATGGAATGTCTCTAAGTTGGAGGATATTATATAGATAAGAGGAAGTTATCAGTACAACGGATATATAGAATGCACTGTCAAAGGCAAATTAAGGAAAAACAGTAATTGAGTAAGAAGTAAACGGCCTGGTCAGCATGCATGGTCAGTCAGTGATCAATGCGAGGGGGTTGCGGGGGGGGGGGGGGGATTAGAAAAGAAATATAACATGAAAATAGCATGGACAGCAAAAGTTACTTAAACTGAAAATTGCACATGCATATTATGTGAGTTACATACAATATAATGCTTAATGTCGATTGGAGGAAAGTTATGGTTCTATCATTTGTAAAGGTATAAACATGCTAGAATCTAATGGAGTAGTCAGAGCATCATAAGAGAAATCTATCATAACCTGCCGGCATCCCAGCAGAAGGCAACTGATGATTATAAATTTCAATGTATCTGTTGTTATCCATTGCTTTTATAGAAATTGTAAGGGAAAGTTACGGTTTTGATTCAAATAAAAGTTTGAAGTAATAAACCTGAGTATCTTTACCTCACATGTGTTAAGCTTCACTCAACAATGTATAGCACACTTAGCTTCCAAATTTGTTTAAGATTTTTTACAACAGGGTTGCTAAAAGAAAATAGACAAAAATTGGCATTCTTTATATTTAATATTATTTTATCCAGCTGAAAACTTTCTCTCCCGTTGACTTAATGATAAAATACCTGTAAGCTTCCTGTGTAAAGATGCATTAGATTTTAAAATTTCCACAAAAGAGATATATATGGCTTTTCTAAAATATCTGTAGAAGTCTGCAATTTGCCATGACTGTTTCAGCAAAACTATAAATCAAAGTTAATGCTATTTGTGCTTGTCTGGAGCAAAATTCCTCTAGTTTATCCTGTAATTTGCTCTTTTTTCTACCATGGATTAAGAATTAAAAGACCAAAAGGAATCTAAGATAAACTCCTATAAGGAAACTGGCAAAGGAAAAAACTATTTTCCAAAACACTCTCACCCTTTAGTGTGGTCCCGTAGGAATCATGTCATCTGTCTACAAATGTTGGGACTTTTTGTGAACAAGCACAGGTTTCTCATTGTGAAAACCATTGAACTCAATATTCTGTACCTTTCCATTAAAAAGAAATGGTTTTCACAGTGATAAATCACATGACTCCTTGTACTTTGAAACAGCAACTTGGTTCATTAAAATTCTAATGGAAGATTTCAATGGAAACATATGTTACAGGGGTTACTATAGCCATTATTAACCTTTTTATTGAACACATTAATTTTAATTATTATTTAATTAAGCATCTAAAACCTGTTATCTATAGAGTGTAAATTATGACTTTCTTCAGCTGTGATATTTTACAAAACATGAATATAAAGGAATTATTTCTCTTTTGTGTATGTGGGGGGGAGGAGAGAAATAAATACAGTTTCATTATTGGATCCCAGAACATAAGTTTCCCACTGTGTTTTATTAACATACTACATGGGTCCATAAAGTGCTTGATTAAAAATGAGTGACCAGTCATACAAGCATTTAGTACCAAAGGTAATACTTACTATAGTGAATAATCAGTGGGACTACTCATGGTGATAAGAATTTGCAGGGTTAGGTCCTGAACAAAAATATTGAAAGTCACAGAAGTAATAATATGCCACAAATATATTTAAAGTATTACAAATATAAATGGAGCCTTTTCAGCCTTGTAGTCTTTTTAGAAAACAATATGTTCAAGTGTGCTATTTGGCTAACAGATTGGACTTAATACATATTTGACTTTGAAATTGTAATTAAAACCCACAAAATGACTCTTAATAGCCCTATCTTAGCTAATAGGTTATATATATTAATTTATATTTGGTGAGATGCAGTCCAGTGCAGTGATTCCACACAGGTTATTTAAAGAATCTTTACCATTTACTTTTAATGGACCCAGGATCTTGTCATGAAAGGGGCACGTTTATGCACTGTGCTCTGGGATGAATTTCACTCCATTAGTAGGGAAAATTACTAACCTATTCAGTAACTGTTGTTCTTCAATATGTCTTGCACATGTCCACTCCACTCATGGTGTCTGTACACGCATGGCACAGCAGTCAGAAATGTATTCCCTCAGCAGTACATGTTGAGATGCTCCCGTGCATGCAGATATAAAGGGCAGAGCCATCCCCAGCCTCCCTCAATTCCTACTTTCTGAACTCTGATGCAGAAGGGAAAGTTGTAGAAAGGACATGTGCAACACGTTTCAAAGAACAACAGTTACAGAACAGGTCACTGTTTGTTTGTTCTTCTTTCAGTAATTGTACATATGCATCCCAGTCTTGGTGACTCACAAGCCATAAAAACAGGAGGTGGGATCTGTCTATTTAAATAAAGATTAAAGATCAACTTGTCCAACTCCAGCCTCAACTCTGGACTCTTGAGAAAGAGCATAATGGGAGGCAAATGTGTGAATTGAAGACAAGGCTGCTGCTCTACAAATAGCCACAGTTGGAGCATGTGCCATAAAAGCCATTGAGGCCAATTGCCATCTCATTGAATGAGCTGTGACTCTGCTTGGCAGGATGACATTAGTCAGACCATAGTGTATGCACATACAGGAGGCTATCCAGGATAAATTTTGTTTTGGGGTGGAGACTGATTGTCCTTTTATTCTGTCTGCCACCACTACAAACAGGTGGGAGGACTTACAGAAGTGCCCGGCTTGTCCATGTAGAATGCCAGAGATCTTCTGATGTCCGGGGTACGTAAACACATTTCTTCTCTCCTCAAATGTGACTTCTGGTAGAATGCAGCCAAATAAATTGGCTGTTCAATACGGAAAGAGGACACAAGTTTGTCTTTGGGACAAACCTTAAAATAGAGTGATTATTGACTGGCAGATATATTTGATTGAACTAACAGCCAAATCTTAATGATTCAGGGGCAACAAGTAGTCCAGAATATGCTGAATGGAAGAACAGATTGTTGATACTCTACACTGGCTAAAGCAGATAGAAAAATAATTCAATTTTGAGGTAGGTAGCTCTTGTAGAAAGTTTTCTACTATTTAACACGGACTCTTGAACTTCTTTCGAGAAAGGCCACTCTCTATTATCTAGTATAGTGGGGAAGCTGCTTCACTCCCATGGAAAAGGGTTTAAACAGCCCTGCAAAGGGCTGTGGCTGGGGGCAAGTAGCTCCCAGGGTGCTTAGGCCTAGCAGCCACAGCTGTGGCTGGTTTAATTAAGGCTCAGCTGGCCCTGATAAAAGGGCTCAGTTTGGTGCTCAGAGAAAAGAGTCTCCTCAGTATGTAGAGGCAGACAGGCCTGGCTGCTAGGAGCTTGATAAGATACCTGGAGTGAAGCAGGGCTGGGGCAGGGCATGAGGAGCTGGGGAAGCTCCTGCCTGGAAACCCCCAGGCTGCAGGGCCTAGGGGAAGGCCCAACAAGGGGTACTGGGATTGCAGGGGGCAGCCCATGTCTCTAGAGGCAGAAGCAGCAGGCCAAACCCTCCTTGCCTGTGATGAATGGCAATAATACTGCAGTCTGCCCCAGAGAACGGGGGCAAGTGGTGACTGGCAGTTGCCTAGACTGAGGCAAGGTGGGGATAGAGAGGGGGGGTTTCCAGGGAGGGGAGACCCTAAGACCTAAGGTACTGCAGGGGTGCAGCACCCAAGGGAAGAGGGCACCAGGGTCCAGGGAGGGACTCCGGACCAGCAGCAAGCGGGACATCAGCCTGCAGAGGGTGCTCCAGTGGCTGGGACGAGCTAATTCCCGGATAGACCAGCAGGAGGTGCCGTGGGGTGAGTCGCCGCCTGCTACATCTAGCCCTGGAGCATCCACGCAGTTAAGTGAAGGGATTGTAGGATTGGGTGAAGTAGGTGACCATGATCATACAAGATTATGTCAAAGTCCATAAGAAGTGAGAATGAAGGCTTCACTGACAGTGCCAGGAATGTGGAAAACCAGTGCTGATGGGCCCACATGGGGGCTAATATTGTGACTCTGGTTTAGTCCCATCTTATCTTTAGGAATACTTTGTGAATGAAAAGAACTAGGAGGAAAGCAAAGAGGAGACTGCCTCACCATAAGAGTAAAAACATATATGTAAGAGAACTCAGGATGTGACCTCATAGGAAATACAATGGCTGACACTTTCGGTTGGTCCTTGTCACAGATAGGTCTACTTGGGGAAACTCCCATCCATGGAGGATGTATCTATTTGTATCTGGAAAAAAGACCACTCCTGGTAATTTGTAAGTGATTTGCTCACATAGTCTGCTAGACAGGGACAGATTAATCTTTTGTGGGCCTCAGTGCCCAGACCATGGCCCTGCACCAGCCCGGGGCCCCATCCTCACTCAACCTCTTCCCCCAAGGCCCCATTCATACTACACTCCAATGCCCCGCCCCACCCAGCATCATCCCCCAAAGACCCTTCCCCCAAAATGACATTAGCACCAAAATGACGAGCAAATTCCTTGCTGCTGCAAATACCTCCAGGATCCTCAGCATGGAAATTTGATCTTGCTGCTGCCCCAATGAAGCGGATGATGGCACCAGACACAATGGTGCCCTCTCTGGTACTGGAGCCAACTGAGGCACTGATTTGGGGGAGGAGTGCTTAGATTTATGATGCACTCTACTTGACGCCTTCGCACACTCCTAACAGACAGTGGAGACATTCCCTTAGTCAGAGCCTCTTTGGAAGACTTATATTTCTTCCTTGGCATGGGTGAAGATCAGTGCTGAGACTTCAGCAATGCTGAAGGCATACGCTTCTCACTCAGCAGAGAGATGGAGCAGGATGGCTCAAATGGTGATCTGCTGTCTCCATTAGCAGGAATTTCAGCCTCTCCTACTTTCCCGTCTTTGTTCTAGGCTTGAGTTCCTTGCAAATCCTGGTTTCACATATGTTTCACCCAGGCACTTAAGTCAACTACTGTGAGGGTCACTCACCAGCACAGGCTCTGTGCAAGAAGCACCCGGCTTAAAGCTCAGTGACCAGGGCATGACTCGCTGTTAGCAGCAGAAACTAAAAATGGGAGGGGGGGAGAACAACACAATCAATTCTTTTAAACCAAACAGCTAAAACTTACTAACTAACAAACAACTCACCTAACTATATTATATAAACACCTGGGAGAAACTGTTCTGGCAATGGACAAACTTTCCAATGACCATCACGGTAAGTAAGAAGAAACTGAGGGGGGCTAGAGGCAGCATTGTACCCACATGCAATGGTGTGCAGCAGCAGAGGACACTCAGGACACCCAACAGGTACTGCTGAAGAGGAAAGCTTCTGACAACCGAGATCTGGGTGTACAGATGCCAAGAGTGGTACGCACATGGAGATCACTCAAAGAAGAAATGTTTTATTTTTATTCCAGATGAAGCATGTGTGTCAACAGTGAAGTTTCTGATGCATTCTGGTTAAAATGGAAAAAATAGCATACATTAGTCTTCAAGCCATACATCCAGATAGCTTTTTCACCATATGCTGCATCTCATTTTGAACCCAACCACTTTTCAATTAGCCTAGACAGGTAAACACTGAACTCATCTTTGAGCACCAAGCCTCAAAAAAGTTCATGCTACCTCAAAATGCCAATAGCGGGTTTCTGTACAGATTTAATTTGATCCATTATGTGTAGTCCTTGAACTTTAATCTAAAATGATTACAGGGAAGATTTTGTGCCTTACACAGAGCTTATTTATGCACCATGCAGAGTCAGCTGTCTAATAAAGTGAGTGATGTTATGAGCCCACAGTATATCTACAAACAAATATTCCCTTAGGTTTTTTCTCCTTCTAGGAGTGTGCATTGTGAAGAATGGGATAATTTTGTTTAGCAAAGGCCAGCAAAATTCAGCCTCTTTTCATGAATCACTGCTCTGCATGCGATAGCAAGGATCCATAGCCCTCATTCTGTAAATACTAAAAGACATTTTACATGAGTTTTAATTATGTAGATGATAACTAAAGATGTTCCATCTCTTTCCATCTCCTGGATGTGTAAGCATTTGGAAAGAACCATTTAAATCTTACTTGAGACAAAACATTTAAAAACAACCTTATTGATGTATATGCCAACAGGAGAAACTACAATACTGACATGGTGGTGTATAGAGCAATGATGTAGAGTAGGCACAAATAATACATGCTCTTTCTGCTGCTTCATGTTGATTCTGTATTCCCCATGTCTCCTGTTTTAAAAATAGCATGATGCTTGCACGGTAAATATAGGAATGTAGCTACAAGTACAGTGGGCAACATTAAATCTGGAAGTTTACCACACCATGGTATTTATCTTTACCATTGTTTTCACAATATTCTTGATACACAAAGTGAAAAATATTGTGGTACATGTAACTACTGTGGTATCTGGCAGCAACATGTAATCTAGTGTGAGGAATGTTTTTACTTGCACCCTGTTTGTAACTCTGATTCTGAAAAGGACTTACATTTTCAAAGTGGTATCCAAGGCTAGGTGGTAGTCATTGGTGTTAGTGAGAGTTGAACATTGCAAATATAGTTGCTTTGGGTAGGGAGAATCTGGTTTCAGTTACATAGGTGTTACATCAGTACCCTTGTGTCACTCCAGGTTTACAACAATGTAACCAAAATCAGAATAACTGTCTCAGAAGTCTATATAGTCAAGTAGGAAAGCGCCATTATATAGCATCTTGCCAGTCTCCAATTCAAAATTGCTTTATGGGTTTATTAGCCCTAGAAAGGGAAACAAGTACATTCACTTTCTTAATTTGACTAGTTAAAAGTCTAACTTTCTTCCAATGAGGCATATGTAAATAAATATTATGAACCAAATTCTGCTTGTAGTAACCCTGGAGGAAATCTGGAGAAATTCCACTAAAAGACAATAATTATTCAATTTGGGGCCTAGTCTTTAATTGGGCCTAGTCTTTAAAGAAATTAAGTTATTTTCCATCTTTTATTGCTACCGGCACAATATTTTGATCAGTTATCCCAAAGAACTCCAAAAGTGGCTTCCTCCGTAGCTATTTCCTCTACAGATTAAAAGAGAGTTCAAAACATTTTAATGAGCATATTCAAATTTATTGTCATCTAAGAAGTGTGTGTAGTTTCCCTGCAAATGTTTAATCTGTTTGTAAGCATTTTTCAGATGAATGCAGTTCTAAGAATCTATTTTGCTGTGCCCAGTTGCTCATAAAGCTCGCTTTATTTGTCCTGAATTAATACCACCACATTGTGCTCTAATTGATGAAACTCAAACTTTGCTTTGTTCACCATCCAGATGTCCTCTTTCTTTCTGAATGTCTTCACAACAGATGCACTTATGCCTAGAATTAGATTACAGATGGACCCAAATCGGGACACTTAATCTGGCCCCCTTTGAACTTTCTGGAAGTTAGATCGGATCCAATCCAAACTTTATGACCTGATCCTTCATAAAAAGGATGTGAACTGGAAAATCAGCTCTGAAACCCCAGCAACTTTGAAGAAGTTTGGCTCCAATCCATCTCTAAATCAGAAACAGCTGCATGAAAGCAAAATTGGCTTCTATAAAGGAAAGTGGTTCTTAGTGTTGCCAACTCACAATTTTATTTTAAATCTCATGATATTTAGTGATTTTCTTAAAGACCTTGCACCTGAAGTCAATTTAGTTAATACTCCCTAGAGGATAGGGCACAGAACTGGAACTTAGGGTATCTGGGTTCTATTCCTGTTTCTGCCATTGGCCTGGCTGGGTGACCTTGGACAAATCATTTCACCTATATGTGCCTCAGTTTCCCCATCAATAAAATGGGGCGTATGATACTTTCCTTTGTAAATAGCTTTGAGATCTACTAATGAAAAGTGACATACGAGGCTAGGTATTATTATATAAACTTTCATTTTACAAATTAAAGTAAGGTTTTAGTCCTCATACTTGCAGAGTATGCTCACTGCTCAACCCCTGGCTCTGCCACAGGCCCTGCCCCCAACTCCACTCCTTCCCTGAGCCTGCTGTGCCCTCAGTCCTCTCCCCCCCCCCCCCCCCCCCGAGCTCCCTACATGCCACAAAACAGCTGATCAGAAGATGGGGGAGGGAGAGGGAAGCGCTATCAGCGGGCTCGCTGGTGGGAAGGAGATGCTGGGGAACTGATGGGGAACTGTTGACATAATATTGTGGCTCTTTGGCAATGTACATTGGTAAATTCTGGCTCCTTCTCAGGCTCAAGTTGGCCACCCCTGTCCAGGTTGCCAATACTGAACACATCTAACCCTATTAGAGTTCTTTGAAGAGTACTTCATTTGCCAGAAAAGTTGTCACTGAGTAAGGTGACTACCCTCCATTCCACCACCTGGAACTAAATACTATATCCCCTCTCCATATTAGCGAAATGCAAAATCAATTTGATTTTCTAGAAACCTGAACAGATTCAATCATAATGAAATTGGGAAGTAGTATTGAGCCATCTTTCCTGAAAAAATTGACTCCTGCTTGCTTATTAAACATCATACATAGGGCCACCTACTTTGCTAGCCTTGCTTTAGAGGTAGGTACTTAAGGGGTTAATTTAGACGGCCTCGTTATACATGAAAATAGTGTTTGCTCAGTTCTTTGGAATAAAGCAATTACCTCAGCTGGAACCACACAAGCTCCTTGTTCCTGCACACACCACAATACGACACAATGTTAGAAGTGACTGGATTCCACTTTCAGAGTAGAGGAATTGTTTTCTTCCTCCTGAGCACTGGAGAAGGCCACAAAAGAGGAACCCACAGAAAGGAGAGAAGGGCTGAGGGGACAAAAAAAGCCCTAGACCAGCATAGGGGCAAAGAAAAATTAAACTCCATTAAAAAGAATCTACAGAGAAAATATCCACCGGCTCTTTAGCAAAGCAGATGCAGTGAGGAATAGGGCTGTGTGAAGAATGGATTTTTCAGTTCAGTTGCTTTTAAAAAAGGAGACAAACGCTTTTCTCAAGTTGAACTAAATATTTTATTTCATTTTTGAGGTTTTTAAAGTGCTTATTTTTTAAAAAAATAATATTTAAGTATATTTTGAAACAAAGACCTTTCTAATACAAAAAATCAAAACATTTAATGGGAAAACATTTCAAATGTTTAGATTGTTTTTAACAGAAACAATTTGATGAATTCAATATGCATTTTCAAAATGTTGCTATCAACCTGAATCTACATTTTTTTTTAATCATAAAAGAGTGTTGGCCAAAATATTCCACCCAGCTCTAGAAAGGAGGCCTAGAAAATAATGTGCCAATCTTCAGGGAGGAAAAATAACACTCCAAACTTAAAGGTCCAGAAGCAGTAAAGGAGGGTGGAGGGAGATGAGGGGAAGAGTTATAAAACAGGATTACAAAGGAACAAAAAGATAATGGAAATAATGTTCCCAATAATGCCCCATATGTTTTTTAGCGTTGCTTTTTAATCACATCGGTGTTAATGGATTGTCCGTTTTTAGCAGTTGCTTTTGGCATCTGCACTTGATAACTAAATGAAGAATTCCAAGTTAGTTTCTTCATAAATACTATGGGAGATAAGACAACAAATTCTGATGAGAACTAACCTAAGTGCAAGTCTAGTGAGGTGGAGCAGCCTCCCTCTGGACCTCAGAGTGAGGAACCACTACATTCCCCCTGGTGGGTGGAGCCAAACCAGCACTGCTCCCCTCACCGGAAGTACTAAAGAGGGACAGGAAGTATAAAGGGAGGACTCTGCAATTCCACTGAGGGGGAGCCAGAGGAGGAGATGGATGCCTCCACTCTACTGCGGTACCCTGGAGTTGAACTGATGCTCTGCGGCACCCTGCCCCCAGAGGAGACAGACCCAGAAGGGGAGTTGCCAGGACTACCATCCACTGTGTACCCGGAGGAGCCAGAGGACCTGTGGATGACAAAGGTGGCAAACGCTGGGGAGGTAGTAAGTAGCCCAGGGACAACCAACGACTGTCCAGCTACACTGAGGACTGACTCAAGGTCAGCATATTGTGGCTGGATCCTTACTGACCCAGTGCTGGGCCACTTCTCTGCTGTTAGGGCCCTGGGATTTGGGGGAGCCAGGTGGCCCTGTGGCCCCCTTCCCCTGCTACCCCCCACTCCCGGAGTGGCCAACTCTTCATCATAGACCAGGAGGCTAGTGTGAACCTATTGTCTGTCAAGCTAGGATGCTAGACTCAGTTGGTGCCCCTTCTAGAGCGCCTAGACTGTGTGGGGGAAATGAGGGGAAACATTGGTCAGAACCCACAGGTTGAGAGAAGTTGTATTGAATTATTTCTGACACATGAACTAAATGAAACCAGATACCAACAGGATAATGCAGTTCTGTTCCATTCCTCTTTGCAAGAAATTATTCATATTTGTGATTTGGCTAATTTATGGAATCATTTCAGTGGCGACATTATTTCCTCAGACCTAAAGATTGTTACTAATGCCATACAATGTAGATGATGCTGGGAAGCAAATTCTCGATGTAAGCAGTGTCAGGATGAGTGGCATCCGGTGGGGAATTGCAGGAATTGCAATGACCTTGCAGTGTCAGTATGGGTGACATCCAGTGGTGAATTGCAGAAATTGCAGTAGCGTTTGGAAAATAACACCTGATTTGCTTAGACACACCCACCGCACCTGGCCTGCACTCTAACAGCCTAAATGATCACTTTGGCTACTGTGGGACCACCAGTTTCTGTAGTATTGGGGCAAGAATGATAGAGTGCTGATTGACCTGTTTGTGTGAATGAGGGGTTGGGACATTGATTTGGCCTTTGGCATGCTGGAGGGACTCGCCATCAGCTAGGTAGCGCTTACTAGACAAGGGACAGGGGTTCCAAAACTCACTGGATTGAGAGAGGCCGTGGACAGGCTCCTATACCTTGTGATGAGGGCCTTACTGGCCTATTGCACCTGGCCTCTCTCCCCCTGTGGAATGTTAGAGCTGATTTTTGCTTCCATTAGGAGTCTAACTTCAGCCCACTGAGCTGAAGTTGCTTTGGGTCTGGTGGTGCCTCTGCACTAAGGCCCCCCGCTATGAGCTGAAATCACTCAAGAGCTGAAATCACTTAAGAGCTGAAAATCACTGAGCTTTATCTTAAGTGGGGGCCCCTAAACAGAGCAGTTCCTGTGCCGGCTGACCCGTTCCTGAGACAGCTGGCCCGTTCCTGAGACAGCTGGCCGAGCAGTCCCGGTGCCGGCTGACCCGTTCCTGAGACAGCTGGCCGAGCAGTCCCGGTGCCTGCTGATCCTTTCCTGAGACAGCTGGCCGAGCAGTTCCTGAGACAGCGGGCAGAGCAGAGTCGAGCCGCGGACAGAGCAGTTCCTGTGTCGGCTAGCAGGGCGGCTAGCGGAGCCACCAGCACCCCACGGAGAGACTGGGCCGTCGGCCTCGGACCTCACGAAGGTACCCTCCACTCTGCCCTCCACTTCCACCCAGCCTGGGAGGTAAGACTCGGCAGAGTAACTTTCCACCAGGGACTCCAGAGACTTTGGGGCTGTTGAACTTTTGGGACTTTGGGTGACTTTTGGGGTTGCTGGACTCCAGGGACTTTGGGCTATTTAACTTGTGGGACTTTGGGTGACTTTTGGGGTTGCTGGACTCCAGGGACTTTGGGCTATTGGACTTGTGGGACTTTGGGTGATGTTTGGGTTGCTGGACTCCTGAACCTACAGGAGAGGACACAGCCCAAACTTGCTGGGGAGGGGCAATTTGCTCACGGGTTGGTGTATGAACCCTATGTGTGGTGTTTTTCCCAGTTTAGTGATGTCATTTACCTCATGTTAATAAAGATCTTCTGTTACACCGATCTGTGCTTGCAAGAGGGGAAGTATTGCCTCATTGAGGCGCCCAGGGGTGTGTTAGGATTTTCCCAGGTCACTGGGTGGGGGCTCGAGCCAGTTTGCATTGTATTGTTGAGAGAGAACCCCTTTTTACTGAACCCGGCCCTTGTTGCTGCCAATTCTGAAGGGCAGAAGGGTTACATCACTCTTAAAAGCACATCAAGATAGGTAATTGCACTAAATATACACAGGCCACGGAGTTTAGGCTTAATTCTGGTATCACTAGTAAAAATCAGGAGTAACTTCTGAGGTTAATGGTGTTACACTGACCTAAATGTGGTCCAATTGAGAAGAAAATCAGGGTCAGGACTGTCAATTCTAGAGCCAACTTGCCTCAAATTCAGGAGTATTTGGATCCACGATTTTGATCCAGGCCTATCTCCAGAGCTCATTTTTGAAATGCAAAGCCATATGTTTTTGTTTTCTCCATGCTGCATATTTGCTATTTAGCTGATGCCTGTGGTATCTATGTGTCTTTGTGACTACAGATTGTGAAAGTTTTACCCACCTGGTATGTTTTCTGTTCAATACAATTGCTATCTCATCAGTTCTTTTTAACTAACTTTCTATTTCTCTTTTGGCAGGAAGACTCTTTACCTTTAGGGTGACTGAGTAAATGGATGAAGTTAGTCAGCCATGTTAAAAGCAATGTTTGAGCTTGGCACGAGGACCATGGGAAATAAAACAACAAAACAAAACGTAATACAACAACCCAATGATTATTATGGGATGTTTTGCTTCCAACAGGAATGTGAATTAAATGCCTATCAAAAATGCAAAACACAAGCTATCAGGATGAAAACTAAATATTGTACTATAATGCAAGTTGGTCTGAACTTTAAATATATATCTATATATATAAATATATATTGAACTTTTCCATTATTCTTCTATAACAATTCATCAACTATGTATCTTATTCACAATGACTTGTACAGATATTGACAAGCAGTCAGCCATTTCAATGCCATTATGTCTGTTATGTTCAGTACAGAGTGAAAAACCGTGTTAATTGCCTCTCCTGTATCTTGCAGAACATTAATTTCCTTCTGTTGAACAGTTCTGTAATTGTGTTACTGCTATCAGCACCAAAGTCTTTCACCTTATCATTGAAGCTGCAGTTTCACATTGCAGTATTTTCTGTGTGTTGCGATCGTCCGGCTGATAATTGACAGGAAAAGGAAACATAACACGTAATTGGGTGCGCTCAACAGGGAGGAATGTAACTTACCTTGTTTTTAAAGTACTAATAGACAATGCCTATTTTTAATTATATATATAATTATATATATATATTTCTTTGGTGACTATTAGGCACTTTCCAACATTTTAAATATAGCACTAGAAACGAAAAGCTTTTCAGCATAACACTTTGATTCATAACAATTCCAGTTTCACATTTTCCAATAAATAAACTCTTCAACAGAAGTAAAGGCACTGTCCCCAATAATGTCATATAGTAAGACATCACATGAAAAATCCAATTCAGCCCTCAGTGTAAACACCTTCAACTCCCATTGTCTTAAATAGAACTACTCCTACTTCAGGGCTACATCAGTCCACTGTTTCATCTATCTGAATAGTCCAGTCTCTACAATTATATTTAAAAGGAATCCCACTACATGGACAGTGTTAATGGAAACATCTTTTGTAAGCAAAGAAAACATTTCCCATTGTATTATAAGATGCAATGCCCATGCTAGCAAGTATGAGATTGGAAAATGTCACAATAGTCAATCAGGAAATTCAGTACAATAAACAATGATGGAGCTGAAGTGTAAATTACAAGGACATGGAAAGCAACACATCAGGTTACTTTTCTGCTTTGCTTGTGAAAACAGGAAATTAATACCTTGTTAATGAAGTATTAAAAGAAGCTACATATTGTACCACTCAGAGTGAGTGATGCAAGGATGGAGTATTTAGAAACAAATTCAACACATTTGCTTAAAAAGATCCCGCCTTGTAGAGTCCAAAATGACTTATGAAAGGACTCAAAGGCAATACAGATTTTGAAAACTTACTGGATAAGACAGCTTGTGAATTCTATTATGGAAGTGCCATTGCAGCTCCATAGTTTCACATCAAGTTTTTCACTCTACACAGGCATTTTAGAAATCATAGGGTTGAGATAATTCGTCTCTGCTGCTCAAGAGAATTAGCTACAATCTAAGAGTGCTTTTGAAATGTAGTCCAACAAAAGGTCACATGGCAAACTAACCCAGAAGTCATAAGAACAATGTTCACTTTCTGACAATGATCACCCTCTGGATGCATCAGGAAGAAGAGACTGTGATTTCTGGTGATTAAAATAGCCATTCTTGACCATTTCTGAAATATGAATATGAAATGTTTAATTCCACATCAAAAATGAATCCTCACCAAACTGTAAACTTTATTAATCTGTTTGGAATAAGTTTCATTATTTCTAGGGTCTCCAATGCACAAAAAGAATCCTCAATATGTTTTCCATGCATCATAAAAATACCTACGTCTTGTCCATTAGGCAGTTCAACCAAATGTCTCATTAGTACCCTGTAATTCTGGCCAAGATAGAATTACCCAGATTGGATATAGTGGTTATATAAGACCTGCATAGACCTTGCTGCCAATTCTTGAGGTGGCTTCATATACACATTGAAAAGTATGATGACTAAACAGATCCTTGTAGGACACCCTATGCAATGGTCATTGGACTAGATGAGTATTAGTCATGACCACTCTCTGAAATATATGAGAAATTAATCACTGAGATGATCAGTCCCATTTGTTTTTGTTAGATCATGCAGTTGACTGAGGAACAACTTGCAATCAATCATATAAAAATCTGGTTGAAAATAACACTGGAAAGCTGTCTGGCATTCACCCCAATATCCATAACACACACTGTAAGAGGGTCTTCCCTCTCTCTTAACCTGGGGTACAGAGAGGGGACTCTTCTATGCCAGATCAAATAACTACAAGCTGCTTCCCAGCCTAAGTTAAGTCTTTACACCCCCAAACCCCACTCTACCACCTGGGAAATTGGGGAATCGCTGCCACCATCCGGGTGTATCTCGAAAACCCTGGAGGGAGCACTGGACTCCCCCAAACTCTGCCTCTCTCTCCTGAGAGCTGGGACACTCAGAGGCTGTTTCCCTTCCCCCTTAGCCCTCCTGTCTGTTACCGAGAGAGATAAGAAACCGCCCTGAGGCTTTCACACTGTGAGCCTGTCCTTAGACCTACTCCCCTTCCTCCCTCCCTCCCTTCCCAACCTGAAAGCAGAGAGAACCTTAAGGGAAATAAACCAACCGCCCTTTATAATTAAAAAGATTTAATAAAGAAAGGAGAATACAGCATACACTTACAATACAACTTCATAATCTAGAGTTCCCTAACTTCCCCTCTGAAAAGGTTAGTGACACCCTAAATAGGTACAGAAAATTATGGAAATCAGCATATTACTCACAGCACAGCTACTTATGAATATAGGCAGAAAAGTAGAAGTTTTCATCCTCCATAGCTAGAGGCGAAGACTGGGTCTCTTGCCAACGCTGGAATGGCAGGAAACTGAACTCAAAACTCCCTCCCTCCCTTGTGGTATGGAAGCTCTTGTTACCTCTCAGGTAACATTAACCCCATACAGGGAGAATAACACTCTCCAGCACTTTACACTTATGACACACACTAATGCCAAAACATGTCACATCCCCACACTGGGATCCTTCTCCTACTCCTCCTCCTCATGAGAAAACCCAGAAGGATGTAGTCTCTTTGAAAATTGTCACTCCGATCCTGTCACCCAGACTTATCTCTGGCTAGATCTTTAAGATAGTCTAGCTGTTATGTTCATATTCAGTTATTTTTGACATTAGCAATCTTACTGTACCACTGAAGATTTCCTTATCCGTGCGATTGCTGTCCATGAATCAGCATTTCTTGATAAATATGCTTCAGAATGTGTTGGTCTTCCATTCTAATCTGTCTATACCACCAGAGAAAGCCACCAAAACTAAACCAGTGCTGATAGTGGTCATTGGTGAGTTCTGCTTTGAATAGCCTAATTTCTGATCCCTGCCTTCTAATTAATATGGAGCAACGGACAAAGATAACAAGAATTAAAAACCCACACCAACTTAAAAGATATGATACAATCAAATATTGTCCAGATAGCCCTGGAGCCGCTTAGTCACAAAGTTTCTTGACTATTTTTCTCTAAATAGAAGGCTAGTTCCTCATGTCAAGAGAGTTTCCTGAGCAGAGATTCAATTACAACATATTTCAGCTCAACCAGCACTTTACCCTTCAGAAATAGTTTTGGTTGTGTACAAGGAATTATACATTATATATAAAATACAGGTAAAATTTGTGGCCCTAACAAAATGTGTAATTAACTTTACAACTCAGTCTCTTCACCTTTTGTCCAATCTATCCATTCTCTATTGAGTGGATAAGCTTATGGTATGTGCTCACATGCTCACCTATGCCCCTGGGCCAGCCATTCAATGTGCAACTCCTGTAGCATTAGTAAATATGGTGTGAGGGCCTCTTCCAGCTGCTAATGCTGCCAAAGAGCAGATATAGTAACTGAGGATTGTAGTGAAGCTCTGGACACAGTCTTTTTTCCCCCAGCCACCTTCACTTCACACTTGCCACAAAGAGCAGAACTGTGCAGGATTTAATATGCTCTTTATTGTAAAGGAGGATCCCCCTGTACTGTGGTTATCCTCCTATGGTCAGTGTTGTGAGGCAGAGTAGCCTTTCTCCAAGTCTGAGATTGAGGGACCACTACACTTCCCCTAGTAGGCGGAGCCTAATAATCCCTGCCCTCCACCAGAAGTTCAGGGGCAGGACAGTAAGTAGGAGAGGTCCCTACAGCTCAATTGGGGCTATGCCACGCAAAGAGGCAGACATCCTGAGCCCTTCACAGACTCTGGCCAGGCACTGAACTGTGCCACACCCTGCCACTGGAAGAAACCGAGAGGAGAGGAATTACTGGGACTGCCATCAGCAGTCTCTCCTGAAGTGACTGAGTACTCACAGAGTATGGAGCCATGCTGATGGAAGGTGATAGGAAATAGCACAGGGGAACTGGACTTTGATCAAGTTGCGCTGCTGGGAAATGGAGCAGTGGAGTTTGTTTTCCCCACTGACCAAGTGGCAGGACCATCCACCACTAGCACCCTGGGTGGGACCTGGTGGTGTAGTGTGGACGCGGGTCCTCCCACAGCCTTTGCTGCCAACCATGCAGCTGGGGATTGCCTGCACTCTCCCCTTAGGTCCAAAGGCCTGTGACCTTGCTTATTGCTCTGTCCCACCAGAGGGTCAGAGCCCGGATTGTTTTTGCTGTCTGCCCTAGACAGGAGGCTTGATCTAATCCCCATCCGAAGCCAGAGACTGATAATTTATTGTTGTTTGTTGCCTGATGCAACAAGACAGAATGTCCTCTCTCTCAGCCTGAGGGACTGTCAGGTATGTGAGAGAACAACACAGTAGAGCAAAGCAGCTCCAGCGGATGAAGGATCCGATCCAAAAAAACTGGTTGACCATCAATTGTTAGTGAACCATTCTGTAACAGCAACAACAGAGAAAAGATTTTTTTTTGGACAGAATTGTTAATATTCTGCTTTAGCTAAATTTGTATGGGGATTTTTTGTTGATTAGAATATATTTACCATCTTAAAATGGAGCCAGCACACATCTAGGGTGGCTTCACAGGGGAAAGTTAGACATTTTCTTTGCTTTCCATCTGTGCTGGTTTGCAAGCCCCATGTTTTGCTTTGGGACAAATGAACTCCAAAACAAAAATTGACAGTTAAAATTACTGTGTTTCACCTGTCAGATGCAAAATCATAAATTTCTCACAAACTATAAAATGTCTCCGTTTCATTTTGAGCCAAGTCCAGGTTTGCTCAGCGGATCTGCAAAACTTAGCAAATATTTTCAAACAAATGTGATCTCAGTTTGCTAAAAAACAGAAAGTAGGAAGTCCTTGGGTGTTGCAATCAACTTTCCACCCAGCTTCAGTCACCATCTCTATGGAAAAGTAAAACAGAAAGGCTTGAGACCCACCAACACAATATCAGCATATTAACTGGGTAGGATAGGCCCTTAACTGATCCTAACAGATGAGCTCAGTGCTACAGATGAAGGGGGAAAAGCCTTTAAGAGCCTTGACAATATGTCCTGGACAACAATATCTTTGACCTGTATGATCTCTCGATCAGCTCAGTTTGTACATGTGAGTGAGAATAATCATACATTACCGAAATAAAGAGTAAATCAATGAATAATTACTACCACCAGATACCACTGGCATCAAGGGTAACTGCATTTTCTTCCTTGAATCTTGGTATAGTAGATTCTGCTGAAAAAAGAAAAACATCCTTCCTTGCATTTAACTTTAAATTTGGGGGGGGGGGATTTTTTTCGAGTGGTGTCCACAGTGCATGAAATATGTTTTGGGACCTCAGTTTTATGTTTGCTAAGGAATGACAATTTGCTAAACAAATTCCTCCAAATTGTTCCACACAATGTCAGTGGGATCTTAAACAACATTCAGTTTGTGCTCATTATCATAAAATATATGTGGGCTTTCTCTGCTTATTATTTGCATTACAATAGCTCCCAGGGATCTTATTGGGGCCCCACTGTTCTACATGCCATACAAACACACAGCGAGAGGGAGTTCCTGCCACAAACACCCAAGTACTTGCAGTCTAGACAGGCAAGAAAAAGTGTGGGAGGGGAAACAGAAGCCGATCACACAGCTGGTCAGTGGCAGACCTTGAACAGAACCCCAAGCTCCTGAATTCCAGTCCACCCGGCCCACTATGCCACACTGCTTCCTATATATTTTCATGTAAGGTCTGGCATGCTGGACCAATCCGTGGTTCATAGTTTTGAGCAGAGTTCTTCCTGAGTCCCCATACCACCTCTAACAACATTGGTGGCTTTTGGGCAAGTGATTAACTCAGCTGCTTAAAGTGGGAATGGGATCAAAATCCATGTATTGGTTTTGTGACCACATGGCCAATGATGTCTTGCAAAAACCATTACAACTTTCACTTTTGCCCTTCTCTTCTGAGTATACCAGATATTCATTCTGCATAATGATGGAACATACATTAGCATATGTCTTGGCCAGGAAAACATTAATTTAAACTAAGTGGCTCAAATGTATCCCTCATTGACTTGAACAGGGTTCTAGCAGACAAACTGGTCCCAGTCTCCTTAAAAAGCTTTCTGACTTGGAATATAAATATGCTGTCCACACATACATAAGGCCAGAACTTCAGATGATGAAAATCAACATTGTTTCAATGATGAGTGGATCCAGGAAGATTTATACCTACAGGATCTATTCTACTGTCTTTAAAATTCCATGTCTATTTGGCAACTTTATATGATCTCAGAGATTTTTGTTAGCAGCCTACTGGTAGTTGCCCTGTTTACCTTTCAAAACTCGAAGGCAACACAAATTCTGAATCTGAACTGATTAAGATATGCTCTAGCTATTCTAGTATCACATCCTATTGATCAAGAAATGAAAAGGTAATGATGTGCATTCCGTGTCAGATGATATATTTAAGCACTCTCTCTTATACACATAGATATTAATTAAACAATTTCCCCCATTTTATAGTGCTTAATTTTGTATCCTATTTTGTAATTATATTACTTCCTCCCTTACTGATTTTGCCTTTGAGGTGCTAAAGAACCCCAAGTGCTTATAAGGACACTGCTCCACCAGCCATGCTGGTTTCAAATGGGTTTTATAAATTCCTGAGAGCCAAATTGTGCTTTGAAGGCACAGGTTCATTTTGGTGTAGTGCAACTTTACACCATCCAGTATGTGAAGAACTCAGTGCCCTCCAGATCTCCATAGAGCACGGAGGAAACATGACTGCCGAATGTCCCATCAAAGTAGTGCAGAATATTATTTCCTCTACAGACACAAGGGGCCTAGGGTCATATTCTCCCTACCCAGTCTTTGCACCCCAGGAATTGCTAGCAGGAAGTAGTTGCTGTGCTGAACAAAACATAGGATCCGTGGTGGTTTCTGGTTTAAGGCATTTGGTGGGAAATAAGGTTCCTTGTTCTTCTCTCCCTTGTGCATGCGCACAAAGGCCAATCATAATCTGACCCTCTATTTGCCCCCCTCTCTGGTCAGTGGCACATCATTAACTCCCAGAATTCTTCCAGGCCTCTTCTACAACATGTCCTCACTTCCTTTATACCACTGATGTTTAGTGGTATAGAGGACATTCTGAATTAGCATCTCCATACTCATTCTCTGTCACTCTGGTTCTCCCTCTATAATTCTCCCTATCATCAACATCAAGACCTCTTTTGTTTCAGCTTCCTAAGGCATCGGTCATCTCTTCATGCCTTGCCTGTTGGCTGAATATCTCTAATCATTCTTTATGTACCACAATAATTGCCTGCAATTTCACAAACTTTTCTGATTGTTTCTCATCCCAGCCCAAAATATTAAGGGAATGTCAAAGAAATCCAAATTGAGTTTAAAAGAACAACTTCAAAACACTTGTGACATACTAGCTAAGGTGTAGTGAATAACTCAGGTAACCAAAGAGCTTTGACCTCACTCTCAGTGAAGATCCATTTACTACACTGGCAGTTCAAAACTGCCAAGTGAATAGATACATATGTAACTGACATTTTAAATTTTATCTAACAGCAGCTAAACACAAGTAGGGGAAAATTAAGACAGCCATCCAAAGTTGTAGGAAACACTTAGTAATGCAGATTCCTGGGTCCCTTTAATTTCTCTCTTATTGCCAACAATTATGTTCACTAACAGATTTCAGATTTTTTCATCCAAGACCAATTGCTCACAACATGGCATCTTTTCACTGCATAGGTCACTGCTTCTCATATGTTCATACTTATGTTGTAATGTACAATCAAGGGATCTTTATAAAAAGTGTTCTTACCAACTAATCATCTTTACGTAAATTACAGCTTAATAAGAAAGCCAAATGACCTCTAGCATAGAAACATTTAACAAACTATCAGAGTGCTGAAAATCCTAGGGGCCTTTTAATGTGTTTCCCCTCTTCTTCCCGTGTTTCCTATTACCACATTCCCACCATGTGAAAGGTTGTTATTATGAGCCTGGGTGTTAAACTATGATCATCACTACCAATAAGATCATTAGACAGTCTGTATATGGTGGAATATTTACTCCCCTAAATTTTGAATTAATGTATTTATTTATATTCATTGCTTTTGATTTCATTCATCATGAAGGAAAGGAAAGTCTTTTCAACCGTTTATAACACCATCAATATCTGTTAGGCTAAATCTAATTTTTTACACATTTAATTTAAATAGTAATGCTATATAATTTGCAATTAAAATTATTATTTTTTATAAATGAAAGGACTACTTTATATCATAACAGTACTGACTTTCGTCAGCCTTAATCAAATTGGAATAGGAAGGATTGTCTACTGGATCATACACTGGACTAGAACTCAGGAAAGCTGGGTTCTGTTCCTGCTTTGGCCACAGATTTCCTGTGTGACCTTAGACAAGTCACTTACTGGGAAATTTTCAAAGGCATAAATGGCAGTGAGATGGTTTACTTCCATTGATACTACTGGGAGTTAAGCATTTTTCATATCAGCCCCTGAAAATCTTCCCCTTAATCAACTCTGTGCCTCCGCTCGCCATCTATAAAGTGACAATAACACTTCCCTATTTCACAGCAGTGTTGTGAGGATAATATTAATTGATTATTATGAGGTGCTTAGATGCTATGGTGATAAGGGCTATAGAGGTATACAATTAGATTGTATAGCCTTACTCAGGATAATGAGTATTTACTCACACAAGGAGTTTCCACTGACATTTGTAAGGCCTTGTCTACACTGGGGCTGTCAGACACTAATATTTCTACAACACCCTAAGTAGAAATGGTGCACCAAGGCAAGTCATGGATTTTATCAATGCATTGCATCTACACTAGGTTTTTGCATCAGTGCAACTACACTGCAGTAAAAATCCAAAAATAGACAACGTCTAAATGCTCAACAGCATGAATAAGGATTGTAAACAGTAGGGGAAAAAATCAGGAATTCAGGATATTTCAGCATTCTTATACCAATCCTTTTAAAGTCAAAGAAGAATAGGGGACAGTTTGAAGCAGCCCTGCTGTCAAGGGTGCTGATAAAGGTATTGTGCTTCTGGGATACAATAAACTGGGCCGATATTGTTTGTCACCAGGTTCTGGGTTCTGTATTTGTCAGATGAGCATAAAGGAAAATATTGTACAAGCAGATTTGATTCAGCTCAATTCCGTTTTGCTCTATGCAAAAGACCCAACTGCTGATTCCTAGGCTGACTCATTTAGGAATATTTGACATGTTCTCCAAAGAGTGCAGCAGCATTTTCAGAACAAATAGCAAAAGAAAAGGAAAAAAAATACTCTGCACATACAAATTTGCTGTACTAAGGTGACAGCTGTCAACTAATGAAGTGTTGAAATCAAATGCAATATGCTGAAAGGCGAATCATAAGAGCTAAAGTAATATTTTTGCTTTAGTAAGATGTTACAATTCAAAGACCCAACTCTAGAAGGTACTGTGCACCACCTTTGAGGTGCTGACATTCAACTCCTAGTCCGTGTAGCTAAGCACTTTGCAAGAGGTGCTCAGCAACTTGTTAATTAAGTCCCTTAATTTGAAACAATGCACATGTAGAAAGGAAAGAACTTAAAAGGTATTACAGTAAAACCTCCATTTAACAGACTAATTTGGGCGAGGGGGTGTCCGTTAAATCAAAAAGTCAGTTATTTAATAATTAAAAAAAAGAGCTGTCAGAGCAGCAGCCCGCCCGCCACAGGGTCGGGGCGGCAGCTCCGCAGCCCGCCCGCTGCTGGGACCCGGGCGGCAGCCAGAAGTCGGCAGCCAGCCCGCCTGGGTCCCAGCTGCTGGGACCTGGGCGGCAGCCGGGAGCCGGCAGCCAGACCGCCCGCTTCCGGGACTCGGGTGGAAGCCGGCAGCCAGCAGGCGGGACGCGGCAGCCAGCCAGCCCGCCCGCCTGCCCGCTGCCTGGACCTGGGCAGCAGCCGGGAGCCGTCAGCCAGCCTGCCCACGTCTGGGACCCCGGCGGCAGCCGGGAGCAGTCAGCCAGTCCGCCCGCTGCTGTGACCCGGGCAGCAGCCGGGAGCTGGCAGCCAGCCCGCCAGAAATGGATCAGGAATGCATCAGACTTGCTCACAAATTTTGTCCGTTGCATCCGAAGTCCGTTAAATCGAGGTCCATTAAATCGAGGGTTTACTGTATTACATAAACTGAACAGCTGTTGAAGATAATGCTGGTGGAATGAAGACAGCTTTCATTCTTGGTGTATGGGGAAGCAGAACTTGAGGAACAAAGGAATGAAGAAGTAGTATCAGATCAAAGAGAAAAGCTAGATTTTTAGAAGACTATTTCTCATTATTAAAGTCAGTAAAGGCCTCTTATTGCACCCTGGAGTAACAAAACTGTAAATCATCTGTGCTGCTCAAACAATAAGTTGATCATACAATCATAGAAGATTAGGGTTGGAAGAGACCCCAGGAGGTCATCTAGTCAGCCCCCCTGCTGAAAGCAGGACCAATACCCAACTAAACATAAACACTGATAAAGGCTGGCAAAACACGAAAGGTTTCCCCAATGGAATTGATCCAGAATCAAGTGACATAGATGAGCAGTAAAATATACTGGATGCTTTGGTGCTCTTACTATAAATAAGACACAGACAGACGCTTGTATAACCTATAGTTTGGGAATAAACGAGTACCAAAATGTACCGTCAGATAAGTGGCTGGTATATATCAAAAATAGTATAAATTGCTATGAGTACTCTAAGATGAAGTGTAAAAAGCTAGCATTGTGATGCTGCCCAATATGAAAAGGAACAGAAGTCTAATACAGAAATCATAAAAGGGGTATCACCCATTAAAATATTGAGAAATAACCATGAAAAGAGAAACAAGTGTCACAAATTCCCTGATCACCCAGTCAAGGAAGGAAATGCAAGTAAAGAGGTAATGTGAAAGACCAGATATCTTGATGACAAGACGCTTTATAGATAGATATTTACATAAGGCTACTACCCAAGCCAGTTCTAAAGTATGTCATTTGATATCAGAGTTATGCAGGCTGCCCAGATAAGAAGTGGGTGGAAAACTGGTTGAGAAACAGACAGATGTCTAGATAATCATGCAGATGAAACCTAACATCAACTGTATACCAAAGAACTCTTTTGAATCAGTGAATCCAGTTTTGCTTTTGAGCCAATTGATCTCACACCAACTTTTGTGGCAATTAGCACCTTGTCTTATGCTTGCCACCTTGGAAAGCAAGACATGCTACATTTTTGTGCACAAAGAATCATGACAGTGAAATGGGGCCTCCATTTAGTTTTTCCAGCTGTACACTAGAGGCCTAGTTCTCTCTTAGCTATATGTGTACCACCTAATTGATTCTAATGATATTGTATGGATGTAACTGAGAATTTGGTCTTGTGCTGCACACTCTGCATAATACTTTTGTTGACGCTTTTAAAATATTGAATTGCTTGATTCCTTCCAACTGACTAAATTGCTGGACAATTTGCTTCAGCATTCCAACGTCATAGAAACAAAGTGTTAGTGGTAGAGCTTGTTTTCCCAGCACCTCAGCTGGACTACATCTCCCATGATGCACTGATCAATTCAATCAACAGAGAGAATTAGAAGCTATGGATACACTAGAGAGATTACAGTGGTACAGTGTAGCTGCTCTAAGCTGATAGGACAGAGCTCTCCTGTTGGCTTAATTACTCTACTCCCCTGCGAGTGGTGGTAGTTATCTCATCGGCAGAAGCTCTCTTGCCAAAATAATGCTGTCCAGAGCAGTGCGTAAATCGGCATGTTACATCATTCAGAGGGGTGGCTAATTCACAACCCTGGGTGACATAACTTAGGTCAGCTTAAGCTGTAATGTAGCATCATCAGAAATGTAGGCCAGCCAGGAAGCACATCTTAGGAGAATGGGGCACAAGGCACAAAATTACACGTCCTGATGCACTGTTCCACAATTAAAGTTTTGAATTGTGTCAACCTGATATGAAATATTTTGTTCAGATTCTCCAGATAGATATTTTTTTTTGCCAAAGGCTGCATTTTCCACTAAAACTCATTTTGATGAAAAATTCCAGACCAGATTATACAATAACCTATTTTCTATACTTAGCTCTTATATAAGAGTTTTCATCTTTCAATCTCAAAGAAGGTAAGAATCATTAACCCATTTTACAAATGAATAAACTGAGGAGAAGCAGAGTGAGTTGAAGTGATTTGGCCAGCGTCACCCATAAACTCAGTGGCAGAGCTGGCACTATATCTTAGTTGTCACAGATCCAGCTGTAAATGATAATCAGTTTTACAGACTGAAGCAGACAAGCTGGGTCACAGGCCAAGATGCTGTGCTATAGACATAGGATGCAGGACACATGCGTCCGTCACTGAGCTCCTTCTACTCCAAATCACTTTTCCTTGTTGTTTTATTTGGTTCATGAGCTACCACAATATTTTATATGTTTGTGGTTCCTTCTCATCCCATCATTCCACAGCCTTCCCCAGTACAGCTTCTCCCATCCTCCTCTCATGACATCATTCCCCTCCACTACTGCACACCTCACCTGTGGTGACAGACATCCATCTTCATTGCCATCTTAATGCCCGACCAAGCTGGCTATGATTCTGGTGGGTTTTCCAAGGTTAGACCTGCATTTGGGGCATCCCTAAAAGTCTGCTTTTCATGCTGCTGGCAGGCAGGCACTTCTTTGAGGAAACAGAAAAGGCCTATCTGGTCAGGACAAGCAAACAAATCAGTCAATTTACCAAAGAGCCAATTTATTCCAGTATCCTAAGCATTCTGGGCCTCTTTATCCCCGCTTATTTCCTTTACACCAACATAATTCATTATTTTCAAGGCATGGTGCATTCTGTTTACCAACACGCACTACTTAGTATACACAGGCCCTTTGGCCACAATTGCACTTGGGAATAATGAATACCATATAGTTAGGCTGACCATACGTCCCGTTTTGAACGGGCCAGTCCCGTTTTTTACATATTTTTGGACCGTCCCGTCTTTTTGACAAAAATATCAATTTTGTCCCGTTTTTGGGGCAGGTCCCAAGCTGCTTTCTAGGGGGAGGTTCTTTCTTTGCAGGACTCGCAAGAGCTCAGGTGAAGAATCTTGCTACCTAAGGACAAGTATCAGATGTCAAAATCTCCAATGAGCAAACTGTGCTCATCGGAGATTTTGACATCTGATACTAGTCCTTAGGTAGGGAGAGGAGGCAGCGGACGGAGGGAGAGAGCAGGGAGGAAGGGAGGGATGGAGAAGGGGCATGGAGAGAAGGGAGGGATGGAGAGAAGGAGGAATAGTGAGAAGAGGAGGCAGCGGGCGGCGGGCTGAAGCCGACGGCGGAGCGAAGCTGTCCGGAGCCGCAGCCGGGGGCCGAGCGCGCCGGCGGGGGGGCTGCCGGCAGGGTTTTATGAGCTGCCACCCACTCGGAACAAGCGCAGCCCCTCTCACTCACCACCAAACCGGAAGCCAGGGCCCAGCTGTCTCTCCATTCAGCTGCTTTTCTGTCGAGTAAGGCTGCCGCCGCCTCCTCCTCCAGCCTTAGCAGCCCGTCGCCTCTTCTCTCCAGACCCATCCCATTTGCCACAATGACCCACACGACTCTCCTGACCTCGCCGCCTTCCTTTCCGGCCACCATTCCTTCCCCACAGGCTGTCCTGGCCATGCTGCAGGCCCAGCCGCTGTCCCTGGTCATAAAACCCGGCCGGCAGCCCCCCCGCCGGCACGATCAGCCCCCGGCTGCGGCTCCGGACAGCTCCGCTCCGCCGTCGGCTTCAGCCCGCCGCCCGCTGCCTCCTCTTCTCTGTAATCCTCCTTCTTCCCTCCTTCTCTCCATCCCTCCCTTCTCTCCATCCCCCTTCTCCCTCCCTTCCTCCCTGCTCTCTCCCTCCGTCCGCTGCCTCCTCTCGCTCCCTCCATCCCTTCTCTCTATCCCCTTCTCCATCCCTCCATCCCTTCCTTCCTCCCTTCTCTCTATCCCTCCATCCCTCTCTTCCTTCTATCTCCCTTCTCCATCCCTCCCTTCCTCCCTTCTCTCTCTCCCTCCGTCCACTGCCTCCTCTTCCATCTCCCTTCTCTCCATCCCTCCTTCTCGCTGTCCCTTGCCTCCTCCATCCCCCCTGCTCCTACCCCCATCTCTTCTCTCATCCATCCGTCTCCCTTCTCACCTTCGTGCCTTCTCTCCCTCCATCCCCTCCATCCTCTTCATCCCTCATCCCCCCTTCTCTCTCTCCCTCCATCCTCTTCATCCCCCATCCCTGTTCTGCTTATTCCTCCATCCATCCCCCCCCAGTCCCCCCTCTGCCTCCCCCCTGCCCGGCACTGGGGGGCCCAGGTGGGGCCATGGCGCTGGTCACCTTGCCCACCGAGCTGGAGTGCCTGGCCAAACCGCTGTTCTGCTGCAAGGGGGCGCTGCGCCAGAAGGTGATCCACATGGTCAAGAGCCACAAAGTCACCGCAGGCTTGTGCAAGCAGCCCACGTTATGCAGCCACTGCACCGACCTCATCCGGTGAGATCCCCTAGAGCCCCCCCAGAGCCCCTCAGCCCACGTTCTGCAGCCACTGCACCGACTTCATCTGGTGAGACCCCCTGGGACCTAGAGCCCCCCCAGACTGCCCAGAGCCCCCCTAGAGCCCCCCCAGAGCCCCCAACCACCCCCCCAGCGCCCCTCAGCCCAGGTTCTGCAGCCACTGCACCAATTTCATCTGGTGAGACCCCCCCCAACCCCGTCCCATTTTTGCCAGCCCAATGTCCCGTTTTTGTCTCAAGGAAATATGGTCAGCCTACATATAGTGCACTATCCGTTTCAACAGAAATTAACTCAGGGATGTCCTATGGTCTGTTATTCAGGAGGTGATCTGTCTGGCCTTATAATCTATGAATCTATTAACCTTATTATAAACTAATTTGAGTTATTATGAATAATAATAAAGGGACTGATTTTCAGAAGTTGAGATTTACCTTTACATGCCACAGACTAACTAGAGTTGTAAGAGGCAGCCCTCTGTAAATCAGGCTCAGAAGTTAATATTATTCTATTCATAGTAAACATTAATTCCACAAGTCTAAAATAATGGTGCTGTTGCAGAATTATAGAGTAGCTTTGTTTTCCTCTTTTTGTTTGCTTAGAGTAGTCTCTTTTTCTTCCTTGCAATTCCTTCTTATCCTATGATTTTTACAGTAATTTAAAATTTTCACCAAGCATATTACCTTCCTATTTTCATCGATTGCAGATACCCTTACTTAAATGAGTGTTTTTCTGGTTACTAGAAGGTTTTATCATTTGAAGTTTTGCTTTCCATTACAAAACAAAAATGAAGATTGATTCTTTTCTTAATGGTCTTTGCCAGCAGGGGGAGCTTTTAGCATGTTTGGAACTCAGCTGTGTTTTTAATTTGGGAGAGTAAAGGAGTGCTGTGCAACTTGACAACGCTTACACAATAGATTTAATTAAACTGTTTCTGATTCCATTTTCAGGGTTGACACCATATCTTAACTATAACTAAACAAGTAAATAAGCAGAACAGCTTATGGCTACCTTTTCATCAGCAGCAGTTTGGTCTCCTTCTGAGACACAAGCTGCGGTTTATGTCCCCTAACAGGCAAAAGTGCTATGGCAATTGTTTCACAGTTGGTTGCTTCTTTTGTCATGTCAGAAATAGACCTTTGGTAAATAATAAGGAGCATATTACAATATCAAACTAAAGCATGTAATTTTAAGTACATTAAGTTGCAAATGAGTATGACTTACAAGGGGGAGTGACTCAGGGAAAAGATACAATATCTGGTAATGACTGAGTAACTGATCCATTAATTTGGTTTAAAAGAACAACCTCCAAAAAACTGCATTTCTGATTCTGAATTTAGTACTTGCAACTTCCAGGCAGTTTCCATGGAAATCAATCATTTGATTCATACATTTATTTTCTTAGTAATTAAAGTAGTTATATATTTTAATTAATTACCCTAACTAGTATCTCCCTGCATCAGTGCATAACACTATATTTGTTGTTATTATTATACAGTTTCTTCACGCTTCAGCATCAGAGGGACATAATCTCAGGGCCTGTCTTCACTACCACTTTAATTCGATGTTAACGACGTTAGGTCGAATTAAACGTGTACCTGTCTTCACATACATGCTCTTAACGTCAATGTAAAGGGCCCTCAAGATCGAATTTGGAACTCCTGCCTGACGAGAGAAGTAAGGCTAATTTCGACATTCCAAGCTTGACTGTGGGCTAGTGAAGATGGAACCGACATTAATAGCCTCCAGAGGCTGTCCCACAATGCTCCATTCTGACAGCTCTTGACTGCCTCACTGCTCCACTGTGACCGCTCTGGACTGCACTCTGAACTCGCTGCTCTGGCCAGGTAGATAAGACCTGGGAACATTTGAATACCATTTCCTGTTTGGTCAGCGTGGCCAGCTCACCTGAACTGCTCAGTCGCCATTCAGAGCAATCAGCAGCACTAGCCGCCATGCAGAGCTCAGCATCACAAGAATCCATGCTGAGCTCATCTGCCCTGGAGACCAGCCAGAGGAAAAGAGCTCCAGCATGGTCCACTCGTGAGGTGCTGGATCTCATCGCTATCTGGGGAGAGGAATCCATGATGTTGGAACTACGAAACAACAAACGGAATGCCAACACCTATGGAAGAGTCTCCAAGGCCATGCTAGAAAGGGGCCACAACAGGGACACCACACAGTGCCGCGTGAAAATTAAGGAGCTGAGGCAATCGTTCCAGAAAGCCAAGGAGGCAAACGGACGATCAGGGGGCGCGCCACGGACATGCAGGTTCTACAATGAACTAAATCAGATAATGGGGGGCGCCCCCACCACCATCGCGCCGGTCTGCGTGGACTCCACCGATGGGATAATCGTCAGGGAGGAGACTGATTCCGAGGAGGACGACCATGAAGAAGAGGAAAATCTCATGGAGCAGCAGGAGCCCAGCGGAGAACCCGTGTTCCCAGAGAGCCAGGAGCTGTTTATCACCCTGGAGCCAGTACCCCCCTGGGAGGCTTGGGAGGGTAAGTGTTTCTTTTTTAAGTGATTATATGACGCGTGATTTTGTAAAGGAAGCATTTATTAATGAGTAACTTGCCCTAAGGACTTAGCGTGCTTTCATTGCTGGTCAATTTCTACTCAAAGAGTTTGTCAATATACTCCGGGATTGACCAGAAGTCGTCCGCGGACATTTCAATGAAGCTATCCAGGAGGTAGCGATGAATCCTCCGCAGCAGATTTCTGGGGAGAGCCGCCTTATGTGGTCCCCCGTGATAGGAGACCATCCCACGCCATGAAAGTAGTAAGTTGTCTGGTATCATTGAGCAGGCTAGCATTGTGGCGTATGGACCAGGACTTTGCATGGAGTCAAGGAGCATGCGCTCTCTATCTCTCCGAGAAATTCTCAGCAAAGTGATGTCATTCATGGTTGCCTGTTTGAAATATGGACTGCAATTAGTAGGGAGATAAAGATTCCCAGCTGCAAAGTACTCTTTTCTGCTGAGGACCGACCAACCGCACCCCTCCCTCCCCCACGAACGCTGACCGCTCCCCCCCCCAGCCCGTAGCGGTAGCTAGCAGGGAACCAGAGCAGTCTGCAAGCGGTTGCTTCCGCTTCAGATCCAACGCGAACCAACCCCCCGCCACCCAAGCCTGTAGCGGTAGTAGCTAGCAGGGAATCTGAACAGTCCGCAAGCGGTCTGAAGAGCCCCCAAAAGACCTTAGCCCTTAGCGAGAGATTTTTTGGCATTTGCTTTGCAGTTTGCGGTTTCAGTGGGAGCCACGTGGTGGGGGGAAGGGGGCGGGGTTACTCTACAATATGCAAGCGCCACTTTTAACTTACCATGGCCGGCTGCACGGTGATTTCAGAAGCCGTGTTGGGCTGAGGCACGCATATGTGTCTGAGATGCTCTGACTTTTCTGTGAGCTAGTCAGTCACTTTTAGGTGTAGAACATGACCTTGTACAGAAATCATATCAGGCCTCTGAATACTGAGGTTGCAAATGGCATAGTACTCCCATTGTGTACCGTCCAAGACTGCATCTGCCTCCTAACCTTGAATGTATCTGTCTCATAACTTTCAAACTTTCTTTGCCCACATTCGCACACAGATGAACAATTATCTCAGAATCCCCCGGCCTGCTCCTCCCACCGTGCATCGCAGATAAGAAAGCGTAAAAAGAAAACGCAAACGCGCGATGAGATGTTCAGTGAACTCGTGGAGAACTCGCACGCTGAGGCAGCCAGCCAGACGGAGTGGAGGGAAAGAATGATAGAGGCAAGGGATCGAGAGAGAGAGGCAAGGGATCGAGAGAGAGAGGCAAGGGATCGAGAGAGGCAGGAATCGAGAGCCGCTGCAGAAAAGAGGGAAGAGAGCGAGGAAAGATGCATGGATGCTTTGCTCCGCATAATGGAGGACTGGAGAGACATGCTGCGATCTCTGGTGGAGCCGCAGCATGCCCAAAGACCACCTCTGCAGCCCCTGTGTAACCCCCTCCTCCCCAACTCCCATAGCTTCCCCACCCAGACGCGGGGTGAGAACACGGGGGGGCAAGCTCCGTGGGCCGCTCCACTCGACCCCACAAGCCAGCAGCAGCAGCAGCAGCAGCAGGCTGACGTTCTCGGAAAACTTTTAAAAGCTGCTGTGTCTTGCCCACCCCTCCTCTCCCCCCTTCCCACCCCCTCTCCTCTGTCCGCTCCTCCCCCACTGCGACTGCCGGTTTCCCTCCAGGATACCAGGACAGTGATCCCCTGTATTTGTATTTCCGATGAACCAATAAAGGAACCATGATTTTTCAAACAGTGATTTTATTTCCTCTGCAAGCATGGGGAGGGGGGAGGGAAAACATGAGGAGGGGGGAGGGAAAGAGGGTTCAAGGGCAGCAGGCTTAGAGCACAGCAAGGGAGCAGATTCTCAAACGCCATCTCGGCCACTCATAAAACTGTCTTTCAAGGCGTCCCTGAGGCGCAGGGCCTCACGGTGGGCTCTTCTACTTTCCCTGCTGTTTGGCTGCTCATAAGTAGCAGAAAGTAAATTTGCCTCTGCCTCCCAGCCTGCCATAAACGTTTCCCCCTTGCTCTCACAGATATTGTGGAGCACAGAGCAAGCAGCAATAACAATGGGGATATTTCTCTCGCTGATGTCTGAGCGAATCAGTAAGGAACGCCATCTCCCCTTCAGACGGCCAAATGCACACTCTACGGCCATTCTGCAATTGCTCAGCCTGTAGTTGAACAGCTCCTGACCCCTGTCCAGGGCACCTGTGTAGGGCTTCATAAGCCAGGGCATTAGGGGGTAGGCTGGGTCCCCAATGATAACGATTGGCATTTCGACACACCCCCCCCCACGGAAATTTTCTGGTCGGGGAAGAAAGTGCCTTGCTGCAGCTGCCGAAAAATCCGAGAGTTCCTGAACACTCGAGCGTCATGAAGCTTTCCCGGCCACCCCACGTACAGGTCGGTGAAACGTCCCTTGTGGTCAACCACTGCTTGCATGACCATTGAGTAATATCCCTTCCAGTTTCTGTACTCGGCGGCCTCGTGGTCCGGTACCAGGATAGGGATATGAGTCCCATCTATAGCCCCACCACAGTTAGGGAATCCCATGGCGGCAAAGCCATCTATTGTGGCTTGCAGGTTTCCGAGGTTTATAACCTGGTGTAGCAGCCGCTCGACGATTGCCCTGCTTACTTGCATCACAGCAAAGCCCACTGTAGACCTACCCACCCCAAACTGATTTGCCACTGACCGGTAGCTGTCTGGCATTGCAAGCTTCCAAAGGGCTATCGCCACTCGCTTCTCCACTGTAAGGGCCGTTCTCATTTTGGTATTCCTGCGCCGGAGGGCCGGGGACAGCAAGTCACAAAGTTCCATGAACGTGCCCTTTCGCATGCGGAAGTTTCTGAGCCACTGGGAGTCATCCCAGACCCGCAGCACTATGTGGTCCCACCAGTCCGTGCTTGTTTCCCTGGCCCAGAATAGGCGTTCGATGGCATGAGCCTGCCCCATTGCCACCAAATTTGACAGATTGTCAGTCGCCCTACTTCCAAAACCGTCAGTGTCCCTGTCGTCCCCGCTGTGCACGTCCTTGTCCATCTCCTCCTCACTGTCGTCGGGTTCCAGAAAGCGCAGTTCTCCCCGGATCGCATTCCTCCTCTGCAGACGGTGCAGCATTAACTCCGCAACTGTGATCGAGGTCCTCACAACGGCCATTACTGTTTCTGTGGTGTCAGCGGGCTCCATGCTTGCAGTGCTATGGCGTTAGCATGGCATGGAGAAAGGGCGCGAATTATGGGATGCCTACCCACAGTGCACCGCTCGTAATGGGGGTCGGCGGTGCGGAAAAAGGGCGTGAAATTTGGAAATGCCTACTCATAGTGCAGCACTCGAAATGGTGCCTGCTGGGGGATCAGGGAACTGTGGGATAGGTATCCACAGTGCAACGCTCGCTATGTCGATGCTTGCAAAAGTTGTGCGGACAGACACTGTCGACTTGCTGTGCTTTGCTGTGCCTAGTGAAGACACACAAAATCGACTGCATACAGTCGCGTTCACAACATCGAAATAATGGAAATCGAACTACTGCTGTAGTGAAGACATACCCTCAGATACATTAAGATCTAGGGGACAAGCAGGTTTGAAAGCCCAACCATAGTATTTCCATTACCACCTTTCATTGACTAGTTCTGCTCCACAATATTAAGCAACGGTGTCCTACAGTTACATTGTTCTTCTCCCCTTCTGCTGCAAACTGCACAAGTTAACCAGCCTCTTTGTTTCCTTCTTCTAATCCCCTCTCAGTTCCTCCCTCCATGCAACTTAATCTCTCTTACTGTTTGATTACACCGTGCTTTCAAGCCACTCTTTAAAACATCTCCTGCGAACCCTACTAAACAGCAGCTTCCCCTCAAACTAACATTATCTGAAATTGTTTCTTTAAAAATGATCCCACAAATAATCATATCCACTATACTACTTAACTGTCGTAAGCATCTGCCTCCCGCCATTCTTATCCTTGGATATTTGTTACAACTAGATAAGGGCAAATAACTGATTTTTTGGGTTGACTGGCAGTTCAAAAAAAAATTGATTTAACCCAAAGTCCAATAATGCTGAAAGCTTTTGGTGAATAGAAAAAAATCCAAGTTGGGTTTAACGAATCAATCTGAAATGGATTTTCAAGCTTTTTATAGGATTTTTATAACTTTTAGGCCAATGATCAGAGAATTCACATGGGAGGTGGGAGACTCAGGTTCAGTTATCCCCTCTGTTTGATATAGAAAAGGGATTTGAATCTGGGTCTCCTAACATTGTAGGTGGGTGCCACAAACACAAGGCTCTACTGTATTCTAAGGCAGGTGTTATTCAATCTTTCCTGTTGAAAGAGTTCCACTGTGCATAAGTAGATCTTCAAATAGGCAAATTAGAGCATGAAACATCCTATGTGAGTGCCATAACAGCTAGGCTAGAGAATCACTCATTTTATTTCTGTGACTGTACCTTGTCATTTGTAGTCATTCACAATAGAACCCATTGGAACCCTGCATGTGATTCAATAACAATTCCTTGGCAGTGAATGTTTTCACAAAATATTTTGAGTGTGATAACTAATTTCCAATCAGCTCTAATTGTGGCAGATATGGCAATTTCCTGCAATATTCTGGACAAAATCTTATTAAGTGAAACTTTATTGAGTTAAGTTGAAGTACCTTAGGAGCTCCATGTATTAAAATACAAATGTTTATGTATCATGCTGTGATTGTATGTAACATCTCTAAGGAAGAGACCTGACTAATGTAAACCCTGGGAAGTATTATGAGCTTCAAAGGACGATTTGAAATAATGTGAACTTCTAAAGTAAAGTGGGTTTTTTAGGAAGTACCTGGTGGGAGGGAATACTAATTTCCCAGCCCCAGACTCAGCCTTTTGAATCTACACCTGGAGGAGAGGACCTTTTATCTGCTGATCACCTGTTACATGTGGACAGATCAAAGACCCAAATAATATACAGAAGTGGCTCTCATTCCTTGGGGTGCTTTTTCTGAGTTACAACACCTGTGATGAGCTTGATGAACAGAGCCCTTAATGGAGCTGGCATGATCTCTGGTACATTTATTAGCATGAAGCTAGATTCTTTCACTGTTTTTAATGTTTTCACCTTAAAAAGAATGTGTTGGCTTAAAAAGAGCTATGTGGTAACTTAATTCTGGTAATTATGCTTTTTTTAAAGCATCTGAAGAAGGAAGGCAAAGCAGGCCTGCTAAGGCAGTATGACTTGCTGAGGAATTCAAAGTGTAGGGAAGGAACTATGAATCCAGGAATTACCTCAGTCAGGAAGGAAAGAGATGCTGTATACCTCTGCCAAAGAAAGGCTGACGACCCAGAAGCCTGAGAGCAGGTGCCTTGGTGGACTACGGAGGGGGGGGGGGGGATACAGATGCAGTTGCCATTAATTTTGATGTTAATTTCCATCCATTTTTGTTTGCTCATATGGGATCTGATCCAAGCCCATGAAAAACCTCTGCTGATTTTAATCAGTGTTGCATCAAGCCCATAGAGCAAGGGTAGGCAACTATGGCCCACGGACCACATCCGGCCCATGGGACTGTCCTGTTCAGCCCCTGAGCTCCCGGCCAGGGAAGCTTCCCCCGTCCCATCCCCTGCCTTCCCTCCCTCCCCCAGAGCCATGCCGCCATGAGGACAGTGCTCTGGCCTGCCACTACTGCCAGGCAGCACTGCAGCAACATAGCTGGCTTCAGTGGGGCCTGAGCTCCTGCCTCTCTGAGAGGCATGTTAAGGGGGCGGGGCTGCAAGCTCCATGCAGCCCCCAGACACGCTGCACTGAGTGGCAGGGTAAGGGGATAGGGAGCAGAGGGTTGGATAAGGGGCAGGGAGTCCAGGGGGGCAGTCAGGGCACAGGGAGTGGTTGGATGGGGCGGAGTTTCAGGGGGGCGGTTAGGGAATGTGGGAGGTTGGATAGGTGTGGGAGTCCCAGGGGTCTGTCAGGGAGCGGGGCTGTGGATAGGGGTCAGGGCAGTCAGGGGACAGAGTGAGGAGTCCTGGGGAGCACTTAGGGTTGGGAGCGGGTAGTCATGGGGACAAGGAGCGGGAAGGGTGGATGGGTTGGGGATTCTGAGGGGGGCAGTCAAGTGGTGGGAAGTAGGTGGTGGTCAGATAGGGAGTGGGGCCAGGCTGTTTGGGGAGGCACAGCATTCCTTACCTGGCCCTCCATACAATTTTGCAACCCCGATGTGGCCCTTGGGCCAGAAAGTTTGCCCGTGCCTGCCAAAGAGAGGGGTTTTGTCATTGTTTTTTGTTTAGTCATTGTCCAGTCACTTTTTTCTGTACACTTGTATATTATAAATTAATAAAAATAAGTCTTTTTTAAAAGTTATGTTCACAGATTTAACTCCTAGTTCTTTTTCTTGCTAATGTTGGTAATCTAAATAAAAATATCATGTATAGTCTCTTAGTCCTTGACTGTAAATTCAGACATGCTCCCTTGATACTCGCTTAAATACTGTGTGGCATTAATCTTTCCATTCCCATCAAAATGGTGTACATAGAAACTTACGGTGATTCTTCCTTAATTCATTTTCTTCATAATACAGATGCTGACCCTGTGAACACTTATTCACATGCTTAAATTATTAAAATAGCTAGACAGTCTATCATTGACACTCACTTTTAAACAAAATTAGGATCAAGGTTTCATCTGTTCCTTAAAGGAAGCTTATGCATGTGCGCACACTGACTTCTCTAAGGCTATATCTATACATCAGAAGCTGTGCACTAACTAGCTTGAATCCAGCTAAGGTGGGTAACAACAGCAATGAAGACAATGCAGTGTGGGCTTCAGGGTGGGCTAATGGGTTGAGTACATACCCAGGGTCCATGTCAGGATTTTACTGATGCTCACACTGCTGTTGTTACCCACCCTAGCTGGATTCAATCTAGCTCAGGTAAGCTAGCTTGTTCACAGCTCTTGCTGAGTACACATACCTTTAGAGTGTAGCTCTTCTGTTGCCCAGAATTGAGGGATGCCCCAACTTTTGATGAATTGCTACCATATTATGTTCATTCAGCCACCACGATTTTATAAAATAGAACAGTGGTCTTCAAAGTGGGGTGCACGAGTCCCGGCGCTGACATGGAAGCATCCCCGGGACTCCGCTGAAATTGGAAGGATTCTATCTGTGCCCTGCCAAAATGCCGCCGAAAGCAGAAACTTTGTATTCGGTGGCATTTTGGGAGCCACACCCCCGAGCCGTGAGAGGACTAGGGAAAGCAGAAGGGGGCCTCAGATGGAATTTTTTGTGAGACACTGAAATAGAAGCCCACCAAAATTAAGGGTTAATTTGAACAACAAGGCTTCTGGCCACAAGGTCAAGAATATCTGTAGTTTCTGCTAATCAGAATGGGAGGAAGGGAGAAAAAGAATCAACAATTTGAGACTGAAAGAAAATATGTGGATAGGAACCTTGGGTTTTGGGCACCTTTGATATAGAAGCTTATTAAGACTAAGATTTTTAGGAATGTTTGCAGATAAATTGTTTATTGATGTTAGGACCCAGTAGAGGGTCACTATAATATGTAGACTCGGACTCCATGTGTGCTCTGAGGATGGAGCACCTGTGGAAAAGTTCACCCACTGGGATGATCAGCTGTGGGCAGCCACAAATCAGCTCTTGCATGTGGGTGGACCCCCAACTAGCTGTTTCCAGCCAATCAGCTGTTTGGCAGGGAGTCAGGTTGAGCTATTTCCCAGCATGTGTGGCTGCATCTCCCATCCCAGCTCTGACTGCAGTCAGCAAGTGAGTCCCTTTCCAGGGCAGAGAGACCAGAGGAACCATTTAGGGAGGGCTTTGACCCCACTGAGTTTTGTACCATGAAATGAACTGCTGCCCTGCAGCTGGCTCCAGAGGAACCCAAAGCCTTTATCTGTAAGGCGAGCAAGAGGTTGCTATTGATTGGTAGGGATTTTCTGGAGGACTTGGATCAGTAGCCCCTCCTTCCCCTTTGGCTGTGGGAAATGTAAATGCCCCAGTTGTGCAGGCTGCTGTTTCATCTTTCCTGGAAACAGGAGAACTGCCTGTATTGCTCTGCCAACCCTCACCCCTTCAACACAGAGGAAGTCTCTAAAGTTCCCAAATGCCCCCTTTGGCTGGATGGCTGAGAGCCTGTGTGCCCTTAAAACCCCACTGCCAGCAAGGGCATCAAAGCAGTTTGTGTAGGTAAATAGCTTCTTGTCACACAACTGATAGGATAAGAGTCAGGAAAGAGCCATTTCTGGGTAGACTTGGCCAAGATAAAGGACCTGATGAACGCTGATCTCCTTAAACTCTCCCATAAAGGTGATCAGTTTTGTCTTCTGTGTAACAGTCAGTGCTTCTCTTATGCATTTCAGTTGCTCCTGGTGGAAATCAGAGGAAGTTATTGTACATACCTTGACTTCTCAATCAGGTAATACAAATGTTTTTCCCCCCCTTGAATTGATCTATAGACCCTAGACTTTTTCTTTTTTTAACAACTTCTGGAGTGCTCTTAATTCTACCAGGTGTTACAGCTCTAGAACAGATCTCTTTACTAACTTCCATAATATTTGAATATGTCCTTGAAAATAATATTGTTTAGAGGGCAAATTTTCTTACCATTTAAAATGTATAGTGTAATATATTTTCATTAAGGCATGGTTAAGATACATACTCAGGCTGAACTGTTTCCAGGGGCAAAAACAGGCTTTTAGATCAGTCATTTGTAAATGCAAGTTCAATTTTTAAATTTGTTTTTTTATGTTTTGAAATTTTACACCGTTAGTACCTTGAACTGGAGTGTGTTTTCATTTGTGCTGGGAAAATATCAAGTGCATTGTATAAGTAGATTACAATATTTAAGACTATTTCTAATTACGGAGTATCTTAAAAAGAAAACATATTGCCATTGGGAAAAGGTGATAACATTTGCATCTATTGGACTACAACATCAGGTTTCTTAGTGCTTATAGGAAACAAACAAAAAAGTATTTCTTCACACAACTCATGTTATTGGGAGTTCTTTCAACCCAAAGCTCTTGGTAACTTTTACTCTGTGTGAGGTGGTGTCAGGAAATTAATCAGGGGAGACACAGCCCTCTGACTTATAGATGGCTGACACAAACAGGATAACACAGGAGTGCTTTCACCTAAAGCTAAACTTTACTTAGGTCTCAAGCACTTACACATGTCCGCAACAGTTTAGTAAAACACCCCCAGCCCTTGATAATTACCAAAGCTGAGTGTGGCTCTTGAGTGGCACAGAGGGACTGCAAGATGTATCCAGAGGGAGAGTCCAGAAAAGTCCAACTACCTCAAAACTTTTCCCCCTTACTTATACATTAGTATGTCCCTTAAAGAAAACTTGTTACAAGCAGTTTCAATGGTCTAGCAAGAAGTTCATTCTGATTATTGATTAACCAGGCATGGGTTTTTCCAGAGTTTGCAGCCTTGAGGCCCCCCACAATAGACATTCCTGGGGAACGCCCTGCTCTTCTAAAATGCATGTATCAGTGACTTCACCACAATTCTTATCAGGAAGGACGCAGGATCAAGCTACCCTTTCTCTGGCACCCAAAGACCCCCTCCCCTCCTGACTTGGCCAAGTTGAGGCTGTGACTTGGTCAATTTACAGCCTGATGACTTGAATGCTTTTAGCAATAAGCATAGTGGGTTCAGCTATTTTACTGGTTTGCTGACATCCACCGTACACTCACTACCAGGGATTATTGTGAAGGCCAAAACCTCCATTGCCTCTACCACCACACAGGCATGAACAGATTTAGACTAGAAGGCAGGGAAGTATTAGCCCCATTTGGAAGGGGGTATCTAGGGCAGTGAAGTGAAGTGACTTTCTTGAGGGATAAGCATGGAGTCTGTGGCATAGCAGAGAATCAAACCCAGAACACAAAGTCTCTGGCCTATGCTTTAACCGCTAGGAAACCCTTCCTACCCTGAGGAGGTGAACCTCCTGTACCACTTTGAGTTTATGTGGGGACAGACGCTAAACTGAGCTACCAGGAGGTGGGAAGTAGAGAGGCGGGGGCAGGGCATTGGGAGGGGGTGGGGCCAGAGCAAGGCACCCACCAGCAAAACCAAACATCAGTGCCTATGTTATGATCTATGCATTTTGTAAATGTTAGTTATAAAAACGGACTAGATAATAAAGTGCACTTTGGGGTAGTCCTCTGAAGCTATCATGAGAAATGTTTTTCCTGACACCTTACTTCCCGAAACAACCAATCATTGCTTAACTGCAGCAACTTACTCAATACCATCCCAGATTTTAAGGAAATATTTGTTATATTCTAAACCTCTCATTTGAGTGTGCTTAAATCTAATACATTGTAGTTTTAGATAAGAGCACACTTACTTGTATTAATCTTTCATCAGTCAGAGTGCTATGTTCCCACTGATTTATTCCTGACATTGCCTGGAGTGAAAAAGTTAAGTTACCACTGTTTTCGGTTCTGAAAACCCTGAGAAACACTTTCTTATGGTTAAACATTAGTTTATCCCATTTTTCTGAATTAAGACAATAGAGCTTCCATAGTTCAGTAGCGTGCTCCCATAGCTCATACCTCTTAATCATGGAAAATTTTCTGTGGTGTGTGCTTCTAAAGACCTTCTAAACCCTACCAGCATTCACTTTGTTATACATGTTACATTTAATGATAGTCATTCAAACTCCTTTTCCTTACATGGACTTTGATCTCCATTTTATATACACAGTTCAGTTTCATTTCTTTTTCGACCCTTGCTTTCATTTTCAGTATTTCATCTGCTTTCCCCAGCCTTTTCCACCCTTGTTCCTGGTAATGAGTTATAATAATGTGTATGCCAATCTTTGTTCTTATCACTGTGAAAGGACGCTGGTTGCTACAGTATATACCTCTACATTTTCCTGTTATTGTAATGGAATGTATTACTGTTATTAATAGCTCACTCATTACTTCAAAGACTGGCAAAATGATCCTAGGAAAAAAACCTGACCTTAATATGAAGTAATTTTTACTCACTTCTGTGTATTAATTTCCATGGTCATTAACACATGAAGAACTTGGATTCTTTTACCACCTCAAAGCAGTTGAAGTTCTAGTTGTATTCAATTTTTTAAAATACTGCATTAAAGGAGTGTAAGATTAAGGCAGAGTGATTTTCTTTGTCAACAGCTGTTGATGGTATTGAAAGCTGTCTCACTCTTGTATGGTTTCAACTTTCAGTATCCCCAATGTATATCCAAAATTTCACCTTCACTGATCAACATACTATCATCATCGATTGTGAAAGTAACCTTTCCAAGTGTCACAACTAGTGCAAGAAAGATTTTTTCCAATATATTGGTGGGTCTCCCATGATACTTTTTTATTTCCTTTTGAAAGGGGTTTTTAAAATCGTTAAAAAATAGGGCTGGGAGTCAGGATGCAAGGTTTCTATTCTCAAGTGTCTCTCTAAGTCACTCTATAGCAAATGGGAAAATTATACAACCCCTCTGTGCCTTCAATTTATTCAGCTTTAAAAAGTAAATAATGCCTTCCACAGGCAGAGATGTTATCACTGCCTAATACTTGTTTGACATCTGAGGATGAGAAGTACTAAATAACTGTACACGTTCTATTAGCCATTAAACATGGCTCAAAGTAATAATTCTTCATCCAGCTATAAATATGCAGGGCCAGATTCTCAGTGGGTGTGAATCAGCATAGGTCCATTGAAATCAACAGAGCTATACTGATTTACATGAGCCAGTGATCTACTCCATAGATTTCACCTTTCTTTCAGACTTCTGACAAGTAAAGAGAATCTTCCAGCTGAAAACTTTTAATCAGCTATTACCATAAATCAATCTGTTAACCTATTGCTATAATGGTAGATAAATTGTTTATAAAGTAAAGTAATATGGACTAAATTAAATTACAAATTTGTTCTGTATAGCATGTAACACATTTCTGTGCACCGTAAAATCAATCAGTATTAATTGCCATTGTGCCAAAAGGACAGATGGTTTTTGATAATTTATATTGTATAGCCAAGGAAGATTATTATAAAGGATAGGAAAATGCTCGGGAAAAATCTGTTTTCTCTACTTAAGAGAATACAGACGGAATACAACCAGGCTGAAGGAAGGCCATATTTAACATATTTATATGGCCAATGGACTGGCAAATCAGAGTTCAGTTACTGTGATTGGTGAGTGTGACTAGGTAAATAAGAGGTTTCTGTAAGTATAGTGGTTGGCAGGTAGGTACAAATTCATCAGTTTGGACCTCAAATTCTTACCAAGTCATTCATCAAAACATCTCTCTCCATATCGCTTAGGATTCTATCAGATATTCATATAATTATGTATACTCCAGAATTTAAGTCAAATCACAGTTCTCTAGCTGTAATAGAAGAGTTCGTTTTTTAAGTCTGTTCTGAATCTCTGCCATTTAGGATTAATGTGCTGACTTTCTGAACTAGACGCAATATAATTCACACAAACCTTTTTCAGTGGAGAGAAGTACTATTTTTAAATGTTTGTTTTTGGATGATTTTCCCTCAACACCCACCGAGGCAGCAATTTTATCAAACCTCTGAAGCATTGTCTTAACTTAAAGGCAAAATTGTTATTGTAATACAGCTTTTAACTGTGGTTCAATGCTTCCAAAATGATGTTGGAGAACAGAAAAGGGTTCAGAGAAGACCCATAAGAATGATTCAAGGTCTGGAAAACATACTTGATAGCCAGTGATTGAAGCAGCTCGATTTATTTAGTTTAAGATTTGACTTGATCACAGTCTATACATACCTAACACGAGAAAGGATCTAAAGTACATGAACTTTTAATCTGGCAGAGAAAAGCACAACCAGATCCAATAGCTAACAGCTGAATACAGACAAATTCAGACATGAAATCAAATGCAATGTTTTAACATTGAGGGTAATTAACCACAGGAGCAATTTACCTGTGGATGGGGTGGATTTTCTAGAACTTCAGATCTTTAAATCAGGATTGGAGGTCTGTCTAGAAGATAAACTATAGCTCATACAGAAGCTCATACAGAACATACTGAGAGCACTTCAAAGCACACCTCCTCATTAACCCACTTGAGCTTCATATGTCCTGGAAGCAAGAGGGGTGATAAGATGGAGCCCTGTAGTGCCCCAAATGACAGAACCACAACAGTGAATGAACAATTTCAAAATAGTCAAGATGAGAAATCATCACAGCCTTTAAAAAAGATTTTCAGAGTGAGAAAGGAAAAGAGTGGATGAATTGTGAAGATGATGTCAAAGGATATACACCTGGATTTAGTGAGGGCATTGTGGATAGAAGGAGGTGGAGAGAAATGAGATTGGAACCTTGAGGGGCAAGGAGAGTAGTTAAGTTGTGAACAGAGTGATGGGTTTGGGAGGAGTGGCGACTTCAGTTTGACACATTAAATTGGAATTTTCTGGAGATTCAGAGATGTACAATTCACAAAAGTGAGCATATAAGGTGATTGAGTTTTATGCACTGTGAGATGCAGGAGGATAAATTAGATGATCATAACAGTTGTTTTTCCAGAGAAGTGAATAACCTGTTTTTCAGCATGGATCAAATCAAACTAACAACCAAAAAAAGAAAAGAAAAGTTTCTAATAGAAGTTCCCCTCCCCCGACACCAATTTTTCTCATGGAAATGAAAACCTCCAAATTTGCATTTGGAATGATTTGAAACAACATTTTCAAAGGTGTTAATTTTGAATCACTATTTTCTTTTTTTAAAAAAAACATTGTTTCAAAACAAAATGTCATAAAGGTTCATTTTGAAAATGTCAGAACTATACATTTCAACATTTCTGAAATATTGTTCCCCCCCCCCCTCAGGATTTTTTTTTCTTGCAAAAACTATTTGCTGAATTGAACCTGATTTGATGAATAGTTCTGTTGCTCCAGAAAATGCATTGTCAAAAAAATTACCCAGTTCTAGTTCCTTTTGTCCTTAAATATTTAGGAATGGAATTGGCTGGACAGTGTAATGAAACATAGAACATACTGTTTAAGAGTGAAGGGAATGTTTTTAAGCCATATGAAAAACAATTCATATTTTCAGGATTCTCTGCATAATTTGTACATTTGATCTCAGTATTCTGTAACCACTGCTTGAAGTTGGTGCATTTAGATCAGTATGACAGACCAAATCTTCCCATTGCTTCTGTTTTCTTTGGTTGTTATCAGTTTTTTTATATACCATCACTACTTCCATCTCTCTGTCACCCCCCCCCCCCACACCCCTACACACACCCTTCTCCTGCCCCTGCCCTTCCTCTCCCTCTTCCCCTCTCCAAGTAATGCCAAGAGTACTAAGATTCACAGGGAGAAGGTCATCATACTGATCAGAAACACACACACAACAGGGTTTGAGGAGGAGAAAAGTACACAGGGGAGCTAATTCACACGTGGTAGGGAATCACCAGTCAATAAATACAGAGGAAGTAATTGAAACAAAAGAGTATTACTTCTGTTTATTGCAGACTCCAGATGTTGAGCTCTATTGGTCAATCTCAAAGGTAGTGAGAGCAAATTAGCAAACATTCATTAATTTAAGAGTCATTATCCTAAAAGTCAATTGTACATCACTTAGCGTGAAGTGATGAAAACAGCTGCAAGTATAGCTGAGAGATCTATTTGTTACTAATACCACCATGTTCCGAGTTTACTGTACCTGTGAGAACCAAATGGAATGTTGGAGTCCAAAGATTCTGTGAAAGTTGGAATGAAAAAACTGATCATGGGAAGTCAGGTAACAAAGATGTCTTCGTGCCTCCAACCAGGGGTCAGTGCTATACATAAACTTTGAGGAATATGTACAAACAACAACATTGCTCATTACAACACAGTGCATGGAACCAAGACCCCCCATTTGGGCCTTTTTATTTAATCACACAAATTTACAAAATTCGTACATGTGACAGTACACACTATTCCTTTCACTTATCTTACAGTATCTCCATCTTTCACTTTGTACAACACACAATCCCAGAATAAGTCTGTTTTACGGCCACATATAGACAGTAATAACCCACTGTCATTCTAATAAGAGCTAAAAGAATCACAATAGTAATTACAGCTGGGTGATTTTTTTCATATAAATAGCATTTGTGGGTTTTTTTGCCAAACAAGTACAGATTCAGGCTAACCAAAAGCATTCATGATTTTGAGTTGAATTCAGCAAATAGTTTTGACTGCTTTTTTTAAAATTTCAGAAAGGTCAAAACATTTAATTTTGCCATTTTAAAAATGACTTTTCATTGCACAATTTACCTACATTTCATTAAAAATCATTACAATGATTTAACCCCCCCCCAAATAAACTGATTTTTGTCTTTAATCCAAACCAAGTTTTTTTGTTTTTCATTTTATGAAGATTTGTTTTTTTTTGTTTGTTTGATCTGAAATTATTATTTCTTTTATTTTATTTTTCAATTCAACCACTGAACCAAAACAAAATCAATTATTTATCCAGTCCTATTGATAATGTCCCTTCTGGTATCTGCATTGTCTGAACACTAACCACTGCTGACTTGTAAAGGAGGGAAAGTTTCAAAAATGAGTGCTGAGAGAACCGTTTCTTTTTGATGCCTGATTGGAGGTCCTAATCTCAAATATCACTTAGGTATCCAGAAGTTCTGAGATGACCAACACCTACAAACTCTCAAGTACTCAAGTACACTGCAGTTGGCTTCTTCTCTGACCTGACTAAAATCTGAGTGACCCCAGAGGTTCCTAAGACACTCAGATATCATGGTGATGGGCACAGTATAGGAATCTGGACAGACTAGAAAGGAAATCCTAATAAGGAGCACTTTCTTACAATAAACCCTTTAAGAAAACTCAACTTTGTCTATCTTACTTTCACTATGCTTTATAGTCATGTATATCACTTTCTCTCAACAGGAAATTATTTAACTACTATAAAAAACAACTCCAGTGAAAAACCCACACTCACAGCAGTATTCCAAAAACCTCCCTCCTGTGACTTTTAATAGGGGAGAGGGTAATCTGGGCCAATAATGCAATTTTAGAGTTTGTTTCCTTTATTGAAGTGAAGTCAAAAACCTTTTCAACATGAGTGCCTCCGTATCTCCTGCAGGTAAAATTAATGACATAAAAGAGAATTTACAGGTCATGATTTCTTCTCCTGGGAAATCTAAACTGACTTCTTGGTGCTGGCTGCAAGCATTTTTGTGCCATGTAATCCCTCACCCTCGCTTCAAGGAGCCATATCATCAACTGTCTGAAAACACATGAGTACTTAAACAACAGGTTTTTTTCTGGGAGCAGGTGAGGAGCAGAGTAGTTCAGGCAATCATTTATGGCTCTTTAAGCACTCCTCTATTACTTTAAGGCAATCCTGTTACTTTTAATGCCAGATAAGACAGGCAGTGGCTATCCACAGGGTAACAGTGTTTTTAGTAGAAGGAAAGTGAGTGGAGCTAAATTTCAAATAATTAAAAAAGAAGAGATTCCCATGCAGGAAAATTTCCAAGATAAAGAGCCACGAGAGCATAACTACTGAGATGCATAGGAATGCATGCTCATAACAGAAAGACATTTCAAATTCTCCACTGTATTTCATCAATGGGCCACTGAGGCTTAAAAACATCATCAAATCAACATCAGGTTATTGTATGTTTTTCAGTACACCTATTTGACTTTTGTGTACTCCTCAAAACCCCCAAACACCATCTATCTGCTTTTGTATGACGGAAGCTTTTAGGTTTATTTATTGCATTGTAAGAATATTTCAAAAGTGGAAATAGCAATCACCTCCACTGGTTGGTATAAGCCACATTGTTTCCTGATGGCAAATGTCCTGCAAGCCATACACTTGGCTCCCAATAGGCTGATCAATAGAAAAGGCTGGCTACTCGCTTTGAAAAGAACCCCAGCACAGAACTGTATATTGCTGGAGCCAAAGCACCAGGAGATGGTGGCATAGTCAAGCTCTGAGTGACAACACAACAAAGCTCAGTGATGTTTATTGTTTAGTATTGGGTCCATAGGTGCTGGAACAAGGAGCGCAGGGGTTGCTGCAGCATCCCCTGGCTTGAAGTGGTTTCATTAGATCCAGGGTTTAGTTTGGTTCAATGGCTCTCAGCACCTCCACTATAAAAAGTTTCCCAGCGCCCCTGATTGGGTCTCATCCAACACCTACGGAGTCAGTCAGTCTATTAACATCAGTGGGCTTTGGATCAGAACTATTATTCATCTGACCAGGCCTTCTTTGAGCATCCTCGTGAAGCCACTGGGTATGCAAAGAATGCAAAGAATGCCAGATCAGGCCCTAATATTTGTTAAACATTTTTGTGGTAAAATAAATTAAAATAGTATTAAATATTAGGGGTCACTACAAGTTGTACTTCACACCACAAGCAGTAAACATATGATCATTTCAAGCTATCACTGCTGTGATTTGTAATTATGTATATATTTAGGGCCACTATACCATAATATGAGAAACCTCAGAATTGCTGGATATCAGACCAGACCTAGAGCTGCAAGGAAGACTGCTGGAACTCTGCTAATAAAAGATGCATTAACCTTGTACCTGTATGTATAACTGAATTTACTTCAATAGGATACTACAGTAACTCCTCACATAACATTGTAGTTATATTCCTGAAAAATGCTACTTTAAGCAAATCCAATTTCCCCATAAGAATTAATGTAAATGGGAAGGGGGTAGGTTCCAGGGACATTTTTGCCAGAAAAAAGACATTATATAAATATACACTATAAGTTTTAAATCATTTTAAACCAAAAAAAATAATACTGTACTCACAAATGATGATTGTGAAGCTTAGCTGAGGCAGGGTCAAGGTGCTGATGCTTTCCTTTCTCTGTTCTGCCCTCCTGCCACAGTTGTGGTGTGGGAGCAAGCCCCCACATCCTGACCCCACTTGCTGGCAGAAGCGCCAGGCAGGTGGAGTGGGGGGAGTCAAACAACCTTATAATGAAACATTGCACGACTTTAAATGAGTACGTTCTCTAATAGAGCAGCAATCTAATAGTGAAACAATGTTAACTGGGATAACTTTAAGTGAGGAGTTACTGTACAACAGGGGTCTCAAACATGCGGCCCGGGGGCCACATGCGGCCCGCAAAGCCCTTCCCTGCGGCCCGCCAAGCTTCCTGGCGCCCCCCCCCCAGTCCCCCCATAGCAGTTTGCGGGAGGGAGGGGTCAGAAGCAGAGGCTTCTCTGCTGCCTGGCTGGGCCGCGTGTGTTTCTAGCTCTGGACTTCCTAGATTGCTCTTGCTTTGTTTGCCAAACAGCTGTTGGTGGTGCCTAGTGCTTTCCAGAAGGGAATGGGGAGCTGCGTGCTCAGAGGAGGAGGTGGGGCAGGGGTGGGACCTCTTGGAAGGGGTGGAGTGGGGGCAGAGCCGGGGCAGCAAGGGCGGGGTGTGTGTCAGTGGTGCGGCCCTCGGGCCAGTGCACTAGTCCTCATGGAAGGGGTGGAGTGGGGGCAGAGCCGGGGCAGCGAGGGTGTGTGTGTGTGTCAGTGATGCGGCCCTCGAGCCAGTGCACTAGTCCTCATGCGGCCCTCGTGGTCATTTGAGTTTGAGACCCCTGCTGTACAGGATGGAGACCCCAATGAGCCAGGCATTCCAAGTGGCCAGAGATTTGGGAGGATTAAACAAACTACCCAATAAATAGGTGGAAGAGTTAAAATAAATTCAGAAAATGCCAAACAGTCCCTACAAAGCAACGGTGTCTAGATTACATCTGTGGAACTGCACATTTGTCTTCATTTTCTTTTTAAATATGTCTCTTAATATTATTTATGGCTCCAACCCTTCCAAAGGTTTGATCCACAGTCAGTGGGATTCTGTTTGAGTGCAAGAGTCTGCTGCATGTATGAATCCCTCTGTTAGCTGGGATTTATGGGGCTGTGCCTCTAATGCTGTAAGTCAGCATAGCTCCACTGAACTCAATGGACTCGCATTGATTGAAATCAAATGAGGATCTGGCCCACTGTAGTTAGACACAGATTTAAAAATACCCTATATGCAATATTGCTGAGTGCACATTCCTTTAGGGAACTTAACAGGAAATCCAAAATATATACAAATCTATGAGCATGGATTATGATGTCCATTTCTTGTTGCCTTTTTTAAGATAAAAAGTTTCCCAATTTAGTGTTTGTATTTAATAGTCTCAAATTAGACTATGAAATTCATACTAACTAAAACATAATATCACTTAATTAACATTGAAAACGTCAAAAGAAATGCAGAAGAAAGTCAAGCTCTGACTGGGTGAAATGTTTCAGATGAATAGTTTATTCACCAAAAATGCAGTTTCTGGTCAAATATGGAGTTCACCAAATAGTTCTGAATAAACAAAAAAAAGTTGATACATTCCAATAATAGCAAAATGAAAAGTTTTGTTTCTATTTTCAAGCATTTTGATAAAAGCAAAGGAAAGTAAGCACAAAACAGGAGAAGGAAAGACAAGGTGGCATAAACTTTATCCCAGTGATTAGGATCAGTTGATAGATATGTGGGAGACCAAAGTTCAGCCCCACCTTCTGCCTGATGTAGAGGAGGAGTGTGGCTATGGGATATTCTGATTTCTCAATCTTCTTAAAGCTGTTTTACGTTTAATAAATAACTATCATAACTATTAAATCTCATTGGAGAAGAGATTTAAACTTAGGATACCCATCTAGGATGTGGTAGACCCAAGTAGCAGACTTTAGACTCATCTCACACTTTTCCTGGCCCAATGACTATCCATTGTCATTTCCTTCTCCTCCAGCCATTTTGTGAATCACTTCCATTACTTGAAAACTGGTCTCTCTCACCAACAGAATTTCATCCACTAAAGATTTTCATCCACCTTGCCCTTCTTTCCATTATTTTTCTCAAAATTCCCCAAAATCAAAATGAAATGTTTCAAGTTGAAACAAAACATTTTGTTTTGACATTAACAAAATGTTTCAACTCAAAATTTTTCACTACGTTAATGTTGAAACATTTTGATTTGTTTTGACTCACTTTTTTTGCAACTTTGTGCTTCACCAAAACATTTTAAAAAAACTCAATGTTATTTTTCCAGATTTGCCAGCAAGCCAAACAATTCATTATTACCTAGCTCTAACTGTAAGGTGGAACTGGTAATTACATTTTAAATATCTTGCTCAACTTACAAATGAGGAGTCCCATAAAATGAAATGTGCACAACTCCTTGGAGTTTTGGGGCCTAGTTCTGTACATTGACAAAAGAGAGATTGAAAAATGCATGCCAGCTACATATTATTATGTCTTTTCTTTATGCATAACAATTTTTTCTCTGATCCCAGGAAACAACTTAATTGACTCCAACACAGCCCTAAATAATTATTGTAGCAAATTTAAAACTAAAATGTATTGAAATGGAAAATCTTAAAACTGAAGACAGTAAAAACTTTTAAAAAGGAATATACAGTATATATAAAAGCTTTGCTTTCAATTATATCTTTTGAAGAGACTTGTATGCAGATAACCTAAGGAGAGAAATAAAAGAAACAGATTACATTAAAACATGTTAAAGAAAGTGCTATATATTTTCTACTCTTATTTAATAGTACCATAGTGACGAGCACAGTATAAAAACAGTGATAGAAAGATATTAAATTTGCCAGCCCAGAGCTTTACACATATAATATATAATACACATAAAGCAGTGGTTATGTTTCCAAGGAGACAGGGCAAAAGCATAGCAGTTTGATGGGGGGGGAAAGAAGTAGATATTTTCTCCCACATTTGTATAGTAACTCAATCTGCCTAACACCCTACAGTAGCACACATGACCACAGCATTGCATCAGGACAAGATTGCTGCAATAATAGCACTTATATTTTGACAAATAACAGAGATGGCAGAAGCAGAAGGCTGGCAGGGGGTGAAGGAGGGTGGTGGTGAACAGAAACTGTCATTTTACTGGCCTGAAGTTCCTACAAATGGGATTAATTTTGACCCCTTACCGTGTGTGCACAATGTAACAAAATAAAGGACACCTCTACTTCATGCAACCAGGCACAATACAAGAAAAATGAGTACTCACGAGAGCTCCCTGTCTCTGTTCCAGACATGCCAGAGCCAGACTGCTGGGACTGGCTAATCTCCTCCGAGAAAAAGGTCATGGCTCACCGTGCCACTGAATGAATGTGTTGCCTGTCCCACATCCTCCTCCTACTCAATGTCCTCATCCAACACTTCATTCTCGGGGTAGACTTTACTGGCTGCTTCTTCCATTCTCCCCAAAATATCCACGAGGTGCTTGACAGTGTAGGTGGGGTTGGTGCTGAGGATGGCGTCATGCTCCTTGTGGAAGCAGCCTGTTTTCAGCAATTATGGTGGGACTCCCTTTGCCTGCTGGTATGCCTGCTTCAATTGCTTAATCTTAGCACGGCACTGCTGCATGTCATTTTAGTCCCCCTTCTCATCCATGCCACAAGTGATCTACTCATAGGTGTCAACATTTCTATATCTGGATAGGAGTTGTGACTGCACAGCCTCCTCTCTCCATAGACCCAACAGATCCAGCAACTCAGCTATGCTCCATGTGGGAGCCCGTTTGCTCTGGAAAACCAGTATGGTCAGCTGGGAAGATGCAGGGTGAGTTGTCCAAGCTGAGCAAACAGGAAGTGGAATTTCAAAAATTCTCAGGGCTTTCAGGGAGGAGGGGTGCATGCCTGTGTACCAGGCTGCAGGGCAGTGGAGTAGAAACTGCAGCCATGGTCGGCATTTGGGGACTCCTCCTTGAGGCCCCATAGGTTGAAATAACCATGTCTACACTGACACTGCATTGATGTAACTTTGTCACCAAAAGCTCTATGCCACCCGTTAAAGTGGTTTTATTATGGCGGCGTAGCAGGAAAGTTAAATCAGTGTGAGGAGCACTGTTGTGTGTAGAGATCCACTGTTTTGTCGATGGAACTTAACTTTTGTTGACAAAAATGTGTAGTGTAGAGAAGGCCTAAATGTTGTTCTGTACCTCTGTGCACCTATTAACCATGACAGATTTCTAGATATTAATTCTAGAACTGAATGTAGAAGGCCCTTATTTATATGCACAATAATAGCATGAATACAGATTAGCAAGTGGATATAATTCTCTTGGTCATGCTCTGAAAGTGGGTGTTACTACGAATGTTAATGAGTACATATGACTGATCATTTCAATGTAAAACTGTTATGTCTTATTAAACCATTATCTCCCATTTTTTGATGATAAATACTGTATTGTCTAATTAATTGACTTTTCTTTTTAAAAGTTATTATCAAAACATTTAATCAAACAATTCCCACCCATTTTACCATCTTTGCATTGCTCAAGTGCATTGTCTGTGTTGATATTACTAAAGTAAATATCTGATTTACTTATATATGTTAATTAGGCAATCAGGGACAGGTCATGGTGTGAAAATTGGCTCATAATTTTAGTTCAGACTTTGAACTAAATTAGACATAAAGGGCCAGATTTTTAGAAAAGTTTGTAGTTGCATGCCTCATTTGTATGTAAGTAGCATTTGGGCATACAAACAACCAGTTACATGTCTACCTAATCATTCTGTGCATGCAGTTGTGAAGGGACAGCATCACTATATTTGTTCTGGGGAAACTCAATATTAAACATAAGTAAAATGCATTAATCTGTTCTGGAAATTATAATCTGCAGTTTTGTAATTCTTTGTTGCACAGTTGAAGAAGAAGTTTTATGGACACAAACATTACACAGTTAAATGCTGGTTCTATACAACTCCAAGTGTAGCACAGAGCGGAAAATATCCAATGACACTGGCATAAAACTGAAATAAATCAGTGGTGACTCAGGCCTAGTGGATACTTATTGTACCATACAAAGTTTAATTATTAAAGTATGTAATTCATTGTAAAATACAGACTGGGACAAATATTCAAATTGCAACCTGCCTTTCCTGAAGCAATTTTTGCCCACAAAATGTATGGCTGAGATTTTGCATCCACAATTAAACTGTGAGTGTGGTTTTAATTGGGACTATATGGGGATATTGTATTTGCTCACCTCCTCCAAACTGTTTTGTGCTCCATAATTATAGTTTTCATTTTTTTAAATAGTCTTTAAGATTTGTTGATGCAAAGCTAACCTTCAAAACCTGAAGCTAGTGTAACTACTACAGTGACTTCTGCCTGAGTTCACCACCATGTATTCCTACCAGACCTTTAGGAGCTTTTTTTACATATTCTGGGCCCGGTTTAGCAAACAACAATTAAGAATTGCTCTGCAATCTATTAACTATCCCAAGACTGTCCAAGACTGTGGAATGAGCTCCCTCACAGGAACTAAGGACCATCACAAATCTCACCACCTCCTACTCCAAGCACAAGGCACATTTCTTTAACCCTACTTTCTGTAATATAAACATATGACAGCATATACATATTAATAAATATTTTTTACCAAAACTGAACATTGTACACACAATTCTCCCCCGTAGAAAGAATCAGAGAGAGAATAAACCAAATGTGACAGATGTTAGTTATGTCATTTAATGTACTACTAGAAGGCACTCACATTCTCCAGTGATGCAGATATTTTGGGAACCTATCTAGGATAGATATGACCTCAATTCCAAGAGTCTAAATCAGGAGTAGCTTTAATGAAGTCAATGTGGTTACACTTATTTAAAACCAGCAAAAGTGAAATCAATGTTGGACCTGTAACAGATAATTTGCTACAATTTATAGTGTTAACTTAGTCAAGTTATTTACTTTTCAGCTTTGATTAAACTTGGTTGCTACTAACAAGCCTTCATATGCAGAGTGACAGCTTTAATGATTTCTTCATTTTGAACTTTCATAAAAAGAAATGGAAGGTAGCATTGGAGAGGCTTACTTGCATTTTTCTTGGGGGCACGTTCAAAGTGTTAAAAGGTTTTATAATTGCACTGCAGTAGATAGCCTTCAGTGGCTCTAATTGCTTTATCAGAGCACCAAGTTCAAAGGAATTACATTCCAACATCTATATCCTAGATGCTAAGAGCCATTTTATGGCTGGCCTAATTAAAGTGTGCTGGGGAGAGGATGTAGAGAAGCTTCTTCCCAATTAAGTTCCCTTAGTGCAAAGGAAGGGAGGGATACCGCTCAGCACCTCCGTCTTCTAGTCACAGCACTGCAAGCTATGCAAGTATTAATTTGTCCTGTGGAATACAGACCTATTACATTACCTAGCCCATCTCTTTAGGAATACAATATTCCCCCGATTATTCAAATAGCATGGGGGACACAGATTTTATTCTGATAATCCGGAGTTCAGATAATTGAGAGAGCAGGAGCTATTCAGTATTAGGATGGCTTCACCCACATCTGGGGACTTGTCTTTCTCCTTCTCATAGTCCTTGCCTGGGGGTCTCTGCTCTGTCCCACCCAGGACCACAGCTTCTTTGCCCTCCCACCCCTCAACTCTCACCTTGTGCTTGCAGAGATGGGGTCTCATGTTGGGGGACAAAGAAGAAATTCAGGTAATGGGAAGGTTTGGATAATGGGGAGTACATTTACAAATGTTTTGTCACATCTAGTTTTAAAGGTTTTATGACTTAACAGATCAGTTTTCCTGAGTCAGCCTACTTCTCCCCTTTCTTAATTTTATCTCATTACTCCAAATTACCCCATTCTAATATGCTAAATTCATTCTGTATTTGACATTTAAGCTCTCCAGGTATCTGTTCCTTGAGATGCTGTCTTCCAATAGTTGTCTCTTCACCACTTTGCATTAATTCTTCATTAGCTACTGGGCGAGAGAGAGAGAGAGAGAGAGAGAGACTCTACAGACTGGTTGTTAAGGCAGGCATCTGAGAGGGAGGATATCTTGGCTCCTGCTTTCATGACCGACTATTTATACAAAGTGATATGGCTGCAACAGGAGAGAACAGAGACACCCACCCCAGAATACCCTGTTGTTTGGGGCTTGGGACACCTCCCTTGGATATGGACACAAGGTTCAAGTCCCTGATCCAAATCAGGAATTTGAACCTGGATCTCCCTCAATTCAGGTGAGTGCTGTAATCATTATGATAAAGGTTACAAAGGTGGCACCACCATCACTGCATTTGTGAACATCACCCTTCATAAGAATGGCCCTACTGGGTCAGACAAAGGTCCACCTAGTCCAGTATCCTGTCTTACGACAGTGGTCAGTGCCAAGTGCTCCAGAGGGAATGAATAGAACAGGTAATCATCAAGTGATCCATCCCCTGTTGCTCATTGCCAGCTTCTGGCAAACTCTAGGGACACCATTCCTGCCCATCCTGGCTAATAGCCATTGATGGACTTATCCTCCATGAATTTATCTAGTTCTTTTTTGACCCGTTATGGCCTTGGCCTTCACAATGTCCTCTGGCAAGGAGTTCCGCAGTTTGACGTTGCATTGTGTGAAGAAATACTTCCATTTATTTGTTTGAATACTGCTGCCTATTCATTTAATTTGGTGACCCCTTGTTCTTGTGTTATGAGAAGTAGTAAACAACACTTCCTTATCTGCTTTCTCTACACCAGTCATGATTTTATAGACCTCAATCATATTTCCTCTTACCAAACTCTTTTCCAAGCTGAAAATTCCCAGTCTTATTAATTTCTCTTCATGAAGAAGTCGTTCCATACCCCTAATCATTTTTGTTGCCCTTTCATGAACCTTTTCCAATTCCAATATATCATTTTTGAGATGAGGAAACCACATCGGCACACATTATTCAAGATGTGGGTATACCATGCATTTATATAGAGGCAACAGGATATTTCTGTCCTATTATCTATCCCTTTCTTAAATTATTCCCAGCATTCTGTTCGCTTATTTTACTGCTGCTGCACACTGAGTGGCTATTTTCTGAGAACTATTCACAATGACTCAAAGATCTCTTTCTTGAGTGGTAACAGCTAAATTAGACTCCATCATTTTAGATGTACAGTTGGGATTATCCTTTCCAAAGTGCATTACTTTGCATTTATCAGTATGAAATTTCATCTGCCATTTTGTTGCCCAGTCACCCAGTTTTGATAAATCCATTTCTAGCTCTTCACAGTCTGCCTGGGTCTTAACTATTTTTCGGAATGTTGTATAATCTCAAAATTTTGCTACCTCACTATTTACCTCTTTTTCAAGTCCTTTAGTTTTATTAAAAATACTCCAGCAAATTTAGTTCTGTGACCACTGAAATGTCTGATTCAATCTGAAATAAAAATTTTCACCACTTGCTCAGTGTAATAAAAATTCTAAAACATTTTGGCTTTGCTTAGACCAATACATTTATTTTCTGATTTTTCATAACTGCCAGTGAACTGGAAAAAAATGGTATGTGCACATCTCTGATATAAATAGACCCTTTAATCTATTGACTGCTGGAAATTGAAACCTCAAAAGAACTTCTGTGGGATTAAATATCAAGGGAAAAAACAGTTGTAGCCAAAATTTTCATTGAAAAAAATCATTTTTTAATTGAAAATAATCATTTAAATTGTAGAGCTGGGTAGGATTTTTTTGACAAAATATTGGAGAATATTGGTTTGATAAAAAATTTTTTGGGGGGAGCTGGAAAGGGTCTCTTTAAACTAGCTTCTTGGAAAAATAAGATTTAAGAAAATAAAAAAACCTGAGAATTTTAAAATTAAAAATTCCAGTTTTCTAGTTTGAAAATATAATTAGTTTAATTTCAAAACAAAAAGTAACACAGAAATAAAAGATAAAAAGAAAAAGAAACATTTTGGGATTATTGAAATGAAATAATTATTTTTAATTCTTGGCCTGAACTTGTTTGTTTATTTTCAGTTTGTGAACATTTTTGAGATTTTGTTATTTCATCATGGTTCAGGATGAGGAAATTATTGGAAATTTCAATTTTTGTCACAGAATGGAAAAAAAAAATACTGCCTAGCTCTATTCATTTGAGAAATGTCAAATAGCTCTTGACATTGCCAAATAAATGACTGATTTTTATCATTATCGTCTTTGTCAAGGTAGCCACTTGGATTTCAAAAAAATGTGCACCATCATTTAACAAAATAAAATTCTGCCAGAAGGATATTTTTGAAGAAAATAAAAGAAAAAATCATTTAGAAACATAGAAAAAAAAGAATTTTTAAAAGCTAGTGTTGCAGGGTACCTTAAGGAGTCCCATAGAAACAAGGCTTACACATAGTGGCTAGATGAAAAGTAGTGAGTTTATTGAAGGTAGGGGCATCTGCGCACCGGGGGCCCCACAGACAGTGCTGCCGCGAGATGGGAGACCTGGCACATCAGAGCAATGCCCAGGGAGGAAGCCCGACACACAAGGGCACACAGACACAGAAATACTCATGCTCATTTGCATCTCATGCATAGCTCTTGAATAACTAATCACATGTTTTTCAATCCTGCCTCAGTTTACCTATTTGGTTTCACACAAGCCGAGATTCACACAGGGTAGGTAAACAGCTTCCCAGCTGCAGCTGGGGGGAGTCTTCCCACGAGATAACACTGAGAGCCAAGGCCGCTCCCTTAGAGATGTGATAGAAGCAGAATTGCGCCACCTAACGATTGCCGTCACATTAATCTTCCACTTCCTACAGCTAACAATCTCATTAAGCAATCAAATTATATAAATGCCAGCAAAAGTGTTGGAGTTCAATAGAGCTGAAAACAAAACAGGCAGGTCAATCTTTACTGGATGCCAGCAATCTCTACTGTGTGTATAATTAATAATTGTTCAAAGAGGCACACTGGCTGGGAGGCTGTGACTGTGTCCAGACAACATATGCAGGCTCACTCAGATATAATTAGCTTTGATTAAGTGATTTAGGACACACAAAATTCTTAAGGAAACAAGGTTCATTATGCCTATTAGAGTAAATGGCTCAGATTTACAAAAGAAAAAGGCTCTTTGGAAGTATTATCATGGTTGTCACTGAAGTTCTTTTTAAAATATATTTATCAATTGCTTTGCCTAAAAAGATATAATGTCTATGCTGATTCCATTGTCCAGGTGGAGCCTCAAGTGTAGACAAAATGGACACAAGTGAAAAAATGCTTTTGTTGTTGTTGTTTTCTGTAGAAGAGGCATTCAATCAATGCTAAGAGCTTATAAGCCAACAACCACAAAGCAGCAGAGACTTACTGGGAGGAATCAATTTTAAATCAAGTACTCTATCATTAGTTTTTAAGCTGAAGTTTAAACTTCCATAGGGTTTTTTAAAAACACTATGGAAAATGTTGATTTAGTCTAAGGGCTGGTCTACACTACCATCCTACAGTCTGGTGAAAATGCACTATGTCAACAGGATTGTGTTCGCCCATCGACATTATTCCCCCTCATCAAGAGGTGGAAGCTATGTCAGCAGGAGATCATGTCTTTACTGCTTTAAATCAATGTAACTTTACATTGCTCAGTAGCTTGCTTTTTCACACCCTGAGTGACATGCAGAAGTATAAACAAGCCCCATATGTTTCAAATTTCATCAGCAAAGTTAGAAAGAAATATTTTGGTTTGGTTTGGTTGAACCCAAATTGAAATATGTCCGTGTGTTGGACTGAATCAAAAGACTGAATTAAAATCATCAGACTATGATGATTTGGTATCTCATAGGAGTTGTAGTTTTGGTTGCTTTACGCCTCTATTGGGTCAGGGTCCTTATGGGTCAGGCTCCCAGGAGGAACTACATCATCCATGATGCACCAATGGTCTCTCATCTGTGCAAGCTATATAATATGTAGTTATACGATTGTGGTGCATCATGGAAGATGTTCTGAAAACAGGAAGACCAGTCCACGGGGAAGAATAAGTCACAAGGCACCCAAACTCCATTGGCAGATGCAATTTAATATTGAAACAGGTCTAAGTGAAATGATTCAACACACCAATATAAAATGTTTCAATTCATGACTGTTGAAACATTGTTTCAATACAAAATGTAAAATGAAATATTTCCAATTTTTTTAAAAAAATTTCATTTTGCTCCAAGTTTTGACAATGCAAAATTTTGTCCAGACTGAGTCAAAAACAAATATTGAAATAATGGAATTTTCCATAGGCCATGAAAATTTCCCACAGGATCACTCAACCCTAGTGAAAACTAGTTTGTTTCACCAGGAAAATTAAGTTTGATGTAAATTTTCCTTTGAAAATTTTGAAAATTGAAGAAAATAACATATTCATTTCAAAGTGAATATTTTCCTTTTTTTAATTACTTTTTTAAATCTTTTTTCTCTTTTGCCGCTATCTAAATAGAAATAGAAAGAATAGGCTTTTATTTTGTCATCCCCCCCCCCCCACTGCAACATTTCAGAAGTTTCTCCATCTGAAAAAGTTGCAGAGAGGAAAAATGTGGTGGGGGGTGGGAGAGAAAAGGAGAAAAAAACAACCCTGCTGTTTCCCGATTCCACTACATGCAACAGAGATCAGGAGGCTACCAAACAGCTGGTTACTGCACACTGTGCCAGTTAGCTCTTGTCTTCAAACCACCATATGCCTGCTGGTGATTGCCAGACTATATTGTACCATCCACTACCTCTGCTCACCCTTCTTTCCACCTACTATGCTCATCCAGGTCTAATGCACTGACTCTATGATTGCTAGGAATTCCCTGGGAGAAAAGTTACTGGCGTTCTCTTCTCTCTTTATGCTGTCTGAGTGTCTGAAAAGGAGAGGAGCAGATCCAAAAATCATCTCCATAGGATTTGGGGCCATTATGATAGAATACATTACTAAAATATCTGATAGTGATGGGTAGCGCCATTGCAAAGTAATACGGAGGGTTTACAGTATAATTTTATGCTGTGAATATAATTAGAGTCACATAGCTCATTCAAATCTTCTTATGTCAGATCATTCAACATGTAATTAAAAAGATATTTCACTCTATACACCACTTATAGATAAGAACATTGCTTAAGGTAAATTTAATGGTATGCTGAAAAAAGCTGTAAAGCTCTATTGTAATACAAGCTCCTTTTCTATAAAAAGAAAGGTCAAGCACAACTGCGGAAACTTCATTGCTTCGGATGATGGCATTAATAATTATTTACGGGGGCTCTGGAGTTCTGATTAAATCCCCAAATACATTTTCATTTATTTAAAAAGGCAGTTTCCAAGATACAACTCCAAGATATGGCTTGTGGGTTTTGTGGGTTTTTAGTGGGGTTTTTTGTTTGTTTTTTGGGGGAGGGAGGGGGGATTTGACTGCTAGCAAAAGCAGTGAAAAGTGGTATTCTCAAGACTGCATGAAAATATATAGATCATGATATTATATATATATATATATAATTTATAAATTGATATATAATCATGATATTATATTATATTATTGATATTATATTTATAAATTCAATTTATAAATTATATATCAATATATAAATGTATTTAATGGATCACCTTACAGAAATGCATACATAATCTGGAAAGATGAAGGTGACTGAGTAATCAGGAGTTTGAGTTCCTGGAATTGGAGCTGAGCACAATTCAGGTGAAAGATTTCAATGCTGAAAGAGCTTAATTTTATATTCAAAAGATACAATTTTCAAATTGTTTGGAGCCCTCTTCTCTCCATAGAATACCTATAGGATCCCTTCAATAGGGAAGGCAGAATGGATGGAGCAGTTGTGCTGGGGGAATTCCATACTCTCCATGTGCTGTTGAAGAGAGCGCCATGTTAGTTCCAAATTTGCTAGTGCAGAGAGTGCACTGGGGTGGGCTGGAGAAGGATCACTGGATGTCCTTACGCATATCCCATGGCTGGAAAAGGGATATTGAGGGACACAGAACTGCTGCAGACCCAAGATCTGTGCAAGGCTGGGAGCAGGATTTCTTTCCCTCAGTGCTCACACCAGACTGCCTCATAATGCTTGAGTAGACCCTGCCATAGTGGGGGACTAACTCTAAGAAAAACAACAACAGTTCTGCTTGTTGTGGGATTCAAGAATTTCAGTCAATCATTCCCCTCTTCCTCCATTTCAGTCAGTGGCCCTCATGTAAGCAGAGAGTTCAATCACAGCTGGAATGGATATTACAGAAATAGTTAAACACAACATCTATCAAAAACCTTACCATAGCTATTTATGCTCATTTTGAAAGTGAAAGGTTAGAGAAGTGAAGGAAGATTTCTGTAGTGATAAGGAGCTGTCCCTTTTGAGGAATGTATATTCAAAGAGGCTGTCTCCCTTCAAGAATTATGATGTCTTTGAGGCTTTCACTCTTTAAAGAATTATTTAACCATTGTTGGAATAACCTTTGGGAAGATATTTAAGGTATATAATAGGGTCTGACCTCCTTCACTCTGCTTCTTTAGAAACTCAGTCTCATGCTTCGCCCCCACCACTCATTCTCATACTTCACCCCCACCACTCTTTTTGTCAGATTTCATTTTTCTGTCTCTCCAGGGGCCAGCAGAATTCTAACTCACTATATTTCCATTGTTCAACTATCTCTGATTACAACTGTGTGTGTTCCCCCCCCCCCCTTCTCTATGGTAACAACCTACAAAACAGACATTACAGATTGCACAGTTCCCCATCCTGTTGAAATAAATGGAATACAAATAATGCAGAGAGAACATTTCAGTAAGTACGTCTTTTTGATTTAGACATTTCCTGACCTACAACATAGCGCTAGAGTAGGGAAATCACTGCATTTGCACAATTGCATTTTTACTTTAGTAACCAAGTGAGAGGGAATGTGGGGGAAGGGGACAAACAAATGCAACAAACAAAAATATTGTAAGAATGTAAAACATAATAAAATAAAAGCATTTTAGTTATGTTTCTTTGAGGATGATCTGTAAAGAAAAATCTTGTAATCATCCAACAAGTAAGACAATCAAAGAGTAATCACAGTGCAGCATTTTCATGAACATTAGAACTAGTGATCTTTTTTTCTGGTATATATCGATCAATGTCATATGGTGCTTTGCTCTTGACCCAAACAATTTTTTTACATATCAAAAGCAATGAAGGATACTTATATTACTATGCCTGCCAGGTTCTTTCTTGGCATTTTTGAAAGGCTTGCTGGAACAGATGGATTCATTTGGATTGCTCATTAAAAGTCTGTTCCTACCTCCAGAAGTTAATATCCATCCACCTCAAAATTAGGGAACACTCCCTGTTTGTTCACTTCAAATTCATGACAGGTTCAAGAATAGCAGCCGTGTTAGTCTGTATCCATAAAGAAAGCCAGGAATACTTTTAGCACCTTAGAGACTAACTAGTTTATTTCAGCTCACGAAAGCTTATGCTGAAATAAACTAGTTAGTCTCTAAGGTGCTACAAGTATTCCTGGCTTTCTTTTCAAATTCATGGTAACAGGCAGAGCAGATTTTCTCATTTGTTTTCCTTCTCTCTGCTGACTGGAAGGACAGCAGAATGAAGCAAGGAGTTGCAAAGAACTCTGAATATGGCAACATTAAAAATGTGTGACAACCAAAGTTACGTTGACATATAGCCAAACCAGAGTAACTAAATAGCTTTTGCACATCCACATTACACTTCTTGTATTGGTGGTGCACGTCCTAACCAGGAGCACTTGCACCAATTTAACTATCTGTCAGGGACATTGTGGGCCGACATCTGAAAGGCAGCATCAGTCAATGTAAGCAATGAAGTGTCTACTCTGACCTAAGTTGACAGTATGCCTCTTGTGGAGGTGGAGTTATTCAGTCAGTGCAGCAGGCAATTACATCAACGGAGTGACATTTTAGTGTAGACATTTACAGAGTTAGGTTGACATAAAATGCCTTGCATCAACCTAATCTAATCTGTAGTGTAGACAAGGGCTGTGTCTTTCTCTGTCCCTTCACAAAGTGTTTTATTATGCTTTTATTTTTCAAGTCTTATCCACCTCTCCCTCTCTCTCACTCCTCATTACTTTGCCTGGGAAAACAGGAGTGGCAACAAGCTGCAAGATCAAATATTTCCATTTGTATTGAACAGTCTTCAGGTAGACAGGCTGTAAGTTCTTCGCCCTTGTCTATACACAGGTTTTGTACCAGTATAACTATACTGGTTAGGGGTGTGATTGTTTTAAAACCCAAATGTACCATTACAACCCCTAGTGTAGATACAGTTATAACAGTGTAAAATTGATTATACTCATATCATTTATACTGATATGACCACCTTCCTGACTTTTATACTGGTGTAACTGTATCCATACTAGGGGAAATTGCACTGCTTTACCTATACTAGTATAGCTAAAGCTGTATAATATCATCTGTAGACAAGGCCTTAGTTAAGCACAGGCTGCGCTCAACGCCCCTTTCAGGAATAAGACATATCCCCAAGGGGGTTACCTGTAAAATGGAGATAATACCTTTATAAAGCATTTCATGCTGTATCGTATCTTTTGCTCTTAACAAAATGAACATAATATAGAGGACTCATATGGGCACGGCACTGTTCAAATAAATGTGCTTACTAAATAAGCACAACATGTAAGGCATAGCTACAACGGTGGTCTTCAAAGTGGGGTGCGCGAGACACCGGCGCCCATTCCGCCCGGGAGACCGCCAAAGTCGTCATCTATTTTTGTCCTGCAGAAATGCCGCCAAAAGAAAGCAGAAGCATTTCAGCGGACATACCCCAGGGGCCGCAGTGGAGATGGGACCGGGAAAGGGGCCGCGTCTCAAAAAGATTGAACAACTCTGAGTTACAAGTACATATTGCTGTGCTGTCATGCTTCTGTCCAGTTCTAACCACAGAACACAGTGAGCACCACTAGAAGGCTCACAGGCTAATTAAAGGAATACTACCCTATTTTTCAAAAGCGACAAAGAGTCTTGTAGCACCTTATAGATGAACAGATAATCTGTTAGTCTATAAGGTGCTACAAAACTGTCACTTTTGCAGATCCAGACTAACACGGCTATCTCTCCGATACTACCCTATTCTTGTAAACTAAAAGATCTATGGACAAAAAGAATGGCCTGTATTGAGAAAAACAGTTAACCAATTGTTTAACTCCCTACCCACAAAAGCAATCAAGTTTATTTTTCTGAATTAGGGAATTATCAGTATTCTGAGATTATGACTGTATTTTTATAGCCTATATAAAAACAGTTTTTACTTTTTTATACAAAACAAATAATCAAAAATAAAGAAATTTAAAACCAAAGAAACAAAATGCAGGGTCCCTCCCCCATAACTTCATACTTTTCCTATACCTGCTTTTCAGCACGTGGAAATGTAACAGAAATGATTCCATTTTCCTACAAAGTAAGAGCTTGAACCTGTCAAAGTATCTAGCATATCACAGAATTGGGCCCTCATTTTTCGTTGCGATGATCCATAGTAAATAACACCTCCCGTTACACGGTCCTAGTACAACCATAATCCAAATTCCCTTGAAGCATGTTCCCAATAATACATTTTCTTCTGGTAACACTGATGAATAAAATTCAAGGCTCTAAAATAAAAATTACATTCATCCATCTTCTGGTTTACAGTAATGTAAATCTACTAACTTCCTCATTTGTATTGTGACAAATGTCTCATTAATCTATTACCATCCTGAACTTTTGTTCAGTATGCTACATAACAACAATGGAGTAGATAAACTATGTGCAGTGTATTAGGGGAAGGAACAAATTATATTTTTGACACTTAAGTGATTTCCACATTTCCTTTCTGCGTATTGCTGCTACAAGTTATCACTTAAACACTAACACTTCCATTAAAATTTCATATGGACTTTCTGCGCCTGTAGAGAACATCAAAGTGAAACAAATAATCTCACTGTGGATGTTGGTTGCATCTGTTGTCTCCAGTCTCATACTTAGACCGTAAATTCTTGAGGAGAGAAGCAGTCCTCTATTATATGTTTGTACAGTATTCAGTACAATGGGCATCCGTGTCTTGTCCCTACTGAAACACAATTAATTAAAATAATAAGAGAAAGTTGTGGCCTTATTATTGTAAATACACTATCTGACCAATTGAGGGCCATTCTCAGTTCATGAATTGTTTCTGTACCCATGCTAATTTAATGGATATTTATACAGATAACAAGACACTCTGGAGTGCTGATTGTTATTGGTACTAAAAATATTGGAAGGCCTATTAAATCTCATGCTTCAGGACTTAATTTTTAACTATTATTTATCAAGATGAGATCTAATGTGGAGGACAGATTATCCCACAACTGCCTATCATGGGGTTGGTTCTTACATCTTCCCCTGAAGCAGTTGGTGTTGGACATAGAGAGGATACTGGGCTAACTGGACCATGAGTCTGATCCAGTGCTGCTATTACTGTATTCATGTAAATGTTTGTCTTTAGTAAGATTTCATTGAGTATCTCCAACAAATAATATTCACATTATAGTTTATTTGCAAATGGTTCATTTCAACTATTAATTATTGATTATTCTTTATTTGCAGAGCCCCTTATGTCATGAGGAAATGTTGCTAATTCTCTGATTGTCTGAAATACTTTAAATAGGAGAATAATAACAAGTGGCAAATAATGAATACCAGTTTGTGAATAATGAGAAATGAACAGTCTTGTGCATGCACATATACCTTTGAATGCATGTCAATAGTGGTATATTATTTGTTTTTAGAACAGCCATTTTGCAAATATTCTTACATCACAAAATGTAATCACATGAATATTTGCAAACAGCAGGTAAAAAGGTGCTCACAATATGATTGAACTGTGCCATTGTTTGAAAAAGCAAACAGATATTCATGAAAATTGTTTTTGTATTGTTTGGCCATCTCCAGAAACAGACATAACTTAAAACTAAAAATGGATAAGGGAAAACACCACTTTCTCAGGAATATGAGACTATATTTAAGCAAGGAAGAGAAGGATTTTTAATGGTGAAAGCTTATTTATTTATTTATTTATTTGTTTATATATATTTATTTATTTATATATTTGCAGGCATGATACTTAAATGAAAGCTCAGTTATTGTGTTTTAATTTTGCTAGCCTCAAACTATTCCAAGGTTTGCATTCACTGCCAGTTGGCATCTGCAGTATTTTACATCTTTCAGGTTTCCACTGTGCACCTTTGACTTGCTAACTGAAAAAATATCTCCTCTCCCCTTTAAATATTTCTCACCCGTGCTTGCAGGGCTACATAATTGGAGTGTAAACAAAATGGGCAAATCTGTCTCTACTATTGGGAAAATACACATAAGAACTTGCAAAAAAAAAAAGTCAACCTCATCATTGGAAAAACTGCACATAAAAGCATACAAAAACCTCACCATCAACATTGCAAAAATGAGTATAAGTAATCTGGACTCACCATTGAAAATCTTCATGATAGGAAAATTGCATGATTTTGGCTGGACAAGTTTGAATAGTTACACTCAGTGAGTGCTACTTTAGATAGTCTGAATTTTTTTGGCTTGTTTAAGATTTGGTCCAGGATTTCAGTCACCCAGTCATGTACCTTAAAATTTTCAAGCACATCTAAGTCTCAATGACTCTCAATAGGACTTAGGCGCTTTTGAAAGTCTTGCATAAAACATTATTTCCCATCATTGCTTTCTTACACAAGAATCTTTAATAGCCATTCACACTACTAAAAATTTCCCTAAAATGCACAGGCAGAGATACAGAATAGCAAAAATATTAACAAAAAAAAGAAGGGATTCAAATCTGGCAGAGATTTGAATGTGCTTAACTTTCATCAGTGTGAATATTCTCATGGAAGTCCTGCTCACAGGATGTAAAGTTAAGCATTTGTGTAAGTCTTTGCAAGATCTGGGCTTATGTAGTTTCATGAACTGTGGCTAATAGTACAGAAACTTAAAAAGTGGAATAAAGCAAAGCTATAAATATACAACAATCTTCCACTCATGCTGTAGCTCAACTTTTAATTCTGTATGATAAAACTGTCAATCTCAGACTGATGATATATATTTCTATTCAAGAAGAAGAAAGAAAACACTAAAAATAATTCTGAGGGACAGAAATGTCATTGTTACAATTTCCTCAAAAATCTTTCCTCTCTTGGATTGGACCTTTGAGTACCTAGGGTTGAAGAGAGACTTTTTCTGGTTCTTGGAAGCCTTATTCTTAAGAAACACAAATGGGCCTCTGTCATAAGTGTGAAGTGTGCCTTGCCTGGGTGGGGCTATGTTATCTGAGAAGGCAGTGTCGTCAGAGCAGTCTGGCTAGGCACAGAGAAGCAGGAAGTAAAAGTTCACTGCAATTTGGGCTTTGAATTGACTCAAACCTCTAGTCCAGCTCTGGATTTCCAACTTTGTCTTTTTTCTGTGTATCTTCATAACTAGAACTGTAAGTAAGAATTGTTCTGCATAAAAGCTTTGCATTTGACCTTGGTGCCTCTTTCTGTGTATTTAGCAAAGAAAGGGTGAGAAGTTTGATATGCAAGAAGAGTGAGGTTAAAGAATTCTATACCTGTGTAGTGTCTTAATTGTATGCTGTATTCTATTGTCTGTATTAAACATTTTTAGTTATAAAAAGGTTTGGTTCTTCTCATAAAGGAATCCTAGTGTTGGATGGGTCAGCTCAGGGTGAGTGAGAGCTGTATCTAAGTCTCTCTCTGCTTCAGGTTGGAAGGGAGGGGGGAGGAGGATTGTGTCTCTTAGGTTGAAGGGATGCTGGAGTGAAGTCTTGGTGTGTTTTTTTTCTCCCAGACAGAAGGGAGGGGTCGGGAGGGCTACTCTCGGGGGGAGTCAAGGTTCCCTACCCCATAGTCTTGGGGTGAATCTGAGTGGTGGCAATGATACCCCAATTTCCCAGGTGGTAAAGTGGGGATGTTGGGGAGAAAGACGTAACTTAAGCTGGGAAGCAGCTTGAAGTTATTGGTCTGGCTTATAAAGAGTCCCTTTCCCTGTACTCAAGAGCACAAGGACTGAGGTACCCACTCTTTACAGCCTCTACTTAGGATGAAAAATCAAATGCACTTTTCCATTTCATCTCATCTAGCAACAACAGGGGAATATGAGTTTAAAAATTCCTTTTATAGTTCATGTTTAACCTCTGTCAAAAAAATTTAACATTCTTTTTCTTCCCATCATGCCAGGGAAGAGAAAGATCTGTCTAATCACTGAATAATATTTCCATTATACCATTTCACTAGTCATAAAAGCTATTCCTGGTTTGATACACAGTAAAGACAAAAGTCACAATACTGGTGTTTCTTGGGCACACATTGGATGGTTGAGCAAAACCTGGGTCAGCAAAAGGTATCATGAGAGATTTTCAACAGCATAACTGACAGTTAGGTGCATAGTTCCTATTGGCTTTCAGTGGGAATTAAGTACCTCGATACCACTTGGGCTCTTGAAAATCTCCCCCACTGAGACTATTTCACATTGATGAAGACAGTAAGCTGACTAAAAAGGGCTTTGGTATTGGAGGAACACATTACTTTTTAATTTCAAGCACCAATTTGAGATTTATTTTAAAAACCTGAAGAGGCAATTGGTTATTAGAATTCCCTGGCAATATAGAGGCAGATCCTCAATGGGAGTCTTTCAAATGACTCCAGTGGGCTTTGGATCAGGTGCATAAATGAGAAACTTCACAAGTAGTATATTTTGAATATCCGTAAAACTTCTAAATGTTTTCCATTTTTTTGAAAGATACATTTGTCTAGAATGAATGATTCAATTTATGATTAAAAAAAATCACAAACCGCAGGTTTCATCCTCCTTTTCAAGTAAAACTGTAAAATATTTTTGCACATTTAAAACTTTATCTTCTACTCCACATAAAGTAAGCTGAATTTAATCTGTTTTCTGCAACCTTCTGCAGTGATAAAGATAATGACCTAGCAAAGATGTTACCAGATTGAGGTAATAACAGCCTTGAAGATCCAGACAGCTACTCTCTCCAATTGACCATCATGTACAACTTCAGAAAGCCTGTACACTCTTTAGACCTCTGCTGAAATACTCCTGGGTTAAGGAACCTTTCTCATCTGCTAATGTTCTGTTCATTATTGTCTGTGCTTATCTATTTCAGTCAGGAGAAACATTATGATAATTTTTCCTTGTACAGATACATTTTCATCTAGTTCCAATTCTCATGTGTGTTTTGGAATAGAACAATGGATCCTCTGATCTATTGTTTCCTGGCCTATCTATTGTATCTATCAGTATCTGTTGTATACTGACCCTCCAGTAGAAACAATGGAGACCAGTAGAAACCAGTCAAAACAATAAAGATCAGTGAAAGGAGTCTAATGGAGGGATTTATTGGCTTTCTAATGTTAAATCTTGTTAATTAACACCATTTTTTAAATCCCAGTGCACTAAAATTTCTTCTGAAATTTTGACTATTCCTGGTGAGGATTGTGACATAAAAGTGGACTCCTTAGGGGTTTTTTTTATTCAAAACTAGATATTTTGACAATTCCATTTTAGCAAAAACATTCAAAAAAGTTTTGGATTTTCTCCTCGTTGGAAAACATTTGTAGCCTCAATAACGCTAAGAAACAGAATTTTCATCCTCCAGTAAGCTCTGTTGGGAACCAATGTGGAGGGAATGCAAGCGGTGTGTAGGGGAGAAATGGGGCAAGGAACCAGGTACAGTGTGGATGGAGAGATTTAGGTTGGATGATTATCCTGGGAAGGATAACAGGACTTGGAACTTCGAGGTGGGGGAAAGACTGATTGGATGATGAGCTGGGGGGAAATGGGACTGGCTGGGCAAGGAGACTGAGACTGGGTGTGGGGATAGGGAGCGATTGGGAGTAGAGACTAGGACTGTGATAGCAAGCACAGAAGAAGAGTTTATAACCAGCTGGTCAAAGAGACTAGGACTGGGATGAGACAACTGAGGGCTTGTATATACTACAGTACCGCTTATGTCGATGTAACTTACATCACTCGGGTGTCAAAACAATATAAATTACATTGACCTAAAAGGGTGTCTACACTGCACTATGTCAGAAAGTGATGCTGTCTTGCCAAAATAGCTTCTGTCTCTCATTTAGGTGGAGTAATTACATTAATGGCAGAGCACTCTCCAGTCGACATAGCGTGTCTTCACTACATATGTTATATTGGCTCAGCTGCATTGATAGTTGTGCAGATGTACTAATGTAATGAAGACGAACCCTGAGTAGATAGTGGGACTAGGTTGGCAAGGAGCATGGGATTGGAACAATGAGCAGGGGCAGAGAAGACACAGGACTGAAACAGGACAGAAGAGGGTCAAGGTTGTGGGGAACAGGCAGAATGTGTCTGCACACTATAGCAAATTCCTCTAATGTTAGCAATTATCTGTGAAATCCACTGGCAAAGGCATGTCTCATCCCCCTCTACTGTTGAGCCACATACAGAATGATAACATACTACTATCAGTTACTCCATTAGTTCAAGCGGCAGAAGTCTGTGCCATGGATCTAACGGTTCCAACCTTGCTGTTGAATAACATGCGTTTCAACAAGATGTGATGTTACATAATTTCTTTCCCTCCACACACCCCCTTTGGTGTTTAAAAACCCTAGGAAGTTACCCACAAACACCATTAATAATGCCTTTTTTAAATATTGGAAGGTCAAGTACTCAAAAGTTGGGAAATGACAGAATTTCATGGGTAACTTTAATTCTGGCATTTCCTAATTTTCGAGTGCTTGACTTTCCAACTTTAAAAACAATCTTTTTAACATATGTCTTTGGGTGTAATAATGCATAGACTATCTTGTCATTAACTCCACCAGAGAAGTCCTTTGGGGCCATCTGCCTGTCCCAAGTCAGGGTAAAGAAGGAGGGTTGGGCATGGGACTAGTAACTCCACCCCGTAAAAAATCAACTTGCTACAGAAACACCAACAACAGAAATAGAGATAACAGAGACTTTTAGCCTGGAAAAATAAGGGTCTTCAACTCAAAGACGCATAATGCTGGGTGGTGAAAGCCGCGAGGAAGCCACTAAGCCGATCACCCTTCTTGCAACCAGGAAGATCACCATCGGCACATGGAATGTGAGGACCATGTACGAGTCAGGAAAGACGGCGCAGGTTGCAGCAGAGATGAGGCGCAACAACCTGACCCTACTAGGCATTAGCGAGACAAGATGGACGCAAGCTGGACAGAGACGACTGTTAACAGGAGAACTGTTGCTGTATTCCAGACATGAAGAGAGCGATGCACCCCACACACAGGGAGTAGGCTTCATGTTGTCCAAGCAGGCACAGAGAGCACTGATTGGTTGGGAGGCACATAGCCCCAGGATCATCACAGCATCCTTCAGAACTAAAATGAAGAGGATTAAGATGAATGTTGTTCAGTGCTATGCTCCAACCAATGACAGTGAAGAGGAGGACAAAGACTACTTTTACAACAGACTTCAGAAAATATTAGAGACTCTCCCAAACAAAGACATCACCATCCTTATGGGAGACTTCAATGCCAAAATTGGACCTGACAACACAGGATACGAACAAGTCATGGGGACCCATGCGCTGGGAGAGATGAGTGATAATGGAGAGAGATTTGTGGATCTGTGTACACTTAACAACCTGGTCATAGGAGGCAGCATCTTTCCTCACAAGCGGATCCACAAGAGTACCTGGGTATCGCCAGCAGGCACGACAGAAAACCAGATCGACCATGTCTGCATTAGCAAGAAGTTCAGAAGATCCCTGCAGGACGTTAGAGTTAGAAGAGGAGCAGACGCGGCGTCCGACCATCACTTAGTGGTGGCCAGATTGAAGCTGAAGCTAAAGAAGAACTGGATAGACATGTCAGACAGAAGAGCGAAGTATAACTTTAGCCTTCTGAAGGACCACAAGACCAAGGAAGATTTTGGGCTGACGCTGAAGAATAAGTTTTCAGTACTACAGGATCGGTTTGAGGAAGAGGAAGACAGTGTACTCAACAGCTGGCAGAAAGTGAGAGAGACACTTAGGTCAGCATGCCAGGAAGTTCTTGAAATCAAGAAACACCATCAGAAAGAGTGGATCACAGCAGAGACATTGACTAAGATAGAAGACAGAAAGAAGAAGAAGGCAGCAGTCAACAACAGCAGGACTAGAGCAGCAAAGGCCAAAGTCAAAAAGACTATGCTGAAGCCCACAGAGCAGTGAAGAGGAATATTAGGAAGGATAAGAGAGACTATGTGGATGGACTGGCAGCAGAAGCGGAGCAGGCAGCATACAGCGGCAACATGAAACAGCTGTATGACACCACCAAGAGACTGTCTGGAAAGTTCAGCAAGCCAGAACAACCCGTCAAAGACAAGCAGGGAAAGTCTATAACAGGAATAGAACAACAGATGAACAGCTGGGCGCAGCACTTTGAGGAACTCCTGAACAGACCAGCACCACCAAATCCACCAGACATCGACCCAGCCAACGAGGACCTCCCAATCAATTGCGACAAACCAACCAGAGACGAGATCAGAAAAGCCATCACCATGATGAAGAACAGGAAGGTGGCTGGACCTGACAACATCCCAGCAGAGGCCCTGAAAGCAGACCTGGATGCTTCAGTGGAAATGCTGTACCCCCTCTTTGAGAAGATATGGGACGAAGAAGTGATTCCGGCAGACTGGAAAGAGGGATACCTCACCAAAATCCCCAAGAAAGGAGACCTCAGCAACTGTGCCAACTACAGAGGAATCTCACTCCTTTCGGTGCCAGGGCAGATCTTCAACCGAGTCCTCTTAGAGAGAATGAAGGATGCCGTCAATCCACAGCTACGAGATGAGCAGGCAGGCTTCCGGCAGAACAGATCTTGCATGGACCAGATAGCAACGCTCCGCATCATAGTCGAGCAGTTCATGGAGTGGAAATCCTCATTGTACATCAACTTTGTTGACTATGAGAACGCATTCGATAGCGTGGATCGAGAGACCCTCTGGAAGGTCCTTTGGCACTACGGCATCCCAGCAAAGGTGGTCACAACCTGATCAAGAACTCATACGACGGCATACACTGCAGAGTGATCCATGGAGGACAGCTCACAAACAGCTTCCAGGTGCGAACCGGAATCAGACAAGGATGCTTGTTATCACCATTTCTCTTTCTCCTCGTCATCGATTGGATTATGAAGACATCCACTTACAAGCACAGGAATGGAATCCAGTGGACGTTGTGGACCCAGCTCGATGACCTGGACTTTGCTGACCTTGCACTCCTTTAGCACAGCAAACAGCAAATGCAAGAGAAGACCAACGTAGTGGCAGCCATGTCATCACAGGTTGGCCTCAACATCCACAACGACAAGACCAAGATCCTCAAGATCAACTCCATTAGCAGTGACCCAGTCACACTGAATGGAAGCCACCTGGAAGAAGTGCAGTCCTTCACCTACCTAGGCAGCAGCATCGACCACCAGGGTGGCACGGACACAGACATCAAAGCAAGGATTGGTAATGCAAGAACAGCCTTCTTACAGCTCAAGAACAGCTGGAGCTCCAGAGAGCTGTCTTTGGCAATAAAGATTCGACTGTTCAACTCCAACGTGAAATCAGTCCTACTGTATGGAGCTGAAACCTGGAGGACAACCAAAACAACCACCAGGAAGATCCAGACCTTCATCAACAGCTGCCTCAGAAGGATTCTCCAGATCCGCTGGCCAGACACAGTCAGCAACATCCACCTCTTGGAGAGACCCTTCAACTCTCAGCAGAGGAAGAAATCAGAAGGAGAAGGTGGGGCTGGATAGGACACAGTACGCAAGCAGACAGACAGGCACTGCAGTGGAACCCCCAAGGCAAGCGGAAAAAAGGCCATCCAAGAAACACCTGGCGACGTGACCTTCAGGCTGACACCACAAAAATGGGCTACACCTGGAACCAGCTAGAGAGAATGGCCCAGGATAGAGGACTCTGGAGATCTGTGGTTGGTGGCCCATACCCCGACTGGGGTGACGGGCATAAGTAAGTAACTAAGTATCTTGTCATTGATACCAATAGCCAAACTCCAATAGGAGCAGGATGCAACCCTTCTGCTTGTACTAAGTTGTTTTTGTTTTGTTTTGGATTTTTTATGGGCAAGGTGAAATCTGTTCCTTTTTTCACAGCTATCCTATACCAGAACACAGTTCAGGGTTAATGGTTTTAAGAATGGCTCATGATTTTCTGCACATATCCGCCATATAATTACAATCTGCATTCTGTTTAAAGTTTATTTTTTTAAAAAAATAATTGCCATTTATTAAAATCTCCCATATTACATTATTGCTGGTCATGCAGAAAATTACTTTGCTGCAGGAAACAAAACCATCCAATATAATCACTGCTCTCCTACAGAAGGGGAGATAATTGGATTAATCGCAATGCAAAATTTTGGAAGTAAAGTGCTTTGTTTTCTAAACTGAGCTGTGCTTGCTTGTCACTTAATTATGACACAGAGCAAAGCTTTAGTCAACTGTTCACCAGGCTGACAAACACTACTAAACAAGTTGCTTGGAGCATGCAAGCTACCTGCTGGTTGATTCTTTCAGCTCAAGTCAGAATGTGTCCAATGGAGATACAAAGTCCAAATCTTAAACTCTCAAAATTCAATCCAATAGAAATCCCAAAAATTTGCAAGCAAAAGAGCCAGTAGAGCTATTGAAAAATAAGGTATTGTGATCTCTCAACATATGGACAAAAGCAAGTAACACTAGTCAATGTTTTGTTTTGCTTTTTTATATTTATTACACAAATTTATTCAGGAGATAGAGAGGACTGTGTGCAAAGCAATAACTGAAAATCACACACACTCACTCACTAAAAAGTTTCTTCTATTTTGAAATATTCTACCAGTTTGAGAGATTCCCTGTATTTAAACTGAGGAATATGAGTAGCTTCTGTTCTGGAGTTTGCAGTCTGGTTACACACTTTAGGTCATTTTGAAGTTAAAATACCAGATTTCACATGCAAATCTGATGCTTAGATGACCTGGTTCTTTCAAGCAAGAACAGACTGGTGGGACCACATTGTGATGCAGGTATGGGATGAGGAGCACAGGCTGCATAACTTTTGAATGTGTAAGTCCACTTTCATGGAACATTGTGAAATGCTTTTCCCAGTCCTGAATCTCAGAAATACCAAAATGAGACCTGCTCTGACAGTTGTGAAGTGAGTGGCAATAGCCCTGTGGAAGCTTGCAATACCAGATTGCTACTGGTCAGTCGGGAATCAGTTTGGAGTGGGTAAGTCTACTGTGGGGGCTGCTGTGATCCAAGTAGCCAGGGCAATCATTTCACTTATAAGAATGGTAGTGACTCTGGGAAACATGCAGGACATAGTGGATGGCTTTGTTACGATGGGGCTCCCTAACAACAGTGGGGCAAAAGACAGAAGTCACATCCCTATCTTGGCACTAGATTACCTTGCCAAAGAGTACATAAACTGGACGTGCTACTTCTCAAAGGTGTTGCAAGTGGTATTGGATCACAGGGGCCATTGGATCAACGTGGGATGGTCAGGAAAGGTACATGACACACACATCTTTAAGAACTCCAGTCTCTTCAGAAAGCTTCAAGAAGGAACTTTCTTTTCGGACCAGAACATTAATAATGTTGAAATGCCAATAGTTATCCTTGGAGACCCAGCCTATCCCTTGCTCCTATGGCTCATGAAGCCATACACAGGCTCTGTAAGTGAGAACATTTTTCTGAATGTTCAGAAACCTTCACATATTTCTTTTCCTTTGGAGATAGCTGACAAGTGCTTCAAGAACAAACTGTGGGCAAATCCAGCAAAGCTTGCAAGTTTTGCAAGCTCTTAGTTTCAGTTCAAGAACTCTTTAATGAAAATATTCTGCCACCAGATACTAAGGTGATGTTTAATCTAGAAATACCATAATGAACAAACATCTAAGCACTAGCTAAGTGTCTGAAGTCTAATCCATTGACTTCAGTGAAGTTAGGTTGGTTTGCACTAGATGAGCATCTGCCTTCAGGTTTTAGGATGAACCTAAATAGCCAAACAGCATAGGCCCAAATTACAACTATCCTGTTCAGTAAGACGGGGGAGAAGAGTGCAGAATTTGTACATCGTGTGTGTCCCAACCTCCTCCCTTTCCTTCAGTCTTTTCAATGTTTTTGTCATTATCATTCCATTGTGGATGGAGGAGAGGAATACAGGTGTGCTGGGTAACATGCAGGTAAAGAAACAGCTGTAGATTCAGTACCATTTTTCTAGCATGTGACACAGCACATTTCCACTGAATTGCTTTTTTAGATGTACTTTGTTGGTTCAGGCTTAATGAAAGGGCCTGATCACTCAATAGATTACTATACAAAGGTAAATTGTACTGACCCCTGCAATATATTCAAGTCATCAGGGTGATAATAAATGCTAATAACTATGAAGTTTAAAGGGCAACTGTACATGATTTTGTGAGTGAATTCGCTTTTAATAAAAATGTGTCTTTTTCCCACTTAATGATAGACTGATGGTATTTAAATGCAGTGACTGTGAATAACTCAGATTTTAATTGATTTTAAGGACAATGCAATATCTGATGTTAACACTCCAGCAGTTAACAGCAATTCATTATTAATGTGAAGACAACAGGCTAAATTCTCTCCAGCTATAATTGGTCCCTGCTCGCATGACCTCAATGCAATTTCACTCATTTACACCAACAGATTATTTGGCCTAGAGCTGAGTGAATTATGTGCTGGGTACAATATTCATTACCAATTTAGTCCATTTTATGGTCCCTAATTATTTGTAAACTAATCCTGATTTCAGCAATTTATTTTATTTGTGAATATCCATGTAACCGACTGAACAATTTTCACCCAAGGTGTTTTTCATGAACTAACCAATTTGTCTGTTAACTACTCATTATTCATGGAGAATGATTAGCTACCTAAGTCACAGGTTATTGTTTTTGTTCCCTGATTATAAGAGAGAAAAAAATTATAATAAAAAGAGAAGAATAATGATGAGAGAATGATGAATAATGGATAGTAAATAATATATAATGTACTTTTAATATGAATATTAAGATGCATAATTATTCATGTGACCATTTGTAAATTTTCCTGGGTTCAGAAAAAAAACAACACACTTCTATTCACATGGCTGGCATGAACAAGAGTCAACAGAATTAACTGTTTTTATTCAGAAAAATATTAATGATTTTCTGAAGTTTTATTAGAAACAAACAGATTTAAGCTGCAATGAAAAAAAGCCTTGGCAAAGAACAACTAATTTTTATTGAATTATTATGGAGATATGATATATTACTAGTACCTCAAAGGTATTCTAAATAGTTTGTAAAATACATTGTATAGTTTTGTAGGGTAGGTGAAATGAATAACTAGCATCCTGAACAGAATAAATATTGACTATATGTGGAAACCTTAGTATAGCTGAATAATTAAAGCTACTATTAATGCAATTTGAATAATTGCTCTGTAGACCCCAATAAGTAGCTCTGTTAAGCATCTCTTTAGCAGAACAAGATATAATATACCATGGCTCACAAAAATCAACAGCTCAGACCAAAGTGTATTACATTTGAAGCTGCCACAACAGGACCAATGAAGGTGGTATACAAAGTGAGCAAATGAGTTTATGTTTTGAATATTAGAGGTAATTAGAATCAGAGACATAGGTGCTGGAACTAGGCATGCTGGGAGTGCTACCACAACCTTGGCTTGAAGTGATATCCAAATACAAGGTCTCCACCTTCACCCCACACCCCCTCCGCTATAAACATTATTCCAGCATCACTGATCAGAGATACCCAGAACCCTTGCATCTCCTTTAAAACATTATTCACAGACATTATGGAGCAAAACTCACTTCTAGTAACCCTACTGACATCAGCTGAGCTGCGGTAAAGATGAATTTGAACTCTCACGGAGTCCCTGGAAGTATCAGAATCTGTGAATAGGATTGCAGAAAAAAACAGTCCATCATTATTTCAATTTTTTTTCCCCTCTAACGGCTGTGGGTTTGTTGTTCTTGTTGTTGTGTTTTTTGGGGGGAGGGGAAAATCCAATAATAAATAACAAAGCAAAGAAACAAAATAACCATATTCCACTGTGGCTCCAGAGCAATTTGTGTTCTATGCCATCTGCATCCTTACTCAAATGCTCATCCTTAGTCAGTAGTCACTAGATTCCAACATGGTAGAACTCTAAAGAGTATCTTTTAGAAGATGAGCATAAGAGTGAAACCATAGAATGTTTGCTTCTGCACTTTGTGTACGGAGAATTCAGAAGTTCTGTATGCAGTGTTAGCTATCTTCCAATTTAAAATTAACTTCCTCAAGCTATAGATCATCAGAACTTATTTTCCAGAAAGCACACAAAATATATGGTTTGATAGATCAATTCTGATTAACTGTGACAAGGTATTTCATATACAGGCCTGAATTGATTTTTGTGAATTTGATCACTTTTTATCTCTGAGCTTTACAGGTATCAGGATATTGAAGCAGTTTGCCAGTGCCAGAAAATATTAACACTGTACCACTGAAATATTTCACTTAACTCAATCCTTGAGAGTATTAAATACATATTGTATGCATGATTAAAGTAATAATATAAAGGAAACCAAAAGGGGAGAGATTAGCAAAGGGTACAACTGCTTGTGGGGAAAGATGACTGCCCAGTTAGGCCAACTGGTATTTGTATTACACCCAAGCCAAAAACCAGACAAAGATCTAGAAAATATTTGGGAGCTAGATATTGTCAGAACTACTTTGCCATAACCCTCTCAATAATATTTTTTCCCCAAATGGGAGAAGGTGTTACTGCTGAAAAGGTGTTTTCTCATAGAGAAGAGTCAGGCCCGGCGACAGAAATTTTGGGGCTAGTTACTCTGATCATTTGTGGGCCCTTTGGTAAAGTCGACAGCACCTCAATGTCATTTGCGGGCCTCTCCCCACCCCCCCCCCAAGGAAGCCCAGGCTGGCAACAGGAGCTGAGACCCCAGCTGGCAAGGGGCCAGCGGGGGAAACCCCAAAGCAGTGGCAGGCGGAGTACTTAACCCTGCACTGCTTTGGGGTTTCCCCCGCTGGCCCCTTTGCAGCTAGGGTCCTGCCGCCTGCCCCGGGGAAACTCTAAAGCCGCAGCGGGCTGAGCACTCAGCTCGCTGCCACTTCTCCACCCGCTGCCACTTTAGACAAATTTATGTTGCTACTAGTGTAAAAGCCCGTGGACACGGGCCAAAGTGCTTAGGGAAGAGGAGCTGGGGGTCAGATGTGGGGGACCAGGCCTTCTCCCACACCAGCTTCCCTCCCCCTCACTGAGTCAGCTGGTCTGTCTCCCCTGTCTGCCAGGCTCGGGCCCGCAACACGTGTCTCCTGGGCTTTGTAAACCTCAGGTAGGACACATACACCACCCCTGCCTGGCCCACCTCCCCTCCCAACCTATTCTTCTCCCCCCCCGCCTGACCTGGCCCACCCAACCTAATCTCCTCCCCCAGCTTAACCTCCTCCCCTCCCCACCCATCCCTGCCTGGCCCACCCTGCTGTTGGGGGTGATCTTCCTCTACCCCCACCAAGCCTCCCCCCATCTAACCGCCTTCCCTCCACCACCCCTGCCGGGCCCATCCCATCCCACCGAACCTAACCTCCTCCCACTCCCAACCCAGCCTCCTGCCCCCGTGCCTGACCCGCCCAGCTCAGCCTCCCCCCCACCAAACCTCCTTCCCTCCCGCACCCACGCCTCGCCCACCCCATCCAGCCTAATCTCCTGCCCCCCTCCCCGCCTGCCCAGTCTGGCCTCCCCCCCACCGCCCCCTTGCCTGCCCCCCAGCCCAGCCACGGCGATGAATGAACCTCCCGATCACCCACAGGGGGTGAACTCACCACAGAGCCCACCCGCCCAAAGGCCCCCCCGAAGCTGCCCCCCGAGTGGGGCCGGGCCCCTGCCCCCTTATCCTGGCGAGGCCGGCTTCCCTTCTCGGCGCCTCCGCCCGCCCACAGCTCCGCACTGGGCCCGCCTCCGACATGGCCACGCACCGCCTTCTGGGCCGAGGAATGGCACAGGCGCAGTAACAGCTTGGACCTGGGTGGAGGGGGAGAGGAGCTGGGATGGCCCCGCCCCCTGTGGGAGCTTGCGACTCTGAGTCACCAGTCCGCTCCTGGCACCGGGCGCCCCAGGGGCTCAGGCACCGCCTCGGGTCACCCCCTTTGACCTGCAAAACCCCGGGCAACGCTGCAACCCCGTCTCTGAACAGCTGTGACTGGTGGGAGCTGGGAACGTCCCAGCTGGGTGCAAGTTGGTCCGGCCGTCTCTGACATGGGGGCCCCCTTAAAGTCCGGGGCCCGGTACAGCTGTACCCGTAGTCCCCCCTTGTCACCGGGCCTGAGAAGAATTGATGATGTCAGCTAATAGTGGGTCCCAAGTTTTTCTGCAAGGTTTACACATACTATGTGGTATGTGTATATATCCTGCAGATAGCAGTTCTGCCACTAAAAAAAAAAAGGTTCTGTCAGCGATATACAACATCGTGAATCAACTTGTATAATGTAGAGGTAACAGTTTCTAAGATGGAACTATTCTATAACTGCCTGTGAACTCACTTAAGCAAAACTTGTACATGCACCAATAACATTACAGCTCAGCAATTTATCACATGAATATCACCACAACATGTGAATATATCTAAAACAATCTGTTTCTTTTAATGATACAGTAAGTGTATCACATAATAAAATATTATCACCCACTGATTATCTGCATAACAATTATTTAATCAAACTTTCTTGAGGAAAGAATACAAGCCTGCAGCTATACTGTAGGAGACCTGAAAAATCCAGATTCTGGTAGTATAAAATTGCTACAGTATAACAAAACAAAGAAAGAGGTTCAAACTAATTAGTTTAGCAGAAATCTTGGCATGAGTACATTGCTTATGACAAACAAAGACAGGATTATTGATTTCATTTAATCAGACACGAGTGGCAGAGCTGTTTACCAATTTGAGACACACATGGAGTCAACGGCAGCAATATATATTAAACTCCCAAGTTGACAGACATCAGGTAGCAAATCTCTCTTGAAAATACCCTATCATTTTATAAAAACAAGGCCAGCTTCACTCCATGAGGCACAAGAAGCTGAATCAAACTGTGTCTATACTGATGTTGGAGGGATAGTTTCCAGCAGACTAGACATACTCACACTAGCACACTAAAAATATCAGTGTTCCTGCGTGAGCTGCCTGACTGGCTAAAGTCACCCTGAATACAATCCGAGCTGTATCCCAGGGTATGTAGCTTGGGAGGCCAGCTCCTCTGATCACCCAAGCAGCCACAGCTGTACTGGTATTTTTAGCACACTAGCTTGATCAGAGCTAGTGCAGCTATGTCCCCTAAGCTGGAAATTACACTACCAGCTCCACTGTAAAAACAAACTAGGTTCTTATATAGACCTTATCCCTGTAGTATCTGAGCAACTCCCTGGCCCATCAAAGCTCTCCAAAAAAGCATTTACACTGTATAATGGGGAAAGGCTTTGCAGAGAGAGACTGCCATCCCATCCTGGGGCATGAAAAGGGAAGGCAGATTTATTTTCTGTGATGGGCTGTACAAATGGACAACATAATCCTAATTATACATCTAAAATAGTGGGGTATAAATTAACTGTTATCACTCAAGGAGGAAATCTTGACGTCACTATGAATAGTTCACTGAAATCATCCACTCAATGTGCAGCGGCAGTCAAAAAAGCTAACAGAATGTTGGGAATCATGAGAAAGGGATAGATAAGATGACAAAAAAATATCATATTGCCTGTATATAAATCCCTGGTACACCCACACCTTGAATACTGCGGGTAGATGTGGTTTCCCCATCTCAAAAAAAGATATATTGGAATTGGAAAAGGTTTCAGAAAAGGGCAACAAAATTAATAGGGGTATAGAATGCCTTCCATATTAATAAGACTGGGACTTTTCAGCTTGGAAAAGATGCAACTAAGGGGGGAATATTACAGAGGTCTATAAAATCATGAGTGGTATAGAGAAAGTAAATATGAAAGCGTTATTTACTCCTTCTAATAACACAAGAAAAAGGGGCCACCAAATGAAATTAGTAGGTAGCAGGTTTAAAACAAACACAAGAAAGTATTTCTTCAAGCAATGCCCTGTCAACCTCAAACTCCTTGCCGGAGGGTGTTGTGAAGACCAATACTATAATGGGGTTCAAAGGGGAGCTAGATAGATTCATAGAAGATAGGTCCATCAATGGCTATTAGCCAGAATGGGAAGGAATGGTGTCCCTAGCATCTGTTTGCCAGAAGCTGGGATTAGGTGACAGTGCATGGATCACTTGATGATAACCTGTCTGTTCTTTAGGGCACCTGCCATTGACCACTGTCAGAGGAAAGGATACTGGGCTTGATGGACCTTTGGTCTGACCCAGTATGGCTGTTCTTATTTTCTTATGTTCTAAATGACCTATCAGTGGAAGGTGCAGTAAGGATGTGCTGAATAACTCTAGGTACCCTAGCCATGCCCATATCTCACCTTCTCCTCTGATCACCGGTGGATACATCAATAGAGGTATTCATGTGCCATAGGGCCCTCCCAGGGAACAGGAGACCAATATCCTAGTTTATACCATCTGAAGTCCCTATTAAAATTACTTCTCCAGTTATGCAGAAACAGACATGAACAAGACAGTTAATCTTGCCCAGAGGATATTGCTGTAGCAAGATTGTCAGAAAACTTGGGTTTTCAACCATTCTTCATGTTGCAGAGTATAATAAACGTTTAACAGAGAAAAGTCTGCATTGACAAGAGATTAAATGGAACATTAACTTCAAACATCGAATGGGTTTAGTCATCATTCATTAAAAATATGTTCTTGTAAATAAAATAAATGAGATGTCAGCAATAATGCTAATATCTGTCCTTTTTACTAGCAGGAAGAGCAGCCTGTTTGCTTTGGGACAACCCTGACTTTGGTTAAGAATCTAAGGAAAGCACAGTAAAATAAATGAGATCATTGCAGAGCTAGAAAATGAGAAATGTTGAAGATTTGCATAAAATTTTATTTTTAGGTGTTTAAGATCAAGTTCTCTCTCACTTGCTCTGGTGTAAAAAAATCCAGAGCAACTCGCAGGAAATCCATTCAGTTACTCTGGGTCTACATCAGTTAATGGAAACAGAAGTTAGCCCTTTGTCTTCCATAACAAAAAACATCAAGACAGAATGTTAGCTTTTTGTAACTGGAATGCAATTGAATCACCACCTACAAGAATTGCTACTTAAATACTGTTGAACTTTTTGCATGTTTTGGGGTCATTTTTACTTTAGGGGCATGGTATCAATTAACTTAATTAACATACATAGCATTAACTCACAGGAATTGTTTGGATCCCAACTTCTCTATAACTTTCTAGTTCAGACTGGTGTTACTCTTCATGCTTCAGTATGAGCAAATGGTGAACTCCTACAAGTTTGGAGGATTCTCTGTACTGTCTGAATATTGTAAATTATCTAGTCTGAACTGGAAATCTCAAGAGAAAAGGCCCTCTAATGAGGTATTTGAGATGTATGTTGTGATCAGAATTAGAACAAGAACAGATTTTTTGTGGCATTTCCAGTTCTGCTCTTGGGAAAATTCAGAAACACAGAGACTTTCATGGCCAAATTTCCAAAGAATCGTTTCACCTATACACATGTAAAAACAACAAATAGTATTGAAATGATAGATTGATTGCTTCTTTTCTTGTGTCATAACACAAGACAAAGGGGATATTCAATGAAAGTTTTGAACTTTTCACCTTTCACAGCTAAATGGAAATACCTGATCCAAACATGATATAGTTAGACTGTGAATCCATTGCCACAAGGTGTCACTGAGGCCAACATCTAACATAAGAGTATAATTAGGAAGACAAAAAAGAATTTGAAGTGCAAACTAGCAAAGGACATAAAAATTAACAATATATTTTTAAGTATATCAGAAGCAGGAAGCTTGCCAAATCAGAGAGGCCACTGGACGGTCAAGGAGCTAAAGGAACATACAAGAAAGACAAAACCATAGCAGAGCAGCAAAATGAATTCTTTGCATTGGTCTTCACTGCAGAGAATGTAGGAGAGATACTCACATTAGAGCTATTCTTTTTCAGTGTCATATCTGAAGTACTGTCCCATATTGATTTGTCAACAGAAGGGTTTTTTAGAACAAATTGATAATTAAACAGTAATAAGACACAAAGACTAGATGGTATTCACCCAAGAGTTCGAAAGGAACTCATGTATGAAATTGAAGAACTACTTAGTGTGGTATAGAGTACTATGGCACCTTAAAGACTAACTAAAGTATTGAAGCATAAGCTTTCGTGGGCTAATACCCACTTCGACGGATGCAAGCAGTGAAAGTGTCGAGGGTCAGGTATAAATAAGTAGGCAAGAACCAGGTTGGAAATAACAAGGTTAGTCCAATCAGGCTGAACCAGCTTGTTATCTCTAATCAGGGAGGGTGAGGCATTCTTCTAGCAACTGAACTGGAGGTGTGAACTCCGAGAGAGGAGAAGCTGCCCCTGTAATTAGCGAGCCATTCAAAATCTTTGTTCGATCCCTGCAGCTAAATTTTCCAACACTGTAACATTACAGTTTGCAACACTGTAACATTAAAATTTTGGGAAGAGAATTAGGAAAACTAAGCTATGGCTTCAGCAAGCTTAATTAAATGAGCACAGGGGTATTCTGCTTCATTCCAGAATGCCTTCTGCCACCAGCAGGATACAGATGATAATGTCAGTGCTTGAATGTATGCAAACATCTATTTTTATAATCATGTTCTATTAGCAATTTAATTTTTTAAATTTGACTCATGATTTTTTGATGTTTGGATTTGGTGACTGACTGGATTATTTACTCACCCTTAGAAATGTACTTTCCAGGTCAGGGGAGACATTGGTGGGGAAGGAGTGGTTAAACAGAGAAAGCCAAGATGTTCAGCCAGTGTTCTCCCCCTCCTCTCCTGCCCCAGTCTCTTCAGCTCTGGCGATATTCCTAAAGAAAAAGAACTATTTCCCCCCAGAACCTATTCGTCCTGAAAAGTGTTAGACTTGACTGCCCTGTGACACACCACAGATCATTGGACATGTTGAAGCTGTTATCTGTGAGAAACACATAACAGATGTTCGGTTCCATATCTGTCTTTGAAATAAAGCCTTTGCTACTTCACAGCCACTTACACAATGACAAGATCTATCTATTTTTCTCTTCATTGAATGAATTGATTAATGACACCACTTGCTATCTAGAAAAGTCCCTTAAGAAAGTGCCTACCCTGAAACACAGATGAACTGGTTAAGGATTTTGGAAGATGCTTTGAAGGATTCATTGTAGAAAAAGGCAGCAAAATTTAGCAGTGGTCCCTTTCAAACACGTTTTTGTGCTACAACTATGTAATTGTGTAGCTTCCTGTGCAATTATACTTAATCATCAAGAAATGAGACATTCAAGGGTCATTTTTGTTCTTGTTCTGATTGTGCTAGCTTTTGAGAATATTTTGCACCTCCATTACCTAGGTGTGAGCATCTAAGAGGTTTGTTGCTCCAGTTGACTCTATGGTATAAATGATCAGTCCCCCAGCTTTAGAATTAATACAAAATTGCATACTCGCATACATGCACCTAGAACTTTGCAAGTACAAGCAATTTAACACCTACATACAAGAGTTAAAATTTGCCCCTGAAAAACTCAGCACCCCCTTTTGAAGTCAGCATGAACTATAGGGTGATACAACACTCTTGAAAACTCAAGTCCCTTATTTGGCAACCTTAATTTAAGCACCAGATTTGGAAAATCTTGGCCCTAAATCCTCTAGACTGAAGCTGCAGAAACCTGTACAGTAAAACCTCCATTTAACGGACTAATTCGGGCGAGGGGGTGTCCGTTAAATCAAAAAGTCCGTTATTTAATTAAAAAAAAACCCGAGCTGTCAGAGCAGCAGCCCGCCCACCACAGGGTCGGGGCGGCAGCTCCGCAGCCCACTTGCTGCCGGGACCCAGGCGGCAGCCAGGACCCGGCAGCCAGCCTGCCCGCTGCTGGAACCCAGGCGGTAGCCGGGAGCCGGCAGCCAGACCGCCCGCTGACGGAATCGGGGCAGGAGCTGGCAGCCAGACCGCCCGCTGCCGGGATCGGGGCGTCAGCCGGGAGCCGTCAGCCAGCTGCCTGCAAAGGGGACCGGGGCCACAGCCAGGAGGGGTCGCGGTCTGATATGGATCAGAAATTTTGTCTGTTGCATCCGAAGTCCGTTAAATCGAGGTCCGTTAAATCAAGGTTTTACTGTACTTTAAATCCAGAGGGCCCTGGGTTCAATCCCTGGTAATGCCAGAGATGACAGTCATTACACCAGTAGTTGCTATGGAATTCTGTAGCCCTTCTGTAACTTGAGGGTAAAGAATGCAATTATGCCTTGCCCTGCACATGGGACCGAGACAAGGGGTGGAGTGAAGACATCTTTTGCCCTCTCCTTCCCCCTCATTGTGAAACTATGTAGGGGCTGGGTGCAACTGAATCCTTAAGAAATAAAATGCATTACTTAATGGTAAATACCCCAAGTAATAAAGAATGACCAAAGAGAAACAGAGGTTACATAGGATTAAACTAAATGTATAAATAGGATATTTGATTATATAAGTAGTATAAAGTTACCCAGAAAGTAATGTTGGCTCTACATTCCATTAAATTATTAGCCTTTCACTGTTTTGCTAGAAGCAGGGATCAAGCAAGGACATGCCCCCCCCCCCCAACAAAGAGGGCTCAAGCAAGGACATGCCCCCCCAATATTCATTTAAAATATGTATTTCTGCTCCAGCCCTGCTCTCAGACCCAACTGCTTCTCCAGCCCCAGATCCATCCCTAGGCACTCCTCCAGCCCCGGCTACTGCTCCATTGGCTCACCCAGCCCCTGGTCGCTGCTCTAACATGCCACTCCAAAAGTGGCCAAATTTAAATTCCCGCACACATCCCTGGCTACAAGGTGACTGGGTAAGCTGTACATGTTTAAAGATGCAACAAGTTCTTCTTGCTGAAGATTGAGCTGGTCTAGGACACAAATCTCACTTAATGTTTTTGTTCACTGACAAGCTGGAGAAAGTATGAACTAAGACAAAGGAACATGTGCTGGTGCTACTGGAAAATTGTGCTGCACCTAACAACTGTCCTGTAAAAATGGAATATTTTATTTTAATAAATCAGCAATAATAATTCAGAGGCTTTAAGTGTCCCTTTTGCCCATTTACATGAAAGAATATTTGGAAAACATCTCACCCTATTTTCTCATATAAACTTGCCCACGCTATAGTTGACTAGAAAGCGAACCCAATACAAGATTACTGCAGATCATTTCCATTGTTATAGGAATTGTTTTAAAACAGATAAATAAGAAAGTCAGGGTCAGCAGGAGGTGAAAAAAATGTAGCATTTCTTTTTCAGAAAAGGAGAGGGGGAAAATGATTTATCATGCACAGAAAGAACATTGAGATTACATTACATTGTATTGTATTTCTACTGCACAATTAAAAAGGCCTAGAATGTTATATTACGTGGTTAATATTCAAAACCGGAAAAACTAAGCTTCTCATAAAACAGTGCAAACAAGATATTCTAATGGATAATCAAAAGGACATTAATCACATGAAGAACATAAATTAGCAAATGAACATTGTAGTGAAAAGTAATTTTGTAGCGATTATTATAGAATCTGAATGTAAAGTTTGTCTTTTCTGTATTTGTATAGCACTCTGCATTCAGGACATTTGTGTGCTATTGGAAAAATAAATACTTACTACTACTAATAAAGTATTTACATATGAGATCAAAACCAAGACCATTTGCAAAGTGTGGGGTCTGCTGAAAATCTGTAAGACTCATACTGAATTATGTAGGCACTCTCCAGTACTTTTCCACAGGCACTGGTATTTCTTTTCATAGAGATGTGCAAAATTTTGATTCTCACCCGGTTTTAGCTTTTGTCACACATTCAAACCAGGCTATCGGAAAGGTTTTCCAGTATTCACAAATCTTTCAAGTCAATATGTGGAGTTTATGATTTCACTCTAAAATTAAATGTGCACAAAAATGAAAGGGTGGGGAAGAGGGATAATTTCAATTTTGCAAAGCACGTCAGATTTTCATTTTATGAATTGAAAATCAAAAGTATGAATGATGAACCCCCTACTCCCATTCTATCTGAATACCACTAGGTTTGGGGCATGGGATGGAGGGGTTAACAAAGAAAAGTTTCCTTGTTTTAGCCTATCTTTACCCAAAATTATGTGAAATTTGCATCTTGGTCTCACTTTTAAGGGAAATCACATAGAGCCTTGTGATTTTACTCCGATTCATTTTGAGTTTGTTAGGTAACATAACAATATCAACGGTATAAAAACCTACCATAGCTAGATGAGTTAGACTTAAAAATAAACCTCAAGTTAATTTATGTGTGTTATAAGTGTGAAGGGTGCCTTGCCTGGGTGGGGCTATGTTATCTAACACAGTGTGCCTTGCCTGGGTGGGGCTTGTTATCTGAGACAGGTAACGTAGGAGTTTCCCTGCCATGGGGGAGGGAGGAGCCTCAAGCCCATGAAGAAGAGAGGAGCAAAACAGTCAGTTCCATCTTGGCTGGTCTCCAGGGAGGAGGCAAAAGCCAGGGAGCTCCATCTTGGCTGGTCTCCAGGGAGGAGGCCAGGGCCAGGAGAGATCCATCTTGGCTGCACATGAGGCAGGAAGCTTGCCAAGGTAGCTGGCAAGGGTTCTAGACCATCTTTGGCTATAAAGATGGCTCTACCTTTTTCTGATACTTCTACTTAGCTAATGTGAGTATTACCATTTGATTCTTCTATTAAGCCATGCCTTTTGGGGTGTTGTTTCCTTTTCAGAACAAAGTGGGGAACCCCAAATGTAAAGTGTCTGTATCTCTGCTTTAACCTTTTTCTTTACTAAATTTTCTAGTTATAAAACCGTCTGGTTTATTTCCCTTAGGGTTTTCTCTGCTTCCAGTTGGGAAGGGGGAAGGGAAGAGAATAGGAACCAGGGCAGCTAGGGGCCTAGCTGGAGTGTGAAGACTGTCTCTCCTTACCGTCAGGTTAGACGGGGGAGGGAGGAAGTAGTCTTCAGGTGTCTGCCTCTCAGGTACAGAGAGACAGGGGTGGGGGAAGTCTGCCTTCAGCCGGGGAGGGTGAAGGACAGAAAGCAGCCTCCAGGTATCTGACTTTGAATCCCAGGAAGGGGTACAAGGTTAGGGTCTGGCTCTCAGGTTGAGAGAGACAGGGTTAAGGGAAGGCAGGGTCTGCCTTCAGCTGGTCAGGGTGAAGGGAAGCAGTCTTCAGGTTTCTGACTTTAAAACCCAGGGAGGGGGTACAAAGTCAGGGTTAGGGGAAGATCGGGGCCCCCTCCAAGGTTTTGGAAGTATACCCGATTGGTGGCAGCGATTGGTGACCCCAAGAACCCCAACTGCCAAGGTGTGGGTGTGGGGGGAAAAGGACATTGGTCTGGCATAGAAGAGGCCCAGCCTTTGTACTCAGAAGCATAGAGGCTGGGGGGTAACCCCTCTTACAATGTGTATCAAATAAAAATGTGGTTTCCATCTTAGAGCTTTTGTGTAAATAGTGAACATGCATTCCTAACAATGATGTCACTTTTGTATTTTTTGAACATGGGAAATACATCTGGCATCTTAAAGAAGCTAGACATGTGAGTGTTAATTCTAAATAGCACAGGCAATTTGGGAAGAAAAAAAAAACCTTCTCTTTACTCCCTCCCTGCCACTGGAACCCTTGCTGTCAACAGAGCATGATGCCAATTGTCAAGCATCAGAAAGGATTAAGAAGAACATTAGCTGAGTAAGTGGTACATAATAGGCAAACAATGTCTTTTTTCAGAACTGAATTAACTGTTATTTTAATGAGAATTGGAAAAAAACCTGGGGCAGTCCAAATCAGTTCCTTTTGGCTCAGGATATCAATTAGCTTTCTATAATGAATTAAATTATATTTGCCAAAAGAGATTACAGGTTTTTTAAATCCAAAATATAGATACTGTCTACATGTTTATTGCTGTGCATGTCTTCACCAACAGAAAATTAAGAAATCAAGAAATTTGTACCTTTGTCAGTCATGGGATCAAGCAAAATACCAAACCCTTGAATACTTTGGACACTCCAGCCCCACTTCCATTGTTAAGATTGAGCTTACTTTTGCATTTAAAGCAGATGTTTCAACTACTTCATGATGTATCCTTCCCAAAATTACAGCACTTGTTCTGAGTATAAAATAAAACATAGCATTTCAAGTACACTTATTCAAGTACATGGCTGTAAATTTATATGGTATGAATATATACACACACATATACATATACATATATATACATATACATACATATACATATATATACATATACATACATATACATATATACATATACATATATACATATACACACACATATAAAATTTGATTACTCAAGTGTTCTCAGACAATGAACACAAGGGTTGTGAGCACAGCCTAGCAAATTTATTTTGAAATTTAAGTGAACACTCATGAGAAATTCTTCACTATTCATCCAGCTTTAAAATAGAATATCCTGAAACAAGAGGAAAATAACAGCAGTAATGAGTGCTTCTCACAATAATTTCTTCAGGGATTTCATAGTTCATGTCAGTTCCTAATTACTTGGTGTTTGGCATCTCAAGCTGTTCTCCGTTTACTTCTGGTTTACAAGAAAGAAAAATGAGGTCCCTTTCTCTCTTTGTGCCCTCCTCCTCCAGAGCTTCCTGATGGGAACCTCTGGGTTTAGCAACTACTATACCTCTTCTCCTCACAAATCTATTTTTAGACCCTCCCTCCATGTGAATATCCCAAGTGCCTGCCTCTGATGCTGCTTTGGTCATCAGCAAATAAAAAAGTACAGGACCTGTCAGTTTCAGTTCTAATTTAGTCAATGTATCTGACTGGGGACTAGTTAATTTCACTCTGGGAAAGTTATGAGCCATATGAGAGAGACATGAGCTGTCGGTCTGCACACTCAGTCACAGAGCTGCACAAATTCACATTTGGAAGGTTATTTTCACTACAATAATGACTATATGTGTGACAAATTAAATAGTGTTAATCCTATCTGAAGGGCTTCAAAAATTCACACAGTTATTATTGGTGAGTAGGAAACTTTATCTGAACAGGGAGTGAAGGATTAAGCCATCTAGTACGTATGCCAGTCTATTTTTACAGCACTGAGTGGATTTTTCAAACCCTTTAGCTAGGATTAGTACTATTTTAATTTGATCATTTGACCAAATAAACATAGCTTTGATTCAGTCTTTTCACCTCTGAGTCTATAACATAGTTGGGTTAATTTTCCTGCAGAGGAGTTATTGACTCCAACACTATGGCTAGATTTAACAAAGAAGAAAAAAAGATTGGATATTTTTATCAATATTCATAACAATATGCAAGCGAAGATAATGATATGGGCAATCAAATCTCATGCTAGAGTTTTCAAAGAAATCATCTCTCTGCATCAAGAAAAATATTTTCTCCAAAGAATATCAAGACAATTGAATAAAAATCTCACAAGATACTCAATCTGTATGGTTCCTATTGCTGTAAAGCACCAGGCATTTGATGAGAACAGGATGCTATTCTAACTTGACAAATGTTCTAATCCAGTGTATGACAATTTCTTTGTTTCAAATATATAAAGGGAATTATTTTTAATGAGATGTGTATGTGTACTTCTCAATGCAATGTACGGAACATTTAAGCCAAGGCTCTAAGTAAAGACATTGATAGCTGTGGAATCGAGAAAAATAAGTTCACTGACAATAGAGTGACAAAACATTAAAGAAAGAAGAAAACAGTTTCATTTAGAATTTTTGTCACATGGTAATTTTTAATAAACTGAGAAATTGCACCAAAGGCCAGAGTGCAAAGTGGACACAGAGGGTACTAAATTAGACTGTTAGTGTTTTTCATCCATTTTGTACTAATGTAAACGATTACACAGGATGCAGGTCAATGGAGAATCTGACCCTGATACTATTAGTGGTAGTTGAGTACCTACCTGTTTTATGTTCCTTTGAAAATCACAACCTAGGTCTGCTTCGTTTAGAAGGAAGACAAAGAGGGTTCATAATAATGGTTCAAAATGTTCATGGTACAAAATAATGGTACAAAATAATGGATTGTAAAGAAACGGTAAACTAGGCAATGGGAAGGTGAAAGGGATCATCCACGATAGTAAACATTGCCTGGCAATATGAATCCAATTAAAAAAATAATCAATGGGAGTATTTCCATTGACTTTTACTGAAGCTGGATCAAGTCTTAAATCCCTGCAGAACTGGTACCTGCTACAGGTCATATAATGAGACAATGTGGATCAGTGGCATTGACCTGAATAACAATCTGGAGTGGTGTTTTGCTGGTCAAGGTGGAAAACGTTTTTGTGCTCCTCAGATCCCCAGCAGCTGAAATGCACAGCCGGATGATCAGGGAGGGGGAAAAAAAGCCCAGTGGCACAGCACTTCCTGGAAGTTGACATCCAGGGCATCTGCCCCCACCACGCATTCCCCAAGAACTAGCTTTGGGCACAACATATAATCACACAATGACATATGGTGATGTTGCACTCTATATGACTTTATACAGAGTAAAAGAGATGTATTTGGGGATTGGATTCCATTGGGAGTTGAGCATCTGAATATTAAAGACAGGAACACTTCTTAACCTTGCTTTGATTGAGCCTACAGTTTTTAGGGACGTGATTCAAGCTTGAGTCTGGGTTTGTAGCAGGCCTGACTCAAACCAGGCAGGGCTCTGAAGTCCCAAGCTGGCAGGACAGGAAAGCAGGGGAAGTAGTAGTCTTGGCACATCAGTTCGAAACCCCTAGGGGGTTTCTGTGATCGAACCCATCACACATACCTTGCACACTGGGCATTGCTAGAGGTACATTTTGCCATAATCTTGTGAAACAAATTGCATATAAAGCTGTGATTAATAAAGGGGGAGATAGCTCCCTTTGATGGACACCCAGCCAGCTAGAGAGCTGTAAAATCCTTCTTGGTAGCTGTTCTTTACTTGATCTATCTGTAAAGGGTTAAAAAGTCTTCTGGGTAAAGAAAATAAAGTGGGAAATTGACCAAAAGAGCTAATGGGAAGATAGATTTTTTAAAAAATCAGGAACTAATAGTTTCCTTTGTTGCTTTCTGGGCTGAAGAGAAGGGGCAGTGGTAATGCTGTGAAAAGTTTGAACCAGATATGAAAATAATCAGATCATATTTAGAACTAGTTTTTACAATCCAAAGACGTAAGTAGATCAGAATGTTTAGTTAGATACAATCAGGTTTATATCTGTTTATTTGTCAAGGCTTGTGGATCTTCTCTGTGCTAACCCCAGATGATTTTGTTTGCTTGTATCAAACAAAAGCTGAACCCTCAAGAAAGCTATTTTGGGTGCTTGAGTTTTGGAATTGCTCTTTTAAAATCTAGCAAAAGCCTAAGTTCCAGATGTATTTTCTTCCTTTTCATTTTCAATAAAATTTACTTTTAAAGAACACGATTGGACTTTGGTGTCTTAAGAGGTTTGTGCATGTTATTTGATTAGCTGGTAGCCACAGCTAATTTCCTTTGTTTTCTTTCTCAGTTCTTCCCTGGGGGCGGGGGGGAGGAGGGGGGTGAAAGGACTTGAGGATACCCCCAGGGAAGAAATTCCCAAGTGCTCCTTCCTGTGTTGCAATTTTTGTTTGTTTGTTTGTTTCTTTTGTTTTGTTTTTATTTGGTTGGTAGCAGCATTTACCAAGCCGAAGTCAGAGAAAAGCTATAACCTTGGGAGTTTAATACAAGTCTGGAGTGGCAAATATTAATTTTTAAAATTCTTACAGGCCCTACTTCTGCACTCGGAGTGACAAAGCTGAGATTCAGCATTGACAAACGCTTATGATGTAAAAGTTTTTTTACCTTTCTTTGCCAAATTCAATATTCTGTCCACTTTTTATTGCTTTTGTTTCTGTGTTGATTAGTTTCTGTGCTGTACCCTGGCACATGAATTAATTAATATATATTAGAATCACTGTGACTTTGACAGTGACATCTCATTTTGAATGCATAATACATTTTTATCATGTTCATTCTTGTCCAATTTAGATTTTTTTTCTTTTTATGTGTATAATATACCTTTATATGCATATTATTTTATCTCAGTTATAAAGACAGCCAGAAAGCATGTTGATTTCAGTATTTTAATATTTTACACAAGATTTACACAGGTTTGAGTTTAATGTGTTTTCTATTTTGTCTGTAAGACAATAGCAGAAAAGGGATCTTAAAGTTTTTTTCTAGTATTTTATTACTGCATGTCCACCAAAACCAAAGTGAACCTTTCCTTAACACAGTTCTGTCAAAGAATATACATCAGAATGTTATTGTTTAAAACAATGTTCTGGGTCTTTTTGAAGCAAGCTACATTTACCTGTATCATACTGTCTATTTCTCTTTTAGGGAGATCTTTAATAATGATGCTGATTATCAATGTAGTTTATTTTACCATTAAATCTCTTCCTCCTTCCAGGAACTAATTGAGTTTAGTGGAAAATTCTGCTTTTGTGCATGTGTAGAATTTTCAGAATTCCAAAGGAGTTAGATGATCCTCTCGCAAAGAAACTGAACAGCAGTTGAACTTCTAATTCTTTTAGCCTTGTTTTAAAATCCCAAGCTAAAGCATCCATGTCCTATCAAGGCCATCAAGCTAGAGTTTGATTCATACTGTCTTCAGTGCAGATTTTGCCTCCCTTACTAATGCTGTATATTATCTTACTCTACAACAAGTTCCATTGAGTTAAATGGGACTTCTCATTGAGTAAGATACTACTCATTGTTAATAAGGTTTCTTATAAACACAAACAAGATCAACACTTTCTCCATTTAGGGGACATTTCCAAACATACTGCACTGTTTCTGTAATTTAGAGTGATAATCCAATTAGTATAATTATTGTGCTTGAACCCTTTGTTTTGTGAAGTGCATTTATTATTATTAATGTCCTAAATCTTTTTCCACTCTTATGTAGGCATCTACTGTTCTGATATAAACATTCCCTACAACTTTATTCTACTCTGAAACAGTTCTAGGCTTCAAATTGTATTGCAATCTTGCACTAAAAGCAATATTCCCATAATGATTGGTGTCTTGTAAGCCCACATTGCTGTGACTTGGTCTAAAGCAGTGGCGCTCAACCTTTCCAGACAACTGTACCCCTTCCAGGAGACTGATTTGTCTTGCATACCTTAAGTTTCACCTCACTTAAAACTACTCGCTTAAGAAATCAGATATAAAAATACAAAAAATGTCATAGAACATTATTACTGGAAAATTTCTCATTTTCTCATTTTTACCATTGTGACAAGGTGGCTCCTCAGACTCAGGCCCTTTAGCCGTTCTCTTCTGGCTGGGGTTTGGCTCCCAGCAGGCTAGGAAGGGCTAACTCCCTCCTTCCTGCTTTCCTGTCTGCTGGCAGCCTCTCTGTCCCTGTCTCTGTCTCTCGCTCTCCTTCACTCCTCTCTGCTTTCACCAAACTCACTCTTCTAATTCCTCCTGCCTCCAAACTCACTCCTCAGCTCCCACACTCTTCTCTGGAGAGGAGTCTCTTTAAAGGGCTCTGCCAGCCTCCTTAACTGGCCTCAGCTGGCCCTGCTTCTGGCTGTGGCAGCCTTGTTCAGCTGGATCCAATTAAACTGCAGTTATCCCTCTCACCACAACCTTCTCTGGCCATCGCCTGCCCTGGGTTTACCACACCATATAATTAAAAAATAAATGGAATATAAATATTGTATTTGAATTTCAGTTTGTAATATATAGAGCAGTAATGAACCAGTCATTGACTCTATGAAATTTTATATTGTGCTGACTTCGCTAGCAATTTTTATGTAGCCTATTGCAAAATTAAGCATATAGCTAAATGAGTTGATGTGCCCCATGGAAGGCCTCTGCATGCCCTCAGTGTACATGTACCCCTGGTTGAGAACCATGAAACACTGAATTCACCTTTCGCTTTCACAGCTGTAGCGGCAGCTCTTCCATTCCTGCCTACAGATACAACCAGAGCAAAATCTAAAAACCTGAAAGCTCTGGTGATTTTGTCAAAAAGCCCAAGACTCTTGTCAAATACCCAAGATTAAGTAGCTCCATAGCTCATAAAATCTGAAGACAGTAACAAGAAATTGTCAGACCCTTCCGAGACCCCAGGACAGCGTTCCATTATAGTAATCCCAATTCTGGAACATGTGGAGAAGGAAGGGGAGCATTTCTTAGAATTCCCAACAAATTTTTGTTGTTGTTGAAATTATTCCTCTATTTTTCAGGTTTTAGTAAGAAAAAAATGTGGAAAAAAGAAGAGTTTTGATTAATACTGAAAAGTTTAATAAAAATGGATGTTACCTAAAGCAATGCTTAGGACAAACAAACAAACAAAGCAAATGCATTTTCCATCTTCTAAAACAGCATTGATGGAAAATTTTCAAATAGTTCAAACTTAACAAAAGTTTCCTGGTTGACTTGTGTCAACATTTGGTCAGTAATTTGGCCCTTTTCTCGTCTTTCCAGAACCAGTTTGTTCATGCTTAAATAGATTTTATCCCTACTAGATGATTTTAAAAAGCAATATAGAGTATAAGACTGATTCTTTTGTGCATTTTTCCCCTTTGGGCCACCCACACAGAGTAAGGATGCCAGAAAGCAGCTGGAGTTGGTCATTTTATAATTCCCTTCATGTGAGGAAATGCTAAAACTAGCATACCAAGCTCCTGCACCAGCCTCACACGGTGTGTGTCAAAGGCAGTGCAGGAGCAGAGAGTGCTGAGCTCCAACAATCCCCATCTGGCATACAATACACTGGGAGCTGGCAGAGTTTAGTGAATCCTCCTTCTCAGTTCCATTGTGTGCATCTTGACATAGCAGAGAATCTGGGCTCTGTCTAAGATGACTCTGTGTCCAAGTCCCAGACGGATATTTGAACCGGAATTTAGCTGAGGAAACTACCTCGCTATCCGCTTTGTTAGCAGACTTTCTTTCCAAAGCTTCTTGGCTATTAATTTTTCAGGACCATTTCATTGCTGAGCTATCCTGATCTTATTAGCTGTAAGCAATTAAGGGACTAATTGAGAATTAGTTTGCTGTGTCAGTTCTCTCATCTTACATTTAAAGAGGTCATTTACTAAAACTGTATACCCATCTGACTAATGCACAGTACTAATGTTCAGCATGGAAGAAAACACTATTGAAATTTAATCATTAAGTAGTTGTAGGTGAAATCTAGAGCTTAGTGTCCAGTCCAAGTAACCAGAGTGTGCAGACAAATGGAGAAAAGGAGGGAAGAGTAATCATCCCTCCCACCATCCCAGGCTAAAGGAGTGGAGTGGCTTTTATGTTTTCAGCTCTTGGGTTGTGGATGGAAGGAACTGCACAGCAGAAAGAAGTCCAGGTCTCTCCCTTGCCTGCGTACACTATCTAACTCCATGCTTTGCCATAAAGGGAGTTTCTTCTAAATCCTGTCCTGTTCTTACACAGCAAAACCTCACAGGGTGCGGCTGCCCAAGGTTCTAGCGGGGCTGCAGAATTTGCCCATATCTGAATGAAGAGGTAGCACAACATTCTGGGTGGGCTGTCAGCAATAAGGATTATAACTGGTACCTCTTGATCTAAAGGTACAAACCCCTAGCGTGTGAACTAGAAATCACAATTCTGTTAGCACAAGGGCTGTAGCAGACTCAAAACCCTATATGGTCCAGCCACCAGAGGAAACAGAGCCACACTGTGTAAATGCAGGTGGCTACATACATAAAGCATACCAGACAACATTAGAGCTGCACTACAAAATCATATTTCAGATTCAAGAATTGTGAAACTTTCAAACTTCCCTTCACTTTTGGGAGAAGCTCCCAGGAAACATCTGCAAAACAAACTCCTTACCCTCCTTCAAATCCTTCCTTAGAGCTTCCCTAATCCTTCCTTTGTTGTAATGCTTACAAAAATCTTGATAACAGTTAGGATGAGACACCACAGCCTCTCCTGCTGACCAACGCTGTCTCTGTATTTCTCCATGGTCTGTCTATATCCATCAGTTGAGCCTAGTCTTATACTTTGATTGTACACTTTTTGGGGTAGGGACTCTTGTTTTGTTCTGTATTTGTGCAGCAACTAGCACAACAGGGTCCTGGGATCATGACTGGGAAGTTAGTATTGTTGACAACAAGGAAGATCTTGTGGATAAGGCACTGAACTTGTTTTAGAAAGTCTGGTTTCTATTCCAGCTGGCCCAGACTTCCTGTATATCCTTCGGTTTAGGGACTTAGATGCTTTTGAAAATTTTACCATCCTGTGGGAAATTCTGATATTTGTTAAAATGTCTCATTTTTTTGCATATGAAAATGCATTCATTCGCAAATGACAAAAGATTTCCCTTTGTGCCAGTTCAACATTAAACTGCCTCTGCCTATGGTATCACAGTGAGTCCTGGGAGTTGTAGTTGAGGGGCTTTTTTGTCCTCATTCTTTACCTATTGGGCAAGGCTATCCTGACCAAACTGTATATCTCATGTTGCATCTGCAATTATAAGACTGCCATGATGGAGCACAGGGCTTGATCAGAGAAGAAGCCATGGTGAATCATCGTGAAAGATGAGATGGAGTTTGACCCATCATCACTTCACCATCATTTAAATTATTTACTCTTATGTGTGAATCAATATTTACTGTACGGCAAAAGTAAGGGACTGGCAGCACTGGTTAGAACCAGGAATGCTACAGCGTTGTGCAGCCTTCCGCACAGACTACAAATGCATCTTATTTTTGACCCACCACATCCTTGCTATTCCAGTCCTGGATCTCTTTTGAATGAAAACAAACTTGTGCCAAATTGTCATTTGATCTTTTGGTTTGTACAAATGGCAACAAGTCTGAATCATCCACCATCTGGTTTTGTTTATATTTAACTTGGAATAATTTCCATTCAGACCAGTGAGTTAACTTCCCTCTACAGCAATATATTTTTGAGGGCATTGATAAAGCAGGGGTAAAGTAAGCCAGTGAACTTCATTTTTTCTTATTCAGCAGATATCTACTTCTAAGAATCCTGATATAATCATTTCCCTTTAATCATGGGTTCTGCTATTACTTTTTCCTTACTCAGCAACACAACAGGAGCATCCTTTCTCTTTTAATCTCCACATACTACAGCATTCAGATGAAGTCCATGTTAGTTAATTATATGACTTCGCTATTGCTTATTATTAATGCCCTTTTATTAAATCACTGTTTCCATTGAAAGGATTTATCAAATCCCTGCACAGAAGGGAAGGCACTCACACCATGATCACTCTCCAAGATGAAGGCTACAGACTCAGTATGTAACAGACCCTGTCTCACATCATTCTGTAGAGCTTTATGACATTTTCTTTTCATAAGGGACTTCTGACTTCTCACTCCCAGACCTTTCTTTTACAAATAATGCACTAAGAGAGCAGGAGCATCAGATTATTTCACTTTGCTTCCCTATTATGGGGCTCCAAATGAATTCACATTCTTGCCCTGTTAAATATTTATATTTTTGCCCCTCTGTGCTGATCAGTCAGCTGATATTCAGCTTGATATGCAGGTTGTTTCCAACATGATGAAAAATCGATGATTCAAGTCAGGTCAATTCTTTGGTGTATTCTTGTTTATTTACAAAAAAATGTAGAGAATGTTCTGTGTCCATGACCACCAGAGAAAAACGACAGTGAAGGATTTCTAAGCAAAGAAACTGCAAGTCTATCGTGCCAGATCATCAGCTTTTGTGCCCAAGCGCCTCCCTTGGTACTTCCTTTACATTCATTCAAACAAGACCTGGCTTCACTGCCATCTCCTGGCCTGGAGGACACTTCACTGCACTAACTGGTAAATGCAATTTTCCTTCCTCTCTCCTCTCCACCTCTTCCAAAACAGGGTAAGAGTATCCAGGGGTATCATGACAACACAGACAGCCTATTTCAAGGGAACAGACTATTTCAAGGAAACAGACATCTGATTCCATTGATGCTTACTCCTTCTGTTGGGCTTGATCCTGCCTGTTATCATCCCAATTATTATTTCTATTTACATTGCAATTATGGCGGCATGCTTCCAGCACCCACACCACTACTCCAGGAACACAGTGCTTCAGCTCAATACATTCCCAGGATTCAACCATATTACCATGCCAAAAGGTAGCCAACAGACCTGCCCTTCCCGAGGCAGCTGGCACATCAGAACCATTACTCCACTTGGATTATGCCATGGTACAATCAGTGTAATCATTTATCATGGTTCAGATTGTGAGGAATTGTCCAAGGAAACAGAAAAGCAAATATTAAGGAACCAGATTCCAGACATCTAGCACTTATTTACTGCAAAGGAACTACCTCAACACAGGCCAGGAACAGACAGCACAAACACACAAAGTACACAACCTCATCAATGAAGAAGCACCCAAAATAGCCCACATCTCCAGGACCTGGTGGAATGATTCAGTGAACACTGTCTAGCTTGGTACATCACAGACCCAGACAGGACTAGACGGCAAGCAGAACTGCATTAAGCTTCTCTGCAAATGTCAAATAAAAGATGTGCAGGAGCCAAACCTAATAGATTTTATACTCATTAACTAGCATAGACTAAAGAATTTTTAAAAAGAAGCTTATTGTATCTTATTGATGAATGTAGTGAAATATTTTAGACTTGCCCCTCTGGGAAATTTCAACACACACCAACAAGGCCACAGATGCAAAAGTCTAAAATTCATCCCCTTCCTAGGACTTTTGCAGGTTATCTCTGGTCCAACCCACACAGCTCATCGCTTCCTCAATGTGCTCTTTTGCCTAAATAACAATATGGAGTACTTCACAACACAGCCACTATCTTGGACAGACAATCACTTCCTTAAGTCAGTAGTCAGAGATCTTTCCTCTCCTAGTCAACCAGACAGACCAATAAATCTGATTTGACAGTGAAGATTTAAGGACTCCAATAAATTCCAGAGCCTGCTAAAACAACAGCACTCCACCTACAGAATGATAGTCAAGGACCTGATGAATTGCGCTTATTGTCCATTACTTCAATCATCGACATACTGCCCCCCACATGGCTCCTTACTCATCATTGCCCCCACAAATTCAAGATCTCAGTCCTTAGCTTCAAACATTCTATGCCCTGGGCCTAGGATATCTAAAAGACTGCCTAAAACTCTGGCAATGAGGACCACAATAATCAACTCCACTCCTCTGGCACAACAAATCTCTCTGAAGTAGGGTTAAAGCTCATCTGTGCAGAACACAGAACATTTTTTGGGACTTTGGAATGAACTCCCCCATCACAGACATCACCACCTTCCATTCCAAGTGCTAGGTGCATTTCTTTGATCTTGTTTTATCGAGCATAAATACATAATGTGATTTTTTTTTAAAAAAAGAAACAACAAAAACACAAAACCCAACCTCCTAATACCACCACCTATAAAATAATACACTTGAGGATACACACTTCCTTTCCCTCTGGAGAGGAAGAGAGAACAAGCAAGATGTAACAGATATTATTGCTTAATGAACTACTGGAAGGTGCTCAGATACTATGGCAATGGGCAGAATATAAGAATCTACATAGAGCAGAAGAGAAAACCAAACCCTAATAAGAAATAACTGGAAAAGGAATAGGTAAAAATAGCTTTTTCTCAAAGATTTATGCAAGCATCTGATTTTTCCGCTCATAATTTTATACCTTATAGGCCTTATCCAAAGCCCATTCTGCCAAAAGAATGATTCCTATTGACTTCACCAGGCTTTGAATTAGGCCTTTTTTTCAGTACTATTTGTAATGGTCTGTGCTGTGAGACAAAGAAATGAGATATGTGACACTGGTTTGTGACAAGTTCTTGCCCTTTCTATCTCATTCCAAAATAGGAAATATCTTAAAGTATATTTCCAAGGAATAGACCTCAAGTAAAAAGACACTCCATGGTGGACGGAAACCAGGGCCCTAAGGACAAGGTGATTGCTCCCTCTGCATCCTACTATATATCACGGTCAGGGAGGGTCCTGTGCCATATACATGCAGCACATCTCCCAGTCTGACAGCTAGCAATATTATAACCAGCCAAATGCTCTCAGAGTGGGTAGGGGGAATTGGACCCAAATGGGGAGCTGTGAATGGCTGTTCCAGTAAGGTCCATGCACTGTGCAACTTGTGTGTGGTGTAGTGAACTGGACTAAATATGAACAAATTCAGACCTCCAGATGTCTAGGATGAGCATAGACTATCCAGGTTGGAAGGGACGTCAGGAGGTCATCTAGTCCAACCCCCTGCTCAAAGCAAGACCAATCCCCAAGTAAATTATCCAGCCAGGGCTTTGTCAAGCCTGACCTTAAAAACCTCTAAGGAAGGAGATTTCACCACCTCTGTAGGTTCTAGAAGTTAGATGGTAAAGTGGTCTTTCATTTCACATAATTAAACAAATTTTTAGTAAGTACAATATTCGATATGAAAATGCAGCAAGGATTTGAATTTATTAAACCGTTCCCTTAAGGTGGCTAAACAGGAGCAACTAATTTATATTATCTTTGGAATTATGGGTGTACTATATAATAATTTGAATCAAAAATAAAACCATAAGGTCACAAAGAGCATCAGGAGTAAAATGATCTGATTCTTCTTGCAAACTTGAACAAAATCACAAGAAAAGAAAGAAAGAAAGAAAGAAAAAGAAAGAAAAACTATATTGTGCATTTATGTTCACTAAAACCAATTGCATTAGTCAATCAATGAGCTCCTCTTCACTGCAGTTGTGCATTCTTCTCTTTGCTCATGGTTCAAGCTCTGAGCAGCCTCTTTAGGTATTAAACCAAATGCCATTTTCAGCTACTGATGAGAGTCACTAATTCAGTTTAGATGAGAGTGCATATGTATGTGTATGTGCAAAACCTGTTCTACATTTTTAGCTTGAGAAGTGGACTGTCAATCTCCTTCAAATTTAAAAGGCTAGTGAGCAAAAAGTGAAAAAAACCCAAGAAAAAGATACTCTAAAATTTTGGATCATCTCTCCAAGAAATGTCAAGAATCAGAGAGGTAGCTGTGTTAGTTTGAATTTGCAGAAGCGACAAAGAGTCCTGTGGCACCTTAAAGACTAACACAAGTATGGAAGCATAACCTTCATAAGCATGAACCATAAGCATAAACGTCCGACAAAGTGGGTATTATCCCATGAAAGCTTATGCGTCAATACTTTTGTTAGTCTTTAAGGTGCCACAGGACTCTTTGTTGCTTCTCAAAAAATGGATCAACCATCTCCCTCATACAGCACAACACAGGAGTGATGGATTCAACATGAGGCAACTATCCCGCAGTGTAACTGAGTTAGTTGTTACAGCAGGGTCACCAGATTGCACCGTTACACATAGTCTCACAAGTTCTTTTTCTTAGCATGTGAGCAAGTTTTCAGCAATGGAAAAACAATATGATACAGTTGTGGGTTTTCTTATGCAGGTTCTTTGACAAAAATAATGCAAATGGTAAGAGAGTTTGTGTTCACTGCCTAAACCTCTTTAACCAGAATCCGTTCTCATGGGAACCAGGAATTGCTGTTTTTGCTGAGATTCCTGAAAGGGGAGATTGCCGGGGTACTGTCTGTCACCACCTCTATTTCAGGACTGGGGTATGTGTGTAAATAAAACAAGTCATACTAAGACTACATCCAGACATCAACGCAGTGATTTCTGCTCTAATGGGAAGTTGACTTGTAATAACAACACCACCACCTACCTCTAATATAGTTCTTTTCATCAGTAAATCTGCAGGACCCTAAGACACCAAGAGACAACATCACTACTACTAGTAAATATTTATGTTATTGTGGTAGCAACCAAGAGCCCCAAGACTAGGCCCTTAATGTGCTGGGAGCTATACAAATAGAGATAAAAGACAATTCCTGCCTCAGATGGTTCACTATTTAAAAGACATAAAATAGAAGGAGGATAAAAGATGGTGATTTAACATAATAGCAAATAAATATGGTGAAGAACTGTCCCCAAGAAACGATAACCAAACATATTTCTGAAGTGATTTCTGACATTTTAAAGAGACTATAGCCACCTGTAATATGATCTTTACAGGTTACTACTGTAGATGTCACTGTCACACTAGATGTAGAAAGGTTCTGCATAACTGTGGGGGGGGGGGAACCCTGACTCCTAGCAATATCAAGAGGAAGGTTAGACCCAGCAAAGTATGTATCCAAAGTAATAGGGAGTAATCAATTATGAAGCAGAAAATTACTGGCTAGAATGATGCAGTTTAGTCACAGTGGCAACAAAATGTTTCACAGAGTGAACAGGAATTCAGATATCTAGAAAGTCCTCGTGCACCATATTTATTATGTTTACATAAAATCTAAGATACTCACAAGCTAAGAAGCCCAAAATAGAGTCTTCTAAAATATATAATTCTTTCAAAAATAACCCCAGCTAGTACTAATCTGGCTTTTGGAGACCATATTATTTTGCAGATTCAGGATACTTGAAGTCCATCCTTAACAGAGAGTACCTGTAATTCTTATAAATGCAGGTATACAATGTAACAGTGCATGAGTGTAGCTATCAAGGAGTGTCACAGGTAGTTAAAAATGTAAACATTTTTAAAATATGCTAGTTTCAACAAGTGCCTACTACCCATCCCTCTTTTCAAGACAGCACTAAGATCAATACAACATATTGAATTTATACATCTTTTCTGATATGCTCCTTTTAAAAGGCTAGGTTAAGAGCATACAATCGTTTTATTAGATGTGTGTATTTTTATCTTTGACGCTCTTATAATATGCGCATTGTGCATATCACAACAGCAAATATCAAACCACTTTATGTAAATTTTCTAATATGGGCTAAATCATGCAAACCTCCACATTACTCAGATGGCTAGTCAAGGGAACAGATGATTAGTAACTGCTTCCATGGGGGAAAAAAAAAAAGATTTGCAAGATTCAGCTCTGTTTGTATGAATTGTAAAAGTAAAATTCCCAGACAAAAACTTTTTTAAGATGGAATCTGTGGAAGGGCAGAGTGCATGTATTATCAAACTCACATTGGTGGTTTATTTGTGGATTGGTCCTGCTTTGAGCAGGGGGTTGGACTTTGCGTGACCTGATATCTCAATTTTATAGGGACAGTCCTGATTTTGGGGTCTTTTTCTTATATAGGCTCGTATTACCTCCCCTCACCCCCATCCTGATTTTTCACACTTGCTGTCTGGTCACCCTTGTTGGATTAGATAGGTGGTTCCCAACGTGGGGCACACGCCCCACAGGGGGGCAATTTGATTTTTAAGGGGGGCAATTCGAGAATGAGTTATTAACAGTGAATTTTTTATATTTCTTATGGTTCTAGGGGCCTCATATACCACCCCTGGCGGCCGCTTGGAGGAACTCTGCACTCCGAGTGCAAACCGTTCGCACTTAAGTGCAATCTGCCCGTGTGCACGCTTTTGCCCATGCCTGGTGTATCACCATCATCACAACCATCAAAGTGCATTTCACTTCATAAGTTTTTCTCACATTTATTTCTTTCAGTCATAAACCCTATGCATAAAATGAGTAGTGCAAGCAAGAAAAAAGTAGTGCAAGCAAGAAAAAACTTTATTTGCTATTTTTTCATATCACTTCATATTATTATTATTATTTTAACAATTTCTTAGTGATTTCTTCCTCAGTATTTCAACTGTCCTTTCATTCTTTTATTTTTCTCTTTCATGGATGCCATGTTCTTTGGAAGCTTGTTTAGACCAAGTTAATGGTCTTTTAGGCTTTCTCCATGTGAATAGGAGTTCACTTTTTGAATAATAAGAATTATATGTCACGGGGTGGGGTGGGGGGGGAGGGACATCAGGATTTTAGAGATGCTTAGGTGGGGCATGGCCAAAAAAAGGTTGGGAACCATCACTAGATGATATATTGAGGTCCCTTCCAATCCCGATATTCTATATTCTACTGAAGATTGTTCAACCAGCTGAGCGCCCATGGTTGATAGCATCACACCAGTCATCATATAGTGGCCTCCCCAGATCAGGCTCAATCCTGCATATTTGTAGGGTCATGGCATGTACCTCTTCAAAAGTCAATGAAGAATTTGAGAACATGGCCTACTTGAGTATTTTTGTCCATCTCGATGATATAGTCAGAGAGCAGGCAATGCTGCTTCTCAATATAATGAGTGATTGAAGGAAAAGGCCAGATCTCTGCAAGATTATGACATTTTGGACTTTGCACTTCATGGGGAGGATTTGGGGCTGACACTGCATGTGGAATGCCTCTAATTGTTCCAAGTCTGCCTGTAAAAAGGACCAGGTTTCTGACCCATGTACTAATGCAGGTAGTACACAGGTTTGATAGATGATGATCTTCGTCTCAGTTCAAAGATGTCTTTGCATCCATAAATGAGGATATTCCTTCAGCCTCAGAAGTAACCCTTGTTTGATTAAACAGGTTTTAAATAACCATTCACCATTATGTCTAGTGTCTGGGTGTTGGAACAAGAGCTGGGATACCTTAGGAGACAACATTTCTGACTTCTGGTTAGCCAGTGTGATGAGAGAGAAGTTTACTTTTATTGCTTGTTGGGTATATCTTATTGAAGAACCACCACCAGTTTTGGGGCATGTCTGCCCTATTTCTCAAAAGTTTGTCCTGAATTTGATATTTTCAATTGTGACCCACTGAGGCATGGTGACACAAGCCGATCTCATTGTTATCAGTTCCTGGAAAAAGTCTTCAGTTATAAGATGCAGCCACTCCTTAACAAACATTGTCATCCATAGCATTCAGATTCCACTGTCAACAACAAACACAGTCCTCATCCTTTGGCTTCTGGCTGAACTGCACCAGGAATATAATCATCTGCTTCCCACAACACATATCGACATCAAAGTAGCTTCTGATTAGGTGGATAGGTGAGAATTTGGCTCACACTGAAAGTACTTGGCTAAATCTGGTGCATGATCTTCACACTGGTACTGATGTGAGAGTGCTCATTGGTATGAATTATGAGAAAGTCTTAAACTACATGATTACATGCTATTTCATCCACAGGACGCATGCCTTTTTCAGTGCATAGGATGGGTGCACAAGTGAATGAGAATTAAGGTTGCCTGGGGAACTGTAAACCTGATATTTCCTAAGTTTTGAGTGTTTGATTTTGCAACCTAATTAATGTTTTAATGTGGCTTTTTGAAATGGGATTCAGTACAGAGCCTGATTCTACATGCATGCCACAATGGACTGTTATTGACTTCCATGGAAACTCTAAAGGAGGATCTCTGTATGTTTGTTCCTTTTGGCCAGACTAGTTTTGTATATGCAAATTATGTCATTTACTTATTGAATAGAGCTGTTAGTACTCACAATGTGCATGTGTTTCCATATGCAAAGTTGAATCTCCCTTTTAAAATTTGGCCCTGTAAGGGTGCAGCAACTCACCCCATGGCGCCTCCTGCTGCTCTATCTGGGGAATTAGCTCTTTCCAGCTTCCGGAGTGCCCTCTGCAGCCTGTAGTCCCGCTTGCACTGGCCCCATATCCCTACCTGGACCCTGGTGCCCTCTTACAGTCTCAGGGTCTCCCCTCCCCGGGGAACCCCCACCCACTATCCCCACGTTGCCTCAGTCTAGGCAACTGCCAGTCACCACTTGCCACCATTCTCTGAGGCAGACTGCAGTATCATTGCCATTCATCACTGGCAAGGGGGGTTGGCCTGCTGCCTCTGTAGGCCTGGGCTGCCCCCTGCAACCCCAGTACCCTTTGTTGGTCCTTCTCCTAGGCCCTACAGCCTGGGGGTTTCCAGGCCAGAGCTTCCCCAGCTCCTTTCACCTTACCCCAGCCCTGCACCATACTAGGTAACCTGTCAAGCTCCCTCCAGCAGCCAGGCCTGTCTGCAGACAGAGAAGACCCTATCACTCTACCTTTTTATAAGGGCCTGCCAGAGTGTTTGGGGTGTGGCCACCCATCTGAGCCTATTCTCCCAATCAGCCTGGGAGCTTGCTTCTCACAGTGCCAGGCCTTTCCTCGGCTGTTTTAAGACTTTCTGGCTGTGAGCAGGTAGCCACCCCGCTACAGTCCCATATGGTTAGTTCTCTCTCCAGATCTAGGTACTGTCCATTCCTGTCTCATCATTAGCTCTATAGTGCCTACTTTGTCTTTGCATAAGGGTCTATGAAAAACTCATGGTTATGTGGAGCTGCACATTAAGGTTTAAAGTTTATAATCTTAAACATTTACCAAGATAATCTTTCCACCTTTCAAGTTCTGTGCATGTTGAAATTTCTTCAATTTCACTGTACTGATTCTTTAGACAGAGAATGTTTTGAGGCTTAATTGTTCTGATTTAATATGGGCAATTAAACACTAGTACAAAAGCTTGGTGGAAAAACAAATAATTAATTACTGAATATGCTCTGAACATGAGCCACTTCAAGTTAATCAGAGTCACACGACTCAAATATTCTAAACTGTCAATTTCTTCTTCAAGATGAGGGGTAGAAGAAGAAATGTACATTTACTTCCTTTCAGAATATAGACTTTTCATAACTCAGAAGGCAACAGCAGAAAGGGAGATCATCATGAGATGAGCACTGTGCTATCATTTTCTGACAACGAGCCACAAACGTGATTTTCTCATGATAGGCACCATTACCATGCTGTACATTTAGCTTTTCACCTACCCCTTTGTTTTGTACTAGGAAAAGCTACCAGAGCAATACTATGAAACTAGCGAGTGATGGAACTCCCACCACTGTGCATATTTCAGTGCTGTCTTTCCAATCAAATTTGGATATTGGATAGGGTCAGACAAATGTCTACATTTTAATATGTAGCTATTGAATTAAAATATGCAACTGTACTCTGATCATTTCTTTGCTAAACCACATAGTTTATAATCTTCAGAAAAAACAACCACCCATCTCTCCCCATGTATCAGTAAAGATTTAATAACAGCTGCTGCAGAGACTTCTCATTTCAGGATTTAATTATTCCTGCAAAATATACTACAGTGTGTTTATTAGTTTACTCTGAAGTAGAGTCAGGAGAAAACTGCAAAAAAGTATTTACTCAAATATTTGCTCAGACTTCTCTCTCTTTTGTTTTGTCTGTATCTCTGTAGAATTAGTTAACATTTGAACAGCTGTGTTTGATCTACAAAAAATTGTCACATGATATGGAATTTCAAAACTCACAATCATGTTTCTGCAAGTGCTCAGAGCATGATGGCAAAGCTACACCGAGGGTAGATAGGATCTGACCCTTGCATCTGTCTCTGTCTTAAGCACCTCTGTTAAACAGTCATTTCCGCCACTTTAGCTGCTGTGTCTATTTGATACCCTTGTTGTCTAATGATCATTACAATTATTAAAAGGCAGTTATTACAATTTGTTTATCCACCTAATCTATCATGATGGTAAGCTTTTGGAGGCAAGGACTATCATTTAAAATGTTTGTATAGCGTGTCCTATGATGGGATCCCCTAAATCATCCAGACATTATCAAATTATAAATATTATTATGTCAAGAGATAACCAGCTGGTGCTATTATATATACTCTGTGATAAAACTTTAATTGTGGAAGAAATGTGTTATTTTTAGTTTTCTTGTATCATTTCTTTGCTGGAACCGTTACAAGTAGCAAGGGAATTTGAATTTTGTCATAATCTATGATGGGTCCATTCTTGAGACTCAGATACTCCCATGGGAACTGGCCATTGGCAATCCTTTCATATGAAAATAGCAACATTTACAAATTAATAGAAAGGACTGAAATCCATTTGAGAGCTTTAGGAGATGCAATATTAATTTTTACTATGCCTCCTGAAAATGAAAAAAAGTGGGAAACTTGTTCACACTATGGTCAATGGTTTGTAGGTCTCCGCATTCATATTATCAAAAATCTTTGGTTCTCTTTTTGGGTATCAGGTATACTCATCTTCCATGTGATGTCCACTTATGGTTAATGATTGCTCACTGTGTTTGTCAGAGCAAGAAACCAGGTGGTTTGGTGGTGGGATCATTTCTGAGCTGGTTGCTATTTTCACATGAGAGAGTCTGCCCTTTGCATCCTCCAGCTGTCATCTAGATTGAAGCTGGATGACTAAAGAGTTTCTCCACCCACTCAGAATGCTCAGCAGGACTTAAGGTGAGTGTGAGGGGATGAACAAAATTGTCACACAGAGAGAGCTTTTGGTTATAAAGAGCTTTCCAGTTCTTTGGGTAAAGTAGGCATCTCTCTTCTGATGGTTGCAGGAGGGATGTTTGTGAGGCAGCATAAGGCCACAGAGTGGACATCAGAGTGCAAATTATAAGTCTCAGACAAATTTAACTGAATATCAACACGGTCCGGGTGTGGGTTTCTTTTCCTAATAGGTGTGCAGTACTCGGTTGTGGAAGTAATTAAAGACAGTGTTGTCATTTATAGCATTCTGGTGTCACAATCTCAGTCAGAACTGCTAATTTTTGGATTAGAGTAACTGGTAGTTAGTTGAGATTTCTGAAAGAGGCAATTACCAGGCTACCATTTGAGACCACCACAGTTCCAGGACTGGTGCCTTCATGTTAATGACACAAATCACACTACGGATATATAAAATAGATTTCTCCTCTAACAAGAAGCCAATCTGCAAGTCCCTAACACCCACTACTATTCAGAGGTGACAATATTGCCAGTAATATGGATATTATCTTTTGAGCCCTCCATTAAAATACAGGAATTGGCTATCAATATTTTCATGTAATGCCTGCTTCCAAATTCTGAGGCACCTATGTGCCATTGTCTCCTTCGTTCCCTCACTCTTCCCCATCCCCCCAAGCTGGAACTGAGAAGCCTTTCTATTAAACTTTTGTCAAAACCAATATTTTCCTGCAAAGTTTCAGTTTCCATAAATTGGTATTTTGTGACAAGAAACAGTTTCATCAAAAAAAATCCTAATCTCATTGAAATCACAGGATGTTACTCACGGAAGAGTCCTAGTAAGAATCCAACTGAGAAATTTTATTATTAACATTAAATTAATAAAGTCAAGGACCAAACTTTACCCAATAAAATAAGTTATAATAATATAAACCAGAAAAATGGCAGTTTGGGAACACCACCTTTTTTTCTGATATGGTTCTGATTTTTCCTCACATGTAGTACTCTGACACTGGTTTTGTGAGGTGGGTGACTTAGGTTTCAATTCAGGGAAGCACTGGTTTATGTTCTTTCCTGAATCAGAGCCTTAGACCTTTATCCTTCCTTGTAAACCTACATCTCAGGTATAGCTCCTTTTTAATGCATAAAAAGTAATTAAATCTGAAGTCCCACCCTACTGACTGTCTTGTTGTTGTGTTTTTTTTTGTAAGGTGAAGACTAGAAAACAGATCAAGCAGTTACCGCACCACTATCTGTTCATCCATTCACATTAATGCAGTTATGCCACTGACATGATTTATAAATAATAATGCTTGTTAAAAGGAAATCACTGTTGTTGTTTCTGGCCATGCATAACATGTTGAAATTAAAAACAGGGGTGTAAACTGGAGTTGCTGTCACCTTTGTTGCAGCTCATCAGGCAAATTTAATTCATAAATCCCTCAGCAATGTTATGCTTAGACTCCACTAAGCACCAAAATTCTAGTCACAGAAATGGATTTAATTATCCTCTTCAATTGCAAGTGGAATATTTATTACTGTGGAAATAATGATGTTTTAGGGTGCTTGCAATGTCACTGTGCATAACCTTTGCACAAAACATTCATTAATGTAGTAGATATGAATGCTGAGCACTATAAAAGTGACAGATTTCAGTCAAATCATATTTGATGTATACAGTTATTTAAAGGTGCTGCTAAACTGAGTTAGGGTGATGATGGCATCAGTAGGAAATCAAATCCAAGTATAGAAACTATTCACAATAAAATGATTAGGTATCATGAACTAGATTATTTTCTACAAACTATTATAGTACTTCCATGCCCTTTGTATGTTCCTGATCAAGGTAAGTATGAAGGCTATTTAAAACAGAAATTGGTTGCACTAGCCATTTCTTTCTTTTTTTTGTTTTAAATCAGCTTTTCAAATGGAATGATACAAGTGAAAGATCAACACAAGAAATTAATGGGCAAACAGAACAATGCTCATACTCAAGGAAATAGTTATAGATTAGTATAGGATAAGAAACTGGAAAATAATATAATGTGACAGAAATATAGTTAAGCGAATGAGCTCTATTTTTTGAGTCAGATTATAGTCTGAAGGACATAATATTTTGAAGACAGAAGTAATGAAGCTAGCCAAGTTAAAAGTTAACTGAACAAAAAGGAATTTTCACATTATGTTCTATTTTAACTCAGAAAAGTTGTCACAGATAGCACAGGATGAAAAATAAATATACTAATGAATTAAAATCATGTATGCAAGGCACTTTACAGACTATGGACCAAATTCTGTTATGTGATAGATTTGCAATTTCCACTGAGGTGAGCGGCAGTCAATAGTTCACATTCAAAGACAGAGGGTTATATATTGTCTCCGTTACACCAGGACTCCTTTAAGGAGAGCTACTTTGGATCATGGGCCAAAATAGTATATAGAGTCCTTCAGAACTCTCTGAGATACAAGCTGCTACATAACCATATAAAAGTTAACACTATCTTTATTGGTATGTCCACACTAATCAGACTACAGTTGTTTGCAGCATACTTTGGGGACAACAATTTATAGCAAGATTAATTTAATATTTGAAATTACAATTATTTTAATTTTTAAAACTACATTCCCTTAATTGTGGAACTGGTGCACTTAACAAAACATTTTATTTTCTAACCATTACTATGTTTTAACGCTCTAATAAATGATGATCTGGTAGGTCTAATTTTAGCAAGTCTTTGGATGTTGATTTTGTCAACACTATTTGGTTACTATGGGTTCATAACATTTTTTTTTTGCTGCCAAATACTGACATGCAAATCTAACCTCATCAATTTATGCTTAATAGTGCAATTATAATGATTCCCATCTAGATCACTTAAGACCTTAGACTTACCTTGAGACCTATTTGTTTATAAACATAGTGAGTTACTGGAAACTCGTTTTAAGGATTAGATAACTATTTTCAAAATCAGAAACTGGGAAAATTGTAGCAAATGTGTGGGGTTGTGAAATAGCTGTATACAATACAAAATTAAGTGTATTTAAGTTTCAGATCTCTTGCTCTTATTCTCCCCACTCTCCACTTTAAACCTTCAAACAGTGGTAATTAATGGGAATAAACTCTTCCTGGAAAGGTATTTTAGGGAGAATAAAGTTTCTGAGCTACTAATTGAATAGTTGTTAGTTTACATGAAAAACAAAAACAAAACAGATAAAATAGGGATGAGTCACTTCAGACATCAATTATATTCAAGTACAATTCAAGAAGTACCTTACAGACAAACTGTCAGAACAACTAGGTTTTCTGGCTTGCCTTTGACAGAGGTTAATAGAAAACTTTAACAATTAATTACCACCTATAAAAACCATCCACTATAGTCTTAACTCTTTTCCCAGGACCATTTCTACACATTCAGAAGCTGATTTATGTGAATTCTTTGACCTTAAATTAATTACCTAAGCATTATCACACAACAAAATGAACTTCAATAATAACTACCTATACATAATCTCTAATACAACACATATTTCTCCATCACAATTCGATATTCAAAAGTAGGTTGCTTAGTACTGCAACATTCATTTTCAGTAAACCTTGTCTGTGTATTTTAGCCTACTCTATTCATAACTGAATGCTTAGACTAAAACTTCTGTTCCTGTAAATGGCAGTCTTTTATGCTGAACACAAATTCTTTTATTTATCTATCTATCTATTTATTTATTTATGGAGTTAGATCTTAAAGCACATATTTGTAAATGTCCAGCAAAGGAAATTACTAAAGTATCTGCACACTTTAAGTCCAATATAGGTATCTCTAGGCCCACCGAACTCAGTCGAGGAATAACTCTGTAACTAGAAATTACAATTAATACTATTTCTTATTTCCATCAAATCAGAATTCCTGATTTTTCACATTTGCCATCTGGTCACCCTAGTGAAAAAACTTCTTCTGATAAACTATACATGCACACTGCAAAGTATATTAATTAATAATCAGCCCCAAATTAAGCATTAATAGAAAGTGTCATACTTTATAGTAAGATTACATTTGTAAATGGATTATAGTGTTTATAAATTATTAAAATATGTTATAAATATGTTGAAGACATGAGTAATGTATTATGGATGCTTATAGGCACATCAGTGGAAGGTGTAGATAATTGTAGCCCATCCCATAAGTTGCCAATTGAATAGCTGGACTCTGTATTAATCTATAACAACTGATGAACTGTTCATTAAAATGCTATTAATCTAACTGATTTATAAATGAAAATTTAATAGAAATACAAATAGAAATTTAATAGAAAGTGTGATTAAGATCTGTTTATTAATATATTTGAATGGTAGATGTGCTAATTTACAGTTTAATTTTATCATCTTACTCATGTTAAGTAGCAGAGCTGTCCAAAAAGCAACAATCCCATTCAATGAATAATACTGAGCTTTCAAAATTTGCTTGCTTTCTGCTGCAGAACAAAAATGAAAACTTATGAAATTTATTCATGAAAAAAAAGACAAGAAACCCATCACAGAATAGCCAATCGTCCAGTGGTTAAAGCCCTCACCTAATATTTGGAAGACCCCAATTCAAGTTCCTGTTCTGAATTAAGCAGGCTAGTGCCCTTACCACCATGCTATTAGCTATTTTGGGGTGATGAATGTCTCCATGTTTCTCTGTGAAATTCCACCTTTTGCCTGAGAAAATATTTCCATGGACCTGACACATTTCTGTGAAACATTTCAATTTCAATGATACAGCATTCTCAATGGAAAATAATTTCATCAAATTATTTTTGACTCGCTCTACTGATTAGTATCATATTTAACATATGGGTCCATGGCACCATTCACTAAGTTGGATAACACTCAACATAAGGTTGGAAGAATTGAGTCTTTTTGATAACATCTTGGATGTCCAAACCGGGAAAATGATAATAAAGTTTTACCCATATTATTTTTTATTCTTAAAATGTAATTTGAGTTTTATAATTTCTGAACACAGCAACATTCCTTTACAGCCTGAGAACCCTGCATGCTGAAGTTCAGCCAATTTGTAAACCCGTTAAAAATTCCAGGAAACAGATGGTTATAATAGAAATAGGTGAAATAGACTTTAACTGTAGAGTGCAGTGGATGAGCTATAGTTAAATATTCCTTTTTATATGTGTAAAAAGTTAATCTTTATAAATGATTTTCTTTTCTGACAATACATTCAAAGCCTCCTTGAAGCTTACACTATAAACAAGGAAGACACTCAAGACTGCAGCCAGAGAAACTGTCTACTGTACTGACACTCAGGATATGAGCAATTATTTTTGTATTTGCAGAAGAAGTTATCTACTGATAGCCTGTATGTTTTAATGGCTTGATAGAAGGTGAAAAATAAAAGATGTGTCCTTGGACAGATAGTTTTCTTGATACTGCTTTGCACATCTTAATTTACCACTGCTACATTTTCAAACACAATATACCCAAGAGCCTCTTTTGTCAGGAAGTATCACTGAAGCAGAGAGTGGGATGTTTAGAATGAATTTATCTTTAATTGGGAGCTGAAGTATAATAGCTTCCTGTCATCCTTTAACACAAAGCTTTGTTTTCCCCTTTATATACAAGGGAAAAAATTATTAATGTTTTGTACTACCAAAAATCTATAAAGCACTTTAAAATGATCAGGTAAAGGCTTGTAACAGCAATACTGGAATGTGCTATAAAAATATTTTGAAAAGTAATTTGGAGGCTAAGATAGGAATTCTGCCAGTAGAACATAGCTTCCAATGCACTTTATTCTATCATCTTCATTGTAAATGAAGAAACAGTATGATAAGCCAAATTATCCCTACAAATATTCATGTGCAAACTTTGAAGAAAGAAACTTGACAACTTGTGGGCAATACAAGAAATAAGATTGCCCTGTTCTTTTCATAGCTAATGAGTGCTCTTAAACTGTCAGAATAAAAAGTATATTATTTTTAAAAGGACAAATCCAGTTTTATCAGATACCACTACCACTTTAACAAGTCATTTCTAAAGTAAATGTTGTCTTTTTTCAATAGCATGCACTTGATATGTCACTTCTAACATTTGAGCCACTGGAAAAAATATGGATTACTGAAAGGGAAGTATACTACAATTAAAAAAAAAGTAAGGAAAAAGAAACAAAAATTTTGTTGTCAAACACTTATGCAAACACTTATGCATATGTTTAACTTTGCACACACAGTGAGTAGTCCCATTAACTTCAATGGAATTAACAGTGTTCAAAGATAAGCTTGGGCATAAATTATTACAGGATCAGGGTTTAAAGCCTTTTGTTTTACTTGAGGAAAGGTTTACAAATTACAATTAGAAATTTCTTGATTAATAAACATGTTTATGTCTCTTTTCCCCAATAATATTCAAACTGATGACTAATACTTTTATATCCCTTGGATCTGTGTTGTACTCTGGAATTACAAGACCCTAACTAATATAATCCAACCTTGCAAACACTTACACATGGGCTAACCTTGACTACCAAAAGTAATCTCATTAAAAGTTAAGTGCATGCCTAAATGTTTGCAGGATTGTAGCCCGCATTTACAACCTAAATTCTTGAGCCCACAAGAAGCCACAAACAGGCAGATTCCTGTTTCTGTGTAGATCCCTGTTTAAATCAATGAGGTGCCCTCATGGGAAGCCCTTTGCCTAAAATAAATAAATAAATGTTTCCTTCTTTTCACTAGGATTTGATAGCAAGTTTCCAGACAAAGATGTTTAGATCAAAGAAATAAATAATGTGTATGCAATTTCATGGAGAGGAGGGATGGTCTTTCAAAATTTTTCATTGTAAAATATTTATATGGACTCCCTAACACTTAGGGATATTCCCTTTAATAAGTTAATACAGATGGGTAATGAATTAGTACCATTGGATTTCCTCTTTGAAAACTTTTAACTAAATGACCAATCCTGCAAAGCTCCCATTGACTTCAGTGGAGATTTTGCTTTAATTAAGACTGCAGCCTAGAGACATCATTGCAAAAGTGAGGTTTCAAAATGTTTGATTCTTCCAATAATTTCTCTCAATGATAAGGTGGTGTCTCCCTTCTAACACATTGGTACACACACAGTATAATCACTTCTAGCAGAATAGACCATTAAATATAGTATAGCCTTTATTATGGAATTGCCACCCAAAATATGCTGAGGATACTCTCCTGACTCTTACATCAGCAAATAAAAAACAGAGAGAAGAACCAGAGCTCTTGTACTGCAAACAGTAACCCATGTTTTTTCCTACCACCCATATACCCATTGATTTCAATAGGAACACTTACAGATTACACAAGGGTCAGTATTTACCAGATGAGGGTCCAGATTTATTCCATTGTATGTCACTTAGAACAGTATTTGTTGACCCCAGTGTAAGTATTATCCTTAAATACAAAACATTGAGTACTTACAAACAAGAAAAGTAGAGAGGCATCTTTCAAGTACAAAATGGCTCCTTTAGGGCTAACATTGCTTGGCTCTGCTCAATTTAAAGGGCTAGTGCAACAAGGTGTGCTGGGAAAACAAGTCTAAAAGGAAACCCCTTTAAAAGAGGATTCTAAAAAGAGTTAATAGGAACTAAGGGACAAGTAAAGAAGAGACTACTTCTGTGGTGTGTATTACTATATTATAACACCTTGCATAGTATGTGCTCTGTCTTCTCCCTGTGTCCAATATACAGCAGAAGGATGAGTTATAGTCTCTAGACTATAGGAATGGATTCACAAGAGGAATTTAGCTTAATTGCAATTTTCAGCATTTAAATTCAACATTTAGGCACCTTTGGGATTCTTAAAACTCTGGCTCAGCTGCTGCCCAACTCTGGAGATACCAACATTTCTGTCTCCTAGGTATGTAAAAATCTGTCTGTGTGTATGTATGGTGTTTCTACAGCCGAAGTGCCAGAAGGAGATTCACATTAGGCATTCCTCTACCTCCCTTAACTGCATGGTCAAAACCAGTAGGCATTCTCAGCATACCTAGATCTAGAGTCAAGAAGACCAATTTATAGCCTAATGATTAGCACACTCATCTGGAATGTAGGGCAGGTTCAATCCTCCTCTCTGACTGATGTGGAAAAAAGATTTGTATTTGAGCCTCTTACCTTACAGGAGACGACTATGGGGTATTCTGGCACAGGGCTTTCAATCTTACCTATTGAAGCTGTTCCATGGTATAACAAATTAAATCTTTACTAGGCTAGCCAGACTGCAAATGAATCCAGTGATTAAGGCACTCAGGATTTGAGTCTCCCACGTTTCTCCACTCCTGGGAAGAAATGAACCCATGTCTCCCATAGCCTGGATGATTTTTTTAAACCACTGAGCTAAAAGGGGAGAGGGGTGTGAAAGAACTAGCTATGAATTCCAAGCAGCGGGAAGGGTCTCCCTCTGAGCCAAACTTATTCACAGAACTCTTTCTGAGATGCTAGGCTTAGGATACACCCCTCTCCTTGGCTTTAATGGACTTTGGATGCAACAGACAAAATTTCTGAGCAAGTCTGATGCATCCCAAATCTATTTCTCGCGGGCTGGCTGCCGGCTGCCGCCCGCGTCCCAGCAGCCGGGACCCGGGCGGGCTGGCTGACTGGTCCCAGCTGCCACCCGGGTCCCGGCAGCGGGCGGGCTGCAGAGCTGTCGCCCTGACCCTGTGGCGGTCGGGCTGCTGCTCCGACAGCTCGGATTTTTTAATTATTATTAAATAATGGACTTTTTCATTTAATGGACACCCCCTCGCCCGAATTAGTCCGTTAAATGTAGGTTTCACTGTAGTTGGTTTCTTTTTGAGTAAAATAAATATATACACCTCACTCATATTTATGACTTCATAGAAACTGAACCAAATTAAACATGATGGTAGGGAAATTTGGTGCTTGATTTAGTTGAAGACATCATTTCCAAACCATTTAGCAATGGAAGAGCATGCATGATAGTTCCATAAGAGACTGAACTTGTCAAGGGAAAACATGGCTTGATACAGCACATACCTCCTTCTTATTTCACCTGCCCCATCAAATAATCAAGTTCAGTATCTAGGGGTTGCCCAGAAGGTAGAAAAATATAAACATATGAATGACACAACAAGGAAGTACTCCCACTGCCAAACAGGCGATTAGCATCATTAGCTGCAGATATTCAGGAAGCCCATGAAATTTCTATGAGCCGTGCTGGTTAAAAACAACCCCAAAAATATTATGGAAATTTTTAAACGAAACAATATTTTTCATTCATAGTTTTTCAGGTATTTTTAAATGAAAGTTTTATAAAGCGTTTCTTATTCTGGACAATTTAATTTTTGAGCAGGAAAAAAACAACACTGTCTTTCATTCCCTCTCTCTCTACCCTTCTTTTCCATTGGGAATAGAGGGGGAGGGAGTAAAAAAAAGTGAGTGGACTTTTTCCCTAGCAAAATATGAAACACTTGATTTTTTTAACATTTTTTTGTAATTATTTGTCAAATAAATTTCATCCAAAATGAAAACCATTTACAAATATTTTCATCTTGATAAAACAAAATCAAACCCCATACATTTGACAAAAAGATGTCAGTCTGCTCTGTCTATGAGCCAGAAGCTGTAGAGGAGTTTTGTTTTTGTTTTTTTAACAGAGGTCCTGAAAAACAACTTGGTAGTATTAGCTTTGTCTTACTATGCTAGAAATGGTACAAACACATCACTGTCCCTTCTCGACTACGTTCAGACACATTCACTGTTCCTCCTTTGCTACATCAGAGCAATGACCTGGGCCCACGTCCGCAAAGGAACTTATTTGTCCAAACCCCAGACTTAGGAACCTGGATCGGCGGGTAGCAAGCGATCTTTTAGCGATCGATTTCTCACATCTTGTTAAGAAGTGAGAAAGTGATTGCCCATGGTGCCCCCATAGACTCCGTAACTCCAGCTTGCCATAAGGCGCAAGCTGGAGTTGACGGGGGAGCACACCGCCAACTGCAGCCGCCATGAAGACGACAGGTAAGTCGGCTGAAGATAGGCCAACTTCAGCTACGTTATTCACGTAGCTGAAGTTGCGTATCTTCAGTCAATTCCCCCCCACTCCCCAGTGAAGACCAGCCCATAACCTCAAATGCACTCTGGTTAACTAACATAATTTTAAAATACCCCTAACAGATGTAGTAAACATATACAAGGGCTCCATTTACTCTACTGAAATCATGAACTAAACTATCCATCCATGCCCTTACATTCTGCAGCATTCCACATTAGTGGACTGGGACAAAGTTTCCCCCAAAGGTGAGACAAACACCCAAGTCCCAGTTTTAGTTTCACTGTAATCCACAAAATCCTCACTAAATCTGGTAAGTGCCTAAACTCATTCAGTGTCTAAATTTTCAGGGCAAAATTTCACTAGGCACCATGTGTAAGCTTCTGAACATGCTCACTGCTACCACCTTCAAGGAGCCCAGGCACTTATCTTCTGCCAAAATTCACCAGAGTGATTCACAAACTGGGAGAAGATAGGCTTGGCTGCCTAAATCCTGTGCAGGGCCTGATCCAGTAGGCTTGTTCAGAGGCTCTCTATCGTACCAGGTCCCATTCAAAATCCAGAAGAAGAAGGAGATGGTGGTACCAGTACTCCCCTTAAGAAAAGACTTGACCAAGGAGCACCCACTTGCTCAGGAGCATGGTCTAACCACTGAGTTATGAAATATTCTGATTTTGTGCAGCATCTGCCATTGAAGTTGTCCCCCTGTGGATAAATAATAAAAAGAGTGATTGGAGCAAGAGGACTGGTCCTGGGTGTTCCATCTCCTAGGCAGGTGTCCCAAACACTAGATTATAGGCTCTCTCTCTCTCACCCAAAAACTGTTACACTGTGGACAAATACTTAAATACTCATTAGGCTAGAGAGGGAGTACAAGAGAGAATACTTCTATAGTCCAATGATTAAGGCATCTACCTGGGAAGTGGTACAGTTTCAACGCCTACAGGGGAAGCGCTTCAAGGAGAGCCCCCACATCAGACTACCCCATATAAATCTCTTGATTCAGCAAGGTACTTAGCAATAGGCCTAAATTTATCACTTGAGTAATTCTATTCATATCAATTGGACTATTCAGGTGCTTAATCACTTTATGAATGATGCCTTTGAATCTCAGTTCTCCATCTGTAAAATAAGGATAATAATAATACTCATTTGTCTGTCTAGGCTCTAAACTTGCAAATACTTATGAATGTCCATAACTTTACTTTTGTGTCCAGTCCCATTTGGTGCAAAGATTTCCTCTGACTATGTGCAGAACTTAATCCAAGAGGGTCCTGGTCTTGTTTCAGACCTGCAGGTGTTATTACAAAATAATAATAAATAAAATAATAATAAGAAGAATTAATAATTAATGTTTAGAATACTGTGCCTATACAGCTCCCTGATGTTTATGATACAGAGAACTCTGCACTGGAATTATAGCCCTTCCAAATGTCAGATACCATTAAGTTACTTGATTGACAAAAAAGTTCTCATAGACAGGCTTTAGATCTCCTGTCTTTTATTAAGAGTATGAATCCACACCTGTTTGTACGTATGGTGAGGTGCAGGTTACAGGAGAAAGATGAGAAACATTTTATTGTCCCTGATAGATGAGCCTGAGTTCAATGTGAGAACAGAGATGAATCAAAATCCTCCCCGCTCCTCCTCACCTTTGGCTCTAATAAAAAAAAATGCTTTTGGAGACTCTACCTCCCCCTGATACTTTTAAAATCTTTTTCTGTGATCTCTGAAGTTTGTTCTTGTAGAGATAGTTGTACAAATAGTCTTTTATTAAAGGACCAAAGGATAAAAAGAGAAAGAGGCTTTGAAGTCTAACTACTGTATCTAGAATCCAGAAACATTGTTCCTCTTCAATGAAAAGAAATATCCTTTGCCTGAAAACAACTCTTTCTCCAGACTCACAAAAGTAACAATCACTTGCATAGCTATTTCACATTCAATAGGTAATGCATTCAAATGTGAGATGACACAAAGCTCAAAAATAGTTTGATTAAGCCATTAAGATGGAAATCATCACACTAAAATGTCTCATCCATGAAACTGCTGTAGAATAATTTCAAAATAATTTTTACACCAAGGTAAATCAGCTATAATTATTATTTTAGTGATATGTGGTAAAATTACCTCATGCTCAGCTTTAACATTTAATATATTGCAAAGATAAGGCCTCGGCTATCAGTTTGTTTCATGTAAACATGGTGATGTCTTAAATTCCTAATGAGCAAGAATAAAGCTGTAGGTAATATTTAAAATACTTGATTTTTTTAAAAAATGCATTCTGGTTAACTCACATAATGTTAAAATACCCCTAACAGATGTAGTAAACATATACAAGGGCCCCATTTACTCTACTGAAATCATGAACTAAATTATCCATCCTTGCCCTTAAATTCTGCAGCATTCCATATTAGTGGACTGGGACAAAATTCCCCCCAAAGGTGAGACAAACACTGCACTGAATAGTGATTATTAGTGAAAGTTAATGAGACTTAGGGCCATATGCAAAAAAAGGTTGCCTAAAGCCCAGAGTTAGTTGCCTAAAGCCCAGGTTTAATTGTCTAAGTCTCAATTTAAGGCACCACTGCAATCCATAAAACTCTTCTTGGCTACCACATAATAGTGTAGTCTACCTGGGATGCTGTGTGGTTGGTGATCTAAATTACTTGGTATAGCTAGTGGCGTTTTATCGCCTAGGCTGACAAGGCCTAGGGCAAGGGCAGCAAATTTGCAGGGATGACAAATTTATAATAGCCATAGGCATTGAAGCGTGCTCACCCCATCCTCCTGCCCCAACTCTGCCCCTCCCCTGCCCCCATTCTAACCCCTTCCCTAAATCCCTAGCCCCACATCCTCCCCCGAGCACACCACCACTCCGCTTCTCCCCTCTCCCTCCCAAGCTTGCTGCAAGAAACAGCTGTTTCCTGCAAGCCTGGGAAGGAGGGGGGAGAAGAGGAGTGGCAGCGATGCTTGCGGGAGGAGACGGAGGTTAGCTGGAGGGGGGCAATTATTTCAGGGTTTAGGGGTGGCAAAATCATTAATCTGCTAGTGGTATAGCTTCTGAGTCTTGACAGGATTTTTAAAATCGGAGTGTAATAATGGATAAAAAACAGTAAAATGTACTTCCAGTGTGAATGTTCACATGCCTAAACATTATACTGTTTAGGAATGTTAGAGGATTCATGAACATTTTAACAATTAAACCTCCCAAACAGTGACAGCTATGACACCAGGAATCGCAGCATAACGAATTCATGGTGAGGAGGAATGAAAATATTTGGGAATCTCTTTTCAGACTGTTCAACCCTAGCTCTATTGGTAGCCTAACCAGTCATGAGAGGAGTACCTTCAGACAGAGAGTTATTTAAATCCTTCAGACTTTCAGACTGCTATAATTCACTGAAGGTAAACCTTCATGGTTTTCATATGATTTGTTTGTTTGTCCTCAGTTTATATACCTCAGGATTTGTTAATCCCTTGTGGTTTCAGTGCATGTTGTTTCCCATATTTACATGAGTAACGGCTCAATTTGAGAGAATGACACAAATCTCCCAGCGACCACTAGTGCATATCAGAGCCAAAGAATTCAGAGGTGATTTATTATTTAACATGTTTTGGTGGCATATTTATTTATCTAGGTTTTTATAAGGTTGCCCTTCCCTGTGCTGTCTGACTGCCTCACAAAAAATATGAAAATGCTCCAATTCTCCAGATTCTCTAGTATCCCCTTTCATTTTTCTCTGTTTCTTTCTCTTTCTCAGGCTAGCAGCAAAAAAACAGTACAACTGAGGTTACATAGTCTTTAGCCCCTACTGAAAATTATTTTTGCATGTGGTCTTCATGTGAAACCTGCAAAGCCTTATGAGAAAACCATGTCATTATTTCACATGAAAGGGTGATATTCTCACCTTCCTTCTAGTGTGGCTTCTTTCTGGCCCACTGAACTGATCCCAAAAGCATCCTATTCAGCACACGTGCAAAAGCCTAGAATCAATAATGTGTTCCCTGTCCATTCAATTAATTCAATAACCTCAACAGCCTCTCCACCATATTTGTCACGTCAGGAAAATAATTACAGGGAAACTTAAAAACTGAAACAACACTGTTTCTTAAAATATTATGGAAGAAAATCCTGTACTGTGGGTGTGATTTTCTTCTCACACTGGTATGAACCTGAATTAAGAGCACTGAATTGCAATGTATTACACTGGTGTGAATCCAAAGTACACAGAAGAGGAAAAACGCTCTGTCTCTTTGAGACTATGGGCTGGTCTCCACCGGGGGGGAGAGAGGGGAGGGGTAGATCGACTGTAGATATGCAATTTCAGCTATGTTAATAACATAACTGAAATCGGTGTCTCTACAGCCGACTTACCTGCCATCCTCACGGTGGCGGCACGGTCCCCCGTCGACTCCAGCTTGTGCCTTTTGGCGAGCTGGATTTCCAGAGTCGACGGGGGAGCCGCTGGCGATCGATTTATCACATCTTGACGAGACACAATAAATCGATCGCTAAAAGTTCGATCCTTCCCTGCCGTAATGAAGACGAGCCCTATATGTAACTAAGGGAGAAAATTTATATATATATATATATATTTCTGCTTTAGATTTTTTATATGTAAAATATATAATATATACAATATGTGATCCATTGGGTGTTGAGCTGCTTCAAAACTCTCACCCAAGATTGTGTATAAATAAATTCTGGGGTGAGATTTTTGAAACAGCTCAACATCCAATGGATTGCATCTAGTTTAAATAAGTGCCTGCATTTTCTAAAGAGCTCTGCTTCCATTTAGGCATCAAAATGAAATGGGTGAACTTTGAAAAGTGTTCAGCACCTAAAAGTTCCCACTGAAAACAATGAAAAATATTTCAGCATTCTGAAATTCTGTCATGTGGTCTTTTTCATATATCTTCCTGTCAAACCATAGACACCCAGGAATCAGTGTGCAAGACTAGTGTAACTACATTTCATTCAACAGAAGTTAACTAATCTAAAACAAGTGCAAGATGAAACGTTGTGCTCCCGCACCTAGTAAATAAATCATACTTGTATACAAATGCACACCCTTGCAAGTGAGTTTACAAAGATTGGATCTCTTTTATGTAACAGGGTTTGCAAATGCGGACAAACTTGGAGCACAAATCCCTTCTGAGCCCCAATGCAGGCCTTTCACATATGCTGAACTCATTTAATGCTTGACATTTCACTGACATCAATAGAAGATTTGCACACAGAGGAAGAACAGAGTTTTCAGTATAGATCCATGCTGATAAGATGTCCATAATGTGGATCAGTAAGAAGAATTTTATTTTAACGCTGATGGAGAAAGGAGCCGAAACATTCCACACCACAGATCCAAATACATACATCTTCACTCTAGCAATGATTGTTATGGAAATACAGCAGGGAGAGCATTTGGGCCATTATTACAGTAGGCATGGTTCATTAGAGATTTTTTTTAAAAGCACTATTAATGAAGTAGGGAGAAGCAGAAAAGCAGCAGGAGAAGTGGGACTTCAACAAATGGGTGGGTGGGTGGTGGAAGGAGAGTACAGTTCAAATGATGGTAGTGGTGATGATAGGGACATAGCCCAAGTCCTCTGTCCACAGAAGAAATAAAATATTGTCCAAGAAATTGAAGATTGTCTCTCTCTCTGGACATTTCTAATTGTGATTGTAGTTTTTGTGATGTGGACATCTATCCACTAGGCCCTAGGCTTAGACCAACCAATTTTACCTAGGCTGCCTGGGGCAAGAAATTAATGTGTGGTCACTGCCAATGAAGATAGTACTACAGAATAGCTAAGTGTTGTTGTTTGTTTTTTGTTTGATTTGATTTGATTTTGCACACATATCAGTTGTCCATTTCTGATGTACTTTTAATGTGTTTGCTCAGGTCACTTAAATCCTGTGTATTCAATTAAAAGGCAAGCTTACTCTTTTCCTGTTCCTCTCAGAAGGATTCCTAGGGACTGTGTCCTTTTCTCCAGGGACATCTGTCTTAGTCAATGTTTGGCACTTTTAATGGCCTAAGTGGGTAGTGATCCCAGCTTCTGGCAGCACAGTCTATGTCCCAAGGGAGTTGCCTGTTAGTGTCAGGGGCTGGCTAATACCTCAGCACTGTACAGAATTCTGGGACTCATTTCTTCTGACAATGGGATGGTTAAACTACTACAACCTTGTGATTCAGAGTGTCTTTGTTCTGAGTAAACACAGAGCTCACTTTAGGCACCAGCACACAGGCAAATATTTTTTTCTTCATTCTCTTACTCTCCTGCTGCAGGGGTTGAATAGAGCCCCAAGGCCACATTGAGATTTTCTGTTCCCACTGAATCCAATGGAAGACTGGGATTAGGTGTACCAGAGAAGGCAAGAATTGAATTGGTAGGTGCTGTGCTGGATCCTAGCATAAATACAATTAGATTTCACATATTTAAAATAGAAAAGTAAATCTTCCTCTTAAGTACCTGCAGTGAGGTGGCAGGTCACAAGCAGTAGAAACTTTCCTATGTGTCGTTTGCAGGCCAGGGACCTGAGCTAGCCATAAGCGTAATAAACTATAAACCTCCATTTTAGTTTATATTTCCCTGAATAAAATCTGAATATTTCGAATGGCATAATCTATTTGGAAGTCCTCTGGTTCAGCATCTCCTGACATAATCCTCTCACAGATCATCTTATCTCTGTTTAGATATTCATAATGCACATGCCTCACAAGTACCAGCAAAAATGTCCTCTCTAATTATTTAAAACTGAACAAGCTCAGATTTCCACAAGCTTGGCATATTGGAAACAAAGAATGAAAATGACTTTGTAGCAGGGTGACCACCCGCTCCCTGCCTGAAAGGGCTGGAATAGCCCAGGGAAGGGGTTGTGGCTGGGAGCCAGCAAACTCCCAGGCTGATTGGGAAGCAGGCTCAGCTGGGTGGCCACACCCCAAACACTCAGGCCTGTATAAAGGCTGTGAGGGAGGGGCCTAGAAGGTCAGTCTCCTCTGTATCCAGGGGAAGACAGGCCTAGACGTGGGGTGCCTTAAGCAAGGTACCTGGACTGGGGCAGGGCTGGGGCAAGGCACTGGGAGCTCTAGCCTGAGAGCCCCAGGCTGCAAGGCCCGACAGAAGGCCTGACCCAGGGGTACTGGGGTTGCAGGAGGCAGCATTAGGAGCAGCAGGCCAACCCCCCTGGCCAGTGATGAGAGGCCATGATACTGTAGTCTGCCTCAGTGAGCGGAGGCAAGTGGTGACTGGCAGTGGCCAAATCTGAGTCAAGATGGGGATAGTGGGTGGAGGGTTCCCCAGGGAGGGGAGATCCTAAGACCAGGGGGGTACTGCAGGATTGCAGCACCCTCAGCTAGAGGGCACCGGGGTCCGGGAGGGACACGGGGCCAGAGTAGAAGTGGGACATTGGCCGGCAGAGGTCGCTCCGGAGGCTGAAGAGCTGATTCCCCAGACGACCAGCAGGAGGCGCTGCCGGGGTGAGTGTCCGCACGCTTACAGACTTATATCAGTAAATATATTTGTTCAGTAAAAAATAAACAGCAAAAATATATGCAGTATAGAATAACTGTGTATATTTACACTCCATGTTCATTTAATATCCTGTATTTAAGAGCCTGAAGTTTCTGCAGTCATAAATTTAAGTTATTAAAATACTATTTACTTTATAAAATAAAATCAGTGAATCTAATTATAGTTGACTCAGGAACAGAGTAGCAGAAAGGAGCACAGTAATACATTTCTTCCAGAAGTAGACTTGTTTACCAAATCAATGTCTTTTTGGCTGATCAATATTGCTTTATTCAGTTCATCACCGCCCATAAGGCTTTTCAATAATTCTAATTTTAAGGACCTATTACTGAAATTGTATAGGCATTGATTGTTTAAAGGTTACAGTTAAATATGAACAAAATGTATTTTAATTCAATTAAAGGTGCTTCTGGAAACATTGCAAATCACATTTTGCCAAGAAAATTTAGAACCAGCTCCTCAGTTGGTGTAAATTGGCATAGCTCCAAAATCAGTGGATTGATGCAATTTACACCACCAGAGTGTCAAGCAAGACTACAGGAACAAATGGCCAAATCCTGAGATGTTGTATGACTTGATCCAGCTGAAAATAAAAACAAATCATCCCGCTGTCTTAAATGAATTTTGCTCATGCTTTTGCTGAGAATTTGCAGCTCCAATTGAAATCAATTAACTTAAAGGTATGGTTTGTTTGTTTTCCACATTTGTTTAAAACTGTACCTACTGTCAAATCAAACTTACTTTTTAGGGACCCAACTGGCTCCTCCATAATAAATCACAATGGGATGGTCCACTTGTTAGAGCAGTAGCCTGAGACTAAGGAGACACAGGTCAATTCCCTACTTGACCACAGACTTTCTCCCTCCAGGAATGTGTGCTACCACATCCCTTCTAGGCATCCTTATACCTCTATCCTGACCAAGCCCCAGAATGATCCACATGCCAGGGAAATATAGGAGCTTCACCTGTGTGGTAGCTGTGCTCATAGGCCCCTAACACATTCAGGTTCTTTTCAAAATCTGGCCAGAGTTGTAGGAAGAGAAAGTGATGATGATGCCTGTGTCCACCTCCTTGCAGATCAGACTTAGGGGCCAATTTCCAAGAGAGAGGCAGGGGTTGGCGTTCACCCCTCTGGTTAGCAACTATTGGTTAGTTTAGGTGGCTCCTCATCTACTGTGCTGGCTTTTCTGAATCTAAGATGCCAGTCTCTCTCCATTCATTGTATAGGGAGCCTAAGTGCCTAACTACTCAGATTTCATGAATTTCACTCTTGTTCCTGTGATTTTTTTCAAAGTGCCTAAATGTTAGGTGTTCTGGCTCAGTGTGGCAATGGCTACATTTATTTGTGGATCAGGGCCTTTGTGCATCTGATCCCTAACTGTAAAATGGGGATATCTGTGATTTCCTATCTCACTAGGGGTTAGTTAGGGTACGTCAAATACTACAGTAATGGGGGGGGGGGGAGACAGATAAATACCATACATGCATTTCATTTCTCTCTGAAATATTTAGATTTTAAGTTCTTCATGGAAGAGGCCATCTTTTCATATGTGATTGCACATTGCCTGGCACAATGTTTTTGCCGGCCATTTTACAGAACAGTAAAAAGATTTCAAAACCTCCTAATTTTTTTATGAAAAATGTATGAGAATGTGTTCACCTGTTTTTCAAAAATGTCTGCATTTTTTGTCCAGCTCAAATAATAAATGCTAATATAAAGAAAACACACCAATCCTGGGGTCTGAACTTTCCTGAAATTAAAACAAACTTTAAAGACAATTAATGAAAAATATTCTGAAAGGCAAACTGGGGGTTTGCCCCATTGACAATACATAAATAAGCCTGTTGAGTACTTATGCTCACAGCTGCGATCACTCTTGTGCCTGCCTTGTTCCCCAGCTTGGTCCTGCCTTGATCCTGTTCTTCTCCAGTCAGTTCTTGCCCCATTCCAGTCCTTCTCCAGTCTGCCCTGGCCCTACTCTCTTGTGCAGCTTCTGGTTCTGTTAATTGGCTCCAATTAATGGCTTCTTACTCAGGATCTGGCTCCTGGCTCTGGTTATTGACTCATGTGCTAACTCTTGGCTTGATTCCTGGTCCCTGACTCTAACTATGGCCTGTGGCTCTGGCATCTGGCTCTAACCACTAGGTTAGATAAGGTGCTTTTTTATTATTTTATCACCCATGGGAAAATACTTTTCAGAAGTGATCACTCCATATCCGAACTCTCAGTCCTGTCCTCAAAGGATTATATGCATCTAATTATCTGTGACTTAAGGATGATGATTTTCAAAAGGAAAAAAAATATTAAATATAATGGCTTTGTAACTTAGACATTTATTCCACTGATTGCCATTATTTTAATTTAAAGGTTACATTAAAGCCTTGTGGGGTTACTGTTCATTAAATAGTGGCAACTCCAGCATCTTTTAAACGAGAATTTGAATAAACCTCTCTTATGCCTAGTAATAAAATCTATGGATCACATCATCAACTAGTATAAATCATCATAGTTTAATTTAAGCCAATTCATCTATTTTTCTCTACAATAGCTGAGGATCTGGCCCTTTAATTTTGGTGACTGGGCCTCTTAAAACTATTACTTTCATTACTCTGATTAAGGAATATTCAAAGTAAATTAACTTTTAGCTTAGTCCTATAACAGAATAGTAGGGAAAACAATTGACTTGCAAGTGTAACTATGGCAGCTAATGGGGGTGGAGGAGGGAGGGGAAGCATCTAAGAATATTCCATCTTCATATTAGAACCAAGTCCACAATTGTTTCCGACTTCTTTTTCTGAGACTGTAAGCTTTGATTTTTAAATGCACCCCACAGAAAACATGGGCCTGATTCATTTCTGATTCCATTCAAAACAGAGTTCTATAGCAGCCTATTATAGAAAGAGACTTAAAAAATGGTGACCCTCTTAAAAAAACTATTCTTCTATGCCATTAGCAGGAACAAACCTTCCCTGATTAAATGGGTAGATGCAGGAGATCTCTTCAGCATTTAGATGTGTAGATTCCAACGCCAGAAAGGATCAATGTAGTCATCTAGTCTGGCCTCCAGTGTAACACAAGCCATAGAACTCCTCCCTGCCCAAAATTCCTAGCGCACATCTTATTCTTGGGCAATAACCTAGGTGGATTCTTCTCTTGCAGCTATGCCAATTTATATTTGCCCAGGTCCTTTGTGGATACGTTCTACTTACCAATCTCAGTCTTCATATGAGAAATACATCCAATGTAGACTGTCTTCAGCTTTCATAAGCAGAAGCTCTGTTTCCAAATTCTCCACCTACCTTGGCCTTCATGATAACAAGATGTGACTTGATGACCACTTCCTAGGAAAACTGAATTTAGGATTTATCAAAAGAGAGAAATTCAAGGATAAGTCTGTCTTTTTTTCACCCCTAATGATGACAACTTAATTACTTGCAAGATCTTAATGGAAATTTGTATTATACATGAATTTGCTTTTTCATTTTGCTTTTTATCTTGGACATTTTAAAACTTGAGGTATGCCATATTACAAATTGGAGGAGTGGTAATTTAACAATAAGACAGTCAGTTATACAGTTATAACAATAAGACTGTCAGTTATACAAAGTGATCTCGATCACTTGGTAAGTAAGCAGGCTCGGTGAAAGATATGTTTTAATATACAGCCACAGGGAAGGTCATACATGTTGTAACAAATAACACTGGTAACAAAGGATTGGGGATTGTATTCTAGACTTATGAATCATGTTAGATAACCAATTGAATATGAGCTCCAAGTGGTGTGGCTAAGTGGGGTAATGTAATTTTAGGCTATACAAGCAGGAGAACATTGAGTTAGTACCACATCCCTGTTACATCCCAGCATAAAACATTAGCAAGACCATAGCAGAATAACGTGTCCAGCTCTGGTGTCAATTTAAAAAAGGACATTGAAAAATTGGAATCAGAGAGGTAGCCGTGTTAGTCTGGAATAGCAGAGGTAACCAAGTCCTGTGGCACCTTAAAGACTAACTATAAAGTTTTGAAGCATAAGCTTTCGTGGGCTAATACCCACTTCGTCGGATGCAAGCAGTGGAAGTGTCCAGGGACAGGTATTGATAAGTAGGCAAGAACCAGGTAGGAGGTAACAAGGTTAGTCCAATCAGGCTGAACCAGCTTGTTAACTCAAATCAGGGAGGGTGGGGTATTCTTCTAGCAGCTGAATTGGAGGTGTGAACTCGGAGAGAGGAGAAGCTGTTTTTGTAATTAGCAAGCCATTCAAGATCCTTGTTCAATCCTAGATTGATTGTATCAAACTTGCAAATGAATTGCAGCTCTGCAGTTTCTCTTTGCAGTCTGGTCTTGAAGTTTTTTTGCTGCAGTATGGTGACTTTTAAATCTGTAATTGTGTGTCCAGGCAGATTGAAGTGTTCTCCTACAGGTTTTTGTATATTGCCATTCCTGATATCTGATTTGTGTCCATTTATCCTTTTCCAGTGCCACTGGACTGTCCAGTTTGGCCGATGTACATAGCAGAGGGACATTGCTGGCATATAATGGCATATATGACATTGGTAGATGTGCAGGTGAATGAACCAGTGATGGTATGGCTGATCTGGTTAGGTCCTGTGATGGTGTTGCTGGTGTAGATATGTGGGCAGAGTTGGCATCGAGGTTTGTTGCATGGATTGGTTCCTGAGTTGGAGTTATTGTGGTGCAGTGTGCTGTTGCTGGTGAGAATCTGTTTAAGGTTGGCAGGTTGTCTGTGTGCCAGGACTGGCCTTCCTCCCAAGACCTGTGAAAGTGAGGGATTATTGTCCAGGATGGGTTGTAGGTCGCTGATGATGCGTTGCAGAGGTTTTAACTGAGGACTGTAGGTGATGGCCAGTGGTGTTCTGTTGTTTTCTTTCTTGGGCTTGTCTTGCAGCAGCAGGCTTCTGGGTACACATCTGGCTCTGTTGATCTGTGTCCTTGTTTCCTTGTGTGGGTATTGTAGTTTTGAGAAAGCTTGGTGAAGATCTCGTAGGTGTTGGTCTCTGTCTGAGGGGTTGGAGCAAATCCGATTGTACCTCAGTGCTTGGCTGTAGACAATGGATCGTGTGGTATGTCCGGGATGGAAGCTGGTGGCATGAAGGTAGACATAGCTGTCGGTAGGTTTTCGGTATAGGGTGGTGTCTATGTGGCCGTCATTAATTTGCACTGTGGTGTCTAGGAAGTGGACTTCCTGTGTGGACTGGTCCAGACTGAGGTGGATGTTGGGGTGGAAGCTGTTGAAGTCACGGTGGAATTCTTCCAGAGTTTCTTTCCCATGGGTCCAGATGATGAAGATGTCATCAATGTAGCGTAGATAGAGAAGGGGTGTGAGTGGACGAGAGTTGAGGAAGCGTTGTTCCAGGTCAGCCATAAAGATGTTGGCATACTGTGGGGCCATGCGGGTGCCCATAGCAGTGCCACTGGTCTGAAGGTATATATTGTCACCAAATTTGAAATAGTTGTGTGTGAGGATAAAGTCACAGAGCTCAGCAACCACCTGTGCTGTGGCATCATCAGGGATACTATTCCGGACAGCTTGTATTCCATCTTTGTGAGGGATGTTTGTGTAGAGAGCCTCTACATCCATGGTGGCTAGGATGGTGTTTTCTGGAAGGTCACCAATGCATTGTAGTTTCCTCAGGAAGTCGGTGGTATCACGGAGATATTCTCTAGGGCAACCATAAATTATGATTGATGCAAGAGTTACTGAGTTAAATTTTATGACCCAAATTATGCAGGAGGTCCGATTAGGTGACCGTAATAGTCATTTCTGTCCTTTTTAAATCTATGAAAACAAGTATGAAAAAAAATATATTATACAACATACAGACAGAAGATTTATCAATTCACTCCTTATTTTCAACAATTCACTGAAATCGATTGTGTCTGGAATGGAACTGTTTTACAGCAATCTACAGTTGTCTTTTCTAGTTATTTTTGATGTAAGACTTGCAGAAAGAATTCCAAATTTATGATTGTCTACCTGACCCTTTTTTTATATATACCTTTTGAATAAATGTCATTCCAAAGCAGTGGTGTTTTCAATGCTCTTGGAACCTAGTCTCTTTTTAAAGATTTTGTTTTAAATAAAATTGCTCTATGTAATAAGTAATAGTAATAAGATGAGCACCACAGTGTGTGGCTTGTTCCCATTTGGCTGTTGAAGTTATAATGTTATTGATACTTAATACTGATCACCAGCTATTTTCCTCAAGCACATTGTTTTAGGATTTATGCAGTTTGTTGCAGACAGAATAACCTTTTGCAGCCCTTGATATGGCATAGAAATAGAACAAGCAGCTATCATCAAAGCAATATGGAGCACATTAAAACAGTGATGTTGCACCCACTTGCACCAAGGCTAAATTTAGCCCATAATGTCTATGGGCAATTGAATACAATACATGCAAAGTACAATTTTATGATGAAAAATTTAAAAAGTCAGGAAAAGCAAAAGAGCTTGGATACAGCAAAGTAACTCCTGCTTGCTTTGCTCAAATCAGTCAGTACAACTGAAATTAGTGAAGTAGTATATACATTAGAATTGGTCGGAATTTATTCTTCACATGGACAATTTCAGTGAAAGCAAAACGAAACCTAGAAAAGTTTCATCTTTTCTAAAAGGGCCCTGAAGCATCATTGTAGACCATTAAAGACCTCTGTTCAATGGGCTGCTGTGGTAAACAAAAAAGGCTATTGAGGAGTTAGAATGCAAAGAAAATTATAATTCCTTTATAAAAATCAGTGGTGCAGCTTTATCTGACATACACTATGCAGTACTAGTTACCCTCTAGCAAAATAGAAATTGCAGAATTAGAAGGGTTTTGTCACTCATCTCTGAACATTAGCAAGAACATGGAAGTGTTTGTATGTGAAGAGAGAATGAATAGACTGGGATTGTTTAGCTTAGAAAGAAGGTGGAGAAGGAATGTGACAGAAGTATATGAAATAATGAATGGCCTAGACGAGAGATTGGGATTTTCTGTTCACTGCAATTCGTAACACAAGAACAAGGGGACAATCAATGAAAGTGAAAGATAGGAAATTCAAAAGCCACAGAAGAATATCAGGACCAGGATGTGGATGTCCTTACCCAGCAGTTAGAGCAAGAGGACAGGCATCAGAGCCACAGGTCAAAGCCAGATTCAGGAACCAGTAATCAAATCAAAGGCTAGAGCTGGAGACAATAATCAGAGACAGAGGTCAGAGCCTGAGTCAGAAGCCATTAATTGGAGCTAGTGGTCAGAACTGGAAGTCAGTAGGTAGATCCAATCATCACACTCAGAGCATAACTTGCTTCAACTTCAGGCATAACTGTTGAGCAGTCACTGATGTGGTGTTTCTGAACTTACATACAGACCTGCTGGCTACTTTCAGCCAATCAGACAAGCCATCCAAGCAGGTGATTCTGTTACAGATCAGCCGGGCTCATTGACATGACTGAGAGCTGAACCAGCTAGCCTGAGGCTCAGCTGAGGGAACTCAACCACAGTTTCTGAAAAAGAAAATACTTTTTCTTACAGAGTGTGCTTTGACTGTGCTTTATCACACGTAATTGTTGAAGCTAACTGAACAAGATTCAGAAGAGACTGGATATTGATATGTTTGTTTAGTCTGTAGATGAGAAGATGGGGGGGGGGCACATAAGTCTTCAAGTATATAAAAGTTGTATTAAAAAAGGAGGGTGATCAATTATTCTCTTTGTCCATGGAGGGCAGGACAAAAAGTAATGGGCTTAAATTGCAGAAAGGGAGATTTAACATAGCACGTATTCACCATAGTGTGTTAATCTATGCCAATGGCACAATTACTCCATCTCAAAGAGAGGTGGAAGTTATGTGGGTGGGAGAACATAGCTTTATCCCATCTCCCATGAAAAAGGACTTGTGTGAGGACACAAGTACTACTCACGCTAAGAAGGGTATCAGATTATGTACATTAAATTTGATGATTTTTTACTTGTGTTTTGGTGTGTGCATGCACCTCATTTATAATGTTTCCCAGAAGCAAACTTCAATGGGAGACAGTCAGCAAATAGTTCTCTTAAAATAGTGCAACAACCATATTCCAGATGAGTTGAATTACCACAGACTTTCATCATAATAGATGATATCTCTAAATATCTGCATTATTACAGTCCCTCTTGTTTCAACATTATTTTATCTGCGTCTGAACCAGGTGTTTCAAATAACTAGTGTTGCTACCAAATATCATAATTAGGAGTGTTTATTCTCTGTATTTATCCCAAGGTATAGATCTGCTTTCTACGATTTGAATATGAAACTAATAAATTAAATTCAATATGAAATTGCCTACTGGTTACAGCTGTCTGAATAGTAAAGTACTCAATTTGAAATGTTAGCCCTTTTCCCTATATTATTCTAATTTCAATTGTACTGTATCTAATGGCATTAAATAAAAAGAAATAGGTTACAAAACTTTTATCTTTATTATCTGTGTTACTTTTATGTCCCACATTACTGTAGTATCTGAGTGCTCCATAATCTTTAACATGTTTATCCTAAATACTCCTGTCAAGTAGGGAACTACCATTATCCCAGTTTTAAAGATGGAAACCTGAGGCACAAAGACAAAAGTCCCAGATCCTCAAAAAAGTATCTGAATACCTTTTGAGGCTCTGGGCCTAAGTTATTTTTCCCAGTCCCACAAGAAATCTACGGTGGAGCAGAAATAGTATACTATGCTATTGTGTACATACTAGTGTGTGGCAGTACACCTGTGCAATTATCACAGCTGTGCACAGAACTACCACAAATAGGCTTACAAATCAGATATTTATGCAACAGATGGTATTTTGTCACATAACTGGGCATACACATATGTAAATTTCTGTGTGTGCAATTGCCTAATTTTCATTTTCAACTACTGCATATAGTTCCACACAGATTATACAAAAAGGCCTAGGGTCTTAATTTTTGGAAAATCTGATAGTTGTATTTACTATTCTTTCGCGGATATATAGCCTCTAGAAATAGTATGTCAAATATTCATTATGGTCCCAAACCTGCAATGAATTATGGCATTGCTTGTCTTTGTGCTCTCTGAGTAGTCTCATTAACTATTCAATTAGGTTGCATACAGTACATAAAGTTAATCATGCTTAATTCTTTGCAGTATTGTGGTAAGGTAGCCTCAACTAAACAAGGGTATGGGGTAGTTTCTAATTTCTACAATATCTTTTTTAGAAGGGATTTGTTTTACGTATTCTATTTTTGTTAAACAGGAGTCCTATACAGACACCGCTTAAGTTTGTTGATAAATCTTAAATATTTCCCAATTGATGGTGTTTGAAGCAAAAAGATCCCCTATATTGGGGTATTTTGCCTATGCAACATATATCTGGATCAGAAGTTTCCAGAGATGATCAAAACAATTTCAAAGGAAGTGCAAGAAATGCCTTGGTGAGTAACAGGATGACCATGCTTGGCAAATGCTGGTAACTGATACATCCACCACTATTGTTACATAAAGGAGAAGCTAGATTAGGAAGCCAAAGTTTCATACCCATAGTTAAATTTTGCAGATTTAATTACTTCAGTTAATATACAAACATGCTATTTCTCAAATATGGAGTAAAATCTGTGAGTACTCCTACATAATGCTGTCCTACCAATATAAGCTTGTCAAGTCAAACTCTAAATTGGTGTAAATCTACATACTGCTATCTGGCCTGCTTATTTGCTTAATCAAATATTTTAAACAACAAAAATAATAAAAAGAAAACCTTATAATAAGAACAACTGTTCAAAAAGAGGTTGAATTCCAGTGAAGGCTGGGAAATTAAGCTTAAATGCCTCTCAATTTGGTGTCTCATCGGTAAAATATACATCCACAAAACACAATGAACCACATATATTACAAATTCTCATTTAGTCATCAATTACAATTTTAAAAAAGTTGAAACCTCAACTATTACTGAATCCCATGTTAACAAGATAAGAAAAAGGACTCAAAGTAATGCAACTGTGTGGTAGAGTTCTGCATGTCTCAATGATCCACCATGAGTTGCTTGGGTCTTACAATGAAATTGTCACTTCTTTTCCTCACTCATAGTACCAGTGATAATGATTGGATTACAATTAACTTCAAGGATATCCTTCATTAAGTAAACATCAGCTACAGTGACCAGTCCTTTGTAGTTCTTAAGGAATGCAGGTATCCTTCCAGTCAAGTCAAATGCACTCATGAGAGAGACACTTATTTTGCATCTCCCTGTTCATTAAACTCATCAAACAGTTAAGAAATGAAAGGTATTTTTAAGAAAATATTCCAGAGTTTCCAATAATATCAACAGCTTGAATGAATACAGACTGCTGCTAGAGTTACAAACATTCTTTGTTTTTCCAGCATTGCTCAAGAATAATACTGTTTCCAGGTTTTGGTGACTGAAAGCTGAGTGAAAAAACAAAGTTGCATCCAATTATGATGAGTTTGAACTACTTATATTTTTGTTGCTGGTAAATGTTTATTATTTGTTTCAATTTAAGAGGTTACATAGATCTTAGGGCCAGTTTCAGAAGTACATTGTGATGATGCAAAGGCACTATAAACCTGATGTAACCAGCCAGTTAACAGAGTTTTTGGCTCATTTTGTGTTACGTAAGTGTCCTAGAGCAGCCAAAGGGCACTTGCAAACTTGACCCTTATTCTTATATATATTTTGGATTCACATAAAACAATAGGATTTAGTAAGATGAGGATGCTATCTACAACTGAGGCAAAACAAACCAGAAAAAAAATAGAAGTTCTTCTAAACTGGTATCACAGAGCACAGGGGTGTTGTACTTCAAGCATCTTCCTTATGTGGTATTTTGCTGAACACTGATGAAATAAATAAAATCTGTATGGGAAAAGGATGGGAAGCAATATGTATTGAAATTCACTCAGATAATAGGTGGAAAATTAGACAAACGTCACACTCAAAGCTGGAACTTAAGCAGTTCCAACTTCTATATGTTATATATCAGAAATCTGTGAAAATACATCTTTTGTATCTCTGATTATGAATATTACATATAATTTATATAGGAAGCCATGTGATAAACACATGAAGACAATAGTTTCAATTTTCAGAAGTGACTAACAATTTGGGATAATCAGTTTTTGAGCGTCCAGTTGGAGTCACTTTAAAAAGGCTTGATATGTAATAAAACGTGTGCTCAGCAAGTTCTAAAAGTCCCACTATGGCATCTCAGGTTTCATGCCTAAAATATCACTGCTCGCTTTTTCAAAATTATGCCATCAAGATTAAGGTATATTGTCACAAACTCCCTTGAACTGCTTTACCATAAATTATAGTACCAGTTTCAGTGAGACCAGTTAGACAGAGGCTAAAAAAACCCATTTGCTGTGATTTTATTAATATATATTGAAATAAATAGAAGATATATAATCCCTTATAGTGATTTGATACTCTGACTAGCACGGAAGTGGCAGTTTCAGGTCTGAAGATTTATAAAAACCTGCTATTAATTAATTAGAAATTTGGATGATCCAGGGGCCTGGGTTGTAGCATGACTTTTCTCTGCGATTAAGGGGGAAACACACCCACAGCTTGTTTTGGTTGCATGCACTCCAGCTATTTTGGAGCACTGTAAGAGACTTGTTAACATATGCTGAGATTTGTGCACCTGAATTATAGAAAGAGAGAAGAAATCAATTAGCAACACAATGTATTCTGTTTTTTTGTCACAGGAAGGTATAAAAGTTTAAACAGAACATAAACTCTTTGACATTGACATATACTGTTTTGAAGTCAAGTAGATTTTTACGACATGGCTGGAAGGACAGGAAACTCCACTGAGTGATTTATTGGCTGTCTGCCATTCTCTGAATAGCTGCCTGTCAATGCCGCATGTGGCATTTTTCAGATAGCAGGCTCTTTCAAGCAAGTCCATCCAGGCAGCAGATATTGAGAGAGATTGAAAAAAAAAAAGTGCTGTCATTAATGCTCAAGAACATTTATTGTAAAAGGTTAAAAAATGAATGGTCCCAGATAGCTTTCCTGTAGTTAGCATAACAGGGCTGGTTTCATAGTCTTGCTAAACACAGGAGACTATTCTTTAGAATGAGAGAGGTTTCCATCACTCTGTTTATAAGGGCTTTCCAAGCCAGGTTCGATTTAAAAAAAAAATAAAAAAAATATGTAGGTTCCAGCAACTAGCTAGCAGCGCCTAATGACACAGACTGGCTGGGATCTGCAAAAAAAACTTATCTGATTTAGGATAACTAGAAATGTCATGACTAATTCTCAGCACGTGTTTTAAGATGTTCCTCGACCTTTTCCTGAGAGAAATAGACTTGATATTGCAAACATCTCCAGGAATGAAAGATTGTTCCTGATTTTCCTGAACACCACACAGCCCTTGCCAAATAACCGCTCAGTGCTGGCCCCTCAAAACCCATAGCCACAAATCCCACCATTTTTGGGAGGACAGTATGGCTCCTGTGAGGTCCACCCCCACCCCCGCCAGCCAGCTGCTTGCTAACTATGAGACCATTTGCCAAAAGCAATGAGTCAGTGTATGAGTCAACACAGTGGATGGACTAAGGATGAGGCATGCCTGTATTTTCATCCCAGTTCCGATTCTATGGTTTTGGTTAAGTCACTTTACCTTTCTTGCAGAGACATACTCTTTGTAAAATGGGGATAATATTTATGCGCACGGGGGCTGTGATTATTATTTCAAAAGGGCTAGATCTAAAACTCAATAAAATATAAATCCCTCTAGTCCTTCAAATCCCTTCCTCGAGACCCATCGCTGCTACAATGGCTACCGATAAAATGCCAACAGCCAGGTTAAAGATTGCAAAACTTTGACAAAATAATCCAGTCTAAATTGCCTTGTGCTTGGTTTCATATCATACAATGCAAGTTGTGCTTCCTGGATAAATCCTTAATGAATTGTATGTCCTTATATATGTCTAAAGTATACATAGGCTGTTTTCTTTCTCCTCCAGTAGCCACTGATTAGTGCATCAATGCACATTTAAGGATTTCCTTTTAAATTAATTTGTACACCCCCCTTCATCGGTGTTATTGCTCCCCCCGGAATTCCTTCGAACGAATAAGAACCTTAAACAATATAGTATTCACTTTTTTGTGCTGCAAGCCTTTACTCCATTATTAACACAAACTCCTACGGCATAACTGCTGATGATATCTATAAGGAAGCATGTACTCTTACAATGCATGAAAAACATTGCTACATGGTTGAAACACTGGCACGGATACCTGAAGACCTGGGATCAAATGATGCAAAACACTTTAATGGAAGTTAGAGATTATGGGACTTCTTCTATTTTGGGATTGGTTTTTAGAGATTCTCAGCCTGGGTTTATCTAATAACCCATCACAAATACTGAACTTAGAATTTCAACATCTGCAAAAGGCTCTGTCAAAAACATGATTCAAAACTTTAAATGGGCTTAGGAAGAGTATATGGTTTGATTCTCTGGGCTGGCCTATGCCAGGTTTAGACCCAGCCTGAGCTGGATCAGCCTAAGGCCCATGAGGAGCAATAAAGCGGAGTTCCACGCTGCTTACTCTGTGCCGCCTCTCTCCTTAGCTACATCTCCTATACTGAGGTGGGATTGGGAGTGGCTGGCACAAGTGCTGGCTCTAATGATTACCTGCTATAAGGGAAGTTTTCGATTGGCCAATTATGGACAAAATCCAATTCCTTAGTCCCACCTGAGAGGTGTAGGCTGGATTTGAGAGACATCTGACCCTAAATAATTTGCCTGATGTCACAGGAATTCTGTGGAACAGTTAGCATCTCATGCATACAATTTCTTTAGCCACCAGAATATCTTACTCAACATACAGGGGCTCATGAATTTTAGAAAAAAATTACCTATATAGCTGTAATTCAAAGACATTGGAGTCATTCTCTCAAAACTGGGTGACTAGGCAACAAAATAGCAGATGAAATTCAGTGATGATAAATTAAAAGTAATTCACATTGGAAAATATAATCCCAACTATAAATGAAAAATGATGAGGTCTAAATTAGCTGTTACCACTCAAGAAAGAGATCTATGAATCCGTGTGGATAATTCTCTGAAGACATCCACTCAATGTGTAACAGCAGTCAAAAAAGCAAACAGAATGCAGATGTGGTTATCCTATCTATAAAAAAAAAGATATTTTGGACTTGGAAAAGGTTCAGAAAAAGTAAACAAAAATGATTAGGGGTATGGAATGGAGAGATTAATAAGGCTGGGACTTTTCAGTTTAGAAAAAAAGACAACTAAGGGAGATATGATAGCGGTAAATAATGAAGTGTGATAGAAGTAAATAAGAAAGTGTTATTTAATCCCTCTCATAACACAAGTACTAGTTGCCACCGAATGCAATTAATGGGCAGCAGGTTTCAAGCAGACAAAAGGAAGGATTTTTTAACACAACACGCAATCAACCTGTTGAAATCCTTGCCAAAGGATGTTATAAAGGCCAAGACCATGACAGCGTTAAAAAAGAACTAGATAAATTTATGGAGGATAGGTCTATCGATAGCTATTAGCCAGGATGTGCAGGGATAGTGTTCCTAGCCTTTGTTTGCCAGAAGCTGGGAATGGGTAGCAGGGTATGGATCATTTTATGATTACCTATTCTATTAATTCCCTCTGGGGCACCTTGCATTGGCCACTGTTAGAAGGCATGATACTGGCTAGATGGATCTTTGGTCTGACCCAGTATGGTTGTTCTTATGTTCATTTCTTTACACACCTTTGTTATAAAATTAAGCAGATGTTGAGGCATACTGTATTGTACTGTTCAAGACAATTGCAAGGAAATGGAGCAATGCTCTGTGTACAGTAAATGTGTCCAGTTCAGAAGACTTCTATATTTGGAGAATAAGGGAAGAAGATTTCATCTCACTATGGATGAATTATTCACAGCATAACTCAGGTCTGGGAATTCCAGAGACAGGAATGACACAGAACACAAATCACACATATAAAGAAAATAAGTTTTAAGATTTGCAAAGTCTTGCACTATGTTACATACTTCAGTTCATTATTAGACAGATTAAAAAAAAAATCAGGAATATTATATAATTCATATATTTTCTGTTGGAAACACAGACGTTCTCATTCACCAAGCTCTGATTGGTGTCCTTACTCAGTTTTCATACTATCCTCGGGCAAATTATAGAATAAAATGCATTGAGGTCAAAGGTGTTTGAGCAAAAAATAAGTGAACCAGGACCTCAGACTTCATCCTACTGAAGGATGGAGAAGGTGAAATTTACTTATGAAAATATGCAGAGTTTTACTGATTATTTGAAGGATAGAGTAAGACAAGTAGTTAATCATTTTTTTTATTTTTTTTATATTTTATATTTTTTATTATAAAGTTAATCCTTTTTATAAATTGTATTGCCACATTTAGGATGAACTTTGCTTTCCAATATTATGTACAAAAGCCTTGCCAATTTGCAGTTTTGTGTGCTATTGATCTAAATTGTATCTCCTAACTGAGATATCCCATGTTACTATGTTCTTGCCAAAAGCATTGTGCTAGATAGTTCAGTCCTGATCGCACACTGGAAAAGGGGACATCCTTCATTTGTTTCTTCATTTAAACATTGCCATAACTGGTTATGTATTTGCCATATGGCAAATATTAAAGAAAATTCACATATAATCCTACAGCTGGGACTGCATAGTATAGCTTCAATATTTTCTGGAAATCTGCTCACATATGTCTTTACAAATATGGTCAGAAGATCCATGGCCAAATTTTTCAAATTAGATGCCTCAAACCTATATTTAAGAACCTAAACAAAAGTGGTAAGGTTTTCCAGAAGTGCTACATACCTGCAACACCCATTTTCTTTAATAGATGTTGCAGGTGCTCAGAAACTCAGGCCAGTAACTTAAGTGCTTATATATGTATTTGAGTGTCTTGCTTTAAGCACCCAAAATCTGAAAATGATGGTCCTTGTCTACAAGTTCCACAAAGGGAAAAAAGGCAGGAGAAGCAAACTACAGAAATAATTCTGTATTTACATAGTAAAATACTTTAATATTTGTTCTGTTGATTGCTGGAGACCTACCAAGCGATTTTTTTAAAAAAATGAGAAACTATTGTAATGTAAAATTGAAAGCTAAAGAAATATCTTATTCAGCTTCTAATCTTCAAGAACAGTTCTCTATCATATGTAATTTTCAGACAATGCAAAATGCATCAGGGTAAAAAAAAAACATCTTTATTAGAGTACCTTAAGACACTTCTGTGTTTGTCTAAATATTTCACTGAAGCAGGGCTTTCAGAAAAAAAATGCAGAGTCAAAGAAAAACTGAACATTGGTAGGTTTATAATTAAAAATCTTGCTATATTCAGTGAATGGTTGCCTGGTTTTTTTTTAGTTTCTCCTTGGGGAAGAAATTGGAACATAACAATTCATAAGCATTTAAGCAGGCTGATATAGGGTTATTCAAGCTTCATGTGTGAATCTTTCCCTCCATGTGTAACCTGTCTATTCCTCTGTTAAACTATGAATTCCATGTTTAATCTACAGTGAGTGTAAATTTGTGAAGAATCTTTGCACTCTATTTATAGGGTACAATGAAGTAAAATTTAATTACAGAGCTTCCATCGTAAAGAAAACCAAACCCCAAAATCCAATGGGACATATATGCATTGATATAATAAAGAAACCTGTAACATGCAACAATAATTGAAGATTTTCATATTCCTATCAAGCTAAAACCTTGACATTTGGTATATTTGGACGTAATGGGTGGATGAATAATCTAGTAAATGTGCGTTTTGATAATGCCCTTCATATTTAATATGTAGAATTGGAGGTAGACACAGCATTGCTGCAAAAATCTTTAGGACAGGGATTGTCTTTTTACTGTTGTCTATAGGGTACCTACTGCAATGGGGCCCTGATTTTTTGATTGCAGTACAGCCAAGAGGCATTAATATAATTAAGTAGTAAAATAAGGTGATAGAGCAAAATTCAGTGGTTTAATCACACTTTTTTCCCAGATTTATTTGATGAGTTTACTTATTTGATAATCTCATCTTAATACTTCTGCCGTTATTTCTAATATATCTTCTTCTGGTTTTACCATATTAAATGAACATTGCCACACAAAGAAACTCAAGACACCATCACCAGACATCTTGCCCGCCCCATGGTCCATTGGGAGAAACAACTTTACAAAAAGTTTTGGAGATGATTAAAAGCCAATTTTGACTCTTTACAGGAAGTGATTGAGAAAGGGTTCCTCACTTGTAGGAAGAAAATGCAAAACTCTAATGGGAAGGTATCAGCACTGGAGGTCATCACTAACAGGCATGACATTCTCATACAGAAATTCTGAAAGCGAAAAAGATCTGAAAAAATAATGATCTGGGTAGATTCAGACAGTGATTTAAAATATGTGGCTTGCCGGCATACCTGTCACAGGTTCAAAGATGGATACTTGGATACTGTGACAATGAAACAGTTGTCAAAAACAGTGGGTGTGAAAAAAACTAGTTTTAAACTCAGTAATAAGCTTTCTTGAGAAGAACTCTAAGGAGATGAACGCATCCAACGTGATCTGGTTGTATAAATGCTGTATAAATCTCCCAGAGAGGCACTAAAGATTTTTGCTCCATTTCTTGCAGCCTATACTTCAAGTTTTTTTAACTATGGGAAATATTTAAAGATGTACCAGCAGTGTTTAGGAGTCTGCCAAGACGATAGTAAAAAATAAAGTTCAAGCACACACCTTTGTCTCTCAGGAGGAGGAGGTCAATTGGCACTGAAACAACAGACATGGTACTTCTGACAAGATACCTGATTACTGATCAACATATGCCCTGAAGTGATTATTTATTTATTTTTGGAGTATAAATATATTTATACTACAGGCTCAACTCTCCACTCTGAAAGTCTTAAAGTACATATTGCAGTTGGAATACTGCAAGACTGATAAAAATTGAGATGTTGTGACTATTGAGGAATTCAGGTCCTCTTTTATAGTACTGCAGAGTCAACAATTTTTACTCTATTTTTAAATAAAAAATCTCATTGTCAGTAAAAGGAAGAAAATATGAATCTAGAATACATATAAGGATTAGATTCTTTGAAGACGAAAGCACCATTTTTACAATTACTTTTCAGAATAAAGAAAATGAGGAATACTTGTAGCACCTTAGAGACTAACCAGTTTATTTCAGCACAAGCTTTTGTTGGCTATAGCTCACTTCATCGGATGCATAGAATGGAACAAACAGAAGTAAGATGCATTTATACACACAGAAAGCAAAAAAAAGTTGTAAATTACCATACCAATTCTAAGAGGCTGTTAGAATTGGTATGGTAATTATTATTGTATCTGTTGCATACAGGTTTCTGGGTTTCAGCCCTGGAACTCTGTATGAAACAGAAAAGGTCTCTTTCTTCAGACTTTCTACTGTATCCCTGCATTACTTCCTACTGTTGTCCACAGATAGGCCTCTCACAGCCTCTTCCTGGGCTGACTCTTCCAAAGGTTCCCCAAATGGGGGAACCAAACTAGTTATGCAGAACAAAAGAAACAGAAGGTCCCACATCAGGCATACCAGTCCCAAAGACACTGTGAACCCAGGAGTCTCTAGTTCAGGGGTGGGGAACCTCCAGCCTGCGGGCCTTATACGGCCTGCCAAAGCCTTCCATCCGGCCCGCGCACGTCCCTGGCCAGCGGCTCTCCCAGGAGCTTCCCGGCCCCTTCGCCAAACGCGGAGCCCCCCCCGCCCCCCCCCCCCCCCGGCCGCCCAGGGTGACTCTGCGCTCCGCGAAGAGGCCGGAAGTGCCTCGGGGAGCTGCTGGCCAGGGACGTGCGGGGGTGGCTTTGCGCTCCGGCCGGCAGGCGCCTGGGGCAGCTGCCGGCCAGGGATGCGTGTGGGCCGCCAGGCGGGGGCGGCTCGAACCTGGGGGGGGCCGCCGGCGCTGCGGGGAGCTGACGGTCAATGGGGTGTGTGGGGGGAGGCCAGGGTGGGCGAGGTGTGGGTGCAGGAGGGAAGGAGGCTTGGTGGGGGGAGGCTGGGCTGGGTGGGTTAGGCATGGGGGGCAGGAGGCTGGGTTGGGAGGGGGGAGGAGGTTAGCTTTGGTGGGGTGGGCCGGGCCAGGCAGGGGTGGGGGAAGAAAAGCAGTTAGATGGGAGGCTGGGTGGGGGTAAAGCAACATCACCCCTACACTCAGGCTGATAGTGGGAGCTGACTGGGGCAGGTGGCAGGATGCCAGCTGGCAAGGGGCCAGCGGGGGGAACCCCAAAGCAGTGCAGGGCTAAGCACTCCACTTGCCACTGCTTTGGGGTTTCCCCCACTGGCCCCTTGCCAGCTGGGGTCTCAGCTCCCGTTGCCAGCCTGGGCTTACTCGGTGGAGGGGAGGGGAGGGGGAGCGGCCCGCGGGGGGAGAGGGAGAGGGGGAGTGGCCCGCGAAGCACATTATAAATGTCCAAATGGCCCTTGGCACAAAAAAGGTTCCCCACCCCTGCTCTAGTTAGTCCCTAGCCTCAACCAGGCCAACTCAAGAGGTCCAGTCTCTCTCCCAGTCAGCCAGAAGTGAGCTGGACTTTTCTGCTCTTACCTCCATACTTGACACCTTGCAGAGGTGTAATGCAATGGGGCTAACTGGATCCACAGGCTCTCATTAACCCCTTCTTGGTCAGTGTAGGGTCTGTGTACCCTATCACAAGATAGAAAAGACAGGTGATATGTTGACCATAAAAAGAAATAGCTCAAAGTATTTTTTAAAGAATTTTTCCTTGCACTATGAAAAATAATTCATAGAGAATGTAATATGGGAAATTTTACAGGCCTATTTTTACTACTATTATGAATATACATTTGCTATATAATTTTTCTAACATTTTTCTCTCCCTGTCCCTACATGGCTCCTGGTTTATTTGAGGTCTTTCTTCCTGTATCCATCAACACAGAAGCCTGAAGTTTCCAATGTATGTTATGGGATAAAATAAATTTTTATTTCCTTCTTTATTGTTAAAAAAATGACTTGGGAAATATTCAATTTTCTCCATTACTGTTTGAAATATGAACTGAATTTAAAGGGACATGGAATTAAGGGGGAGCTAGGATTTTGTCCAACATGTTTAAAGGAGAGGTGGTATGAGGGGAGAGGAATAGGAAAAATAGAGGGTTGGCTTGCCTCTGCAGGGAAATCATGTAATACTTTAAGAATAGGAGGAATCATTAATATTATTTTCCTCCCTCACGACCCCATTATTGGGGGAAAGACGTTCCTGTACCATTTGATGATAAGATCCCAAACTTTTGCCAGATCAGCTATGTCAGTCCAGGGTGTGATTGGTGACCGACACAAAAGATCCAAGTGTAGATGCAGTTATAATGACAAAACTTGCATATCAAAGTAGGAATCAAAGCATGATGACCAATATAACCAACAGCCTACAGTCATGTCTTGCCTATACTGTAGGTAGCTCTAGCTTATCTCTAGTATGCTGACATCTGGCTTTGGTTTAGGTCAGTCTTCCCCCATGCAGTCTCTGACTTCCTCTCTCCCCTATGTCCAGGAGCTCAGTTTTTTAATAATGCCATGACATTTGTTTTAGTTTCCTCCCTGGATTTCCCGCACCCCTGTACCAAGCCACCTGTTGATCTCAGTGTGGCTCAAAGTAAATTGAGGGATTGTGACCTGTATTGTCCTGTTAAATACTGGTGAATACTCCTATATGAAGTTTATTGTATCCCTTCCTGGCCTTCCCGCTGTCTGTTCCTGTTGGTACCATGGTTCCATTTTAATTACATAGTGTCCAATATCACCACAAACAAATATATTCATAAAACAATATGGGCATTCCCCATCTCTCTCTCCCACGCACCTTACTACCTACAGTAAATCTGTTGTGAATCTATGATTTAATTGAGTTTATGTATTTTAATATACAGTAGATGTTTATTTGTTTAGGAAAAGTTAACTGAGAGACTAATACAATTATACTAAATTGCTTTTAGCCCATAATATTTTCACATAGAAAAAGATTTATTTGCTAAAATTGTGAGCACAACAGCAAGTTATGCAAACCACCAGAGACAAAATTATGCAAAACGTTCTTTGAATTAACAATTATACTCAAGTATATAATACACCTGCTGAATACTTAATGATAGAGTTATTATTTTAGATTATATTCTAACAATGACCATTTGTGTTGTTGATTTTTTATCTGAAAAAATGACTTGTTGAACTACAGCACTGTACTACTTCTGGGCTAGTTGGAAAACGTGGACACATGGGAGCAGCTGCAGAAACTCATAAATTATTATTTCATTTTCCTTTGACAGCTGGAGCATAAAATGTGAGTTCTACCTAGCTGTGTCTGACATTCTGAAATGTAAAAATGCAAAGCCACCTGAGAAACCACATGAAAGAAACCCCACCACCTTAAAACTGAGTTCATTAAAGGACTTTGAAGCTCCTAGCATAAACTGATTTGAAATCTCTTGTTGCCTATGATGGAAAAGAAGGTTTGCCAGGCTTCTTGGTGGAAAGGTGAAAGTTTCACACAAAGCTGCTCTGTTATTCTGGGTTCTCCTTTCTAAGATGTAGCATGTCATTTTAATTTATAAAAATGACATTTTTATCATACCAATATTATATATAATATTGGTATGAGAAAAATGTCAGGAAGAGAACAAAATTAAGAAGCAAAACAACTAAATTCACTCCCTTTAGATCAGGAATGCCCAAAGCTCTATATACCTCTGTGAAAAGTTGAAACTTAGTGGTTTCAATCATCATATTGCATTTATCTCAGTAATGTGTTTTACACTGAGATTATACAACTGATTTCTTTTTTCATTAGCAAAGTGGTGATCAATCAATGAGGACTGAACTGTGTTGATGGCACATAGTGAGGAGAAGTACAGTGCCACGCTGTCCCACTGGAAGAACTGGAAAGCAGAATGCTGCCCAGAGCACCCTTTCCTAGTGTGTAGCTCTCTTCTCCACATTGTGGGGGTGACATTCCCCTGATGTTATCTGGACTGGTTATCTGCTAGGTCACACCAATTCTTGACTCTGGGAGCCAGACTTACCCTGCTCGGCTGTGAGAACCCCCACTCCTGGGATGTTCACACACAGCCCCTGGCATTTAAGCTGTTCCTTGGATTGGACAACTGAATTACACTAGCCAATAGCTCCAGTCCCACACACAACCCTAGGAACTTCCACCTTGCAGTGTCCAGTTATGCTCGCTGGATGCTGCAAGCTTATAGGAATACATCAATTTAACAAAGAAATTGATATGTATCAGGCTTGTTATCCCAAGGTGAGACTCAGGCATGCTTAAAATTAAATGCACTGCTTCAGGTGGAATAAACAAACAGATTTATTAACAACAAAGATAGATTTTAAGTGATTATAAGTCAAAGCACAAGAAGTCAGATTTGATCAAATGAAATATAAGCAAAATGCATTCGAAGCTGATCTTAACACTTTCAATGTCCTTACAGACTTAAATGTTTCTCACCACAGGCTGGATGTTTGTCTTTTAGCCAGGCTCTCCCCTTTGATCAGAGCTTCAGGCTCTTGGTGGTGAAGTCTGTAGGTGGAGGTGGAAGACAGAGGAAAAGCATGGCAAACATATCTCCTTTTTATCATATTCTGTCCCACTTGGCTTTGCTCCCTTCTCACTTCAGAGTCAGGTGAGCATTACTGCATTACTGCATCACAGTCCCAAACTGACCAAAGGAAGCGGGGTGACTAACTCGAGCCCAGTGTCCTTAGTTCCTGTGAGGCTGGGACAGGTTTGTCCCACCCATGCCTTGATGAGGTGTGAACTCTTGGAGAGTTTTTGCCTCGTCTTGTTTTAGGCCATGAGGACACATTTTAGCCTCATAACTATATACATGAAATTACAACCTATAACATAACATTACTATAACAATGCTCAGTGCATCATGAACCTGTCAAAGACATCCAACATGACAAACTTGGCACTGGATACCATACAATCACATTATAAGGATAGGGATGCACCCCGAGGTACAGAACATCACAGTGTGCCAGCTAGTGCAGGCTGATAAGTAAGGGACAAAGCCATGGTTTTGTATTTTCCCAGCCCCATTTTGGCCACCATATGTATGGCCACCAAATATTGTGCAGCTCCGTGTGTGACATTTTATGCAAATTGTGCAATACATTATTGGCATGCTTGTAAATAATTTGATAACTTGCATATAATCATTCATTCACTTCCATTTTTAAAATGTGTGTGCTGGCCATGCTGATGAAAAGCAGAGAGGCAGTAGTCAAGTCACTGGTTTTATTCACAGAATTCCCCGGAGTGGTAGGGACAGGTATGGGAAAGTAGGACTTTATTCCTCGCAGCCTTCAGAAATAGAGGTTCAGAGGAGGTGAGGATCAAGTAGCCACTTGGGGAAGCTAGAAAAACTCAGAAGAGTGTAGTTGTCGGCCAGGGGATTATTGGAGTGAAATCAGGGAAAGGGTTTACTACAGGGTGGCATTACTCATTAGCTAATCTGCTGCCATGCTGTTCCCCTGTTCGTGCCTAGTTTCATATACGTTCTGCTCCCACCTTCTTTCCCTGAGCTCCTGTTTCCCCTGTCCCCCCAACAACTACTGCTCCTCCTAGTTCTTCCTTAGCTCCTGGCTCTTGTCCTTTCATCTCATCACAATCTCACTTCCTATCTCTGTGGGGCACTGATGACAATACCTCTGCTTCCTTTGCTGTCTGCTGCTGCTTATGTGGGCTGAGAACCAGCAGGGGTAGCAGAAAGCAGCATAGGGTGTGGCCATCTGCTAAACTTGCCCCAGTGTTGTGCCTTGCATTAGTGAGGTGCTCTTCTTTGCCCAGAGTCCAGCTGACGCAGGTATGAGGGGATGCATGAGGGGAGATCCTGAATGCATGAGCAGCATACAAGATATTTGACATTTGGCAGATCTGCATGTATCTACAAGGGATCAAGATAGAATTCAGCATGTCCCATATTGCTGAAAAGAGGAAGTGTGATTGATATGTAGTAGACACACTTTATTCAGCTCATTGGATCTCATTCTGAGGATCCCAACCTACTGGGCTGAAGACATCATACATATGTCATATGTTATACAACTAGCATAGAAATGACAGAGTCTTGTAGCACGTTAAGTGCTACAAGACTCTTTGTCACTTTTGCAGATCCAGACTAACACAGCTACCCCTCTGATACTGGCTAGCATAGAAATGATTTCTTGCTTTACACAAGATTCCCTCAGAGAAGATGTTGAGCAGTGCAGGGTTTGTGGCATCTCCCCATCATTCTGGGCTGGAGCCTAGATTCAGCAAGTAATTTTCTCAATGTAAGTGCCTTTGATTGGATTTCCATGCTAACTTTTCATTCTTCAGCTCCTATCTTTTGTATTGGTACTGCTATTGCATGATAAACATATCTGATCATGCTGTTTTAATTCTGTATTATAACCACTGTCACAGGATTCAGATGATGGGTGTTGACTGTACACTAGATTAAATTTTCACATTTGATTCTGCATGGCATTGGGACCACACAAAATGCCAGCAAGATAAGAGGAAAAATTGAGCTGCTCCTTAAGGACAGACAGGATATTTTTCATTATCTGATAATGGCCCTGGTGCTAGCTTTCTCTTGAGCTAATGTAATCAGCTTAACCTATGGCATTCTAGTTAATATTTATGTTTAGGAAATCCGTGCAAAGAATTCCAGATATGGAAGAAGAGTTTGGTCTATAGCTTTGCAAGATTTGTGACAAATGAACAGAGAGTCTAAGAGAGCATATAAACCAAGAATGATCTTTGGTAGTAATGTGGGAGCCTGTTACATATTTCCCCACGCCCCTACCTCCCAGATATTCTGAGTATTGTATTTTGGCCAAGCAAGGAAAGAACTATTAAAATTATGCATATTGTAAATGCAACACTATTTCTAAGCCTGTTTCTCTAAACATTATTTTATTCTGAAATGTTTTTTGGAAGAATGTTAAGTTTATGTATAGAAAGCCAGGAATACTTGTAGCACCTTAGAGACCAACTAGTTTATTTCAGCATAAGCTTTCGTAAGCTATAGCTCACTTCATCGGATGTCTTTTTTAATCTGCTCCAGAGCAATCATTGATGGCATTAAATGTAAACAGTATGAAAATAATAATATATAGGTTCTGTTTTCTTAAAGGACCAAAATGAGAAAGGGTAGATTAGTATAAACTGTGTCAGAGAATTATGGATTTAGACTGTCAGTTTTTGTGCAAGCTCCTTCATGAACTGCACATATAGGCCAGGTACAACTGTATTTCCTGTGCTAGGTCTCCCCCATGTTTCTCGCAGGGCATAAATCACCCCAAAGGAGATGAGGTGGAGAGAAACTATGGGATCCATGACACTGTGCACTGGGAGAGTCACTCTGAAACAGGCCTTGGGGGATGGTCACTAGCTGGCCTAGCTGGCAGAGCTAAACTGCTCTAAACTCTGAGGGTATGGTTAGACTGAAGATTATAGCGCGTTTATTTGTAGCGCTTCCCAATGTAGCGCAATAGGTATCGCGCTAGAGACTGTACAGATTGAAACCTTGTAGCGCAAAATAATGGATACATTTGTCGCGCTTCTGGCGGCAGTAGCAGTTGCTGGATAGGGCAGGTATCCCAGCATTCAGCTGGGTGCAACGTGCTTTGCAAAGGAGGGGGGTGAGGGGGAACTGGGAAGTTGTTCACAGGGAGACGAGATCTGGCTGTCTATTTCAGACACACAGCTCCATCCACAAGCATTTTCACTGGTTATTTGCTGTGTGAGTTGTTAGAGAGAAACTGCAAAGCTACTTCCGCTTTTATAAAACACCACCTCACGTCATTTGCCTTACATGGCAAGTTGATTGTCTTTAATGGCTTGTTGATGGCCTTCAATGGCTGCTGACGGCTTTACAGGCTTGGAGGCATGCAAGAGATCCCATGGGTGTCCACATTCCCACCCTTGCGCTATAACAGCGCAAAAAGGCTTATCACTCTGGGAAAGGAGGTTTAATACTTGCACATTAAACAGTGAGTCATTTAGCAAAATCTCCCTTTGAAGTGTGTTTGCTACGAAAATTATAGCGCTACTGGAGGGTTTTTGCACCACAAAGCGCCAGTCTAACCATGCCCAGACAGAGCTGTGGCAAATATGAAACTGACCAGAGAAATCAGGAAATGGTGACTAGCCTCTGGTTGCTATTGCCTCTCCCCCCCAGCGCGCACACACACAAACACACACTTACTTGATGCAGCAAAGAATCTAGGCTAGAAATTTTGTAAGATAATCACTATTGGACAATGTCAGCACTGCACAGCTTCCCCAGCATAACTTGGAAAGTTAACAGGAGTTTTCCAATTGACTTCAATAAGGACCAGAATTTCACCACTAGTGAAAAAGAAAAAGGTCTACATTCACCAAATAAGTTGGATAATTCTGGAGTAGGTTTTAATTGACAAATTCAATTGATTATAATTCTAATGTTTCAATGACTGATATATAAGAGGGCATTGTGAAATCTAATGAATAAAGAAAAGGAAGAACAGGGAACAAAGGAAAGTAATTAGTCTTAGAAATGAAAAAAAAAACCAAACAATTAACAGCACACCATAGTATAGATGAGCTGTGTAGGAAAATCACCAAAGTTTGAGAAAAATAGCGAAAGAAAGCTTTTTCAGGCAGCATCAGTTTTATGAACTAGTTATGAGTGTCTTCAGGCAACATAACAGAGAAATTAATATTAGCAGAATAGTGTAGGAGTTGTTTACACTTGTCCAGAAAGAATGCTGAGATTGCTTTCAGTCTCTGCTATACAATTGTCATTTGATGGAACAAGAAAGGCTAGGCAACTGAGAACATCAGAATTAAAATCCATTTAAAAAGAACATTATCTTCATTAAGAAAAAGATGAAAACAAAAGAAGCAAATTTTGCTTGGTCAGGAGGATAAGTCTAGCTGAAAAACAAAATCAGCTTAATCAAAATTAACAGCATCTGCTATGGGCCACATTCTACTGTGTTTTACAAATCTCACTCAGAGCTAAGTATTGCAAAATGCTGAGCACTGTGGCCCTGATCTAGCAAAGCATTTAATCACATGCTTGATTTTAAGCATGTGTGTAGTCAATAGGGGATTTCATTGGGACTACATATGCTTAAAGTTAAGAATATGGCTAAGTGTTTTTCTGGAGAAGGGCCAGAGTGCCCAGCACCATGCAGCATCAAGCATTATCATTGGAGAGGCAGCATGGTCCACGTGAAAGGGTATTGGATTGGACTATAGGAGATGAGTGGTAATTCTGTTCCTACCTGTATCAATGAACTGCTTTGTGAACTTGGGACCATCAGTTCACTGCTCTGTGCCTCATTTGTTCTCTCATCTTCGTCTAGTTAGGCTGTAACTCTTTCGATGGACCATTTCTTAATCTAGGTTTGCATAGCACCTAACACAAGGGGATCTGACCTAAACTTGGGCCTTTGTGAGCTACCACAACACAAGCAAACAACACTTTCATTGATTGCACTCAAATGACTCCAGATTTACAGCTATGTAACATAGCAGAATTCAACTGTGTGGACTTGATTTTCATATGTTCTGAGCATCCACAGCTCCACAGAAGCCAAAGGGAATTACAAGTGCTCAGCGCTTCTAAAAAGCAATCCATTTTGTCTCTGTGACATTGTTGGGGGCGTGGGTGTTGTTTCCAAGGCGAGTAGTGTTTCCTAGTGGCAATACTCCATGCTATGTCACCCAGTGGTCAGAATCGGTGGCAACCTTGCCTAGTTGCTAGAGTCAGGGGCAATGTCATTCAATAGTGAGAGGCTTTGGCTGCCTCGCCTAGCCATTAGAGCCAGTGCTAATGTTGGCCAACAGCGTGAGTCAGTTACTAAGGGTAGAGGGAACCCAGGCCTACCCTACTACAACTCTGGGTCATTCAAAATAATGGTCCAATTACATGACACCTTTACATCTATTCCCTGGGTCATGTCCTACCCGTGCTTCTGTTCCTCTGAAGTCACTCTCCAGAACGTCTTCCCCTATCAGTAGTGACTCATCATCCTCAGCCCCACGACTGAAGGTCTGTCTGTGGCTTGACTGTGAGGTCCAGTGACTTCTCTGCAGGACACTGCAGCACCCAATAGCTTTCCAGGTCAGTCCACCCAGGCTGAGCTAAGTTGCTCCATTTTGAACTCTTCCTCCCCTGGGAACATTCTCAGCAAGGGCGAGGGGGTATGGCCTCCTGTGTCCAGAGCAAATCCTTAACTACACTCTCACTGTCATCTAGGCTTCACAGGCACCTAGTTTAAGTAAGTGCCGAAATCATTTACTATGCTAAGTCATAAATAAAATATACAATCCTTTCAAACTGATAACTGGGTAGCAGAAAAATATATATATTTTTACATCTATTTCTTAAAGAGGTATTAATTTCTGAGGGCCCTTGGGTTCTTCCGAAATATATTTAAGTCTAATACATGGAGAATGTATTCATTATCAGATTGCTTTTCTATTGCTTTCCCTTTTTTAGGCATGAGAGATTTATGCATTTAACAAGTCTGTTTCTTTCCCAATGATTTATTTATGAATGCTTCAGTGTAGTCCGATACACTTTAGTTTCTTGCGCAGAAAGTACATCTTTTTAAAATCCTTCCTTTCTTTAAAATGCATTCATTTGTGTGGGTTCCACTCTGGCAGAGTATACATTAAACTAATGACAATGCCACAGGCACAGCCTCCTGCTTCCACCCACCAGGCACAGATATACCAGGAAAAATAAGCAAAGCAATTGAAGGGTTTCAGAAGGCCAGACGGTTCTGGTGAAGCCACAGAATTGTGAAACAAAACAGTGCATTGCTTATTCTCCAATCTGTACCTGCTGGTTTATTAACTGACCCTCTGTAACGGGCGTCGGTCACTCACCCGGCGGCGCCCCCGTCTGGTCGTCTGGGAATTAGCTCTTTTTGACCCTGGAGCGCCCTCTGCCGGCCGACGTCTGCTTCTTCACACTGGCTCCATGCCCCTCCCAGACTCCGGAGCCCCTTGCTGAGGGTCCTGCACCCCTGCAGTACCCCCCTGGCCTTAGGGTCTCCCCTCCCTGGGGAACCCAACACCCACTATCCCCAACTTGCCTCAGATACGGCCACTGCCAGTCACCACTGCCTCAGTCTCTCTGAGGCTGACTGCAGTCTCATGGCTACTCATCACCGGCAAGACTGCCCCCTTGCAATCCCCCGTACCCCGTGGGTCGGGCCTTCCCTAGGCTCAGCAAGCTGGGGCCCTCTCCCTAGAGCTTAGGCTCCCTGGCTCCCAGCTGCCTCACCCACGCCCTGTCCCAGTCTGGGTACTTTGCAGCCAGGCCCTGTCTCCTGCTGCCTACAGAGTAGACTGACCACAGAGTAAACTCACTCCTCCCTCTCTCTCTTCCTAACTCCTGCCTCCCAGGCTTTTATGCAGCCTGGAATGTTTGGGGCGTGGCCACACAGCTGAGCCTGCTTTCCACTTAAGCCTGCTAGCAGGCTCAGCCAGCTACAAACCCTCTTTCCAGGGCTATTCCAGCCCTGGCCAGCAGGGAGCGGGGAGCACCCCGCTACACCTCCTACAACATAACTGAACAATGACATGTACAATATGTGACCACTAGGACCATGCTGTCAAAGTTAAACAAAATATAACCCAACTGCAGCTGCAAAGCAACTTACATCATCGTGCTGATGTATTATATCCATTGAACGTTCTTTAAAAGGCTGCCTGTGTATTAGCAAGAATACAGTAGACAAAGTGGATGTTCAATTTCCATTGTCCATCTGTTGTTTAAGATGATTTTGAGGAAACAAATGTTCTACAATTGTAAGCCAAGCACAGCCTCTGCCTCTCTGGTACAGGATTCACAGCTCTTTACATTAAAACTGCAAATTTAAAAGGATAGGATATGTGATTGCAGGACCAAGAAGAAAAGACCAAGCTCTTTAAACACATACAGATTCAGAATGAGTAAACATTCGGCAGAGATGAATATGGGTTGGCAGAATAACGTAAGCTATATTTCAAGGACTAACTTGGAAACTTACCTCTGTAGGGCAAATGCAATGATTACAGTAAATATCCTGAAAATCAATTACAAAATGGGAGAGGGATGGATTACACTGTACTACATACATTGAAAACATATTAGGTTTTCTAAAGCCTCCTCTGTCTTCCTACCACAGCTCTTCTTCCCACACAGACTTTTTCTTTTCTCTCTCTCTCATTACCCTGTGCCTGATAGCTATCTTGATTTCCCTCTTCCAGCCTGACCCGGTTTGTAAGACTTAGGCTGGGATGGCAAAATTAATCACTATCAGTTTTCGGTCTAGGTTGCCTGAGGTCAAGCTATCAACCTCAACCTGAGAGATGTTGACACGGAGTGAGCACAAGGGAGTCCTTTGGATTTCATGGAAGTCTGGTACTGCAGGGAGAAGGCTGCTCAACAGTGTGGAGATTCTGTAAGCTGGATAGGGACATACATTAGAGATATTAGCACCTAACCAGGCACCTAATGTACATTCAGTTTTCAAAAATGGCTAAAGTGTAGTCAAGGCAGCTGTGTGCACTGGGGACAGTCCAAAAGGATGTTTAAGCACCTAGCTGAATCCGCAAACCCTGAGCTGGGCACTAAGGCTCTCTATACAATGCATTTGGAGAGACAGACACCTGAGCATGAGATCCACAAAAGCAAGTTCAATAGGTGTGGAACCATATAAGCTAGCCAGAAATAGTCAGCAAGAGCACTGTGTCCTAAACCCATCCAGTAAATATTCAGCCGGTAAATATTTTCAAACCTGTGGGACACCCAGCGCATCCCGTGGGACTGAAGCTCTGAGCTCCGGCGCCTCCCCATGGGGCTAAAGCCATAAATGTTGGTGTGCTCTCTCTGCCCACCCTGGGGCTAAAGCCCCAAGATGCCCCCGCCTGCAGCTGAAACCCAGAGACTCAAATGGGGGGGTGAGGCGTCCAGGAAATAGTCTCTGAGAATTTAGGCCCTGCCTAAATCCCACCCCTCTCACCTATGCCTGAGCTGAAGGGATACACCTAACTCCATATGCATTCCAGAGAGTCAGTCACCTCCTCCTGTAGCCAGTCTTGTGTCTTGCAAGAGCAGCAGCAACATACATCTGCCTTCATATACATTGGCCAGGGGATGGAAGAAGGAGGCAGAAGCCTCTTTGATTCCATTTAACTCAGATGTGGGAAACCCAACTTTTATCCCCTCCCCCCCCCAGTTTGAGGAGAAAAGAAACCTCTGTTCAAATCTTCTCTCTCAAGTTAGTGCGCCAACCACTGAACTATAGAGACATTCTTACACACTCTCTCTCTGGTCCAATTAGTATTTAATTATTAATACAAAGTGGAATGGCTTTAAGAGGAAAGAATGAGAGCCCCACCTCAGAATATCCCATAGTCCAGTGACTCTGGCACTTGCACTGGGGATGGGAAAACACTGTACAAATCTTTGCCTAATCAGGAAGAAGTGGGACTTGAACTAGGTTTTTTCCATGTCCCCTGGATGTTCCCCAACCACTAGGCTAAAGGTTAGAGAGGAATCAGGAAATAGTTTGTGATCATCTTTGGACCCAGGCAACACAATCTGAGAATTCCTGAACTAGACCCACACTACGTCCACAGCAGATTAGCATTTAAGATCTGTCTTTCTGTACCTTATTCCACAAAAATGATTATTTAAGATATGAATTTACGTCCATTGCACATTTGGTAAAGGCAAATAAAGGACAACTATTTCAAATGAAGGGTGCCTATACTTTTGTATGCACCAGACTTAGTCACATAAACAGTTCATTATGTTAATCAGTATTGTGAACATAAGGTGGATGCATGCAGAGTGGAGGCAAAATGTTGTGCACACATTGGAAAATTTGCCCCTAAAATCCTGCAGCTCTGGAACAACTGTTTCAGAGAAAGAAGGCCCAATTCATCAGTCTGTCCCTAGTCAACAAAGTGCTTAATAACATGTTTACATTATTTAATTGGCACTTAAGCATGTACTTAAACGCCTTGTTGAAACAGAGTCTAAGAAACAACTTTCTGACTTCTCTGAGTTTATATGTGAATCAGAGTCTCTATTTAGCCACAGTCAAGACACTGGATAGTATCTTATCTACACTGAAAGACAATCAAGAATTCTCAGGAGAAAAGTGAGGCCAAATGAAGAAAGCAGCAGAAATAAATCTTGCTTCCAGAAATGCTCATAATGTTGGTGTGTATACTGCAAGAAGGCAAGAAATCCATTATGACAACAATTTGATTATGTTCTATCCTGAGATAAGCAACTTCTTATTTTTTTAAAAAAAAAGCAAGGAAGATTAGGGCATTTCAATGAAGAATACAAACAAAAAGAACCCAAGCTATCCTTTCGTATCTGACCGAACAGAGTAAAGCACCTGATTTCTGTATGTGGGAGGCAATATTTCTGTGAGGAAGTTCTCAAATGTTCTATTTTGCATAATAATCTGGGAATCTTATTTTAACAGAATAAACTATAAAAGTAAAATACCCTAGACTCTTTTCTTCAATATATCATACTTCTTTCTCCATATAATTTTAGTGGGTGTGTAATTAAGTACTACCTATTGCTCATCTGTATCCATGTTCTGTTTTTTTTTCTTTTAAGTACTTACCTTTAATGAGTAGTCTAATCCATTAATTTGAATTGAGCAGTATATTTTCCTTTTAATGTATGCTGTAATTCAATTTTACTGATAACTACTTGTTGTGCTCTTTCAACTATATGGATCAAAATTGGTTTGCAAAAGCCAGATGTCATTGGTACTGATGTGCTTGTCTCTTGATTATACTAATCAGTGAGATTTTAGTTGTAAGGATCACATCAGGAACGACTGCTTTCATTTTTCAAAGGACGAAAGAATTCCATGCCAGAGTGTAGTTCAACTGAAAGTAAAGTTTGTTGCAACTTGTGGGGGTGGTATTTAGTGCCAATTATAACTTAATTGACCTATCTGCACATTGAAATGCCTACTACTGTGTTTCCCAAACTTACAACATTCACGTACCCTTTTTGAGACTTTTGTCTTACTGGCGTACCCCTTCTCCAACGAAGATAATTTTGATAACTGAACACGTTATCATATAAGTAACAATGTAAACCTGTGTGTATTTCTACTGTACAAGTGTACATCATTCTATTACATTTTAATGAATTATTTTCTGCTGCTAAAAAAAACCTATGATAAAGTAAAATAAAAAATTCTGCTGTGTACCCCTTGAAACCCTTTCACATACCACCAGGAGTACATGTACCACGCTTTGGGAAACACTGGCCTAGCAGATGGAGATTTTCGCTTTTATGCTCACACCTGATTTGGAAACCACACTTTTTTCTTATTTAAAATGGTCCTGTTTGTTTAGTCATAATTATTAAATAGGGCTATTCATATGGATTGTTATACCAGTATTTCACCATAGTACATTATTATAGTTGCATGTTAGTAAATATATAGTTACAATATGATCATTTTACTTCAAGAACATCTGTAGTTTTTTAATTATATGCAGGACATAGAGCTGGGAGCCTAGACTTATTAATAACAAAGATTCTCAGGGTATAGCTGGCAATTAAAATGAATCAGTCTTGAAAATGAATTCAGCCAAGAATTCTATAATGTATGTGAATGTTATTTTCAAAAAGTTGGGGGTTTTTTAATCACAAATATTTAGGAAACTGACAACTTTTGAGCCTTGTGGTTTATATGAACATATTCTGTGGTTGTTTGCAGCCTATGCAACCTCACTGATATCAATACATTTGCACGGGGTTTCAGTCAGTGTAGAATCTGGAATTTAGCTGTTAAAATAACCAATATACCAAAACTGATGACCCAAATTACGAAAGTGACAACTCAGTTTAAAAAGTCCTCAAGACTGATGGTTTTAAAACAAACATCTGTAATAGTCTCAAAATTACCTCAGTCTGTTTTTGAGGTGCATATTAAATATCCTTATGTATCATGCTGAAGGCCACTTGAGATAGTACACTTCAGATAGGTTTTTCATACTTTCTACCCACTGAGTAAATTTCTTCTTAAGATGAAGCAACTTCATTGCAGCCTTTGTAAGTTTGAACCCATAGAATATCCCAACTATTGTGATTTTCTCTTTATTTCATAAAATTTATTAGGGGTGAGAAAATCTGATTAATATTTACATTTCAGTGGATATAAATACAGACGCTCTAGAGCAAAGACTGAGCTTGGAGGCTTCAGGATTCATAATATGTGTTTGCCTTGAGAATCAAGCTCTGTATCACATGAATGATACATGAGAAGGAATGTTGTAATAGAGTTCTGAAGGTACTGCACTATGTCCAAATTCTGATTAATTAGTGTAGATTAGGGTCTTCCAATTTGTTTCCTTATATAAATTATTCTTTTTTCACATGATTGTATTTAACAGGACTATAACTAGAAAGAATGGCATGGCATTAAGAAAGTGGAAATGTAGGCTGAATGTCAGCAAAATCTTCCTGACATGGAATCTATAAAATCTTAGAAGTGTCTCTCTTGAGGAAATGGCAGAAACTCTTTATTTTGTGACATTCAAAACTTGAAACTTGACAAAGCACTATAAAATACACCACTACTATGAGGAAAGCCTTGCATTGTCAAAGAGATGGAATGGATTCTTCAAATGGGTAATCCCATCTCTATCTTCCATGACTCTATAAAGAAAAAAATAAACATTATCCCTGTGAAAAACGGTGTTTTTCCATTCTGTTGAATTAGTTGTTAGTCCAACTAATAAAAGGGTTACTGATTTTCAGATTTAGTCATTCACCAAGCAACATTATGTATGCTTTGCTGCAACATTTCTATCTCTACCATTCTATGGGGAGAAATTTTGAGAATTCCAATATATAGTGTTTACACAGAAACATAGGATTTGCCATTGGAAAAGACCATTCATTGGTCCACTGAGTTCAATATCTTGCCTCTGGCTGTATTCAATAACACGATGCTTTAAAGGAAGGGGGAGGGGTGTCATAGAACCTAGCCAATGTTCAGTGCAATACACAGTAGAAAAGATTCCAACCTAATAGCTGAGATGATCTGCTTATATTTTTAACTGTTAAACTTAATTAACCTTTTTTTAACACGAACAAGTATCAGTGACAAAGCAGATCATAAAAATATCCTGCTCTTTTGTAAATCCATATACACATATGCATTTGACTCCATAATCTTTTCTGACAGTAAATTCCACAGTCTGTCTGCACACTATGTACCGGTAGAAAAAATATATATTACCTTTTATTTGATCTAAATGTATCTTCCATTATTTTTACCTACTTACTCCCTGTTCTTGTATTTTAAGAAAGCAGGGAAAGAAGAACTAATGAATATTTAAGGACTTTAAAGAAAGTATACCTATTCAGGACAGCATTTAAACATGTCCTTATGCCTTATTTAAATGAAACATAAAACATGCATAAAATTGAGCAGGTCTTTAACTCCCCATTAAGGAAGGACTTAAATGTGTTTTTGTATCTATATTGCTTTCTATCCTGGTTTGGTTAGAAAACTCAAACAGGTGACCCGATCCCAAACTGCAATATGCAAATGAAATGACGCCATTGGGAAGTTGGCCTTCATTTTCTCCAGAATGACAAATACTTATCAAGAAAATTTGTGTGAGTTTGTCTTTATTTTTCTGTCTAATTCCCCAGCCATTCACACTAGTGGTAACGAATTGCCCTCATAGATTTTGAGGCACCTTATTTCTCTGGTCTGAATTTGTTTCTCTTCAGCTTCCAACCATTAGATCTCATTTGCCTTTTTCTCTTAAATAGCTATCTATCAGAAATCTCTTCCCCATGTAGGTACTTGTAGACTCTAATAGTCACTTCTTTTTGTCTCCATGTCATCTACTTCATCCTTTCCCCAAAGCACACACTCACAAAACCCTCTTTATTACACACTCTATGGCTACATCTACACTAGTGACTTTATACATATATAGTGTACTAGTGTACAGATATCTGGTGAGAGGTGTGAAGGGTTGTAATCCTTGACTGACATAGCCATGCCAGAAAAATCCCCTAGGCCTAGGCACATTTATATTGGAAAAACTGTACTTTAGACACTATTTTGGCTTTCCTAGTCAGGATAGAATATGCTGTGCAGGTAACATTTTAGCTATTCAGGTATAAACTGCACCCAAACAAGGAGCAATTTGTTGATATGGTATACTGTATAGCTATACTGGCAAATCTCTCATACTGCAAACATGGCCTTAGAAAAGAAGTTTGGACTATTGCAAAGGAAAGATTTGTAGCAATGTACTCCATCCTTCCATGGATAAAGAGCAAATGGAGTGTATTTAAATTTTAATAAAACATTTCAAGTAATATTTTGAAAGTAATTCACAGTATCTTGGGGAAAACTGAAATTTGGCTAAAGGGGTAATTTAAACACCACCACCACATGACACAAAGGGGAGGCATGTAATGTTAGCGCAGAGACTTGTTTTATGCCTATTCTTATTTAACATTTTTATTTATTTATTTATTTATTTATTTATACAGAGGGGATAAGCTGCATGCTAATAAAATACAGAGGTTCAGATGAGTTGTAGATAACAGTAAGAACAGAGAAATAACACAATAGGATTTCAAGAGATTGGAAACACGGGCAGAAAAATTAACTAATATATTTGACTTGATAAAGAAGAAACTAAATACATATCCACAAGTATAATCCAAGACATAGTTACTTAGCTGGAAGCAAATCTTGCAAAGAAGTGAGCTGATGTTGATAGTGGAGAGCAGACAGACATGATTTTGCAATGTGTTATGGTCCTAAAATAGTCCTGTGCAAGTTTAGACTGCAAATATAAAGGCAAAATATCATAAATCAGAGAAGTAACAGTCCCTGTATGATTCTAATGACTCTAACTGGATATTTTATCAATAATTAGGGGGTGGAAGGACTGACTTATGAGGAAAGAATGAAAGCTAAAGACAATGGGTCAAATTTTCAGCTGCTGTACATGACCATAGTGCAATTGATTTCAATGATGTTGTGCCCATTTCTGCCAGTTGTTGATCTAGACAGTACACTTTTCTTGGCTAATGGAGAGACGTGAAAACAGTCAAATTACTGAACATTATAAATGCGAAGAGAGGTGGGAAAATGTCCATGTGGTAAAGATCACTGCATGGGACTTAGGAGAATTTCGTTGAACTCCCAGTTCTATCACAAACTGCTTGTTAGGCTTTAGACAAATCATGTAATTCCTCTGTGACTCAGTTTCCTATATGTAATATAGACAGTAGTATTTCTCTCTTGTCTATTTAAACTGCAAATTCTTTGGAGCAGGAAATCTCTCTTACTATATATGTGTAACTTGGGGCCTTCATCTCAGCATGACTACCACAAAAGTAATAGAGAAGAATTTTGTAGGGAGCTGAAACAAATTTAATTAGGAGGAACTGTGCTAAATTAAGATTGGGAAAAGGCAAATACCAGAAATGATTTCCAAAGAATGAAGTGTATTATAGGTGTGGAAAATGGACATAGCCACATTGCACATTTAAAACTAAATTGTGCAGTGCGCGAGGAAATGTGCTATATAGAGAATAACCTTGCATTATTGGGAATGGACTAGATGACCCAAGAGGTCTTTTCTGTCTCTCTGTTAAATGGTAAACCGGTAAGCTAATTATATCCCCTTTCCTGAAAGATATGACCTTCTACATTGTTCATTTAGAAAGGTTATTAAAGTCTTCAAAGCAAATTTATTTATTTCCACACGTCTTTTAAAACCACAAACATTTTACAAATACTGGAAGGCAAACTTGACATTTCAGTTTTGATAAGCCTCTGAATTTCTGCAGGCTTAGTTGGAAACTGTACAAATTTATGTTAACTTTGCTTTCTTAGGGCTTCCTTGTCTTCTGACAGCCTTTCCCCAGCCTCTCAATTCAAACAAATCATCCTTCTTTGTCCTATTCACTTCTTTGGTTGCTCCTCAAATCCTTTTCTGTGGTCCTCTTTATGGGTTTAGACAATGAACAGCTTAAGGTGGTTCTCACTTGTTTTGTTGGGCTGTGGCCAAGATACTCCATTCAAAGCTAATACATTTTGGGGCTTCCACAAACCAGAACACCCCTGGGTATGTCATCCCCATCCTAGGGAGGGTTTAGAATGTACTAGATCAGAAAATAGCAGATAATAAACCTAGTATCCACTGACAAACCAGCTTAGACCCAACAAAGGTAGGAGGCATGGGAGGTTGAGGAGAAGAAGGAACAGTGGTCCTCTTTTTTTAAACCCATTAACATCTCACCCAGAACAACTTCACTAATGTCCCAGTCCTGAAGCCTCTGTGCACAAATAATTTAGGTCTGGGCTCTATAACCAGATGTTCACCACAAGTGGAATTTGTACAGTGCAATGCATCTACTTTGTAAATCAAGGGTAGAATTTTTTTCCCCTAAGACACATTCTAGTTCAAACAGGAATTAATTCAGGGAAGTCCTATAGCCTCTGTTATACAGCAGGCCAGACTAGATTATCAGAATTTTCCATTCTGGCCTTACAATCTGTGAATGTACTGAATTGATCTGGGACAATCATTTTCCTCTATAAATGGAGCTACAGAGTTTCCTGGAAAGTTCGTCCCAGAGTTTTTCCCTCCAACATTCCTAATTTTTAAAATCAATGCAGGTGAAGTTTGGACAGCCTCTTAATTTTTTTTATGAACCATCTCACTGACTCCTAAATGTGTGTGTGGGGGGGAGAAAACTGATGGAACAAAATTAGAATTCTTAAAAAAAAAAAAGATTATTCTCTTTTCCATCAGCTTTCAGCAGTTAATTTTTCCATCTTGCCTGATCTAATCAGCGTGTTGCACCACAGAAGTGACAGACTGCAAGACAACATAATGACCTTCTCACTAGACCAACACCTGCCTCCTGCTTGTCTTACGACAGTAGTCCCCTTTGAAGTCAATGGGGCTTCTCTCAGATGGGCAAGGTGAACAGCATTTGGCCTCTATCTATGTTGAGATATCAAGCCCTCAAGCACAAGTTTTACTTCAATGAGATTTTTAAAAGCTACCCGAGGGATTTGGATGCCCAGTTCCCATTAGAATTAAATCAACCAGGCAGCTTTGAAATGCTCAGCCTACAGGCATAAACAAAGAAGTGGATGGTGCACCCAGTGAGTATCAAGAATAAGCCATGTGCCACCTCAGTAGGAGCTCCTGAAGTTCAGCAAGCTCACAGCTTTCCATTGACATATATTTCAAGGGAAGTTTAAACCTTTTTGTGGTTCTGAAAATTGAGCTTTAGTGTTGAGCTTCATTGAATACAAATGAGTGCTGCTTACTGACCATTGCAACTATGTTATTTATTCCAGCTGCAGTCATTTTTTTTCAGAAGCACATTTTCATTGGCCCTAAAGCACCCTCTCTTGAGGTGATCAAGTTGAGCAGATTAAAATTAGACAGGTGAAATTCATCCTTGTGCAGAGGGACTGTATAAGGCACGTGCACCATTTAAGTCTCACTTGAGAGCATGGGCCTTTACCCACAGTGAACTGCAATTTTTTTGGTTTTCTTTTGAATATAAACGGAGTGAGGAAATGGCCTCTCCAAATCCCAGGCCCAAGATTCAGTGTGCAATTATCTCTATCATTCAGAAACAAAATATGTAGGAGGTGATGCCAGGCATTAGGCTTTGTGTTGCCAATTATTCTGTGGGGAATCTGGCGGTGGCTGGTTCTCTTTACCCATGTAAAGAGCACAGAAGTTTGGTCCTGAGCACTAATTCTTCACTTAATAACTCAAACAAAACAAAACAAAAAGACATTGAATAAAAACAATAGAAATCAGCTACTGAGAATTTTTGCAACATGCATTGCAATACTAAGGATTTTCATCAGTCCCAGACACATATTATGAAGCATGCTTCCAGAATTCATTTTGGCTACATTTGGTAACATATAACAAAAATAACGGATTATTTGAAAGTCAGATTTTTAAATTAAACCTCCCTCCTCCAAGATCCCTCATTCCATAAACATTCCTTCTCAAAGTCCTCTTTCTCTCCCCAAGATTTTCATCTCCTAATTCAAATTTCAAAATTAGGATTAAACCAAAACAATAGAGAAAGCCACACACTGATTGACAAGATGAAGAAGAAATGTGGTCAATGCCTTTGCCTAATCATCACCTGGCAAGTTATTCCATAATTGTTCATTATGAAATAACCGGTGCTGGCAGAAATAGGACAGCTGGTGCCAACAGAAATAGGATACTGGACTAGAGGGACCACTATCTTGATCTATGATGGCAGTTTATGTAATCCTTTGTTCCCATGAAAGGGGATGTTACTACCAATATGAAAGTTAATTATGATATAACTAGTGCATGGCAACCGAGATGTAAATCTACAGCTTTCTACCACCGTGAACACTAAATGGCTATGAATCAGAGAGGTAGCCATGTTAGTCTGGAATAGCAGAGGTAACAAAGTCCTGTGGCACCTTAAAGCTTAGGAGATCCTACTGACATGCACAATAAGCAGTAGATCAAATTGCACTATGGAACTTTTAGGAGAAGGTAGCATGGTCTACATGGCTACTTAGTGAATGGAAGTCTACAAAGCTGTAGATTTACACCCCGGCTTACCACACTCTAAACTGCTGTATAGACAAGCTGTTAGAGATTTAACACACCATTATAAAATTCTTCACAGTTAGAAAATTGTCATAACACAGTTCTACCAGATGTTAAATCAACAGTATTCAAAAGACATTTTAAAACTGGAGATGGTGGGGGAAGCTTCCTGTTTTGCTATTCACTCTACCCCTCCCCACACAAATCCTCTACTTAACCCAAAGCACTCCTACTGGCTGCCTGCTAAGGTATTCACTTCTTGTCAACCTTGGGAAATCTGCAGGAACTGTGTCTTTCTGGGGCCCAACCCTATTGAAAGTCTTGAGGATTCCCCTGGAAACCTTAATAAAAACTTAGTTGGGTCCTTCATGACCACTGAGAACCTTAAGTTCAGTAGAACCCAATGAGTTGAGGTCTAAACATTTCAAAATATCACTTTTGCTTACACAAATACATGACTAAGTCATAAGATACAAATGCATTATGTTGTCAGAGGTTTACATTTGTAGGATGATAGGATATAGCTTTTATGTTGCTTATACTGACCAAGAGAAAATAATTTAAAATAAGAATGTAGTCCAGAGCGTGGCACAATTGGTTTCTAAATGAAGTCAACAAAGTCACCATCATTCTCTTAATGGGGTTCACTTACTTAAAGATAACTAAACTGAATACCCAGACTCCTTTAAGGTGAATTGAAAAATAAAATAAAACAAAATAATGCAATGTTTTCTAAATCAATCTGAGACTTTTACATGTAGCAACTCTGTCTGGGCACAGTTAAGGTTGTGGCTACTGGACTGTAAATCCATGATTTGCCGTGGAAATACAATCTTAAGTTCAGAATTTTCTGAATTCCTATTTTTAGCCAACTTTCCTGAAAGACAAAATATACACAGAACATCAGTATGTGCCTCCTGTCTCTCCGCTTTATCCTAGCAACATTTCCCGCCCCCCCCCCATCTCCCGCTTTTATTTTTTTTGGTGAAGAATTGTATTCCTGTGGCTCCCATAGGTAATACACAAGCATCTAATTCTTGTACTGATAGTGTATTTTTATCTGTATAATGTTTTAGCATTAATAAACAACAATGGGAGAAACAGAGCTGTTGTATTTGCTAGGCCCTTTGTGTCTCATTAGCCAGAATAATGTATTTCATGCTGTTGACCTTATGACTTAAATCATGTTTTCATTATTTACAAGCAGCTTGTTTCTGTTATGTGCGTGGGGTGAAGAAATAGAGTTTGTGTGTTAATCATTGCTTTCTTTTTGTCAATGTTATTTTTCCCCTCCAGCCCATTAAAATATAACAGTTATGTACTTTACATAACAAAAGTTATTTAATCTTATTGATTTATTTTTTTAATTTAACTTGCAAGCTAAGCATCTGAATCTTACTAAAGTTTAAATAAATGATGATGATGTCCAGTTTGGTTTTGTCTTGAATAGGTAAACAAATATCCATAGGACACTACTAATAGTTCATAAGCAATATTGTAATATATAGAGCTGATCAGGAAGGGTTTTCCCATCCCTGGAAATGTTTAAGATTAAAAAAAAAATCCATCCTGAATCAGGACAAAAAGTCTAAATCTTGAAAATTTTCACCAACAGGAAAAAAATGGATTGGGTCAATTAAAAAACTTTGAAAACTTTTCTTTCAATTTTGACCTTTAATAGGATTTTTACTATAAATTAACTTAAATTTTGAAATTTAAAGTAATTTTTAAAAAAACAAAACAACCCCACTCCCCCCCCCAACACACACACAGCAATAGAACTTTTCATTGAGGAAATTTCAAAACAGGCCATTTTGACTATTTCAAACTTCCCTCCCCACCCCCTCAAAAAACTCAAAAATGGGAAATTTGTCAAAACCAATTATATTTCTGGATCCAGCAGAGAAGGAGACACATACAGAGGGAATTGATAAGCACAGAAGACAGCTGTGTTTGCTTTATAGTTATAAAACATAACAGCAAAACTGAAATTAACAAAATGTAGGCTTTCGCTTGGTAGGGAGGAGTGCTCAAACACTTAAAGGAACAGATAGCACACACTCTTGTACACAAACAGTTTTGATTTTGACAAATCAGTATTTTGAAAAAAACAGTTTGACAAAAAATTTCCTGCCAGCTTTAGCAATAAAGGTACCAAAAAGAGATGAAATGTCTACTGTAAAAAAAATTGTACCTAATTCTTAAAATGCCAGTGTCATGAGAGGAATTCAGTGTAAAACAATACCTTGTGACTAGTAGTTAAGATAGCCCCCAATCCCACAAGTATTTACATACTTTAGTAACTTTACAGTAACTGCAGAGGATGTAAGGGAGATTCTCATACCTGACCCATTCTTTTTAGATGACAAATCTGAGGAATTGTCCCAGATAGATGTGTGTCACTAGAGAAGGTTTTGGAACAAACTGATACATTAAACTGTAGTAAGTTACCTGGATCAGATGGTGTTCACCCAAGGAACTCAAATATGAAATTGCAGAACTACTAACTGTGGTATAACACCAATTACTTAAATCAGCCGCTTTACCAGATGACAGGCAACTAGCTGATTTGATACTGATTTTTAAGAAAGGTTCCAGAGGCAATCCTAGCAATTACAGGTCAGTAAGCCTAACTTCAGTACTAGGAAAACTATCAACTCCATCCCAGAGGCTGTCACATATTAGAAGGCAGAAAAAACGGACTTGGGATGACATGTTCGCTGAGCTTATGCAGTCCTCCCGCATTGATAGGGCCCAGCTGAATGTGTGGAGCCAAACAATTGCGGAGTCCCATAAAAGCGTAGAATGAACACGAAGAGAGGAGGGATGCACGTGATGAGAGGAGGCAGAAGAGCAATGAGAGGAGGCAGTATGCCATGCTCAAGCTAATGGGGGAGCAAACTGACATACTCGGCTGTCTGGTGGATCCTATGCGGGAAAGGCAGCAAGATCACAGACAAACACAGCATTCCCTGTATAACCACCCTTCCTCATCCCCAAGTTCTATAGCCTCCACACCCAGATGCCCAAGAACACCAGGGGGCGGGGGAGGCTCCTGGGACCCACACACTCAATGCCAGAGTGATAAGCAGCAGAAGGCTGGCATATCCAAAAGTTTGATTTGTATTCTGGACTTGTCCTTTCCTCCTCCTCCACTCCCCAACTGTTCCTAACCTGCTACCCCTCCCTCCCCCTGTGGGCTACCATCTGATTTCTCTCAATGTGTTGTTCACCAAATAATAAAGAATGGTTTTAAAACAATTGTGACTTTATTTCCTTTAATATATATATATATATTAAGTACCTATAATATAATATATATGTTACCTGTCCCCTATATATATCTATATCTATATCTATATCGATCAATCGATCGATAGATATAGGGGGCAGGTAACTTCAAGGATAAGCAAACACAATTGTCACACTGTACCCTGACCAGTCATGAAAATGGTTTTCAGAGCTTCTCTAATGTGCAGCGCACCCTGCTGCACTCTTCTAATCGCCCTGTTGTCTGGCTGTATGAAATTGCCCACCAGGCGATTTGCCTCAACCTCCCACCCTGCCATAAGTGTCTCCCCCCCTTACTCTCACAGATATAGTGGAACAAGCAGCAATTACAATTGGAATATTGGTTTTGCTGAGGTCTAAGCTAGTCAGCAAACAGCACCAAGGAGCTTTCAAACATCCTAATGCACATTCCACCACCATTCTTCACCCTGCTCCTTGTAGCTGAACTGCTCCTTACTTATGTCCAGTGTGCCTGTGTATGGCTTCATAAGCCATTGCATTAAGGGGTAGGCTGGGTCCCCGAGCATAACTATAGGCATTTCAACCCCACCTACCAGTAATTTTCTGGTCTGGGAAGTCAGTCCCCTTCTGAAGCTGTTCAAACAGATCAGAGTCCCTGAAGATGCGAGCATCATGCACTTTCCCCAGCCATCCCACACTGATGTCAGTAAAACGTCATTTGTGATCCACCAGTGCTTGCAGCACTATGGAAAATTACCCTTTGGGGTTTACGTCCTGGCCGCCCCGGCATTCCATGCCATGAACCTGGCCCAATGTCACCATGATGTCCCAATTGCCACATGGCTTTCTCTTAAGAACGTCTGTGTCCATGTCCTCGTCACTATCGTAATCGCGCTGTATGGGACTATGACCCAGAGCGCTCATTTGCCTCTATGGCTTTTTGATAGGCTTGCCTGAACTCTTTGATTTTCACACAACACTGCTGTGTGTCCTTGGGGTAGCCTCTTTCCGTCATGCCCCTGGAGACTTTTGCATATGTATTTGGGTTTCTTTTTTTTTTTAAAACGTAGTTCCGCCATAACAGATTATTTTCCCCTACTGAGATGAGATCCATTTGCACCATGCTGGAGCTCGTTTCTGAATCTGGGACTGCGTGGTCTTCTATGATGGTGGACTCTGCATGGTCGTCTGTGATGGTGAGCTCGCCACGCTGGCCAAACAGGAAATGAAATTCAAATGTTCCTGTGGCTTTTTCTGCCTACCTGTCCAGTGCATCAGAGTTGAAAGCAATGTCCACAGCGATCACAATGGAGCATTCTGGGATAGCTCCCGGAGACCAGTAATTTAGAATTGCATCCACAGTACATCTAATCTGGAACTGCAATGTCGATTTTAGCATTACTCCCCTTGCAGAGGTGGAGTACAGAAATTGGGTTTAAAATCCCTTTAAATCAATAAAAACCAGATTGGTCATGTGGACGGAATCAGTTTTAATTTGAATTAACTCGGCTAATTCAGAAATAATTGTGTACTGTAGACCAGTCCTGGGTGAAATTTAGCCTCGAGCAGTGAGTCAATATAACCACCTAAGAATAGACTCTTGACGCTTATGTGGGACATAAGTGGGTCATATGCTTTGTACTGGACTTTCACAGGGCTGAATATCACCCAGTAACCATAGACAGACTCTAAAAGGAGAACTCCAAACTCCATCTTAGTTGTGACCAAGGAAGGAGTTACATCATAATATATGCTCACTTATGCAATAAGTCAACTTGAAAGAAAGTAAAATACATTTGAGTTTACTCTGGCATCCCTGTTTTAAAATATGCAACACTGCTACCCAGTGTATGAAAGCACTCTTTGGGAGCAATTATTCCTGTACACACAAACAGAGAGAATTTCAGTAGAAGGTCTTGCAAAAAGGACAGGATCAATTTGAGTGTTAACTAAAACTGACAGACAAAAAAGACAGAGGCACGTCTTCTTTGAATTAAAATAATTGCCATGAACACACAAAGATTCTAACAATGCATACAAAATGCAAAGTAGATTATTGCTCAATCTGTGGTCTGTACTGGATTTTAAAAACACACACTGAAATGGGAATATATCAAACATTTACAAATGATGGAAACGTCCCACAGAATATGTGGATTTAATATATTGTGGATTTATGTCAAATTACAAATTACTGGGAAAATGTGTAATGCATAGTTAACAAGCTGTTGAAAATGTGAAAGTTCTTCAATGGATCCAAGGATGGTCCTCTTGGGTATCCTTCCCATTTGTGAGAGAGTCTCTCCTCACAAACAGAAATTGTTTCATATCCTTTTTATCATGTGAAATATTATCTACAGTATTACATAGCAATGGAAATCAACGAAGGTCCCAGTGATGCATACATGGATTTAGAAGTTGCACAGCATACCACCTATGGAGACTAGATTGTAGACTGCAAAATTGTGATAAGATTTATTTTAAAAATGCTCAAATCTTTGGCTAGATAATATGGTCTAAAATCTACTTTTCCTTCCACTTTCCTCTCTGGGAAAAGAATTACCCCTTTACATAAAGCATATAAAAGTCCTAGTCATCTATATAACTCTTAACTCACTAGCACAAATACCCGGCGTTGCTCAGGTCCGTTGGAGGTGGGGAGGGGGGAGAGAGCTGAGCAAGTGTGGGGTCCGTTGGAGGGGGGAGGGGGGAGAGAGCTGAGCGAGTGGGGGGGCATTGGAGTGGGGGAGGGGGAGAGAGCTGAGAGAGTGGGGGGGCATTGGAGGGGGGAGGGGGACAGAGCTGAGCGAGTGGGGGGCCGTTGGAGTGGGGGGGGTGGGGGGAGAGAGCTGAGTGAGTGCGGGGGCAGTTGGAGGGAGGGAGAGGGGTGAGTTAATAAAATGTTTTGATTCTTACCTGAGGGGGGAGAGAGCTGAGCGAGTGCAGGGTCCATTGGAGGGGGGGAGGGGGAGAGAGCTGAGTGAGTGGGGGGGCGTTGGAGGGGGGAGGGGGAGAGAGCTGAGTGAGTGGGGGGCCATTGGAGGGGGGAGGGGGGAGAGAGCTGAGTGCGGGGTCTGTTGGAGGGGGGAAAGGGGGAGAGCTGAGTGAGTGGGGGGGCATTGGAGGGGGAGGGGGAGAGAGCTGAGCGAGTGCGGGGGCCATTGGAGGGGGGGAGGGGGCAGAGAGCTGAGCGAGTGTGGGGGCCGTTGGAGGGGGTATTATTACATCATAACTATGTCACAGAGAACAGCAGGTGTTAACCTGCTGCCCAGCTGATGTTAATGGGCTTTAAATAATTTCACCCCTTGGGGGCATCAGAGGTGAGATTTGAATTTTATTTAATTCTTACCCTGATTAGGACCCTAAGGCCTATAACTGTACCAAATTTCAAGTCTCTAGCTCAAATGGTGTGGAAGGAGTAAGGGAACGTACATACACGCATGCACGCATACACCATTTGACTTTTATATATATAGATTTAGGCCCTCAGACTGAGGCTTGGGTGTGCATAGTTCCTTGGGTAAGTCATCTACAGAAGAGTAAGTTTCACCCTTGCGCCTCGGTCCTTCATTGGATAGCATGGCCAACACAGAGTACCTTGAAGTCAGTGGGGCTCCATGTAAGTCTAAGGATCTTCTCATGTCACAAATCCGGTTGATCGTCACCTATTGGCCACTTAGACTGCTTTATGGGATCCTAATACTGACTCCCCTGCATTGCTTGTTAGGGCTGATCAGAGTCTAGGCACTGTTCTTATCTTTGGACCTCTAAGCATGCACGTCAGATGAAGAACTAGTACCAGACACCTGGACAATGGGGGTTCTTCCAGTTCAAAGGGCTAGGCTAAGAAACTAGAAATGTTTTGTCAAGCCTCCCTAACAGATCCTAGTATAGCCCTCGCAGGTGTGCAGAATCCTTCCTCTGAAGGTCATGACTTCTCTTCCAAAACAAGAAGCTTTCTGTACCCCAACCAGCATTCTCTGACCTCTGTTGTTTTTGCTGTTAAACTGGAACCACCTCTTCTGCCACATGAGCTTCCTAATCTCTTCCACCCTCCTGCCCAAAGCTGCTTCTTCCTCTCTCAAGTTTATATGTCCCCATACCAACATTGGTTTCTTTTGTTCTACTGGAGGTGTTTTTTCCACTCTTCACTTCGCCAGCATCCTATAAACAAACTAGAAGAAATATTTTCATCTAGCTCAAGTCAACCTCCTTAGTATACCAATTGTTCAGTTCAGTCATTAAGGTTAACTGCTTAGCATTATACCTTGTCTGGTAAGTACATGCTTTTCATCCTGTCAGCAAATGGTGGATTCCACTTCCAACAGAGACATTCCATGATACACAATTTAACAACAACTTTGTAACATCATCTGAAATTCATAAGTCACAGAGACAGATTCCCTAAGCAATCACACCCTGCAAATCCAGTTGCTGGATCAGGACCTTAGTTTGTAGAATCAAAGTCTTAGTAGATGTGGCAGGACTGTGATACTCATTGTATATTCCTTTCATTGAAGAAGTATTTTGAAAAAATATTCACATTATGATCTCAGAAATATTCCAGACTGTAATAATTGCTGGGGGAAGGGAAGTGTGGATTGTCCATGAACTGCAGTCATGCTTGTAATTTTTGGTGCACGGCCTTATCATCCATATGAAAGGAAAGACAAGGATGAAAGAAACCTTCTCTTCCTCCTCCCCCCCCCCCCCCCAGTACCTGGGTGCAATTACTGTCCCTGTGCTCTCTTGAACAGAAAGCCTGCTCCTTAATACCACAATCTAGGCTAGGGGTACAAACCATGCCAAAAGGATGTGAGGAAGTCGGTCTTGACCCCTGTAGACTAGCCCATTGGGCTGGCCAGGTGCTCAGAGGGGATTCTATTGCATCACCTGAAAGTGCACTGGGAACACTACCCTATGAATAGTTCAGGTCAGGGAAGAATTCTTCTTGAGCATCTCACTCTTCATACTGCACCACTGTCTTACAGGCCAAAATAGGATTAAACCATTGGCTGGTCCCCTTTTTTTATTTCTTAAGCAGACAGCTTTCAGGCCTAGTCTCAAAAAAGGACTTTGCATAACAAGCATGGTGCCCCCCTTTCATTCCCCATTGTGTACAAATTAGATTGTAAATGTATGCAACATACAGAAAAGGAGGAATAGGCTTTAGAAACTGTAAGTTTAGCTTGCCTACTAATTGAAAGGTACCTATTAGAAAATTAACCTAAACCACAATGTACTATATTGGTAAAAACAAATAGATTTGACATTAATACTTCCCATTAACCTTTATTACACAGTAGCTTATTTGTGTTCTTTATTTTACTATATCTTAGTGATACCTTAGGGCATTTATTTAATATTGTTTCTAAAACTCTCCTGAAATATAACACCATCATGTAGGTTCCAATGGAGCAAGTTATTAATCTATGTGAATAAAGGTAGCAGAATCTGGACCCTAAGTGATTGGATTTCTTTTTAAAAATATAAAATCTTTGTATGGCAATGTCTTTCCTAATGAAGTCTTTGCCTTATTTTGGAACTGATTTGAGATAATGCATCAGATTAACCTTTTCACACATAATACCACAAAACAGTCACATAATTTGCTCATAACTAGCTCTTAAATGTTATGTATCACATTTCCTCAATACAACTGAAGAAATTAATGTACACTGGATTGTTATACTTTTCCCCTCTCTCAATTTGAGGAGTAATGGTGAGAAACAGTTTTTCATCAGCATTTACTAATTTATCAAAATTGTGGAGATTATTTCATTTTGACAAAGTTCCAACAGAAATGTCCAATGGAAACCTAAGTAAATGTCCAATGGAAACCTGCCTGATTTCCTGCCAGTTTGACTCCTCAACTCCTGATAAATCTGCCTGCTGGACTTTCAGGGTGTGCAATTCCAGGGCAGACCCTACATACAGACTGCCTCAGAGTTGCGGATCTTGGAAGCCCTGTGGCCCACAACTCCAAGGAAGTCTGCCTGGTGGGCTGTTCCACACTGGGCTCCATCTCTGTGTTGGGGTCGGGACTCACCGCTGCTGCACTTCCTGTTGGACAGGCCAGGAATTAGCTCAGTTTATATGGAGCGCCATTTTCTGGCGGTGTCCCGTCAGTGTCTCAACCTGCATTGGTGTCTGGACACGCATTGCTCTCAGCTCGGGTCATCCTCTTCAGGACACTGCCCTCCGGCAGTGCCTCCAAGTCCACACTCGCACCCTTCCGGGGGAGTTAACAGCAGTCTTTAAGGTCTCATCCCTGCTGCAGCAGCCAACCACACCCCAAAGTCTAACCCCTTCTGGCAGGAGTTTGGTGCAATCCATTGTGGCCACTTCCAATGGCCAGGTGCAATATAAGGGGGAAGGGAGGACCCAGGCCCGCCCACCCGCTACTCTGGGTCCCAACCCAGGGACCCTCTGGCGGCAGCCTCCCTGCCCTCCTTCTCTTCCCTCGCTTGCCTGTTCTCCCTGGGTCACTTCCCCCCTGACCCTTTTGCACCTTCTGGGCCCTTCTGTCAGATTTCAGAAAATTGAACTTTTCCATGAAACAGAATTATCTCACTTTGCTCTTAGGTTTTCCCCTTAATGATAAGTTATCATTCAGAGATAATCATAAGGGTCTGGAAGGATCAAGTTATGCAAACATGATGAAAAGACACCCCTTTTGATTAACTAACCTGCTCTGCTTCTATTGACAATTTGACCTGTGTTGATTTTTTCAAGCCCTGTAATTGTAACATGATCTCAGCTGCTTAGTTCTTAGAGAAGTATTCAAAGTTAATCTTGATAAAATGATGACAAAATACTGTGAAACAAGAAAGAGAAACAAATATAAAGAGTGCTGAGTTGTTTTTTTAAATTAGCTTCCTCAATAAGTCTGATTCTGTAAATCTTCTTTATGCAAGTGGCTCCATCAACTTCAGTGGGACCGCTTATATGCTTAAGTACTAGTCAACAAGAGTAAGGGTTGTTGAACACAATATTAAACTTGTCTGAACTAGGCATTTCTGTTAGGATCATCAGTGAAGTAACTCATATCATCGTTGATTATATGGATGAGAAGCCTAGCGAAGGGCAAGCTGAAATTATTGTCCATTTTCAGTGTATTTTCTCTGAATTATTCTTATGGGGTAATCAGAGTCCCATGTTTACTAGATTGGTGTGCATTGATGAAGAGCCAGAGAAGAGGGCTATGTTATATCTCGTAATTCACCTCATGCTTCACTGTGAGCAGGTATGATGTCTGTTATGGTTCAGAATATTGGAAGGAAAGAATAAAAACTAGTCCTAAAGTCTCCCAGATAGGCTCTTTATTCCTATTGTTCTGTGAGTTCAGTGCCAAGCTTCCATGTCAGTTAACATAATTCTGAGCTGAAAAATTAAAACAGAAAAAAATCTAAACATGCATGTGTGCCAAGTAAAGAGTCAGTTTTGAGCATGATAAATCAAAGTGGAAGATTAAAAATCTCAGTACAATGAATTTTTTATTCTTTAGTAGTGACTAAATCGATAAAAGACAAAAGATCCTTGATAGAAATGTGTCCAAAAATCTCTCAACGTTAATTTCTTGCGTACCCTCAAGCATAGCCACTTTCCCGTACGGTATTGTAATATCACATGGTGTCCTTTGCTTTTCTGTCATACTGGGTATTCATTCACAAGTGTACTGTAACTCTAAATAACAAACTCTCTCACTTATGTAGTGTAAAATTAATCTCTATGCTGATGGTCATCAGAAGGCCTATGCACCACTGACTCCGAAAACTGAGTTCAAGTAGGACTTACATAGAATCATAGAATATCAGGGTTGGAAGGGACCTCAGAAGGTCATCTAGTCCAACACCCTGCTCAAAGTAGACAATCCCCAAATAAATGCTCCCAGCCAGAGCTTTGTCAAGACTGACCTTAAAAAACTCTAAGGAAGAGGATTCCACCACCTTCCTAGGTAACCCACTCCAGTGCTTCACCTCCCTTCTAGTGAAAAAGTTTTTCCTAATATCTAACCTAAACCTTCCCCTCTACAACTTGACACCATTAATCCTTGATCTATGATCTTCTATTAATGATAATAGTCTACATCCATCCTCTTTGGAACCCCCTCTCAGGTAGTTGAAAGCAGCTATCAAATCCCCCCTCACTCTTCTCTTCTGCAGACTAAACAATCCCACTTCCCTCCACATTCTTCATGTAGTGTGGTGTTGCCCAAAACTGGACCTAGTGAGATGAGACCTCACCAATGCCGAATAGTGGGACCCCCTCTCAGGTAGTTGACCCCCTCTCAGGTAGGGACCCCCTCTCAGGTAGATCTTCTATTAATGATAATAGTCTACATCCATCCTCTTTGGAACCCCCTCTCAGGTAGTTGAAAGCAGCTATCAAATCCCCCCTCACTCTTCTCTTCTGCAGACTAAACAATCCCACTTCCCTCCACATTCTTCATGTAGTGTGGTGTTGCCCAAAACTGGACCTAGTGAGATGAGACCTCACCAATGCCGAATAGTGGGACCCCCTCTCAGGTAGTTGACCCCCTCTCAGGTAGGGACCCCCTCTCAGGTAGATCTTCTATTAATGATAATAGTCTACATCCATCCTCTTTGGAACCCCCTCTCAGGTAGTTGAAAGCAGCTATCAAATCCCCCCTCACTCTTCTCTTCTGCAGACTAAACAATCCCACTTCCCTCCACATTCTTCATGTAGTGTGGTGTTGCCCAAAACTGGACCTAGTGAGATGAGACCTCACCAATGCCGAATAGAGGGGAATGATTACATCCTGGGTCTGATGGCAATACCACTTCTTATACAACCCAAAATGTCATTAGCCTTCTTGGCAACAAGGGCACACTGTTGACTCATGTCCAGCTTCTCGTCCACTGGAACCCCCAGATCCTTTTCTGCAGGCACAGTCCACTATGCTGGCTGTCAACACAGGAGTGAATTTCACACTCTTGAGCATCCTTTCTATTTATACAGAACAAAGTAATCACCTGGACAAATTAAATTAGAAATAAATTATTTGTAAGGATATTTTTATTTGCAAACAAATACCATGGACCACATTTGCTGCTATCATAGGCATGCATAACTTAATAAAGTCAATGAAGCTGCACCCACTTATATCAATGTTGAATTTGGTCCAATGTTTAAATGTTCTTTCGGGGACACAATTGATAGTAATTTCAATGGTACTTTCTTAAACGATTATTTTGTGCATTACAAAAGAATAATCTGTTGTCAAAGATTTTAAAGTAGAAAAGAGTTCTTATAAAATCATTTTAGTTGTGACAAAGCTCCAAGTCTATACTTGCGGGTCCTGCATTTCCTGGCGGATTTCACTAGCCTCAGAGGCTCACTGTGACCATCCACGTAGCCCTTCTCTCTCTAGAGACTAGGTCACAGCCTATTGAGCCATTTTCATCATAAGCCAGTGAGAAGTTATCCTTCCTGGCACAGTTTCTGTTGTCTCCCTAGTCTCAGTGATCAATTGGGGAAGGTAGGAAGGGGGGAGCCTGGGCCCGCCCTCTACTCTGGGCTCCAGCCCAGGGACCCTAATAGTATCAGCTAAGATGGCTGACCTTATAACCACCAAACACAATACAATTCCCTGGGCTACTTCCCCACAGCAGTCCCTGCTTCTTTACACTCCACTTCACCCTTACCTCAGGGCCTCCTTCCAAACTGCTCTCTGCTCCAACGCCTCCAAACTGCTCTCTGCTCCAATGCCTCCCAAACTCCTGACCACCTGACTAAATGGGAGAATTTTTAAGTGGTTTCAGCCAGCCCCTGATTGGCTTCAGGTGTCACAATCAGGCTAGCTGTTTCTGCTGCTTTCTAGAACCTTCTCTGTTTGGCTAGCCAGGGAACAGGGACCTGCTCATCCTGAGGCTGATATACTTCCCTTCCAGCACTCTCCTATACCCTTCTGGTCTGACTGCATCACACAATGTTATGTCACACTTTATATTCAAACTCCATTAATATTTTAAAAGAGTTAACAAATGATTAGTAGATGTTTTAATGCATGCTGAATAATGTGAATCACTATAAAACATGCTTCTAGAGTTCAATTGGCTTGTAAGAATTTTTGATTCTTTTATGTTCATAGATGTTAGAAATTTTATTTTTAAGTTCTTTTTTATGTTTAGTCATTTAAATTTTCACAGTTGCACAAGATTATGGATTTTAAGTAATTTAATTTTTATCAATTAATATTTTCACAGTTGCATGGAAATTATGAAGGATCAGACAAGTTTTTAATGACAGTTAACATTGAGATTCAAAAATGTAGAATTTTTTAACTGTTAACATACAAATTGTTAACATCATTTGCCAAAATATACAAAGTAAATATCCTTCTGTCAAACCCTAATAAGTTCTCAAAAAAATATTTTTCTTACTTTGCCTTTCTGTAGATTTTGATTATTAATGATGGTACTATTTTCTCTTTGGTTTGTGTGTATACAGTGGCATTTATGAATAATAACCTAATCCTTCCAAACCTATTTATAACCATGGCTAATAACCATCAACAATACCTTCTACTGATGTAATTATAATGTATAACACAATATTCATGTATATAACATACTTATTACAGCTATTAAACTTTTATTATCCCTTTAAAACTATTTATAAATGGAACCATAATATAAAGTGTGACATCTTTCTAGTGAAGTTATACATTTAAAGTATTAACTGAGACTTTTAAGCCACACTCCTCGTGGTAGGGTCTGGGGGATGAACATCTCTCTGGTGTCACTCTTGCTGATGAAACCTATAAGGTTTTGGGTTTTTTCTCCTCTGTGGGAGGGGGGACTGCTGACAAGAATAGAAGCACAAAAATAATGTTATAGACAAAGTGTATCTTACTTTAAACCTCCACTCCACAAGGAGACAATTCTTTTTTAAAAAATCTGCAAGACCAATCTTGATATTTTGCCCTCCAAAGGATGAAACTCCTATTGAAACCAATGGAAATTCCCTGCCTATATGAAGAGTGGAACACTGGACTCACGGAAGATCTGCTCAATTATATGTGAGAGCAAAATCTGCCCTCTAACCAAAGAGCCTATGTTTAAATGTTTTTTCAGCAAGTGTCATGCACGAGTGGAATCCATATGGCTTCCAGCTTTCTAATGGAGAAGCATCTGCATTTGTGGATAAATAGAAATTTATTTTTGCAAGCTATTTCCAAGTCTATTTTTGTTTGTGTTTTTTTTTTACCCCCAATAACCACTTTTAGCGTTTCAGAACAATGCTCCTTGAATAGGCTGAGGCTATGGAAATAAATTACTTTTGATGTTTTTTTAAATTGATTTTATTGAATTTTCTAAAGAATCAAAGAACAATATAATCCCAGTGCCAATAAAAAGCAACCAGGGATCCCACAGAACCCCTAAATTCCATACTATATTAAGAGAATCCTATAGAAGTGACAAATATAATTCTTCTCTGAATGTTTCCCTAAGCCTAAACATATCTTGCCATATTTTGGATGGATTGCATTTAGTTGACTAGCCTTCATCCAAGCCTCAGTTGTATGTAGATCCTGAGAAAAGAAGAAACACGTCCGTATCTAATGAGAGAAAGATACTATATATTACCCAATACCACCCACTTTGAATCTTCTCAGAGATAAGATAATACTTATACATTCCTGATGGTCAGTGCTATCAAATTTAATCAACATGGACACCAGGTCTTTGTTCATCTAAGAAAAGATCATTCGTTAAGAGAAGCAGTGTGGATGTTCCAAACCCCTGCTAGGGGTCCAAGAAATAGAAGTTGTAAGAGGGGGTTATCCTGATCCCTTTGCTCCTGAGTACAGAGATCAGAGCTCTTATATGCCAGACCAACTAAACTTTAGCTGCTCCCCAGCTAAATTAACTGTTCTCCCCAACACCCCCACTTTACCAGTTGGGAAATTGGGGTTACCCAAATCTGCCATCACTCAGTAACCACCCCAAGACCATGGGGTGGGGGTACCTTGACACCCAACTCACTCTAATCTCTCCCTGAGAAAAGGGGATCCTCCACGCTGTATCTCCCTCCCTCTTCCCTCCCTCTGCTCCTAAGAGAGATAAAAAACCACCCTGAGGCTTTCACCTTGCGAGCCTTCCTCTTAGACCCAGAGACCTGGGAACTGGGATAAATCCTTACCCCTCCCTTCTCCCTCCCGTCTGTTACCAAGAGAGATAAGAACCCGCCCTGAGGCTTTTACCTTGTGAGCCTTCCTCTTAGACCCACAGACCTGGGAACTGGGATAAATCCAAGCTAGGATTTATTTGTGAGAAAAAAACACACCTTTTTATAGCTAAAAAGATTTAATAAAGAAAAGGGAATACAACAAAGATACAGTACACTTCACAATCTGGGGTTCTCTAATTCCCTTCTGAAACGGAAAGAGACACCCCAAATGGCACAGGCTTATAAAGAATCAAAAGGTTTGATTACAGTATTACAGTAAGGATTACAGTACAGCTAATCAGGAATATAAGAAGGAAGTAAAGCCATCTTTATAGCTAAAGATGGTCCAAGACCCCTTGCCAGCTACCTTGGCAAGCAAAAACTCAAAACTGAAAAACTCAAAGAACTCCTCCCTCCCTCATGGCAGTGAAGCTCTTACGTCACTGTCTCAGATAACATTAACTCTATACAGGCAGGGTATCACTCTCCAGCGCTTTACACTTATGACAGAAGTGAATGCCAGAAATGCTTGGCCACAGCCAATCACTAACCTTCACCAAACAGGAAGACTAGAGACAGGATAATAAATGGCAAGATTATCAGTAAGAAGTGATTTCCTCTGTCTCAGAGACGCTAGTAACGTGCGTTCCTTTTACATCTTGATTTGGACATGAGCAGTGATTACAGCAGAAGTTAAGCTAAGTCAGATACCAGGCCAAAGGGCAAGCCAGGAGTCAGGCAGGATCAGGTTATCACTGTCAGATAGTAGGAACAGCTATTATAGAGGCAGCACTTCTAAGACAAGACAGTTACAGAGACAGGTTTCTGATTTTGTGCTTGGTTGAAATAGAAGCTGGGGACCAATCAGGACAGCAGTATTCCACTAATCAGAGCCAAGGACTACCATTCTCTGTCAGTGCTCAGCTTCTATGCTAGCAACTGTTAGCATGTTACTAAGTGGCAGGTTGGCTCCTGTAGGCCAGGGCTCAACACCTATAGTCCCTGGTGATTTGGGAGGAACTGGCAACCTTTTTCTACAAAGAGCTCAATGCCTCCCCTACTAGTAACTATTTTTTTGTACAATCATGAGATTCTGAAGTTGACTGCAGAATATTAGGCAATTAGTGGCTCTTTGAAACCATATCCTTTATGGGCTGTTAAAAGCACCAGGAAAATATTGGTTGAGCAAGGACCTTACTTCTGTTTTTTTCAAGAGATGCCAGAACACAACCCTCCCTTGCGGAAGTCTTGACAATCGCCATCAACATAGGACACTATTTTCCCACTAAATTTAGCTACTCATAGGAAACACAGATCTGAATTGTGCATTACCCCCCAAAAACTCAGTGAGTTATAATGACCAGAACTCAGTAAGCTAAGATGTTACATTTATCCTTTACCCTGGTGCACTGAGCATGGAATGGCTACCACCGAATCAATCAGTCTTATGTATGAAGTCAGTGGAAAATACTGTACAGCAAGAGACAACTCAGGTTCACCACTCCATCAAACACCTGGACCAGTCCCATACAGTTGCTATGAAAGAAGAGAAGAATAATTTCTTAACCTCCACCACACTCGTGGGATAAGACTTGAGAACTTTGTTTATGTCACTATCAATAAAATCCTGAGTATTATTTCTACCACTGGTACTCCAACCTCCATTTCTTCCCACTCAGGCTATTTGTTATGACCCAGGAAGAAGCCACAAAGAGTAGTGTTTAGAAACCAGTGAATTGATAATAAAAGTACAAATTATTATTTGTCCCAGGCTATCACTAAAATGGTTCATCAGCTGTGCAGCAGTCCTCTTCAGAGAGCTCTGAAGCCCAACTGGTTCCATCAGTCTTAGTACAAACCATGAGCAGTCTCCATGGGACTAAATATGATCCCTTCTCAAACCAAAGAAGATAATGATCTGACCTGGCAAAGATATACTCCTCGTCTCCAATGCAAATAAAAAACAAGGTCCCCACTATGATTAGATTTATTTTTGTGCAGTCAAAAACCATCTGTTATAGTGCTTGGATTGTGATGGCAGTCAACATATTTTGAATCAGTCTAACGCATGACTCTGCATGAGGGTTATCAGCAGATATGACAACAAATAATAGAGACAGATACCAAAAGTTAGCAGCAAATCTGGGAATTGCAGAATGTTTGAGTTAAAGTTTTGTAGAAGGGATATGATAACAGGTTGGCTTGTCTGTAGGCTCTAGAGGCTGCAGCTAAACCAGCTCTGATTAGAAGATAAGCAGAATTAGGGGATTCCAATACAAAAGGCAGCTGGAAGTTTCAGGTGTGTGTGGTTGAGAGAGTAGCTAAGGGTATGTCTATACCCATGGTGGTCAACCTACGGCCTATGGGCTGGACACAGCCTATCAAAGTAATCTGTTGCCGGGCCGCCAGACAGTTTGTTTACATTTGCACAGCCTCTCACAGCTTCCAGTGGCTGCATCTCACAGTTACCAGCCAATGGGAGATCTGGGAAGCCACAGATTGCTCACCACTGCTCTATGTTTAACTCCCTCAATATGAGTGCAAGATTCTCCTCTTAAATTATAGTGTAGCTCTCAAATTCTGTTACATCTACACATGCTGTATTGCCATTACTGGTAATTAATATCTAAAAGAGCAATGTGTCTAATGATTAAGGCTCAGCTTCTAATCAGAAGACCTGGAGAAACATAGTGGTGAATCAAGTTACTGGATTCTATTCCCAATTCTGCCACTGACTCACTGTGTGGCTTTGGGCAAGTCATTTTTGTGCCTCAGTTTCCCCACCTATAATATGCCTTGCTACACGGAGGTCTGTACACATTCAAATAAATACTAGTCATTATAAAGAACTACCTCATTCAATGTGTACATCATAAATCAAGGTTTCCTGTACTTTGGGCTCAGGTAACTACCATCAAAATTTGCAGTTGAAAATTTTACCGCATGTTACCCCTCACTCTGTCCCTCATTCAGAGGACTATGCCCCAGGAGTGGTGTGTTTGCTGATAAATATGGTAGGTTCTCTTCAAAGATCACTGCAGGAAAATCCAGTCACCAAAACTCCATTCCAGATCTGATTGACAAACTATTACTTTTTAAGTGACTAGTAAGCTGCTGAAAAAATTAATTAACAGTCTTCCCCTGGCACCTTAAGATAGGTCTCAGAATAAACCACCTCCAGCCAGCAAGCCTCAACTCTCCCTTCCCCTGGTCCTTGCTTGACTGCTGTAGTTTGAATCACCATTCCATGGTGGCTTCGGGCATCAAAATGGGCTTTTATAGAGTACTTGGATGTTATATAGTTGTCTCACGTTCACTCACTGGTTTTAATTCCCCTGTAACCCATACCTAAAATAGCATTAATTGAACTCATTAAACAACATTCTCCACAGTGGATCTTGCATGTGTACTTTCAATGTGTAGCTCCCTCAGCCTCAAATCTGTGATTTTCAGCTTGCCTTCCTTCAAAAAAATGGCTGATCACTGATAAATATTTGCCATCCATGTGTAAAATTCACACCCTTAAACCTGAGACAAAACTCATTCAAATTACAGCAGGACACCCAAAATCACTTCTCAATAAGGCCCATTTACTTCAATCCATTTCAGTTATACAGCTGTTCAAATACAGTTACAGAAATGGTTTTGTTTGCAGGATCATGCCCATAGAGTGTCTAAGGTCTCACTTCAGCAGGGTATTTAAGTATATACATCTCTTTAAGGACCTAAGGGCTCCAACTGAAGTTAATGTGTCTATTCACATGCTTAAACTTATGAACACCCTTAAATGCTTTGCTGAATCAAGACCTAAAAGCTCAATTTTTTGTAGAGTAAAAGAGACCCAAGTTTACTTAGTCTTCAAAACTGGTATGACTTCAGAAATACTTAAGATTAACATGGCCATAGGGGCAGATTATTAGAACAGTTTCACAAGACAGAAATTATTTATTCAGTTATGGCAGAATTCTCCATATAGTCGTAATTTTTAGTTCACTGTTAATGATAAAATGAATGATAACATAGGTTTGAATAGTCTTTAGAATCTAGCAGTTGCTTTCTTTGGATTTTATCCAAATGCTCTATCAATGGATAGATGAATTCACAGGTGGTTTTTTTTTCTGAAATCAACCTATCGGAGCTGTCATAGAGACAGTAAGGATCCAAAAGAGAAGTACACTGATGAGTGAGTAAATGGACACAGTGTCAATATGTCCATAATATGCAGCACAATAGAAAAATGTTAAGATTATGTAGCTGTTAGACTTCTTTTCATACCTTTGTATGAAGTAAATTCTAGAAGTGTGAATTACCTAAAACATCTGTCAATATCTTTTCTGAGGTGTTATGATTCTAGGCTTTAACATATAAAAGTATGTGAAATAATTAGAACCATTGCTTCTATTGTTCAGATTCTTGGGTCCAGCCAAGCTGAGAGTTACAGAGTCCACCATTTACTCTATTTTATTTACAAATTTTATTAGGACTTTTTGTTCCATGGTCATTAATGAAAACATTAATAAGATTGGTGCCAAGACTGATACCTGAGGACCTCCACTAGTAACCTCTCTTTAGCTTGACAGTTCATCTTTCACCATGACCCACAGTAGTGTCCCCTTCAATCAGTTTCTCACTCACCTTTTGATTCTTGTAGTAATCCCCATCTTCCCCAATTTAACTAATAATTTCCCATGTGGAACTGTATCAACTACTTAGACCACAGAGCTGTCTGGGCAAGTCAATTAACCTCTGTGTCTAAATTCTCATTTAGTAATCCTAAACACATGCACCACATTGACTAGATTCTTGGGGTTTTGTAGACTTAAAAAAGAATCAGTCACTCACCTACCACCTCCCTTCATTTGCAGAACAGGTTACCCATAATTTGTAACTATTCCTTCACACACACACACACACACACACACACACACACACACACACACACACACACACACACACACACACACACACACACACACACACACAGTCATTGCTGATTGATGCTGTACTTTTGAATCCCTTTTCCCTGTCCATATCTTTTCCCCAAAAGCAGATCCAGTGAATGGCACATAAAGTAGAAGTGGTTGGAAAACTCATCCACATATGTATTGTGAGATGAACTTTTCCACACTCCTCCTCAGGTTACCAGATAGGAACATCATTAAACTTGTCCCAGAATGGCAATAAATAGGAAGCTAATGAAGGTCCTGATTTCATTGATGGGGAAACAGACACAACAAGGTGTTGTGAGTGCTCAGCACCTCTGAAAAACTCATGCCATAGCTGTCTCAAGCTGGACAAAAGCTGCCAGCCAGAATTTGTTTCAGGTGAAGAGAAATATGTTCAAAAGGACAGACTTCCATGTTTGCCATGGTTATTTTCTTGTACTGGCATTCTTTCCTGTAATACTTTAGTGTCATGTAAGAGTCTATTATTGTGTAACTCCTTTTATTGCACATTTTCCCCTTGTGTTTTGTTAACCTTCTTGTAGAACTCCACAGATATAAGAGTAATTCTGTCCTTGGATAGACACGTACAATTCCCATCGACTAAAAGTGCAATTTGAACCTTTGCCTGCAAATAAAGCAAAATCTGATATTTACACTGCTGGAATCTTACTTCTGAGCACTTTCTAGCTCCATAATGATGGCACAAAGCAAAATAAATCATTTCTCTCCTGAGAGCTGGATGACAAGGGAATAATATGTAAAGCGTTAATCTCAGGCTTTGTCCACCCTAAAGCTGAGAGAGTGCTACTACTCTGAAACAAGAAATATGTGTTGCTTCTGAGAATCTTGAACAGCTTCCCTGACCAGCACAGAATGTGTGTGTATGTGTGTGTGTGTTTTTAAATCATCTTAGGATCATATTATAACTCTAGAAAGGACTCTGTAATATGCTTTGCTTTCTTGGGATGCTGCCAGTCACAACTGGTAGAGAACATGATGTCAGCAGGTATTCTGTATACATACAGATATCAGAATAGATATGAAGAGAACCAAAAAACCCAAGTAATCTTATTTTAGGAAACCATATATATGTCCTCATAGCATTTTAAGTTAGTTAGGACAGAGATCTTGTCTTTCTAGATATCCTGTAAGATTTGGAGCTGGTCAACATTTTTAATAATTTTTTTTGTTAAAATGTGACCTATTTTAAATGACTGTTTAAAAAAAAAATTGTGAGAGAGTTTTCCATTTTAATTTAAAATGTTGTGTCTTTTTAATGTTTAGTGAAAACATCAAAAATGTTATGAATGACATTACTGAAACTTTCTGTATTCCAGAACTGGTAAATATAAAAGTTTCCACTTACAAGGAAAAAAAAAAACATTTTTAGTAAACTAATTGTTGAAAACCATGTCAATAACATTGTTGTTAAAAATTCAAGGAGCATTTTTAAAAATTTCAAACATTAAGAAAAACACAAATAGGTTATTTTTCAAACATTTGAAAGATTTTTTTTAAATAAAATTGCATTCTTTGTTGAAACTACTTCCGTATTTTTGAGTGACTAAAGTTCCCAGCCCTCTTCTGAGGATTGTGAATAATACTAACTTACTAACTAATTCTTAAAGTGGATCAGAGAATAGAATTTTTATAACTAGAGCTGCTTAGGCAATAGCTATCAACAAAATGCTGATATCAAACCTGTAATTAAATCAAAGTGCATAACAATGTAAACACTTAGAGAAAAATAATTAAATTGACACAGGATAATGTAAGGATAAAATAAGAATTTTATATTTTATAAATTTTATATATACAAAGTACTACATTATTAAGCCTGATATAAAATGCAGCAAACAGCACAATTTTTAAAAAATGTCCTGTAGATGGCATAAAAATACTGAGACGGATTTAAGACATCATTATGGAAGCTAAAAGGGGATTTGTTTCTATGGAGCTTGTTGCTACAAATGAGGCTAACATTGAAAACAAGTAATTCAGAGAAAATGTGTACTGTTGCTTCACAGTGTATCTTGAAAATAATGGCATTATTACATTTTGGAGAAGAAGGATTGTCCAGTGCTTAAGGTACCAGACTGGGTGTCAAGTGATCGAGGTTCAATTCCTAACTCTGCCAGTGACTTCGTCATGTCACTTAATCTCTTTGCCTCAGTTCCTCACCTTTATAATGAGGGCAATACTTCCCTTAGTCTAATCTTTGTATGAAAGCTTTTTGGAGAAAAATTCTGTCTCTTATATGTATGTATGTACAGTGCCTTGTCTAATGGGGACACAAACTCAGTTGAACCCTCTGTGTTGTTATAATAAAAATAATTAATAATTTGCTGGGAAAATGGAAATAAAAATTACAACCAATGTTTTGAAATTATGTTAGAGAGTATTTGGTCACTCTAGGACCACAACGACAAAGACTAATGTCAGTAGCAAGAAGTAGACTGTATGCTATTTGAGGGAAAGGCTAATTCTTTGTACACCGGACCGTTGCTAAAGCCCAGGGTTCGGGATCCATGTGGGGTCCCACGCTATTGCGGGGACCATGTTAACATAGGGGGGCACTTTGCCATGGATCCCAATATAAATATTTAAATTTGGGGTCCATCGCCGGACCGCACTGTATGCGAAGCTGCACTATAGTGAAAGTCCGGTGTATGTGTCTGTATAGTATATAGTGCAAGGTGGTCCTTTGGTGGGACAGATAGTCCCTATATTGGCAAAAAGAGGGTTAATGAAAGCCAACGGACGCAACTGGCCTCACCCCACTAACCTGCAGCACATGTCAAGCAGGAAGAGTGGAATTAAAAAGGGGAGACCTAGCCCAGCTCAGGGCTGATCAGGAAGGAGAGAAAAACTCATTCTTTTTATGGGAGAAAAGCCTTGTTTCAGCCAAGAGATTAAGTTAGATTGCCACTTGGACAAGCCTCTGCTAGAAGATTACCAGACCTGTGAAATCAGCAGAATCATGGATCGTTTGGAGACAAGGCCTAAATAGAACAGGCTGGAGGGGGCTCACCAAAGGTTTTTTAGGACAACTGTGTTTTAAGTTTTTTGTTTCTGATTTCGTTTGGACTTTAACACCCCAGAAGGGGTAGGATTGAAGTGTGCCTTGGCCAGGGGGCCAAATCACAGTTCCCACAGACCTCACCAAGCCAGTGATCTGATGGGTGAGACATGCCCTGATGGACCACAAGGGGGTATCAAAGTGACAACCTGGTCACAAACTTTTCAGAGGCTATGGGCAAGAAATTAGCCCCTTTGGAAGGGAGCAGGTCAAGACTTTAAACAAACACCTAAGGACATCGATTCTGGAACTAAGGATTCTGCTGCACCAACTGACTTGAAGTGGTTTCCATCTTATACAGGGTTTACAGTTTGGTTCAATGACTCTCAAGGGAAAAAAAACAAAACCTGTCCTAGCACCACTACCTACGGAAGTGACTCCCAACAGCTACTGCAATGGATGGCAGAGTAGAAACCCAATGCCACCAGCAGCTCCTACAGAAGCTGGCCATCCAGCAGCAGGAATTGATCCAAGATTGAGCTGCTCAGCAGTAACTGAAACAGCAGCTAGTGCAGCAGCTTGTGACCCTATTACAGCCTCCTGCAATGACTAGGCCTTCTGCCACAAGTCTGGTGGACTACCTAAGACCTTACAGAGACAGTGACCTACGAGCAGAGACTTACAGCTATGTGTATTGTGCCCTGACAGGCTGCAAGTATCTACTGCAAATATATAATTCCAAATGGTCTTATTCACACTGGTGTGCACGTATAAAAGTAATCCCATTGGCTTTAATTTATGTTAACATGAATAAAGCTTGTAAAAATAGATCAAAATAGTAAAAATCAATGTATATAAATAAATCTCCACCTCTTATAACTCTATGCGATTCCTTTCTCGGAACTGGTCTGCATGTTCATCCTACAGTAAACAAACACACAATGAGGTATGGTCAATAGGATCTTAGTGTATGTTATTGGGAACATTGCTCCATAGGGAAGGGACAACATAGAAGAAAGAATGATGTTGGGTGTGATATTGCACTCTGTATGATTTTATGAAAATATGCTGATTGTGAATATAATGTAATTAAAATACATGTTATGCAAAAGGTCTCTTGTAAGGTATCATTAAAAAGCTTATCTACTGAGTGTGTTCATCCTATTTGTATAAATGTATCATTCTTGTATCTGAAGCTAGAAATATGAAATATAACTCTGAGGGCTATTGTACATATGCAAAGTGTGGGCCACTAATGGTAGTTTGGAATCTTGATGGCTCCCATCAACCAGGACAATTGAACGTGAATGTCTCTGTTTGCAGGCAGGCCTTACTGTGAGTCAGGCTGGGAGGACTGAAGACTTGGAGTCTCACAGGAAAGGTGACCATGTCACTTGGTACTGAAATCCATCTTAAACTTAGTGATTTTCCATTGTGGGGGGGGAGGGAGGGGGGAGAGAGGGATGATCTAGAGAGTCAAAAAAGATTCCCACCTTGTGCCAAAGCCATATAAGGGGGTGGAACAAAACAAAGGGTCTACAATCATGAAAAATCCCCTAGCTACCACCTGAGCTGGAACAAAAACTGTAGCAGGGGAAACAATTATGCCCAGACTAAGAAGGTGTCCAGCCTGTTAAAAAAACTTATTGAAACATCTCTGAGGGTGAGATTTTCTCTCAATTCAGTTTTATTACTATATTAGATAAAGACTTGCATGTATTATTTTATTTTACTTGGTAATTCACTTGGAACCACTGAAATCCTACTTTCTGTATTTAATAAAATCACTTTTTACTTATTAATTAACTTTGAGTGTGTACCAGGGAGCAGGGGGACAGCTGAGCATCTCTCTCTATCTGTGTTATAGAGGGCAAACAATCTAAAGCTTACACAGGGTAAAACAGATGTATTTGGTGTTTGGACGCCATTGGGAGCTGAGCATCTGAGTGTTAAAGACAGGAACACTTCCTAACCTGTTTTCAATTGAGTCTACAGCAGTTAGCAGACGTGGTTCGGACCTGGGTCTGGGTTTGCAGCAGGCTAGAGGGTCTGGCTCAAACCAGGCAGGGCTCTGGAGTCCCAAGCTGACAGAGCAAGAAAGTAGGGGCAGAAGTAGTCTTGGCACATCAGTTGGCAACCCTAAGGGTTTTTTTGTGATCCAACCCATCACATAGGGAGTGGCAAAAGGAGACAGAGGAAGCAGTAAAGAGAGAAGCTAGACAGATTGAAAGGAGGATGGAACGTGTCAAAGAAAAGAGGGTGTATATTATGTTTCATTCTATAATTATAATGAGAAAATGTTTAAGATTTTCCTCACATATCCAATAGTTTTTAAAACTCAAAATGAAGGAAAAACAACAGGTAAAACTAGATTTCAGGGTGCCTCACAATTCACCCTGCAGAGTGAGTTCCCATGGCAAAAGACACTGCCTGGAGTTCAAAAGGAATTACAGGACTCCAGTACTACATTATCAAATGTTCCAAAGGAAATGACTGTTCAGAATACAACACAGCAAGATTTTTAACTAAGAACAAGGGCTCAGATTCTCAAAGGTATGTAGGCACGTAACTCATATTTAAAGTAAATGGCGCTGAGTATCTAATTACCTGCGAGAAGTTTCGGACAGGATTCTCAGCTGCCATAAATTCACGTCATGCCATTGGGTTCAATGAAGCAACACTGATTTGCAGGACCTGGTTTCATGTCTCCTTCTTAAAGCATTTGGAATTAGAATCTTTCTGGTGATCACAATATTAAGCTGGTAAGTTAGAAAGCTTCCCCTTCCCATTATTCTCCTGATTTGATCCTGGCTGTGTAATCTTGCTTTCATACTGATGTGATATGAACAAAAGACACTCCTACCACAGAAACTGGAGAGTCACAAAATGAGAAAGTTACACAGTAAAAGAAAGAATAGGTACAGATTATTATATGGAGACATGACAGAGAAAGACTTCTTAAATTAAGTGAAAGAGTATGGTCCTGTGTCCTGCAATTGCTGGTGCATTGCTCTGCCTGTATAATGGTGTATTGAAGATGGGGAGCTGTATGGCAGCTTGAGTGCACTAGTTGACTTAAGTTCAAGGTCTTGGTCCTTATCTTCAAAGTGCTCAATGGTCTTATCCCAGGGTAGCTAAATGACAGACTATAGCTCTGGGAACAAGACCATGGTGACAACTCCACTCCTCAGACACAATGGAACTTTTAACCATACAGTTAAAGATTCTCTGTGTTGGCGACAGGTCTTTTCTCAGGAACTGGTCCAACATTCTGGAATGAACTCCCACAGGAACTAAAGATCATCACAATCCTTACTATTTTCTGTTCCAAGTGCAAGGCACACTTCTTTGACCTGCCTTCTCTCATACACACAAAGCAGCCTGTGCAATTAAAAATGAAAGCAAAATAGAAAAACCCTAGCAAACAAAACACTACATTGCATAATCAATTTTCCCTCTGAGGAGATAATGAGAGAAAGAATAAACTACAGGTGACAGATGCTGTTAAGTAATGTCACTTAATAAACTGTTGGAAGGTGCTCAGATACTGCAGTGATTACGGTGATATATGAATCTATACACAAAAGAATAGGATCAGGGTATCAGTTAGGTTTTGATAATTCTGAGAACACAAAATGAACTTTAGGTCTCTCCTAGAGATGTATGTAAAATTGACATTGAGAGAAACTCACATAAGTAGTGATTTTTCCACCAGTTTTCTTTTGGATCTATAAATGTATAACCATTATGTATTTCACCACTATTAAATCCTGTATAATTATTATTATTGTGCAAATTACAGAGACACAAAACTCCATCATCAATGTAACATCATAAATCAAAATTGCACATTGCTGGTTTCATAACTAATATAAATTGATTATAACAAATGAAAAAAGTATTTCAGACTATTAGCCCACAAGGATACGCTCGCAAAAATCAATATCCCAACAGTAGTTGAAAGCTTTCATGTGGCACTTGTCATTTTAGATATATAAGACCTTCCAGGCAGGGACCATATCTTTATCCAAAATACCCAGCACAATGTGATTCTAGTCCTCACTAGGGCCCCTGGCAGCTATTGTAATGTAAGTAGTAAGAACAATACATTCATTATACATTTGGAAAAATCCTGTCTTATCTACTTTGGTGATGAGTTCATCTTTTCCTGAAAATAAGAGTTGTAAAAATAATAATAAAACCTGTTATCCAAGCTTTCTTGTATATTGTATAGAGGTGCATTTTCAATAAATGTAATAGGGATGAGGCAGAGGTGGGAGGGAGACAGGTGATTCATTTTAATGACTCAGAAACACAGAATTACTTGTCTTAAATTTCAAGTTTGTTTTCTCAGTGTGTCATGGAAATGACTCACTAATGTAAATTTATTGGGAAGTAACACCCCAAAGTACTAGGATAAAACAGAAGCCACCATAAAAACTTTCTTTTTTCTTTGCACCAGTATGTTCGTGAACATTGTTGGTAAAGAAAGCTCCTTTTGCCCTTTCTTTACCACACTTACAAACTAAAATGGTCTAATTTCCCATCATTCAGTGTTTATTCCATTGATTAATTGTGTTACTGGCTTGGCATAGTGCACTGCACGGATTTCCAGAAATGTCTTGGAATTATGTTGTGGACTTTGGAAAAAACAAAGAAAAAAAAACCCTTCAGGGATTTAGCTCATGTTAGAGGGGAAAGTGGAGAAAATATCTCAGATGATAGACTAATTTTAGAGATGCTGAGCGCCCCCAGCTTCCACTGACTTCAAATGAAGTTGGGGATACTCATTATCTCTGAGAATCAGGTCCTAGAGCTCTCAAGATGGGCACACAAAAATTGGCAACATGGGCCTCCATTTCCCTGCCATCTTTAGGAACCAGGTGGAGGAAGAAATACTCCCCATGCATTCACAATTAATTACGACTTAAAGTTTCTAAAACTTCGTTAATCAGTTACAACAGATATGTGATGTAAATTTACCAGCCTCCCTGGTTATGGGCAGTCCCACAGGTGTACAATTGCCATGTTACAGGAGCCCCAGTCTTTTCTGTCAACACAGGAACTCCTCATTTAACGTTGTAGTTATGTTCCTGAAAAATGTGACTAAGCAAAATGATGTTAAACTAATCCAATTTCCCCATTAGAAGTAATGTAGGGGGGGGGGGGTAGGTTTCAGGTTTTTTTTTTTTTTCACCAGAAAAAATACTATATTAAGTAAGAGATCCGCTTCTCGCCCACTTTAGAACACAGGCAGGAGACTCCTCTGCAGCTTCCAACAGTGTCCTTTATTTCTACAGTGCAAACCCCACCACCAATATATACAGCTCTATACAGTTTAGCTGAGCCCCAGCCCTCTGCCTGGCTGGGTTCAGGAAGCAGTCAGCTCTTGCAGGCTCCTAGCCTCAGCTCTACTTCCCCGCTCTATGTCCCTGCACTTCTCTCTATCACCTTCTTCTCTCTCTCTCACTCACTCCACTACCACGCCACCACCCTGGGCTTCCTCCCTGCCAGGCTCTTAACCCCTGGGGAGGCTACCAGGTGCAGCCCATGTGGCCCTAATTAGCCCAGGGCTGCACTCTGTTAGATAATCAGCTTCCCTAGCTTAGGGAAGCTGCTAGCAGAGGCTTTTGCTTTTCTTAAAGGGGCGGCAGGGCTGGCTCAGGCCCACCCTGCCACAATTATATAATTTAATTTGAGGTCTACTGGACCAAGGCCAGCCCAGGAAGAAATTTACAAGTAGAAAAAGCAGATGTTATGTTTTTTGCTTCAAAAGAAGCTTTCAGTGAAGCATCTGAACTTTCATGCCACAAACAAAACTTGTAAGAGGGAAAACATTAGCTAGTTTTGTGTTGGGTAGGACTGTGTTTTTACAGCTCTGCCTAACAGAGAAAGACATAAGTGCTTTTGCAATCTATCAAAGTATAAATGCTTCCGTTTTCATTCATGTCCAAGCTTTGAGTGTGCCTTGCAGAAAAGGAAACTCCCATTTTGGGATGCTAACAGGGGAGAAGTACTATTGGAGAACTGACTAGCTTTGAGCTAAACATTTCTGACAGTTTCAAACAGAGTCCTTCAATAACTGGCCTTCACTTTAATCAGCAATTAATGTATGTGTATTACAATAGACAGTAAAAAGATTTAGCACCCAATCCTATGTAATTTCTGAGGCATCAAATGCTATCGACTTCCACTGAAGTTGTGAGAGCTAATAGCTGGCATTTCACAGTGGGATTCGGCCTTTACTGTGTGATTACTTCAAATATTTATAGGTTCAGCTATTAGATAACAGCATTACTGCCCTGAAACAGATTCACACCAATTTACATTATCTAAGGCTCTGCCGCAAGAAGTCTTAAAATCTCTTTGGATAGTAACTTTTTTTCCTCCTTTGCAATTATAAGTCTAGTGTAACTTTTATTCATCCACAATTTATTAAGAAGGTGAGGGAGTGTGGAGAGGTTGCTAGTGGGGACATGGATTAGTCCACTGGTTTTCACCACTGGAGAACAGAGTTAATTAAAATGTCATCTTTGACTACACACAAACATTAGTTCAAAGAGTCTTTTTTTTCAGTAAAACCCTCAGATACTAAAATAATGGGCAAAGGATAGATTTGATTTGATAGTAGTCATTTATGGAAATAATCAAACAAGGCTCTAAATTTGCACAACCTCACCTTCAAAGAAGCCTATAACTGTAATGCTTGGCAGGTCAGAATTAAAGTACATTGGCAGAGCTGTGAGGGGAAACCTTTTACTGCAGCTGTCCTCATTATGTCTGCTTCTAACAACTGCTATTGTTCCTTCATATTCAGAAGCAATAAATGAACTCACAGCTCATACAAAGCATTGAAAACCCATGGGTTGTGTTTCCATTTCACACACAAATTCCTTCTTGAAGTGTTTGTTCTATGTATGCGAGAGATAAGGTGGCAGAGGTAATTTTACTGGACCAACTTATGCTGGTTTAACAGAAAAGCTTTCAAGCTGTTGGAACCCGTTTCCAGAGGGGACTGAGTGCATCTAAGGGTCAGCAGTTCGTTCTGTTCCTCTTATTGCCCCATTTTTTTCTGGACAGTTTCATGTATCATATGCACATAAGAATCTCAGGAACACCAGAGCTCCTTGGAAGACTTCTGCCGTAGATTCATGTATGAGACAACCAGTCCACCTCACTCCACCACCCCTTTTTTTCTCTCTCATTGCATTCAGTTGTGTCTTGAAACATCCTGTCCTATGGTGTTACTAATGGGCACCCCCACTCATATGAATCACAGAATGAGGAGAGGCAGCAATAAAGAAGAAAAAAGCTTTTCAACTAGAAATCAAAAGTGAGGAAAAGAAAACAAAGAAGGATAAAGGAAAATCAGGCTGAAAAGGACAAAATAGAGAAAAATGGCAGAAGAAAGAACATACAGTAAGAGATAAGAGTACACAGAAGGCTGCATTCATCCTCTAATCCAACATAAGTGGGGGCTCTGTAAAAAAAAGAAAGGGAGGGGTAGAAATCAGAGAGTTAAGGTCAGGCACAGGTGCGGCAGATGAAGGAACAGTGCCCACCTGCAGTGCAGCTCAGTCATTGCTGGCAAAAAACAACAATGGTGCTTTTCTCAGCTCATGTTTTTCTCCACAGCTGATAGAGCTAAAAAGGAATGAAGAGCCACAGAGTCTGAACAGGGGTCAGAAAATTAATAACTTCCTGACCTAAAGGCACTCAGTCTGGGGAAGATAACTTTGTAGGAAGGAAATAAAGATTGCTGATAGAGGCCACACCACCATAATGTTAAACACATACCGCAGGCAACAGGTAAAAATGTAAAATAAACTAAGAAAAAGGACAACCAGGGCTCAGCATAATATGTGCCATCAGCTCAAATGTTAACACTGGGCCAGATGGCAAGGCTAGGACACCGGGAATGAATATACAAAGGGAGCATAAACTCACCTATTCACTCCCCTGATCCTGAGGAATCTGTATGCAGTGGTAGTTCCCATGTGCTTCATAAGAGCTGCCTGAGCACTTCTCTGACTTATGCTGGCTGCTTCCAGCCCTAAGGGCCTAAGACTATAGCCAGGGATTGGTGTTGCACATAGGGTGACCAGACAGCAAATGTGAAAAATCGGGATGGAAGTAATAGGAGCCTATATAAGAAAAAGACTAAAAACTGTGATTGTCCCCATAAAACTGGGACATCTGGTCACCCTAGTTGCACAAGGGAATTGTGGTCACACCTGCTTTCCTCTGTCCATGTGCACGTAGCCACCAGAAGACTGAGGTAGAGACTCTACATTGTTTTTAAATCCACCAGAAGATTCCCCTACAATGTAGTGATCCTTGCAATGATGTGCCCCAATTCATCAAGGTGTTTAAAGGTGGGCATGTGCTTAATCATAGAAGATTAGGGTTGGAAGAGACCTCAGGAGGTCATCTAGTCCATCTCCTTGCTCAAAGCAGGACCAACACCAACTAAACCATCCCAGCCAGAGCTTTGTCAAGCTGGGCCTTAAAAACCTCTAAGGATGGAGATTCCAGCTCCTCCCTAAGGTGGATTACTCCCTAACGATTACTTCTTGTTCTGTCATCTGCCACCACTGAGAGCATCCTAGATCCATCCTCTTTGGAATCCTCCCCCCCTCCCCCCGGTCAGGTAGTTGAAGGCTACTATCAAATCCACACACACACACACACACACACTCTTCTCTTCTGCAGACTAAACAAGCCCAGTTCGCTCAGCCTCTCCTTGTAAGTAATGTGCCCCAGCCCCCTGATCATTTCCATTGCCCTTCACTGGACTCTCTCCAATTTGTCCACATCCCTTCTGTAGTGTGTGTGTGTGGGGGGGATAAACTGAATGCAATACTCCAGATGTGGCCTCACCAGTGCCGAATAGAGGGGAATGATCACATCCCTAGATCTGCTGGCAATGCTCCTACTAATGAAGCCCAATATGCGGTTAGCCTTCTTGGCTACAATGGCACAGTATTGACTCATATCCATCTTTACATTCACTGTAATTCCCAGATCCTTTTCTGGAGAACTGCTGCTTAGTCAGTCAGTCCCCAACCTGTAGCAGTGCACAGGATCACTTTGTAGAGTTGGGACCATGGATATGTGCGAGTTCTACCAGATTCCACTGGTGCAGTAGACCAAAGCAGCAACACTGCATCCCAGGATCTGTCCCACTAGAAAAAAGAAAACTGCCCCACATCTTTGGTTTGGAGAATCTTGCAGATACCCTTCCAAACTGGGCAGAAAAGACAGTACTCACCAGAAGTGCAAAAGAAAGGAAATAAGAATTAAATAACCCCCCAAAAAGAAAAAAAGTTTTGAAACATGCTTGCTTGTCATCGTACATGGTATAAATATATGGATTTAGTCTTAATAACTAAGACCTATACTTCAGAAAAGAAATTTTAATCAGGATCACTTTCTTTTAGTTCTTCATAAATTACCTCTCTTATTTTTTTCTATAATCCTCTTTATTTTTAAAAAATCCTGCTGCCATACACTTACTCAAGAGGAAAGATTTCCCTTTGTGTTTCTAATACCTACCCTTAATAGCAAAGTTGATTCAAATATAACTCCAAAGACTCTGACTGAGGAAAATATTAGCATTAAAGAGAGAATATGAAACCCAACCAATTAACAAGGTGATTTCTTTAAAACCTTTTGTTATACTTAACAACCTGTATATAAAAGAAAAAATATTTATAGTTAGAGCTTAAGGGTTTGTGGAGATTTCTTAGTGAGTGCTGATTAACAAAACCCTCTTTTGCATAAAATAGAGGTATCAAATGATAAGAATAATGAAAGCTTCCATGGCTTTACATGCTATCAAAATGGCTGTGCTCCTTGTAGCATTGCACTGTATTAAACATTAGTCAGATGTGAGAGTTAAGGTCTGCACAGTTAGAGATTTCCTTTTTAGGCTTCAGGAAGTAACACTATTTATTAAGGAGGGGTAGTTATTCTTTTCTTGTGCAACTTTGTCATCCTATTCACTGCTTCCTTTTGTTGTTGTTTGCCTTCTCCATGGCAAAAGTCATTAATTCTTTAAACAATTGCTATTAGTGGATTAGCCTCATGAAATGCACATCTAGGGCTAAGACTTAACTGGCATAAATCAACATAGCACCATTAAAGCTGCTTTACACCAGCTAAGGATTTAGTCCCTTGTTCTTCTCAAGACTCCAGGTGGGTGAGCAATTACTTACTCAGACAATAAAACCATGGGGCCACGTTTACTACTGTGTTATTGCACTGTTGTGGCACTGTAACGCTACTGAAATTTATATAGTTACACGAGCGTAAAACTGCAGCAGCACAATGGTGAATGTTGCTTGATACAATTAAAGTCACCACATCTACAAAAGCAGACCATCCTGAGCAGTCACTGTTTCTGTTTTTCTTTGCACTGACAAAACACATTTTTAAAAAGGGGTTCAGTTTCTTGTACCAAACACTTTCAATGGATCACATAGTTGCTTCTACTTTATTTCAATAGAACAAGAGTTAATTGCAATTGGTTGGGTTAACAATCTCAGAAACCTGCTTCCTTCTCATTTAGGTCTAGTAACAGACTGATTTTTCAAAGGCAATAGCACCCAACTTGTATTGAACGTCATCTAGAGTTGGGTACCTAACTTCACCCTGTGCCTTTAAAAATATCTTTTGGTTTGAATTAATGAAAACATACACTGCCAGTTTTTCAAATCAAAGCATTGCAATAAATAAATTAATGCTGAGGTAAAATCCAATTACTTTCTGTATTTCAGCATTAGCTTTTTTTAAAATACGCTCATATAAGTGTCTCCAAATAAATACTTGCTGATGCTGCCTTTAAAATAAGAGTATTATAAAGGAACAGGAATACAGAGTGAGGGCCCACATCTTCTTCTGGTTTAAATTGGCACAACTTTATTAATATACATCATCTTAGGATCCTGGTACCACGTAAGGAACACACACTGGGCCACATTTTCCTTTTACACCAACTAAACACCACTATAACTCAGTGGAGTTTATTCCAGTTTAGTTGACAGAACACTTAGGGCAAATGCCTTTATAATAGGCTCAAATGGCAAGCAAAATAGTTTCTCACTTAAAAAAAACAGACACAGGGTACAATCCTGTACTCCATATTCCCATTGCTTCAGTAGGAGTTTCTGTAACAAGGAAATGAGGAGCAGACTTTCACAATGTCAAAGACTTACTAGAGTGGTGCCTCTTGCTGGTTGTCTGGGAATCAGCTCCTTTCAGCATTTGGAGAGTTCTCTGCTGGCTGGTGGATCACCTGCCTCAGGCCCCATGTCCCTCCTGGACCCCAGTGCCCGTTGCTCTGGGGTTCTGTCCACTGCAGTACCCACCTCTCTGGGTCTTCCCTCCCCGGGGAATCCCTAACCCTTTAAACCCACCTTGCCTCAGTGGCTACTGCCAGTCATCATCTAGTCCCCAGTGACTGGGGCAGACTGCAGTGTGTAATGGCCACTCATCATTGGCAAGGGAGTTGGACCTGCTGCCTTTGCCTATCCCCAGGCTGCCCCTCTGCAGCCCCAGTACCATTTGGCCTTAAACAAGGCCTGCAGCCTGGAGCTCTCTTGGTCCCAGCACTGCTTTGCTTCAAGGACCTTATTCTCCCAGGAAGCTAGGTCCTGCTCTCTCCACTGCTAGAGAGTGACGCCTCAGCTCCTGGCCTCCAGCCCTCTTATGAGGCCAGTTGTGGCCTGATTGGGGCATGGCCCCATCTGTGGCTGCTTCCCCTGTCAGCCTTTCACAGCCTAAGCCCCCATTGAGGACTGCTTTTACTCCAGGAATAGGGCAGCTACACTACAAACACCAATAAAATTCAAACATATGTAATCTAAGTCTTTTTCAAAAGATATATTATACAGAATATAGTCAAGATCAATGACTGGGGCCCAAAATCGCTAAAAGAATTCATAAAGCTCTGGGCTGTGGTTGATAACTCTGCTCCTCTGTCACAATAGAAATTTGGGTGAGGCTCATCTGTGCAGGAGACAGAGCTTTCTCAGAGGCCAATCGTATAGGACTATTCATGTCATTAAAAATAAGCACATACTGAACTGTTTTGCTGGCTTGAAGCCATAGCTTATAACAGGGATCGGCAACCTTGGCTGCTTTGCTTACCTGGCGTTTCGCCGACTGCGGCTCCCACTGGCTGCGGTTCACTGTCCCGGTCCAATGGGGGCTGTGGGAAGTGGCACAGTGCTGGCCGCCACTTTCCGCAGCCCCCATTGGACCGGGAACTGTGGGCAGTGGGAGCCACAGCTGGGGAAACGGCAGGTAAACAAAGCAGCGGGGCCTGCTAAGGGTGCTTACCCTGCAGTCCCACGTGCCATCTTTACCTATCCCTAGTATATAATCAACCAAGATCCAGATTTGAGATTCAAAAATTCAATGGTATCTGAACCACTGGAATGGGTTACCTAGGGAGGTGGTAGAATCTCCTTCTTTAGCCATTTTTAAGGTCAGGCTTGACAAAGCCCTGGCTGGGATGATTTAGTTGGGGATTGGTCCTGCTTTGAGCAGGAGGTTGGAGTAGATGACTTCCTGAGGTCCCTTCCAACCCTGATATTCTATGATTCCATGATTTGGATCTAAAGTTTCCATTCAGACCCAACATGTGCAGAGGGTATAATAGGCCAGGGGAGGCTCTGTCTCCTCGGATGCCGTCACTGCTGCCAGATGCCCGGTTATGGGTTTGGTGGGGAAAGTTTTTGCTTTATTATGCCCCATGCAGGTTCCGGGGCAGCCGAGGAGGCAGTATGTGCTATTCAGCTTCCTGGGTTCATCCATAATCTCTCTGGAGTCTAGAGAGATTTGGGGCATATCAAAAGCTCAGGTTCTTCTTCAGGAAGAGATTCTGTCATGCTGTGGCTTTTCCCGGGCAGCTTGGGGTCTGAGAAGGAGAAAGAAGGGGTGGTGTGGCACTGCCGTGGCTAGCCCGCGGATCCTCTGGGCAAGTGGGGGGATTGGCCAGGGCTCCTATGGGCAGGTGCGGGCAGGTAGGGGGTCTCAGTGTCCAGGCCTTCAGCCAGTCCGGGGCTCTTCTGACCAAGGGGAGAGCTCATTGCTCTGGCTGTGAGGGACAGGGGTATCGGGGCTCCAGCTGCAAGGAAGCAAAGGGGTTTGGGGTCCAGATGGGGATGGGGGGGCAGGGGAAGGGGCAGAGATGTGGGCTAGTCTTCCAAAAGGGGGGATTTACCCATTTCCCATGAAGCCCAACACTGTAGATACCCTAAAAAAGTCTTCATTTTAAAAACAGATAAAGGTACATGGGTTGATATTGAGTGGATGAAGTCATATTTAATGCAAACTAATTTACACCCTCAATTGTTAGTGACTTTGTGCCTTTAAAAAAATCAATTACAAAGAAAATTGGTAAACTTGCAATCTATGAGATAGCTATAGACAATATATGCTGTCTGTCATCTTCATTCCAACCGGGTTAGACATAGGCAATTTTTCATTAACACTTCCAAAGGAAAGAGAATGAGATAAAAATGCTAATGGAAAGTTGCCTAACATGATTATTTATTGCCTTGGGCCTCATGACACAATTACCCCAAATTTGGTTGACCTGGGCCTCCTGTTTTTCTAGCTTTTTACTCATCTTCAGGTGCATCATCTTGTGTTTATTGGAAGCAACTCCATCACTGAGGCAAAGGAAAGTAAAATGTTTTTCAGCTCCTAAACTCAACATCAACTGCTGTGAGAACCTGTCTTTTTGCAAGTAACTTCTGAGGAGTAAAATAAACCCAAAACATTTGATTTGCCAAAGTGGATTTAAACGGGGATTTAAACATTCCTTTATTCAGGTCGTAATAGCAGTTGGCTGTTTGTGCACTGCAGGGTGCACACCTCTGCCCAGAGCTGGCTCTCATTGCCTGTTTGGAACATATTTCTGAACCAAATAACACTTGCCAGCGTAGCTTCTGGAAAGAAAGTACTCCTCTTTGTTTTCTATGTGCTTCAGAGTGACAGTTGCACACTGTTGCAGTCATAGGGGTCTGGCACAAGAGGAGAACAATAGCCTGCTGCTACCGCAGGCTAGCAGCCAAAATACTTTGTGCAAGCTAGCATTCATACCAGCTGTCAGAGAAAGACCTGCCCTCAGTTTAGCCAAAGGCTACTCACAAATAGAAACCCATTTCCTAACTCAATGAGCGCAGACCACTTGCCTTTAATAAGATATTGGTATGCTAAAGATAATTTATGTTTTCTTCTGGAATATGGCAGGAACCACTGAAAGCTATATTTAGAACCCAAAAGAACAGAAGTGCTGGGGTTTTAAGCATGTTCTATTGTAGGGGAAGAATCTTTAGTTATGGTTTCCATGTTGGCCACAGTGCTTTTTAACTTGTTGCTGTTGGCCTCCATGTTGGGAGACCAAGTTTGGCGCCTTTAATAAAAAGTGCGGGGAAAAGGGGAAGGTCACCTGACTAAAACATGCAACAGTGAGGGGCATTCACCCACCTCTCAGGGCTCTTTGCCATTTCTCTGCCAGAGACAGTAGCTGGCTGTGACCTCTTCAGGCAGCTGAGGGATGGTCCTGTAAGGCTATTTGCCAACTGGGCTGTCATAAGCAGCAGCCAGGCTGCTATCCTCACCATTGTGGTGTTTGTAGGTCAGTGTTCTTCAGCCAGAGAGAAGTGTCTGTTACGACCAGCAGGTAGTAGAAACAGCCCAATAACCCACATAAAACACAGCTGCTAGGGTAGAGCTAGAATAGATCAGGGTTGCAGACAGGATCAATCCACAAGTATCAAAAGTATTTCCTGATCCACACTTAATATATACTGCTTGTCCCAGATAGAACAAATTGAGTATTACATAGATACACTTGTTGAAACACACATATTTCCTGGTCAGATCAGTCATCTTCAAGGATAGTGAAGGGGTGGATGAACCCTTCCCCTCAGCATAGACAACTTGGCCATCAGAGGTTGTCAGAAGAGCTGATAGAACAGGGTTTTTCAAGTTCTTCCAAGAGGTATACTCCTAATATCATGTAAAGCATGACTCATAACATTAAGGATGGCTGTATCTCAATGTTCCTTCACTATGAAAGCCACATGCTTCTTCAGAGACCTACACAGTGTCTCCGCTATTCCATTTCCTTCAAGATAACACACAGCAGTTTCAAGGGGACCAGAGAAACACCAGTTCTATGTGTTGTACAGGCTAAGCATGCCTTAGAATCATAGAATATCAGGGTTGGAAGGGACCTCAGAAGGTCATCTAGTCCAACCCCCAGCTCAAAGCAGACCAATCCCCAACTAAATCATCCCAGCCAGGCCTTTGTCAAGCCTAACATTAAAAACCTCCAAGGAAGGAGATTCCAGCACCTCCCTAGGTAACCCATTCACCACCCTCCTAGTGAAAAAGTTGTTACTAATATCCAACGTAAGCCTCCCCTACTGCAACTTGAGATCATTACTTCTTGTGCTTTCATCTGCTACCACTGAGAATAGTCTAGCTCCATCCTCTTTGGAACCCCCTTTCTCACCACCGTAACTGAGAACAGTCTAGCTCCATCCTCTTTGGAACCCCCTTTCTCACCCACCATAACCTTTAGGTTTTTTTCTGCAGATCCGCTGCCAATCCACTTGGTCCCTAGTCTATAGCAGTGCATGGGATTCTTCCATCCTAAATGCAGGACTCTGCACTTGTCCTTGCTGAACCTCGTGAGATTTCTTTTGGCCCAATCCTCTTATTTGTCTAAGTCTCTCTGTACTCTATCCCTACCCTCTAGTATATCTACCACTCCTCCTAGTTTAGTGTCAACTTGCTGAGTGTGCAATCCAACCCATAGCCCATATCATTAATGAAGATGTTGAAGAAAACTGGCCCCAGGACCAACTCTTGGGGCACTCTGCTTGATACCAACTGCCAATAGACATGGGGCCACTGATCACTACCCATTGAGCCCAATGATCTAGCCAGCTTTCTATCCACCTTATGATCCATTCATCCAGCCCATACTTCTTTAACTTGCTGGAAATAATGCTGTGAGACAACCTATGAAAAGCTTTGCTTAAGTCAAGGAATAACGTGTCTACTACTTTCCCCTCATCCACAGAGTCAGTTATCTCATGATAGAAGGCAATCAGATTGGAATATCTTTAAGAAAAAGCATTCAGTGTAATCTTGTTTCTGCATATGAGAGTGCCAACCCAGCAGAATTTCTCTAAAGAGCATGCACAAGTAAATTACATCTTACTTTTCTATGTACTAAATTAAAGTCATACTGCTGCAGTTGAATAATCTACCACTGCAGCCTCACACTCAGTAGATCAATGGCTTTATGACTGAGGCCCCAAATAGGCAAATAGTCTGTTTCTAATGTTAAATGTCTTCCCACTAAGTAGACTTTGAAGTGTACAATAGCAAAACCCACTGCCAAGCTGGCAATAATGGAAATAATGTGCTTTTGTCAGGGTGAAAGTATGGATGCAAATATAACAGGACACCCCTTCTGGAGTAGACCTGTACCCCAGCCCCAACTCTATGCATCTGAATCATTACAGGTTTCCTTAAACCTAAATAAGCATGGGATTGGATCTGATAGAAGGCTTCATGCAGGCTTTCAAAACCCTGCTTTCTCCAAACCAACTGGCCTTGGCCCTGGTTAAATCCAATAGTTGCTTGACAAGGACACTAAAATGGGGCAGAACATGCTCATCTATGTATTGACCTAGGCCAAGAATGATACACAGCAGCAGCCTCCCAGTAACTTCACCATCCCAAAGCTATGTGCACATACACATACAGAGTTACAGCAACTGGAACACTGAGTTTGGGGAGCAGAAACCAGGAAACAAACAAGAACAGGAAGAGGGAACAGGAAGCAATAAGCAGGAAGGCAACACATCCATACACACACCAGTCATCACCCCTGTGTTTATGCCTCTGCCCGTATGCACTGCAGCCACACAACCGGGGTCCAGATGCCTAGGCCCCAGAGAAAAGTGTAACTCCACCTAACTCACCTGCGGGGTCTAATACGGTAACTGTGCATAAAACTCACCTACTAGATTGGCCCTCTCTAGATAAGCATACACAAAACAGCCTCTGCAGGGGAGACAATGGCTCTCCCTCATAGCTTTTAGCAGGTTAGAGCTGGGATGTGGGAGATGCTGGTTGAAGCCCTCCCCCTCCCCTGAGTGGGAGAAGGGATTTGAATGGGGTTTCACTACTGATCAGGTGAATGCTCTAACCACCGGGCCATGGGACAGTCTAATGTTGGACTCTCAGCCTCTACTGGCAAAGCTGTTCCACTGTGGATAAATAATTTAAAAAACTTAATTGGAGCAGTATGAATGGATCCTGGGTTTCCACCTCCCAAATGACTGCTCTAACCTCTAGTCTAGCTATTCTCTCTCTCTCGCCACCCCCATCCCTCCCAGCCCCCATGTTGAAGTGGCTGTACTGTGAATAAATAATGAAAGAATCATTGGGTACCTAAAAGTTAACATTTCCACACATACGTTTTGTTGCTGCTGTTGTTGTTTTCTGTGAATCTAGCCCTGCATAGCTAACATTATGGTGGCTCTTTCAATGGGACATACAGGGACAAGGATTGTGAGTGGGCTGGAGAGACATTAAAAGCATGGACAAAGAGTGATAAAATGCCTTTAATTTTACAAGGATTTACTGCCTTAGTGCCTGTCCTGAACCATTGAATTCAATGGGAACAGGGCCCCTGGGCCCAATCTAGCTCTCTGTGATGTTAATGGAAGACTTTCCACTTATTTGCATGGAAATTAGCAGGGGCCCTTAACATAAAATGATAAATAAATTCAAAATGTTGCAGTCTATGATCAGTGATCAGTTCAACTTTGCTGAACTAGAGAGTCTACCAACAGCAAATTGCCAAAATGGTTTACCCCGTTTTTAGTCCTGCACAGCTCCATTGAAATCTGAGAGGTTTACGGTGTAAGCTAAATAAATAATACAGTAAGACAATATGTAAATGCTACTTACACATCATCAAGGATAGTGATATTACATTCAGATTTAGCTAAAAAATGTTGATGCTGCTTGAGACAGGATAGAAACCAGCTCACTATTCCAAACCCGTTTGGAGTCTGTAGGTCTAACAGTGACATTTGCCATATTACTGACCCCATGCATTCAAAAATCATGAGATTGGTTTAAAGAATAAGATTTTTTTATTTAATAAATTGGGGATTATTATTTGTCTTCTTGTTTTTGAGCCTTAAAGGTTCATGTTTCCAAGCTTTTCTTCACAGACATGAATGTCAGAAACTTACTTTTGATTTCACATGAAAACAGAAATTCTCACATAAACATATGGCACCAGGACCTGGGGCTTTATGGAAAAAAAACCCAGAAAATATTGTAAAAGTTGGAGTCAACAAGACCTAAACTTGTACTTAAAGTGCAGTACGTGCTTTGCTGAATTGGTGCTTAACTTACGGAGGTGGGAGAAAATTCAGTGTATGATTTCTGTACCTACACCCATAGCTCAGTTTCCTTCACTTCAGCATTACTGGCAAATGGGGAATAGTAAATAACGGAGGAGCATTTTAATCAGGAAACTTTGGAGAGATTTATCAGTGTTAAAAGTGCTTTGTACAGACTGATTACTGTTTCTAAGGGCAAGTAGTACTGCAAAGCAATACAAGGTGAATTCTTAATGTCCTTGTCCTCAATATATAGTTTGATATACAGCACACATACCAGATCCTCCCTGCATTCACCCTACTTGGGCAAAAAATATTTTAATCAGAATTTCTTGTGTTTTATGAGGCTTGACCTAATCTCTATGAAGAGGTGCCAAACTTGTTTTTTCCCCTCAATGTAATTTAAATGTAGGAAAGAAATCACTTTGTGCAATCATTTTTGGTATCTCTACTTGAGAGGCAAATGTGCGTGTAAAAAAAGCTTCTACTGACCTGTTGCAAATAGACCAATTTAAAACAATGCCTACGAGCTTTAATATAAACACTGCTTGTTTGCCTCAAAAGGGTGAAAGTGGAATTTTGCCAAAATGCAGAATTAGATCTATGGCTAGTCTTAACGATAACATTTTGATCCACTGCCTGACGTGGTTTAACAAGACTTGGGAAGATTCAGTAAAAGCTGGAAAAGGAAGAGTCTGGAGAAGTTTTTGGATCTATACATTCTATGGGAAATCTACAATTTTTTTTGATCTATTTTTCTTTTTGGAGGGTTAGTGGGGTGAAGAAAATACTTTTAAATAAAAATATGCTATGATCACTTAATCTTTTGGGGGGGCATGTTAATTGTTGGCTTCAGGGGCTTGGGTTGCTCTGGCTGATTTCATTGGTGGGTGAAGTTTGCTTCTATTTCATTTATGCTGATCAGAAAGGAAGACTATGAAAACCAATATTAACAAACTGCAAAAGGTTAGGTGTATTTGAATGCATCCTCAAAAAATGAGGCTGTGTACCCAAATCCCATTTGAAGTCACATAAACTATTATTATTAGGGCCCAATTGTTTGAGAGGATGAACACGTACAAATCCCATTTCTTCAGTTGAACTTCACAGTGCTCTCTTCCTTTGACAATCATGCCTTTAATATAATTTCTTCCTCTACATTACACCAGACACTACCCTCTCTACTACTATTACAAAAGATTTTCTGCCCCCTCTTGCTAATTAACCCACAACAGACCTCTGACCCTATAAAACACCCCCTCTCCCTAATTCTAAAGAAGCCATATTACTTAGGGATTGTTAACTTGGAGAGTCTCCAGCCATCACTGTGTTGGTCTCCAAACCAGATATTCATTTTTCATAATTATTCATTGCACATAAGAACTGTCATTCTCGGTCAGATCAGTGGCCCATCTAGCCCCATATCCTGTGTCTGACAGAGTCCCATGTCAGATGCTTCAGAGGGAATGAAGAGAACAGAGCAATTTTGAGTGATCCATCCCCCATTGTCCAGTCCCAGCATCAGCAGACATTTTGGCTAATAGCCAGTGATGTTCTATTCTCCATGAACTTATCTATTCATTTTTAAATCAGTTATACTATTTGTCTTCACAATATCCCATGGCAATAAGTTCCACGGTTTGACTGTGCATTGTGTGAAAAAGTACTTTTTAAAGCAACAATAGCAACAATAACCTACTGCCTATTAATTACATTGGATGTCCCCCAGTTCTTGTGTTACAGGAAAGGGTAAATAAAATTTCTTATTCTCTTTCTGCACACCATTCATGATTTTATAGCTCTCTATCAAATCCTCCTTTACTGGTCTCTTTTCTAAACTGAGGAGTTCCATTATTTTTAATCTCTCTTGTGAAAATTGTTTTTCATTTTTGTTGCCATTCTGAGCACCTTTTCCCATTCAAATAGATCTTTTTTTTTTGAGATGAGGTGACTAGAAATGCATGTAATATTAAAGGTGTGGGCATACCATGAATTTATATAGTGGCATTATGATATTTGCTGTCTTATTATCTATCCCTTTCCTAATGGTTCCTAACATTATGTGAGCTTTTTTGATTGATGCTGCACTTTGAGCTGATGTTTTCAGTGAACTATCCGGGATGACTCCAAGATACTGTTCTTGAGATCTTTTAATTTAGGCCTCATCATTTTATATGTATAGTTGAGATTATTTTTTTTCCTATGTGCATTATTTTGTGCATATCAACATTGAAATTCATCTACCGTTTTGTTGCCCAGTCACCCAGTTTTGTGAGATCGCTTTTTAACTCTTTGCAGTCTGCTTTGGGTTTTAAATATCTTGAGTAATTTTGTATCATCTGGAAATATTACCACCTCACTGACAAAATTACCTTACCCCTTTTCCAGATCATTTGTGAATAATTTGAACAGCATACATCCCAGTATAAATCCTTTAGGGACTACACAATTTACCTGTCTGCATTGTTTAGCTATGGTGGCATTCTTTTGGTCCTCATCTTTAGATATAGATATAATTTGAAGAATACATTTAGTTTAAGCCTCTATTATGATGTTATTAAATATTCTCCGTGCAGTTTGCAGGCATTTCACCCTTATGACTGTTCCTTTTAATTTCCATTTATATAGCTCTCTCATTTTTTTATAGTTCCCTTTTTGAAGGTGGGTTTCTCTGGCATCCCCCCCACACTCGGATGTTAAATGTAATTACATAATGGCTTCTATTACCAATTAGTTCAACTATATTCACTTCTTTGACCAAATCCTGTGTTCCACTTAGAACTAAATCAAGGCTTGCCTCTTCCCTCACAAGTTCCAGGATAAGCTGCTACATGAAGAAATCATTGACTGTGTCTAGAAATTTTATCTCTGCACCCCTGCCTGTGGTGACATATTTCCAGTCAATATGAGGCTAATTGAAATCCCACATTATTATGATCTTCTCTGCTTTATAGGATCTCTATTCTCCCTGGGTATTTCATAATCACTGTCACTATTCTGATCAGGTGGTCAGTAATATATGCCTCCTGATAAACTCTAAGTATTCAAGCATGGAATATGTATCCATAAAGTTTTATTAAGATTTTTACTTTATTTCTAGAGTCCTACCAAATTCATATTCCATTTTGGTAAATGTCATAATATTTAACAAAAATGAAATTCATGGTTTCAAATATTTTAATTATAAATGTCACAGTGATGTTACTGTCGGGGTCCCGACCCAAAAGAGGGTCACCAGGAGTGGGGGAATTCCAAGGCTATTGTAGGTGTGTCGTGGTATTTCCATCCTTACTCTTGCACTGCCTTCAGAGATGCGCAGAGTAGTGGCTGCTGACAAGGACCCCACTTTGAAGACAGGGCTGATGCCAGCAGCAATGGATAAGTAAGGGTGGCAATACCGTACCATGCCATGCTCACGTCTGTGCTGCTCTTGGCGGCAGTGCTGCCTTAAGTGCCAGGTACCTATCCAGCAGCTGCCGCTCTCCAGCTGCCCATCTCTGAAGGCAGCACAAAAATAAGGGTGGCAATAGGGCAGCCTCACTACACTGGCCATGAATTTGGTAGGGCCTTATTTATTTGACTATATGATTTGTTTCACATATAGAGCTATTCCCACACCAGCATGATCTACTCTGTCATTCCTATATATTTTGTATCCTGATATTAATGCATCCCATTGATCACCTTCATTCCACCAAGTTTCTGTGATGCCTATTGTGATGGGTTGGATTACAGAAACCCCCTTGGGAACTTCCAACTGATGTGCTGAGACTACCTCCGATCAAATTTTCTTTGGCAGCTTGGGACTTCAGAACCCTGCCTGGTTGTGCCAGACATGCTTGCCTGCTTCAAACACAGACCCAGGTATGAACAACATCCCACAAATTGCAGGCTTAACTGAAAACAGCTTAAGAAGTGTTCAAGTCTCCAGCATTCAGATGCCCACTCCCAATGGGGTCCAAACCCCAAATAAATCCATTTTACTTTATACAGAGTAAACTCTTAAATTGTTCACCCTCTATAACACTGATAAAAAAATAAGTAAAGTTAGCCCCCCCCCAGGTATTAATATATACTCTAGATTAATTAATAAGAAAAAAGTGATTTTATTAAATCAAACAGTGGTATTTAAGTGGTTCCAAATAATAGCAGAAAGCACAAAGTAAATTACCCAACAAAATAGAATAAAACATGCAAGTCTATGCCTACTACAGTAAGGATATGATTACAGATAAAATCTCACCCCCAGAGATATTCCAGTAGGCTTCTTTTACAGACTAGCCACCTTCTAGTCTGGATCCAGCACCTCTGTTGTTACTATCCTTTGTTCCAGTCTCTTTCAGGTAACAAAAAACAACCCTAACTCCTGGTTATATTGGTATAATCTCATCAGCATTCTGTTCCTCCATCACAACATGCAGGGGTGCAGAGTTAAATCCTCAGAAACATGAAGTGATAAAAGGAAATTTCTGTGCCAGCCCCGTCTCCCCACTTAGTAGTGCTGGAGAGAAGAAAGGGGATGATAAAGATAGCACCTGCAGCTTTTTGTTAATGAGAACATCCATAAACTAATCTAGGTAAGAAATATTCCAGTTTTCATGCAGTTAGTTAATTGTGAATTAGTATAAGCAGTGTACAAATCATATTATAGTGTATGTTCATAGCCATGGCCACTCTCCTATAATGCAATCTGTTGATGTCAGTATCGGGGGGGGGGGGGGGGGAGAGACACTAATGCTGCCATAGCAGTTTCACTCTCTGCTCCTCCTATTATTCTCCTGATGGTATGCAACTGCAACTCTGAATGAATGCAAGTTAGTTTTTGATGATCATTTTTCATAGCAGAACACCATTTAAGTTGAACTTCCCCAAAATAGTTTGTGATCATATATCCAATGTTTGCCCTGATTCAATAAAGCATTAGTACATGCACTTTATGCAAATAAATCAGTTGAACTCAACAGGACTACTCAGATCCTTAAAGTGAAGTACCTGCTTAAGTGCTTTGCTGGTTCATGGCCTGTGATGGCAGCCAGCATTACATTTCCCTACTACCTTACTCAAAGGAGCTTTCTGAACTTTCAGCTGTTCAATAAAGTTCATCCCATATCAAGTCAGCTTTGTTTTGTCAGAATATTGTAAGAAACAAAAGAAGTGATTTGGGATACTGAAAATCACTTGAGACGGTTGCCATATAGGCACTGACTATATAAAATACAAGAACAAATTTAGGGGACTCTCCATCCTATTGGATAGTGTGTCACAGGTCTGACCTCTCTATATGCTGCTCCCTGCTGAGCTATTTATTGTGATGGTATGATCAGGATACAAAGAGAAACGACAGATATTTTTGTTCAAGAAACCGAGAACAAACTAAAATATTTTGACAAGCTTAATGGAACAAAATGGAATGAAATAAAATAGTGACAAAATTCTGTCTGAGAGTGCTAAGTGGTTAGTGGGGAATTTGATTGGTTCAGAAGGCTCGCTGCTGAGCATGTTAAGAAAGCAAGAAGTGGTCTGGAGACAAAGAACAAAATATGCAGAAGACAGTGCCATCATGTAGGCAGCCAGCTTCATATCACGTTCAGCCTCTGTAGCTCGTCAGATATGGGCAAGATTCTAGCTACCCATGAAGCGATCTGGATGACACAAAGTATTTAGGAATGGCATGCCGGAGGTGAGTGTGATGTAACATTGGAATGCATGACTATATGTGAATGTTAAGAGGCTTTCACACTATAAAATGGAGATGGAGTTTGGGAAGCAGTGGTCTAAGCATGGATACTAAACGGTTATGAGTAAAGGAGGAGAGATCAAGGTAAAGCAGGGAATTCTGGAAGCTATCCCCCAGATGCTTTGAGAAGTACCGATTATCACTGTTGGCAACTACATCGAGGCAGATATTTGGACAGAGGCTAGGGAAACTTGTGGAGATATAAACTATTTGATCTTTTATTTTACCACTCAAATCTCAGCTCCAGATCCTCAAATGGTGTAAATTACTGTAGCTCAGATGACTCTGGCTCAGAATCTGGTGCTCATATTTTACTTGTCCACTGACCCTCACTGCCATTTTAGAAATAGGTCTTTGGAAAGCAAAATATAAGTTTAAGATGTAAAACAGCATTTTACACTGTTTTGAGATTGCCTTTAAACTTAAAAAGTCTCTGCAGCGGACTGTAAAAGAAAAAAAAGGGGGGGGGGAATCAAAGCATGTACTGTTAATATTTTTCTGGCTCTTGCCTCACATTTCCATGTCAGGTTAACAGGTTAACTGCTAAAGTACATTCAGGTTATTTTAGAAGGATACAGATTGAGGGTTTCATGGCAAGGAAGTTTTCAAGTTAATTAATTTGGAAAAAAAACCTGTTGAAGTTAATATTTAGGAATTGGAATCTGTTTCTGAAACTAATTGGAATTGGTTAAATAAGATCTAGCCACAGTAGATGAGACTGGATAGCTACCCAGGTTGGACAATTCATGATAATTGAAACTTTAGAAGTCTCCTGTTATCCACTTTTACACCCTTATCACTATAGTATCTGAATGCTTCACAATCATCAATGGAGTTTGTCCTCAAAGCTGTGACTTAGGAATGTATCATACTCATTTTGCAGATGTAGATCTTAGACATAGATATATTAAGTGACTTGTCCAAGTTCACACAGGAAGTCTGTGCCTGATCCAGCTCTCCTGAGTCTTAGCCTAACAACCTATCCACTAGAGTCTAGACCATCCTTCTTTCCCCATCAGATGTTAGTAGAGAACTGGCTGTCTAGAGGCCTGAATAGGTTAGTGTCGTAAGTGTAAAGTGCTGGAAAGGGTTAATGTTATCTGAGAAGGCAGTGTTGTCAGAGCAGTCTGGCTAGACCCAGAGAGAACAGGAAGTAAAAGTTAGTTCAATTTGGGCTTTGAATTGACTCAGACCCCTTTGGTCCAGCTATGGGTCATCCATCTTGTCCTTTCTTAATATGTCTTCATAACTAGCTAAAACTGTAAGTAAGAATTGTATCCTGCATAAAAGCTTTGCATTTGACCTTGGTGCCTCTTTCTGTGTATTTAGCAAAGAAAGGGTGAGACGTTTGTTATGCAAGAAGAGTGAGGTTAAAGAATTCTGTACCTGTGTAGTGTCTTAATTGTATGCTGTATTCTCTTGTCTTTATTAAAGCTTTTTAGTTATAAAAAGGTTTGATTCTTCTCATAAAGTAATCCTAGCTTTGGATGGGGCAACTCAGGGTGAGTGAGGGCGGTGTCTAAGTCTCTCTCTGCTTTCAGGTTGGAAAGGGAGGGGGGAAGAGGATTGTGTCTCTTGGGTTGAAGGGATGCTGGAGTGAAGTCTCGGTGTGTTTTTTTTTCTCCCAGACAGAAGGGAGGGGTCGTGAGGGTTACTCTCGGGGGGAGTCAAGGTTCCCTACCCCATAGTCTTGGGGTGAATACTGAGTGGTGGCAGCGATACCCCAATTTCCCAGCTGGTAAAGTGGGGGTGTTGGGGAGAAAGACATAACTTAAGCTGGGAATCAGCTTGGAGTTATTTGGTCTGGTTTATAAGAGTGCCTTCTCTGGACCCAGGGTTCACACAGGAAGTCTGTGCCTGATCCAGCTCTCCTGAGTCTTAACCTAACAACCTATCCACTAGTCTAGACCATCCTTCTTTCCCCATCAGATGTTAGTAGAGAACTGGCTATCTAGAGGCCTGAATAGGTTAGATATTTGCCCTCTCAGGATTGTCTTCTGACTAAACGTGGTCAGAGAAACCATGATACAGCATATTCACTGGAATATGTACTTCTGTTGAAATTGAAATGCTTTGTAAAATCAGGGTATCCATTTATGGAACTCAAAACTTCAATTTTTCACTTTGAATTGACTTTGGTCTTGAATTTCTTTTTTAAAGTTTGTATTTTCTTATATGTTGTGATATGATGGGGGGGAAAAGGAGTCAAAATCAAAACAAAATGTTTCGATCAACCTCCAAAGAAATTTTGTTTGGAATTTTCCTTCACAGAGCTTCTCAAAATGTGTGGGTTTTGTTCCAATTTGGAACAAAGTCAGATTTCAAAATCCTTTGCAAAATGAAATTACTGTCATCTGTACATGTTTATTTCTGACCATTGTTAATTGTATCATGTGTGAAGGTGAAAACATTAACAGACATAGTACTGGACATGGTAAAGGACAAGATTCACTCTTAATAGAAATTAAACCATGTGCAGGCAAAGAAACACAAAAATAACTATGATGGGCTCCATATAGTTTAAGCTTCTTCCTAGTATTTTAAGATAAATTCTTCCTAGAATCCAATTGAACATAAAAAGAGAGGGGAAAAAAGACAAGCAATTAACTTCAAGTCCCTTATTCCCAGAGAGCTAACATTCCATATGCCAACAGAATAATCTTTATCTATGTGCTACTAAAAATACTAAGAGAAACTAATTTACTCAATTAAAATGCATTGAAACCTCCCTTTTGCAATTAGTCATTTTTGCAAGCCTCAGAATTTCCCAGCCTCTGGATTTCTTACACTGTTCATCTAATGTTTTTCATTGTCTAATTTTCAATATACCTTTCATTCTTCAGACCAATTCGTTAGTACCTTTCCCTTCACAATTAGCTAAAAATTATTTCATTTTTCTTTTCTCCCAAACCTATGGTTATGAAACAACCTATCATTGCCACAAAAGGGCACATTGATACAAGGTTTTTTGGGGGGCTTTGTGCCATTTGTTTAATTCAGAAATGATTGCATGCTTGATGCCAGCACCACATGCAAAATGGGAGTATTATGGCCACTTTATAATTTTCTATGCATTTTAAAAGCTGAAAAAAATGATAACCAAATCTCTCCTGGAGTTCCAACACGAGTGAAAACCCCTGCAGAGGTGGGTAGGAAAAGTTCAGATTTTGGATGTTAACCTGTGAACCTGCCTTTCTCATATGATTAAAAAAAATACATACACACCTGTGTCATATTATTTCCTAAATACTACGGGAGTCCACTGGCATAGAGGCAGAGTATGTACTCCTACAGAACCTCCCTCCCAGAGGAAGGGACATGTCTGGGAGAAAGAGGGTCTGGACCAATATAGAAAAACTCAGAATGGCGATGCCACAAACAGTTTCCCTTAACCTGTGTCAGCATGTATCAAGGGCAGATGAGAACCACACTCTGTGGGCTCATTATTTTTTATTTGTAACCCCTAGACGTCCCAAACAGGATTGGGGATCCATTGTGATTGGACATAGTGGTGAGTGACTTTTTTCATCTGAAACACGTGTTTGGCAACCCTCCCCCCCCCCCCCGCGCAGAATGGTGAATCAAAACAATTTGTGAATTGGTGTCGTTTTGGCCAAATTGTGTTGAAAAAAGGAAAAACCTAAATTCAAAAAACTCAACCCATTTTGCTTAGACTTTTAAAAATGCAACATTGCTCTTTTAAAAAAGAAATTCAAATGACGTTTCATTTAGAAATTCCCTTCAATTTTATTCAAAACATAAAACAACTTAAAACAACACCTGAAATAAATATGAAATGCTTTGGCTGGGCTGTTCAAAATCCTTTGCTTGACCTCTGTCAGAAGGTGCCTCCTCCACAGCACCTCATGGCTCCCCTGCCATCCATCACTCCCCTGTTCAAGGCTCTCCAACTGAACTCCACATGGATCAGTCCTGGGACTCTTCTGGCAGCATTTTCTTTAGTTTATTGATTTTTTTTTGGTTAAATAAAGTGCAAATGCCATTAGACAATTACCCTTCTGGCCTTAGCCTCTCCCCTTAGTGTATTTTGTCCTTGCTCTGGCAGTCCCTGCAGCTTCTTACTTTATTTTCACTTTCTGCAACTCCTTCAAGAATGGCTACTTCCACTTCCTGCTACTCTGATTCCTCCTCAGTAATTAGGGTTGGCTGGCCCCCCAAGCAGCTGTCCCTTAGAGGAGCAAGCAACCCTGTTACCTTTTAAAATATATATATATTTGTAAAAATTCCTGCCTAAAAGCTCCTGGAGTTTCAAGTTGGAGACTTTCCTGACTATCTACCCTTTTGTGAGACTAGCTAAACCCCCATTCCATGTTCATGGAGATGGTCTGCAAAGGAATTATCACCTCTATCGTGCATCTGAGTATGGCTGTCTACACCCAGTTAGTTTATGCTTCCTGCAATTCAAAGCTAGCTCAAATTGATTTGACTCATTAGTTACCCTTTAGCCAGCAATCCAATAATCACCAAGTCCACAGAAGAAATATTATATTATATATATTATAAGGTCATATCCCAATGCACTCGGATAAACATTCAGCTAAATTTTAAAAGAAAATGTACTTCAGAATATAAGCATGGTGATACGTTCTGCTAAATAAGCAGATAGGGAATTAGGTGTGCATTTCTGTGCACAGCATCAGGTCCAGAATGTTGTGTCTGTTCCATAAGCAGTACAATACCATATGAAAATACTACCTTTAAAAAGAAAATCTACTATCAAATGTGTTACATAAATAAGAGTGTGATTCATGTCTGGATTTGACCCAGTATCAAACTAAATAAACAATATATAGCTGAACAGTAGCAGATTTCTGACTCACCGGAACGTCACCTTCAGCTGGTCATCTGGGAATTAGCTCTCTCAGCCCTGGAACACCCTCTATGGGCTGGTGTCTTGCCCTTTGTTACCTACCCCTCTGCAGTCCCTTTATCTCCACCACATATAAGCCTCACATCCCTTCAGGACCACAATGTCCCTTAGCCCCACACCTCTTAGCCCCACCTTACCTCAGTGACCCACTGCCAGTCCTCATCTAGCCCCTTTATCGGAACAAACTGCAGTCTGCAATGGCTATTCATCATTGGCTAGGGCAAAGATCGACAACCTTTGGCATACGGTCCGCCATGGTAAGCCCCCCTGGTGGGTTGGGACAGTTTGTTTACATGCCACATTGACAGGTTCAGCAGATCGCTGCTCCCACTGGCCGTGGTTCACCGTTCCAGGCCAATTGGGCCTGCAGGAAGCAGCGGTCAGCACATCCCTTGGCCTTGCCCCTTCCCACAGGCCTTTCTGGACAGGGTGACCACCCCACTACATGAAAATATGAGCAAAACAACAAGATCATCCTTCTAAATCCAAAACCTTACTCACTGCTTATTGTCTAAGATGTTACAATTGGATTCAACATGGAATATTTTCTCCATAACACTTTTATTATGGTCATACTAAGGTATAGACTCAACTGGAAGACACCTTGCACACCACTTACAAGAAACCAACAAGACTGGATAAAACTCAAGATGATGTTCAGCCTGAGAAACAGTGTCTAATCATTTCACTAAATACTAGTGTTTGAAATGTAGTCACATGAAGGGACAGAATTAAGGCTGAGTTTAGAGTTTACAGCTTTGATAGCCTCTTACTACAGCAGTTTTTGTATGGAACGTGGAGGTATTTTTTTTTAAAGTGAATACTTAAGTGCTCATATTGAAATGAAATACTGTGTTACTGTATGGGCTTAGTGATAACGTATTGGTACTGCATTTCTTTTGTTGTCTAGTTATTAAGATACCCCTGTAGTTATGAGAGATCATGTAAATCAAAGTAATTGATGTGAAGAAATGCCTGTAAAATTTGATTAATATTTTGAATGATTTGTTGTTACGATTAGAAAAAAAACAACAAAGGACTATAAATTAACTAACACTTTCATAGAATGAGCCATAAAATCTGATATGATTGAATAGTCTACCTCTAAATTACTATTTTTAATAGCATGACTCATAATACACCAGTCAAGATGCTCCTTTTATCCTTGCTCAGCTGAACTGTATTCTCTTCTCTGATATGGCAAACAATCTGAAGAGTGAAAATTTTACAAGTTTCAACATATGGCGTTTCCACTTCCTTACACCAGAATAACTCTTTTAAGGGATAACTGTATTCTTGGTGTTTTCATATTTTTATATTTTCACTATTCATTTTAGCATTTGGACTTATGGGACCACTTCTTCTCTATGATACAATACTGACATGAGTAATGTTACTAAACTGCTATGGACAGTTTAATTATTATTTAGATCAATTGCTATTCATTTAAATTTCTCCTCTTGTTCACTGACTAGACCATGTGTCCCAGAAAAGGAGAGGTAGCCAGAAAAGGAGAGCACCTCCTTTGGGTTTTTCAGAATTTGTAAGTATAGTTTTGGACTGAAATGAGGGCCCTCTGGCTGTCAACCAAAATCTCCAATATTAATGTTGACATAAGAACATTCAATCTAGAAGTGTATTTTGGAAACTGATCTGCAAAATATTTTTTGCTTCTTCTATGTGTCAGAGAACGTGAAATCCATGAAAATGAATTGATCAAAGTGTTCATGCAAAGAAATATCACAGAAATCATTTCATTCATTTTAAAGATCTCTACATTGTCCCCAATCGAGGAAAGCACCCACTGGAAAACTACTCACAAGGCAGAAGTTACTCACATGCTTAAGTGTTTTGCTGGATTGGGTTTGTCTGGTGAGAGAGGTGGGAGCTTCAGCTTCCAAGAAATCCATAAGGGAACCAGCTAAAGTTTTTTAGAACTTTATCTTTTTCATGAGTAGTCCCTGAAAAAATAAAACCACCACCACTAATCTCACAAGGTCAATGCAAGCAATAGATTAGAGCAGATTTCCAACCAGATGAGTCTTTGATTTTACTGCATTCACATATAAACTACAACGTGCACTGCTTGAGCCAGTTTTGTGGGAGCTGTTTGTTTTGAACCACTTCCCACAAGGAACTGTGATTGCTTGTATTATTAAGAGGGACAGCAGACTGATCTCCTAATGTTGTGTAAGAACTAAAACTCCATTTTGTACACAGTTGGATATTTTACTTGGTTTGAATAAGAAGCATACGTTACACAACCTACTTTCACAATCTGAATGAAGAAATAGGTGCCGTAGAATAAATAATATATAACTTTATATCATGTGATGTTAAGCCAACATGGTACGTGGGTTGCAGAGATGCCCTCTGCCCAGTGTGTTGTCTAAACTGGGGAGTTCATAATTTGCTGCAATCTAACAAGAATACATAGAATTTGTTGAGATGGATGCCTCTGCACTAACTTCTGCTATTTTTCAAGGACTATGAGAGGGGTGTCAGGATTTGGCCATAAATCAATGTAATATCTAATTTCCTGATCCTGCAATGGGATCTCTGGGCACAGGTGTTCCATTGCAGGACCAAGGCCTTAATTATTATGTAGTGTTTAAAGTATCAAATGATTAGTGTTGCGTACATAAAGCACTTGTGTCAGTGCAGAGTAGAGCAGTCAGACTGAACAAAGGCTACAAGGTGCTAGAGATATTGCAGGCGGACACATCATTTGAAAGCAAGTGGATTATTCAGTGCTAATGACACTTTGTTGTATTCAGTGGTTTCTGTACTATCTAGAGCACAAATGCCGCACTTACATTTCTTCCAACACTTATTATAAAGCAGATGGCACTGTTGATAATCTCAAAATATTTTCCTCCTCAGGAAGAATAAGCTTCAACAGCTAATTATTTATACATTCCTCAAAAATAGTAGCGTATTCTTCTTCAATTTCCATTCTTTCCAATACAATTAATCCTATGAAATGCAATATGAAATATCTCTTTTATAAACTCGTAGCATCTCTCTGTCAAATGCATCATTCATTAATTAATAGTTACAGAGTTATTTGATGAACTACAGCAGAGGCATAAAGTCAGAAATATAGAAGGATATAGGCAGTAGAAGGTATAGGCAAAATTTTCAGATGATATTTTAGTAGCAATGAGGTGTCACTGAGACAGACAGACAGAGGAAGGTATGCTGCACTTTAAATGATTCATATAATCTGTGCAATGGGCAGAAACAATATAACTTCTATCTGCCTCTTAGTGAATCATACATATATTGGACCTGATTTTCCACTTCCTTTGTACTTCTGCAACGTGGGTGTGAAACATTTAACTGAGCAAATGGGTAGCAATTTACACATGTATTACACTCATTTTGCACAGGTGTAAATGATTACACAGAAGTCATGGAGAATCAAGCCCATGGAGAATCAAGCCCTTCTTGGTTATTTTATTGCAGCTACTGTCCACAAGGCTGATGGCACTGACATTTTAGTGTACAACCAATTATTAAAATTCACACATAGTAAGGGTTATGTATATAGCCTCCAAGGTTTATTAACCTCTACCCCAAACCAATGTGATAATTACACAACACCAAGGGCAAATGTATTAAGGCACCACATTACAACAGACAATAGTACCAAGTTCTGTCCTTTATTGACAGGAATTCTCTTGGTATAAATTGGCTGGATCACTAAACTGAGACTCAAAATCTCTGGAGGAAGGATATATACAGTCAAGTGGTGACATTTCCAAACCATACAAAATTGGGGGTCTATTGGTGCAAAAAAAAAGGGGAGGGGGCAATAAATGTCAGTAGGATATATAGATATGGGGTAAAGTTTATGTAAATAAATAATAATAATTTATGTAAATAAATAAAATAGCATAATCATAAATAGGAAATATTCTCTCAGTAGCCATGCAAACAAGAGGGTGATCTAAGATATCGGTGAACAAAAGTTTAAAACTTTCTGCACATCTCTTAATTCAATAAAGCACTGAAAACTGGGAGGCAAAAGGGAGATGCATTCAAGTCAAAGGAAAATATTCTGGTTTCATAGGAAAGTTTAGTGAAATGAACTCAATTCTAGACACTGGAGCCATTCTAGGCACTTTATATTTTTATAACGGTCCAAGTTTCACCATAAAATTTCCTGTCTATGGTCACATACTATTTCAACCATCATAGCTTGGAATCAAATACAGGAATTTTAAGCTTCAATACAGTAAAAGTATGCTTCATCCTTTGGCGGCACTATAAAGCTGTAGATCTTCCCAATCATTTGGTTCTCCCTTTCTATCTCAGACAAAGGTAATCTGAAGGGGTGGAGGTTGGGGGTTATAGAGGAAGGTTCACAAGCTAGAGTGTCACTGCCTCTCTTGAGGCAAGATGAGTGCAAAGAGATGGAGTTTTGCATTGTGCTCTAAGAAGTTAAATAAGACGAGGAAGACTTTGTAGCACCTTAGAGACTAACCAGTTTATTTCCGCATAAGCTTTCGTAGGCTATAGCTTATCCCACTCAGTTCTCAAACAGCTGTTGATAAGTTACTTTCATTCTTCAGCTGATTTTACAAAAGGTGTGGTAAGGTTTTGAACTAATTATTATTATGCTTACATTCTCTTTTCATGCTGACCATAATGTATGAATTTCCAAACTACTAATAAATAGTAAATAATAATAATAAGGAAGCTGTTGGTCCATCCTGCTATTCAAGGTCAGCCATACAGAATTATTGAATATATCAGAAAATATATTATGCACATATATTATTTTATTTAATATAAGAGCAGCTAAAAGTCACCTATCTTACAGTATATCTTCCTCACTGTCAAAGTATTCACATCTAAAGTTGCAACTAAGTAAAAAATCATGTTGGATTTGTTAAATGTTACCAATAGGACTTCTGCCTTCCTCCCCCTGCAGTGCATCCTTCAGATCTGTTTATAATTCATGCCCACATACAACGTGTACGATATTAGCAATGGTGGCAAGGGACTCTGAGGATGTACAGGCATAGGAACACATATATCCAAACGAATATTCAAATTTTACATCTTGCAAACCATATAACAGATAATATATCTTAGTTTTGAAGTAAAATATCTCAGGCACATCAACTCAAAGATATCAAGCCCAGTGTTCAACAGAGACCACAAGAAAATCAGTCTGAACTAGAAAAGATAAAGGATGGCAACACCTCACAGAAGTTTGAGACCCACTAAGCAAGCTCATAAAGATTATTCCATTTCATTAGCATGCACAGCAATGTTCCACATTCATGAAAACGTAGCAACTAGTTGCTAATGCAGGCCCATAGATATGCAATCATATAAACAGAGGTAACAGTTCAGGAAGATCCAATGCAAGCAGAGACATGAGTCAGAGTTACTGAAAGAAGGAAAGCTAAGGTTTTAGGTAGAGATAGTTGAGATTTTTTGCACATATTTTTCCCCACCATTCATAAAATTAATTAAAGTTGTTTTGTAAAAATAAAAGTTTTCCTTTGGAAAAGGGAAATTTGTATTTGATTTTCGGATCAGGAAAATCAAAATGAAAATGTCTTTTCAAAATGTCTATGCAAAATGAAAAAAAAATGTTTTAAAATGTTAAATCATTTCATTTTGATTATAAACCTTTTAAATTTAAATTTAATTTTGACATTTCTGATTAGAAACTTCGCGTTTCAATGTTTTCATTTTTTGTTCTGATTTGGAATAGAAATGAACTTTGAAAATTCCTGTGGGATGACAATTTTGTTTTCTGAAGAGCTCCAGTTTTAGGCATTCAAGTCTGCAGTAACCTCCAGTATAAAGTACTCACAAATAAAAATAAGTGTGCACAACTCTGTTTTGCTTTGAGCACATCCTTCAGTTTATGTCTAACACACACACAGACATACACAGACAAACACACCTGATCATAAGCCTTCCCAGGCAAATGTGTAACAACCCGTTCACTGAAGGGCTATCAAGTCTACATAAGATGTGTTTAAACATAGAATGGGAAAGTCTGTACCAGTTCCTTGTACCTTATGAAGATTATTTCTCTACCTATTCTCTGTCTTTGTATTTTTTTCTGCAGTTATCCTTTTTATTTTCCTCTCTGTATCAACTTTCAACTCCCAACAGTTGGTTTCTCTCCCATCCATTCCAGCAATAAAATTGATAAGAGGTGAAATAATTAATGTTGACATTTTAAAATGTCATAATTAGGCTTTAGAGTTAACACTCCAGTTAGATGAATAGAGACCAGGGGAGATCATACCTCTCAGGGCTATTGCTTTATGCTGCCTGTCTGCAAACTCAGCCAGACATGATGACATCACTTTACAGTTGTTCTCCCAGTTCTGAAACAGAATATGGGTGGAACGGCAAATAGATGAATACTAAAATAGTCAAGAATTTGCTCTATAGCCTGACTAATTAACCAAATCCTTAAAGTTCTATGCAAGCTGAACTGTGCACTGACATTGTTTTCAGAATCAGTGTGGACATCTCCTCAGACCTGGAGGCACTGTTAAAAAAACAAAACAAAACAAAAAAAACACTTTCATACAGTGATGACACAAGCTCATGGTTAAGACAATAAATAGTGATAATTTCCAAAGGCATCGGGAGAGGAGTACTCCCACCAAAGGAGCTTGGCCCCTCACACACTGAATGATGACACCCATTGGAATACCAGGTAGGTTTAATTGAAACAATTTAACTTTTAAATAGCAAACAGTTATGGTTGATTTATGCATTTTAATTTGTGTTACAAAACCTACAGAAGAGCATGAAAATATATATTACCACTGTCATACTGAGTGCTGTTGGAGGAGTCTTTTCTGCCATGTGGCCTTGGAGTTAAAACTGAAGCGAGGAACCATTCAGACAGTCTAGTCAATAGGAAAGGAAGTAGTAAAAGCAGGGACCTTATTCACTTTTGGATATTCCAGTAAAAACTGTTCAAAGCTCTTTGACTTGCTCTGCCCTGTGCTGATTGCAGTATTGCCAAGCACAGGCGATCAAAAATCATGAGTTGGACTCCTCAAGAGATTTTTGAACGTTGTGTGTGCACGCGCACGGGTGAGTGAGTGAGTGAGAGAGAGAGAGAGAGAGAGAGAGAGAGAGACAGACACAACACACAATTAATGTGGCCCCCCCTCTCAAATGTACTGTGTAAGATGACTTTGTTCCCCACCACAGAAGCTTTCATTCCCCATCTGCCACTCCCCTGCCCAGCAATTAATCCTGTCCTCCAGACCCCACCATCAGTTCAGTCCCCAATCTGCTTCAGTTTCACCTCTGCTGCTTCCCCTCATCTTTCCTTTCCTAGAGCTTTTCACTCCCTCTGCCCCTTCCCAGGCTGGGTGCTGCAGGGTAGGAAGGGAGAGTGGCAGAGGTGCTGTCCGGTCCATGTTTTCCACAGGAGGGGAGGGAGAAGGTGGGAGCAGAGCAGAACTGTGCTAAGCTGTTCTCTCCCCTCCCCTCCTTTGAGAATGGTGAGTGGAGAGGAGAGACTACCAGCCTCTGGCAGGGCTGAACTTCAGGAGGGGGGGATGAGCTGCTCACATCATCCTGAAACAAGCTCCAAAATCCTCTGAAATCCCATCACTCACAATAAAATCATGATAGTTGTCAATATTGTGATTGGATGTTTGCTCCAGTCCACCCAATCCCTCCTCACACTGTCTGCACCTCAGTTTCACTCGACATCTGTGCCTCATCATCTCTTCTCCCCTACCTGGTTCCGCTCAACCCCTCTTCTCTTCCCTTTTCTTTCCAAGCTGATCCCTTTCTAACTAAATCCACCAAATAAAATTAAATAATTGAGGCTCTAACATGAAATGTGCTGTTGTAACACTGTTTGTGTGTTCTACCCCTTCTCCCCTCTTGTATCTGTCCTGTCAATATAGGTTATAAGCTCTTCTGAGGAAGGAGTGTTTACTACTCTGTCTTTGTGCAATGTCTAGAGCAATTAGGGGCTCTAGGCACTTCTGTAATAAACATGACACAAGCCTGGATGGAGTTCCATCTCTTTTATGTTGAAAGGCCTGGAAGGGCTGGGGACAATGCTCTGAAGCAAAAGCAAACCACAATCTGCATAGGAGTGACAACACCACTCCTTTGCTGTCAAGTCCAAGCCATAAATGTGATCAACAGTTTAGCTTTTTCAAGTAAAAGGTTATTTAGCCTTTAAATTGCCTGTGCATCCACTATCCACTTCAGTGAAGGTTTTTCCCTAAACAGACCATATGGAATTGTGTACAGCAGTTTGTCTGCCAGGAGCTTTTCAGTTTTTTCCTCAGCTGCTTAGTGGATCTACTCTGTTCAGAAATACTTAGCAAACTAAGTCAGCTTCATGATTTTTCAAAAATCTTCAGGCTTCAGCGGCTCCTATTGTTGCCAGTGAGAGCTGAGCACTTTTGAAGATCTGGCCAATTCATTTAGGGGCCTAAAATAGGAAATAATCTCTTTTGGAAAAAAAACCACAGCCCTATTTATAGATACTTACTGAGCACTTTTTGGATATTTGGCCTTTAATTCCTATCTTAAAGAAATAACCTGTTGAAAGAGAATGCAGTTACACATATGATAAGCAATAACTTGTTGGAGAGAATTACCCATATATTTGCATAACTCCATTCTCTGCAATACAAATATTGACATGAATGACACCTTTTACTATTTACACACTTTTTAATAAAGTTCTGTAGGCATTTGCTTTTAACCTTTCCTCAATTACCCTTATAGCTCCTGTGAACCCCTTTGTAATAATTGGTATTTACTGTTGTGACACATATGGGCACAAGCGGAACTAATCATCTGCAGGTTGTCTCTGCTGCTGAGCTGAACAAACAAGCTGTTCAAGACATTTGAAAATGTGTCTGCTTTGTAAATCAATGAAAACCTAATGGAACATTTTGCTTCTCTTTTTCAGGCACACAATTGAAAACCAGGCACTCATTTTTGAAAGTCACAAACAAAGCTCAGTTAGCTGTACTGGCATTCAAAGACACATGACACAACAGCCTAGACATAAACAAGATTGCCAGTTCAACTGAAGTTTTAACCTATAGAACTAATAATCTATTCTGATGCCAAACACCTGTGACAGATGGTCAGTAGAAGAGAAAGCTGTCCCCATCAGTGCAGCGGAGTTTTGAAATCCCAATGCATAAACCACAGATGGTATTAGCAGAAATCTTCAGTGCTGTAAGAGATCCAAAAATAGACCTCACTTGTTCTATTGCGCACTAATAAATGTTTTTGCATTATCAGTAAATTACTTAAAAGACCTATGTTAAACTTATTTGTCAGTTTTTATGGATACAAATGGTGGATCAGGAGCATGCCAAACCAATACATTCATCTAATTATTATGTTTTGACTTTGGAAATTTTGTTCATTCCTCTGCTGACCATGATGGTGATTGCAGGTTACAGAGTTTCTATTGTTTTTCTATGGCTCCACAGTGGAAGGGGTACTAGGATGATCTGAGAAATGGAAAACCTACCTTATGGGGGGCATTCAAAGAGCTTGGCTTAGCTGCACTGTAATTATATGGCTGCACAGTCCTTTTGTGCAGTGGACCAGTTTCTTTATGTATTTGTATTACTGTAATCAAGGAACAAGGCCCCATTGTTCTAGGTATTGTACAAATAATATGGCATTTAAAGCCCTGAGCCCTGCCTAGATTATACATCTGTATAGCTTTGGAGATGGGGAGAGGAAAGCACAAGATCTGCTTGCAAGATGTTCTTGTGGGATGGGGAGAGGAGGAGAAACAGAAAAAAAATAAGTGGACAAGAAGGGTGCTGAGTTATGGCTGTCATCTGGGCTGAGCCTAATTGCTCAAACCTATGTGCATAAACAGAAGGTTTCAGTGTCAATTGATACTTGGTGGTCAACTCACCAGTCCTTCATTTACTGTAACTATTGTAAGTGTTGCCAATTGTCTCTGTTATTGCAAGTCTCATAACATTTGGGGTTTTTTTTTTAAAATGGCTAGTTCCTGGATTATTTTTATTAGGTGAGAATCAAAGCCTGCATTTTGGGGGGAGGGGCGGTTGCTAAGAAAAGCTTGAAAACATAACACAAGTGCATCCTAAAGGTTCATATGACAAATAAAATGACACAATATTTATCTTTTTAATAAAAGAAAAATCTCAAGATAGTTAAGCCAATCTCATATTGTTGAGGCTTGACTCATGAATTTAGAATGCTAGGGTTGGCCATATACTTTGCAACTCTTCTTTTAATTTGAACCTTGAACATTTAAAATAATTCTTTATGCAGAAAAAAGCAGCTTATATACTAATAATTAATACAGTTAAAATTTTATAGTGTCTGCTTGCAATGTGATTGCTTTTTAAACAAAATTCCTAAACATCCAAAGGAAAAAAACCTCTCTCACCTGAGTGAGAAATTGATAAACTGCTCCCCACACCATGAAAAGGAAAATTGACACAAGCATAGATCTAGGCATAATATCTTGCAAAAGTACACAGTGCAAATGATGAGTTTAAAAGACAAGATAAAGGGCATCTGTAAACATGAGCCATGGAGAATTTCAGAGAAATAGCAAGAGATTCCATCCTGCCTCCACACAGATATGGAGTAGAACGCTCTAGATGCTTAATGACCTCTTTCACTATTGTATAACCATTCCTCACAAGTAATGAAAAGAAATAGCTAGCACACTTTTTTTTCTCTCTTCCTCTCCAGCATACAGAATAAATAAGCCTGATTCATTTTTGACTTAGTGTCCCACCAGTACTTTCTACACTCACAGGTGCAATTTCTCTCTAATATAAGGAATGAAACAAATAAAAAGCTCATATATTAGCTTTGCATTTAGGTTTAAATGTACCTAGTTCTGAGTTTATTTTTATCTCTTGTGTGACTAAATTCCCTAGATTAAATTTGGCTTGTAAAATTCTGTCTTCTGGGCTCTTAAATCTCCCTCTATTGGTCAACAGTTTCATTGTTCCAGTGGAACATATCTGTCATGGAAAGCCATGGTGGCAGAGGGAAGAAATCCTTGCTGGTACCAAGAGTCAATCCCTTGAAACATTTAAATGTCAGCACAAAGGGGGGAAAATAAAAAGCAAATAGCAGATAATTGTGCTGCTGTGTTAGTGAATAAATGGTGAGAGAGGAAAAAACCTGCTGCTAATTGGAAAAGACTCAAAATCTAGAGCATTCCATAATGTGTTAACACCAAATCTGCCATGTATGTGGCAATATAGTAAAAAAAGCTTACTTAACAGATGAGCTAGTAGGTATATTTTAATATTCCTTATAACTGCAAAATGAACCTGCAAAAAGCAAATGTCTTCTTGTTTACGGCCCGTAACCACATCCAAATGTGAAAATAACAAGTCTTCCAGTAAGCGGCACCTTGTGACTGGAAGTAATGGATGCTGGAATCATCAAACCATTTAAAACTGTTCAGGAATTAAGATCACCTCAGTCAATAATTGCATGACACTGATGAAAATGCAAAATTTGCAAAACAAATCCATGTGCTCGCTGTGTGCATCTGGGCAAATGCAAACTGGAAGAGTGAGAGTACAAAAATATTTCACTAGCTAGTGTTTTATTTGGCAATCATAGAACTCTGCTCTCCAATAGGATAGTAGGGAATGGGCACTGCAATATGTTGATAAATGATTAGTCGCAATTATTGCAGAATGTCTTTGGAGTCCCACCCCACGCTAATATTGGGTTCGTCTCTTGAAAACACCAACAGTACCCTCTGCATGATACAAGATCCTGAGACACTGATAAATCTCTCCTAATACTTCATTACCCCAAATAAATTCATTCTTCTCCATATCTACTCCATATCTAGTTCACATAGTTTAGGTCTGCTTGCACAATGAAAAGTGTATGAGGAATAGCCTGTCTTTCTTGTTATTTACTTAATGTTAAAGTTGGCAGAACCCTGTAATAATGCACATTCAAAATGGTGTTTGTTATGTACAGATTTCACTGTAGAAACATCAGAGATATTTTACTTTGACAGAAGTTTTTTTTTAAAGTAATAGTAATTTTTGTGGGAAACATAATAATGTGACCACAGGCATCTCTGCTGGCTTGGCAGAATCTGTACTTTATACACAAATTAAAGGTCTTCCTTCCTTTGGAAGCAATACCATTGTTGTTCCACAAATATGCTATAACATCCCAGAAGTCATTTGGGTTTGTCTATCAATGAACAAGCAGCCTAACTGGGAGACTGAGTCTAAATATAAACCAAGCCATTTAAAATGCACTTGTGTTCAGAAAATTTATCCAAGAAGGAGATTGTGGAGATTCATATTTATTCTCTTTCAAATGGTATTTTTCATATCAAGTTTATTTAGTTTACAAATCCAGGATCAGATCCCAAAGTTCATAAACAGCCAAACTGAACCCAATGGGAGTTTTGCCTACTTAAGGAGTACCATCTAATTCAAATCTCACAAACACTTAATCATAGCTATAACTTGACTTGGACAAAGTTATAAACTTTTAAACATTTTCAGAATCAGGACCCAAGTAAGAATCTCAGCACTGGCTACATTTCAATAGTCTTTTTAAAGTATATTGAGCATAATTCTTTGCTTAAATTATTCAGCAAATAGTGTTGTACTCATATAATTCTTTGGTGCTGTTACCATAAATTATTTGTGACTTTATTGTTACATTATTTGACCAATGCTAATAGTGGCTTCAGATAATATGCTGTGAAAATCAATTCTGTAACTGGAATATTCATATTTTATTTAAACAAAGCCTGACTAGAAATGTTGACAGAATCAAAGGCTTATATTGACCAGTAGGCTAAGCAAGCCTAACATTCAAGTTGTAGGAAATGTTACTACACTAGTAGGCCGATTAATTTACACTTAAGCATGTAAGAATTGTGTTTTTTAGAGGAAGGTTGGTCCAGTGGTTAGGATGTTAGTCTAGGATGGGAAACATCTAGGTTCACCTCCTCCCTCTGACACAACCCTGTCCAAGTCATGTAGCCTCTCTGTGTCTACATGCTTCCCTACCTCAAAGGGTGCTGTCAGTATAAACACATTACTGAGTGAGAGAGGCATGGATATTACCCTAAGTGGGGCCATATAAATGCCCAAGAGATTTTGCCAAGTGGAGTTATAGAAAGGTAATTGAAATGTCAGTGTAAAGATACTGTAGAATTTTCATTTTTGAAGGGAATATATCAAATTTCTTGTGTGTATTTTTTTTACTTCAAAAACAAAGGAAAATATTGTTATGATGTGGTTCACATTTTCTTGAAATATAATGCACAGGAACTATATTTTACTACAGTTCAATGTTCTTCACTGTGAAAATATTGTAAACAATGAATCAAATAGTTATTGGCTTCTATACACTATATTGCTGCAAGAAAAAGGCAGAATGGAAGAAGGGCTATATGTTTTCTACTAGAAAAAAAATCACGGCTGATAATTAATTCACTTTGTTGAATAAGCTTCAAATCAGACAGTATAAAATGTTTGGAACATGGTGTTGTCAGGCGATTGCCACAGTGCTGTGGTTCTTAATTATTTTTTTTTTTTTTTGGCTCTCATATGGCTAGAATAGTCAAAATAGGAAGTTACAGTATTTATGGAAGACCATGGCTCTCTGGACCCAGAATCAAATACCAATGCCTTTTCAGTACAGTTGGAAACAGTACATTAAGCCAGTGGGAGGTAAAGTAGGATAAGCTATTCAGATAGCCATCATTCGAGATGTACAATACAATACAGAAAAACATAGCTTCCCAGAGTTTCTTTTGGCAATGTCACTAGCAAATAAACTGATGTTGAGCTACTTTCAGATACTAAAAATTACAGAAAATAGTATTTAATTGTAACCCTTCTGCCAGGTGAAGCTAGCAGCAACCAGGGCTGGGTTCAGTATCTAGGGGTAACTTTCCATCGACAAAACACAAGATCGAGGCCCCACCCAGTAACCTGGGAAAATTACTCACCACCCCAATATTTCTCCTCTTGCAAGCACAGAGTCTTAGTGTAGTAAAGAAACATGTTAATAAAAGGAGGGAAGTATCTCAGCATTAATTTGATAAAGCACCACAAACTGGGATTATAAACATAAATCATGAGCAAAAGACCCATCCCCAAGTAAGTTGCAGTGTCCTTTTGCCCTCAGGTTCTTAAATCCAGCAATCTGAAAGTCCCTTTCATGTGCCTGACTCTGTACCCCACTCACAGTTGCTGTCCTTGGTAAGTGTAGACCCAGAATTCCAAAGTAAATCTGCAGAGTTCACCTCCCACCATTGGTGGAGGGGGAGTAAAGAGGCTCCTTACTCGCTCCGCTGCTCAAGCACTCGCTCATCACCCCTCTCCATCAGCTGCCCTGCTGGCCACTTGCCACCCACTAAGCTGCTGGCTGCCGCCCTGCTGGCCCTCGTCGCCCCTCTCTACTCTCTGGTCTGCTGACTCATCTCTGCCCACCACCCTGCTGGCCACTCGCTTTGCCTCTCTGCTGGCCTTCCTGCTGGCCACTCATCTCCACCATTCACCCTGCTGGCTACACGCTACGCCTCACCAGCCACTTGATTACCAGCCAACTATCAGTCACCTTCTGCTACCACCTACCTCTCTGCTGTGGCACCTGCATATCAGACTCGGAAATTTTCAGCTCTTTGCAGGCTGGACAGAAACACAGCCCCCATCTCAAGAGATCTCAGCTCTCAGAGATTTTTAGCTCTTAGCCAACAGGGTAGAAACACAGTCCTACTACAGCTGGTTTCAGCCCAGAATAAGCAATTAAAATAACAAAGAGGCTCCTAATTAAGCCTATTTAGCTCTACTATGTGAACAATGGGAGGGACCAGGTTAAACCAGTCTAAGGAGGACCCTTGGTGAGGTTTGCAGCTTCCTGGCTGGGACATCTGTCCCCACTCCCCTTACTTTCTCAGGGCTCTGGCATTCAAGCCCCTGGCTTAACAAGGTTCTTGAGCGTGGCCCCCATTATCTGGGACAGATTAAGTGCAGTTCTGCTTTCCTGTATTCCTACAATAATTATATCATTGATAACCACATATGACTACCCCTGCATTCAATACTAAAGTGATTTGTTTCTGAATACCAGCCAAAGTTGATCACTTTGACACCGACCTATCTGCTGAATATGTAAGTAGAGCAGGAGAAAACTGTGTTTACATAAAACACCCCCAATTTCTCTCCCCCTCCCAGCTAGATGTTAGGGAACCATTCATTCAGACCCTGCTTACATAATGATGCTAGACCATTGTTTCCTTGTGCTCCCCAATCCGTCTGTATCCATATGTTGTCTCTAGCTTTCTATTTAAATTAAGCTGTTTGGGGGAGGGCCCATCTATTAATTTTATGTCTGTACGACCCCTACTGCTATGGGGTCTTGGTCCATGACTGGGACTCTCAGGTACTACAGCACCACATTATAGAACTGCTGCTCATGGCCCTGTGTCTTTCCTGTGTCTCTGGACAAGATCCAGAAACAGACGTGGTATGGCAGGAGGCAGGTCAAGGTCCATGGGCAGGTGCAGGGATGTATTCATGAGTCTCGCCCAATAGCCATGCGGTGGAGACTTGGTTGTCCAGGGAAAATATATGATTCATTGATTTAAGAGCAAGTCTTTTGCTGCTCTCAGGATAATGCCCATGTCCTCTGGATTATGTCCTGAAATTGTCCAAATAGATCACAGACTGGGGTGATTAAAAAGGGATTGGGTATTTATATGGAGAAGAAGAATATTCAGAGTTACAATAGTTAATGGTAAGATATATTTTGGAAGTGTATCTCAAGGACCAGAATTTAAACCAGTCTCTATGTATCAGGGATAATGAAGAGACCTAATATAGGGGCAGATACTCATCAGAGGAGTGTGAGATAGTTTCTTGCACCTTTCTCTGAAGCATCTGCTATTGGCAACTGTTGGAAACTAGAAACTGGACTAGATGGACCACAAGTCTGAACCAAGATAGCTATTCCAATATAAGCCATCCCCATGGATATTCACAGTTGATGGAACCTTAGTTCATAAATAGCCCCAATGATTAGTTAGAGGTAATAAGTAAGATAGTATTTAACAGGGGCCAGGGTATCATAATCTAGCTCTAATGGTACATAGATACAGGGATTTTTAAAAAAACAACAACCCTGCAGCTGACATGGATCAGCTGACTCTGGCTTTCAGGACTCAGGTTCTAGGGCTGAAAAAATCACTGTGTAGATGTTTGGACTCCAGTCTGAGATCTTGGGATGAGGGATGTGCTGGCCACCACTTCCTGCAGCCCCAGTTGGCCTGGAATGGCGAACCGCAGCCAGTGGGAGCTGTGTTCAGCCAAACCTACAGATGCTGCAGATAAACAAACAGTCCTAGCTCACCTGATGGGCCGAATTTTTCTCTGATGGGCCGAATGCCAAAGGTTGCCAATTTCTGATCTAAATACACACAACCATGCTAAGATACTTCAGTTATGAGGGTGGTATAAGAACAGTTCATATGGACGTGAGTGCTCAACTAATGTCCTTATCTGCAAAAATACTTGCAAGATGAGGGCTAAGAAGAAAGTAATAATACAAAAAGGGCTGGAGAGCAAAGACCAAGAGAGAGACAAAGACCAACATAAAACACCTGAAAAGAAAGCCTTGGAAAATTATGTACAAAATCTGCAATACTGAACATGAGAAATATGAGTAGTCTTCATTTTTACTGCTCATGTGATAGGCTGTTTTGTTGCAATTGATAAAACAACTGGACTGTAGGTCTAATAACAAGGTATCAAAATAAATTCAATTAGATTTCATACAGTTGTTTACTTATTTTAGAAGCTCAGCATGCAACCTGAAAATAAAAATTGACATTCTGTCATTTCTGTTTATAAAAGTGAACTCAAACACGTAACTTCCTACGTGCATCTTCTATCGCATATTGACTGATGCAGTTACCGAAAAAATTAAAGATCTAAATGGTGTTTGAGAAAACTATTATCTAGTTCATAAAACCTTTCCAGACAGTCATTAATTGAACCACTATAATGTGTAATCTTCCATCAAAGAAATGAGTTCAGAGCTCTGAAGAAGCTGAGGGGCCTCTCCATATATCTATGGATATAGTTATACTTAACTGTTGTGAAATAATAAATGGTCCACAATGAAACATAAGTACTCTTTGTTGTGGTTTAAGTAATTGTAATGTTGTCGGCTCTTGCATGGGAAACAAATATTATTTGCATTCATTTAACATTTGTTATTTGTGGATTGTAAAATGCTTTACAGACATGAAAGATGAGATCCTGTGCTTCACTGAAGTCACAGTAGACTCTCGATTATCCAGGATTGGGTTGACCAGGATGTGGATTAACCAGGATGTCAAAAAAAAATATGCGTAATTTGCAGGGCCAGCTCTGGATTTGTTGCCACCCCAAGCACCAAAAAAAACCAAAAAAAAAAACACACAACCAGGGCGCAGGGCAGCCAGTGAACCAACGTCCCCTCCCCCTGGTGCAGGGGTGGCTGGTGAACCAACCCCCCACTCTCCATATTTCCCATGGACGGTGATTATCCGGGAATTTATTAACCAGGATTAATTTTTTCCCCATCATCCTGGATAATCGAGAGTCTACTGTGTGTCCGTTTACACCAGTACAGGCCCTGCTTCTAAATATTGAGGCCTCACAAAGCACTGCAACATTATTGTAAATGTAATTACTTAACCTCAATGTAGAATGGAAAGGGACACAGTTTACCCAAAGGATTAAAGAAGAGCAAATCATTGATATTTTGATGGGTGGACTAGTCAGACTAAAAAAATACCTCCCTGCCCATATTGGTTTGTACCGAACCAAAACTGTTTTTTTTTTCCTCGCTGAAAATCATCAACTGCCTTTCTGCCTCCTTCAATCAAAAAATCATTTCAGGTTACCTAAAACGTCATTTGACCTGAAATGAAATTTTGTTTTTGTTTTACATTTTGTTTTGTTATATTTTGGGTGTTTTATACCATTTCTAAAATTATTAAACAAATCTAGCTCCATGTCAAAAGAGTTTCAATTTGTAATTTATTTTTTTATTCAGCCAAAATTATATCCAGCTTAGACACTTGCAGGCAAATTGTTTTTGTTAATGTTTGTTTATGGTTTATGCTGATTCAATTTAGAGTGTGTATTTATTATCATAATCAATTTTAGTAGTGTACTATTAACTTCCTTCCTTTATTTCCACTTTGCATTGAAACAATCCTGAAATTTCCATATTAAAAAAATGTCCTGCCCCAGATTTGATGGTGTTCTACATATGAGGTAGTCTCATTTCCATACACATTCATAATACATTTTTCATTTGTCTTTAAAAAACCATCAGCCTCATTATGTAGTAATTTACACCCGTGTAGAATGGGTGTAAGATGTTATAAAATCCAAATGGCAGCCTTTTATACCCACTTTGCATCTGTTCAGTGAGTGACTGTTACACTGAGTGGTGACAGTGGAAATTCAGAACCTGTGGCTGATGTTTATTGCCAGAGATAAAAAGGACATTGAAGAATGAGAGATTAATGAATTTTTTCATTATGTCATGTTCAAAAGTTGTTCATTAGAGCTCTCTGTACATCATGCCAACACAAAGAAATGGGTGTCTATGTTTGGGTCTTTAAATCCTTACATAGGTGCCTAGATAAATAGCTTGAGGTTAGTGGGAACTCCTGGGTACAGTCAGGACTTCTTTGAAAATCAAGCCATTTATTTATATATCTAAATAAGGATTTGGGAGCCTAAGGTTAGGTAGCCAGTGTTGTAAACTATGCCAGATCTGCTAAACATTCGTATATGCTTCATGCTTCCACCACCATACCAGAGGACATGCTTCCATGCAGATACTCATTACAAAAATAATGTGTTAATTAAATTTGTGACTGAACTCCTTGGATTAGAATTGTAAGTCTCTGGCTCTATTTTACCCACTTTCTGCTATGTTTTACATTATAGCCGTCTCGGTTGACAACTCAGCACGTTGTTCATTTTAAGGACACTTTTGCTGCAGATTTGATAAAACACAAAGAAGGTACCAATGTGAGATTTCTAAAGATAGCTACAGCACTCGACTCAAGGTTTAAGAATCTGAAATGTCTTCCAAAATCTGAGAGAGTTGGACTATGGAGCATGCTTTCAGACATGTTAAAAGAGCAACACTCCGATGCGGAAGCTACAGAACCCGAACCACCAAAAAAAGAAAACAAACCTTCTGCTGGTGGCATCCTACTGACTCAGATGATGAAAATGAACATGGGGCAGTCCACACTGCTTTGAATTGTTATCAAGCAGAACCCATTATCAGCATGGACACACGTCCTCTCGAAATGTGGTTGAAGCATGAAGGGACATATGAAGCTTTAGTGCCTCTGGCACATAAATATCTTGTGACGCCTGTGACTCCCTGTGATACCATCCTTCCAGGCAGTTTGCGAGATTCCAGTTCCCCACACGAAAGATGGCCAAGTGAAAGATAGCCAGAAGTGATTCCACAATAGAGTCAATAGTGCATTTTAGCAGCTCTGGGGGGATGCTATCAGCACTGGTTGCACGTCCATTTTTCAGATTACAGATGGCACACTTCATTTTATCCAGTATTGGCACATGGGTACAAGTGTCTGGATCCAGAACCGTAGTGGCTACCAGATTGTTTAGCTGGAAGATGGTTTAGGGTAAAGATGTCTGTCAACGAGGTTCATTAGTGGTTTTTAAAGTGACTGAGGAGCTCAATTTCATGCCAGAAGTAACAGGTCTAATCTTGGAGGGGACACAGTTGTTGTCTGGACTATTGAGCCCTTTCTTTCCTCCTTTGCCACTTCTTTGTCTCATGAGCACGTCTGTTCTCCTCAAAGTGAGCTGTGGCTTGGTGTATGGTGTGGTGCCATTGTGTTTTGTCTGTGCAAAGTTCTCCCAGTTTTTGGGGTTGATGCCTCCCTTTTTAAGGTGTACTTTCTGTATGTCTTTGAAGTTCTTCCACTGCCCTCCCGTCACTCTTCTTCCCTGAGAGAAGAGTACTTACTTCAGGAGGTGAGGGTCAGGCATACATATACAGTGGCCAGCCCAGTGGAATTGGTTTCATGACCTGTGCGTCTACACTGTTGATGTTAGCTGCAGAGAGAACACTTATGTTAGTGTGTCGGTCTTCCCAGCTGATCCTGAGCATCCTCCTGAGGCAGTGCTGCTGGAACTATTCCAGCTGCTTGAGATGTTGTCTCTAGGTTACCCAGGTCTCAGACTGCCTTGTAACCCAAGATCTTGGTGCCTGTTTGCAAATCCCTATAATTTAAGACTCATTTGAGCAGTCTTCCAAAGAAGAATGTACTGGCACAGTGAATCCTATATTCAATTTCTGTATCAATGCCAGGTGTTTCAGAGAGATAGCTGCTAAGGTATGGAAAATTGTCCACATTTTCCAGGCGTTCTCAGCTGATTGAAATTTATGGCATACAAAGAGTATTTTGTGCTGGTGAGGGCTGGTAGAGTATCTTAGTTTTCCTGATGTTGAGAGAGAGAAAAACAGGCTGTGATAGGTATCTGTAAAAAAGAGTAGGGTGCTTTGCAGGTCAGCCTCTGTGTGTGTGATAATACAACAATCATCTGCATAATGAAGGCCAGTTCTTGTTACCTTAGACCTTAGATCCTTAGATTTTGTTTGGAGACATTGGAGATAGAGGAGTTAGCTATCCATATCGTACTCAATCCCAATTCCATTAGGAAGGCGGTCACAAATGAGAATCAGGATTATGGCAAGGTAAATGGAGGTGAGCATTGGAGCAATGACACAGCCCTGCTTGACACCAGCGCAAATGATAAATGGTTCAGTTTCTGAGCCATTGCACAGAATGGTGGCAAGTCATCCCGTCATGGAGTAGTCTGATGATGGAAATGAATTTCTGTGGACAACCAAATCTACAGATCACCTTCCATAGGGAATCATGATTGATAGAGTCAAAGGCCTTGGTTAGGTTGATGAATGCCATGAACAGTTCCTGGTGTTGCTTTTGGCACTTCTCTTGAATCTGTTGTGCCTTGGGATTGCCTGAAGCCAGCCTGTGATTCGGAGAGGAGTTCCTTGGCAAGGGGGCAAAGGCAGTTTAGTAGTAGCCAGGCAAGCATCTTCCCTGCAATAAAGAGGAGGGTAATACTTCTGTAGTTCCTGCAAAAATATGTGTCTCCTTTCTTGAATATTATAACAATGCTAGTGTACTTGAAGTCAAAACAGTTTTCAAAAACATGCCTTTTTCTCCTAAAAAAGAGATTTTGTTTTTTTAGCGGGAAGTTTCAACAAAAGTAAAAATATGACATTAATTTAGCATTTCTCACAAAAAGTTGTCATTTCTGATGAACTATGACCCCACTTTCATGTTTAGTGATCAACCATTTCCATGACTGAATAAACAGAATTTTAGAGATTACAGGACCATTTGCCAACAGTCAAAACAGTTTGTGATTTTTCTCAAAAAATATGTCTATCCTTCAGAGCAGTTCCTAGGAATTATCAGAGTGTGAAAGAGAAAGTGAATTCTCAGTTATGGGTTCTTGAAGAGGGGAATAGTAGACTGCACCACTGACATGTATACCTGGGTAAAAGTGCAGAGAATGCATATTTGTCACTGACAACTCACTAACTTACATTTCATTCGGAGTCATTTGTCATGTCTTCTGTTAGTAGTAGCAGAAAGAATCTGAGCCATATCAGAAGGGTTTATGGCCAGAAGAGCTGTCACAGAAAACAACAAAGCTAGCTTGATGTGTGCCACAGCAAATAATCTATTCTCCCTCCCACATTAATTTGATGTATGGTGGAAGCAGTCACTATTGTAAATTATTACTTTTGGATAATGAAAATTAAATGACAAGTATAAGTTCTTTAATTATAGATGTATAAGCAAGTATATTGGCCTGTCCTCCTCCAACAGTCTGCTGAGATCATCTCTCCACTAGTGAGCCTTCTGACTATATATGTTCCAATGACTTATGACTTCCATGGGTTAATAAATTCTAAAGCCAGAGAGAGAGAGAGAGAGAGAGAGAGAGAGAGAGAGAGAGAGAGAGAGAGAGAGAGAGAGAGAGATTGATTCTGTTGTTTTAGAGTTCATTAGTCCAGAGAAGTGACTGGAACATTGTCCCCAGAGTAGTTAAATGTGATAGTCTCCAGAGTATTGAAATGAAATGAAACAAATGGAATATGATGAGATAACTGGCTCTGTGGATGAGTGGAAAACAGTGGACATGTTATTCATTGACTCTAGAGAAGCTTTTGATACAGTCTCCCACAGTATTCTTTCCAGCAAGTTAAAGAAGTATCGGCTGGATGAATGGACTATAAGATGGATAGAAAGCTGCCTAGATCATCGGGCTCAACAGGTTGTGATCAATGGCTCCATGTCTAGTTGGCAGCCAGTATCAAGTGGAGTGCCCCAAGGGTCAGTCCTGGGGCCGATTTTGTTCAATATCTTCATTAATGATCTGGAGGATGGTGTGGACTGCACCATCAGCAAGTTTGCAGATGACACTAAACTGGGTGAAGTGGTAGATACACTGGAGGGTAGGGATAGGATACGGAGGGATCTAGACAAATTAGAGGATTGGGCCAAAAGAAATGTGATGTGATTCACCAAGGAAGAGTGCAGAGTCCTGCATTTAGGATGGAAGAATCCCATGCACTGCTACAGACTAGGGACTGAATGACTAGGCAGCAGTTCTGCAGAAAAGGACCTAGGGATTACAGTAGATGAGAAATAATGTGCCCTAGTTGCCAAGAAGGCTAACGGCACTTTGGGGTTGTATAAGTAGGGGCATTGCCAGCAGATCGAGGGACATGATCATTCCCCTTTATTCAGCATTGGTGAGGTCTCATTGGCGAGACCTCACCAATGCTGAAGGTGAGTACTCATTGGTGAGTACTTTTCATGTGTCCAGTTTTGTGCCCCACACTACAAGAAGGATGTGGAAAAATTGGAAAGAGTCCATCAGAGGGCAACAAAAATGATTAGGGGAGTGGAACACATGACTTATGAGGAGAGACTGAGGGAACAGATTGTTTAGTCTGCAAAAGAGAAGAACGAGAGGGGACTTTTTAGCTGCTTTCAACTACCTTAAAGGGGTTTCCAAAGAGGATGAATCTAGACTGTTCTCAGTGGCACCAGATGACAGAGCAAGGCAAAATGGACTCAAGTTGCAGTGAGGAAGGTTTAGGATGGATATAAGGAAAAAACTTTTTCACTAGGAGGGAGGTGAAGCACTGGAATGGGTTACCTAGGGAGGTGGTGAAATCTCCTTCCTTAGAGGTTTTTAAGGTCAGGCCTGACAAAGCCTTGGCTGGGAGGATAGTTGGTTTTGTCTTTCTTTGAGCAGGGATTTGGACTAGATGACCTCCTGAGGTCACTTCTAACACTGATATTCTATGATTCCATGAATTATGAATCAGAGAGGTAACTGTGTTAGTTTGGATTTGCAGAAGCGATAAAGAGTCCTGTGGCACCTTAAAGACTAACAAAAGAATTGAAGCATAAGCTTTTGTGGGCTAATATCCACTTTGTCAGATGCAACGATGAATTATGCTGATCCGTAATGAGGGCATAAACAAGGTTTTGAAATTAAAAAATAAAAGTCAGTCATTCCAATTTTTCAGGCTTAAAAGTGAATTCATTTTTCAGTATTTTTTCACAATTGCTTTTAATGAAAACAATTAATTAAAATGGGTTACCTGAGAAAATGAAAAACAATATATCAACCATTTTCAATATTTGTTTAAATCAATACTGAAAAGTTACAGGGAGAACAAATATTTTAAAAATGTAGTTTCTTGCATTTTTAAAAAAAAACCATTTTTCAAACAAAAATAGCTTTAGCAAATTTTTTTGACCAGGTCTAGGAATTAAGTGCACATTGTCATGCAAATGTCCCAGATAAGCAAAACAAGAGAAGAAAGCCAAGGAAAATGTAGGAAGGATAGTCTTATGGTTAAAACATTGTACTGAGACTTAGCATTATTTAAGTCCATGTACTTCCTGTTTGACCTTGGGCATGTTATTTAGACTTTATGCCTGAATTCCCCACATATTAAAAAATGGGGGAATTTTTTGCTTAAACTTTTTTCTCAGAAAAAAAAATCAGATTTGGGTCAACTGAAATATTTTGTAAATTCATGTCAATTTCAACAATATTTTTAAAATTATTATTATTAGTTGCCAGTTACAGAGAAGCAGGACCAATGCCTTCCTTATGCCCACTAATTCTGTGACTAGAGCACTCACCAAGGGTGGGCTGATATAGGTTTAATCCTACACCCCAGAGCAAGATTTGAATCAAGTTCTCCCAGGTGAATAGCTTGCCTCTCAAGCTAGAGGCTATTCTACAGTGGGCTGCAAACTGTCCTATTGAAGCTGTTCTACTTTGTATAAATGGTTAAATATTCACTGGCTCGGGAATTAGCACCCAGATATTCCCCCTTTCCAGAGGGGTGTCCCCGAATCACCATCCTATAGAGCCATTCCCACAGGCAAACCCAATTAATATTTATTGTCATTCTTAGCGGCAAGTCAGAGTCATTCATGTTGACAAGGCATAGTCATTGGGCCAAAGAAACAGCCAGAATAAGTATAGCTTGGTGGCTATAGGGCGGGGGTTGGCAACCTTTCAGAAGTAGTGTGCAGAGTCTGCATTTATTCACTCTAATTTAAGGTTTTGAGTGCCAGTCATACATTTTAATGTTCTTAGAAGGTCTCTTTCTATGTCTATAATATAGAACTAAACTATTGTAAAGTAAATAAGATTTTTAAAATGCTTAAGAAGCTCCATTTAAAATTAAATTCAAATGCAGAGCCCCCCGGACTGGTGGCCAGAAGCCAGGTAGTGTGAGTGCCACTGAAAATCAGCTCGTGTGCCACCTTCGGCATCCGTGCCATAAGTTGCCTACCCCTGTTACAGGGTATTCACTGATCTGTAGGAGACCCAAACTCAAATTCCTTCTCCACACTGGGGGTAGGGAAGCAATGAACCCTCCTTTCCACTTTGCTTTTTTCCCAAATGCCCAAAATCTGATAGATTTTTAAAAACAATTTGATTCACTGAAAATTTTCATTTTCAGGTTGTCCTCAAATGAAACTTTTTTTTTTTTTTAATATTAGAGCTGATTTTTTTTTAAATTGCCAGCCAACCCAAAAAGTGTTTTATCCTCACACTTCTACGCCCAAATCTTTGTGATTATAGCCCTTCATTCCCGGGTTCCTTTCCTTTTATTCATTTTTTAAGTTAACGGAAGTTGGAAATCTAAGTAAAATGTTTTGTTTCAAGCTGAACAAAAGGCTTCCCCCCCCCCATGACTTTTCATGTCCTTAACATCTCCCCCCCCCCCCCATATTTTTGGGTCGATCTAAAATTATTTTATAATTTTTTTAGCTACTGGTAATGGGAAAAAAATCAGTTCTTCTTCACACAGTTCGCATTAATAGCTTTCTAAGTCACAGGGAGTTCCAAAGATAAATTCATTAATTATGGTGATTTGAGCTAAATAAAGATCTAGATTGATAGAAACATTATCTCAAATTTGAATGCATGTTTAATTTTCCTAATTTTCCAAAACCACAGTTCACCTCTCACACCACATTTACGTATGTGTAACTTTGAGGTCAATAGAATTAGATATTCCTGCTTTGCACTGGTGTGTGGAAGAGGAGAATAGGGCCAGTAAGTTTTCTATAAGCCTTTTGATTCTGATAGAGATATGTGTAGTCTTAAAAATATTTAAGATATTGATTTTAACTTTTCACAAAAGGGGTTTCATAATCAAATATTTCCCATTCGATAATGTATTACAATTTGAAAGATCTGTGATAGAGACATTTTCATGGGACCTATGCTAGGAATGGATAAGAATTTCCTATTGGAGAACATAAAACTTATACAGATAAAAAGAAAATACATAATAAATGTATAATTAAATCCAAGTTAAACAAGAAAACTAATGTTACATGAAACTTTACATACAGTGAGGGATATTTGCATTAGAGCTATTATTCAGGGAAGAAGGAATATAATATTAGCTTATGCTATATTTAGTGCTTGAAGAATAGTTAAATATAACTAAGTTATAAAGATTGGAGTTCTCTTGATTCTTTCAAATGTGATTTGATATTGCTCAGGCATTAGTGTCTGAATAGCAGTATGTATTACATTTTTCTTTATGCTACAAGCTGCATTTTCTGTGTTTCTGTCACTTTTATTCTAGATCAGAAGGGAAAAAATGCTAACAGTGGCTAAAATATAGATTTTTCCTTTGGTAAAGAGCAGCTAAATAATGGATACAATATGATTTCTTAACTCAAGGCTTGAATCATGAAAGGACCTTTGTCTAATTTAGCTTCAGGTAAGTGAGTCAAGGTACATATTATATGCATGATCAAGAAGAAGCAAGCTGACATTTGAAGGTCAGATCATAGAGGGCAATAAGAGAAAGAGAGGAATAATTATGCATTATTTTTAAACACTGAATGAGAACAAAGCTCTTATTTAAACAAGAGTCATGATAAGCTATGCTATAATAGCTAAAGAAAGGAGAAAATTGATGCAATGTCAAAACATGGGGTCCTATTCATATATTACTCATGCCCTATATTTTAATATGAGTCTCTTGCAGTGCTCACAGAAATGACTGTATGATGTGTAATTTAAAACAGAGGGGTGGAGGGTGATTCAGAAATCTGCAAGGGGCATCTATTTCTATTTCTTAGCTCTTATATCTGAATATGGAATAACATGTTTAAAGTGTCTTACAAAGCTAGCAAACTATAAAGAAGCAATGGGCTCAGAAATGTGTTTATTTAGTTAGTTACTCTAATCTCATATAAGTAGCTTTTAATAGCTGTTATACAGTGTGAAGGATGACTAGACAATCATAGGTCACCATTGTGTAGTGGGATTTATCTGCTGGGAGTGAATCAGATCCTCTTCTCCTGGCTTGAGAGTGACACAGGTGATTGGAGGATGGCAAGACAGGAAGAAACTGTTTTCTAGCAGATATAAGGATGGGTGGTGGTGAGTGGATCATGGAGTCAGGGTGTCTTGAGGCCCTGGTAGAAGCATGAGGATTGGATAAATGAATTTTGGAATACACATACTGCTTCAGCTAATAGAACCCAATAGTTGAAGCATATAAATCAGGTGCCCAAGTCATGTGCTTGGTGTGCTACTAAGTGCCATAGCAGAACACATGTTGGCATAGCCCAGTGTACCTCAGCCACCCCACAGCAGTGTGATGGTTAGAATATATGGCCAATAATCCACAGGTGTAAACCATAAATTTCCATATGCCAGAAAAAAAAATGCCAATATGGGGCAGAAGTAGGAAGAGTTGTTGTTCCACTCCCATTCATGCATCAGCCAGCAGATGTGGATGGCTATGTAATGGGCAGTATGCTGCAACTAGGGCTGTTGAAAGTTTTGGAAGAAAACTTTGATGGAAAATTGAGTTTTCAATTCAGTCAAGTTGCTTAGAAAGCATCTGACTCCCTTGAAAGTTTTAGATGGTCAGAAAGTCAACAGTTTTTTGAAGTGCTGGAAGTTTTTGGTTTCCAAAACCAAACTTTTTTTTTGACAAAAAGGTAAATTGTATGCAGAATTTTTTTTTTCCAACATATACATGAATGTCACAAATTATACTCCCACCAAGGTACTGGAGAGATCCAGGAGGCATTCAGCCCCTCAGGGAGAGCTTCATTCTCAGTCTTGCGCCTAATGTACTTATTTGCACTTGCGGAAAAGTGGGTGTAAAATACTACCCATCAGAAAGATAACACTTTGCACATATGTAAATGGGGCAACACAGTGGAGAATTAGACCCAGGGAGTTCTAACCTGATTGAACCACTTTACCTAAGCTCATAAATGTAATAAGTAATTCTACCTTTTAGGAAGGATTTTCATGGATCTTTGTCATTGTGGATCCTTCAGCATTTCCACCATTCCTCTCATGGTAGGACTAAAATAGTAAACAAACAAGGTAGGAAAAAATATACTAGTGCATTAAGCAGGCACAGACACTTGAATTAGAATTGCCGAAAAGAAGAATAGTGGTTTGTGAAATGTGACAAGAAGAATTGGCATGTTTTCCTGTTTACTTTTTCCTAATGGCCTGAGTTTTCCAGACATTCTCTTGAGAGATTGATTAAGAAAGGTGAGGTTGGTGATATAAAAGCTACACCAAAATGGGGATGAGAATAGATTCAGTAAACACTTCCCTTTTTGATGACTATGACAATCTATGAACACAAGATTTTCAAGTCATTTTTTGTACAAGGCCAAGTTTCTTAATGAGAACTATTTGTTCTTTGAGAGGACAAAACATTTCTTTACATTAACTGCTTAAGCTAAGGCAGTGGTTCCCAAAGTAGGGTTCCCTAGGACATAGGTTATGTGGGTGTCTGTCCCTTGACTAGGTTTGTTAAAGTGAAAATAAGGGTGATGAGATAATTTTTAATCCTTACAGATGGTTTACTTTTGGTTCCTTTGAGTTTTATTTTAGTTACAGTATGTACTCGTTCATTGGCCCATTCATTTATTAGCTGACCCCCCCAAGATGGATAGGTAAAAAAATAGCAAAAACTGTATGACCCTTTCATAAGCCGACCCTATATTTCAGGGGTTGGCAAACTTTGGATCCTGGCCTGTCAGGGTAAGCTGCTGGCGGGTCAGGACACTTTGTTTACTTGGAGCCTCTGAAGTCATGGAGCCCCTCAGCTCCCTGTTTGCTGGTTTCCCATTCCTAGCCAAGGGGAGCTGTTGAAAGTGGCATCACTACTTGTGCACCAGGAGTTAAGCCATTAATTTTTCTTCTTGAACATGTTTCTTTCTTTTCATGCAAACAAGCAGCACTGCCGTACAACATGAGAAAGACCTGTGTGAACTTATAGGCACATTCCATTATATATGTTATATAATTCTAAATTTAATTAGAAAAATAATAATATTCTGCCCAGGTTTACAGGAGAAACCTAAGCGTGAACTGAGAAGTGATGCCTTATTGAGTCTGCGGATAGAAAAAATAGCCACACGGAGTTATGAGCTTTCCAATTCATCTCAAAGGACATTAATTCTGAAACATACATTATAAAAATTTAAATGTTAACATTTCTGCTGTGCTGCTCACAGGGGAATGGGAAACTAGCCAAGGAAGGGGGAGAGAAAGATCAGTTAGAGCAGTTCTGACTGAGGACAGAGAAAACTGATTGTTCTGGTTTGGGAGACAGGAGCTATTGAGAACGCTGGCAGAAAAGATGGACAAGCATGAAGGAGTTGAACCTTAAGAAGGAATAAAACTGTCACGGTAAAAGGAAGTTACTTTTTCCAATATGCAGGATAGACTCCACCTGATCCCTTGTAAATTGTTCCTGTTTTATAGGGACAGTCCTGATTTTTGGATCTTTTTCTTTTATAGGTTCCTATTACCCTCTGCCCCCGTCCCGATTTTTCACTTGCACTCTTGTTCAACTCTATGTTGAACTAGGGGAGGCATCCTGACCTAAGAAGTTTGGTCAGTAAAACTTCTGAAAATCATATGATGAGAACTTTGCTTTGAATTTAACATAGTTTGTTATATTAGGCACCAGTAGTGTTTTAACTTTATTTTATTGTAACCATTTCTGACTTTCATGCCTCATTACTTGTACTCACTTAACATTTCTCTTTGTAGTTAATAAACTTGTTTTATTACTTTGTCTAATCCAGTGTGTTTAAACTGAAGTACCTGAGAAACTCTATTTGGGGTGGCAAGTTGTGTGCATATTATTTCTATTAAGGAGATAACAGATTGTGTATAATTGGTGTTGAGAAGGATAGGGCTGGGTAGTACAGGCCATACATTTCTAAGGGAAAATCTTAGACTGGGGAGATGTTGGGGTCACTGAACCAAGGCTGATGAGAGCCAGACTATAACCCAAGTGTGGCTATCAAGCTGCAGTTACTCACAAGCATTCAGAGTGTGGCTTGCATGCTGGAAGTCTGTTTGTGACCAGCCCAGATGAGAGCTGCTTCTTCAACCAAGACATTGCAAGGCACACAGCAAGGGTGACACGACTGCTCGCTAGTCTAGATTGTACCTGGGTATGTCATAACATCATACTATCACTGAAACACTAAGATAATTACATCCACACTGAAACTAACCATGCTGCATAAACACACAGGCAACTGCTATTCCTCCCTCCCCTCTCCTAGCATTATAACAAACAGCAGCTTTGCTTGTTCAATTTAACAGCCTTTAATAGACTGACATGTTGGATAATGGCATTTTGAATATGTTGGAAGTAACCAGATTTTCCCCATACTCTGCAGAGACTCGTGTGCCAGTGAAATATTGTAAGGATTTAATTTAAAAGATGCTGAACATTAATTGCAACACACTCTGGTGGACAGAGCACTGGACTGGGAATAAGATGACCTTGGGCAAGTGTCTCTGCCACTGACCTGCAGCAAATCACTATGACTCTGTTTGCCCTCCCTCCCTTTGTTAGCCTTGAAAAATACATATGGTGAACTCTGCAGTGGAGACTCTGATAGTACATGCCTGTATAGCTATCTAGCGAAAGGGGGCCCTGATCTCAACTGGGAGCCTGTGGGCTCTACTATAATACAAATGTTAATATTGGATTTATTTACTTTGAACCACCACAGTCTATTTACTTCCCACTCTAACCCAGGCTTCATAAGAGCAAACACAAACCTTTATATTTACATGTCCTTGGATCAAGTACAGTTTGTTGGAGAACACATTTAACGAAAGCACCAGATAAACAATCATTATTCATATGCTAATGTCTTTGAGATATTAGTCCGATTTCACCAGAAGAAATCTGCTTATTTTTTGGGTGTTATTTTCCAAAATAGCTTCCTTAGGCATTTCTTTCTGTAAAGAACTAGCATGACATTGTAGGAGCCCTTTCACCTTGAGATAGAATGCTCATGACCAGGGCTGGCTCTACCTTTTTTGCCGCTCCAAGTGGTGCTGTCAGGGCGGCACTCGGATGCTTTCAGTGGCAGGCCTGTGGCAACTCCGTCACTCTTCCCTCTTTGACGGAGCTGCCACATGCGTGCCGCCGAAGATGTCTGCAGGAGCTCCGCCGAAGACTGGTGGAGCTGCTGCAAGCATGTCACCAGAAGCTGCCTGAGTGCCACCCTGACAGTTTCTGGAATGCCACCCCCAGCCATTTTCCGCCCTAGGCACCTGCTTGCTAGGTTGGTGCATGGAGCCGGCCCTGCTCATGATCTACTGTAATATATGTAATAAGAAAAGCTAAAATGGAGTTTGAAGAACAGCTAGCCAAAAACTCAAAAGGTAATAACAAAATGTTTTTTAAATATGTCAGAAGCAGGAAGCCTGCTAAACAACCAGTGGGGCCCCTGGATGACAGAGATACAAAAGGAGCACTTAAAGATGACCGAGTCATTGCAGAGAAACTAAATGAATTCTTTGCTTCAGTCTTCACGGCTGAGGACGTTAGGGAGATTCCTAAACCTGAGCTGTCTTTTGTAGGTGACAAATCTGAGGTATTGTCACAAATTGAAGTATCAGTAGAGGAGGTTCTGGAACTCATTGATAAACTTAACTGTAACAAGTCACTGGGACCAGATGGCATTCACCCAAGAGTTCTGAAAGAACTCAAATGTGAAATTGCGGCACTATTAACGAGGGTTTGTAACCTATCCTTTAAATCTGCTACTGTGCCCAGTGACTGGAAGATAGCTAATGTAACGCCAATATTTAAAAAGGGCTCTAGAGGTGATCCTGGCAATTACAGACCAGTAAGTCTAACGTCCGTACCGGGAAAATTAGTTGAAACAATAGTAAAGAATAAAATTGTCAGACACATAGAAGAGCATACATTGTTGGGCAAAAGTCAACATGGTTTCTGCAAAGGGAAATCGTGTCTTACTAATCTATTAGAGTTCTTTGAAGGGGTCAGCAAACATGTGGACAAAGGGGGTCCGGTGGACATAGTGTACTTAGATTTCCAGAAAGCCTTTGACAAGGTCCCTCACCAAAGGCTCTTACGTAAATTAAGCTGCCATGGGATAAGAGGGAAGATCTTCTCATGGATTGAAAACTGGTTAAAAGACAGGGAACAAAGGGTAGGAATAAATGGAACTTTTTCAGAATGGAGAGGGGTAACTAGTGGTGTTCCCCAAGGGTCAGTCCTGGGACCGATCCTATTTAACTTATTTATAAATGATTTGGAGGAAGGGGTAAACAGTGATGTGGCAAAGTTTGCAGATGATACTAAACTGCTCAAAGTAGTAAGGACCAAAGCAGACTGTGAAGAACTTCAAAAAGATCTCACTAAACTAAGTGATTGGGCAACAAAATGGCAAATGAAATTTAATGTGGATAAATGTAAAGTAATGCACATTGGAAAAAATAACCCCAACTATACATACAATATGATGGGGGGCTAATTTAGCTACAACCAATCAGGAAAAAGACCTGGGAGTCATTGTGGATAGTTCTCTGAAGGCATCCACGCAGTGTGCAGCGGCAGTCAAAAAAGCAAACAGGATGTTAGGAATCATTAAAAAAGGGATAGAGAATAAGTCGGAGAATATCTTATTGCCCTTATACAAATCCATGGTGCGCCCACATCTTGAATACTGCGTACAAATGTGGTCTCCTCATCTCAAAAAGGATATACTGGCACTAGAAAAGGTTCAGAGAAGGGCAACTAAAATGATTAGGGGTTTGGAACGGGTCCCATATGAAGAGAGATTAAAGAGGCTAGGACTTTTTAGCTTGGAAAAGAGGAGACTAAGGGGGGATATGATAGAGGTATATAAAATTATGAGTGGTGTGGAGGAAGTAAATAAGGAAAAGTTATTTACTTGTTCACAAAATAGAAGAACTAGGGGCCACTCAATGAAATTGGCGTGCAGCAGGTTTAAAACAAATAAAAGGAAGTTCTTCTTCACACAGCGCACAGTCAACCTGTGGAACTCCTTACCTGAGGAGGCTGTGAAGGCTAGGACTATAAAAGGGTTTAAAAGAGAGCTGGATAAATTCATGGAGGCTAAGTCCATAAATGGCTATTAGCCAGGATGGGTAATGAATGGTGTCCCTAGCCTCTGTCTGTCAGAGGGGGGTGATGGATGGCAGGAGAGAGATCGCTCGATCATACCTGTTAGGTTCACTCACTCCGGGGCACCTGGCATTGGCCACTGTTGGTAGACAGGATGCTGGGCTAGATGGACCTTTGGTCTGACCCAGTATGGCCGTTCTTATGTTCTTATGTTCTTATATAGGCCTGCTCCATGTACATTGCAAAAACGTGGCTGGAGGGTCAGGGAGAGGTTGGAACTGCTTGTGAAGCCAGCAACATACTGAAAGTGAAAGGATGAAATGTCTATCTTCACATTTTCTATCTTGACTATTTTCTGTCTTGCTCTTCACCTCCTCCCTTGGTGCTCTTTTACTATTTCCTATTTTTGTTTTGAACACATGCTACCGCATACAGTGAAGTAGATAATGACAATAGTCCTAAAGTTGGAGAGACAGATCTTCTCCCGTGCAAAAGGAGCAGAAGTCTCACACAAACTACCTTAATGATTGTTTCCCCAGTGTCCTGTTTCTATTCTTCAGTGGGCACAGCAAAGAATCTATCCTGGAATATATTTTTCATCAAATTATTAATATAGATATTAGATAACCCAGGATGTAAACGAGGTCCAGACACAATCAAAACTTCTCTTTTATACAGGTGAAACTTAAATAATCAGGAAATCACATGCTAATTGCCTCTCTTCCACAGTAAGAAGAAACCATGTCTTCGCAACTCTTTTGGTGTGTTAGTCCCTGTTTCAGTTTCCTACTTTCCTTCAAGATCTTCCCTAGAGAGCAAGGGGAGGGTATTAGAAGTACTTCATGACATTTTTCTACCCATATTACTCCCTTTAAATACAGGCAGACATCCTGAGCACTACAAACTACCGTAGTTTCCAGGATATCCTTAAAAAAAAAAGAGAGAGAAAAAGAAAGAAAAAAAATGTAGGTGAGCCTATCCATACATCTTTCACAGAACACCTAGAAATACACTATGTCACTTAGTGTCTAGTCAAGAACAACCTAGTGCCTATGAGCAGGGCTTCATTGTGCTGTACATGCACAGAATGCAAAGATAGCCTTTGCTCCATAGAATTTATAAGCCTTCCCTTTCAATAGGCTGCTATTATGTTTAGTAAGCTCTCAGGAATCACATATGTCTAGAGAGTCAGTACAGCTCTTTTTATTAATTGCAGAAGCATTCAGCTCAGTCTCATTCCACCTGGGGTCCCTAAAACATCTGGTTCACATTTGGAAACTTAACAGATATACTAAATGTACCTAATTTGCATTGTCAGACCAACACTACAAGTTATTCAGAGTTGTGCACAGATTGTGCACTTCCTGTATAGTGTTTCCAGTGAGGGTTGAGAGAGGAGATATCATACAAACAGAAACTTGCATTACATATGGCTGTGTGGGAGCCAGTCATTTCACAGCCACTGAACCTGAACTTTGAAAGTCATAGTTCAGACTCAGCATTCACTTTAGTTTCAAGGGTAGTTTGCCTCAATAATAATCATAATACACTTGCTCTGATTTATGAACTGTGCACACATATAGATTTTGCTGTTAGAATAATTTACAATGCAAGGAGGGTAGAAGTGATATTGGTACAATGTGTTCTGTTCTCACATTAAGCAAAGAATTGCTTTACAAATATTAAGCACAATGGTATTGAATGCAAATATAGAGGACAAATAATGAATGTATGGAGAGAGCTCTACATATTAATTCCAATGTTCTTTGATACTTCATATGGGAAATGTAGAATATATTGTTATGGAAAATTATTCAAGAACAAAATTGTAATATTAAAATAAATAATTTCTACAGTTCTATTTGGGAGACAGTGGTCTATGCTGTATCACCAACTTATGAGCTAATGAAAAACAAAGAGGAAAGAAGAATGCATCCATTTTGGGAAGGCTGGTTGGGGTGAAAGTGATTCCATTGACCTGATGATCTTACATTTCATCTGCCTTTCATTTGTTTAGATGGTTATAATAAGTTTGATTAACTCTATTAATGGTATGATCCTGTAAGATACTGAGCACCTCTAATGTATTACCCCCTTTGTCAGGTCTGATTCTAACTACACTGCTACCTCAATATAAAACTTTCTTCAGGAGCCAAAAAATCCTACCATGGTATAGGTGAAACCGCATTTATTGAAGCCATACATGCGGACATGCTGATCCACTGGAGTGCGCAGCCATGGCCTCCAGAGTGCTCCTTTACTGTGTTCTATCAGAATTCGCTTTATATTGGACAGTGTTATATCGAGGTAGCAGTGTGTGTGTAAAATAATTGGGCCCATTCACGTTCTGATTTAAGTGAACAGCAAACTCCTCATTAATGGGAGCAACAGGATAAGCAACAGGATCTAATCACTGAATGGGAAGAGAATAATTTAGCTCAGTGGTCCCCAAACTTCTAAGTTCATGTTCCCCTCACCCCAACACCTGTCCACCCTCCCTACTTCCCCAAGAGCCTTGGGTGGGAGCAAGGCCAGGAACCGAGGTTGGGACTATGGCTGGGGCCAGGAGTGGAGCCATGGCTGAGCTAGGAGCCAGGACCATGGCCAGAGCAGAACAGGACTGGGTCGTGCTCCTTCCCCACTCCCATTGAGAAGGGCCTGGGACCTGCCCCACTGCCTATAGTTTGGGGAGTACTGGTTAAGCTGTTTAACACACACTACCACCACATTGTGATTTAGGATAGGAGTGAAGACATTCTATGGGCAATTTAAGCACCAGGTGCAATTTTACAGTATTACAGTGTAGCTATTGGAACTGGGCTTTGATGAAGCCATTAGGGTTAATGCCCCATCTCTTACAAAAATTGCCACAGATCAGTGATTCCAAAACTGTGAACCAGGGATGACTACTACCGAATGAGAAATGCCTGATCACATGGTGCTTGCCTTTCCTTCTTGTTTCTGTATGCTAAATTGCACCAGAAACAGATTTTAAAAATCAGATTTTCTTAATATTGTTTTTCCATTATAATGTGAAGAATTCCTTAAAATGTGATTGATTCAGATTTGTTATTTGATCAAAAATGGGAGGATGATTGTGAACAGATGAGGAGGTGCCCCATGAAATTATAAACAAAGGAGAGAAGGGACACAAGATAATACGTAAAGTTCTCAAAAATTGCTAAGTGACAAAGAAGCCTTAGTGACAGTTGTGTTGACTTTCAATTACTTGCTTAGGTGCTTCTGAAAATTTTACTCACTGTCTCCTACCAGGACATGATATACACTATAAAAATACTTTTGAACCTTTGCCAGGGTCAGAGGGCAGTGGTTCTTTTCAACAATATTGACTTTTAAAGAAGTGAAATTGAGTCCACACCACCTTGAGCACCTGGATTGAAACGAGTTGAGGCTGCATTCTGTCATTATGTTGACCTTGTCAGATAGAGTTTTGTCATTTCCAGAAGTACTGTTTTTAGGGTAAGATGGGTTAGTGCTTTAAAGTAAGATGACACTGAAGTTTTAATTGGTTTGATGGTATAGCAGGCAGGCACATTATTTGATCTCCTCCCACAAACATCAGAGTACCAGCCGTGTTAGTCTGTATCCACAAAAAGAACAGGAGTACTTGTGGCATTTTAGAGACATATAGTAAGAAGACTTTATATTATATTCTTTTCACACACACACATACAAAGAATATGAAAAGGTGACTTTTAGCCCAGGGATTGGCAACCTTGGCATGTGGCCCCCCAGAGTAAGCACTCTTGGCGGGCCTGAACAGTTTACCTGCTGCATCCACAGGTTCGGCCGATCGCAGCTCCTACTGGCCGCGGTTTGCTGCTCCGGTCCAATGAGGACTGCGGGAAGTGGTGCGGTGCTGGTATGGCAACTTCCATCTTTTCATGTTCTCTGTGTGTATACACACACACACACACACACATCTTCCTACTATATATTCCATTCTATGCATCTTATGAAGTAGGCTGTAGCCCACATAATCTTCTACTTAAATAAATTTGTCTCTAAGGTGCCACAAGTACTCCTGTTCTTCTCACAAACATGTTGTTTGTGGTTTGTTTATAGATTGTTGGTAACCATCTATACATATGTACATAGACAGACACTGCAGTAGTGTAAGAGGCTTCCATACTCATTAACTGTTGCAGTTGGGTGTTGGCTGATGGAGAAGCTATGGGAATGAGACTTGAAACAGTGTTCTTTTGGGAAATCAATACTGTGTAGAGGCGGGGGGGCCTGCTATGTGAAGGCACTGAATGCATTTAAGTTCATCATATTTTTAGAGGATGTGGCTTTTCCTCATTTCTACAGATACCCCTGAAACAGCATTATTATAATTACACACACACACACACACAAAACTATGTTAAAGAACATTATTAAGGTAGCAAAGTCAAGTACTCAAAAGTTAGGAACAGAAATAAAAGTTGTCCCTTGTCTTTATCCCTTCATATTGCCTGGGTGCTACCAGAGGGGGCGGGGTGAGGGGGTACAGAGTACAGGAGTGTCAAGCCCTCTGCAGTCAGTTCCAGTCAGAATGTACTCTTGCAAACAACACATTTGAAATATGAATGACATCTACTTAGACACGAAAGTGCACTGATTAGCTTGAATCTGATCTATAACACAACACAAACAGCTGCTACAGGAAAAGTCCTTCCGAACCTCCGTCACCTTGGCTAGAACATGATCATTTGCTCTGTGGGGATGGTTCATGCACAGTCTGGTCAGGATTGGAAGCTGTGAGGCGCTGGAACATACTCAGCGAGGATGGATTCTTCAGAGCTTTTAGCTGCTCAACTCTAAGAAGTCTCTGCTGGGCATGTGCAAATGGCTATTTTGCAAAGGTCTTCAGATTTTCACTAGGATGGTAAAAGACACATCCCTGGCACAATAAAGACCAACTCTTTTGCCCAATTTCAAGTCCTTGAGTGCTCATCAGAGTGCTTGGGCTGGTCAAAGAAACGTTCTGAGAAATTTATCACAGGCAAATTATATTTTTCTCTAGCTTCATTTTGAGAAATGGCTATGTTATTTCCCCCCCACCCCATACTGGCAGAGACATCCATTATGGAACATTTCAGCCCCCACTACATAAACTGCTGCAAAGCAACTGGAAATAGGGGCACACAAAGTGACGTGTCAGGCAATCTTAATAGGATGTGCTACCAGCTCCATCTACACTCACATGCGCACACAGAGCAGTGATCTGGGCTAGCTGCTACCTCAGTTTCCCACCACAGAGACTAGTTTTCCTACATGGTTTGTTTGGTGCAGTAACTCACCCTCCAGGTAAATCATACAAGAGAAGTCCAACACTTCTGGGGTATCAAGTCCTTACATATACACAGGTTTTCAACCCCAGTCTCAAGCTAGGCACAGCCCTTGATTCTTGAGGGTATACCTTCTCTTTCAAAAGACACTTCAATCCTTTCTGGGTTCTGCTTCGTCTCTGCCTTTTCTACAGTAAGGTGTCTCAGAACTGCTCTCCCTGGAATTCCTCTCTGTTCTGTGCCCCCTCCCCCGAGCTAACCCAGGGGTTTTCACAGCAGCCTCCTTGCATATCTTCACATTTCTCCCTTCAGCTGAGCTTCTGTCAGCTTTTATAAGGGCCAGGTACTCTTCACCAGGCCCTAAAGCCTCAACTGAGAGATAGCAGCAGCTGCTCACAGAGCCATCTCCCCTTCAAGGGGCCAGGCATCCTGTGACAACATGTATCAAGAGACAGACAGAAACACCCTGCTCTCCACCCCCACCCACTGACACAAACACACACCATCTAGGCCTTAAATCATGTCTCTTTAAATATTTTGTTGGATTGATTTTCATTGTAGTTTGCCCAGTCACATTGAGGATACCAATGTGATTTTATGTTTTGCTGTAGCAGCATAAAGGGGAGAGCATTTGTGAGGTGTGTGTAATATGGCTCCATGACCTAGTTAACACACCCACAAAGACCTTGAGATTTTGATCAGATGGTTCATAGGTAATGAAATGCCATTTATTGGAAATACTTACAAGCTTGTGTTTTATTAATCATTGTAATTGAGCATTAACTTTTGTAGTATTGTGAAATCTAACTGTTTGACTGCTGGACTAATACTTGACAGTGCTTTGGAACATACATAAAAAGTACCAGTTGATATGATAGAACTGAATTCATTTTTGTGATATTATTTATCACAGTTAATATAACTAACAGGAGTTTTATGTCAAGTAGATTTATTAAAGGAATCAAATCCCCAGGACCCCAGTTTGATCCTAGTTACAGAAGGACGATTCTGGAGTAACTAACTCCATTGATAGTGATGGATACTAGCATCTGGATATCATTTATAATCTTCTAGTTGAATCTTAAAAAAATTATATTTATTTCAAACCACAAAGAAAACAGGATTTATGTATATAGCATTTTTTTCATTTTATAAATATATTGTGTTGAGGTATACTCACTAAGTACACTGACAATAATTCACCTAGGTCAAGAAAGGACATAAAATAAGGGATAGAGAGAAGTAATAGTGCAGGAAAAGTAAATTTGTCACATTAATTAATATACAATAAATAACGGAGAGAATTCATGTCCTGCACAGAGTTTTTTTCTCCACAGAAGATAGATTCTACTGGAGCTGTGATTTCTCCCATCAAGTGCTTCTGTGGCACCAGAAGAGAGGACACCCAGAGGGCGGAGAGGCTGTGTTCCTCACAGTTGAGCCAAGTGAGGAGGCACAGGATGGACAGAGCAAGGCATACAAGGTTGCTGGGGGAGAAGGGGAATAGACTGGGGTTCAGAAGGGCTAGTGGGGGGGACAGACTGGGGATGTGGACTCAGGAGCTAGTGGGATAAAGCATTGAGCCAGAGGAAGTATGGAAGGTTGCAGGGCCACATGGGGATGGAGGGAATGTGGATGCCAGCCACATAGGGACAGGAGAGGGGGGCCTGCAGGGATACACAGTGACAGGGGGGGAAGATGTACCTGACCAAATGTAAAAAATAATAATAATTAAGTCCGAATCATTTTTCCCCTGCATTGTTGCAGACATACTTGCTGGCAGATATTTTGAAATAAATTACCAAAATAATTAAAAATGATGTAATTCCATTGTGGAATTTTGACAAATAAAATATGCAGAATTATACAGAATTTTAAAATAGTGTGCACAGAACTATTTTTTTGGCACATAATTATCTCAGGATTAATATGCTTCTCCATAGCCGAGTATTTCCACTCAACATCCTTCTAAACATCCCTGGGATTTTGGTCCTTTAAGCTCCTTAGAAAGCACATTTAAAGCTGCACAGTGAAGTGCTCAAAAGTCAGAGAATGAAAAAGTTACATTGGCCTGAATCACTTAACTTGTGTCCCTTATGTGTATGCAGTCTTATGTCATGATCAGATAACATTTTCACTCTCTCAGAATCCCTGACTCGTTCAGTTCACATGTTGGACAGGGAATGGTACATGACCATGCAATTAATGTACCTGTGTACTAGAGCATCACTGCCTCTCTTGTTCGATGGTGTGTAGTGAACAAGGTCCATCTGTGATATTTGATGGCCTCCTTTCATTATTTGTATTGAATTAGCATCCATCACTGTTCAGGCCCATTATGGTTGTGTGCCTGGCAAACACACAAAAATATAGTAAACTGTTTTAGGGCATGGACATGATCTGCTTTGCCATCTTTGTTTCCCCATTGTGGGCTGCTGTGCCTTGTTTTGTTTGTTTGTAGGATAGTGATTTTTGTTAATTGCAATAAATTGTTTACATGGTTAAATAAAGTGGTTGTGGCTACTATAAATTTGATATGCAAGAGCACTGTGGTGGCCTGGGACTAGTAATATTTTTTACATGCAAAGATCACTTCAGAAAGATTCAAGAACAGCCATCATTAACTGACATTTCAAATATCTTAGTTATAATTTTAAAAAGCAAACACAGTCCTAAAAATGAAATTAAGTCTTCCTGAAACGTTGTCAAATTATTCCATTATCTACATTATCAATAAAAAAAATTGGCCATGAAAGTAAAAGTCTCTTAAGCTCTAGGTGGATTAGTTCCCCATCTGTAAAAGTGAAGATAGCAGTGCTTCCCTTCCTCACAGGGGTGTGGTGAGGGTAAGCATATTAAAGATTGTGAGGTGTTTTGATAGAGTGATGGAAGTCATATAGACATAAATAGACATGCCATTTGCAACGAGTCATAGGGAATACAAGATCCATGTAACTGGAGATTCCAGCTATTCGCCAGTTCTGTCACATCAGCCCGCTCTCCATCATCATCACATACTCCCTCCTCAGCATTCAAGGTGGAAGGACAGATCTGCTCCACATACAACCCCTCTCCTGGGCAATATGTCATGTGGAGAGTGTTTTTAGAAGGGACCCCTTTGTGCTAGTGTGAATTTCTCTCTAAATACATCTAGAATATGACCCTATTACTTAGACTGTAGCTGCTGTTGGTGGAGGATGACAACTGCAAATATTACTAATGAAAGTGTAATGAATTGAGATAGCTTTGAGGAGTGGTTATAAGGATTTTAAATTAAGGTGAGCAACACAGTCAAGTAAATAGAGACATGACATATTTCCATCATATTAACTAAGACAGATCCATCTCTAATTCTCCATTACACATTCATATTGCAGCCTCTTCTAGCAACATCTCTTGCTTTACAAATCTAATTGAATCCCCACAGAAAATTTGTTTTTTCTGGTCTCTTGCCCTAGCTATATTTTCCTCCATCTTTTATTGCATGTCCTCATTTCTGTCATTGCAAGCATTGCCAATGTCTCTTGAAATATCTTGTCCAAACAGCTCCATCTAGTCAATTAAATTTCAGTCTATTAAGAATATATTAATGGTGGCACATACTTAAATTCTCCCGAGCCTTACTGCTCAACAATTCAATTCCATGGCATAAGAGGGCTGCAACTTTATTTATATATTCTAAAGACAAAGCTACCCTAACAAACAAGTCATTTTGTATATTAATAATTATTTGCATTACAATCATTCCTAGACCTCCCCAACCCCCAACCTCAGATGGGCACTGTAGAAATATACAGTTCCTGCCTGAAGAGGTTACAGTCCAAACAGACAAGAGAAAGGGTGAGAGAAAAGTAGTATCACCAGTCTAGATGGAGAACTGAGGTATAGAGAGACTAACAGTGACAAGTCCACCATCACACCATGACGGTGAAGTACAGTCAGCAATAAAATCCCTATATCCATTGTTTTAACCACAAGACCCTGAGTGCTCTCTGGACTGTCCTTCGACCCCAATACTTGAACATGTACCTATCTTTAAGCACATGAGTAGACACACTGGAGTCAATGGGATCACTCATGTGCTTAAAGTTAAGTAGGCACTTGAATACCTTGCTGAACTGATGACTATATGCATGAGCAATGTTACATATAAACCTCTGTACACCTGAGCGAAGTTCACCTTACGACCCATCAGATCTTTTAATCTGTGTACAATTTCTCTTTAACAAGAATTTACCATTAACTTTCTCCATCCCACAGACAACCAGAAGTCTTTATTACATATTGTCAACCTCCAATACACGGAAAGGCAATAGATCTACCAAAATGAAATAGTAGCTTTGTTATCATTATGAAATAATGTGCTATTCAATTCTGATGTTGAGGCTATGAGGCAATGGAGAGATGACCCGGTTTAACACTATAGTCGTTGCTCAAATATCCAGCTGACTACACAGGACAACTAATGACTTGCCATTTGCCAGCAATATTTTGAGATGATTACATTTATATTTGAGAAGCTAATTGCCCATATCCCTTAATACCAGCTCAATATTTAAAATGTCATAATTGACCTTGAAGAAATGTCTATATTTTCCTTACACTCAAGGGAATCTAGTATCTCTCTATTCCTTAAAAGGTCAATAAAGATTTGCATCATGAGGAAAGGAGTCCTGGGATCATGAAAGAAAAGTGTTTGATTCATGAGAAATTAATGAACACATATTGTTCTGAACAAGACACTTTGAGAACAGACAAGATGGGAATGTGTTCATAGTAATGCTCTTCCCATTACTGTCATTTAGAGAATAATGAAAATAAATAACACTAGGGGACATTCTCTTTACTTTTTTCACAGTTATATACTTATAATGTCAATGATGCTGACCGTGTCTTTTATAAGGCCAGGGTGTTTCTCAAATTTAAATTCTACTATTTTCAGAAAATAGAAAGTAGTTGATGGAAGGAAATAAAAACTTTTCATTGTTTCATTTCTTTTAAATGTCATGCACAACGTGTTGATCCTCTAAACCCTGTGGTTCTAGCAGGTCCAGAAAATTAGGCAAAAAGTGCTAATGAATTTTAAACTAGTCCATCACAACTTCCAGCACCAAGTGGTTAAGAGTTTCTGAAGTCTTCCTCTCCCTCCCCAGCCCCTACTTTTAAATATGCTAAACATAATGTGCAAGAACATGGTTTACTTCAGCTTTGTCAAAGATTACTTTCTAAAACTCTTTCTGATTCTTTTTTCAGTTAGGGGAAATCTATACTTTATCCTGAACTCCTTTTTAGCACTTTAAAACAATCAAAGATTATTGTTATGGGGTACACTTACTGCTGGGGGGGGGGAGCTCCTCATGAATGAGTCTGGGCAATCAGCTCTTGTCCACCCTAGCTTCTGTCATGTGTTCATCCCAGAGTCTCTCTCTGCAACTCGGGGGCTCTCTCCTTGTGACTCCGGCCTTTGGCTATGACATGTATAGATCCCTTTCCTCCTTCTGGGATATCACAGTCCTTCTATCCAGTTGGAATCTCCCACAATCCTGTGACACTTCCCCATGGCTGATAGGAGAACCCAGGCACACCTACTACTCCAGGTTCCAGCCCAGGGACCCTACAAATCAGCAGACAAGGTCTGCACAATCTGTACCCCTGCTGCTCTTTCCTTGGGCTGCTTTCTACTCTGCATCCCATCTGTTTTCTCCTCCACTCTTTTGAGTAAACCAGGGGTAGGCAATGTATGACATGTGTACCGAACAGCACGCGAGCTGATTTTCAGTGGCACTCACACTGCCTGGGTCCTGGCCACTGGTCCGGGGGGAGTGGGGGGAAGGCTCTGTGTTTTAATGCAATTTTAAAGGAAGCTTCTTAAACATTTTAAAAACCTTATTTACTTTACATACAAAAATAGTTTAATTATATATTAAACATTTATAGAAAGAGACCTTCTAAAAACAGTAAAATGTATTATTGGCACGTGAAACCTTATATTAGAGTGAATCAATGAAAACTCGGCACACCATTTCTGAAAGGTTGCCGACCTCTGGAGTAAACCATTCCCTCAGTGCCAGGATCCTTGGGCTTCTCTCTCCCTGGGTTTCCTTCTTCTCTTACTATAAGCCCAGAAAGTAACTATCAGCTTCTATCTTGCAACCCTCTTCTACTGCAAATTTCCTGAATCTATGCCTTACCCAGTTTCTGCCCGAACTGGACTTCTTCTGCCATAAATCATTTTCAAATCAAGCCAGTGTATCCACTAGGTGCAGCCCACAAATTTAGCTGGACCTATGTGAGTAGGGTGGTCATACATTCCATTTTGGCTGGGACAGTCCCCTTTTTAAGCCCTGACTCAAACGTCCCAATTTTGGGGGTGATAAATGGCCATTTGTCCCATCTGCTCTTGTCAAATGATCATTTGGAGAGTACAGAGGAAACTTTGGGGTGGTGGGCAGATACTGTCAGCCCCACTTGGAGTGAGGGCCTCGGGCCAGCCCCATGCATGGTATCCCCTTTTCCCTTTGGGAAATAGGGTCACTGTATATATGTGTTACTTAAACTCCTTCAGGGTTGCTCTGAGGTGAATACCCCAAAAAAATGATACTGAGGATGAGGCCACAAACCCTTTCAAAAAACATTTATGGACATGCTTAACTTGAAGCAAATGCTAATACCCTATTGCAGTCAAATGCAATTTCTGCACATTCTTAAAATGAAACAGGTGTTTAAATCTTCTACTGAATGTGGGCCAGAATGGTAAGGAACAATGCAATAGATAAAATTAAATGAAAACAAAATCACAATGAAGGATGAATGATACTGAGTTGATACTGAATGATACTGAGTTGTGAACTACAAATAACATGCTAATGATGGGACTGTCATAATGTTTCCTTTTCATTACACATTCATTCCAGGGTGGATCTACATATCTGGCAAATAATTAGCTACACACACACATACACATATACATATATAGACATCAAAGCCAATTAGAATTTGTATTAAAAGATAAACAAAGATGACATGAAAAATATTATTGTCCAAAACTAGACAGGCTCCTACAGAAGGACTTCCTTTCGGAGCAATTTCCCCAAATGCTTTCTCACACATTAATATTAAGTTTGGGTTTAGCATTAGGGCCTAGGAACATAGCTTGAACTTGGTCATGATGCAGTACGGATCCACACTTCAAGACTCAATCTCTAGAACAGGGGTGGGCAAAGTACGGCCCGTGGGCCACATCCGGTCCGCGAGACCGTCTCGTCTGGCCCGGGAGGCTGCCCCCGGCACCGTGCCGTGGGGGCACCGCTGCTGGGTTGGGGTTGCTCGCTCCTCCCTCCTCCAGAGCCACGTGGGGAGTGTTCCGGGGTGGCCGGGGCAGCACAGGCAGAGCTCTGGGGGCCAGGGCAGCGCTCTCCCTCCCCCCCCAGAGCTGCACTGCAGGGGTCAGGGCAGTCAGGGGACTGGGAGCAGGGGAATTGGGTAAGGGATGGAGTCCTGGGTCATGGTTATGGGTCTCTGGAAGGGGCAGTCAGGGGACAACGTTGGGGGGAGGGATGGGTTGGATGGGTCAGGGATTCTGAGGGGGGCAGTCAGGGGGCCAGAAGTGGGACGGGGCAGATTGGGGGAGGGGCCTTCCCTACCCTGCCCTCCATATAACTTTTTTAAATCAATGTGGCCCTCAGGCCAAAACATTTGCCCACCCCTGCTCTAGAAAATGGATAACTGAGGAGTGTTAGTGTCCTGGGTTAACCATATTCTTAATACTTTCTTGAATCAGGACTTGGGCCTCCATGGGGAAGCAGGAAATGAAGACAACCCTGGTATTATGGGAATCCATACCTGCAACAATGAGAGGATGGGTTTCTCTCCTGTCACCCATCTTCTGCAAACGGGCTCCCAAAATGGAAACTCTTCTACGTTAAGTCTCCAATATTATAGCTATTGCAAAACCAAATAGTACATTCAAACTGGCTGGTTCACCTGAATTTATTCTCCCCCCACCCCAAAAAAAAAAAGTTCTCTTCCCAGCTATGATAATCACATTCCAACCACAGAATTGTATATCACATTTCATCTCAGGATTTCAATGTGCTTTATGAGCATTAATGAATGTGAAGGCAGATTTTCAAAAAGGTCAAAGAGATTTATGAATTCATTGTCAATGGGGTCTGTACTCCTAAATCCTTTAAGGAGGAAGTTTTCAAAAGCATCTGAGCTTCACAATGAATTCACAATTATTATCTTCATTTTACAGATGGTGAACCTGAAGGACAAGGATGTTAAATGACTTGCCCAAGGTCACACATGAACTCAGTGCCAGAGATAAATAAATGCCTGACCTCCCAGTCCTGAGCTTTCATTACAAAACCATCCATGCCCCTAATAAATTTAGCAAATCTATTCCTTGATGTATGTCTCTCTATTGTTGCTTCTAAGAAAGTCATGTGCCAAAGGAGGATGTCAGAGCACCAAGTAGTGAACACTTATGATATTGAGTTCCTTTAAGGATCAATATTTCTGGCATTGTTGCCACAAATACTGGCAAGTGTGAGCCCACTGCAGGGTGATATGAACACTAGAACCAAAGTAATTTCTCAACATTTTCCTCTCTGCATAAAAAGCATCCATGAAGATACCCAGGTTTTTTTTTTAAGCACTAACTTTACTCCCATTTCTGTTCAAATTCACAACCTATTTTTTAGAAAAAGGCACAAAATCAATCACTTCACATCCATGTGTGGGTTTCCCCCCACAACCCGCCCTTCCTCCCCCACTCTTGTATTGTCAGCTTCCTTCTTCTGCTGACCCCCTTTTGTTTTCTTCTTTTTATAACTTTCCAAAGACATCCTTTCATTGTCTCTTACTCATACTTCAGCATGCTGACTAACACCTGCAGTGTCAGCAATGCTTTTTCAGAGTGAATGACAAGACATGCAGCTAATTCAGTGAGGTGGGGGGGGGGGGAGAGGAGGTGCGGGGGGATGTGACACAGTGACAGAAGTAGGATGTCTTAGAATCTATGTCAAAATGAGGGTAGGCCTTAGTTTTCTTGAACATTCACCTTAATGACTAGGAAGGTAAGCTCAGTATAAAGTTTTTCATGGTTTTGGAGATGTTCTGCCGATTGCTGTGCTCTTACTTTTCTGAATAATGCATATGGTAGGAACTTATTACAAGTGATTCTGTTTTATACTTCAATATATTTGGTACTTAGATTCCAGGGTGACTGGCTTATATAAAATCAAATGTTTAAAGGGCTCCTGGGACATATATTTCACTGATCTTGGGTAGAATCAGTTAGTAAATCAATGTTACCTTGCTGAAAAGGACATTCAGCAAAGAGCAGGAAAACATCCCCCCTACTCCCACCCACCAACCAAGGAATATATATTTATTTTAAATTAGGACATGCTATTCAAAGGGGTTCTGCCAGAGGAACTGAATTATTTTCAGTCAATTTCAACAAAATACAAGTCATGGCATGCATTCAGGTAACATACACTGACTAAAGAATGAAAACATAACTTTCATTTTACCTATTCAAAACAAGTCAGGGATCCATAGTGCTTTGATGGCAAGCAAAGTTACAGAAAGTTGTGACTTGAATGACAACTCAGATATTCCATTTGAATGAGAAATGTGGACATATTTGACTGTATTTGGATGGAAACTTACATATGGACAAATGAACCTTATTTCACTTGATCGATTCATAAACCGTGGCAGCAGAACAATTTATGTTGGAGGACTTGCATAATACAACCAATGTTAAGGGATCATCTCAATGATTTAGATTGTTGTGGGAGTTGAACTATATATCATCTTTCAGGGACATGCTATATACTGCTTTATTCAAATGTGTTGCTTAGTAGATTGCTTATGGACTTTTCTGGTCTATAAAGCAGCCATATTTTTCTGATAATAAACTCAAGAGAAGAATCACCAAGGAGAGTGGACAGTTTCATTCTTAAACTGAGAAATGGAGAAGTATCAGAGTCATATCTAGATGTCTGACCCTACTGCTTTGATCCATCAAATGTGAACAGATATGATTATTCCAGTGTAACCTCTTATGTCAACTCACTTATTCTGGTATAAGAGCAACATTTTTTGTTGTTTGATCTCTGTCACTTGGGAAGGGGGTTAAACTAAATTGATAATTATACACACACACACACACACCAGAAAATGTACCCAAAATGGGGGTTCTACCATCATAAATGGTACAACTTTTCTGTGAGAGATCCTTAGTTTGGACCCTGTTGACAAAAAAACCCAAGTGGGATATACCCCAGACACCTCTTTTTTTTTCTTTATCGCTTTGCCTAAACTGGAAAAGTAAATATGTGATGTGATGTCTGGTCTACCCACTATAATTTTGGTAAGGCATGTGTTGGTAAAAACCACATAGTATCTAATGAGGAAGACCGTCACAATTAAAAACATGTTAAGCTAACTCTCGAGAATGAAACGATTATTTTTTTCCCTAAACACCATTGAGCATTGGAGTTAACTGTGTTAATTTAGCACGTTTTCTAATACAACTCATTTTCCCAGTGTAGACTGTGGCCTTATCTACACTACAGAGTTTTGTCAACAAAAGGCAGGTTTTGTCAACAAAACAGTGAATGTATATACACTGTGATGTGGTATTTGCTGGCAAAAATGCTCTGTTTTGGCCATAAAATAAAAACCACACCAATGAGAGACAAGGCTTTTTGCACACATTTTTTGTTGACAATGTGACATCATGCTTGATTTCACCCCTTTAACTGGTCTCCAGGAGGTGTCCCACAATGCCCATCAGTTTGAACTCCACTGCTCTGCAGCCAGGTAAACAAGCATCTGCCCCTCTGCCTTAGAAACACTGGAAATTTTTGAAATTTCATTTCCTGTTGGCTTGATGTGGAGAGGTCTCATTGCATCTTCGCAGATGACCATAGCATCTTATCATAGCAAACACTCTCCGACTTTGACTGCTTTGGATCTTCTAAGTATATGGGGAGAGGGAGCTGTGTAGACACAGCTGTATTTGAGTTGTAATGGTTTTAATACCTATAGGCAGATGTCTCAAGTCTTGCAAGAAAAGGGCTTCATCAGGACACAATTCAGTGTAGAGTGAAGATAGAGGAGCTGAGGAAGGCATACAATAAGGCGAGGGATGCAAACCATCACTCCGGTGCTGCACCTAAGACCTGCCCTTTAAGGAGCTGGACAGTATCCTGGTGACCCCCACCTCCAGAACCAAGAGTCCCAAGGAGGCCGTAAATTGACCTAGCATAGGCTGACTTAGGTTTGTAATGTCGACATGCCGTAAGACTCCAGTCATCTAATTAAAAACCAAGATGCACTGAAAACAGAGAAAAGATCATCGAAAAGCAAAAGAAACTGCGGGTCTGTTCGGGATAACTGCACCTGTATTTCCCATTTGTGGTCCACTCTAGGCTCCCCAGTTGTCACCTCTATTGCATGGAGAACTTCATCTCTCTTTCCTTTACTAGGCTGTACAGTTCCCTGCCTACATTGTAAGTTCCTCAGCAAGTCAGACTCCCTCAGCAGGTCTGCTTTGCTTTTGTCCCAGATGCTATAAACATTGTAACTATCTACAATTAGAAATTACCTAGTAGGTCTTTCAAAGCAAAGCATATTTATTCTTGCAGCAAAAGAATTACAGATAAAACATATTACAACAATAAAAGAACCTACAAGCATGATAACAAGCTTACCAGCAATCACCCCCAACTCCAGAAACACACTGGCAGATGTCAGTCCTTCAAATCCTACCAAAGTTTTTTTCCAGAGAAACAAATTCATAACTTTTAACTCAGAACAAGCAGACTCTTGAATTCGAGAGTCACTTCTTTATGATCTGGGCCTTTGATCTTGGGACCCTGGGAATAGGTAATTAGCAGATATTTGCCCTGTCCTCAGAAGGTAGCTACAAAGAGATGGATTTTTACATAATGGGGGAGGGGACAGATTTGCATTCACCTCCCCCTAGTTATTTCCCAAGAAACACACTCCACAGGTATTGTCCCAAAATCTCATCCTTGTCTGCCACATTTTTCACCACAGTACTTTAATCAACCAGGCAAAAGTGGATGTATCACTTTTGCATTTAATACAATGGACTCCAAAGACACTTAAAATCTTAATTCAATGAGTTCTCCCAAAAATATTGCAGGAAAATGACACATTGGCCACACTATGCATAACAGATCTGATCTGAAAACTCTGCAGATCTCTTCTGGATTGGTAACACCTAGACATAATTGCAGTGAATAAAAATACCCTTACGTGTCTAAAAGACACATTGTCCTCTTTTTTTTTCCTGTCACCCGTTTTTTTTCAGAATTACTTTCCTATATGACCTTCCTGGCCAGGCAGCAACTCAGGAATGCTGTTTATAGTTACAAGTGTCTCACATTTGGATTCTTTTATAGTCTGTAACCATTTGTAATGTTCAAGATGTGACAGAATTCCTAATCATTGTATCAGGCATGTTGGTTGAAATTGTAACAGTATTTGAGCAATGTACTGTTTTATCAGACATACTGGGCATGGGAGGGAATGCAACAGTTTCTTTCACTTACAATGGCTACTATTTTTATCTTTTAACACGCCCCAGTATAGCTTTGGAGGCATTCCCTATCTTCTCATTCAAATGCCTCTTTGAAACTCACTTGCATCTTAATAAGACTAAAAATCAGGGGTGAAATCCTGGCCTGATGAAGTCAATGGGAGTATTGCCATGGTTTTCAGTGGAGCCAGGATTTCACCCATGGTGACCAGATTCTGGTTGCTTTACATGTCAATTGTCCCTTGGCCAGAAGTGTTAGAGTGAATCAAAATCAGTCTGTCTTTAAAAATGACAGTATTTATACTTTTCGATAGTTGTCTTTTACCAATATTCTACTCTCTATCAAATATGATTTATTGTCAGATTAAAATCCAGTTGTCACAAGAGGCCTGCTAATTAGGTTTGCCCCCAAAGTCAAGGGCTCAGCCCTGCTCCTGTTTATGGAACAACTTACAATCACTTCAGTAGGGGCAAATGAACATGACGGTTTTCCTTAGGACAGTATGCTCCCACAGCGCACAACAGTGGGACAATTTCCCAATCAATTCCACTTGCAGTATGTTCTTTCTGGCAGTGTAATAGATTTTGGCTGTTCGCCATTGTGTTTTCAGTTCAAAATCTCCTACATCCAAATTTTAGTGTATGTAAATGGTTAAGAGTAGTTAAGAGGTGGTGGTTTTTTTTGTTTTGTTTTAAAAGGATGTTTTTAATGACTAGCAATTTCAGGCTGTGGGTGGAGGAGCTACTGCTAAAAGGCAGCAGTACAGAGGCGGTTCAGTGATTATCTGAGATTTATTTTGATTAGGTTTAAATACCAAAGGTGAGATTGCAAAACAGAAGGTCCAGTTTATTGAAGTGAAGCCTGTTAAAGGGAGACATGGATGGTGAAGGAAAGGATAATTGGTTAATAAGAATAGACAGAAAAAAACAAATATATATATACACACTATTTTCAGGTGAGACCGATAGGTGAAGAAGAAACAGAGGAGACAGAAGTTTCAGTGAAAAACATCAGATCGTATTCTTCCATTGATTTTCCTCTCTCTGGTTTCAAACTAGTGCAATGACAACATTGATGTCAATTAAGTTATGACTGATATACACCAATGAGAGAGGAGAATCATGCCCTCCCATGAAATTTTTGCTAAACTTTTTTTCTGTTGGTATTTAAAATCAATCAATTCAGCAGAAAATTATGGAGGACATTTCTCCTGAGGAATATTTAAGTGGGCTTCTTACAGGTCCACTGATGACAAAGAATCCTTTGGGGGTATGGAAGCCTGGACAGACTTTATAATTTGTATATGAAACTTCACTGTCCTTTTATTTGTTTAGGGACTTGAGGTCTCTGTTTGTGAATAGATAACAGATTTGACAACAGCATTCCTCAGCTGTGACTACTTTTATGTGCAGGAGAGGAGATAGAAGGAAGGAAGGAAGAAGCATTATTCCCATTTTACAGATGAAAACAGAGTTACAGAGAAATAAATGATTTTCCCAACGTCACATGGGAAGTCTGTGGTAAATCTAAGAATTGAAATTCCATCATTTGAGGCCCAATTCAGTGCTTTGAGCACAAGACCATCCCTCTTGTTGTATAGCAGTTCTTCAGCTTCTGCATTCATCTCAAGTCAAAACAGCAAATGTGTAGTCCTACGTTTGCATTTTTTCACTTGTGTGTCTGGAATGGATAATGTTTGTAATTTCCAAATCTCAGAGAGACAATGGAGCCAAAAATCTTTCATTTTGAAGGTCAGATGATCTATTAACTTTTAGTTCCTCAGACTTCCAGTGTTCTCTCACTTGTGGCAATCACTTTTCTTTTGGCCAAGCAATAATGATTTGTAATAGTTTGGCTAGCTGCTGACCATATTTAGCAACAATCATTAATTTTGTCAATTTCTTGTCTGATACAGATAATTTGGACAGACTACATTGTGCCTCCATAATGTCCTGTCCTTCCAGAAATACTCTGCTTCAGGTATGAATGACTGATATATCCAATCATGGTCTCTGCTTAATGTTTTATTTTTTTAGGTGAAACATTTCTCTAGTCTCTGTGGAATAGCCACAAAGTTTATTTGGGGTTGTTCTATTGATTTTGTTATCGCCCCTAAAGACTTAGTCTGATTTTACTATTATTTTTCTCCCACACACACATTGATAAAAATACTCAGAGCTGAACACCATTTCATACATCTCTTTGATTTATACATAGCTTATTTCAGTGATTTTGAAAGACTTGGTTACATAAACTACTGGGTTCCCTTCTTGTAGCAAGACAGCCCCAAATCTGTACTTAGATGTATCAATCTTAAGAATTACCCCTTCATTTCCATCGCAGCTTGTCAATGTCCCTCCACTGTCAATTAGTTGCTCTAGATGAAGGCTGAATCTTTACTCAGCACTTCACTGAAACTCAATCTTTCTTTAGGAGATCAATTAATGGTGCCAATGGTTTGATACAACTCTAATTATTCCTGATAGCTTTTCTATCTTGGCAAGAGTCTCTGGTTTCTTATATCCAGTGATTGCTGCCAGCTTTTTGTCAATTCAGCAAAGAGAATATGATGAAAATACTTCCTTCATAGACTCATAGAAGATTAGAGTTGGAGTTAGAGTTCTGCGTGAAGTCTTCACTCCTTCCCTCTCCCTCCTGTATGCCACAAGCCAGCTGATTGCTGTGGGCAAGAGGCTAGAGGAGGAGGAGGAGGAGGAGGAGGAGGAGGAAGGTGCTGATCTGTGGGGTCTGACGGCGGGTGGGAAGTACTGGGAAATGAAATTTAATGGAATAATGATTCCCTTAAACCACAAAATATATTATTTGGATTGTTTCACTAAGTCATCTGTGTTATTTCAACCATCTGAATTGCTTGGGTTTGTAAAATCAAGATGAAATATCATGAGAACAGGTTGTGTTTCACCTTTAGTAAAAAAATTTCAGATGCGCCAGGAATATCGTGAGAGGAACCTTTCTTATAGGAAATGCCATCACTTCCTATTCCAAATCATGATAGTATCCAGAAGTACAGAGGTATGAGACAGATATTTAAAAAAATTGTTCTGAACTTCTTTGACTCTCAAGAAATATTTTGGTTCATGTCTGGTGGGCTTGTTGGGCTAAGGGTTTGGAGAGGGTCTTATTTCAAACTCAAATACTTCATCAGCTAACTGGGGCTTGAACCGTAAGGTACAGATCACTCAAAGCCTGATGAAATTATTGGGAGTTGAATACTCTTAGCAGCTCAGTGGAGCAGACCTGTAATGCTCATATAATATTAGAGGTTTTATTAAGTTGAAAAACATTTCAGTTTTCTGGGTTTCTGTTAAAAAACAATGATAATATTTACTTATTTTGGAATGAGTAGAGTTTGTTAGGAGACAACATCCAGAACTGCTTTATTCTCCTCTCCTTTTTAGAAGTACAGTGATATTTTCTCCAATAAACAAGTTTAAATTAATGCACTATGTCATATTGTCAGCCTAGTCTCTTCAAAATATAGAAATGGGTTTGAGAAAAAGAAAACAAAATGGTTTAGATGGAACAGTGAGGCATTTCCTCAAGAAGCTTCCAAGAATCCCCAGTGCCAGGGCCGCTGCCAGGATATTTTGTGCCCTGGGCAAAACTTCCACCTTGCGCCCCCCCCTCAGATGTCCAGCCCCACTTCCTACAGCCAAGTTCCCCCAAGGGGCTCATAATAGGACATTCCAGCACTTCCTATTCCAAATCACAAAGTGCAAGGGGAACGGGGGGGGGGGGGAAGAGGAGGAAAAGGGGGGCTTCAAAGAGGGGGGTTGTATGGGGGCTCTTCTGGGGGGGGGGAAGGTGGCCAAGAGGTGGAGGGGCAGGGGTGCAGTGGCAGGGAAGAGATTGTGCAAAGGCAAAAAGGGGCTCATTGCAAGGGGTGCAGTGGCAGGGAAGGAGTGGCACAAGGGAGAAATGAGCAGGAGAGGATTGTTGCGAGGGGCTGGAAGGTGTGGGGGGTGTCTGTGCCCGGGGTTGTTGCAGGGGGTGGTGGTGATGGGAGAGGTTTTCACAAGGGAGGAGTGGGCAGGAGGGAGATAGTAGGTGGGGGGGGGGGGGATCCTGAGGTTGACGCAAGGGTGAGGGTGACCATGGATGGGGGGTGGGAGTTGCCGAGTGAAGGTTGCACAGAAGCAAAAGTGGCAAGACAGGGTGTGTTGTTGGAGTGGGGGGTGCACAGGGGAGAAGGTAGCTGGTAGGTGGGTGTTGGAGGGGGTGTCACTGCCCGGGTTGCTCCCACATACACCATTTCCCAGGCCAGGGATTGGACCTGTCCACCCTCCCACCCTCCACCCCCACCCCGAGCTCCACGGAGCCGTGCGGCTCCCAGTGGCCTAGCTAGGTACCTTGCAGGGGGAGTGGATACCCAGCTTATCAGCCTGAAGAGCAGAGTGCAGCTGGACCTTCTTCCCAGCACTGTGGGCCAAGTCAGGCTTCCCGCCGCCCCTGGGGCTCTCATCAGCAGCAGTGGCAGCAGCGCGGGCTGGTGTGCAGGCAGCCAGCCCCCCTGTGCCTGGGGAGCCCCCCGGTCCCATGGGCTTGCCCGCAGACCAGCTCATGCTGCTGCCGCAACTGCCGCTGAGAGCCCTGGGGACAGCAGGGAGCCCAGCTCAGCCTGCAGCGCAGGGAAGAAGGCACAGCTGCAGACCAATCCCTATATTGGACACAAATCAGATATTAGGAACGGCAATATAGAAAAGCCTGTAGGAGAACATTTCAACCTGCCTGGGCATACAATTGCAGACCTCAAGACTGCCATCCTGCAGCAAAAAAACTTCAAAACCAGACTTCAAAGAGAAACTACTGAGCTCCAGTTCATCTGCAAATTCTACACCATTAGGTCTGGACTTAACATTAGCTGTGAATGGCTCACCAATTACAAAAGCAGTTTCTCCTCTCTGGGCATTCACACCTCCAGATTACCTGCTCGAAGTGGGCTTCACCACCACCTCCTGATTGAATTTACCTTGCTTTCTTGCCTGCATATTTATACCTGCCTCTGGAGATTTCCACAACATTCATCTGATGAAGTGGGTCTTAACCCACGAAAGCTCATGACCCCTAAAATTTGTTAGTTTAGAAGGTGCTACAAGACTGTTTGTCGCTTTTGCAATCCCTATAGCATCAAGGGTAGCTATTTCCTCAATGAAATAGTGAATTGGCTTAAGATTGCCAGAGTGCATTATTGTTAAAGATATATAGATGTGTGTGTGCATAGGCATACGTTTGGTTGCACAAAACATTTGAACAATTGTGAATTTCACAGACATTTATACAAACCAGTCAGTTGTTAGGTGACTTGCAAACAGAAAAAAAAAACCCACAAAAACCCTATGTCCAAAGAATAAGCTTTTGTTCTAAATTATTTGCCAATTTCTAACTGAAATCATCATGATGACATGTGATGTGTATCAGTTAATGTGAACCTCTGGTTTACAGAATGAACTACACAATGGAAATGCACCCTAAAAATCTCATATCAATGAGAGTGCAACACTCCAACTAGAAATGCAAATTTAAGCACTAACAATCCCTAGAGAGAAAGAGCTAAAATTCCTGATCTAAAGGGAAACTAGCAAACTCACCTGCCCTGATCTGACTATAGAAATGAAGAGCAGAGTAGATTCAGGTCTTGCCCATCTAGGTACAGTACTGTATAGTGTAATTTCTAGTGCTTTCATCCTTCTATAACCCACTTAAAACAGCTGTTTTTCGGGGGGGGGGGGAGGGAGGGATGGATACCACACAATCCCTGCCATGAATCTACTGCACATGAAAAAAAGGAAGGAACTTCTGCTGTACTGCCTCCTTCACTTCCCCACTGGATGAGCAAAATGCTTGAGCCAAAGAAGAGAGCCTTTTTATCACTAACATAACTCACTGTGGAAGAGGTGGGACGGTACCTATGTTGGGATATTATTCCCAATATGCCAGCTGTTTTATTTTTGGAACTGATAATCTTTGAACAGAACTAAAGATGCCAAAAACCTCTAAAGGGATGCCCCTTCTTCATCTCTGACTCCTATCTAATAATAATCCTATGAATAATGAGGATTCTTTCCTCCTGTTCTTTTTTTGCTACTTGTTCATTTGCTCAAGCTACCTGGTTTCTATCCATGCCAATGTATCCACTCATTCCAGCTCAACATAACCCACTTCTTTCCTAGTCACATGTGCAGCTTGGTGAGAAACAGTTTTTTCCAGCCCTACATGAATTTTCAACACATTGAAAGTTTCTTTGGTCCCAAATCAGGATAAAAGTCAAAATCTAAAATTTCACAAGCCTAAAATAATAAATAAATAAAATAAATAAATAAATAAATAAATAAATAATATCTGTTTGGGTCACCAAACAGATATCATTTTGAAAATTTCAAAGTGCTTCAGATTAATGTTGATATTTTCAATATAAATGTATTGAAATGTGGAAAAATAAGTTCTTTTGACAGCAGAAACTGAAAATTTCCAGTTAAACTCTCTTGACACATTTTTCCTAAAAAAACCCATCATCAGGTATTCCATCAAACACAACACTACTTCATAAGTAGTTTTTGGTTTGATGAATCGGCATTTCTTACCAAAAAACATTTTTCCAAAATCCTGAGGAGTATCATACTTCCATATCTATTTACTTACTATTTCCCTTCCCTTCTCTCCCCTAATCAATCTCCTACTTTCAAATATTCTCCTCTTCCAATTACCTCCTTCTACTGTTCTAATACATTTGTTCACATTATATTGCTGTCTTAGATGTTCTCTTAGATGGATTCACTTTTCTGCTGTATTCTCAGAATGGAGCAATTGTGCACAAGGGAGCAATGATAAGAGAAAACTGATGGCACATTGGAACAAAATACGTACCACTTTCCTTTGACTCTGAAATGGAAATAAAAGATTTTCTAATACCTAAAAGCCTTCTGCAATACTTACTTTACTATCACCGAAAAACACCAAATGTAATAATTTAAAAGGAATGGGGACAGGAACAGTTGAAAGACTATAGCATAAGAAGCAGTTAAGTGGGATATTTAGGTTTCTGGATGGATATTCACGTCGGTCATACCAGTGATTTCCAACATGCTTTAGATCAGTGGTCTCTGACCTTTTTATGTCCAAGCTAACCTTTTGAATTTAATAAGGGCAACCCAGAATCTATCCCACCCCTTCCCAATGCCCTGCCCATTTCATCCCCCCACTTTTCCATCACCCATTCTCCCCCACCCTCACTCACTTTCTCCTGGCTGGGGTAGGTAGGAGGTTTGGATTTGCAGGGTGAGAGGGTGCTCTGGACTGAGTCTGGGTCAGGAAGTTGAAGTGCAGGAGGGGGTGAAGAGTGCAAGCTCTAGTAGAGAGTTTGGATGCAGGAGGGAGCTCCAAGCTGGGGCAGAATGTTAAGGTGCAGGAAGAGGTTTGGGGTGCTGGCTCCAGGACTGGGGGGTTTGGTGCAGGAGGGGATACAGGGTGCAGGCTCCAGGAGGAGGCCAGGACTGGGGCAGGGAGTTAGGATGCAGGAGGGTATACGGGGTGCTGGCTCAGGGTACAGGAGGGGCTCGGGGCTGGACAGCACTGATCTCCAGTGGCTCCCAGCCCATAGTGGAGCACGGCTGCCACTAAGGCAGTCTCCCTAGGAATTGTCTAAGGAAATGGTCACCAACTGGTTGATCGCAATTTCTGGTGGTGCAGCGGGGCTGCTGCTAAGGCAGTCTCCCTACCCCTCCCATAGGCTCTAGGGCCATGCTGGCTGCTCCGCTGCAACACAAGAGATCCCGATCAACCAGTTGGTGACCATTGATTTAGATAATGCCTAGGGCAGCAATTCTCAAAATGTGGCCATTGTGGCCACATGTACCACTAGGAGATTTTCTTGTGGCCCCAGCCTCCTGTGCTATGATTGGGGGGCGAGGGGGACAGTGAAGCAGCTGCTCCTCCCGTCAGGTTGCCTGCAGGGGTTGATTCTCTACTCCTTCCAGAGCCAGGAACACTGTATGAGCAAGCAACAAGTGAGAGTTTCCCACCTTCTCAGATGCTGTGGGGCTCGGGCTTCAGGTTTCTGCCCTAGGATGGTAAGCGGCAGCAGGCTCTATTCCCCAGCCACAGGGTTTTGGGCTCCATCCCTGGACTCACCATCCTTATCAGTCCTTACCGGGACTTACCTCCTTACCTGGACTCACCTCACCTCCTTATCTGCTTTTCCAGTTCCTCATCCTAGGCTTAATTTATTCCCCCAAAATGCCAGGGCTGAGTATGTCTGCTATGAAAAGTGATTATTAACAAATATACAAATATCACTTTTCAGTGTAGCAGACTTACTAGCTAGCAATCTTAAAAAAAATAAATCAAAATATGCAAAACACCTTATTTTTGTTTATATTCTGTTTAGGTCCAGTAAAGAATAATGACTACTGTACATTATTTTTATTATTGAGTTTTCAAAAATAACTGGACATGTATATGTGCATATTTGTTTGTATTTTCTTAAAGTTAAGTATTTTAGGAAAAAATTCTCAGAGCAGCCACCAGCAAAAGTTGGTGGCCATATTCTGAAGCTACCGAAAATATGTTGTGAGAACCCCTAGGGTTAGATTATTTTACCATTGATACAGGTATAAATCGAGAATAACTCTATGACCTTTCATGAACTTACTCTGGATTTAGACCATGAAGATAACTGACTGCAATCAATACAATTAATGAAATCTGACAGCATATGAAAAACAAGACGAAAACCAGGAGAGCAATGAATATTCTTCATGACATCTAAAGTTAGAGAAACCTAATGGAAGTATATGCCATAATGGGTCAAATCATTATATAGACTTTTTACTCTAGAGACCCAGGTTTCTTCATGAATAGATGGTATTTCTTGGTTGAAACCTTGTGGAAATGTATATCCACATAAACCTTTTTTGAAAAGTTAAGTTACAAAACAGAGTATGAACTAGTAGAGTAAAATATAGTTTGGAGGAAATTATTGTAAATCATTAAAATGATTCAAATATTGATCTTGCTCCTATAGGGTAGATCAGTATTTGAATGGAGAACATAGTTTTTCCTGATAATTTGATGACTCCCTCCAATTTATTTTATTTAACTGTATTTTACTATTTGTTTTTATTACTTTTGTATTCTCTGTGTCAGTTCTGATTCACTGAGGTGTCACCATTTCTGTTGAGGCATGCATCAATATGTTCATGCACACCTTGTTTTTGTATTTAACTCTACCAAAAATAATAAAAATACCTATAAACAAAGAAAAAGAAAATCAACAATCTATTTTTATGAGCGGCATGACTGGCAGCCTTGAGTAAGGGAGACCAGGGCTGGAACAACTTCACAGACAGAACTAGAGAAGACCAATTAAGTTACTGAGTCCACATTTTTGCCAAGCCAGGATTGATTCCTTCCATATCTTTTTTTCTGTACTTGAACTTTAAAACTTTTTTTTGTTTAAAAAATTAGGTAAATTTATTTTAAAATAAATAAATAATTGGACTTGGACAAGAAATTTGAACCTGCAGGAATCATTTTCCATTCCCCAACACTGTACACCTGCCCTCAACATCTTATGGATTCCCTCTCCCACTCAGACTCACAATTATCATCTTTGATGGCCAAGAAGTTGGTGACTGGACTCCAGAGGCTGGTGGGTCCCTATTTCTGGGGTGCTCATGGAATGCAAGGAAGGAGCACTTCAAATAGTCAGATAACCACTCATAAGCAAGAAGAAAGGAAATTTCGTTCTTGCCTTACTGCCTTTTATTCATAGCTGCCGGTAAAAGTTACAACTTCTAAGGGTTAGCACACAGTGTCATAGATTTATTGAGGACATTTCCCCATGTAATTGTGAGGAAAATATTCTGGGGCAAGTTAAGCCCTGGGGGTTAGTTCAGAGTCGCCTTCTGAAGGTGAGGGAGGCTTTTTAATTCTTTCTGCTCTTCGTGGGGACTTTCCAGACTCTTACATATGCTTGCAGAATATGGCAAGAGGGACCAGTAGATATAATCAGTCACTGTCTCCCAAAGATGAGACCTAGCTAAAAGGTGCAGCAGAAGGTCAATCCACCTCCTCTCCTTAATACATTAAAGGTGAATCCCTTAACAGTGAGGGGAAGCTAGAATTTGTGTTCAGGGAAATTTTGTTGAACTTGAAGTTTTTGATTCATCTTGAACCCCAAAACCATTTACAACTATGTGAGGGTTTCAGAGTTCTGGACAAAACTTCACATAGCCCTCACTGACATCGATAGTGTCTACCATTGACTCTATATGTCATCATTTATTATTTTATACTAGTTCCTAGGAGTTTGATCATGTTTTATGATTAAGAGAATTTCCCACACATTTCTGTATTCTCTAGTTTCCTCAGAAACAGAAAGAAAGTGCTAATATATGGGATAGGGGAAGAATATTCTTGGGGTTTTTTCATACAGGAAGAAGAAAAAAAACTTGTAATATCCCATTCATATGAGATTTTCAGACCAACTACCTATGCACAAACGTGCATGCTTATACTGTTGTAATACTTGCCCAGCACTAGTCCTATTGGATACACAGTTGAATGTCTGAATACTAATCCAACACCAGCCTCTGCATGTTTTGAAGTTGTCCAGAACCTATTGCAGCACAAGTTCCTGCCAGAAATTTACACTAAATTGTTTTGATGCAAATAATACTATATTGTTGGATAAATATGGATAATATGTAGGACCAGATACTGCAGTGCTTACACAGTGAAAACTCATATTTCATTTAATAATGAGAGTTTTACACAAGCAAAGGATGAGCAAGGGCTACAGGGCTGGGTTTATAAGTAATATAATACCTTACTGCCTAACTCCAGACTGATGCTACAGAAAAAGCTAGATATTAAACATATTTATGTTCTGATAGCATAATTTGTGTTGAATGTCATACACCTATTTTACATACTAGGATGCAGAATGACTAATTTAGATAACTCCTGCATCCTTTGAAATGTGACTGTAAAGTATTCAATTATTCACAAGGCAAAAGGGGTTTCAAATAACATTCAGAAACAGGTTGAGTCTTTTTTAGATTAAATTAGGTTTCCAGTGTTTGGAAAACACATTAAAATAGCAGCATAAAGTTAGGAAGAGTGGGTGAATAATGATGACTCAGTTTTCAGGAGTGTAAAAGAAAAAGCTGTATCAAATTGTTAATCCTTTGACAACTTTAACCAATAGAACTTCAGCACACATGCCAAATGTCTTAGACTCACCTCCGATTAGTTACGTATTTGCTGTGATACTGCTCACAGCAGCACATATACAATTTTATACCAACAGCAATTTAAAAATCTGTCCCCAACCACAATTGCACACCCACCTGTGACAATAATGACGACTATTTATAATTATAATGCTGATGTCCTTTTAATTGAGGAGATGCAGCTTGATGCTGAAAAGACAAAATGAGGAGTAAACGTTTCCTGGCTGTTATCCTGTAAGGATGACATTGGGAAACAGGTAATGGTGTTGGCTCGTTAATAATATTTTCAAGAACACATTTTGAGTAATAGCAGGAACCCAGAGCAGAAAAGCAACAAATTGCAATCTGCAGGCTCCGAGGATAAACTCTTAAATCTTATTTGGTATCCTAATCAGTCAGACTCATAACATTAACCCTTAAATATCCTTCAGATACCTGAACATTTCCAGTTGTTTGTGGTCATTATCAAGCTCAGTTGCTGCCTGGTTTTCTCCTTTTCTCTTTTCCTCTGTGAACTTCTTTACTTGTTTTGTGATTTCTTGTGAACTCCCTTATTACTATTACATTTAATGCATTCAAAAGAAAAACATTAAGGCTCAGATCCTCAACTGACAACCACATAAGCAGCAGTCCTTGGGGCTCTGAAGGGCACAGCAGTACACGTTCATAGTTCCCAGTGCATGATTGGTGCCTAGGGAGTATCAATATACCAAAATGTCTATATAATCTTCTTGATGGGAAAAATCTCATAACTGAAATGCCATAATAGAGTGATATGATTGTATATAGGAGAGAGAGGGAGGGAAGAAGAGGAACATGGGTGGTGCAATGTGACAAGACATTTAAAAAGCCAGCAACATATTTCAGCAGATTGTGAGATTCAATTCTTTGGGTAATGGAGAAGAAAGAATAAGGACTAGATCCACAATAGGACTCAAGCATTGTAATACTGACACTTATAAATCTGAACTCCTAGGCATCCTGCTGCCTAGTTGAAAGTTCAGCCCTGAGTTTGGTGTCCAGCCTTTCCTTAAAAGGCATGGGGAGAGCTAGGTGCCTGACAAAAAGACTCTCAGAAGCCAGCATCGGGAGGTACCTAAACGAGCCAAGAGTCAAATGCAGAAGAAAGGGGCAAGACTTAACATAAGAATGGCCATACTGGGTCAAACCAAAGGTCCATCCAGCCCAAAATCCAGTCTACTGACAATGGACAGTGCCAGGTGCCCCAGAGTGAGTGAATCTAACAGGTAATGATCAAGTGATCTCTCTCCTGCCATCCATCACCACCCTCTGGCAACCAGAGGCTAGGGACATCATTTCTTACCCATCATAGCTAACAGCCATTAATGGACTTAACCTCCATGAATTTATCTAGTTCCTCTTTTAAACCCTGTGTGGAAAAGCTTTGGCCTTGTCCCTGTGGGTACTGCACTTCCAGGTGGTTTGTGCTAGCCTCAGAGGCTCACTGTGACTAGTTAGGGGAGGGAGAAAGGGGGGGAGCCCGGGCCCACCCTCTACTCCGGACTCCAGCCCAGGGACCCTAATAGTATCAGCTAAGATGGCTGACCTTTTAGGCACCAAACACAATACAATTCCCTGGGCTACTTCCCCACAGCAGTCCCCGCTTCTTCAAACTTCTCTTCACCTTTACCTCAGAGTCTCCTTCCGTGCGTATATGTTGTCTACCACTCAGTCTCACCAACAGCACAACCTCCTCTCACAGCTCCTGACATCCACACCCACCTGACTAACTAGGAGGGTTTTTAACTGGTTTCAGCCAGCCCCTGATGGCTTCAGGTGTCCCAATCAGGCTAGCTATTTCTACTGCCTTCTAGAATCTTCTTAATTGGCCCCAGGTGTCTTGATTGGCCTGCTGTAGCCTTTGTTTGGCTATCCAGGGAACAGAGACCTGCACATCCTGAGGCTGATATACCTGCCTTCCAGCACTCTCCTATACCCTTCTGGTCTGACTCCGTCACACCTGTTATAGTTCTAGCCTTCACAGCCTCCTTTCTCTATATCAAGTGTCCTGTTGAGATTTCCCAGACTCCTGTGTAGATTTCAAAGTGAGGAAGCTGTATGAGGGAAGGTCCAGAGGCAGCAGGCACGAGGGATGACAGAAACTCCTTAACCATAGGTTTAAGATTAACAGCCGTGTTAGTCTGTATCTGTAAATAAAAAGAGGAAGACTTTGTAGCATCTTAGAGACTAACCAATTTATTTCAGCATAAGCTTCCATGGGTTATAGCCCACTTCATCGGATGCATAAAATGAAACAGAAGTAAGATGCATATATACACACAGAAAGAAAGAAAAAAAGTTGTACATTAGCATGCCAATTCTAAGAGGCTGTTACATTTAGATGGGCCATTATCAGTAGGAGAAAAAATACCTTTTGAAATGGATATCTGTCAGGCAGGAGAGAACACCTATTGAAGGTAAATTAACAAGGGAAATGCAATCAATTAGTGTAACGAGAGAACCATTCACAAGTTCTGTTAAGCCCTTGGTTTATTGTATCCAATTTGAAAATTAATTCCAGTTCCTCAGTTTCTCATTGGAGTCTGTTTTGGAAGTTTTTTGTGTTTCAAAACTGACACCATCAAGTCTTTAATGGAATGGCCAGGAAGATTGAAGTGTTCTCCTACTGGTTTTTGAATGTTATGATTCCTGATGTCAGATTTGTGTCCATTTATTCTTTTGCATAGAGACTGGCTGGTTTGACCAATGTACATAGCAGAGGGGCATTGCTGGCATGTTGGCATATATTACATTGGTCGATGTGCAGGTGAATGAGCCTCTGATGGTGTGGCTGATGTGATTAGGTCTGTAACTTCATCTTACTTCTGTTCCATTCTATGCATCCGATGAGGTGGGCTATAGCCCACGAAAGCTTATGCTGAAATAAACTGGTTAGTCTCTAAGGTGCTACAAAGTCTTCCTCCTTAACCATAGAAATTCTTACAGGGTTATTGAAAAGCTTTGCCAGGATATTCAACTGTGGGATGGAGGCCCTTTTATTTAAGGCAGCATTAATTATGGCCTTCTTTTCCACCTTCAAAGTAAATAAGCTGATGCCACAGGCAGCCATGCTCAGGTCCAGTCAGGCTATTGCATTATCGGATGTACAGTTGTCACCCAGTTCAGCATTGCTGGGCTTAAGGTATTCTAAAATAGAGGAAACTGGGGTAAAAAAGCCTTGGTGATGTTATTGTAATGTGCGGAGGAATGCCTGTGACACAAAGGGGTAGTCAACTTCCCTGGCCCTACAGAACTAGGAGCTGGTCTCAGTGTTTATTTATGGTGATGAAAGCCACTTGACAAGATTCCGGTTCATGTGGTATTGTTCCGCAAAGCTGAACGAAACTGGAGTGATGATGCCAGTATTGCTGCCCCAGTCCTGAAAGAACTTTGTACCAAAAGTTAGCCAGATTGTGATTGCAGGAGGCCAAAGTTTTCAAAGATTACAATTAGTTTGATAATATTCAGTAAATTACCTTTGCTCTTTGCTTTGTTGAGTTTTAAGCCTTATTGAGTGAGAGCTATGATAGTTCTTTGAATATTGATTTCAGACATCAAGTCTTCTGGACATACTGATGGAACCAAATGATTTTTTAAAGTTTAGCATAATCATTAGCACTTTTAAAGAGATCAAAATTAGATCTTTTAGGGGATTATTATTTGAATAATTTCTATGTACTCTTTTTAACGGATTTCTTATTAACAAAGCCCCTGACACAAACTGAGGGGAAAAATCCTTTTAATTAACAATGATATTGAAGCTAGTTAATTGCATCTCTAAAGCTTATTTTATATGAATCTTCAGTATTGCTAATAAAAAGTGCCTGACGTTTTGGAAATGTATAAATCTGGAGTAAGAATGTATGAAGTGGTTGTCAATGGCATTACTTCAGAATGTAAATATTCTAAACATAAAAAGTGCATGCTATTTCAGCTGATGCTGTATTGTAGAGTCCTCCCATGTTAGAAAACATGGTGCTAACTGCATTATTTCACTTTTAAAGATATTGCAATTAGAAACCACAGCTTCCCTGATTCTGCTCACTCAGGCACTGTTTTTTAACTGGCTAAAACACCACCAACGATTTCAGCTTATTCACTCTGCATTTACACCAGTGCAACTAAGAGCAGAATCAGACCTGTAATGTTTTCTACTACAGTGCATCTAAATGCAAATCTCCCAGTTTCATCGTGAATAATGATCCCATTTAAATGAACTATAGTTCTCTGGTGCCATTCCCTAAAATACTAATTACAGTGAAAAAGGCTGTATTTGACATTCATTAAAATATATTAGACTGTCATTTGATTATCATTTTAAGTGTTCAGGAATAAAATAAAAGGCAATGAAATGCTGCTTAGATGCCAGAGATATACATTGTCATTTCTCTGTCCACCTTTGTCCCCACCAAAAGGAGCCAAGAAATCTAGCTTTACTAGAGACAGTTATTTGTTTCACTTTTTAATTCTAAAGGGGAATTAAATGTTTTAATGCTTAACGACCAGGAACAGGTTTATGGCTGTCTATTGTGTTGGGGTAGAGTAAAAATCTTCCCTAGCCTGGCATGGGACACAGAGCAATTGCTAGCCTCTCTCCCCTTCCACACCAGCCATATGGAGCAGGCTGCATTGCTTAGAGCATGGGTGTCCAATCTTTTGGCTTTCCTGGGCCACATTGGAAGAAGACGAGTTGTCTTGGGCCACACATAAAATACACTAAACACTAACAATAGCTGATGAGCAAAAAACCAAAACAAAAACGTAGCATAGATAATGTACATATCTAAGTAATAAAACTTCATAAATGTACATATTTTACATTGTACATATAATGTACATATCTAAGTAATAAAACTTCATAAATACTCCGTTATTTGTGGACGTAATCTCATAACGTAAGTTTACGATTTTGTGTTGGGCCACATTCGTAGCCGTCCTGGGCCCGCGGGTTGGACAAGCCTGGCTTAGAGGGATGTGGCAGTTTGTGTGCTCCCCAGACAGTGACAAAGAAAGATGGACGGAGATAGAAAGGGGCATGAGCTTAGAGGGATGTGGCAGTTTGTGTGCTCCCCAGACAGTGACAAAGAAAGATGGACGGAGATAGAAAGGGGCATGAGTCCTAAATATATAGATGTTTGGGCTTCAGCCTGAGCTCTGGGACACCCCCACATCCTAGAGTCCTAGCTCTACCCCAAACCCCCTCCCCCCCAGCCCCACCCCAAAATCTACACTGCAAACAGCCCTTAACCTGAGTCTGAGTCAGCTACCTTCACGTTTTTAATTCCAGTGTAGACATACCCTAAAAGATATTACCTCACTCACCTTGTCTCTCTTATATCCTGGGACCAACATGGGTGCAACAACACTACAAACAGTAATTCAATAGTTAACTTTTTTTCTTATTAAAATGGTCATTGTCAAGTTTCAGAAGCAACACTTAGTCAAAAACAACGTGAGGAGCTCACATCACCAGGGCTATTTAAGGCTGTCAGTAGACTCAATGAACCAGCAGTAGACTGAGTGTCATTTGGCATTTCTTCAAAACTGCAAAAGTATAAAATTAACTAATTTTAAAGGGATAATTTTGAGGAAATTAATGAGCCACTGAGAAAAAAAAAAAAAAAAAAAACCTCTCCAAGGAAAACTTCATGGAAAGTCAATGGAAAATAAACATCTAACTCCCATTAATGCCTTTGAAAATGTTTCTTCACATGTAGAGGCAGGAACTACCTGTAGAGCCTGAGACAGAGACTGCAGAGGCTTAGGCTGTAGCAGCAGCATTTTTGGATTTTATAAGTTGTTCCTTGTTAGTTTACTAAGTTCTCCTAAAACCTGACTCATTCCCTCACTAAAATAGTACACTGGCCATGCCACCACGGGCAGGACATTAGCTGATAAGAGAAGGAAGTGCATGCTGCAGCCTCCTAGAGGAAGGTGGTGGCAGACATACTTAGGGTGACCAAATGCCCTGATTTTATAGGGACACTCCCAATTTTGGGGTCTTTCTTATATAGGGTCCTATGACTCCCACCCCCATCCTAATTTTTCACACTTGCTATCTGGTCACCCTAGATTTACTTCCCTTGCAGATCAGGGAGATCTTTGTGCCTCCGTGAGACACTCTCTGCCCTGCCTTCACCATGGGCCTATTCCGAACAGGCAATGTTGTCTTTTGCTAGTTTGATTAATAGCAGCTCCCAGTGCAAAATGATTCTAAATTTCCTGTAACCCTTTAACAACTTTCATTATAGTAAAGTGCAGGCTATTTGTTTTTGCCACACATGAAAACCTTCTTCATGCACTCTGTGCCATCATTCTCAAACACTTTCCTCCTTTAGGAAGATGACCTGGGTAATTCATTACTGATCCCACTTAGCCTTAGAACTGAATCAGACCTCACCTCACCCATGTCTCTTCAATCTCTGCCAGTGCAGTTTCACTTACTGCACACTGAACATTTGTTTGGGATTGCTGATTTTAATCAACTTTTCATACTCACCCAAATGTTCTCCTTTTTTCTTCTTTTTTTTACTTCACTTAAACAACTCCCTGTACATTTTTATGGGCTATATAATCAATAGCTTCATTATTTTACCCTCAAATATTTTTTCACATAATTAAATTAACTTGCAATATTCTAACTACTCCAGATTTTTCCGGTTCTCATGCACTTCCAGTCTATCTTAGCCTTATTTTTTATTACTAGTTGTAATCTGGTAGTAGCTGTGTGTTAGATACTATCCACACAAGAGTCTATCCCAAAGGGTATGGTAGCTGGAGACCAGGCCCTTAAAATGGCTGCCGAGCCTCAGGGCTCCCAGCCACCTTCACAGCTGGTAGCTCCAGCAGTGTTTTAAAGGGCCCAGGACTCCCAGCCGCCACTAATCACAGACAAGCCCCAGCTAAAGACCCCACCTCTTCTGGTTGAGGCCAAATCACTTCCTGTGGAGGCCATACCCATCTGCTCAGGACTCCAGCATACTGGTAAGTCTATTCAGTTACTTTCACCCCTACCTGGAAGTCAATGCCTGACTGTGGCAATGGTGTCGTCAGGAGAGCTTTAGCTTCCTTGCCCATGGTATGCTGTTTTGGGAAGAAGGACTGCTAAACAGAGATGGGGGTCCATCTGTCAAGGAAGGGGGAGAAAATATTTGGCTACAGACTGGCTAGCCCACTGAGGAGGGTTTAAAACTAGGCTCAATGGGGGCAAGTGACCAAAGCCCACAGGTAAGTCAAAAACATGGAGACCTGGGAGAACGGTCAGAATCTGGGAGGGAGAATGGGATATTATAGCAGAAGTAAGGGAGAGACAAGACAAAACTGGCATGAGGAGAAATCAGATCAGTATCTTAGAAGTCTGTATACAAATGTGAGAAGTATGGGGAATAAGCAGAAATAACTTGAAATGCTATTAAATAAAGATAACTATGACATAGTTGGCCTCATGGAGACATGGGATAATATACATGACCGGAATATTGGTATAGAAGGATACAGCTTGCTTAGGAAGAACAGACAGGGAAAGGGGAGGAGATGTTGCCTTATATATTAAAACTGTATACACTTGGACTGAGGTTGAGATAGAAAGAAGAGACAGACTTGTTGAAAGTCTCTGGGTAAGAATAAAAGGGTTAAAAAAAGTGATGTCCTGGTAGGGGCCTACTACAGATAACCAAACCAGGATGAAGGGGTGGAAGAGGATTTAACAAAATCATCCAAAGCACAGGACTTCTGTTCATGAAGTACTTCAACTACTCAGACAGCTGTTGGGAAAACAAAACAACAGTGCACAGATTAGCCAACAAATTCTTGGAAAGTATTAGAGGCATTTTTTTTTATTTCAGAAGGTGGAGAAAGCTATTGGGGGAGGCTGTTCTAAGATTGGATTTTGACAAATAGGGAGGAACTAGCTGAAAATTTAAAAGTAGAAGGCAACTTGGTTGAAAGTGGTCATGCTAGGAGGGAGACCAGCACAATAAAGACATGGATTTCAAGAAAGAAGACTTTCGCAAACTCAGGAAGTTGGTAAGTAAAATCTCATGGGAAGCAAGTCTAAGGGGAAAAACAATCTAAGACAGTTGACAGTTTTTCAAATAGACTTTACTAAGGCCACAAAAGCAAATTATCCCACTGTGTAAGAAAGATAGGAATCATGGCAAAAGACCACACTGGCTTAAACCAGTAGATCTTTAAAGATCTAAATTTTTTTTTAAAAGAGTCCTACAAAAGGTGAAAATGTGGTCAAATTACAAAGGAGGAATATAAACAAATAGCACAAGTAGGTAGGGGCAAAATTAGAAAACCGAATGCACAAAATGAGATCAAATTAGCTAGGGATATAAAAGGAAACAAGAAAACATTCTACATATGTATTAGAAACAAGAGACAGACCCAAGGAGAGATTAGGCTTATTACTCAACGAGGAGGGAAAGACAATAACAGAAAATGTGGAAATGACAGGAGGTCCTTAATGATCTATTTTTTTTCAGTTTTCACCAAGAAGGTTGGTGATGACTGGACATTTAACACAGTGAACACAGTGAAAATGAGGTAGGATCAGAATCTAAAATAGAGAAAGGACAAGTCAAAAATTACTTAGACAAGTTGTATGTCTTCAAATCACCAGGGCCTGGTGAAATGCATCCTAGGATACTGAGGAGATATCTGAGCCATTTAGGAATTATCTTTGAAAAGTCATGGAAGATGGGAGACATGCCAGAAGACAGGAAAGGGTAAACATAACACCCATGTGAAAGGGAAATAAGGAAAACACAGGGAATTACAGACCAATCAGCTTAACTTCTGTACCTGGAAAGATAATGGAGCAAATAATTAAGCAATCAATTTGCAACCACCTAGAAGATAATAAGGTGATAACTAACAGTCAGCATGGATTTGTCAAGAACAAATCACGTCAAACCAAGAAGTGGTAGATGTGGTATATCTTGACTTTAGTAAGGCTTTTAATACTGTCTTACATGACCATCTCATAAACAAACTAGGGAAATGCAACCTAGATGGAGCTACTATAAGGCAGGTGCACAACTAGTTGGAAAATTGTTTCCAGAGAGTAGTTATTAGTGGTTCACAGCCATGCTGGAAGGACATAAAGAGTGGGGTCCTACAGGGATCAGTTCTGGGTCCAGTTCTGTTCAATATCTTCATCAATGATTTAGATAATGTCATAGAGAGTACACTTATAATGTTTGTGGATTGTAAACCAAACTGAGAGGCTGAAAGTGCTTGGAGGATAGGATTAAAATTAAAAAGGATCTGGACTAACTGGAAAAATGGTCTGAAGTAAATAAGATGAAATTCAATAAGGACAAATGCAAAGTACTCCACTTAGGAAGATACAATCAGATGCATACATATAACATGGGAAATGACAGCCTACGAAGGTGTATTGCAGAAAGGGATCTGGGGGTCATAGTGGATCACAAGCTAAATACGAGTCAACAATGTAACACTCTTTCAAAAAAGTGAACATAATTCTGGGATGTATTAGCAGGAGTATTGTAAACAAGACACGAGAAGTAATTTTTCCGCTACTCCGTGCTGATTAGGCCTCAACTGGAATATTATGTCCAGTTCCCGGTGCCACATTTCAGTAAAGATGTGGACAAATTGGATAAAGTTCAGAGAAGAGCAACAAAAAATGATTAAAGATCTATAAAACATGACCTATGAGGGAAGATTTAAAAAAAATGGGTTTGTTTAGTCTGGAACAGAGAAGACAGAGGGGACATGGTAACACTTTTCAAGTACATAAAATGCTGTTACAAGGAGAAGGGAGAAAATTTGTTCTTATAAAAGAGAGCAGGACTGTGCCACAAGTGTCATAGAATACCTGGGTTGGAAGGGACCTCAAGAGATCATCTAGTCCAATCCCCTGCTTAAAGCAGGGCCAGTCACCAATTAAATCATCCAACAGATTTTTGCCCCATATCCCTAAATGGCCCTCTGAAGGACTGAACTGACACCCCTGGTTTAGCAGGCCAATACTCAAACCACCGAGCTATCCCTCCCTCACTAGGAGCATAGAATTGTAGACTGGAAGGGGCCTCAAGTAGAGAGAACAGCAGGGAGAGTTGCTCTTTCATTCCTACCATCCTGTCTCCTAACACTTATTTTTGCCTGCTTCCAAGTTGTTCTGCAGCTGTTCCACTGGCTGAGCCTCCAGGATTCTGATTTAGACCTCAGGCAGACAGTTATTCTCCATTCACTCTTATCACAGGTTTCCCCCAACCTCATAGAGGTCTCCAGAGGGAGTGCCAGTCCAACAGGCCTGCTCAAATCTATCACAAATCTACCCAGCACATGACTGGCAGTTTGCCAGACCAAGAAGCTGCGTTGGGATCAGAGTTGTTAACTGCACTTGTCTGGCAGTTACCAGCTGCCTTTTTCTTTAAGAACAATACTGTAGAACACTGGTTCTCAGAGTGGGGGTCGGGACCCCTCTGGGGGTCACGAGCCCCTGCTGCCAGCAGCCGGCCCCAAACAATGATTCTGCGTGGGCTGCTGGCATCCACCCATTCTGCTGCAGGCGCCCCCATAAGGCTGGTCCCAGCCACAGCTCCTGCTGCGGCGGGCTGCTGGTGGCTCCGCAAGCCTAGTCCCAGCACCGGCCGCGGTGAACTGCTGGCAGCCCCGTGAGCCTGGTCCGGGCCCTGGCTCCTGCTGCGGTGGGCTGCTGGCACTGCCACGTGCCTGATCTAGCCCCAGCCCCTGCCGAGGTGGGCTTCCGGCTCCCCTATGAGCCTGGCCCCTGCCGCGGTGGGCTGCTGGCACCTCCGTGGGACTGCTGGAAACCCCCCCTCACTGGCCTCGGGTGGGTGGGGGGGCTTCTGGAACCCCCCCTCAATCCCGACCCCTGCCATGGGGGGCTGCTGGAACCCACCCATCCCAGCCCTTGCCCCAGCGGGCTACAGGCACCCCCTCTCGACCCCAGTCCCTGCCCCGGAGGGCTGTTGGACCCCCCAGCCTGGCCCCTGCCGCACTGAGCTGCAGACATGCCCCCAATCTCTGGGGGGGGGGTGTCAAGCTTAGAGGCTCGGTGTGGGAAAGGGGTCACCACTACAAAAAGTTTGAGAACCACTGCTGTAGAAGAACTGTCCCTTAAGCTATGCATTAATATAACAATCTATCTACACATTCATGTCCTCTAGGCTGATTGTTGTGGTTAATTATACCTAGGATTGAAGACATTGACTCTATAAAACTCTAGTTAGATTAAGATATATAGTTTGCTTGCTCAGCCAAACAAGCAGCTGAGAGCAGTTCACCACAGTGATGAATTATCTGCACTGGCTTCTCATGGAATATAAATATCCAATGAAAGGGTTTGGTCTTGCTATTCAAAACCCTTTGTGGGAGAGGCTCAGATTGCCAGATGGTCTACAACAATGCGCATTCACAAGAGTTTCATTTCACAGGAACAGTCAACCACAACATGAGACTTATGCATGTGGGGGATGGAGCTTTCTCTGCAGCTGGCTTAGAGCTGTGGCGCTGTCTCCCAAAAACACATCAGAAGGTCAGAGAACCCTACCATCTTTGGAACAAAATGCAAAATTCAAATTTGTTGTCTTTTTCCTTAACAAAACCAAACCCCACAAAATGAACCTCAGTCGCTAAAAATGTGCAAGATGGGAGGGAGCGAAGAGAAGCCAGTGAAACAAAAAATTAAACTTGTAACATACTCCTATAAATTTTAATGCTGGTTAGATAGGCAGACAGAAAGCAGTAAAGAAATGATGGTCACTAATATGAGGCATTAATATTGTGAGCAAACTATAGGGTAAGTTAAAGATGCTTTCATCTGCTATTACACTTGTAACTCAACTAGAATCATATAAATAAAAAGCACCATCTACACATTAAAATAAATCTCTTTTTTTTTGCAACAGAGAACAGAGATGCCTCCATACATCTCAATGTTTAAGGTGGATTTTTAAAATATGGATTTGTCAGCCCAGGGAGTTGATGTGGGGCTGTTTAAAAAAAATGGTCTTGAGATCAAGTGGGCAGAGGTCTGTGGTTTAGAAGAACAGCAAACCTCGTCCCTGCCTCTTGTTGTTCATACACACAAATGTGTTATAATGCAAGACAAAAAAACTTAAAGAAACAACCACCACCTAGGATCTGCTTTTAACACAAGCCAACATACCTGCTGCCTACAGAAAGAGCATTCATTGGCAGTGTCAGGAAGCTATTTTTCATTATTAAGGCAGATTCAGAAATAGGAATCCCCTGACAATAATCTACATGAGCATGCTGCAGAGTTATTTGTTGCTGGATTATTGCAAGTATTGTGGGCTGTGTGTAAAGGGAAGTTTGTGTATGGCAAAGTTCCTACCTTAGATTAGGGTGTTGGAATTGGAATAAAGCTCTTCCATTTTGTTTTCAAAATAGAATCATAGAAATGTAGTCTGGAAGGGGCCTCAAGAAGCCATCTACTCCTTGCCCTGGTCTGAGGCAGGAGAAATAATCCTCAACCATCCCAGACAGCTGTTTCCTCTAGCCTGTTCTTAAAAACCTCCAATGAGAGAAATTCCACAACTCCCTTGTTAACTTTTAATGGACACCTTCCTTTGTTTTCTCACAAGATTGAAAGATACCTGCTAGCTTATCATTTAGGACCTGAAAGTCCAGAGACTCCTAAAAAAAATGTACCAGAAACAGATCAGAGGTCAGACAACTTACAGATACCATAAAATGGGATATTTTTTTTAAAAAGTTTTGAATTTAATTCATTAACATACATTACCAGTTGACATTGGCTACTAAAGTAGAAAGGATGATGAACTAGATGGACCACGGCTTTTGAGTACAGTATGCTAGTTCCTATGTTCAGTCTTGTGCTTAAAAGAACTTTCCAGTTTACAAATGGATAGTGCATGGCAGATTTGTACAGCATACAGAAATAAAAGCTCTAATGATAACTAATCAGGGATAGCTTTGATATTTCTTTTGTGCCTGTTGATGTCCAAAACATTTTGTAATGGCCTGCCTTCCGCGCTGGTCTCTAGAATAGGTGGATCTAATTTAGCGTAAAACTTTGTAAGACATGGGTAACTGTTTAATAAAAAACAGGAAATATGCTGCCCAACTGAGAGGTCAATCACTGAATTATGTAAGATGTAAATTCATGCATTCTTGTTTATTGGTTTTGATTTGCATTTAGAAGATGCCTCATTCATATTATTGGGCTTATGTGCAAAATAAAGAGAAACTCTATATACACTTTTGTTAAAATGTCTATTATATAATTGCAATTAAGAGACAGACTATTGTGTGGAGTACTGATTAATGCACTTCTTCAATGCTGTAGAAATTTTCACCTCAGGCTTATATGCATCTGAGGTATACTTTAATCAGTATTGCTGCATGCTGTGTTGTATTTTATTGTTTAATTAAATCAATACTCCCCTCCTTTCTCACTAATTCTTCCCTCACACTTGCAGACAGCCCTGCGTGCTTCAACATTTGAGACTCAGTAAAAGATAAGTAAATTCAGTTATATCACTGGCCCACTAAAGATGACTTTCCTGGGGAAAACCTGTGAGAAACAGAGGTTAATATGTGATGCAGATGGACTCAATTACTATATGAGGCATACGCAAGGGGAACTGGTACAGAATTCTGATCCTTTATCTTAAGAACCTTGAAAAAGCAAATCAATTGTAGCTAGTAAAAGGAGCATGTCCCTTATCTTTTCCATGTGCCAGCCATCACCTACTCACCCGTCAAGTCAGTATAATACAATAGGTGAGATACCCCACTGGTGGCCAAAGGAAAAGACACCGCAGTAGTGATTGAACATGGGGGAATCTCAGAGAGGATGAGGTAATCCACAAAAATTATGTAGGAGTGAAGTGGCTAACCTCTTCCTCCTGAAGACATCATGGGGGAGGGGGGGGAGGGGAAATCAGTCCCCAATCATGCTACAGGGCATAGAAAATATTTTCTTAAGAAAAACAGTAGATAGGGAGGGATCCAGAGTATGTTGAGAAAGAGAAGAGGGTTATTGTCTGTAGAAGAGGCCTGCAGGGTCCCCATAGGATCCAATCAGCATAGGAAGCTTCTCTATGCTTGGGTTTTTCCAATCAGTTTTTATATACACTTTGGAAATTTTAGTGACAGATAATAAACCCAGTGGGTATCTATGCAGTGCAATGATAACCTTCAGAATACAAATATGCACATATCCAAACCCAGATACCTTTGGAATTGCTGATAGATGCATGTTTTCCACAACTATATTGTTGTCCATCAGATCATCCCCCCCCAACAAGGAACCTCAAATGGCTCTCATTGCCATCTCAAAATAGTCTGGGGGAATGCATTCTCTCATAAGCAAATAATGTTAACAGTGCAGAAATACTATCTGGAAAATACACACAAGGAAATCAGTTATTCAAGGGAGACATGGCCCCAAGCATGAAACCATAATATATATCTCACAGCTTCAATCTGATTAGACAGACCTCAGTTTATGATGTATGTGTGCCATTTCTGCAGCTGTGCAGCGAGAAGTTGCCAAAGAGACTAATCAGAGACTGTGCTAACAGTTGGCTCTCTGTAGATGGAAAAGTACTCATCCATAATAAGCAATACAGAACTATCAGATATTGGAGTGCTAATGAAAGGTACAAGAATTGTAACTCTTGCATGGATGAAAAAATCATATCAATACATGGGCATGAGAGTAATTTAGTAACAGAAAATGCAAATAGTGAATAAGTAGCATAACTGGTCAAAAATATATAGCATTATTGAAGAGCTGGCAATTAATTGGTTTCTCTTTACACTATACAAATTAATAAATCAAAATATCTTGTGGATCTGAAGGAAGAATCTTCATTTGAAACTTTGGATATAGATTTATTTATGCTTCAGGGTAAAGAATATGTAGCCATTATGGATTATTAAACTATCCACCAGTGGTGTTCTTGGGAAGACCTAGGGTTTCCCATCTTATCGAAAGGATTAAAACAGCAAGCAAGCATCTATTGTTTATATGGGGTATTCCACAGCAAATCATTACCGATAACAGTCTGCAGGATTTGTTGAACCATACTGATTTGCATGTATAACCCTAAGTCCAAGATATCCATCAGCTAATGGACTTGATCATACTGAAGTTTTAACAAAGTTTACGTTAACAGCAAAGTTAACAGCAGCATTTATGACTTCAACACGTGTCAACTTTTAAGGACTCTCTCCAGCAAGAGGCCAGACTGGCCAGACTCACTTGTAGAAGTTGGGAAATCTACAAGAAGGCCTTCCCTTAGGGAAGTAGGGAGCTAATGGGGGGAGCTGAGGGAGGCTGCTGGTTCACCCTGGTTCCAAGCCTCCACCAGCTGGCTGCAAAGGGCTGCTCTTCCTGCAAGCAGTGGACAAAAAGGTGACTGCCAAATGACGTTAGAATGGAGCATTACATGATTATAAATGAGCATGTTCTCTAATTGATCAGCAACGTAACAACGAAAAAATGTTAAGTGGCATGGCTTTAAGTGAGAAGTTCCTGTATTGTTATTTGTATTATCATAGCACCTAGGAGCCATAACTGTGGATCAGGACCCCACTGTGCTAGGCACTGTACAGTCACAGAATAAAAAAAAATCCCTGCTCCAGAGAGTTTACAATTTAAGTACAAGACAAGAAACAATAGATGGATACAGACAAGGACCATGCTTTCCGTACAGTCATCTGTTAAGCTTTTTCTTTCCAGCTACTTCCTAGGGAGAGGAAGCTCTAAACCAAGTCATGAGATCAGAACAAAGGTACAGAACTGTTTTACAGGGTACTTTGAAGAGAGGGAACCATACATATGTGGCCAATGTGTCCTTTTCTCTAGACTATTGGTAGATTGCAAGAGCCAGAAGATTCTGCCCATTTTATGTGCAGTAGAGATTATCCTGTTTCTTATCTAGGATTATATCCTTGTGATATTCAGCTGAAATCTAACTCTTTGGTCACTGGAAGCTAATAGCGCTCTGTGTGTGTGTTTACAGTCCCTCATTGTACCTAGAGAAATTTTTTTCCCTCTGCTTTGTAAATGCAGGAGAGGAAGACAAATAAAAGTGGATCCATACATTAACGCTCCTGTATTCCTTACTCATATCCACCATTCCACTCCTCAGAAGGTGCAGGACTGCTTGAAAAGGGTACAGAGGAGGTACATTGTCTTCTGCTCTCAAAGCACAACAAACACTATGGCACACCATCACTCTTCCCCCCCACCCTTTTTATTATACAAAATCACCCTTGCAAATTTTAACAACATATAATTTTTCTCCGCAAATGGACGATTCAAATGTTCTTAACCACTACGCATATAGTTAAATGTTGGGAAATGAAACTTGGTGATGGAGCTGGTGAGGCATTTCCACTAGAGATAGGGAAGCACTACTGCTATTCCAGAAGGCACTGGTGAAACCTCATCTGTACACTGGTCACTTATGTTCAAGAAGATTAATTTAAAGTGGAGCAGGTGCAGAGAAGACGTACTAGGATGATGAAAGGAATGGAGCGCCCATCTTATAAGGCAATTGGAAGAGCTTGACTTGTTTAGTCTAGGAAAAAAGAAAGCTGAGAGGGGGTAGAATTGCTATCTACTGTATAAATACATTAAGGGGTAGGTACACAAAGGAGGGTGAAGAGCTGTTTAAGCTAAAGCACAGTGTTGGCTCAACTACAAATGGCTGTAAACTGGCCATGAACAAATTCCAGGCTGGAGATTAGAAGAAAGTTTCTAGTCATTAGACGGAGAGGTTCTGGAGAAGCCTCTTAGTAGGAGTTGTGGGGGCAAATGACTTAATTAGTTTGAAGAGAGAGCTTGAAAAATTTATGAGTGCAAGTCTATGACAGGATTGCTTGTGATTGTAGAGAGCAGGGCTCAACAACCCTGGGGCTCACTTCCAGTTTATGTTTTATATTCCTAAATCTCAGGGTTTCAGCCAGCCACCTGCAGGGACCTCTCTCCCTCGCCCCCTTGATTTTATTTTTTAATCTTTCCTCTGAAACATCAGGGATAGCCACGGCTGCAGATGGGACATTGTATGGGGAAGACTACGGCTCGGAGGTGGCAATGCACCTTCTTTTTCCCAAATGCTTCACTGGCTGATTCTTGCTCATGGTCTAACGCAGTGATGGCAAACCTTTTTGAGCCCAAGTGCCCAAACTGCAAACCAAAACGACTTGTTTTTTTTCAAAGTGCCAACACCCCCGCTCGACTCGGGACTCCCCCCCGGCCTCAGCAGCGCGGCTCACACCCCCCCCCCGGCCTCAGCAGCGCGGCTCGCCCCCCCCCCCCGGCCTTGCCTCCCCCCCTTGCCTTGCCTTGCCTCCCCCCTTGCCTCGCCTCCCCTTGCCTTGCCTCCCCCCCCTTGCCTTGCCTCGCCTCCCCCCCCTTGCCTTGCCTCGCCTCCCCCCCGCCTTGCCTTCCCTCCCCCCCCTGCCTTGCCTCCCCCCCCTTGCCTTGCCTTGCCTCCCCCCCTTGCCTTGCCTTGCCTCTCCCCCCCTTGCCTTGCCTCCCCCCCCTTGCCTTGCCTTGCCTCCCCTTGCCTTGCCTTGCCTTCCCTCCCCTTGCCTTGCCTCCCCCCCGCCTTGCCTTGCCTCCCCTTGCCTCCCCCCCTTGCCTTGCCTTGCCTCCCCCCCTTGCCTTGACTCCCCCCCCCCCCGCCTCGCGCGGCGGCAGCGCCGCCGCCTCCTGTCCTGCCCTGCCCTGCCCTGCCCTGCCTTGCCCTGCCTCGCGGCGCCTCTCGCCGCCTCTCGCCTCCTGCCTCCCGCGGCGCCTCGCCTCGCCTCGCCTCGCGCGGTGCCTCCTGCCTCGCCTCGCCTCGCCTCGCGCGCCTCCTGCCTTGCCTCGCGCCTCGGCCCCGCCTCCGCTCTCCTTCTTGCCTTGCCTCGCCTCCTGCCTCGGCCCCGCCTCCGCTCTCCTTCCCGGGCTCCGGCCGTCCTTTCACTTCCTCCTCCACCGCCCGCCCGCCTCTTACTGACCCCGCCCCTCTGCTCCAGCGTTTTGACGGCGTGCCCACAGAGACGGCTCGGCGTGCCGGCAGCGGCACGCGTGCCACGGGTTCACCATCACTGGTCTAACGGATCACCATAGTGGTGTCAGGAAGGAATTTCCCCTCAGGTCAGATAAGCAAAATTCCCTAAATTTACTGCCATTCTCTGCAGTGTGAGAGAGCAGGTCATTTTCCAGGATTATTTTACTCAGTTCCCTGCCATTGCAGGGGCTTTGGACACCTCAGACCCTCCTATTCTCTGCTTGTAGCCCAGAATAGTCTAGTTTACCATGGGCTGTAATACGTTGGTTTAATTTTCATTGTAGCATTTAATCTGTGGGTGATGATAGTGTTGGTGACTTGTGACATACAGACATGAGACTACATGATCTAGAGTGGCCCCCTTCTGGCCTTAAACTCTGACATGCATTGCACAAATTTTCAAGGCTGCACTATGCACCCAAGACCCAAGCTTACAGTTTATGTAAATGGGATATTTTAAGGTCTTGCAAGAACACCACATTTTGGGGTTGGGTGTCTGTAGAAAGAATAACTAATAATAATTAGCAACTTGGATATTGTTAAAAGGCACCCAACCACATTGCTTTGTCAATTGGAATCTATATTTGCTGATTATTTGTTCAAAAGATAAGACTCAGCCCCTCCATTTGAGAACACAATACACTCTGGAACACTTCCCAATAATGTGTTAACATTTTTCATTGTGTATTTAGTTTATGCTTTATGAACAAAGAAAGAACTTGAATATAAAGGAGTTGTATTTTTAAATGATCAGGTAATTAAACTAGGTTTCATCACTATAACCATAAAGCACATATTGTCTAAAGCAGTATTTAGATGGAGAAGTGTTCTATGGTGATCACTTTAATGAGGGAGATGCAAAGTGCAACTATCATTTTAATGTATTAAAGTCTCTAAATGCACAGTTGAGATTCAAACCTTCTGTTAAGAGGCTACAACTACATCAAAGCAAGTGATATTACATCCCTGTGCACATGGTCTGAATTTGACTTTGTAATTTTTATGCAGCCATAATGAATTACAAAGCAAATACTGTATAACTACACTGGTGAACTGCAAAAAAGGCTCTTTCAATATTGATTTTGCAGCTGTAATAAATGCTGCTGGGTTATTAAAGATGAATACAGTATTATTACTCTATTTATAAATTATACCACACAAAAACTATTTGAAAAGAGCACTAAGGTTACAAAATGACAGTATAAATTTGGAAATCTCAGAATTAAGCTTGCCTATGCAACTTTAATTCAGCTTCCTTCTGAGTATGCAATGTGATACTATCTAGTGACATGATGATATACTATTTTTTCCACAGGACCGCTGCCTCCATCACTGCACAGGACAGATGGTGCTCAAGGAATTAATGAGGGCTGATGACTGAATTGAGGCTGTTGTCTGTTGTGTTGTGAATCAGGAGGGGATTGCAGAAAGAGAAATGAGGGTTTCATGGTTATGGCAGCTGAATTCTGCCCTGGACAACTGGATTATTCTCCTTCTACAGAGTTCCTGTCTGATGTTGGACAAATTGTGTAAACTAAAATGTTTAGTTGGGCACTAAACTCATGTTAGCTGGTTGACAATCTCCAACCAGCTAACATGAGTGGAGACATTGGGACTATGAAAAAAAACAATACATGTTCAAGACCAGATGATCAATAGATGGCTCTCACAGTGGTGCTATAAGGAGAGCTTTGGGATAGAGGACTGTTCTCTTGGGATGGACTTCACCTGAGTAGTGGAGGAAAATAGACGTTTAGGATGAGAGATGTCCAGGTAATCTCCATGCCAGATTTTAACATTGAGAGGGAAGAAAACAAAATAAGAAGGGATATAGCAGTGGGTAGGAGAATGGAAATAAGGAGGAAGGGTAGTGTAGATATCAGTTTAATAGGGGATACTGGTGGTAGAATGTCTGTACCTAATCAGGTAAAGAATGAGCGAGTTCAAACAGTAAATACTAATATGTTTGTACACCAATGCAAGGAACCTAGGTAACAAAATGGAGGGAAGCAGTGGGAGGGAACATATTTGGCAAGTATGCTTCCAAATATGCTTTGGCAAAATCCATCTTTGATTATTAGCAGTAAATATGCCCAATGGCCTGTGATGGGATGTTAGATGGGGTGGGATCTCAGTTACTTTAGAGAATTCTTTCCTAGGTGTCTAGCTGGTGATTCTTGCCCACATGCTCACAGTTTAGCTGATCTCCATATTTGTGGTTGGGAAGGAATTTTCCTCCAGGGCCAATTAGCAGAGGCCCTGGGATTTTTTCATCTTCCTCTGAAGCATGGGGCACGGGTCTCTTACTGGAGGATTCTCTGCACCTTGAAGTCTTTAAACCATGATTTGAGGACTTCAAAGCTGAGACATAGGTTAGAGGTTTATTACAGGAGTGAGTAGGTTAGATTCTGTGGCCTGCATTGTGTAGGAAGTCAGACCAGATGATTATAATGGTCCCTTCTTAACTTAAGTCTATGAGTCTATGTTGCTAGAATGAAAAAAAAAATCTTGATTCTTTTTTTAAATCTTTTCTTGCAAAGCTCCTTCATGGGACCATTCAAGCTGAAAACTTTTAAAAACAATTCAGCTGGAATGAAACATTTCAGACCATAAAGGTGATGTCTGTTAAAGTTCTATACAATTGAAAATAGGGACTTACAACAGGAAGTGTTTGGCAGTCCTAGGTACTAGTGATGCTACCACCAGCTCTACCTGTAACCGGTGCAGGAAAAGGCACAACATTGCAATTCAGTTATGTTTTAACTGCTTTTTGTTTGTTCTAATGATGCCAAGGTCAGCGTCAACACTGATTGTTGTCCCTACAACTTTTGTCACCTACACTGAATTTTAATTTGTGTAATCAAATCTTAAATTTCAAAGTAACTTGCTCATTTGTATCAGAACATACCTTCTCCTCCTTTTTCTCCAGGCTGCCATTTAGACTTTGCCTCCCCTTTTAGATACCAAAATCTCCAATTTACTCGCATAATATAAATTATAGGTAGGTGGTCAGTTACACATACAAAAAGTGAGTCGAGACAATCTTATTTTTACCTAAATTATTTTAAAATGGGCTCTTACTCTAAATACTTTCTCTTCTCAAAATCCTAGCCAAGATTTCCTAGATCTATATTCAGCCACCTAATTAAGTCTAACATTAGGTAGCCATCTTTGAAAATACTGTCCCCTATCTAGGGCATACTAATTTTTATTCTGAAGCTACCTGAAACTTCACAACCAACTGCTTGCTTTATCAATGTACAAGTTTCTTCTGAAATCAAAGCCTTTACTCAAGTTATTCTTGGAGTGAAAAACATTGGCACTCAGAGTATTTTTTCAGTGGAGTTAGATGTATGAGAGATTCCCCCTCAAATGGCTATTGTGAGAAAATTTCAATAATGTAGATTAAAACATTGTCTATAAAAGCAACAAGATCAGCTCTCCTTTTTCCCTTCAGGAGGCCAGAATCGCAAAGTGGTTCTAATTTATAGTTTTCCACAAATGTAATTTTTTAATTGTCTATGACATCAATAAGGTTAGTCATATTGTTACCTCAACCATCTCATACAGTTGGCAGAACTTAACTGGAGAGAGTTGCACTGATCTCTAGCCAGCCAGTGATTTCAGCTCTGTTTTAATCACTGTTTTATTTTCATTGGATCTCCTCAAGTAGACCTTTGGAAGAAGCCGTGTTGGGCTTTGGAATATAAAAAGTCTATGAATGCTGAAACTGATCAATCCTCACAAACTTCAGGGAGACCATTTGATTTCACTAACTTTGTTATTATGTCAAACACCTTTTATATTATAATTCTGAAATTAAAAAAATATTATTTATCCTACAATAGTGCCTAAACTGCCCCAACTTAGACTGGGGAACGGTGTAGTGCCACAGTGGCCCAAAGAGCTTACAATCTCATTGAAGACAAAAAGATGGAAGAAATGAACCATTAACTTCCCCTGACAACCAACCTCCTCCCAAAATAAGTCCCCATGAACTTTCCTTTTAGTCTCCCTCCAGGCTTGGCATTGGTTGCAGGAATAGTAGGGCAGGGCTAGGTTTGCCCATAGGCTCTCCTTAGCCCCTTGTCAGGGTCCCAACAAAGGCAGTCAGGCCCATGGCCAAACCTGAGACTGGGAGTAGCAGAGGAGTCTATAGTCGGGTTCCAGGAAAGTGTCTATACCAAGGTTCAGAGTCTGAATCAAGCCTAGGTTGAGGTAGGAATTCAGGATCAAGGAGCATGAATGGTCATGGCAGCTACAAGAGATCCGTGCTGTTGCCAGGACACTTCCTGGAATGCCCCTTGGGTTTAAATGGGGCAGGGAGTCAATCAGTAGCTATGAGGTTGCAGTCTGTCAAATGCCTGAGGCAGAATTTCCCATGGTCTGTGTCCACAGAGGGTCAGGGGAAGTGGAGAGCAGCCTGGTTACAATTGTTGCTGGGTGGCAGCGTGGAGATGTCAGTTGCCTGATAGCTCTACAAGCCTGGATTCTAGTGATGTTGGGCCTCTTTGCTCCACAGCATACACCTAGAGGGAGGGATAGCTCAGTGTTTGAGCATTGGCCTGCTAAACCTAGGGTTGTGAGTTCAATAGTTGAGGGGGCCACTTAGGGATCTGGGGCAAAAAAATCTATCAGGGGACAGTACTTGGTCCTTCTAGTGAAGGCAGGGGACTGGACTTGATGACCTTACAAGGTCCTTCCAGTTCTATGAGATAGGTATATCTCCAAATATTATATTATACATTTCTAGGAGTCTAACTCTGCTGGAAGCAGCTGTTTTGTGCACATGTAGCATGTTAACCAGAAGATACAAGGTTTGCTCTAAAACTTTTCTTCTCTTCCCTCTCCTTTAATTAAAAACAAAACATTCAGGCTGAAACTATATGTGCACTCTTTTGGTATGGAAAACAACTTTTAGAGCAAGCCTTTTGGCATGTACCACAACTCGCAAACTACAAACCCTTGGAACAGAGCCAAAAAAGCTCAGGAAATAGAGGCCTTCTACAGGCCCCAAAGTCAATGTAACCACATTAATTTACATCAGCTGCAGATCTGGCCCCAAATGTTCAGAAGTCTTTGCCTGATGGATATCAGCTAGGAAACCCTCACACTAACAACATTCACTCAGCTTCTCATCCTTTCAGGATACTGATTTTTCTGTTAACTTCAAAATGGAGCAACACAGCTTTCCATCAGCTCTAAATCAGGCCCTTAAATTGCCCCTCTTTGCTGTATTTTATAATCCAGGAGAGAGCATTGGGAGGTGTGCTTCGGTTACTCCTACAGGGTACATTAGCTGTAAAAGCCGCATGAAACTGTTAGCTAGTTACTTGAATTTGGAAATCTGTCTTAACTACTGAGGGAAAACCAGAGGCAGAGATCAGCAGTTAGAAAGGATCTATAAAATCTTGCTCCAGTTCAACCTGGTCTCCTGGGAGTGGCATGCAAATCTAAGGAATCTATTGCTCTCTATGCCAAGTCTCCTCAGCTGAGAGGATGGCTGCTGACAGGGTTCAGATGTACAATGTTTCTTGCTGGTGCAAAGATACAGAAACATTTGTGTATGGACTGAGAAACCCTGCAGTTTTCATTCCAACTCTGCTCAGACAATTCAAGAAATATCTCTGAAAACTAGTGGAGAAAGGATATGAATGTGTATGTTGAAATAAAGGAGTGTGGAGACAGGAGCTGGTACGCAGTAGTTATAAATACTATACAGGTCAGAATAGGTTTTTGTCATGGTGTCTTCTGCATTTATAATCTATAAAATCATATGAATACATACAGGCAGGCAGAAAAGTCTTCAGAGAGTCTAAACAGAAAGGACTATTTAATAATTTCCCTGCAGTCTTTATATAAAAGTTATGTAAGTGCTCTTAAAATACATAACAAGTGTTTCTATTTATTATTTGTATTAAATTAATATATAGGACTTATACATTAAATAGTCATGTGACATTCTTGAAAGTGACCGGGAGCTATTATAAAGTTGAAGAATAAATACATAAATAAATAAGTTGAACCGTGCAACTCTTTCTGAAAAGTTCTTGATACATCTCTAGCCTGTGATTCAGCAGAACTAAATAAAGTACAGGAAGGAGATCATAATAATAGTACTGTAGTAGAAGTAATGCTTCTGTAACCACGTTACAACTACACAAAAAAAGAAGGCAGAGATTAGCCCCAGATGAACCCTGTTTTCAAACACTGTTGAACTCAAATAGGGGGAACTAAAGTGAATGACCAGCTTCTGGTGCTAGCACGGGTTGAATCAAAATCAGTAAGCAAATACGCCTGAACTCTGTGATCCAGGGCAATTTCTGCATCAGATGTGACACTCAGACACATGGGAAGCAGTTGTGCCATACTAATAAGCTGACTCACTTCTAACATCTAATGAGGAAAGTGCTATTACAAATCTAGGACCATGTATGAACTTCATGGTTCTTATGATGTCTCACATCATGGTTACTTGGAGTGGGAGCAACAGCTGGGACGGAACTCAGATATTTCTGCTCCAGAAGTACAGCCTGCAGGAAAATTGTTGGCAGTTCTGGGCCTCTCACACATAGATGACCAGTACTGATTCTATCTAGTAAAGGTGCATGTGTTTACACCTTGTTTAATAAAGCACACAATTAGCAGTTTAACTTCTATGTAAAAATAATTCAAACTAATGCAAGTCAGGAGCCTTGAAGCATCTGAAACTACAATAGCCACAGATAGTTTATTTTAAATTGTATTGGTTGGAATTGTCTCAAGAGGATCCTGCTGTGAGGATTGTTAAATGGATAGGAGTTCAAGCCGAAAACACAGCCAATCCAGGCTTGGATATTGAATACCCTAAGTTCTAGGATCCAGAATTTTTGTTTGAACCATCATCACTGCAAGGAGTTGTAGGGGTCGGAGAGAAAGTTTTCAGTCAGCATTCATCTAATACCCTTAGTGGTAATAAAAATCAGAGAAATAGTTCACTGCATCACCACCAGCAAAGCTGACAATAAAGAAATACAGCAATCATTCCAGAATGAAAACATAATCACTCAGCAGCCACCTGTAATTAATGGTTGCTGACATCCTCTATGGTGCAGAACACCAGGCACTAAGATTTATAGTGACGTACCCCTACACTATTCATTTTCAAAGCATTACCTATGTTTGCTTATGGGATAATGCTGCATTTTATTCAAGGAAGTCAGGTGAGTATGAATTCTGAAAGTATGGGATCTGTCAAGTTCAACTCCAAAAGCCACATTATAAATGTTCAAAGAATATACCTGTGGTGTGTTGCACAAGCTGAAAGCAATATTGTGTTGGATAAGACAGGCTGGGGTTCCTTGAACAACTGACATTCTTAAAAATAAACACCACTGGGCTGCTCTTCGATATTCTGGTGTGTATCTAGAGTAACTCCACTAGCTTCAAATCAAGAATAATGGGGAATAATTTAGGGTGGCAGAAAGAAGGGACATATCACAAGTCCTCAGATTTACAGCAGAAGGTAGATTTTCTCTCTTGATCTACTTTAACCAACAAGGAGCCAAGCCTCTCCCATCTCAATCCTTCAATTTGCTGGACTGCTCTTTTTTCTAAGCAATTCAAAATGACCGCATAAGGTAGGTCAATGCTTGATCACCTTTTTCAGGAAAAAGGGAGTTAACAACTGTAATGAAATGGATAAAATACAATTTTAAAAGTACATAGAACTGCTTTAGAATGATTTTCAGACAACCCTGTCTAAACTACTGATACACGCTTGCAGAAAACAGAGCTAGACAAACCAAACCCAGTGAAAAAACACTGGTGTATCAGCCAGCTAAGACAGGAGTTGTCAGATTATGCACACAGCATGGATCACATCTTGATCCCCTCCCAGACACCTAGCTATCATTTGCAATTGCATGGATCACTCCCCTTCCATCTGAAGCCATGCACTATACTTGTACATGAAAAGTTAATACAGTACCAGGAAAGTATTTTGGTGGTTTTGGTTGTATTTCATCCTGACATTGCCCTCCCTATGCTTTATGAACATATGCCCTCCCAAGACTGTTTTTGACCCCTTCAGGGCCAGAGCAGCGTCACCACCCCACTACAGCTTGCTTTACACAATCTGAAAAGTGATTGGTCTTTACATTCAAGGAGTTATGTTAATAGCTAGGAATTATGTATATAAACTTTGTGGTGTTTGATGTGAATTGTGATATCACCTGGTACCTACCCCCACTGTGTCTGCACCTGGGCAGCATGGGCAAAGAGCTCTTACATGTCTAATAAATAACTGAGCGACAATCTGTCCTTGAACTGAGTTTGTTGGATCACAGAGAACCGGATGAAGTGTTCTGCCTGAACTGTACAGGGTATTCTGGATAAGTCGAATAGAAAGGTCTCAGAGGGAATCTCAACAGTAGCAACAGGATGTAGTTTAACACAGTCATAAGTGTAAAGTGCTGGAGAGGGTTACTGTTACTTGAGAACAAGTGAAGTAAGAGCTCCCTGCCATGAGAGAGGGAGGGAGGGGTTTTAGAGTTTAGTTTCGTTCTGGCTTGCCATGCAGCAGGGGCCAGGGTCCGAGAGCATCTCTAGCTGTGGAGATGGCTCAACTTTCCCTCTTATATTCCTACTTAGCTAAATGTAAGTAATATTTTGATTTTGCATCAAGTCTGTGCCTATCTGGGTGTCTCTGTGCATTTCAGATGAGAAGTAGAGAATTCTAAATTGTAAGCTGTACTGTGCCTATGTTCTAATCTTTTTCTTTATTAAATCTTGTTAATTATAAAAAAACATCTGGTCTATTTCCCTTAAGGTTTTCTCTGCTTTCAAACTGGGAAGAGGGAAGGGAGGGGAATAGGTATCAGGACAGCTAAGTGTATAGCTAAAGTGTGGAGACTGTCTCTCGCTACCATCAGGTTAGACGGGGGAGAGGGAAGGGAACAGCCTCTAAGGGTCTGGCTCTCAGGTAGAGAGACGGAGGGTGGGGAAGTCTGGGGGCCCCTCCAAGGTTTTGGAAGTACACCCGATGGTGGCAACTGTGGTTCCCCAAGAACCCCACTGGTAAAGGGGGGGGAGGTTTCTTGGGGTGTAGGGACTTAATTTGGCTGGGAAGCAGCTAAATTGAGTGGTCTGGCTAAAAAAAGAGTCCCAGTCCTTGTACTCAAGAGCACAGAGGCTGGGGTACCCCCCATTCTTACAAACATCATGCTTAATAAAATGTATATTAACAAATTGTGAACATTGTTCAACAATCTCACATAAATGTGAGCAATCGTAGGGTTTTTTAATCTGAGCTTGATTTCAATGAGGTCGGGGGAAAACGATGGGGCAATTATTTGTTGGTGGGAAATGCAAGCAGTCTACAGCTACAGACTAATTATAAGACTCTGATATGGAGAAAACACAACCTGAAGCAAGCAAACAAGGCATTTTTCAGGATATTATAAACTACCATCAGTATTATTTGCTACTGTCACCATCTGTAATTGTGAAAAATATTTCTCTTGTGACTACATGGCAAGTATTTTCTGGGGTGAGCAATCGTAATTTTAATATTTTATTTTCCTGACTGCCTGTTTCAAATCAACACCCTGCAGTATTGTTGGGCGGGGAAGTCTAAGAACTGAACAGCAGAAACTGAGGAAATTAATTATCCCATCAATCTGCTGGAGTCAGGTTAAAATGGATATTCAAGAATGTCACAAAAAACGGAGTGATCACAACTGAGGATACTAAAAATAACTGTGTATATCCATAATAATCCCATTACAATACCTACTGTTGTTACTGTTACCCCAATTTATCATATGCACGGTATAAAACTCAGTCATATGGAGGGTTACCCCATGTTTCAACGGACGTTGAAAATTTTTCCATAAGCTCCTAAATCACTTAGGAAAATGTTACCCCATATCTCAGCCATTGTTTTAATACGGTCTACAAACCTTCAACCTCAAAGACCAAAAAAAATAGAGCTACTGGAATTACTTTTTTGTTGGATCAGAGCCCAAACCATAAAACTCCATTATGAACATAACTTTAAAACAATAATACAGATATAAAACAGATATAGCAGCAACCATTCCCTCACATGCAGGCCCCCAACCTGAAAATATGATCTTATTTTAAACCTCATTCACAGCAAAGAACACCAGCTTCTCACTTCTCATAGCTGATATCCAATATTTGAAATGCTGTCTACCCAATCCACTCTCCAAAATTCAGATTGATTAGAAAACACTATTTTCTATATATTTGTGTCATCCCAATATTATTCAGAACTAGCAAAAATACCTGGCGTTGCTCGGGTCCATTGGGGGGTGAGGGGGGCGAGATCAGAGCGAGTGCAGCAGCCATTGGAGGGGGGAGGGGGGAGAGAGCTGAGCGAGTGCGGGGTCCATTGGAGGGGGGTATTATTACATCAGAACTATGTCACAGAGAACAGCAACTGTTAACCTGCTGCCCAGCTGATGTTAATGGGCTTTAAAGAATTTCACCCCTAGGGGGTGTAAGAGGTGAGATTTGAAAAAAAAATCGATTCTTACCGTGATTAGGACCCTAAAGCCTATAACTGTACCAAATTTCAAGTCTCTGGGTCAAACGGTGTGGAAGGAGTAAGGGAACATACATACACGCATACACACACGCATACACCATTTGACTTTTATATATATAGAAGTCCTTCACCGCCCTCACCCTCAGCCCCAGTCAGAAGTCTTTTCAAAAAGTTAGAAATACCTTTTGTCTGTCTGTCTCTAACTTTCTCCAAATTCCTCCTCTGATGATAGGCCACAATGTTCAACGTCAGGAGGAAAAGATGTGGGTTGTTTGTTTTTTTGGTTTGTTTATTCCCTTAATTTGAAGGACGTTGGGGCTAGGAGTTTGACATTGACTGTTCGATGGAATGAAAGTCAACACTTTAACTATGGAGTTTTTAAACTGTGCCTCTGTAACATGTGCCTTTTCTTTAGATGTCATATTCTTCAGAAATGTTCATAAAATGCAAATAAAACATGTTTTATAATAACCATCTAACAACACTTTTGTAATATTCATTCTTCCCCCTTATAAGTAATTACTGTCCTTTAAAATGGGAAGCTACAGAGCTCCTGAAATTCCTGTCTCAATCTTCAAGGGGAGACAGCTTTTCACTCGGGGGTTAATATTTTGCCTTCTTTCTCACTTTTCTGTTCCTTCCTTTGATGAGAAGGTATTTATAAAGATCTCACTACAAAACCAAGGTAAGCAAAAGCAACTGTAACATCAATGTCTGCTTGCAGACAGATAACCTCTCCATGCACATCCTATGTGTATGTAGTTTTTTCTTCTCCTCAGCAGGACACATACAAATAACACCTTTATGCAGAAGTGAAAATTCAGCTGAACATGAAAGAGTGATGCTTAGTTCTTGATGTCTCCTGCGTATTTTCATACCTGGCAACATCAAGGCATTCGAAATATCACAAACAGAGCCTTTGTTCTAACAGTCATATAGTCAAGTAGAATGTCCCTCTGCATCTTGCATGTAAAAAGTCTTTGTTCATTTCATAGACTCTAAATTCAGTAACATTAATTTATGTAACCATTTCTTCAATGAAAGTGAGGCCCTTTCACAATGCACTCCTAACCGGTGCCTTCAAAATCTGGCACACTCTGTAACCCCCCTAAAGCAATCAATAGATTAGTAAATGTCCTACTTAATTGCATATGATTTAGACTTTTCACACAAGGTGGTATAGATTAATGCAGTGGACTGAATAAATACTTCATTAGCTTAATACCATTTAGCTCCCCCTCCCCTTTTTTTAAGGTAATTAAACTCAAGGTCTTGGAAACCAAACAAATGGATTCATGTTGTGTTCCTTAGTCAAACAAGACTCAGTAAAACTAGAAGGCACGAGAGAATGTAATACATCATCATCTAACATGGAGCTATTGAAATAACTGATGGTTTTGACCACTTTACCAAAAATGTCAACACTTCCTGTTCTCAATATAGTGTAAAGTCAATAATCTCTAAAGGAGTGTTTATTAGTTTTTTCTTTCAATACTTTAAATCCTTTTATGCTAATGGAAGAAAGATCGTATCTGACAAACCTTCAGCATAAACCACATCTTCACCTTTGAAGCCCTTCAAGGCCTATACACAGTCAAACTATCAGCATATATGGTATTAAAATGTCAACATTCACCTCATCACCAGCCTTTATTGCCTAATTCTCACTTTTTGAGGAACCACCTTTGCACTTTCTCCCATATCTCCCCTTATGCACAGAAAAAGAGATCTGTAAAAATCTGCAAAGTCACCTCATTGTCCTCTTTCAACTCACTCTTTAAAACAGCTCTGCTACATTTAGCAACAACAAAAAAACCTCAATAAAGATTAGACAGCTTGTGTGTTGGAATTTTTACTTTTCATACAGATCCGGATGATCTCTGTTACTTTGTGTTTCACCCTCTGTCATTTCTTGAGCCCATCCATTCTCTCTCATCTTATACTTAGATAGTCCTTCCCCAAACAGCTTACAATTTGTGACACTATACCACATATTGTTCATAGTAAGCTTATATGTATTATATGCAAGATAGGTCTCATATTATTGAAAAGGTTATGATAGAATAATCCTATTCAGTGTATCTGTATGCATGTATCATTTTGTTATCTGAAGTTTGTAATAGATGCAGCCACAATATTACTAATGTGTTTACAACTGGGGAATGCCCACTAGACAGAATGCAATCAGTCTAGATCAGGGAATCGGCAACATTGGCACACGTGTCCACAGAGTAAGCACCCTTAGCGGGCCCCGCCGCTTTGCCGACTGTGGCCCCCACTGGCCACGGTTCACCGTCCCGGTCCAATGGGGGCTGCGGGAAGCGGCGCAGTGCTGGCTGCTGCTTCTTGCAGCCCCCATTGGACCGGGACGGTGAACTGCAGCCAGTGGGAGACGCAGTTGGTGAAACAGCAGGTCAACAAAGTGGCAGGGCCGCTAAGGGTGCTTACCCTGTGGTCCCGCGTGCCAACATTGCCGATCCCTGATCGAGAGGACTGGCTGGAAATGGCCATTAGGTCTTAGAAGATGATAATCTCCCACTGGAGAGCCTTCCTGAGGACACTACAAAAAGCCTCCGAGTCATGGCTGCTCTAGCCCTACAGGGACATGTGACCAGATTTTTCCATTGAATGGTGTGGGAACTAAACTGAGAGAAAAAGTTTTCTGCCATATTCAAAAAATTGTTAAGGCAGGGGAGTGACATCAGCATGGTTCTTCACTGACTCTCCGCCCAAAGGAGACTCTTGGAAATACCTGAGAAACAAGGACTGAACTGGGCAGAAGGCCTGGAATCACACTAGATGGATTTCTAGCCTGTGAAAGGAATACCTGGTGTTTTAAGCAGCAAGCAAGTGCAGCTTCCCCTTACAATTCTTCATCATCCTTGGATGAGGAAGTGGTAAGGAGGCATGGGGTGCAGGGGTAATGGGGTTCTGAAGAAGGCAGCAAGGGTCAAGGCAATGGTGTGGGTCAATCCAGGGATGGAGCACAAAACCCTGTGGCTGTGGTACAGAGCCTGCCACCACATGGCCAGAGCCTGCCACTCGCCACCACAGGGCAGAAGCCTGAAATCCAAAGCCAAGCCACACTCCCCTTGGAAGGTGAGTAACTCACACTGGTTTCTTGCTAATATAGTGTTCCTGGCTCCAGAAGGGGGTTGGGACCAACCCCTGCAGGCAGCCTCATGGGAGGAGCCACTGCTTTACCAGCCCCCACTCCTCCCAATCAAAACCCAGTAGGCTGTGGCCACAAGAAAATCCACTAGTGGACGCATGCAGCCATGGTACCCACATTTGAGAAATGCTGCTCTAGGTGCTATTGCAATACAAATAAGAATTAGTAATACAATCTATTTATAAATAAGATGCATATATATTTTTTAAAATGCTGATAAATAGTTCATGAGAAGAGGATAAACTTTATTAAAGGATTTGGAAAATTCACAAAATCAGGATTGGATGTTTTGTTTAAAAAATACTCTAGGAATTATTCTGGGCAATTTTTATAGCCCTTTTTATATAGGAGGTCAGATTAGATGATCATAATGGTCCCTTATGGGCTTGGAATCTATGGATGAACATTTTTTAGTGAAAATTCTCAGTTGTGTCTGTCTGTACTTTTCACAAAAAAGAACTTAGTTTTTTATTCAGTTCTAAGATCCTGAACCCTTATAAGCTTGTAAATTCCCACTGTTACTGCCAGTGCCTTATGATTTATCTTGTTGGACAAACATGGCAAATTACTCTGATTGGTTAGAAGTGGATTGGAATAAACCAATCAGTTCACATTGCATAAAGAAACTCTGATCTCATTTAAGTTTTGAAAAAAACAAAACAAAACTATATAAGTGTAAGCAGTGTCAGGATGAGCTCCACCCTGACATCTGGTGGGAAATTGCAGGAATTGCGGAAAACTGTGGAAAATAACTTCAGCTGGTGTTATTTGTATAGACACACCCACCACGCCTAGTCTGAGCTCACAGCAGCCCAAATGGTCACTTTGGCTGCTGTGGGATCCCCAGGTTCTCTGTTATTAGGGTAGGAATGATAAAATGTTGCTAACCTAATTACGTGAATGAGGCACGGGGACATGTACTTGGCCTTTGTCATGATGGAGGGACTCACCATCATCTAGGTAGCACTCACTGGCCAAGGGGTAGATATTCCAAAACCCACTGAATGGAGAGAGATAACAGACTGGCTTCTATACCTTTTGGTGAGGGCCCTACAAAAGCCTATTGCACATTATCTCCACTTGGAATATCAGAGCTAATGTTTGATCCCATTAGGCCTCTAGGTTCGGTCTGCTAAACTGAACTCACTTTGGGCCATGTAGGGTATCTGCACTATGGACCCCCTACTATAAGCTGAGATCACTTGAGAGCTGAGACCACTGAGCACTGGAGCGGGAGGGGGCTGAAATTGTATTGCTGAGCAGTGGATGGAGTGGAGCCGTTCGGGTCACCACTAGTGGAGTAGCTGGTGATGAGGAGCAGCAGCGGATGGAGTGGAGCCATTTGGGTCACCACTAGTGGAGTAGCTGGTGATGAGCAGCAGCCGCAGCTGCTGCCGCAGCAGACAGCGGGAGCAGTTCGGGTGACTGCTAGCGGAGTGGCTGGCGATGTGCAGCAGCAGCAGCAGATAGAGTGGAGCCGTTTGGGTCACCGCTAGCGGAGTGGCTGGCGGCGTGCAGCGGCTGACAGCAGAGCAGCTGGAGAAAGTAGAACAGTTCCTGGGCACCTGATGGAACGGCTCATGGTGAGGACTGCAGCACAACCCCATGGAGAGGCGGGGCAGTCGGCCTCTGACCACATAAGGTGCCCCTTAACCTGCCCCCCCCTTCCACCCCGGTGGGGCGGTAAAACTCTGCTAATGAACTTTTGAACTCTGCCAGGGCTGTTGGACTTTTGGGACCTTGGGTGACTTTGGGGCTTGTGGGACTCAAGAACCCAAGGGAAAGGACACAGCCCAATTGCTTGTGTGTGTGTGTGTGGGGGGGGGGGTTTGATTCTGGTTCATGATTTGGTTTGTGACTCCTGTTTGTTTATCCAATAATATGCCACAGTGTTTCTCTCTGTCATTAAAAGGGTTTTGGTACACTCAGACTCTGTGCTTGCGAGAGGGGAAGTATTGCCTCTTAGAGGCACCCAGAAGGGTGGTATATGGTTGTCCCATGTCACTGGGTGGGGGCTCGAGTCGGTTTTTGTATTGTGTCATTAGAATGGAACCCCTGGATACTGAACCCGGCCCTTGTTGCTGCCAACTGTGATGGGCAGAAGGGTTACATAAGATATACAATTGTGCCTTGGAAATAAGGAACACAGACTACACGGACATCAGCATGAGGGATATACATCGCAGGGTGGAACTGGACAGTAGGGCACACTCTGAGTTATGCTTAGTGTGACAGACAGCAAGTTTAAAAAAAAATCAGGATGGGGTGGAGGGTAATAGCAGCCTATGTAAGAAAAAGAACCAAAAATCTGTACTGTCCCTATAAAATCATCCTAATTACACTTGTGCAAGAACATTGATTTCAGTGAGGTTATAGTGCTGTGTTGTTTACCTATTCCTGTTAGTATCTAACCTTTAGTCTTAGATGTTATGAAAAATGTCCCCCCTTCTGAAATATTTTCCCTTTCAGCTTCTCATTGCTTTAGACTAGGACAAATAAATAGTTTGAGTCCAGCCTGGACTCCTGTTGCCTACAGGAAATGCATCCCTTTGTCCAAACGCCTACACTGATATTGTCTTCCCTTTCAGGACTTTGGTTCTTCTCAGCACCAGCTTAATGAAGGTGATCCTCCTTGTTTCTCTGGGCACCATCCCCAAGTAACAGTAGGTGGGTGACTGGGAGAGTATGACTGATAGTGAATGGCAAGTGGATGTGCAGATAAATGAATAAGGGGTTTCTACAGTATAGGAGTAGATGAATTGGGTGAGGGGTGAATAGATCTGGAGTCCAAAGAGAGACTGATGTGACACTTTAGAAAATATGAAGTACTGTACTGTACTGGTAGAAGTGATAGGCCAACAGCATTTGGGAAATAGGGAGAGATGGTTTGAATGGCAAGATGACAAAGAGGGATGTGGGGAGAAAGAATAAGAATGAAAAAAGGAAGAACTATGAAGACAAGAAGAGGTTGAGATACACGAGATATACGAGAGAGATAGAGAGAGCGAGAGAGTAAAGTTAAGAAAAGGAAGAAAGGAAAAACAAAAAAAAGGAAGTGTGGTAAGCTACAATTAAAATAATGAATAGAAAAATGTCAGTGTCACAATATTATAATTATATTCATGCATCTTATATCTTGTGTAGGGGGTTAAAGATAGGCTCCTATGCACTTTATAAAGTGTTAACAAAATCTTCAGAAAAACTCCTTAAAGGTAAACATTGGAGAGCATTGATATGATGTCCCTTTGAAGCTCCATAGCGGGTGATGGTGCAAAGTGTCTTCCTCAGCTAAGAATCTCCTAAGGTTTTCAGGAAAAAGGACTCTCTGATGTGGACATTACAATGCATGGAATTGAAGGGGCTTCCCAAAGGAGACCCTGAAGGTGTGACAGAAAGGCAGAGAAGAGCTGAGCGCCTTCTCAGCCCCAGGATCCCAGTGATGTTGGCTACACAAGAATATTGTGACATGGTTTCCAAGGAAATTACCTTCTGCCATTCTATTCAGCTACATTCAAGTATCTAGTAATCCCCACTCTGTAAAATGTATGCACATCCTTTGGTGCTGTGTTCACCCATTACTAATAAATGCAACATTTTATTTTGTTTATAATAGCAGTTAGGCTTTGTTTGTTGTGCTTTTGTATTATGCAAATAAATACATATAGTTCTTTTAGCATGCAGATTGAATACAAATTACGCCTCTGCCCTTTAACTCAATAAATGTTACCATAAAATCTGCTCCAGAAATACAGGATAGACATTAGCTGAAAGGGAAAAATAAAATAAAACCTAATGTCTTAGGAATGAGGAATGAAGCCTTGCTTCTTGGAAATATCTTAAAGATATTTATTTTTATGTCTGATGAAATAGAATATTTTGTGTTTGGAGAAGACAAGCTAGCACTTCCTACATGTTTTATTTATAAATATATTGTCCTTTTTCTTGTTGCCTTCTTTTCAGCAACATACTGTATCATCACTCAGGAATATTCATTGAATGAAGAGCATGAAAACATTTGCATCTTTAATTGCACTGTTTCTTGTATAGCATTTCAAATAAAAAAGCCTCATAGGAGAATCAAGGCAACCAGGCTGGCTGTTTAATTCTCAATGACTATTGTCAGATTTAGCATGCTGCATCCCAAAATGGTGACAGCCCTTTAACTGATTATTCTGGCGCCATGCCACATTGCAATAAAACTACTGGAGAGTTGGAAAAACAAAATGCGCTCTTATCTTTCCCCCTAATTCTTCATGCTCTAAAGCTACAACTGCTAAGCTGCATCCCCTTTGTTTCTCACCCTGGTGGTAACTATGATCTAGGTCTAAATTGGTGTCATTGACAATTCAACCAGACAATTTCAATTTGCTGCTAATCAAACAGCCATTAGTTTGAAGTGACAAGCATTTTTATGATGGATGCAGTGACTTAAGTTTGGGAAATTGGGAATTTTGATAATATGCATCTTGGTAGGTATTTACCGTATTTTTCGCCCTATAAGACGCACTTTTTCTTCCCCAAAATGGGGGGGGGGGGAAGTTGGTGCGTCTTATAGGGCGAATGCAAAAAAAAAAAAAAAAAAAAAAAAAAAAAAGCGCCTCGCTCTCCCGTCCCCGCCGCGCGGGCGGGCTGCCGGGAGCGTCCCGGTTCCCCCCTCCCCGCCGCGGGCGCGCTCCCGCAGCCCGCCCGCGGCGGGGAGGGGGGAACCGGGATGCTCCTAGCAGCCCGCCCGCGGCGGGGAGGGGGGAACCTCGGCAGCCCGCCCGCGCTTTTTTTTTTTTTTTTTTTTTCCGGATTTTGTATTAAAAAATGAGGGGGCGTCCTATAAGACGAAAAATACGGTACCTATATAACTTCAAGGTCACTGTGGGTGAGCAGAATTAATTATCTGATAGCACACAACAACCAGAAACTTAAACTAAAAGAATTCAATAAAACTTGGAATGTCAGAAGAATACAGTACATTTTCCTTTAAGGTATTATACTAAACACAACAAAAATCTGCCGTCTCAGGCTATTATTCAACATGAAGAGCAGATAGACTGACTCCCAGTTCTCCTTTCAGGCTTTTCATAGCTCATAGAGTATACATTTACAAAAAGCTCTGTTTGTACTTTCATATTTAGGCAGACGCTGACTAAAAACTATTTTTAATGCTGGTCATTTTGGTGTGAGATCAGCCATTTTATAAACAAGGAATTCAAGTCCTCTAGTTGTGTCTGTGGTCCTAAGAAGGCGGGGAATGAGGGGACTTCTAAGGACAGAACACAGCATATGTATGTATATCTTTTCTGAGGCAAAAGTGGATGCCTGTCTCTGAAGACAGGAAATCTTGGAGATTTTAAAGTTTCAATATGCATAAAAGAAGAAAGCCTTACAGATATTTCCCACACATGCAAATAATTTCAAAACAAATTAAGGTTGCTCAGGTGACAATGTGTAGTTATCCATCATACATACCCATTATACATTTCACTACAGTAGAGAAACTGCATCCGTCTTTTGGTTAAATCATATTATGCTTCTCACCATTTCCATGTACCTTTACACTTTCAGGTACTGGAAGCTGATTTAGCCACATGCCCTGAAAGTAGCTGTTTTTGCAGTAATTCTGTATGACTACAAACCAAGATGATCTGGAAGTCTCACAGGAGAGCCTAATCTCATGGCATTTCTACCCTAACAGCCTGACCAGAAAGGTTTGTGAATAGGGAAGCTTCAAACACACATCCAAACATTTGAATGTATAGCTGAACCAAATTCTAAACCTTTTGATGCTTCCCCTTCACTAGCTTTTATACAATATGAAGGTTTATTACTTGAATTCTAATGGCAAGTATTGTCACACGTTTTTGTGGGTTACTAAAAATATACTTAATTCATTTGACTTTTTACTGAATATCTACTTACATGAATGCTTTGCCCTTCGACATCTGCCTTTATGAAAAACTTCTGTCAACTTTTCTCTGGGTTATTGGGAGACAATAGCCCACAGCTGAGAATGGAAGGTTAGAAAACCCTCCCTCTAGATCTTATACAGACAAAGAGCCTTAAAAGAAGCTTGTGAAAATTTAAAGCTTTAATAACTGGTTTGGGTGAACATTTACTTTAAATTGTGGTTTTTTTGGGGAAAAAACAAGACTGTAGCTTAACTGGGAGTGGCATTATGTAAACCCGCAGTGCTGACCCCACTGCACTCTCACTATACTATGTACTTGTAGTTTTTTTAGTCTGGAAGGACAGTGATTATTAAATGTTGCATGGATGTATTATTTTGATCTAGGTACAGTATATAGACAGATTAAAGATGAAGGCTATAACAACGCTTCATTGTGAGCACAAGTCATTTAGAAGCTCTTTATTCTAAGTCATATCTTGGTGCTACTATAGTAGTAGTAGTTATTAACTATTTGTGGCAAATATATTGTAGAACCTTTATTAAGCCCATCTATTCAAATGCTTATTTCTCACTGTAAAAGGGTGGCAACTCACCCTGCGGCGCCTCCCGCTGGTAGTCCAGGGAATTAGCTTGTGCCAGCCTCTGGAGCACCCTGTGCAGGCTCATGTCCCACTTGTCACTGGCCTTGTGTCCCTCCTGGACGCTGGTGCCCTCTTACCTAGGGTGTTGCACCCCTACAGTACCCCCATGGTCTCAGGGTCTCCCCTCTTCAGGGAACCCTCACCCCCTATTCCTACCTTGCCTCAGTCTAGACAACTGCCAGTCACCACTTACTGGGGCAGACTACAGTGTCATTGCCATTCATCACTGGCAGGGGGTGGAGGGGTTGGCCTGCTGCCTGTGTAGCCATGGGCTGCCCCCTGCAATCCCAGTACCCTTTGTTGAGCCATCCTCTAGGCCCTGCAGCCTGGGGATTTCCAGGCCCAAGCTACCCCAGCTCCTCTTGCCTTGCCCCAGCCCTGCACCACTTTAGGTACCCTAGGCTTCCCCAACAGCCAGGCCTGTCTGCCTCCTCAGCTAGAGAAGGAGACACTCTGCACCAAACTGAGCCCTTTTTATCAGGGCCAGCTGGGCCCCCGATTGACCTAGCCACAGCTGTGGCTGCTCCGCCCTCGCTGCCTTTCCCTAGCTACAACCCTTTGCAGGACTGTTTTAATCCCTTTCTGCTGGAGTGGGGCAGCCACCCCACTACATTCACCTTTTATGAAAAGTTGTTTTAATAAAGACATTGTTGGGGATGAAGAACAGAAACAGAATGAAACATATTTCTCTTTCATTGTATTACATTTTTCAAGCAATAATTTTAAAACCAAAAAGTACTATATAGAGTTAGAAACAGAAATATATACTAAGCAATTTTTAAACAACTTGTTGAAAACATGGCTTCTGCAACCTATATAAACAAGTGAACAGAAGTAGGAAATTTGTAGAATACCATTTCATTTTATTAATATTTAAACAACTTGGGTTAATTGAAAGTGTACTTTATGTTGTCCAGGAAACAATGTATCCAATTAAAAAGTCAGAATTAATGTAATTAGAGAAGCAACTTCATTCCAGCTACAGATATGTACATTTCTGCTTTTGCAAAATTAAATGTGAAAATTCCCCTTTGTTCATAGCCAAATAGTCAGCAACAGCCATGAAGACACATCTTAATCTCTTGATGACTCGGGTATCAATGATTCCAGTGACAACTTATAGCAAAAAAGCCTTCTTTATGTAAGTAAGGATTACAGGATATGGCCCTACACTAAAATAAGGCTACACATTTCACTGCCTCTTTCTATACTGCAGGTCCTTCTGCTCTTCATGGATCCAAACCCAGAAAACCTTACTAGATTAATCCTTGCTCACACTAATACAGTCAGTAAGGACTTATTCATTATGGGGCAAATGCTGAGGCCCTTTCTCAGTTAAAGCCAAGTGACTGAGGAAAAAAAAAAAAAAAAAAAAACCTTGGTCCTACACTAAACAAAAGGAAATACAGTTCAAGTACTTTAACAAGAAAGGTTTAGTGAGAAGGAAACATGAAAGTGACTTACCATTTGGGAGAGACAGATGCAACCAACAGCACATCTGAAAAATGGCCACTTTGGGGCTTTAGCTAGTTTGCTCTCCCAAATTTAAAGGACCAGCCTCAGAAAGGCATTTGGGGACAAATGTCCCCAGAAAAATGAAACCCTGAAATAGAGAGAATTATTAGGGACTAGGATCTTAACAAAGAAAGTACTGTTTTGTCTTAGAGAAGCACATTATCAACTGGATGAAGATTTCACTAAAGTCTCCTACCACGACCCCTGTGAAATAATATGAATCGCTCCCCATCCCTCCTTTTAAATGGAAAAGCACTAGATTTAAGATGGATTCCAGTATCAGGTGACATGGTCACTCACATGTCCTGTGAGACGCCAAGCCTCCATTCTTCAAGTCCTGACTTACACCAATGCAGGAAGGCTTGCAAGTAAACAGAGCCATTTACAACCAATTGTCCCAGTCAATGGGAGCCATCAAGATTCTAAACCACCATTAATAGCCCTTCAGAGTAATACTACATATTTCTAGTTTTAGATACAAGAATGATACACACATACAGATGAGATGGAAACACTCAGTAGATTATAAGCCTTGTAATGATACTTTACAAGAGACCTTTTGCATAAAGTATATTCCAGTTAAATTATATTCACCTCTGTGACGGTGCTGTTCCTGGTGGGATCCAACTGTAAGTGTCAGATCAGGACAGATTGCTTCCAAAGGGGCAACTACAGCCCAAAGCTGGGGTTTATCCACACTAAGGCAAACCAAACCAACCAAACAGAAAAGACTTTGGTTTCACCCCACTGGCTAACCACAAGTCACACAAGCAATTCCCTTAGACACTCCAGCTTCCCAATATCACCACCAGCAGCCACCTGTCCTGGGGATCAATGATTATGAAAACCAACACCCCAAATAAAGAAAACGGTTCTCCCCAATTCCAAAGAATCAGGCCCCAGACCCAGGTCAATATACAAATCAGATCTTCCCACAAATCACGCTGTTGCCAATCCTTTAGAATCTAAAATCTAAAGGTTTATTATACAAGGAAAAGGGTATAGGTGAGGGTTAAGAATGGTTAAAAGAAATCAATTACATGCAGTAATGGCACATCTCTTGGTTCAGGCTTGCAGCAAAGGTAGAATAAACTGCAGGTTCAAATCAAAGTCTTAGAATGCACCCCATTTAGGGGTGGGTCAGCACCTTAGTTCAGAGTTCACCTGTGTAGCAAAGTCCATTCAGAGCTGGAAGCAAGACAGGGTGCATGCTGAAGGTAAAGACAAAATGGAGAATGCTTCTTCCAGCTTTTATAGACCCTGTCTTCTGGGCCAAGATCCTCCTCCTTCTTTTGCAGAGTCCGGTTGCAAAATGGAGGTTTATAGTCACAAGGTCCAGTTACCAGACTCTCCAGGATTCCGTTTCTGACCAGGCAGTTGACATTCCTAGAACAGCTCGGGTGTGGACAGGCATATACAAAGTTCATTGTGTGGTTAATGTTCCTTAATGGCCCATCAGCCAGGACAGCCAAGTTAACAACAGCCTCTCTGAGATTTCACCCAGCAGCCCAGCATTAGTTTGAAGTACAGGCACCTTATATCCAGTATTCATAACTTTAGTTTTAAAAAAGATACACACATATTAATGGCATATTTATAATTAGCCCTCTATAACCTGGCCATAGACACCTGTTATGGCCCCCTTCACATAGGATTTGGCACCCCAATGATTTATATGGTACCAAATTATTTCAGTAACGTGACAACCTCATAAGCACATTTCCATAAACATATGAAGTGGAACATCACACACTCCTCCTAAACTTACTGCCAAAGTCTTGGATACTTCCAATGGCAGAGATAGTACATGTAAAATCTCTGGTTACATACCCTTCCAGTACCTTTAAATCCTATGGTGTCATTCATAGGTGTTGTACCAAGGTTTGGGATTCCAGGTCCCAGGGTGCCCGAAAACATGTTGGGGTATATTATTGCTAACAGAATACAGATAGTAATATATGTGAAAATGTAATTGTCTTTGCATTTAGCCACCAATGCCATTAGGCGTACTGCCTCCGTTTCCTCTTCCACACAGTAGTTTAGCTCGGTTATGCTTTTGCTGCTGTGCCCAGCTTCCAGACTGTTTACAGATATAACCTAAAATGCAACATGCTTTTGTGAGTGTCTTGTCACTATCCCTAGCATGTACAAAAGGGTCCCCCCCCCAAAATCAGATACGTTATACATCTTTAAAGGGTTTGACGTCCACTTCTTTTACTACTTCACCTATGGTTCAAGACAAAGACACAAGATTAACAGTCAATTTATAACAAACAGACATTGTTCACACAGTTTGGCTTGTCCAGTGTCTATTCCATTTTCCAGTCTCCTTGTGTACCATGGCAAGTGTTCAGATACAGATACTCCTGTCTCTTTGGAGAAGACTCTTAATTCAGATATGTGTGGGGGGTCCTGGCAAGGAAAGTGTGCACTGCAACCATCAGCCTCTCCCTCTGGAATCTCTTTATGTTGGACCCCAAAGGCTTGTGAAGTTTCCAAAATGCAAAGTTTTTTTTCTCCTCCTGCCTTGAAGAGACAGTTTTATCTCTTACAAGTGTAGCAGGAATGACATATTTTAATGGGATGCTTTGGACTGGTAAGATCCCCCCAGTCACCCCACTCTCCGCTCCCAAAAGGTCAGCAGGGTGGACTCTCCCCTCCAGAAGATTTGACCCCCAGTCTTCCCTTAAAAGGGATCCACAGGTGAGGGGTCTGGCATTTCAAATACAGGTGCTTCACCCTCCTTCTGGGGAAATACCTTCCTACAAAAGAGGGGCAGACCTTCCTGTACCCCCTCACCTTCCATCTGCACTTCTCTCTCTGGGGCAGACACTTCTGTGTCCCCCAAAAGGGAAGGTGACCCTGATCCAGCTGTGGGCTCTCAGCTACCAGTTATTACAGACCCTTCTCTGGCCAGCAAAATCCCTCACCCCTTTTCACACAGGTTGGACTTGCTTACAGCTACAGAACACTTGGGGTCTGTTCCTACCACAGCGGTCATCAGGACCCCAACTTTGATCTCCAGGATACATGTGTCTGTGCACCTCAGGGCAGGACCTGTCCCCTGCTGACCTGCAACTTCCTGGCAACCAGCAGCTGGGAAGGCCTTCCTGTACAAGGTGCAACATTCCCCTCCACAGGAAGATGATCACAGGAGAGGAGCTGGCTCTTATCCAGCCCTTCCTGCAGGGACTTGCCTTGAGCCCTGGGGCTACAGGAACTGGTTAAGACCATCCCTGCTGCTACTGAGGAATTAAAGAGAAATTCTCCTATTTTCCCAGCAGCACATGTGACTTCACCCTCCCCTCTGGGGATTTCAGCACAAGATTCCTTCTTGCTGCCAACAAAATCTGGGACACATTCTGACACATCAGAAAAATCATTACCCAGTACAAATGGTGCAAAATTGTGTGCCACTGTTGCAACAGTTAGTTCAGCCTGCAAATCCCCAGTTTCCATGGGTACCTTAGCTAACAATGCAAGGACTTTGTAACCTACCACCAATTCTAATTCTGCCCTTTTTTCTTGGTAATGAGTCCTTCTCCTGGACCAGAAATCTCTGCACCAGTATTCCTCCATCCACTTTGTCATTAAGCTTAACAGCATGCATATGCTCACTGCTTGGTTGTGCAGAAGCAACCTTTAAAAATTATGTTTGGAAAGAGGCAGTAGCCTGGGATACCCCTATTCTCTGAGAAGCAGCAGCTTCATGTGTTACCTTGTGCCTGTTCCCACTCAGCCAAGGTCATTTATTCCTCAGGTGCTCAGTGGACTTACAATGATAGCACCTTCTGGGCTCCTCTGCTTGTACAAGAGACTTGGGACGAGTACCAGGGGAATGGGGAGGTGAATACTCAGCCTCTTTTTTTCCAGGGGTAAAATGGTGATTCTGTTCCCACCAACTCTGTACCCCTCTGCCAGTAGTTTATGTTTTAATTGCAGCTTGTGGTGCTCAAAAGAGTCTGTACACCCAGCTAATTCACCTACTGCATTCACCTTTGTGTCCCAAAAATACTGTTTTACATCATCATTGCACGTATTCAGGAACTGTTCTTGAGTAACCAAATCACACATTCCTTCAAAGCTTGAACAGTCTCTCAAAGGTGAGGGCACAACCGCTCCCATTTGTGGATTTTTGGGGACGTGGAGCCAGCTGCTGAAGGGTTTTGCCTTTTCCACTCCATTACAGCCAGTTCATGCTTCTGGGTCTCATTCTGGGCCTATATTTCTCTGTCTTTTCACTCAAGTTTCAAATGGATTCATCCCCAGGACTGCTAGTCTGTCCCACAACTTGCATGCTTCTACTTTTTGTGCATTCGTTCAATCAAAGCAAGCAGGTGTATGTCTACCTAGATGGAAATTACACCTTCCAGCTCCGGTGTAGATGTACCCAAAGAAATACAGTGCTGCAGAGCAGCTCATAGTTAATGACACAATGAAGGTTCCAGAGTTATAAAGGAGCAGCATTTAGAATTCCTGAGTGTTGTCTATTTGTGGGCTTACCCAAATGTGAACATATTTTGCATTTCTTGGTCATTAGCATTTGCTCTGACTAACTGCAATGTCTTAGGTTGCTTTCATTACACTATTAAGTAGAGAGAGGCCCAAGCCATGGAATTTTGTTCTCTCGCAAAGTTCAGGAACGGTAGATCTGAGGAGAAACACTAGCCCCACTGAAGTCAGTGAGATTTTTGCTATTGATTTCAATGGGACCAAGATTTCACCCTGGAATTTTGGTTTGGTCCATTATGAAAATTAGGAGAAGATTAGGACTCAGATTCGTCTTGAGTCCATCCACAATAGAATGATGACTTTTGTTGTTGTTGTTGTAAATAATTCCTCATACATCTGAAATGCATAAGCAATTAGAGAAAAAGTAGAGTGTTTTTCCCTGCTAAACTGTTTCTCGGTATCTACATGGAAGTGTCATGAACCAAAATATTGCTCATGTCTTATATCTTTTATGTGAGTTTCTACTACAAGCAATCCAGTCTCTTTTCTCAGTTTAGATTAGACCACACACAACTTTACTAACAGTATGTGATGATTAAATCATTGATGTTTTCATTGCATGCCAAAATCAATTGATTTGTCATCTTGGTGCATCTTGCTTGATGTTGAAATAAAACCCCGTCTCAGCCTGGGTGATCTCAGTGTAGGATTAATCAAACAGCAGCTTGATACTGAAGAGACATGTCTTGAGAGGGGAGTGAGATGAGAAGTAGCAGCATGCTCCAAGTATGATGAAGAGGATAGACATTTATTGGGGATATGGGAGAGCCAAGGTCATGACAAAAGGACAGAAATCCATGCAATAAGAAATTAGTTCCTGGGCCTGTTTCTTTCTTTGCAGGTTGCAAAATTCATTATAGGTATGGCTCCAGCGATTTAAATACAGAAGTCTTTATTTTTCCTCTGCCAGAAGCTTTGTGAGCTCCAAACTCAAGTCAAAAACCCTATGACTAGAGAATGGATTAATACAGGATTACAAGAAGAAGATTATATTTTTGGATCCTCTCATCTCTTCTTTTTAAATATATAACACAATATTACATTGTGTGTATTGAAAGCAAATCCTTTATGCAGAGCTATAAGTTAATGTGACTGTCAAAGAAGAGTAATTTTTAAAAGCAGCTGAGATTTGCCACAAATTCTGAGAGGATTTATTTAGCTTACAATGAAGGTTAACATGATCATTCATTAAAACTCCACAATCATTTAGGATGAAATCTATCCCTGTTCCATGCTGTATCACCTGGCATTATATTTCTTTTTTCGTCCTTCAAATATCATGTTCATGTGACATTCTTTTGTAATAGAAATTCCACCACAAAATATCATGGACTGTGCCTGCCCCTTTCATCCTGAGAACAATATTTCTCAGAGCACCCAATGTTTGCTGATCCCAAAGGATCTGATTTTGATCCTGCTGAAGTCACTTGAAAACTTCCAATGATATCAGTTCTGCAGGATTGGTCACCATATATCTATGTTATGTCTTTTTGCCTGTTTTATATTTTTTTTAAGTTAGCCTGTTGTTCCTCAAAAAGTAGTGACTGTCTGCTTCTATACAAAGGCTCAATCCAGCAAAATCTATATATATATAAAAGTCAAATGGTGTATGCGTGCGTGTATGTACATTCCCTTACTCTTTCCAAGCCGTTTGAGCTAGAGACTTAAAATTTGGTACAGTTATAGGCTTTAAGGTCCTAATCAGCGTAAGAATCGAAAATTTTTCAAATCTCACCTCTGACGCACCCTAGGGGTGAAATTCTTTAAAGCCCATTAACATCAGCTGGGCAGCTGCTGTTCTCTGTAACATAGTTATGATGTAATAATACCCCCCTCCAATGGACCCCGCACTCGCTCAGCTCTCTGCCCCCTCCCCCCATCCAATGGCCCACACAGTCGCTCAGCTCTCTCCCCCTCCCTCTCCCCCCTCCAATGGCCCCCACACTCGCTCAGCTCTCTCCCCCCTCCAACGGACCCCGCACTCGCTCAGCTCTCTTCCCCCCTCCCCCCTCCAACGGCCCCCACATTCACTCAGCTCTCTCCCCCCTCCAACGGACCCTGCACTCGCTCAGCTCTTTGCCCCCTCCTCCCCTCCAACAGCCCCCGCACTCACTCAGCCAACGGCCCCCGCACTAGCTCAGCTCTCTCCCCCCTCCCACGGACCCGAGCAATGCCAAGTATTTCTGCTAGTATTTAATAAACAGATAACATTTATTAACTTGCTTAAACATGCTGAATACTCAGGCTGGTAACCTGCCTAGTTGCACATGTTTAAGTGACTGAACTCTGGTTCTTACCTGACCTACCTAATCTGGTACTTAATAGAGAGGGCCAATCATGTTGGGTTGTATTGAAATTCAGAAAGTTGATTCACATCTACTAAAAACTAGGCTGACACCATTGCCCTCATTTCACTGTCACTTAACTCTGAATGGTATACGATATGTCCACCCAGTCTATGGAAGTGAACCTCTCAGCACAGGTCACTAGATTTGAGCTAGTAGGGCTCACACTAGCACTCTAAATAAAAATAACTGTAAAGACAGCATTTTGAAATTGAAGCCTAAAGATGGAAGGATGAACTGAGTGGCAGCCTGAGGCAAAACACCAAAGTGATGTCTGTGCAGCTATTTTTAGAGTGCTAGTTTGAGGCCTGTAGCACAAGTCTATTATTCCATGCTGAAAGACTTACTTCCATGGATGGGGCAGACATACCCATAGCATTCAGAAGTGAAAGGCTAGTCTCTTGATTCACTGCCCTGCCATATACAACTTTCTTTGTTTACCTTCAAAACCAAAGCTCATTTGTTTCTCAGTTGACTTTCAGGAAGAGCAATTAAGCAGAGCCACCCAATCTTACTGTGTACTAAATTCCAATGATGCCTAACAAGGGTTAGATTGTCCTTCTCTGCTTCTGTGTGCACCAGGGGGAGAAATCTGGTAGGACCCACCATAGGTTGGGAGGCGGAGAGTGATTCTTCCCTGGCATCTTTCTCATGCTTGCCTGGGTCCCATGATCATGACCAACGATTTGCATGGGGAAAACTGAAGTATCCACTTCTTAATATAGAGCTGTCAGCCATGTGTTAACATTAACACATAGTCTTTCTCTGTATGATGTAAAATTGACAGAGGAGGCTCCAGGTCAGCTCCCAGTGAGGAACCCACTAGGGCTGGCAAAACCTCCTGGGAACCACCAGAATTCTAGAGGGCCCTTGTGGTCTCCAGGGATCATGTGGGCTGAACCTCCTCCTGCTGTACCTTCTCCTGACAAATCCAATCCTCCTCAGTGGTGGGAAAATTCTAGGGAAATCTTAAAAGAGGAAATTTGTAATTTTTTTCTGCTATGTAGGAAAAATCCATTTAGAGGGATGTCTTCACCGTAGAGTTAGGCTGAGCTCTTACCCAAGTGTTGCTCTTAACCCCTCCTCCTGTCCAAGTACTGAACCTTCTCACCTGAGTTTAATAGTGTGCTCAACCCAGGCTACTGGGGGGTAAAGGTTTAGAGGCTGAGATCCATTTCCAACCCTCTTTGCAGTTGGGATGCAAGCTAAATTACTCATGCTGATAGTCCTCCAGTGCCTTCCCACAATTCCCCACATACCCAGAAGAACAGACATGTTCCTTCACAACTCAAATATTGTGCGACAACAGCACTGATGCAGATATACCTGTGTAGCAATTTAGTGAAGGTGCTACTGTGCCGACGGGAGAACTTCTCCCATATGTGATGGAAGAAGCTCTCCAATTGAGACAGTGCTATCTACACCAGCAGTTAGTTTGATATAACTACATTGCTTTGGGGTGACATAGTTACATCAATATAGGTCTGTGTTGTAGACCTGGCCATAGAGTGGTTGAGATTAGTGCACCCCACAAAACCAAGGGATGGTCCGAGCAATACACAAAAAGGGGAGTGCAGCACCAGCGGGATGCAGTAACTAGTAGACTAACCCTGGTGTCAGCTGAGTTAATGCTGCATTGAAAACATGGCCTTATGGGAGAATATGGGCGTTTTCCTAGACACGGTGTAAGCAATACTGCCCTAATAAAGCCCTCTGTCTGATGAGGCTGTTTTTATAGAAACATTTTCATTTTCTGGCTTATTTTAGTGAACATGTGGTGGTAGCTTTAAATGATGTTTTTTGGGGGGGAGGTGTAACTGAAGCTTTTTTCAGAGATGTCCACTTCTTTTCATTTCAGTATTCATTTCACATTAAAGAACCTCATTTCTAATCTTTGTTTCTTTCATTTCTGCCCCCCTTCGAAGAACACACCTTCGAGGCACACGGTCTACTCCTTCCCCACCCCGCATCCTTTATTTTTGCTCAAAAATAATTCTGCTTCTCAAAAACATTCTTCTGAAAAGTTATTGGGTAAATCAGGCTATAATTCCTCATATATTTTTTAAGTAAAAAGTATAGAAGAGCCAGAGCAGGAATGTTCATAGTCTTTACTTATCCCCAGCATTTTGGCATGGATTTTTTAAAAACTGTGTAGATGGAAGAAGCATGGAAGCTATGGGTGTGGGAGGAGGGAGAAATGGTTGCCATCTTTTGGTTTTAAAGTGAAGAGTTCCAGGTTTGCTGCTCAATAGGGACTGCGGCCCCTATCATAATCAGTAGTCCTACTGGAAGCAATGAGGCTAGTTGTATGAATAAGGATGGGTACTGGTCCTAAGACTTTTATGTGTTCTGTTAGAAGGGACTGGAAATGTGTCACACCCAATTCGTCAAAAGTGTTAACATGCATTTAGTGCATCACAGACCATCATGCCTCAGTTCTGACCTAGAAGGAGTACATCTAGGAATAGGAATGTAAGCCAGTCTCTGTCTCCATCCTCCTAATAAGATTCCTAAAACAGGCAATATGTGGAGATGTACCTATTTTATAGCACTGGAAAGACCTTGAAAGGTCTTGAAGTCCAGTCCCCTGCCTCCACTAGCAGGACCAAGTACTGTCCCCTCACAGATTTTTTTTGCCCCAGATCCCTAAATGGCCCCCTCAAGGATTGAATTCACAACCCTGGGTTTAACAGGCCAATGCTCAAACCACTGAGCTATCCCTCCCCCCGTTACCACTAACTATTATAATGGACAGTTGTCTTCTAGGAGATGAACTGAGACCAGCAATGCTACTGAAAGTCAATGCCTTGCACTCTTATTGCACCTTCAGGCTAGCATCCCAGAGTACTTATACAATCACCAGTTAAACCTCAAAGAAAGTAGCACCAGTTTAAACTGGTTAGTCTCTAAGGTGCTACAATTATTCCTCACTTTCTTTATGGATACAGACTAACATGGCTGCTATTCTTGAACCAGTTAAAACTCAAGCACTTGTGATGCAGGGAAGTATCATTACACCAATTCTATGAATGGCTAGACTGATATCAAGTGACTTGCCCAAAATTACAACATAAATAATAATGGCAGAGGTTGCTATAGAAAGAAAGGTCCTGATAATTACCAGTTCTAAGCTCTGCCTGGCAGACTATACTTGAGTGATATTTAAGCCAGTGAGGTGAAAATGTTTGTACTCTGTTACTAAGCATCTGCACCACTGTCACATACACGTTCAGACTTTCAAGAGTGTAATACTCTTGACAACAAGTATAACAATAGATTGTTGGGGTTTTGTTTTTGATTTTTGTAGTGCATCAGCAGTGTTCCACTTCAGAGAGCAGTGGACTCAATAAATTGAGTTTAAAGTCAGATATATTTATTTGCAGGGTTCTTTCAATAAATGGCCCTTGTACTGTGGTTATGCATATTGTACAGTACATGCAATACATATGCTTGAGTAAGCACAAACTTAACTTTTAACTTTGTACACATAGCATATACTGCATACATTATTTTCCATATGATTTTAGCATAGGCATTTTTGGCCTTGTAAATTACCATATTTCTTTTTATTTTTTTCTTTCAAATTTCAGACTGCTTTCTACCACTTTTGCCATGTTGAGCAGACTCTCATTCAGCATGTAGTTCCATGAAACCCGTGGGCCTGCTCACAGAGTAAGGGTGACAGAATCTAGGCCTTCACAGTTGTCACATAAAATTGTGGGTGAAACCCTGGCTCTTCTGAAACCAATGACAAGACCCCCATTAACATGAGCAGGGCTAGGATTTCATCTCAGGTGTGATGTATGCAGTTAACTCAATGGTGAGATTTTGGATGCATTTGGTACATTAGTTCTGTCTTCTTTATTTTTCTTTACACCTCTTAGTTCAGACTCTGTTTCCTTCTTCTCTTTCCTGTCCCCCCGCAAGTTAATTTCTCTCTCCATTGATCACTTGAACTACCTCTTTCATATTCCTCCATTTCTTTCTCTATCCTTATCCTTCCTCATAATTCTTCTCCCCATCCTCCTTTTGTCTCATGATATATCCCCAAAGTAAGTAGGACCCAATTCTCCACTTCTATGCTTCAGTTTTATGTGGTGTAACTTCATTGGAGCCAGAGTATGCACCCATATGTCTACATAATGTTGCTTGCCAGAAGGATTTTCTGTTCTGAGGGACACTCCTACAACATCTTAACCCTGGGCAAGTCCAGCTGTCAGAGTGCTGGGCTCACTGCATGTATGGTCCATCTGCTTCTCTGTCAGCCACCCTTCTGTTTGAAATGAGTATGTTGTCATGCTGTGATGCAATATAGGATGAGCCATCTTTGGGAAGCCACCTTCCACAGAGCAATGTAGTGCACCTAGTCTAAATAAAAAGTGGTAGGTAGAAGGGGCCAAGGATCAGCTATGTAATTGTCTCCCTCCCCCTCTCCCGTGACTTCCATCCCCATATTTCTCTGGCAGAAACCTAGGCTTAATCTGATTTTAGAGCTATGATATATTGGTATTTCCCACAGCAGAGGCAGATGCACAACTTACATACAGACCTTAACATGGCCACCGGGAGATAAGAAATGTAGCCTTACCAGATCTTTCTGAGGCAAGGGAAAGATGTCTTGCACAGTTGGTCTCCCTGTAAACATTAGAGTTTGTTCCCTCCCACTGTAAGATAGAAAATGGGAAGAGGCAAGAGATTCAGGGAGAGAGCTGAAGACCAGACCCATGCAAAAGGTATAGGTTTTGGATATAGTAAAGATAATTATTTCAGTTTGTAAGATTAATTATACAGCAATTTGATTTACTGATTGCCTGATCTAAAAAAACAAAACAAACCAAAACCCTTCTCTTCTGGCAATCTGTCTACAATCATGACAGTACTTTCAATCAGAAGACTACATCATGAGGCTCAGCTGGTTTCCACATCTCTATGGAAAAAAGTGGTTGATCTAATCAAACAGACACTAATGTGACAATTCAGTCTGGGTCAAACTGATGGAGAAGAGAAAAGTTTACCTGAAAAAAACCACATCCATCCAATTGCCTGTGCCTAAATCAAAAAGTACCATTAGTATAATTCAAAGATTCCAATTACATTGTCATGCTGGAAGTTACAGGTGTGCATTTTTAGATGCACAGTTGGTAAATCTATTTTAATGCATATATTCTGATTGTGTAATACAAATGTTTCCTATTTCCTCTCTGAAATTCCTACTCCTAAGATACTGTTCACTTCTATGATATGTGTGGTGTTTCTTTAAGAGTGTTGTAGGAAGCCAGACAAGAAGTAGCATGAGAAAAGCACTACAGCAAAACAGAAGGAAGCAGAATAATTTAGGGATTATAGAAGTAACAAAGAGTCCTGTGGCACCTTAAAGACTAACTAAAGTATTCAAGCATAAGCTTTCGGGGGCTAATACCCACTTCATTGGATGCATGCAGTGGAAGTATACAGGGGCAGGTATAAATAAGTAGGCAAGAACCAGGTTAGAGATAACAAGGTTAATCCAATCAGGCTGAACCAGCTTGTTATCTCTAATCAGGGAGGATGATGTATTCCTCATGAGTGACTCTTTGTCACTTCTGCAATTCCAGACTAACACAGCTACCTCTCTGATTAGGGATTATAGTGTTTGCCTTATTTTAAGTTGAGTTTTTTGTTCAGTGTTAGACTAAAGTGACCGTATCTGTGATTCTTTACCACCTTTGCATGGCATGGTTTCACAAGCATGGAATTAAAAGTGTACTTACATATTTAGGATGTTTAGGGATGCAACAGATATGAATCATTTAAAAAACAGTTAGTTTTAGGTTTCAGAAGCTGTTTGGGATTAGTGATATTCTTCCTTGACTGAGCTGGATCAGAAATCTTAATTCAAAGCAATCACAGTCTTAGAATCCTTATTAGGGCCACATTCTGCCTAGCAGTTACACAGCTGTGCCGTGGGGTGGTGAAGAGCCATCCCCCAATCTACCCCTGCCCTTACATGGTCCACATCAAGGATAGGCAGAACTCATTACACTCAGCAGATCTGCCCTGTCCAGGAGCCTTCAGCATCACACCACACCACCATAATACCTCCTGGGGCACTTTCTAGGTAAGTGTGATTCTGCCCTGCTCTCACCCCAGTGCAGGACTGATCCTAAATGACACAATCAACTCCTGTCATTAGGCCAACAGAACTCCTAATGGTCTGAAACCAGATGCTCTCACTCACAAATTCCCACTGAATGAGTAAGGACTTAGTCCCACATTGGTGCTAATTCTACTATGTGTGCCTCAAAAAGGAATCAACTGCTTTTTACAAATAATTAGCAGTAAAGGTAATTTCAGTAATGCTGAAAAATCAGTTAAACAGATCTTAGGGAGGTTTGCAAGATGGACATGGCATTTAAAATAACACCTTGGTCATGGTCCCCCCCCCAGACTCCAAGGGATACATTTTTATGTAATTTGTCCTATACAAGAAAAGAATCAGCTAATAATCACATATGGAAGATTCCTTTCTGTTTTGTCTGTTTTATTCTTCTTTCAGTCCCATGGTAGAAATAATTAATAATCTTAATAGAACATTTGTAGTAGACAGATATAGAGTAGTCTCTTTTTTTTAAAAAAAAAGTTACAATTACACCCAGATAATTTTAATTCACTAGGATTTAAATTTGATGGAAAAATTAAGTGGATTTGTATGTCTACAGGATGCACAATTTCATCTCATTTTTCAAGACATTCATTACAGTCCTAGTGTTGGTGGAAAGGCAGTTTTTTTTAAAAAAAGCAACAAATAAAGCTACCTTTCCATTATTTAGGTTGTTTTCTGTTCTTTTAAACACTTCTACCTATCTGGAGTTGCTGATAGCACTTAGAGAAAACTAATGATTTCAGAGTCTCCCTCTATCCAGGGCCTGGTTTGTACTGCAATGTGATGGATCTAAATTCTATAGAAATATTTTTAGATTGCTCCAGGAAATCTGCAACAAATTGATAAATTGAATTATTACATAGAGTATGGAAGCAAAGACTTAAGAACAAATCAACACTACTGCTATTGATAGTGTTCTTACTATTAATTTAATAAATGATTTTCCATTTATTTAACTGTTATTTGAAGCTGAATTTGAGGTAGGCAACATAGCTGGATTTTAGCAGTTGCTGGAGTGTGGGGGTTGCATTTGGCACAGGGAGGCTTACAGCACAAGAAAGCAGTTTACACTATAGGCAAATTGTACAACCACAAAATGTCACAGCCCATATCATGGGGACCTACTCTTCTTACTTCCATCAACTCTGAGAAGTACAGTAGTTACATGTTGAGCTTCAGTCCAGATGATTTGGAAAAGGAAGCACGTTTGCCTGAGAACAAACTACGGCTAAGTAGTCCATGGCTCTTAGCTACAACCTTGAGTGAGTCTGGGGTGCTACATTCTCCCAATTGGAGCTTGAGAAAGAGTTGTTCCTCAGTGACGTACAATCCCTTCTTGAGCTTTCAGGTACACAGGACCACTTTAGGAGTTGTTACATAAGGACAATGGGCCCTGTTTCCTCCTTGTGATTTCCCATTCAGTTTGGGACAATGTGCCTCTTGATGTGCACATGTAGGGAGCAATTTAGAACTTCTCCTCTCATTTCATTTGGAATTATGATACCATTGCCTTTAATCATGATCCAGTTGATTCATTTAATTGTTCATGCATCAGAAAGTAGTCTCTTGTCATTTTCTTGTTGTCTGCTAGCTAATTGGGCCAACCACCACTAATGTAATTTAGAACTTCCTGAAGTCTCATATCTGTCAAAGTTGCTTTCCGTAGCTGGATTAGTCTCATTTTTGACACTGCTCCGTATGTGTCCACAGCATCTACATATACCTTTATAGTGTCATCTAGTTCACGGGTAGTTGAGTGCAATCCTGGGCTCCATAACAGAGTATCTGCTACTATCCGATTTTTCCCAGGAACATAATTAGCAATTGGGTTAAGTCACATTTACCCTAACAATAAATGTTAACATTTCAGCAGTGCTTGAATCAGGTGTTTTCTGATAATCAGGGTTGAAAGTAAGGTTTATGGTCACTCAATGTCAATGAATCCTGTCCACACGGATATCTGTAAAATTTCTTACATGCCCACATACTTGCCAGGCACTCCTTTTCAATCTGTGCAGATCATTTTTCTACTTCTGTAAGTGTGCAAGGGCAAAATGCATTTGGCTTCCTCTCAGACCCATGTTGTTCCAACAATACACAACCTAGGCCATAGCCACGTGCATTCACAGTGATCACTGTGGGTTCATGCACAACATAGTACATAAATTATCTCAGCAGCTCCAGTTCTTATTTTACCTTTTGAAGACAATATCTTTATTTGACTTACATAACCAAGATATGTTGGACTGTAAACTTCATTCAGTGGTTTTGTCACTTCTAGATATTGACTAACGCAATTTACCATTGCCAGCATGTATATTGGTTGGCGCATTCAATTCTCAAATTGCTTTTACTTTCTCAGGGATAGGTCTGATTTCATCTTTGTTTACCATCTGTTCCAAAACCACACTTTGGAATAAGTGACTGCTTTGGTACAGCAAACAGCAAATGTCCGTATTTCATGCATTTATTACACCGTGTGCCTCTGCCTGGACAGACATCATTTGCCTTTTTCCCATAATTTGTGCATGAAAATTGGAATTTTTCCCTGTTAGCCTGACAATTTGCTTGCTTTCCCTCAGTAGTCTCATGGTAATGGATTTTAGCACTCATATTGCATGTCTTAAGAGGTTATAAACTAGTGTCATGTTTTTCCACATTTGGCAAGTTGTTCTTGGTTTTGCTGTCTCACTACTCAGATTGCTTTGCTATTTTAAAAGCTTTGGCTTGGGTTAAAGCTCTCTTCAATTGCAGTTGCTGTGAAAAGTGTTTTTTTTTCCCAAATATGTTAACCTAATCAGCTTATCTGATATTTTCCTCTGTTGCATTCCAAAAAACAAACAAACAAACAAAAAACCAAAAACCCAAACACTTCTCAGCCAATGCATGCAGAGCTCTTTTAAACATTCATCATTTCTCACTTGTTCTTGTATACTATGGTGAAAACATGCTCTTTCACACATCACATTTCCCGGAGGTGTAAAGTATGCAGCAAACATAGCCAAAAGCCTTTCAGAGTCATCTTTTTGACTAACTTCTGTAAAGTCAAAAGGATCCAAATATATGTTCTGCCTGCTTCCCCATGGCAATTATTAAAGAAGATACTTGTATATCTCTAGTTTCTTTATGGAATTGGTTGTAATTAAAAATATTGCAAAATATTTGTAAGAGAGGGGTACCCCCAGCCTCTATGCTCTTGAGTACAAAGGCTGGGCCTCTTCTATGCCAGACCAACAAGTCCTCCACCCCAAGACACCCCCACCTTGCCAGTTGAGGTTCTTGGGGTCACCAATCGCTGCCACCAATCGGGTATACTTCCAAAACCTTGGAGGGGCCCCCGATCTTCCCCTAACCCTGACTTTGTACCCCCTCCCTGGGTTTTAAAGTCAGAAACCGGAAGACTGCTTCCCTTCACGCTGACCAGCTGAAGGCAGACTTCCCTTAACCCTGTCTCTCTCAACCTGAGAGCCAGACCCTAACTTTGTACCCCTTTCTGGGTTTCCAAGTTAGATACCTGGAAGCTGCTTTCTGTCCTTCACCCTCCCCGGCTGAAGGCAGACTTCCCTTAACCCTGACTCTGTCTTCCTCCCTGGAAGACAAGTCAGATACCAGGGGCTATGCACTTTCCCCCTACCTCCTCTCTTCCCTGTGAAGAGAGAAAAAACAACTGCTTCCTCCCTCCCCTGTCTAACCTGACGGTAAGGAGACACAGTCTTCACATTTCAGCGAGGCCCCTAGCTGCCCTGGTTCCTATTCCCTTCCCTTCCCCCTTCCCAGACTGGAAGCAGAGAAAAACCCTAAGGGAAATAAACCAGACGGTTTTATAACTAGAAAATTTAATAAAGAAAAAGGTTACAACAGAAATACAGACACTTTACATTTGGGGTTTCCCACTTTGGTCTGAAAAGCAAGGAACATCCCAAAGGCACGGCTTAATAGAAGAATCAAATTTACTTACATCAGCTAAGTAGAAGTATCAGAAAAAGGTAGAGCCATCTTTATAGCCAAAGATGGTCTAGAACCCTTGCCAGCTACCTTGGCAAGCTTCCTGCCTCATGTGCAGCAAAGATGGAGCTCTCCTGGCCCTGGCCTCCTCCCTGGAGACCAGCCAAGATGGAGCTCTCTGGCCCTGGCCTCCTCCCTGGAAGCCAGCCAAGATGGAACTCTGGCCCTGGCCTCCTCCCTGGAAGCCAGCCAAGATGGAACTGACTGTTTTGCTCCTCCCTTCTTCATGGGCTCGAGGCTCCTCCCTCCCCCATGGCAGGGAAACTCCTACGTTACCTGTCTCAGATAACAAGCCCCACCCAGGCAAGGCACACTGTGTTAGATAACATAGTGCCACCCAGGCAAGACACCTTTCACACTTATAACAATACTGTTTCCAGGATGTGCACTGTGAACGTTTGTCAAAGCTGAAGTTCTCTGGGGCTCTGAAGAGTGCCGTGTTGATGGGATCCTGAAACTTCTTTGCTGTTCTTTGGTCTGCAAACTTCTTTTCTGTTTTCCTTCTGCTTCTGTTCTTAGTCTACTCCTCACACCATGTCATGTCCCTGCATTGGATATGAACTGGCTACAGAGCTTTCTTATACACAACAGACATGTTCACAATAAGGTCCTTTAATTGTCTACCTGGTATAGCTAAGGATAGCTTTCAATAAGGTATTTTACACACAATGCTGCCTTGTGGCTGAATGGTTTAATACAGTTTAACATTAAGTGAAATTACATAATTGAACATTAAGTGAACATTAAGTGAAATTACATAATTGAACTGTGAAATTCCAAACATTGTTTGGAGCATGTCAGTCTACCAGTGGGAAGAAAGCTTTGATAAACAAAGATTTGGACACAGGAGGAGAGAAATTAATTCCTCTAGCAAAATAATTTCAGCTGCTTATGAAAAGTGAGCTTTTATTGAGGTATATAAAAACAAAGCACAAAAATTATCACCAAAATTGGATTTTTTCTGGATATTCTGGGCCAGATTCCTAACTGCTATAAATTAGCATAGGTCCACCAATATCAACAGAGCTCCATTGATTTACCCCAATAGATAGACTGAAGGCATTTTTCTAATTATCTCCAGAAAAAATAAATATGGAATACAAATATGGCTGGACATGATTTAACTCTCCTGGTAGCTCAGTGGATGATGAAAAATTGCAGGCTTGCTGAGGCAGATGGGAAAAATGGGAGTCATAAGAGCAGTAGAAAGGGTGGAGTAATATCACTCTGGCCTGGTTGAAAGGGATGCCTATGTCTGTTGTGAGAACCTGCATAAAATTTTTAGTTTCCATGACTGGCCAGCCTCTTTGTCTGCACAGGGAAATCCATGCATAAAGAATATTGTAATAGGTAGAAATGGATAAGATAGTTCCAATTTTTTACCTTTGGAATGCACTCAATCACACCAAATGACAGAGGGCAGGAGCACCACAATCACATCCCCACTTCAAAAGGAGAGGAGCTGAATGCAATACTATACTATAAAGAATAATATATTTTCCAGGAACAGAGTACAAACGTTTACAGCAAATGCACTACATATCATTTGCTTCCCAAAGATTATTTCTAACCTCGTTGACAGGAAATTTAGTCAAGTTTTTAATAAATAAATTGAAATGTGCTGTTCTCATATCCTCTGACTCAGCATAGATACTGTGACACTCTACTTTGGCTTCAGCCATATATCTCATATTGAGTCCACTGAAGCTAGATGCCTTGTATGATTTTCAAATTTAGGTGCCTAATCTCTCTCTCTCTCTCTCTCTCTCTCTCTCTATATATATATATAAGTCAAATGTTGTATGCGTGCGTGTATGTAAGTTCCCTTACTCCTTCCACACCGTTTGAGCTAGAGACTTTATATTTGGTACAGTTATAGGCTTTAGGGTCCTAATCAGGGTAAGAATCGAAAAATTTTCAATTTTTCAAATCTCGCCTCTGACGCACCCTAGGGGTGAAATTCTTTAAAGCCCATTAACATCAGCTGGGCAGCTGCTGTTCTCTGTGACATAGTTATGATGTAATACCCCCCTCCAACAGACCCCACACTCACTCAGCTCTCTCCCCCCCTCCAACGGTCCCCCCACTCGCTCAGCTCTCTCCCCCCCCCCTTCAACGGTCCCCCCACTTGCTCAGCTCTCTCCCCCCTCAGGTAAGAATCAAAAATTTTAAAAAATGCCCCCCCCCACTCGCTCAGCTCTCTCCCCCCTCCAATGGACCCCGCACTCGCTCATCTCTCTCCCCTTTCCAACAGACCCGAGCAACAACGTGTATTTGTGCTAGTACATTTTAAAATCAGGCCCCATGGGCCCTCTCCACAACTTCAGTACGCAGGTGGTGATAGGCATGATCCATCCAGCTTTGTTAATGCCAATGTTGTATTACTTTGCTGTTAAATTATAATAATTACTTTTTACTATGTCAAACCATTGGGCACACAGAGACCTAAACCTTACCCCAGAAGCAGCATGGGATGACATTGTGCCTCAAACACCCTTCTGACACACAGGTACTTCACTTTTCCTAGATTATATCAGCCAGTTACTAGCCTTGGCATACTCTCTTGCTTCTGTGTCATAGGTCTTTCTACATCTTGCCTCTTCCTCCCATTTGCTCATGAGGCTAATATCAACACAGACAGACAGTTATTTCCTCCCTCTCCCCATGCTCTGAGTTGTGATCCAGATAGGTCCTATGGAGCTATATGGGGAAGGTGTAACTGCAGAAGTTGACCAAACTGTAATCAACCATTGTGTGTCCAGCCACTTCTATCTGAAAACCAAATACCACACACAGCTAGAAATAATCGTGAGGACTCTGAGAGGCATCATGTTTGTAGTTTTTCTAATCAGAATGAGAGGATGGGAAAAGAGTTAATGTACCATGAAAATGGAAGGAATGTTCAAGCAGCCAACCTTGGTTTTAAGTGCCCTGATGCACAAGTTTTATTGCTATGACTAAAAATGCTTTAATATAAATAAGTAATTTGCTGAAATTAAAAGAATTGGTGAACCACTAGAAGTGCTTTATTTACATTAGCAATAAAAAATAAGCAAAGGAATACACTTAGCAACAGTCAGAGGAAGCTCTCCTTTGGGCTGACAATTAAACTCTGTGTCAGCTGGATGGAAGGAGAGTCCCCAGAAGCCCAGCTGGTGATCACTCAGAACCATCTCAGACTTATGGTAAATATGTTTAGAAAAACAATGAGGAGTAAAAATCCCCACTTACCCACAAAAGCTTATGCCCAAATAAGTCTGTTAGTCTTTAAGGGGCCACTGGACTCCTGGTTGTTTTTGTGGATGCAGACTAACATGGCTACTCCTCTGATATACTATTTAGCGTGCTCTGAACCTATTCCTATAGTAAAAGGGTGTGTGTGCACTTGAGAGCTAATAAAAAGCAGTTTTAGGTAAAAGTACTCTGGTTTACATCAGTCATTTATCAGCTGTGTCACCATTGATATATTCCTGACACCACCTAAAAAAAAAAATCAGTTAAGTTACCACTTCTTTGGGTTCAAAAAGCTGTGGGTAATAAAATGAGGGACTTATTCCACCTTAGGACATGGGCATAATCTATGTTTTACAGCGGAGTTCCCACTCCATTAGTAGCTCAAGAGTCAGCAGGACTCAAGCTCCAATCCATCTTTGCTGATGGGCTATCTACCTTGAGCTTAAAGCCCTACTTACATTGAGTTAGAAATTTGGGGGTGTGGTCAGGAGTCAGGTTAGAGGTGACTCTAGAATTATACCTTGAGGTAAAAATCTTCAGCTGGCACAAGAGATATCCTTTCCACCATAAAGGATACCTGAAAGAAACTGGAAGAAAGGACAATAACTACACGGGGTGTGATTGACTACTGGACCCAGACTAGGAGATTAGTCTGTAAAAGGAAGCTTACTGGAACATCTGAGGGTGAAGTTTTAACTGTATTCAGTTTTCTTACTGTATTAGGCTTAGGCTTGCTTATTTTATTTCACTTGGTAATTCACTTGGTTCTGTCTGTTACTACTTGGAACCACTTAAATCCTACTTTCTGTACTTAACAAAATAACTTTACTTATTAATTAACCCAAAGTATGTATTAGTCCCTGGGGGTGGGGCAAACAGCTGTGCATCTCTCTCTGTCAGTGTCACAGAGGTCAAACAATCTGAGTTTTCCTTGTATAAAGCGAATATAGTTTTAATAATTGATTTGGGGTTTGGACCCCATTGGGAGTTGGACATGTGAGTGTTAAAGACAGGAACACTTCTTAAGCTGCTTTTGGTTAAGCTTGCAAGTTGTGGAACACAATTCAAACCTGGGTCTGTGTTTGTTGCTGGCAAAACCAGGATCAGCTCTAGCTTTTTTGCCTCCCCAAGCACCAAGAGTGCAACTGCCCAAGCCAAAAAAAAAGCCACTCCTTGAAATGTGCCACCCCAAAAATGGCCAGAATGCCACCCATTGAAATGTGCCATCCCATGCACATGCTTCCTTTTCTGGTGCCTAGAGCCAGCCCTGGGCAAAGCTGGACAGGGCTCTAGAGTCCCAAGCTGGCAGGGAAAGCAGGGGAAGAAGTAGACTTGGCACATCAGTTGGCAGCACCAACCTATCACCAAGCATGATTTTAAAAACAGTAAGTGGGGAAGGAACTTTTTATTTCATTAGGAGCCTGTTCCCTAATGAACTAGCACAAACTGTTGACTTAATACCTTGTGGTTTGCAGAAATAGGTCACATCCTTGATATCTGATCCTCTAAATGCCTTACCATTTCAGATGCATTGACTGTCCGTGACATTTGTCTTAAGATAATTTGGAGTAACAATTCAACACAAGATAGTGTATCAAAATTAGTGGATTTCGTTTTTTAAAATCAAGTCAGGAGAAAAGCTGCAGAAATATTTCCTTACACATTAAGTAAAATTGCAGATACCAAACATTAATCAGGGAATTAAATTTTATCAGAGTTTGGTTTGTTAAAGGCAGAATTACTTATTCAAATGAGTCAGGTGGCTTAATGTATTAAAAAGACCTAGAGGAAGAAAAAAAAAAGATTTAAACTTGCTCCTCTGTTAAGTGTTTGCAGGAGCAGGCTCTGTCCCCGAGATGTAACTTTTCTCACTCTCAATATTCTATGGTTCTAGACAGTTATTGTACAGTATTCTAAATACATAAAATAATTGAGAACATAATCAAGTCTAATATTTTATCATCCATTATCTGTTTGAAAGTCTCTTGCAATCAGAAATGTGAGTACACTGTGTATACAGAGATCTATAATCTCTTCTTGATATAATAAGCTTGTGTAATGATCTCACTTTTCAGTGCAGTTATAGTATCATGTGTACACATACACTATGGTAGTCATCAGCAGGAATTAAAACTGGGGCTCTGAGTAGCAAAAGCACAACCCCCTAGCGCTTTAGCTAAAGAGGAGTTCCATTAGCTGCCAGGTAGTAGCAGGTTGTATGATCACTAGAGGGAGACATGATCACATAGTAGACCAGTATATTATACATGCAGTCTTTCTGCACAGAATAATTTGTATTATAATGCATCATGGTTTTGTCACAAACAACAGTTACTCAAAGACTTAGGGTACATCTACACTACCCGCTGGATCAGCGGGCAGTCATTGATCTATCTGGGATCGATTTATCACATCTAGTGTAGATGCGATAAATCAATCCCAGAGCACGCTCCCCTCAACTCCTGTACTCTACCTCATGAGAGGCGGAGTTGACAGGGGAGCAGTAGCGGTCGACTCACTGTCATGTGGATGGCCAGGTAAGTTGACCTAAGATACACCAACTTCATGTATCTTAGGTTGACACTCACCCCTCCCTCCCAGTGTAGACCAGGCCTTATAGTTGTCCTTTTTGCAATAGTGGTAGGGCAAAAAGTTAGTAAAAAGTTTAACATTTATAAGTTATACAGTAGTAAAGGATTCATATCTATTGATGTTTGCTTTAAATTAATTAAATATAAGAGCAGAAAGCATCTTAAAATCAGGAATCTAAACATGTGAATTAGAGTAACCATACTCCGTGGCAGCCTTTCTTGATTTAAGAAACTTTTGTAGCAATGACCCAGCCTTATACTAGAGTCAAATTAACAGATGTCTCTCATGTGACAGGATTAAGTCTAAATCTGCTGTTCTAGTATAAATTTATTGATTTACAACATGGAAGACAAATGTAGAATGTGTCTCAAGGGCTTACAATTTACTGCTAACAGAAGCCTAGTTAAAGGCTAAGGAACAATGTGAGCAGAAAATTCTCTTGAAACTGCAAAACCATTGTAGTTAAAATGTTTGCTTGAAGGACAAGTAGCATTTAGTTCTCTGAGATGGTGAAACTTCTTGTACAAAAAATATCTTGACTAGTCATGTGTGGATGGTAGGGGGAAACAATCTTGTCTCTCCTTCTGAGGGTGCAGAGATGTCCCCAGGGATTCCCTCCCCCACAACGGGGCATTTGGTGTGATTCTACTTCAGAAGGGAATAGGAAGTGCTTCTGGAGCAGTTTTAAATTTAGAAGAAAGAACCTTTCCTTCACAGCCCCTTATGAAAAGATCTAACATACAGGCAGGCAATGCATTGTATGGGAGAGTTTGCCCCTATATATACAGATACAATTATAAAGTTTCTTACTGAAAATCAATTGATTTGTAGAGAACTCCCTTTCAATTTTGCTGGAAGGTGCTTGAAGAGTTATCATTGTTCCCACGGAACTCCCAAGTTGTGCTGCTAACAACCAGAATTTTATTAATATACCCCCATATCTCTATAGCAACACACACCTCATAGGGCTTATTCTTGCCTCTAGCACAACATGATATTAATACTCAGGAATCATAAAGTAGTTTCTTTTGAGACAACCTTACCTTCTATTTCCAAATGAAAATATGCACATTAAGGCTGCATTAACTCTAAAGAGGCCAGTTCACTTGGGATACCATCTATGTAAAACCACCAATACTGATATTTGCTTTAAAGTGGTGAAAGTCTGTAAAGGCATACAAATACTTTTTTGATCTGAATGAGGTAAAAAAGTTGCATTGCAGATGATCTCTATAATGATTTGCTTTCTTCTTAATCAGACTATACCATGTCACCAAATCTACTTGGTAAATGAAATTGTTTTAAGTTTACTACTGCATTAACATATGTTGTAGATCCAGTTTCTTTGCTGACTTCTTAAGAGATGAGAACTTCACTCAAAATACTTCAAATGAACGGCCTCTGGATTAAAATGGTATTAAATTAGCTAGTAAAACTGCACATTTAGCAGGGATCGGAGAACTAATTCATAAACAAATAAAACCCTTGAAGCTTTGCCCACTCTTTTAACCAGTGTGACAAAGCTTTGGCCTTGTCCCTGTGGGTCCCACACTTCCAGGCGGTTTGTGCTTGCCTCAGAGGCTCACCATGACCCTCTCTCTTTAGAGACCAGGTCACAGCCTATTGAGCCATATTTTCATCATAAGCCAGTGAGGAGACGCTATCCTTCCTGGCACAGTCTCTGTTGTCTCCCAATCTCAGTGATTAGTTAGGGGAGGTAGAAACGGGGGAGCTTGGGCCCACCCTCTATTCCGAGCTACAGCCCAGGGACCCTAATAGTATCAGCTAAGATGGCTGACCTTTTAGCCACAAAACACAATACAATTCCCTGGGCTACTTCCCCAAAACAGTCCCCACTTCTTCAAACTCCACTTCACCTTTACCTCAGGGCCTCCTTTCCTCCATATCACATGTTGTCTACCACTCAGTCTCACCAACAGTGCAACTTCTTCCCACAGCTCCTGACATCCACACCCACCTTACTAACTGAGAGGGTTTTTAACTAGTTTCAGCCAGTCCCTGATTGGCTTCAGGTGTCCCAATCAGGCTAGGTATTTCTGCTGCTTTCTAGAAGCTTCTTAATTGGCCCCAGGTGCCTTGATTAGCCTGGAGAAGCCTCTGTTTGGCTATCCAGGGAACAGGGACCTGCTCATCCTGACACTGCGTTTTCATGGAGCAGTGGGCGCTGAGCGGGGTTCTCTGCTCGGTGTCCCCATCCTGTACCCTTGTCTTAAACCTGTAACCCCCACGCACTCCCTTGTCCTTTTTTCATTAGTTATCCCCCGTAATTAATTGGCCCCGGGTCCAGTGTCCCTCCCGCCAGGCTGGAGGAGGGACTTCAGTAATGGACAGGCTTAGGCCCACCCACCTCCTGGGTAAACCAAAAGGTGCTCATCCTGACGCTGCGTTTTCATGGAGCAGTGGGCACTGAGCGGGGTTCTCTGCTCAGTGTCCCCATCCTGTACCCTCGTTTTGAACCTGTAACCTTCACGCACTCCCCTGTCCTTTTTTTCATTAGTTGTCCCCCGTAATCAATTGGCCCCGGGTCTAGTGTCCCTCCCGCCAGGCTGGGGGAGGGACTTCAGCAACAGGTGGGCTTAGGCCCACCCACCTCCTGGGAAACCAAAAGGTGCTCATCCTGAGGCTGATATACCTCCCTTCCAACACTCTCCTATACCCTTCTGGTCTGACTCCGTCACACCACTCACTAACTAGACCTTTTGTAAAGATCTGACATTTTGGGATATATTTCTAATTTTCCTTATTCTAACTACATCTAGAACATAAACCACAGTAATATTGGGAGATCTTAGCTTAGCAAAGAGAAAGTATTAAGGGGGGAACGAGACCACAGTCTATAAGAATCCACATAGGTCCCAAAATTGATAATAGACTCTTCAGTCTAGGGGCTGGTCCCCACTACGGCTTAACGTCAACTTTAGTGACGTTAAGTCGATATAAACATGTACCTGTCCTCACATGCATGCCATTTGAGTCGATTTAAAGGGACCTCAAAATAGACTTCTGTACTCCTCCCTAAGGAGAGGAGTAGCGCTGAAATTGACCTTTCTGGGTTGATTGTGAACTAGTGAGAATGCATGTGAAAACTAGCCTCCGACCTTCCACAATGCCCGTTTGCTCCCCAGGGGACCAGCCACCACTCCGAGCAGCTCCGCAGCCCCCCCCCCCGCCCGAGAAGCTAGCTCCACGCCGGCTCCCCCCTGCCCGCCCGAGCAGCTAGCTCCGCGGACCCCCCAGTGCCCGCCCGAGCAGCTCCGCACTGCCCGCCCCCCCCCATGCCCAGTTGCCCTGAAATGGTGCCTGCTGGGGACTCCCGGAATGGTGGGATATCTACCCACAGTGCAACATTCCCTATGTCGACGCTTGCCACAGTTGTGGGGACGGACACTGCCGACTTGCTGTGCTTAGTGGGGACGCACAAAATCGACTCTATACAGTCTGCTTTAAAAAATCAACTTAAGGGAAATTGACCTACTGCTGTAGTGAAGACGTACCCTAGGAAACTGACAAGATCCAAAGGCTGGAAGTTGAAGCTAGACAAGTTCAGACTGGAAAGAAAGAGCAATTTTTTAATACTGAGGGCAATTAGCCTCTGAAACGACTTAGTAAGAGCTGTGATAAATTCTCCATCACTGGCCAAAAAATAATAATAACTTGGATATTTTCCTAGAATATATGTTCTACTCAAGCAGGACTTATTTTGGGTAAATTCTATTGCATGTGTAATGCAGGTGGTCAGACTAGATGATCACAATGGTCCTATAATCTATTAATCTAAGTAATAGTGTCTGATCTGCAAATAACTACAAATGGAAGGATTGACTTGGGGACTTTTGAAAATCCTATCTATGATCCCATTGATATCACGGACAAAATACCCATTTGGTTAAATGGAACAAGTTAGGAGTGTGTTGAGTGCTTTTGAAAATCCCACCCTTAATACATAATTTCTTCTGTTCATGGTATAGCTGCTATTGGTGAAGCTGAAGTGCTAAAAAATCTTGCAAAATTTACAAAGCAACTTTGCAGAAACAGGAAAGTTGGAGGTACTTTAATAAAATTTCTAAATGTTTGGATTTTTATCTATGCCAAAACCAACCTCTAAATATAGTCAAGTTTGCCAGTCACTAATGTAGGTCTCTCTAATTTGGACACTTTTTTAATTATAAAAAAAAAAATGTCCCCCCCTCAAATTGTAAATACATATTAAACATAGATTTAGAAATATGATGTATTTGTTTATATTCCTGTAAATTATAGACCATATTCCCCAGTGACATTGATGGCTGCAACCCCATTACATTTAATGGAGCACTGCCACTTTTTGATAAGGAATTTGGTATATCAGGGTTGTCTTTTTTGTTTCGTTGCAAGAAAATAACTGTATTAAATACATATTTAGCACAGCTATGTATGCTGTGTCATATTTTATGCTGAGCCTCCTTCCTGGTTAGAAAAAATAATTGTGGTCATACCTTTTTATATCCAAACCCCGGATTTACAGGGCAAGGTCATTACAAATTTATTCTCGGTTACTGTAATATAACAGTGTAAGGGAGAGTACCAAAAATACCTTGAGTTGTATATTCAAGAACTTCTGAGTAAACTTTGTGCATTCAAAGGACTTTCAAGTTTCTTTTGCATGTGAATGCACTGTCTCCACTATTATCATTCCTTAGTGTTTCCAAACTATGAGCCCAGTTGTGGAACCCTTACTCCCATTAATTCTCATATACTTAACAGAACAGGAATAAACACAACTACGGACATAAGTGCTCACCAACATGGGGATGGTTTTGACACTTGGCCATTATAACTGTGTACTGATATGTACATTAGATATCAAGCTGCATTTTTAAATCACTATTATTGGCTATCACATATGCTTAGTGGGAAACACTTTGTTTTCTCTTCCTTATGTGACAGTTTCAAAATTCAGAATGAACATTCTGAGCCTCAACTACTATAAATAGTTGTTGCTCCACTGTAGAGCTATGATTGACTATTTACACTAGCTGAGTATCTGCTGCAAAGCATTTAAAGAAACTGTGTTACTACTCCTGGCGAGATCAGAGTCTATGGCTACGCTATCCATGGGATCAGCAGGTAGCACTCAATGTATCGGGGATCAATATATTGTGTCTCATCTAGGCATGATAAATCGATCCCCAAATCAACTCCTGTAATCCACCTTGGCAGGAGGAGTAAGCGGAGTCAGTGGGGGAGTGGCCGCAGTCGACTCACCACCATGGGGACAGCCAGTTAAGTCATCCTAAGATACTGCTACTTCAGCTACACTATTCACATAGATGAATTTGGTATCTTAGATCCACCCCTCTCCCCGCCCCGTAGTGTAGCCCAACCCTAAAACAGAAGAAAGTGATGAGCGAGAAACCACATCAGAGATCCTCTCTTTATAGTTTAGGGCCCAATCATTTAAATTGCTTACTGCCCTGTAGCAGGGCGGTGACTCACCCCTGTGGCGCCTCCTGCTGGTCATCCAGGAATTAGCTCACCAGCATCTGGAGCGCCCTCTTCAGGCCAATGTCCGGCTTGCTGCTCTGGTCCAGAGTCCCTCCCTGGACCCCGGTGTCCTCTTGTCAAGGGTGCTGCACCCCTGCAGTACCCCTTCAGGTCTTAGGGTCTCCCCTTCCTGGGGAACCCCCACCCTCTATACCCACCTTGCCTCAGTCTAGGCAACTGCCAGTCACCATTTTCCCCCATTCACTGAGGCAGACTGCAGTATAATTGCCACTCATCACAGGCAAGGGGGGTTGGCCTGCTGCTTCTACCTAGAGCCATGGGCTGCCCCCTGCAACCCCAGTACCCTTTTTGGGGCTTCTCCTAGGCGCTGCAGCCTGGGGGTTTCCAGGCTAGAGCTTCCCCAGCTCCTCCTACCTTGCCCCAGCCCTGCTTCCCTCTAGGTACCTCCTCAAGCTCCCAGCACCCAGGCCTGTCCACCTCTGCAGACAGAGGAGACTGTTCTCTGCAAACTGAACCCTTTTATCAGGGCCAGCTGTGCCTTAATTGAACCAGCCACACCTGTGGCTACTCGGCCCAATCAGCCTGGGAGCTGCTTCCCCTTCCTCCCTCCCTTACACTGTCTGCTGGAGTCGGGCAGCCGCCCCACTACATGCCCCAAAGTCCCAGCACAGTATTGGACTATAGTTTGTATCTTTGTCCAAAATTGGAGTCCACCTGCCTAAGCACCTATCTCTGGGCCAGTATTTAACTGAAATCTCTTCCTTCAAACCTCTCCAGATTCCTGGATCTCCCTTAAATTTGTAATGCATGGCTAACAAGGAGGATCCTTCTTTCCTCACAAGCATACCACATTGTCCTTATGCCATTCTTCTTTGTTTCTTCTTTTCTACTTTCTGAAGTACAAGCTAGTATCAAATACTATGGATCTCAATAAGTATATTCTCTTTTTTGTGGCTACTCCAAGCTCTCGAATAAAATTGATGAATGTATATCTGGAATATATGCAAGCAGTTTCTGTACTCTGTATCCAATTGCCTGATTCAGCACATTCAATACATGTTCGAAATCAGGACATCCATTTGATAGTTTCTAAATGGATGTTCTGCATGAAAGAGTTAGCAATAAAACATATGTCTCATATCTTCTTCTGCCATGATTTTAATAATTTTCTGCTACAGTTTGTTTTTCTTTCACAATGTGTAAATTATATACTGGGCCAATCTCACTCCAACTGGAGCAAGTGAACACTTTGCGCCTATGGTCATTCGAAGGCAACATTATTATCTGGGTCACAGGAACACTGTGTTGCCAACTCTTATGATTTTAATCATAGAAACGCAGGACTGGAAGGGACCTCAAGAAGTCATCTAATCCAGCCCCCTACACTCATGGAAGGAATAAATATTATTTAGACCATCCCTGACAGTGTTTGTCTAACCTGCTCTTAATTCTCCAATGATGGAGATTCCAGAACCTCCCTGGGCAATTTATTCCAGTACCTAACCACCCCGACAGTTAGAAAGTTTTACCTAACGTCCAACCTAAACCACCCTTTCTGCAATTTAAACCCTTTGCTTCTTGCCCTATCCTCAGAGGTTAAGAACAACATGTTTTTCCGTCCTCCTTGTAACAACCTTTTATGTACTTGAAAACTGTTATCATGCGCCCCCTCAGTTTTCTCTTCTACAGACTAAACAAACCCATTTTTTCCATCTTCCCTCATAGGTCATGTTTTCTAGAATTTTAATAATGTTTGTTGCTCTTCTCTGGTCTTTCACTAATTCGCCTGCAGAAGAATTATTTCTCATGTCTTGATTACAACACTGCTGCTAATACATCCCAGAATAATGTTTGCTTGGTTTTTTAAATGGTATTACACTCTTCACTCATATTTAACTTGTGATCCACTATGATATCCAGATCACTTTCTGCAGTATTCCTTCCTAAGCAGTCATTTCCCATGTTGTATGTGTGCAAATGACTGTTCCTTCCTAAGTGGAGTACTTTGTATTTGTCCTTAACTGAATTTTATCCCAGTCACAAGTTTGGTGGTGTTTGGTGTTTTTCCTTAAAGGCCCAGCTCCTGGAGTCATATCAATACATAAGAATCACAGCCTTCATTTCTTAAAAGTCAGTGGCTAGTCCTGGTGGTCGCTGAGAAACATTTCGAAATGTGAACCTTAAAGGATGAAAAACCTGAGGGAAAATAAAAAATAAAAAAGTTGGCTTAAAAATCATGTTTCTTTTTTTAAAAAAAATCTTGTGATTTTGGAAGCATAGCTCTATTTCTGAATGCTTGTGATGGACAGTACCAGGGACAGTGGAGATGGATGTTTCTAAGGAGTGACAATCGATAATTATGGCCTTCCCCTGACTTTCTCCCATGCTGGACCAGCCCTCTCCACTTTTCAGACTGTTCCTGATAGCTCCAGTCCTACCTTGATAGTGACTGCTATTGCATTATTGTACCCCATTAGTTCAGGAGGGTTTACTTCTGCCAAGGATTTGAAACTTTGCAGCAATGGAGAGAATGTTTGATTCCTAGGCAAGTCTATATTAACTTTGAGTTAAGGCTGTGAATATCCAACAGTTACTTATGGAAATATTATTTTAGTGAATGTTAGTTTTGAAAAAAAAGCACAAATATTATAGTGTTAGGAAATTCAGAGTTAATGTTATACTTAAAGGGGGGGAAACAAACATAAGCGCATATAGAAATAAACATTTATGGTTATTCAAATGACCTTAATTCTGTCCATGTATCTATGATGACAATCACTACCAAATAGCATTCACAACAGGGTTTATTTCTTTCCTATATTGCAACACTGAAGCCTAAAAAGAGCCATGTTTCCCAGATGTGTGCAAGCTTTTTGAAAAGATCTAAATCACAGTCACAACTCACAATGTATGCATTCAAATGAATCCAAGCATGACCTGTCCAACATAGGTTGCCTTCATAGTGTTTGTGCATGTACGCTGTGGAAGATTTAAGCCTTACATGACACTGATGGTATTGATATATTTGATAAGTGAACTGGAAATATTTGGCTGATGTGCTTCCATGATGGCTGTATGTACTTTTTATGTGATAATCTTATATAGATTTGAAGTTCAAAGTTTTAGATAATTACAAGTAATTTAATATTATATTTGAATATTTGGTTCAGCAAGACATTTTCTACTAAACTAAAACAAAAGAATATGATGTAAAATATGTGGAAAATAGATTGCAGTGGGGCGGAGAGGCCCTCACCAGCAAAGCAGGGCTTAAAGAGAGCCTCTGGGCCCACCTAGCTCCATCCTGCTACATCTGCAGCCAATGGCAAGTCTGAAGAGGAAATAAAAGGAGGGAACTGGGCAGGAGGGCGGATGGACCTCTGCTTGAAGGGAGCTTCACTTGCAGAGAGATGGGCCTGTTAACAGGAGCAATCACTGAGGAAGAACACAAATCAGAGACTGTTTGGGAACGAAGCCCAGAGGAAAATACAGGAAATGGAAGACTGGGGGACAGCCCACTATTAAGTTAGGTTTGCTTTTTGCTGTAGCACATTTCAGGGCTGAGCCAACCTAACCCCCAAGAAGGGGACAAGAATGAAGAGACACTTAGCCGGTGAGCTGGAGCTTTCCTGAGTATCATTCACTAACCAGGTAGTAGGAGGGAAATTAGCAAAATTGTCTTTTTCTCTATAATGGCAATGAAAGTACAGAATAACTAGGAATACATCTTTCTGGTGGTCAATGGTGGCCTTGAACTTAATGTCTAAATAGCCCATAAGACTATCTCATCCTTCATTAGGCAGTGAGATAATTATGCTCATGCAAACTACTCCTTTATATTGTTTTTCTCCCTATAGTACACAAGGGCATTATATAAAGGTATTCCTATACACAAGGTTGATTATCCATAGAATCAGTCAAGGCCAGACCTCTCAAAATATTATCTAGTAGAGTAGGGCTGCAATAAATGTTACATTGGCTGATGACATCAACTTGCAGCATTTGTCTAGGGTAGTCTTGGCATGACAGGGCAAAGATGTATGAGAGCTTACTTCATTTATATAAGTCTAGAGACAAAGGAGAAGGTTAAAATCTGATTGGTGGGCTCCTTTCATTCTGTATGACACCCTAGGCCATGTCCAGCTGCAAAGTGATTTAGAAGCTCTCTGCACACATGTACACAATTTGTTATAGTCAGTCACTGTGCTCAGGTTTCTTCCAGTTTCCACACATCACACTTTGGTGTTAATTTTATGACTTCTGTAGTGAATAGCTACAACAATAACTTTCAGCTTTTCAGCTCAGTAATGTCTTTAAAAGATTGTTAAAAATAACCCAGTTATATATTTAATATTCTCTGTTTCTAGTCATTTTAACTACAATACCTTTCTCCCATAGTAATTATTTCTGTTTCATATAGATTGCTACGTTGTTATAGTGGTTTCAGACTCCTACAGATCAATTTCTCAATTTCATCCCCTCCAGGGCATTTCTTTCTCAGGGGAAAATGAATGAACAAACAGTGTTCCAATTTTCATTTGTACCCTGTCAGCTTGTGACAGCAGGGAAGGATTTTAAGAATAATAGAATTTCTTTACAAAATTATTCCAATATAATAAAGTACATGAATATGCTATTTTTTAAAAAGCTGTGCATCTTCCATGTTTCCTCCTCTGAGACTCACATGTGATATGGAGTAATGCTTAGAAAGTTGATTTTAAACACCTTTCTGAGATACTTTATAACAAGTCTATTTCTGTCAAAGGCTGATTCTGATGATCATTTTCTCCTCAGGACACTGGTTCTACAGTAACCCACATATGAGTCAACTGTATTCTAATACTATCATATGTTTCTCACATTGCATACAGCAAAGAGGGGAAAACCAGGAGAAATTGTTCATATAAAAATAAAATAAGAAAAAAGGGGGGAAATAGAAAATACTGTAATAAGTACATGACTCAGGATCTGGAGCTTCTCTACAGAAATGCATGAACAAGTACAAGGACAATAAGAAACCTGGGTACTGTATAGACGAACACAGATATTATTTTAACAGGAAAGAATTCCAGAAAGCATGTAGTAATGTAGGTTCAGATTGTGTCACTTTTACTTCAATGTGAGTACTATCTTAGTCCATTGAAATCAAGGGGAGTATAGATGGAATAAGATACTGCTGTACATGAGTTAGGTTGGCAGAATCTGGCCCTTAATGTGGGTGAAAACTTAAGAGGAAGGTACTGAAAAGTAAATAAAGGCGGGGAAAAGGGCTAAGGAGTAGCTTCACTTGTAAAGGAACATGGGATATGATAGCATGATCAGTTCTGGGAAAAGTCATGTATATATTGTAGCAACCTTCATGGAACTTGGAGGGAAGATTACAGGAAGGAAAAGTTTGGAGGAGGTACCAGGAAGTCAGTCTGTGTCTACATGATTAGAATCCTAGCTACAATTGCAGCACATCTGTAAACTGTCCTCATAATAAAGAACCAGTTTATTTTTAGAAACATGGAGTCTTCTTATATTTTCTACCCGTTGCAGACCTTCTCACTGAACTAGCTAGACTGTTTTTATTATTTTATTATTGTGTGAACCCGTTAAAATTGTTGTAGCTAAAAGGCATGACTTTTTTTTTTGTGAGACATAAAAATGTACACTTAAAAATGAAATTAACACAATGTATCATTTTCCAATGACAGCCATGACAAATATACATCCTTAGTCATCATGGATCAGATTTAAAGATAATAAAGAGAGTGGGAGTTTGCTATACATTGTATCCAAGACCAGAATGAGCAGCTGAATAATAAGTGAGATAATATAGATCAGACCAGGTTTGGGTGTGTGGAAACTAGTCATATAACGATATGTTGACTGTTTAGGCATAAATTGGAGCATAGCAAGTATGTTTAATATGATGTTATCTAGGAGGCAATTAGAAAATAAATTATTTTCAGTCTAAGTTTTGAATAGCAGGAAATATCTTAACTGGCAATGAAGAGGTGGGAGAGATTCTAGATAACAATGATTATAGTTTCATTATAAATCTGAAACACAAACCATTTGAGCATTCCTGGACCAGTTTCCCACAAACCTGGGCCAATTTATGGTTGCTTCAAACAAATATAAAATTAATGGTTTTGAGATAAGCCAAGTGAAATTGGTGGCTTTGACCAAGTTTTTTCTCAATAACATTCAGGTTTCTTTCTGATCAAAACTACCAGAAAATGTACATACCTAAACTGAGTAACCACATTATCAGATTGCTGTATCCTTCTTCCTTCCCTGCACCATCTCCTCCCTGTTATTTTCATCCTCATCTATAATGATGTCTAAAACTGAGATTGAAAACGTTTTCAGTGTTGCCTTTCTATGAGCTCTGTGCTAAGAACTTCTAGCTCATTTCATTTGCAGCTAAAATAAAGCTCTAAACCACTGCTGTTATATGTTTGTAAGATGTTTAAAAACAAACCCACTGTTCTCACTACAAAATGGATAAAGGTGCATACTACTGCCCCTTCCACTGCTTGCACAATTAAAGCTATACATTTAAATAAATCATGGAAATTAACATTGTGCTTATATTTGCCTCCTTGCAGAGCCCCCCAAAAAGGAGAATTGTCCATTCTCTAATTATTTTGTCCACAAATAGGCGTAATTTCCGACACACCAATTTTGGCTCATTGAGTAGTATTCTTAGGGCCTGTCTTCACTACCACTTTAATTCAATTTTAACGACGTTAGGTCGAATTAAACGTGTACCTGTCTTCACATACATGCCCCTAACGTCGATGTAAAGGGCCCTCAAGATCGAATTTGGAACTCCAGCCTGACGAGAGAAATAAGGCTAATCTCGACATTCCAAGCTCGACTGTGGGCTAGTGAAGACGGAACCCGACATTAATAGCCTCAAGAGGCTGTCCCACAATGCTCCATTCTGACCGCTCTGGACTGCCTCACTGCTCCACTGTGACCACTCTGCACTGCACTCTGAACTCGCTGCTCCGGCCAGGTAGATAAGACCCGGGAACATTTGAATACCATTTCCTGTTTGGTCAGCGTGGCCAGCTCACCTGAACAGCTCAGTCGCCATTCAGAGCAATCAGCAGCACTAGCCGCCATGCAGAGCTCAGCATCACAAGACTCCATGCAGAGCTCATCTACCCTGGAGACCAGCCAGAGGAGAAGAGCTCCAGCATGGTCCACTCGTGAGGTGCTGGATCTCATCGCTATCTGGGGAGAGGAATCCGTGATGTTGGAACTACGCAACAACAAACGGAATGCCAACACCTACGGAAGAGTCTCCAAGGCCATGCTAGAAAGGGGCCACAACAGAGAAACCACACAGTGCCGCGTGAAAATTAAGGAGCTGCGGCAATCGTTCCAGAAAGCCAAGGAGGCAAACGGACGATCAGGGGGCGCGCCACGGACATGCAGGTTCTACAATGAACTAAATGCGATAATGGGGGGCGCCCCCACCACCATCGCGCCGGTCTGCATGGACTCCGCAGATGGGATAATCGTCAGGGAGGAGACTGATTCCGAGGAGGACGACCATGAGGAAGAGGAAAATCTCATGGAGCGGCAGGAGCCCAGCGGAGAACCCGTGTTCCCAGAGAGCCAGGAGCTGTTTATCACCCTGGAGCCAGCACCCTCCCAAGCCTCCCAGGGGGGTAAGTGTTTATTTTTTAAGGGATTACATGACGCGTGATTTTGTAAAGGAAGCATTTATTAATGAATGACTTGCCCTAAGGTCTTAGCGTGCTTTCATTGCTGGTCAATTTCTACTCAAAGAGTTTGTCAATATACTCCGGGATTGACCAGAAGTCCTCCGCGGACATTTCAAGGAAGCTATCCAGGAGGTAGCGATGAATCCAGCGCAGCAGATTTCTGGGGAGAGCCGCCTTATGTGGTCCCCCGTGATAGGACACCATCCCACGCCACGAAAGTAGTAAGTTGTCTGGTATCATTGAGCAGGCTAGCATTGCGGCGTATGGACCAGGACTTTGCATGGAGTCAAGGAGCATGCGCTCCCTATCTCTCCGAGAAATTCTCAGCAAAGTGATGTCATTCAGGGTTGCCTGTTTGAGATACGGACTGCAATTAGTAGGGAGATAAAGATTCCCAGCTGCAAAGTACTCTTTTCTGCTGAGGACCGACCAACCGCCCCCCCCCCCCACGAACGCTGACCCCCCCCCCCCAGCCCGTAGCGGTAGCTAGCAGGGAATCTGAGCAGTCTGCACGTGGTTGCTTCCGCTTCAGATCCAACGCGCACCCAACCCCCCCCCCCCCAGTCCGTAGCGGTAGCTAGCAGGGAAGCTGAACAGTCCGCAAGTGGTCTGAAGAGCCCCCAAAAGACCTTAGCCCTTAGCGAGAGATTTTTTGGCCTTTGCTTTGCAGTTTGCGGGTCAGTGGGCACCACGCGGTGGGGGGAAGGGGGTGGGGCTACTCTCCAATATGCAAGTGCCACTTTTAACTTACCATGGCCGGCTGCACGGTGATTTCAGAAGCTGTGTTGGGCTGAGGCACGCATATGTGTGTGAGATGCTCTGACTTTTCTGTGAGCTATTCAGTCACTTTTAGGTGTAGAACATGACCTTGTACAGAAATCATATCAGGCCTGTGAATACTGAGGTTGCAAACGGCATAGTACTCCCATTGTGTACCGTCCGAGACTGCATCTGCCTCCTAACCTTGAATGTATCTGTCTCATAACTTTCAAACTTTCTTTTCCCACACTCGCCCACAGATGAACAAGTATCTCAGAATCCCCCGTCCTGCTCCTCCTCCCGCCGTGCACCGCAGATAAGAAAGCGTAAAAAGAAAACGCGAACGCGCGATGAGATGTTCACTGAACTCCTGGAGAACTCGCGCGCTGAGGCAGCCCGCCAGACGGATTGGAGGGAAAGAATGATAGAGGCAAGGGATCGAGAGATACAGGCAAGGAATCGAGAGAGGCAGGAATCGAGAGCCGCTGCAGAAAAGAGGGAAGAGCGCGAAGAAAGACGCATGGATGCTTTGCTCCGCATAATGGAGGACCAGAGTGACATGCTGCGATCTCTGGTGGAGCTGCAGCATGCCCAAAGACCACCTCTGCAGCCCCTGTGTAACCACCTCCCCCCCTCCCCAACTCCCATAGCTTCCCCACCCAGACGCGGGGTGAGAACACGGGGGGGGGCAAGCTCCGTGGGCCGCTCCACTCGACCCCACAAGCCAGCAGAAGCAGCAGCAGCAGCAGCAGCAGGCTGACATTCTAGGAAAACTTTTAAAAGCTGCTGTGTCTTGCCCACCCCTCCTCTCCCTTCCCACCCCTCCCTCCTCTGTCCGCTCCTCCCCTACTGCGACTGCCGGTCTCCCTCGAGGATACCAGGACAGTGATCCCCTGTATTTGTATTTCCCATACACCAATAAAGGAACCATGATTTTTCAAACAGTGTTTTTATTTCCTCTGCAAGCATGGGGAGGGGGGAGGAAAAGCATGGGGAGGGGGGAGGTAAAGAGGGTTCAAGGGCAGCAGGCTTAGAGCACAGCAAGGGAGCAGATTCTCAAACGCCATCTCGGGCACTCGTAAAACTGTCTTTCAAGGCGTCCCTGAGGCGCAGGGCCTCACGGTGTGCTCTTCTACTTTCCCTGTTTTCTGGCTGCTCATAAGTAGCAGAAAGTAAATTTGCCTCTGCCTCCCAGCCCGCCATAAACGTTTCCCCCTTGCTCTCACAGATATTGTGGAGCACAGAGCAAGCAGCAATAACAATAGGGATATTTCTCTCGCTGATGTCTGAGCGAATCAGTAAGGAATGCCATCTCCCCTTCAGATGGCCAAATGCACACTCTACGGCCATTCTACACTTGCTCAGCCTGTACTTGAACAGCTCCTGACCCCTGTCCAGGGCTCCTGTGTAGGGCTTCATAAGCCAGGGCATTAGGGGGTAGGCTGGGTCCCCAATGAGCACGATCGGCATTTCGAGCCCCCCCACGGAAATTTTCTGGTCGGGGAAGAAAGTGCCTTGCTGCAGCTGTCTAAAAACCCTCGAGTTCCTGAACACTCGAGCGTCATGAAGCTTTCCCGGCCACCCCACGTAGAGGTGGGTGAAACGTCCCTTGTGGTCAACCACTGCTTGCATGACCATTGAGTAATATCCCTTCCGGTTTCTGTACTCGGCGGCCTCGTGGTCCGGTGCCAGGATAGGGATACGAGTCCCATCTATAGCCCCACCACAGTTAGGGAATCCCATGGCGGCAAAGCCATCTATTGTGGCTTGCAGGTTTCCGAGGTTTATAACCCGGTGTAGCAGCCGCTCAATGATTGCCCTGCTTACTTGCATCACAGCAAAGCCCACTGTAGACCTACCCACCCCAAACTGATTCGCCACTGACCGGTAGCTGTCTGGCGTTGCAAGCTTCCAGAGGGCTATCGCCACTCGCTTCTCCACTGTAAGGGCCGTTCTCATTTTGGTATTCCTGCACCGGAGGGCAGGGGACAGCAAGTCAAAAAGTTCCATGAAGGTGCCCTTTCGCATGCGGAAGTTTCTGAGCCACTGGGAGTCATACCAGACCTGCAGCACTATGCGGTCCCACCAGTCCGTGCTTGTTTCCCTGGCCCAGAATCGGCGTTCGATGGCATGAGCCTGCCCCATTGCCACCAAATTTGACAGATTGTCAGTCGCCCTACTTCCAAAAATGGCAGTGTCCATGTCGTCCCCACTGTGCACGTCCTTGTCCATCTCCTCCTCACTGTCGTCGGGTTCCAGAAAGTGCAGTTCTCCCCAGATCGCATTCCTCCTCTGCAGACGGTGCAGCATGAACTCCGCAACCGTGATCGAGGTCCTCACAACGGCCATTACTGCAGTCGTGGTGTCAGCGGGCTCCATGCTTGCAATGCTATGGCGTTAGCACGGCACGGAGAGAGGGCGCGAATTATGGGATGCCTACCCACAGTGCACCGCTCGTAATGGGGGTGGGCGGCGCCGAAAAAGGGCGTGAAATTTGGAAATGCCTACCCATAGTGCAGCACTAGAAATGGTGCCTGCTGGGGGATCAGGGAACTGTGGGATAGGTACCCAGAGTGCAACGCTCGTCATGTCGACGCTTGCAAAAGTTTTGCGGACAGACACTGTCGACTTGCTGTGCTTAGCTGTGCCTAGTGAAGACACACAAAATCGACTGCATACAGTCTGCTTCACAACATCGAAATAAAGGAAATCGAACTACTGCTGTAGTGAAGACATACCCTTAACTCCGTCCTAGAGTGGTATCAATAAAACCCCTTCTGTTTAAATTAAGTTATGTTCTCTTCTTCTTACATCTTTTCTTAAACAATTTTATATAGCAGATCATTGCTATTACCTTTCACTCACTTTTTACATAGGAGTTTACAATTAGGATTAATTTATAAACTCAATTACCACAACATGACCTAACTCACTTGAGGATGCTACAAACTAAAATAACTGATAACAAACATTTGAACTCTTACAAGCAGCCTGAAGTTAAGGAAAGTGTTGCCATGAAAAGTTACACTTCAGGAGTTTTGTTGTATGTATGCCTCTGGCAATTCCTGATTGTCTGGTTTTATTTTTGATATCACATTAATTTCCAAGGCATTTTTAAAATTGTATATGGGTTTTATCAAATTAGGTTTCTGTGTCTTTCACTGAATTATCAGCAGAAACACCTCCCAGAAGATGGCTGAATGGCGCAGCAACTTGTATGAATGACATTGCTCTAGTTTCTCTCTTTGCTTGAACACCCTTTCACCAGGTTGAAAACTCAAACACAAAATCTGATTGGGTCTTGTGCAAAAACCTCTTGTGCAATACTCAATTTTGAAATTAAGATTTTTTTTTCTCTCTTGCACTTATAGTTCTCTTCCTGAAGGTCTCTGGGCATGTTAAAATATAAATTATTTTAAATCATTACAGTAAGAGACTACCGTGTATCAAAATATAAACCAGCAAAAATAAACAATCAAGAGGTCCATAACTGAAGAAATGACAGCAGGAAAGGGAGGGAGATGTAATTCACGTGAGGTCAAGTGTGTTCAAACTGTAATAGTGCCTTAAGTTAAATAGCAGGGAGAAATCAATTGAAATTAAATGTCAAGGAGAAGATGGATCCTCATTCTAGGACCATCGCAGCAGATGCTCAATAACATATACGCTTAAGATATAATGGAGATTCCTTAAACAATGATTGATGACTGCACACAGATACCCATCAGGTCAAAGCTCAAGAAGGGAGTCTTAGATATAACAATGGCCAACATCATTAAAAGTTTTAAAGAGTTAACAGAGTCAGCTAAAACACATGCACCTCAGTATAGTTAGGCAATGCAAAGTAGTAGTCACAGTAGCTGAAGCCAATGAGAAAAGAAATTGCTGCATTATGAATGAGATCCAATTCATGAAGAAGTTTTCTTGTAAGCCCTAGTAGAACATTTGAGATGAAATATTAAAATCAGCAAATATTTCAGCATCAAACATGGCAGAACTTTGAATGTTTCACAACAGCTGACATTGGTGACTCTTTTTATCTAAGCAAAGCATGATTGTTAACAATGACACCACAACCAAAGAAAATGTACAACATTTGGCAGACATGGTAGGATTTTGTGCAGCATAGCACCAACCCTTACACTTTGTTTGCTCATGCATTGTGACCACGGAATCTGGTCCAGCACCTAAATAATGAGCTCATAATAGACCCTAGAGATGCATCAGATCATGACTGAGATACTGGAATCAGAGCAGTCAGGAGGACCCCATTAGGCATGGTATGGGGAAAGTATTCTACAGAAGCCAATCAACAATGGTCTCAGCAGGGAAGGCAGATACCTGGCATGTGTAGCCATATGTTGCTGTATTATTTACACCACCAGCATTTCTTTCATGTGACCACCAGGGCTTTTCTTGGAGCCACAGCCTCCTGGGCTGTGATTGGGGTGGATGGGGAGCAAAGCAGCCGCTCCTCCCCTTCTGGAGCTACACTGTAGGAGCGAGCAACCAGTGTAAGTTCCGTACCTTCCCAGGGGTGGTGGGGCTTGGGCTTCAGGCTTCCACCCTAGGGTGGTGGGTGGAAGGCTCTGGCCAAGTGGTGGAAAGCTCCACCCCCAGCTGCAGGCTTTTGGACTCACCCTCTGCCAGTCTCCAGACCATCCTCCAGAACCCAACCCCCTGGCATCCTCCAGACCCCTGCTGCCTCCTCCACATCACCATTGCCCCAGGCTCTCCTGACTATTTACCCACTTCCTCTTCCAGGGCTTATTTTTTTCCCCATCATGCCAGGGCTGAATATGTCTTCTGTGGAAAGTGATATTAACAAATTTTCAATGTTTTTTTCAGAGTAGCAGACTTACTAACTAGCAATCTACATAAAAAAATCAAAACATGCAAAGCACCTTAATTTTGTTTCTATTCTGTTTAGGTCTAATAAAGAATAGAGACAACTGTACATTATTTTTACTACTGAGCCTGCAAAAAAAAAAACCCATATAAATTAACTACAATGATCTGTACATGTATATGAGCATATTTATTTGTTTTTCCTACAGTTAATTAAGCATCTTAGGAAAAAATTCTCAGAGCGTCCACCAGCAAGAGTTGGTGGCCACACACTGAGGCCACTAAAATATGTTGTGAGAACCTCTGATTTAGATTAAGATCTGTAACAGACAAAACCATTCCTATCATGTGTCACCCAGTAAATAATTCAGTAGTAGTAGATACTATATTCAGTCATTTTCATTTTAATCTGAATTCCATCTATCACTGCCTCCAGTAGAGCCCTTGACCCCTCCTACCCCCCAGTACAGCCCTTGAGGGTACTTTCTACACCGCAACTAGGAGTGATACTCCCACCCTGGGTAATAGGATTTGTGTTAGCGGGACACAAGCTAGCATGCTAAAAGTAGCAGTGTGGAGGTTGCTGCTCAGACTCCTAATCCTAGGGGGAACTTGGAATGGGGGATAAATTCTGACTTATAATAGCAATCACTGCATCTATATTGAATATATATATTGCTACTTGGAAAGTGGTAGGAGGTCATCAAGAAAGCCATTTTTCTGATTCCCCTACTTTTGACAATAAATATTACACACAAAAAGAAACACAGAATGTTAAAAATGTGATGATCATCCATTCATATTCTTAGACATTTGCAGAATAATTATAGGCCTCATTCAACAAAAGTGCAGCAGCAACAATAACCCACATCAGGTCAATTATACGTGTTATCAGTTAAAGAAAAAAATGGATTCTTCATTTTTCCACATCTATAGGAGATTCTTACACAGCTGCACTTTCCGGAATCTCATTCCACTGCCAATTTTCCATTCCCTAGTCCTACCTTTCCAGAGCGGGCTTCATTATAAAATCCCTAAAAAGAGAGATCCAAGTCAGCACCAGGGTTGCCTCCAATGAGCATTTGCATTCTGGCTTTTAAATCCCCAAAAGATAACTAGGAAACTAAGGACTGGAGTCCTCTTGACCCAGAGAAAACCTGATGCTGGCACCAAATCCAACACTGTAAATAAATCCTGCCCCAATTGAAATCAGTTTTTCATTTGATTCTTCAGGTGGTCCTTGACTTTCAGAATCTTATTTTCCCTTCAGAGAACAGCTGAAGAGGGTGTCCGACTTTGATTTGGGAAAGAGCAACAAGTGGGAAAATATATTGTAAATGGAAAACTCCAATGAGCTTTGCACCCTGGAAGGATTTGTTAGAAACATATGGTAACAATGACAGGAAAGGAAACTCAGTTCACAATTTCAAGTGTAGAAGGGCGAAAAACGTCTTGAATATGGAGGTACCTGCCCTAAAAGATAATGAATGTAAGTGAAGCATTTCAGGGAACTCTTCTTGACTCCTTGCAACTGCCTTCCAGCTGAAGACTAAGGAGAAAAGTGGGAGACAGGGTCTGAAAAGATGACTGGGCTCTTCAACATTTCCTCCTTTACGGGGAAAAGTGCTGGGTATCAAAGAAGACCAAAGCAAAGTTCAGAAGAGAAGGGAGTCCTGCTCTGGAAAGCTTAGAAGCACAAGAAGTTTCTGTATGTGAAATAAAGTTCTGTTCAAAGGTTTCCATAGCAAGTGATCTTGTGCCTGGATATTCCTCCCAGCTCTCTTTTCCAGTTAGGTTACACCATTCACAAACTGTTCACCTACTTTATTTTCTGGGCCATTTTTAGATTTAATTTTTCTACTGGTACATCATTGCCACTCTCCATTAAACATTGATTGCTCAATGCAATTAGATTATAGGTACATTTGGAAGCAGTAGAAGCTGCCAAAGTACTTAATCTAGACCAATGGTATCTAACAAGCAAATTCATCTCCTGAAAGGTTAAAGTTGATGATTAGTAGTGGAAATAGAAATTTAAAAACAAACCAAAATTGGATTCTACTTCCTCAGTTGATAGAAGCTTTACAACAGGTTTAAGGGAATGCTCTTTACAACTACATTTTCTTGGTACATTATGGTTTTTTAAATTAATCAGTTTTATTTTCTAGGTTTAACAGGTTAATTAGTAGTTAAGGAGACTGGCAGGTCAACAAATTGCCATCATGATGCCTTTTCCTTTCTGTGCTCTACAACATTTATTTGGAATCCTTTCAGACGTACAAAAGTTAAAACAGTAGCATAAATCTTAGTCTTACTGTTTTAACGTGCTGGAGAAGGATGAGCGGACATGATGGAAAGTTGTAAAAGCCTCATTGAATTGATAGATACCACTTGTGTTGCATTCAATCTCCCTGCAACTTTGACTTCAAGTCTCTCTTCTACTGAAAATTCAGCAAACATCCCTAAATAACAATTGGGTTATAAAGAAAAGTGTTTCCCTGAATTTTATTGGTGGCCATTTTAGGGTATGTAATGGAGTTAACTAGCCATGCTGCCGGCTATTGCTAAAAATACTGGTTCCTATTTCTACTAATACTAACTGGTTCTAACTGGTTTCAAGCTGCATGTACCCAAAAGGACTTTGGCAGACAAATTCCTACAGTGTATTAAAAAGATTAAAGGCCTCTTGTCTCAGTTTTACAGTATGCAAATGAAATTCCCTATGTAGTAATTTTTTACATTAGCTAAGATAAGTTAAACTCATGCCTCTGCTTTTCAGAAGTATCACACGGTATTTTATTGTGCAACTTAGATGCTAATGGCAGTTGTGTGGCTAACTCTCATGCACTGCTTTGACAATTTGCTTCAATTATCTATTGTCTTGTTTACTTAAATTACTTGACACATTTCTATATGAACTACAGTCAGAGGGGCTGTAAGAGGGGGTTTCCCTGATCCCTATGCTCCGAGTACAGAGATCAGGGCTCTTATACGCCAGACCAACAAGTCCTTCCCCCCCCCCACTCCACTTTGCCAGTTGGGGTTTTTGGGGTTACCCTGCCACCATCTGAGTAAATATCCAAAGCCTAGATTGGGGTACTCAGAGTCCCCCAAACCCTAACTCTGTCTTCCTCCCTGGAAGCCAAAGTTAGACACCTGGAGGCTGCTTTCCTCCCCCCCTGCACCCTGTTTCCCTCCCTGGGAGCCAGAGCCAGACACCTGGAGGCTGCTTTCCTCCCTCCCTGCACCCTGTCTCCCTCCCTGGGAGTCAGAGCCAGACACCTGGGGGTTGCTCCCCTTCACCCTTCCTGGCTGAAGGCAGACTTCCCCCAACCCTGTCTCTCTCTCTACCTGAGAGCCAGACACCTGAAGGCTGCTTCCCCTTCCCCCGTCTAACCTGACGGTGAGGAGAGACAGTCTCCACACTCCAGCTATGGCCTTAGCTGCCCTGGTCCACATTTCCCTCCCCTTCCCCCCTCCCAGACTGGAAGCTGAGAAAACCCTAAGGGAAATAAACCAACCGGTTTTATAACTAGAAGATTTCATAAAGAAAAGGAAATGAAACAAAGATACAGTACACTTACAATTTGGGGTTCCCCACTTTCTTCTGTAAAGGAAAGAACATCCCAAAAGGCATAGGCTTAATAGAAGAATCAAATGGTTATACTCACATCAGCTAAGTAGAAGTTTAAGAGAAGAAAAGCTGAGTTATCTCTACAGCCAGAGATAAACTCCCCCCCCCCCTTGGCCCTTGCCTCCTGCCTCGAGACCAGCCAAGATGGAACTGACTTTTTACTCCTCCCTTCCTCATGGCTGGAGGCTCCTCCCTCCCTCATGGCAGGGACTCTTACGTCACTTGTTTTAGATAACATAGTCCCCACCCAGGCAAAGCACATTCCACACTTACGACAGGGGCACATTCACTTGTGCTAGTTCAGAGATGCACGCCACGTTTTACTGGTCCACTGTTCCTTATGGGGAAATCACCCAAGGAAAGACAGGTAGCATAACTCCCAGTTATCCTGTTTCAGAAAAAACAACAATGAAACTGGTGGCACCTGAATTACAAACAGATTTATTTGGTCATAAGCATCTGTGGGTAAAAAGAACCACTTCTTCAGATGATACTGTTTCAGAGTTACCACTGAGACGACAATTTTAGCATCTATAAGAGAGTCCTTTGTGATGCCCCCTCAGCGGCACACAGGGTTGAGAGGCAACTCACCATTAGTTGCCTTTAGCGTGAAGCAGTCTTGTCTGTGCCTGCTTTAACTGAGCTCCCTGAAATCAACAGCCTCTGGCAACACAAGCTTTTCAGTCCAGGTCTCCACAGACCTCACTTTCAGTTAAGGCTAGTAACAAGCATACACCAGCCCTTGAGTCCCTACCCTACCATTAAATGAATGACAAATGCAGAGCACCAGACAGGTACTTCACTGAATACCAATAGTATTTTTACTGCACCAGCAGGTAACTGGATAGAACAGGCAATAGGCTTTAGTTATAAATTTGACAGTACAAGTGGGACTCAACATTATACATGCCATTTTTAAACTGTTGTAACTCTACTGGTTTATATGACATTATCACCAGTTTACATCAGTAGATGTACTGAGTACCTAAAACTAGGTATTAAGTACCTAAAACTCAAGAGTGCCAGATTTCACTCCTCTTTACTTCTGGATAATCCCAAAGTAATTGTATAGAAGTCAAGAGAATTATTCTGCAATTACAATAATGAGAGATCAGAATTTGGCCCAGAACAAGCTGTTAGGAATATCTTATGCAATTTAGTGAGATCATTAGATTTAATCACTCTAATTCCTCATTAAACTTGGAGTGGTTCTAAAATAAGTTATATTTCCAAACACCACAACTACGAAATAATCTTCTAATCCTTTAAATTAAACAAGTCAGAATTGTAGTGAGAATATCATTGTTCAAATAATTCTTTATTTTTACAAAACAGTGTTTCAAAGATTGAACTCTCATTCCCTTAAAAGAATCATCTACATTTTAGTAAAATAACCAGAGCAACAGTCTGAGCTTTTGATAAAATAAGACTTTAGTAGTTCAGCATAGTTTAATACCTTTGGTTTTTTTCAGTCCATTTCCTTTAATTAAATTGTATAGTTGTAAGAGAAAATATATATGAATTTTAGAATATTAATTATGTTTCTTGCACTTTCCTGGTTCAATAAAGTAAGATTAGCCAAACACATTTCTTAGGTGGAATTAATAATATACATCAAATATACTGATCCATTTTATTCAATAACAATTACATTATTGGGACTCAATGAGAAAAATCAATCTCTCTTGATACAGAGACATGGTCTGACAGTGTTATCCCTCAAGAAGCATAGTTAGGCTGACCATATTTCCTTGAGACAAAAACAGGACATTGGGATGGCAAAAACGGGATGGGGTTGGGGGGGTCTCACCAGATGAAGTCGGTGCAGTGGCTGCAGAACGTGGACTGAGGGGCGCTGGGGGGGGGGGTCGGGGGCTCTGGGGGGGCTGGGGGGCTCTAGGGGGTCTCACCGGATGAGGTCAGTGCAGTGGCTGCAGAACGTGGGCTGCTTGAAGAAGCGCGCCGTGACTTTGTGGCTCTTGACCACATGGATCACCTTCTGGCGCAGCACCCCCTTGCGGCAGAACAGCGGCTTGGCCAGGCACTCCAGCTCGGTGGGCGAGGTGACCAGCGCCATGGCCCCCCAGCACCGGGCCCCCCAGCACCGGGCCCCCCAGCACCGGGCAGAGGGGACTGGGGGGGGGATGGATGGAGGAATAAACAGAACAGAGATGTGGGGATGGGGGATGAAGAGGATGGAGGGAGAGAGAGAAGGGGGGATGAGGGATGGAGGGGACAGAGGGAGAGAAGGCAGGAAGGTGAGAAGGGAGAGGATGGATGGATGAGAGAAGAGATGGGGGTAGGGAGCAGGGGGGATGGGGGAGACAAGGGACAGAGAGAAGGAGGGATGGAGAGAAGGGAGATGGAAGAGGAGGCAGTGGACGGAGGGAGAGAGAGAAGGGAGGAAGGGAGGGATGGAGAAGGGAGATAGAAGGAAGAGAGGGATGGAGGGATAGACAGAAGGCAGGAAGGGAGGGATGGAGGGATGGAGATAAGAGCGGAGCGGAGCTGTCTGGAGCCGCAGCAGGGGGCCGAGCATGCCGGCGGGGGGGCTGCCGGCCGGAAGTTTTATGAGACATAATCATGCTGGCAACCCCCCCGCCGGCGCGCTCGGCCCCCGGCTGCGGCTCCGGACAGCTCCGCTCCGCCATCGGCTTCAGCCCACCGCCCGCTGCCTCCTCTTCTCTCTATTCCTCCTTCTTCCCTCCCTTCTCTTCATCCCCCTTCTCCATCCCTCCCTTCCTCCCTGCTCTCTCCCTCCGTCCGCTGCCTCCTCTCGCTACCTAAGGACAAGTATCAGATGTCAAAATCTCCGATGAGCAAACTGCATCTCACCAGCCCAGCACCAGTGTCCCACTGCTGAACGGGTGATGGCAAACTGCATCTCGCCAGCCCAGCACCAGTGTCTCACCGCTGGACGGGTGATGGCAAAGACACTGGTGCTGGGCTGGCGAGATGCAGTTTGCTCATCGGAGATTTTGACATCTGATACTTGTCCTTAGGTAGCAAGATTCTTCAACTGAGCTCTTGTGAGTCCTGCAAAGAAAGAACCTCCCCCTAGAAAGCAGCTTGCAAAGAGGGACCTGCCCAAAAAATGGGACAAAATTGATATTTTTGTTAAAAAGACGGGACGGTCCAGAAATATGAAAAAAACGGGACTGTCTCATTCAAAACGGTACGTATGGTCAGCCTAAGCATATTGGTCCCCATAGTGACAGGCACAATGCAGAACACATGGACTAGCAAGTTAGAAACCTAATGCTAAAGTGTTTGTGAACTTGAAAGGCATGCTGGTAAAAGCACAACGCTATTCCTGCTAAGTAAATTGCTTAAAGCCTCTTCTTGCATAACTATTCTTCATCTGACTTAAAATTGTTCTGCATTGTGGCTTATATATTTTTTATATATAATTGAATCCTGTTGCCATAACAATTAAATTGTTTCACTAACTTTGAACAAATGGAGGCATTAAAACATTTCTAAAATGGGATTTCTGTTTTAATTTGGAAGAAAATAAGCAACAGCTTTTCCCCCTCATAAGGAAATAGTTTATGCAACTTTATGATGAATAGGGAAAAGCTTCTTAAAATGTGTTAAAGTTAGTTCCATTGATCCATCCCTCCCTTGGGAAGATATTTATCTAGTCACTAAAGAAAACTAGAGTGGGATTTTCAGAAGCATGTAGGAGAAAAAGGCACAAAATTCCCACTGAAAGCCATAAGGTACGTAACTCCTATAACACATAAGAGCTCAAGAAAATCTCACTTTAGGTTTAGAATGTAGATAGTGGCACAAATATTGCTGTAGCACATACAAATGGCATTATAGTAATAGGCACACACCTTGGGAACCATTATTAATCAATCCCTTGAGTGTATTAAGGTGGGAAAATAAGAATCCATTTTCTTTGAGAAAATAAAAAACAAAGTCAAGATATTTTCATAACTGGTGTCTAATGTGTGATTGCAAGCAATATATGGTTGATATTAAGAGTCTAGGGATGGTAAATTACATTTCCTCTTCCACTCTTGGGATGAATATTTTGAATAGCTACTGAGTAAGGCAAAGACAATAGCCCAATCAATAACTATTATGTCACTTTTGGTAACAAACAAACACTGCAATGTAATTTAGGTTCCAAGTAATTACAACTTGAAAGTATTAAGCAGCAGCAACTGTATATAGGTAATTGAGTCTTCATTAGCATACCATTAGAAGGCATTAGGTGACTGCAAAGTGTAGGTGTCCTGGACTAGCTACAGAAAGCACAATGCAAACAGGGTATATTACACATACACTACCAGAGAGAGAGAAATTTAAATACATTCATATTTTCTTCTGAACAGCAAGTTACAATTCATGAAGGTACAGCATTGTAATAGTGTTCAGAATTATATTAATTGTAAAGAACAGCATGTAATTGAGACCAGTGGTATAACTTATCCCTGTCAATGCTAAAAGGAAGGCATTGTAAATGATAGCAGTAACACAGGAGCCTAAATATGTGGTAAAACAAGTTATTATGATATATAGACTAGCTGACAGCAAAATCAAAGATTTGGAATTTCTTTATGGTTCAGTACATGGAGGAAGCTAGAAAAAACAAGACTACAAATGACACTCAGGCAAACAAATCTCTAGAATGAATACGGCAAGATAGGAGCTACAACCACAAAGAAACTCTATTGTGAATTGAAAAACCACCAATCTTTTGAAACTTGTAAACTAAAGGTCTTTTTCTGCATTGCATTTCAAAAGCAAAAGGACAGATGTTATCAGATTCTGCTCGCCTTACTCCAGGAGTAATCCTTTCAAAATAAGTTAGTCCACTTGTGCAATAAGACATTAGAAAGTACAATTAAGGAGGTGGTCATAGATAAATCAAACTAGATATATTTTGATCAAAATATTTTTTTAAAATTTCTTATCCAGCAAATGTTCAGCCATAAAGCTAGGTCCATAAGGAGCAGGTTCACACTGCACTGGGAAATAAGCCTTCTAGTACAGAGCCACAGACTTGTGCTAGGGGGGTTTACACTAACACTCGAAAACAGCTCTGTAGACAGTGCTTTGACACTGAGGGTTGATTTTGAACTCTGGTTCTCTAGGACTTAAAAGTTAAGGCTACGTTTATGTCACAGAGGTCATGGAACTCATGGAATCAGTGACTTCCAGAACCCTCCCTGACATTCTCTGCTGCAGCCCCTGGGGCTGCAGGACTCTAGAGCTGGAAGCCAGTGGGGCCCTGGCAGGATTTCAATGACAGGTGACAGTAGTGACAGATGACAGGTGGGCCCTCTGTAAGGGTCCAGCAATGAGCGACCTTATAGGGTGCGGGGGAGCAGCTTGGGATTTTAGAAAATATGGTCATCCTCCAGCTTTCAGCTGCTGCAGGCAGAAGGGGAACCCCCCAGCCATCAGAATGGTGGGGGGGAGGGAGGGACCACGAAGCCCCAGCAGCAAAAGTCACAGACAGGTCACGGCTTCTATGAATTTTTGTTTATTGCCTGTGATCTCTCTGTGACTGTTATTACAAATAATCATGACAAAATCTGAATCTTACTTAAAGTCATTGCACATCTATCACAAAATAATGTGGCACAGAAAGAAAACAGCAGGTTATTACATGATCCAAATGCTAAATTACCAAATGTATTCTTTCAGCAGCAATCTCTGGCTGCTAGATGAGCTCTTTAGGCATTTGTGCTGATAATTCGGAGTTGTCATTAAAGCCTGGGTTAAGATGATAATGAGCCATTTGTGCTGGCTTCTCCTTCTGGCGAAAAATTTAATTTTTCCTTACCTTCAATTACACATTACAATTGAATGCAACTTTATTTTGTACAGTAGCAACTTTTCTGGAAGTTGTTTAGTACAATCAAACATAAAACAGCGGACAATACTTCTTCCACTATTGATTACAGAACATACTGGTGTAAGGACACTATCCTATATTATAAAAGACTAGAGAAGGTGTGTGAAGCCGTCATGCGCAGTAGAGACGGCCCAGACGAATGGCATGCTGGGAGGTGTAGATCTGTGGCACAAAATGGCCTCTGCGCGTCCGCCGCCGCGGGCCGTAGAGACGGCCTGGTCCAGGTCCAGCTACCTTCCCTCCCCCCCCACTGTATTTAGCCATGAGACACGAGGTGGCTGAGGTACCATTTAATAGTATTCACTTCTGTATTTATCCATGACATTTATTTCCACTTCAGAACCAGAAAAGGAGGTGCCTGTCCCAAGCTGCCTCTGCTCTCCATACAAAACACAGCTGGACTCAGTGAGGGGACCAGCGCCCCACTGGCACACACAGCCCCTATTCACTCCTGCCCAGAGCCAAGTGATTTAAGAACAGATCGAGTCTCCCTTCCCACAAGAACCCGTGTTTGGCTGGAGCCTCATTCCTAGAGCCCTTGGACCAACAGCACCAGTTCTCCCAGTGCATCCCCCTCCGGACCACTCCCTGGGGCTCTCCGCCAGCCTTCTCAGGGCCAGCCCCACGGAGGAAGCGGAGGCACGGGCCTGGGAGTGACTCACACCATGGGAGGAGAAGCGGGGAAACTCCAGCGGCTCTGCTGGGTCCAGCTTGAGTGGCAAGGCTCATGTGCACTCGCTCCCTGCCTCCCTCCCCCTCGCTCGCTCTCCCTGCCGGCTGGGTGCTGAAGTTGGGCGGATTGCAGCAAACCAGCTCCGCTAGGGACCACCTACACGAGCCCTTCCCCGGGATTGCTCAGTGCCAAGCACACGCAGCCAGGCGGGGGTGGGTAAGCCAGACCGCTCGGGGGATGGGGAGGGGTTCTTCTTCTTACTTATTATTTTGAACCTGAGGGAGGGAGCTGAGCGAGGGGGGGTCGTTGGGGGGAGGGAGCTGAGCGAGGGGGAGGCATTGGGGGGGAGGGAGCTGAGCGAGGGGGGGTTATTGGGGGGAGGGAGCTGAGCGAGGGGGATCGTTGGGGGGGAGCTGAGCGAGGGGGGGCATTGGGGGAGAGGGAGGGAGTTGAGCAGGGGGGCGTTAGGGGGGAGGGAGCTGAGCAGGGGGCGTTGGGGGGGAGGGAGGGAGCTGGGTGTGGGTTGGGGAGTGGGGAGCTGGGCAAGGGGGGACATTGGAGTGGGGGGCAGGGGGGAGAGAGAGCTTAGCAAGTGGGGGGGGGGGGGCGTGAGCTGTTTCCATTGTCCCGTGTCCACAGGCTTTTACACTAGTTTCAAATAAATCAAAAGATTTATGATAAAGAAGCTGAAGACTTTGGGATAAATTCACAATGGGACATAGGTGTTGCAAACCTCAGTCTTGCAGTGCCCAACTTTTAGGTGCCCTGCCACATAGTGAAACTCACAACTGCAAGTTAGACAGCCAAGCTCCCTATTTGATGCATGGGAGAGTTAGGCACCTAAAAAGGGAGTCACAGAAGCCAGTATGCAGAGTGGGGAGCCATGTAAGCTGGTCAGAAGGAAATGTGAAGAGAGGGATGTAGCCTAAACCCCACCCATCAAAAGGTAGCTTGGTAGGCTCCTTATGCTGAATAGCCCAGTGGTTAGAGCACTCACCTGGGGTCTGGGAGACTGAGGTTCATTCTTCCCTCTGCCTGATTCAGAGCAGAGACTGGACACACACCCTGACCCTCACTGAGTGCCCTAGCTCCAGGCTACAGAGTCATTCTTACTCTCATCTCTGTGTAAAGTAATATTCACTGAGTCAAAGTGGAACAAATTGAACAGGAGAAACCCTCTGAGAGTATCCCAACAGCCTGAGTTCAAGAATTCCCTGTGCTAAATAAGACAGAATGCAGATTTGAACCTGGGTCTTCCACCTCCTAAGGGAATTTTGTAACAATTGGACTGTTAGGTATAAAGGAGGAAGTGGGACATTTCCTCCTCTGCTGGCTTTTGTGAGGACATGCTATGACACTTCCTGTTGACACACCCTCTGACCTTAGCATGACACAGTATTATCTATGCTTACCATAGTTAAGCTCCCCAACTCCACTGTTACAGGCAACACAAATGATCCACTCTAGGCCTTGCAGGTCCCACTATCACCCTACACGTTAGCAATATGCACACACTGACCCTTGAGTACTGCAAATATCTCCCAAGAATGTCCAATCCCTGATCCATTGGTCGTGAGCAGTACTCACAGACTTGTTGCTTCCAACGAAAACAGCATGCCCCAGTTTACCAACTACACCTCTGATCAGCCTTCCGCTTAGCACATGGCATTTTGATATATTTATAGTGAAATCAGTTATATAAATGTAACATCCAGCCATTGGATTTCATGTTAAGTCTTTCTGTGCTAGACCGGATAGTCCATTATTAAATATTTGTTTCCTGCAGATACTTGTAGACTAATTAAATTACTTTTTAATCTTCTCTTTGTTAAGATAAATAGATTCAGATCCCTGAGTCTATCACTATACAGCATTTTCGCTAATCATTCATGTGGGTTTCCTCTGAACCCTCTCCAGTTTATCAACATCCTTCTTGAATTGTTTGCACCAGAACTGGAAACAGTTGGCAGTAATTATTACATCAGTGCCAAATGCAGAGGTCAAATCTCTCTACTCTATGCAATTTTCCCCTGTTTATGAAGCCCAGGAATGCATTAGATCTTTCTGGCCATATTGTTGCTCTGGGACAGGGGTAGGCAACCTATGGCACACGTGCCAAAGGCGGCACATGAGCTGATTTTAAGTGGCACTCACACTGCCCTGGCCACTGGTCCGGGGAGCTCTGCATTTTAATTTAATTTTAAATGAAGCTTCTTAAGGGTTTTAAAATCCTTATTTAATTTAAAAACAACAATAGTTTTGTTATATATTACAGACTTATAGAAAGAGACCTTCTAAAAATGTTAAAATGTATTATTGGCATGCAGAACCTTAAATTAGAATGAATAAATGAAAACTCGCACACCATTTCTGAAAGGTTGCCGAACCCTGCTCTGGGAGCTCATGTTCAGTTGATTATCTACCACAACCCCCCAATAGTTTTCTAGGGTCAGAACAACACTAAGCATTCTAATCCCACTTTATATATCTATACATAAAAGTTTACATTTTACCTACTTCCCCCCCCCCTCGCTCTTGGACACCTTATCTGTGTATTCTACTTTATTTATTATTTTATTTATATAAATGATACTCAGTGCACCTCAGTCCCTTCTACTCTCCACTTGTGGAACCTAATAGTCTAAACTTCTGTTTGTAGTAATCTCATTTCAGTTGTTGGGTTTAATGTGCAAGTGCTGGGTGGGATTGGTGGCCTGTGATATACAAGGAACCTGACTAGATGATATACCGTTCCCTCTTCACCTTAACCTGTATGACTAACTTAAAAGCTTTCACCTTGTGAATAAACTTGCTTATAAAGAGCTGTGTACTAATTTATAACTGCTGACAATTTTACTTATTAATAGTCTTTGAAGAGAGAGCAAAGTGCAGGTGCTGGACTGTTTAGGAAGTCTGGCTTGTTGGGAATTCAATGTAGACAGGGGACTGGGAAACCTGGAAAAACCTTGGCCAGAAGCAAGAGAGGCATGAGTCTCCACCCCGCTGACAGTTGAAGAGCTGGAAGCCTACTGTGGGTTCCCCTGAAGAGCCATGGAGGGGGGAATACAGGTGCAGTTGCCCTGAACTAGAACACCAGTGAGATCCACTAACAGCATCATTGAAATGAAGTCACCTCTCTGCAGTGGAGGGAGTCAGCCTATCAGCACACAGCACAGTAGTCGAGACAGGAAATGTTGGCTGAGAACACTCACCATGGATGTTTTACATTCAAGAATAAAAGAGAACATCATCCCTGAAGGATCAGCTTCAGAAGGGTGAAGCTCTGAGTTGATTCTACTGGCATTTGAAATTTTAGCTTCAGGTAATGTGAGTATTACATACTTTTGGCTTGATCTTTGGCTGGTATAAATCAGCATAGCTCTGATTACTTTAAATGGAGCTACACTAATTCATAGCACCTAAGGATTTGGGCTACAGTAAGAGGCTAGGCCAGTAGGATAGGCCTTACAGTGTCTGTGGGGACAGGGCACTGTTACCACTTCATTCAAGCAGACCTAACTTTTGCATTTCTCTCTTTATGGATTTCCTCTAGCTTAAGCACTTTTAAAAAATATTGACTAAAAAGGTAGGGAGAAGCATTGGGGACATCATTTTAGTTAAGTCCCAGAACTTCCTAAAATATAGTGTAGCCATTTCAGATCATAAAGTCAGTCTCACACATATATTTTTTTTCTAATGCAGTGATAGTTCTCCACATCCACAAAAGGCTGGAAAATAAACTCATTAATATGGTTTGTGCATCTGCTGTTGACTTTAAACCAGTTCTAATAGTTGCTAACAGACATGCTGAAACGCTAAAGAATGGTGGGGTACTCAAAGGTCGTAAGCCTCTTTAACTCAGCTAGTGAAAAGGAAAATTTGAGAAAACCCTCCAGAACTTACCACATTTTAAAAGCTAATCAAATAAGAGCTTTTATTTAGTTTCTATTCACTCTCCAATGCATAAAACCTCTACACACTACATTTCTTTATAAAAATAAATATATATTTTTTAAAAATATGGAGGATATGTACAGTTTTCTCACAGTTTATACTTCAGATGATAAACAATAGCTTTTATGAAGTCAAAATATGCTACACAATTTCCTGGGGAGTGGATGATAATGAAGAGCTCTGTTTATTCAAATGTAAGTTTTCCCAGGTATTGATGGCTGAGGGACTGCATTGTTTATTGAACCACTTCTGTGATGGATAATTCTTATTCAGATCTGTGCCTCCTTATCAACATCCTCTTTTCACTGTGGGACACCTTAAGCCAAATTCTTCAGTCCTTACTCAGTCAAAACTCCTGCTTAAGTCAGCCAGGCACAACATGAGACTTGTATCTCAGCCATCACCATTTATTCAAAACAGTAGCCGAGATGCTGGCTGCTAATAGTGCTCAGCAGGATCAAGCATACATAGCCGTGCTTTTGGATGAATGAATGGCTCAGATGACTGGTAATGTGCAATGGACTATAGAATCTGAGCTCTAGGCCACTGCTTCAAACCCATCTAAGACCGGGGGGGGGGGGGGGGAGGGGGGGGGAGGGGAGAGTCATTACCAGCTGATGGCAATTCAGTCCATAGCACAATATTCGACGGAGGCAGAATTAAGGCGGAATGTACTGGTTGCTGCTCACTACATTGATATGGTTGTGATGCTGGTTGATTTGGGCAGCCACATGAGAGTGTGATAGCGTCAATGGGTCCCTACTTTTGAAATGTGCCCACTGTTTGGCCAAAAAGTCAGCGCCCAGAGGTGTTCCCCCCCCTTCCCATCCCACCTTGCCAGTCACCTATGCCTTGTTTGACACCCAAATGCACTATTGTAATTTATGGACCTGACCCTGAACTATTTAAGACAAGGGGAGTTTTGACATTGACTTAAATAAGAGAGAACCAGACCCTAGATGTGGCCATTCTTGAAGTTTGCTCTGAAGTTGCAAGTAGAACAGACTGTGCTGGCTTAGCAGTGGTGGCTGAAGAAACACTTGTCACCAGTAATATTTTATACCAGGTACTATTCAAAGTGCTGATATTAATCCCTAGCTATCTCAGTAGCTATCTCTCACTCTTTCCATGCTCATTCACCAGTAGTGCTGGAACTTTTTGTATAGTTGGGGATGATGAAAGTCATTGAACCAAACTGTAAACTCTGTACATGCTGGAAACCACTTCAAGCCAGGGGGTGCTGCTGCACCCTCAGGACACCTGGTTCCAGCACCTATGCCACCCACAGAAGTGAAGGCATATGAGGTCCTTGAGCCAACAGTTCATATACATGTTAATTGTCTGAGGTCTTCTGTCAGGGGATTTTTAATACCAGAGCCTCTGGAATTTTCTCACCCCCTGGATTGGACAGATAATCTGTTGACAATCAAGACATAGCACAAAGCTCCTTTAGTTGTGCACACCTTTACCTTATGGAGCAAGAGTAATATATTCTTAGTTAATGGTTGGCTTTGTTTTTTGGGAGATTGTATTATTTAAATGATAGTTGTGGGTGTTTTAAATTATGCGTAATAGACCCTGGAACATAGTGAAATATTTCTTTAATTGTATACAATGAAAAACAAACATGTACATAAATAAATTCCAGTGAAAAAGGATAGGATGACTGGTCATGAAAATGAGTTATTTTTTCCTCCTGCCAATGATTCATGTATCACACTCATAAAAGCAGTGAGCTTGTGCCTTTCTTAATATGTATCTGTTAAGACCATGTGTAAATGAAATATTATGCCAAGAATTTCATAGTTGCAGATAATTGTTCCTTTTAATATACTTATTTCTTATAAATGATTGTGCCTTCAATATATTTCTAGCATGCTACACTATTACAGATAACATATGATTAATTATACAGAAGACATTTTCTTCTTTCTCTTAAAAAGTCCAGATCCTGCAAGGTCCCACTTTCAAAGCTTGGAAAAAGACCAAAAATGAGAGACACGAGAAAATAAATGGCACAAACATTTGAAATAATATAGCATTAATTAACAATAATATTGGCAGAGACTCAGTTTCTGAGATGTTATTTACAATGATAAAAGTTAGGGAACAGCAGATGTGCATAGAATGGCGGTAGATTTGGTTTTTAAAAATGAATAAAATTGTCAAAATCAGGGGCAATCTAAGCATTTAACAGACATTCCTGAGATGTTAAGTACAGGAAACACAACCACTGGTATAGCTATAAATGACAGATAATTCATAGATTTTTAAGGCAAGAGGGAACCACTATGATTATTTAGTTTGAGCTCTTGATTAACAGGTCAAAGAACCCCAAACAACAATTTATGTATCAAGCCCACAACTTTTGTTTGAGAAATAACATATCATTTAGAAAGTCATGGATAATCCATCAGATCCCTAAGTAAATTGTTCCAATGGTTAATTACCCTTACTGTTAAAATGTTCAGACTGTTGTTCGTCTGAATTTGTCTAGCTTCATCTTCCAATCAGTGGATATTGTTATGCCCGTCTGATAGACTGAAATTCAATTGCTTTCACATGTAGGTACTTGTGAACTGTGATCAAAATCATACCTTAATCTTGTTTTGGATAAACTAAATAGATAGAGAATCAGAGAGGTAGCCGTGTTAGTCTGGAATAGCAGAGGTAACAAAGAGTCCTGTGGCACCTTAAAGATTAACTAAAGTATTGGAGCATAAGCTTTCGTGGGCTAATACCCACTTCGTCAGATGCAAGCAGGGGAAGTGTCTAGGGGCAGGTATAGAAAAGTAGGCAAGAACCAGGTAGGAGGTAACAGGGTTAGTCCAATTAGGCTGAACCAGCTTGTTATCTCAAATCAGGGAGGGTGGGTTATTCTTCTAGCAGTTGAATAGGGGGTGTGAACTCGGAGAGAGGAGAAGCTATTTTTGTAATTAGCAAGCCACTCAAGGTCTTTGTTCAGTCCCAGATTGATTGTGTTAAATTTGCAAATGAATTGCAGCTCTGCACTTTCTCTTTGCAGTCTGGACTTGAAGTTTTTTTGCTGCAGTATGGTGACTTTTAAATCTGTAATTGTGTGTCCAGGCAGATTGAAGTGTTCTCCTACAGATTTTTGTATATTGCCATTCCTGATATCTGATTTGTGTCCATTTATCCTTTTTCGTAGGGACTGTCCAGTTTGGCCGATGTACATTGCAGAGGGACATTGGTGGCATATAATGGCATATATGACATTGGTTGATGTGCAGGTGAATGAACCAGTGATGGTGTGGTTGATCCGGTTAGGTCCTGTGATGGTGTTGCTGGTGTAGATATGTGGGCAGAGTTGGCATCGAGGTTTGTTGCATGGATTGGTTCCTGAGTTGGAGTTATTGTGGTGCAGTGTGCTGTTGCTGGTGAGAATTTGCTTAAGGTTGGCAGGTTGTCTGTGTGCCAGGACCGGCCTTCCTCCCAAGGCCTGTGAAAGTGAGGGATTATTGTCCAGGATGGGTTGTAGGTCTCTGATGATGCGTTGCAGAGGTTTTATCTGAGGACTGTAGGTGATGGCCAGTGGTGTTCTGTTGTTTTCTTTCTTGGGCTTGTCTTGTAGCAGCAGGCTTCTGGGTACATGTCTGGCTCTGTTGATCTGTGTCCTTATTTCCTTGTGCGGGTATTGTAGTTTTGAGAAAGCTTGGTGAAGATCTCGTAGGTGTTGGTCTCTGTCTGAGGGGTTGGAGCAAATCCGATTGTACCTCAGTTCTTGGCTGTAGACAATGGATCGTGTGGTATGTCCGGGATGGAAACTGGTGGCATTAAGGTAGGCATAGCTGTCGATAGGTTTTCGGTATAGGGTGTTGTCGATGTGCCCGTCATTAATTTGCACCGTGGTGTATAGGAAGTGGATTTCCTGTGTGGACTGGTCCAGACTGAGGTGGATGTTGGGGTGGAAGCTGTTGAAGTCATGGTGGAATTCTTCCAGAGTTTCTTTCCCATGGGTCCAGATGATGAAGATGTCATCAATATAGCGTAGATAGAGAAGGGGTGTGAGTGGACGAGAGTTGAGGAAGCGTTGTTCCAGGTCAGCCATAAAGATGTCGGCATACTGTGGGGCCATGCGGGTGGCCATAGCAGTGCCACTGGTCTGGAGGTATATATTGTTACCAAATTTGAAATAGTTGTGTGTGAGCTCAGCAACCACCTGTGCTGTGGCATCATCGGGGATACTATTCTGGACAACTTGTATTCCATCTTTGTGTGGGATGTTTGTGTAGAGAGCCTCTACATCCATGGTGGCTAGGATGGTATTTTCTGGAAGGTCGCCAATGCATTGTATTTTTCTCAGGAAGTCGGTGGTATCACAGAGATAGCTGGGTGTGCTGGTGGCATAGGGTCTGAGTAGTGAGTCTACATATCCAGACAGTCCTTTCAGTGAGAGTGCCAATGCCCGAGATGATGGGGTGTCCAGGGTTTCCAGGTTTGTGGATCTTGGGTAGTAGATAGAATAACCCCGGTCAGGTCTCTAAGGGTATGTTAATTTGTTCCTGTGTTAGTGCAGGGAGAGTCCTGAGTAGATGGTGCAGTTTCTTAGTATATTCCTCAGTGGGATCGGAGGGAAGTGGCCTGTAGAAATTGGTATTGGAGAGTTGTCTGATAGCCTCCTTTTGGTAGTCTGACCTGTCCATGATGACAACAGCACCTCCTTTATCAGCCTCTTTGATTATGATGTCAGGGTTGTTTCTGAGGCTGTGGGTAGCATTGCGTTCTGCACGATTTAGGTTGTGAGGCAGGCGATGTTGTTTTTCCACAATTTCTGCCTGTGCACGTCGGTGGAAGCATTCTATGTATAGGTCCAGACTGTCATTTCGACCCTCAGGAGGAGTCCATGTGGAGTTCTTCTTCTTGTGCTGCTGGTGAGATGGTGTCTGTGTATCAGTGTGCTGTTCCATGTTGTCTTGAAAGTATTCCTTGAGTCGGAGATTGCGAAAGTAGGCTTCCAGATCACCGCAGAATTGTATCATGTTTGTGGGGGTGGTGGGGCAGAATGAGAGTCCTCGACATAGGACAGACTCTTCTGCCGGGCTGAGTGTGTAGCTGGATAGATTGACGATATTGCTGGGTGAGTTAGGGGTACCACTGTTGTGGACCCATGTGGTAGGTAGGATTTTAGATAGTTTGCAGTCCTTTTTCTTTTGAAGAGAGGTGAAGTGTGTGATGTAGATCTCCTGTCTTATTCTAGTGAAGTCTGTTTGTGTGGAAGGTTGGTTGTTTATGAAGGTCTCCAGGTTGGAAAGCTCTTTTTTGATGTTTTCCTGTTTGCTGTACAGGATGCTGATCAGATGCTTCCTCAGTTCCTCTGCAACACATCATCAGAGACCTACAACCCATCCTGGACAATAATCCCTCACTTTCACAGGCCTTGGGAGGAAGGCCAGTCCTGGCACACAGACAACCTGCCAACCTTAAGCAGATTCTCACCAGCAACAGCACACTGCACCACAATAACTCCAACTCAGGAAGCAATCCATGCAACAAACCTCAATGCCAACTCTGCTCACATATCTACACCAGCAACACCATCACAGGACCTAACCGGATCAACCATACCATCACTGGTTCATTCACCTGCACATCAACCAATGTCATATATGCCATTATATGCCACCACTGTCCCTCTGCTATGTACATCGGCCAAACTGGACAGTCCCTACGAAAAAGGATAAATGCACACAAATCAGATATTAGGAATGGCAATATACAAAAACCTGTAGGAGAACACTTCAACCTGCCTGGACACACAATTACAGATTTAAAAGTCACCATACTGCAGCAAAAAAACTTCAAGTCCAGACTGCAAAGAGAAAGTGCAGAGCTGCAATTCATTTGCAAATTTAACACAATCAATCTGGGACTGAACAAAGACCTTGAGTGGCTTGCTAGTTACAAAAATAGCTTCTCCTCTCTCTGAGTTCACACCCCCTATTCAACTGCTAGAAGAATAACCCACCCTCCCTGATTTGAGATAACAAGCTGGTTCAGCCTAATTGGACTAACCCTGTTACCTCCTACCTGGTTCTTGCCTACTTTTCTATACCTGCCCCTGGACACTTCCACTGCTTGCATCCGACGAAGTGGGTATTAGCCCACGAAAGCTTATGCTCCAATACTTTAGTTAGTCTTTAAGGTGCCACAGGACTCTTTGTTACCTCTAAATAGATAGAGCCCTTTCAGTCTCTCACTATAAGGCAGGTTTTCCAAACTTTAAGTCACTCTTGTAGCTCTTTTGTGAACCACAAACCCTTCCCAAGTTTGTCAGTGTCCTTTCTGAAGTGTGGACAAGAGAACTGGGCATGGTATTGCAATAATGGTCTCACTAACACTGAAAAGAGAGCCAATACCACCTTCCTACTCTTGATATATTCCACTGCTTACACAACCAAGGATCATGTCTGCCCACTTATCTGCAGCATTGCACTAAGAGCTCATTTTCAAATGCCTACCTACTATGACACCTATGTTATTTTCAACCTCACTGTTTTCTAAGGTTGCAGTTCTTCTTTTTCTAAGTGTGACTTATATTCTTTGTTCCTGGATTCATGACCTTGCATTTGACTGTGTTAACACAAACATTATTCAAATAAGCCCATCTTGCCAAGCAGGTGAGGAGCTTGAGGATGCGGTGTATGCAGAGCCCCAATGGTCACTGTTGGCAAAAAAAATCTGCAGTTATGTACACATGCACCTAGAGTGGGATCTGTGTGGGTAAATACTCAAAGAAGAAATGCTATTAGCTATGTTTTACAGATGGTGAATGGAGTGAAAGAAAGAATAGGTGATTTTCCCAAGATCACAATTTATTTGTGGGGGAAACAGGGACTTTAACCAAGGTCTTCCATGGCCTAGGTCCGTGTCCTAACCACTGAACAACCCTTCCTTTAGTTCTTGTCAGACTACTATATCTATTTTGAGAGAGAAATAGAGTAGGTGAACTGAAAGATAAAAAGCAAGGAAAACCTTCCATGTGATGAGAGGTTGAAAAGCTTGGGACTCATTTTAAAAAGGAGATAAAGAGGGATCATGTAACAGGTATACAAAATATTAAATGATACAAAAGGTAGTTTGGACACTCCTTACTCCGTATGGGATAGGTTTTAGTTCTTTAGAGTGAGATTTATTAGGAATTATGTATAGTACTGGCATGTGTGCCATCTACCCAGAATCCTCATTATCTCCACAGATTGTTCAACCAGAGCCTTGTATTCCAAAGCAGGTGACACTGAAGCTGAGTAGAAAATACCTCACTATTATTTTAACCAGCCCCTGCTGGGCTGGAGCTTCTAGACGCTTCAGGTTGGGCAGCATTAAGTGAACTGGCTTCCAACCATCCTGATCTCTAACCACAATCCTCATTCTTTCAGAGAAAAATAACTATGCAGTACATTACCTAGCTAGCCTTCACTTTCATCTTTGTGATTCCCAGCTTCCAGAACTGTCCAAGTGCAGTGATTAATAATTGATTAGACCACCACCACCACTCTCACAAACTACATCAATCAGAACAGAACAGGCCATAGCATATCATAAATATTTGTACTGTAACAAACATGATTAATAATTCAAAAATACATTCACATGGACCTTTTTATAACCACTGTTGATTAGTGGTATTTTGTTAATTAATACTTTTAAAGTCTCCATGGGTTGAGTTGTTATCCCATCTATGCACCCATATAGGGATTAAGGGGGACTAAGGTGCCTCCTTAGTACTCTGCACAGGTCAAATTTGAGGGTCAGAATGCTGGGGTGGTGGATGACATGTCATTGCTGACAGACTGTACTTGGCTCCACACCCTCCATGATCTAGCCAACGTGGTTGAGCCAATGCAAAGGGGGAAGCAATCTGTGCAGGCCCCTTATAAGGCTTGGATTGCTTTTGTGACAGAGTTCTCAAGCAGGGACCAAACTATGATTGTGTATGCTATTCAGATCCTTCCCTGCTCTTGGGGGTAGCAAAAAGAATCACTCTCTCATACTCATTCTCTTCTAGAATGTATATTGACAAATATTTCCTAGCAGTAGTTACTAAATGTTGTATTTTATATTTATTTAATTTCATCTTTTAAAATATACAGATCTCATTTTCATAAATAAAATTAAGCAGTTCATTTGGTGCCTGGTAGATGTTTTTAATTTATTCACAATGAACATGGAATGCATCACCAACTTGGATAGCTTTAAGGACAAGCAGCTCTTTATTGCCATTCATATCATGTTCAGAGAAGAAGTGAAAATTAGAAAAAAAAAATGTCAAAAAATAGATTTGACAATTCTGGTCTTAATTTGCTACACCACGTGTATAGGGTCCACTATTGGAAAAGTGAGCAATAGAACTATTTTTGTGTGTGACAGAAGATATTCCACTATATTTCAGCAATCTCAACAGGTTCTTCTGAGCCAGACTACTTTGTGAGTTTGTGAGTTTGTGAGGCTGCTACTTACCTACTATTCTAATTACATGTCATGTAGGTTTGTCCTGTGTATAGACGTATAGGTCTCTCATGTGACACATTAATTTTATGCTGAATATCAGACTTGTTTCCGAGTCCACATTCTTCTGGAAAACTATAGACTGTTACTAAACAAGTACTTATAATTTTATTGTATTATGTATTTATTGTATTATGTAGCAGTCATATGGCATATGTAGTTCATATGGCTACTATGGGCCTCAGTTCTGCTAGTTACCCAACTGAGAGGTGGAGGAGAGAGATAGTATGTTATTACACCCCACCATAGGTACTGCACATATTCTGTTTTATCACTACCTAACAAGATTTTTCAGTCCAAAACACTGGGGAAAAAATTGAGCGATTGAACAAATAAAATGATTTCAGCACAGGCATTACAGTCTCTTTACATTATCAAGTGACAAAGATCAACAGTACAAGGAACGGGAGGCATCAGCATATAACAACTGCTTCTGTAATTAAAGAGTACAATTGATTTCCACTAATGAGACTCGTGAAAGTTTTAAATGTTATGCCTTCATTCAAGAAGGCTAATTTGATCATGTCTCTACTTCATTCTGTGTTCAGATTATTGGAAAGAAGAACAAGCTTCAAGTACACACCAGGAATTGTTGCACAGGCATTTCAGTGCATAGCTCCTTCCTAGATTCATTCTTAACATGTATGCATTAAAGAAGTGCAGAGGTAAGGAGAAGTCAGTTCATTCTATATCATGCTTAAACAGACGTGTCCTCCATATGGTGCAGAATGAACACCATGGCCTCGTTACACATGGTGCCCACTTTAAGGCTCTGTTACAATACCAAAATGGTATACAGAGAACAGCATATAAAGGTGAATAAGACACCATAGCTTCAACAATTAAAATACAGCATATTAACAATCATACGTGCACACTACCATTATTTTAACTAATCAGCCTAGGTTAGGGGGAAAACAGTGCTATCAATTTCATGTCAAACAAATTCTGTGAGAAAATGAAGAGCTCTCATTCTAGTGGTTTCACTCACATTTACATGGGATTTAGGGGACGTTTTTACTATTTGAGTGCCACTGTCCCACTCTACTCTACAGTAGACTCTCGATTATCCAGGATTGGATTAACCAGGATGTGGATTAACCAGGATGTCAAAAAAAATACGCACAACTCGCAGGGTCGGCTCTGGCTTTGCTGCCGCCCCAAGCGCGCACACAAAAAACCCACACCAGGGCTCAGGGGAGCCATTTAACCAATACCGCCTCCCCCCGGCACAGTGTGGGTGGTGAACCACACCCCACTCCTTATATTTCCTATGGATGGTGGTTATCCGGGATTTTATTAACCAGAATTATTTTTTTCCCTATCATCCTGGATAATCGAGAGTCTACTGTATTTGGATTCCCCAACAGGACACTGGTGGTACCAGTTTCTTTCCGTCTTTTCAAGAATGCTTATTGTGAGATTGGCACTTCTCCATGTTTCATTACTAAGCCATCAACACCTACATGCTTTCTCTACCAGCACCACATGGAAACAGATTTTTCTGGAGATCAGTCAATATAGCAGAAAAATCAGCAACATATTACAGCAGTTGAAACTCTTTCCTACACAGGCAAATTCCCTAGACAGTTTGGATTGTTAAGGGAGGCTGTCAGATGTCTGTACAGAACCCAGTAGAAAGGCCTAATTGATCATCAAAAAAAATCCAGGAGGAATGGTGCTAAGGTTAGTTGGCAGCGGGAAGCTACCTGGTTTCCTTTGGAGATAGCAGCAGGGACACTGTTCAGGGAGTCTGCAGATTTGAGGAGAACAGACAGGTGTTCTTCTCTATCACACACAGCCCCCTACTGTAGCTAAAGGAATTTATCTTTTATGATCAGTTATTGAATTAAGAAAACCTCTGTGGAGTCTGAAGAAAAACCCATCTGTGCAGATTCCTTTATTCTTTCAGCCATTCCTCAAGCTGGCCTACCATGAGTAGTCTATATAATACAATAAAACAAGCCTTTATCTAAGGAGACCAAAAGAAAGAAGGAGAAATGTATCTTTCATTTGCATTATGAATCCCAAAGAGAAAGGACTAGCCCAAAATACCTACCTCTAATTTCTTATCCAATGTTTCTCTGAGTGATATTTAAAAAATGGTTCTGTTTATTTTATCTTATCACATTAGTCTGGCATTACTTTTTGCTCATAATAACTATTCCACATTTGACATTTAACATACTCTACAGTGGAAAAGATTGTAATCTGTTAAATCAATTTTAGGCTTATCTGACAAGACATCTTTCTTCCATATGGCTATCTGCAAATAGTGTGATTAAGGATCACAAATTCAATGGGATTTTCCCCCAGCAATGTTATATAACTAAACTGAGTTAGTTAATGAGTTTTGGATAGGAGATTTGGACTCTAAATTGTCCATTGCATACTGAGCCCATAGGTAATTTTTTAAAAAAGTTATATATGATATGATTCTATTGACATCTCTGGAGTCCAGCTATAAATTAGAGTTTTAATGAGAAGTTTAGAAGAACAAGATGTATCATTTCAAATGGAAGAAAAAGAAAATCTTAGCGATATTGTGACAGTTTCAGGCAGCAGGAGGCTTCACCACTTCTAGCAATTAGTTCTTGTCCGACCCTCCCCCCCAGCCCTTTGCTGCTGTAGCAAGGGCAACTGCCAGTATGTAGCTGTGTTCCCCGAGGTCAGGAACATAAACCCAGCAGGAGAGAACTCAGTAGTTCTTTACTGAAGTGTTAGGAAGCCAGAGTGATGTACTCCTTAATAAACTTCATTTGGGAACTGAAAACTAGAGGAAGCTCAAGCCTTTTTGTGTGAGTACTGATCAAAACATGCTTTCATTCTATGTAGAAAAAATAGATTTTGCAGATTTCTTTTCCTCCCGGGTGCCACACTCATTACATCAGCCATTCCATCCCAAATGGGGTCCAGTCCACTGCAGAAGAAGGACTTCTGGGGTTTTTTGGAGCTCAATAAAAATTCACCTACGGAACAGCTGGACCTTTTATTGGATTGGTGTAAGTGCTGAAAGTACCTATAGGTGTGAATACAGTCAGTGAACTTCTCATGGAGCAATAGGCATTTACCGTTCAACTCCAGATCCATTTAATTAGCCAATATCTACATGCAAGACAAAGCTCTTTTTTGAAAAATTTGTAGCATATCAGCACATAATAGAAAATTAGATACAAGAGTAAATTAAGTAGAAATTAAGTAGAGACATTCTGCAAGTTATCTGATACGTGAAACAATTGTTTTGTTCTTGGACAAGAACTAATATAATAGAAATATCTGACCAAATTATAGTAAGAATTGTTGCTGACTATTAAATTGTTGACACCAAAGTGGACAATTACATCCTTGCCCTTCTACTTAGGTGTAGAACTCCCCATACGTTCCTAATAGTGTCATTTGTCAGGCAATTGTCACAAGACTCTGAAGTCATTGCTATTCAGTGCTCTATATGAACCCCTCAAACACCACATGCACTCACTAGCACTGGATTAAATTTACTTTCTGTCTGTTTGCTTTATTGCTAGACTCTTGCATGGACAGTCTAGGAAATGGCACTACAAAACTTTCAGAAGTGCAATAGGCTACAGTCTTTCAGATACAAATAAGTGAACAAACAATTTTCTTCCAAATTTGTTCAGCAACATTTTGCCAATATTTTTAAAGGTAATTCCTCCTTTCCCCTCCCAACCCAACCAACCAAAATGTAGAGATCAAAGGGACAACAAACCCAGTCAAACCCAGTCAAAGAAAAAACAGAGTTCAAATCCTCTCTGAAATTGCTTTTGTTTTTAAACTAGAGGTTGACCAGCATTTGATACTGTCTAAGTCAGAACAACCCAAAATTTTGGATATGTAGTATGTTTCCCTTCTAATCTGTATAAATGCTCAGGCCTTCAATAGTGCTCAGGCAACTTTCATGGAAGAAAAAATCGTGGCTTATTAAAGAAATGTTGCAAAAATATTCTGAACAACATTTGGAATATGCAATAGCTTTGTTATATTATTGGTGATTGACAGGGTTCAAACTCTGCATATTTGTGAAAATTTTCAAATAGGTATGTAAATAATGGAGTTCAACTATCTATACAATTATATAAAAAAGTGTTCTTATGAATCAATGTTTCCTATAATTTTCTATTCATTTTAGAAACTGATGACATAATTAAGAGCAATTTCATGTAACAAAATGTAAGTAACAATTGTTTTTTGCAAAAGCAAGGTAAATTTATATAATTAATACGGGAGACATAAGATTAGGTAAAATAAAGTTAACACTTTATTTGTTCAAGTGGGAGGAGCGACTAAAATTACAATGTGCTGTACAGTCACTGCATTATAAAGGATTATCACAGGGATAATCTGCAATATAATAGTGAAGTGATAGAGAAAGACATACACATATATATGCCAAAATATATGCATTATAATTCTTGGCTTATGAAAAGTGTGAAGTAACACTAACTATAGATGTTTGCTACCTCCCCCTATAATTCATTGCATCATTTAAACCTATTGTTTTCAAGGAAGTAGTACTTTACCTACTGTGAATGGGAATAAACCTGCCTCTTGTCTAGCTGCAGAATCCAAGATCAGTGACTTTGAGTTAAATCTCTCTTACACACTTTAAGTAAGAGAGTGATCAGAAAAGAATTTTGTGGCTTAGTTTTCCACACTGGAATTTCATTTTCACAGGGATAATCTTTTTGCCTCTTTCATTGTACCACTGTTCTTTGTGGGTACAACATTGCTGATGCAATGAAATACCAGTGCAAAGTTGTGTCAACAAAAGTGGAAGACTGGTTTAAAAAAGAGAAACACAAAAATCCAGCTTCTTAACAGATTTAGAACAAAGCTATGGCAAAAAAAAAATAAAAATGCTACATTCTTTCCAGAGACAGAGTAGGGATGCCCACACTCACACATACCAAAAATAAGGAAATGTGTCTAGTGAGAAAATAACTAAGCAATTTCATTTGAGAACTTGAATGCAGAACTATGGATAGCTGGAGTTCTTAGACTGAAATATTTGTGTATAAGCTTATACAGAAGTTTTTGCCATCTTCTGTATTCATCATTCATATTTGAACTTTGTACAAATTGTGAACAAAGGAGTCTAGGATGAGGTATACACCCAGAAATTGCATAAATTTAACTAAATCTGTTTCTAAATTCACCCAGTATCCACACCAAGTGTAGTGCCAATTTAACTCTTGAATAAGTGTGAGTTCAATATTGATTACCTTAATTCAGTAAGAAGCTGTTGCCATTTTTTTCCCTTCCAGCAAGGAATTAACTCACTTCAGAAATCTAATCCTTCTTGATCTCTCAAAGCCACAACATTAGTTTGATTGAGCCATTCTAATCCCAATGCACACTAATTTGAGAAGTTTTCTACTTAAAAGAGAAATGTAGATTTCTGGGGATTGCAGGAGCACTTTTCTTCTGAAGAATAATAAAACAAAAATCAGGGATTTGTAATTTTTTTATGTTTCTGCTTTAGAAAAATAAATGTGGAAAGAGAAATTATTTGGTGTCTTATAAAAAGAAAGAGAAACCTCTTGCTGCCATCAATGGGATGAGGCCAACTATGGGGCTAACAACATTCCAATGGATTTGGTGATTAAGCAATGCAATTTTTATATGAAACACTAATGCTTACATAGAGTGGGAGGAAATAAATGCAATTCACGTTAAAGACACCAGAGAGAGCCTGGGAAGAAATATAAAAATAACTTGTTATATTTTTGTGAATTTTCAAAATAAAAATGTCCTGTTTGAATTCCACTAACTTATTGCTTGTTTCAGTCAAAATAAAGCAGAAGCCTGACTGGTGGGTCTCACTCACATGCTCAGAGCCTGATTACTATATATGGCAGGGGTGGGGAACCTTTTTTCTGCAAAGGGCCATTTGGACCTTTATAATGTCATTCGCGGACCAGTCAGCCCCCTTCCCCCCCCCCCCCGGAGGAAGCCCAGGCTGGCAATGGGAGTTGAGATGCCAGCTGGCAAGGGACCAGTGGGGGAAACACCAAAGCAGTGGCAGGCGGAGTGCTTAGCCCTGCACTGCTTTGGGGTTTCCCCCGCTGGCCCCTTGCCAGCCGGGGTCCTGCCGCCTGCCCCAGTCAGCTCCCACTGTCAGCCTGGGTGTAGGGGGTGACCTTCGTTTACCCCCACCCAGCCTCCCCCCATCTAGCCACCTTTCCTCCCCCACCCCTGCCTGGCCCGGGCCGGCCCATCCCAAGAAGCAGCTCCCCACGGCTCCTCCTTACCCCGCCTGGCTAATGGTGGCCATGCGGCGCCGGCAGCTCCCCCAGGCGCTTCCCGGCCCCTTCGCCGAGCGCGGAGCTGCCTCCGCATGGCAGCCCGCATGTGTCCCTGGCCGGCGGCTCCCCCAGGCGCTTCTGGCCTCTTTGTCGAGCGCGGAGCCACCCCGGGCTGCCAGGCGGGGGCGGCTCCATGTTCAGCGAAGGAGCCGGGAAGCACCTGGGGCAGCCGCCCCCGCCTGGCGGCCCGCGCGCGTCCCTGGCCGGCGGCTCCCCCAGGCGCTTCTGGCCTCTTCGCCGAGCGCGGAGCCACGAAGCGCCTGGGGGAGCCACCGGCCAGGGACGCATGCGGGCCGGATGGAAGGCTTTGGCGGGCCGTATAAGGCCCGTGGGCCGGAGGTTCCCCGCCGCTGATATATGGGGTCAGGAAGGAATTTTCTTCCAGGTCAGATTGGCAGAGACCTCTGAGGATTTTTGCCTTCCTCTGCAGCATAGAGCATGGGTCACTTCAGGAACTTAAGTAGAGGTTATGGGTCTATTGCATGAGTGGGTGGGTGAGGTTTTCCATCGCCTGAAAATTGCAGGTGGTTAGACTGGATGATCATGATGGTCTCTTCTGACCTTAAAATCTATGAGTCTAAGAGCCATGATGCTGCACAATCATCAGCTACAAAGAATGAAAAGCAATTAAAGATGTGTTTGTTGGATAAAGCAGATTTTCTGAGTACTGTGGTATTACTATGGAAAGAAGACCATGACACTGCAATTAAAAAATAAAAACAAACAACAAACTCAGATCAGAATTGTGGGTGCATAGAAGTATTTCTACATATCACAAAGAGAAGTAGTCCTTACCCTTGACCGAAGGGAAAAACTGTTTTTCTAAGAGATACTTCACCTTGAAGACTTTACATTCTAAGAACCAAGTTTTGTCCTTAAACAATTTCCACTGAAGCTATGGAATTTATGCATCTCTAAGAACAAGGTTTGTCCCTAAATAACCTCATGGACAAAAATATTACGAGAGCTAGTGTAACTGTTGTTAGTAACGTCTTCAATGAATGTGGGAGCTCTTTGACTATAATATGTTTGCATTCATACAGTTAGGTAGTCCTGATGCCAGCTGTCACCTCTAATATTCCAGAGTTTTCATTTATAGAAAAATGAGAGCCAGATTCAACAAAATATCATGTCCTTAGCTATTTTTCATGTTACAAATTTTGTTGCACAGCCATCCTAGCTCTTAGTTTCTCTACTAGTGAGCATCCTCACCACAATATAGTTATTAGATATCTGGTCCTACAGAAATATCTTCTATATTTTTTCCAGTCTTCTGTACAGAACATTTATATATTACTTATCCCTAGAAATATATGTTAAAGTTTAACAACCAAACAGTATCTATCCCCTTAACAAAATGACTAATCCAATATCTAAAAAAAGTGATATTCTTTAGCAGAAATTTTTTATGGAATTGAGGATATCAAATATGCAAGTAAGCAGTTATATTTCTAACTCTGGGCCATGTAATGTCCCCAGTACTCTTAGAGAGTCCACATTATTGAATCATACAATATCAGGGTTGGAAGAGACCTCAGGAGACCATATAGTCCACCCTCAACCAAATCATCCCAAACAGGGATTTGTCAAGTCAGGCTTTAAAAACCACAAAGGATGGAGATTCCACCCTGTCTCTAGGTAACCCATTCCAGTGCTTCACCACCCTCTTAGTTTTTCCTAATATCCAGCCTAGACCTCCGTCACTGCTACCTGAGACCATTGTTCCTTGTTCTGTCATCTGCCACCCCGAGAATAGCCGAGCTCCATCCTCTTTGGAACTTTCCGTCAGGTAGTTGAAGGCTTGTATAAAATCCCCCCTCACTCTTCCTTTCTGAAGAATAAATAAGCCCAGTTCCCTCAGCCTCTCCTCGTAATTCATGTGCCCAGCCCCCTAAATCATTTCCGTTGCCCTCCACTGGATTCTCTCCAATTTGTCTACATCCTTTCTGTAGTGAGGGGCCCAAAATGGGACACAACACTCCAGATGTGGCATCACTGCCGAAAAGAGAGGAATAATCATTTCCCTCGATCTGCTGGCAATGCTCCTACTAATGCAGCCCAATATACCATTAGCCTTTTTGGCTACAAGGGCACAGTATTAACTCATATTCAGCTTCTCATCCACTGTAAAGCCCAGGTCCTTTTCTGCAGAACTGCCACTGAGCCTGTCAGTCCCCAGCCTGTAACAGTTCATGGGATTCTTCCATCCTAAGTGCAGGGCTCTGCACTTGTCCTTGTTGAACTTCATTGCTATTATTGTTTCTGGATGGAGGACATTTTCTGACCTATACCATTGTTCTTTAATTTAGAAAAGCACATTCATTACAGGATGTGTTTAAACTAAATCGATGGCAGGCAAGGGAGGCACATAAAAAACAACCATTTTTCCCCCAGATAAGTTACTGCAGATCTCACTGCAGACCCATTTATTTGAGGTTTGAATTCTAAAACAAGTTTAAATCTTTAATTGTCTGCCATTTGAATCCTGATTTAAGCTAGAAATAATCATTTCAGAAATAATTTAGATTGTTTGCCCTGCCAGTCAACACACCTTGCTCTATGGCCTCGCTTGGCCAGAGCATGTCAACGGCCAGTTTGTAACAAATCCTTATGCAAGCAAGGAAGGAGAGAATACAAGGAGCTTATGTCCTTACTGTGTGGCCCACATACAGGGCCTTACACAGTTGTTGGGTCTCTCTCTGCTGCAGATACTGAAGGAGAGGCAAATTGAGGTCTCCCTTTGCACATCAAATTCCCTAACATTAAAAGAAACAAGCTGGGAAAGTGAAAAACAAGGCAAGAAAAAAAAATCCCATATATTCATGGCTAGTGCTAGAGAGCAACCCTTGCATTCATGAATACTCACACCAAGAGAAATTGGACATTTTGTAACTACTCGCTTGAGTAAGTTCTCATCCGTGTAAGAGTTGCCCAACCAAGCCCAAAGTTATTAAAATACATAATTATGAGTCTGATCCCTACAACTCTACTGATTTAGAACATTATTCCACAAATCCCTCCACTGATTTCTCTGAAATGCACTTGTGGAGTCAGGTGCTACTTAATGGGAATAAGAATGGAAGTATCAGTCCTTCAGAAGAAAGAGAAGGTTTTTTTTTGTTTTGTTTTGTTTTTAAATTATATAAAGCCCTGCTCTTCAGCTGCCATAAATCAGCTAGTGTTCTAACTCCATATACTAGTATAGTAGGTCAATGAAAATTTTATAGTTAGAAAACAAAATAATATTGCAATATATTACTACACTGTTCACGAGTTGTTTGCTATTTTATTACAGTTGTGAAATCATAAGGCATGTGTGAATAAAGGCTATCATAACATAAACAGATGATGGGCCAGAGTTTAGGTTCTATAAGAAAACTTAACTTTGACAGTTCCCAATTTATTTTTCCGAATATTTAAATTGTGCTGCCTGAAAGGTATATAAAATTTATTGACAAGAGTGTATATATACACATGTACTGAATAAGGCAACATTTTGCTTACAGAATTTTGATGCTTCTGGGTAATGAAGATATTCCTGGAGGAATATGAACTTTCTTTAATATGCCAGAATATAATGGAATGACATGAAATAGAGTTATTTTTTCTTAGCAGTCTAGAAGATATTTACGACATATAGTAAAAATCTTCCAGCCAGAAATTTCAGAAAACATTTAAAATTCACAGCTACTCTTCAGAGAGAACAAAATGTTCATTACCTAAGGAAAAAGCAAGCAAATACCTAGCAGGTTTAAAATTCTCATGCCAAATAGCTTGATTCTTAATTCATTGCACAGCCATTCTGTGGGAGTTGGGGTGAACAACATTTGGAAGCTACTATTGGGATACTCAGGAGGGAAAACAGGGATGTTCCCTTTAATATCATTAAAGTTAATTGCTATATGAATGCTCGTTGAGAAGACAAGTGGTGAAATAAGTATTGTGCTTAGACAATAGAGACTGAATTATAGGCTTGACTTTTAGTGAAAATACCCATCGAATCCTGTTATTTGACAGTGTGTACTTTTGCATATCAATGATTTTCAGTGAAGTTGTTTATCTATCTGTCTAGGTTCTCCTATTAGCACCTGTCATCATAGAAACTGAATGCCTCCTAGTGAGAAGGGCAAGAATAGTGTATGTCTTATTAAAAATGCAGACTAAAGGCAAGTCTGCGGTTCAAGTTGGGGAGTAATTTCCAGCTCAAGGAGACACTTGCACTAGCTCTGGTTGCATACAAAATATAAAAAGTAGCTTTGGTGGCCTGAAGGGATTACACCCGAGCTAATCCATTTTTAATTAGAAATATTGAATCCTTGCCAGACATGATGTCATTGTGTGGCCTTTTTCTAGGCATCAAATCTCATCGGTGTATAGGCCACAGGCTGGAACAGCTGCCTGAGGGCTCGGAGTGCCGCTTCTGCGGTCATCAAAAATGCCTGTCATTGCCTGGACAAACTCTTTAAAGTGTTTGAGCAGAGAGTAACTCCCCTCAATAGTGTGTGTGTGGGGAGAGGGGGGTGCATGCAAGACTATCCCTCCTTGCTTGCTATCATGGGGCAGGGAGGGGCAGGGCTCCAGAGTGTCTCTGTGGAGGCCCCGCCCTTGCACTGTGTCAGCGTAAAAAGGAGCATGTTTGTTCTGAGCTCAATTAGATTAAATTCACTATAGTAACTGGCTTCCTCTGAATGCAGCTGAGAAGAATCTGGGGCCTATTCTATGTTGGCCGCATCCCCAGTGTACTCTAGAGCAGCCTCTCTATGCTGCTCCAAAATATGCCATCTGGATCACTGGTGACCTACATCTTCAGCTCGTGACCCACCATCATGAAAACTGTAGCATGCTCTGACCATGCCCCTTTCCCTTCCTGTCTTCCTGTATAGGGATTTGCATAGGAACTGCCAGTACAGTAGTTAGGACTCTTCCACACCAAAGGAATCCTCAGCTAGGATGATCTATGTGCTTTCTGGCTATTTTCCTTTGCAAGAGTAGCACCAATGGGCTTAATTAAAGCTCAGGATCTATTTTAACAACCCATTAAAAAAAGAAAAGAGGGCAAATTAAATATTAAAACTATTAACATGAACTTTGATTTTTCCCACTTTATAAAAAAAGCACTAACATGCTTTGCGTATATCATTTTTTCTAGGAAGAAGTGAGAATTTTATGTACAGATTTGTTAGATAGTAACAAATTCCCTGGCCCCTGCACATATGCACCTTTCGAAGGAGGAAGTTGAAGATCTTTAGGGGGTGGTCTTATTTCAGAGTCTTCTAATATCTTTTTGTGCACATTAGAACCCCTGCTGTGTAAGTAGCGAGGTTCAACATAAAAATCTTATGTAGAATTAAATTAAGTTGATCATGTCATGTTTATAAAGTAGCTGATAAACTGTCAGGACAAAATACTTCTCAAAGTAGTCAGCCTGCTCTGGATGAAATTACCAAAGAGCAAAGGGATATTCATTCTTTTGTACAATGTAAATGGACTTCACATCATACATCAAAATTGGTTACACACAGCTCAAGAAGATGACAGAAAGAAATGTCAGAAGGCCATTACAAGCACACTGAAAAAGAATACAGAGGTGGAGAAAGCACATCTGGAGGCAAGTGGAAATAAGAAAATTTTATAGTACAGAAATAAGGTAAGTGGCTTAGAAGAGGCATAGCAATGAGGTCTCTTTACTTGTTCTGAGGTCTTGAAGAGACAGTTCAGTTTTAAAGCTTTTTGTAGAGGGATGACTGTGGTCAGTTTTCTGTTAATATAATATCATTCTCTATAATAAGTAACTTTAGGACTTTCACGTGATGTTTTACAATTGTTTATAATTTAATAATGCAGTTATGTTATTCAGTGAGACTCTGCTCGTATAGAGGGATAAGCCAAATAGCTAAATACTGCTAAATATACATATACACACACCCATTATTATTTGCTATAATTATAAATTAAAAATAATGTGAATAAAAGGTATTACTCTAAGATTAAATAGGTCATATGGATTGCAAACATTTATGCTCACTCAAGACTTCTCGAAAACATCTTCTATTTTTATATTTGTACCACATGGGTGAAGACAATATCAGGTGCCTACAAATGGTCAGTGTAAACAAACTGTCTTGTGGCCCGCCAGCGGATTATCCTCATGGGCCATGGATGACAGGTTGCCCACCACTGTTCTACATGGTTTCCAAATTCTTTGCATATCACCTGTTTGGCACATATTGTTAACTTAATTCTTGAATCATTCAGAAAGCCTTTTCAGATGGTTGCTACATTTCTATCGTGCTTCAAAAACATATTTTACAGCTCTGGTAGTAGGAAAGTGAGGTAGCTCTCTGTTAGGAACCAAAAACTACATGAGGAGTCTCCAGATGCCAAACCATCCATGCCTAGTAGCCTAGGTGGAACATGCTGGCACAGCTGGTTCCATGCTGTTCAGTATCACTAGGAACTTTCAGTTCTCCAAAGAGTTCTTTAATGAAGAATGCAATAGCAGCTCCCCAGTTTCTGTTCAAACTATTCGGAAAATCTGAATGACTCAACTAAGTTTGCATTGTTGAAAGAACAGATTGCCTTTCTAGCAAAGAAATGTGAATAAATTCTGTTTAAGTCTATTGTCTGAGAGCAGGCAACCTTGCACTGTTAAAGCATTTGACCACCTTGAAGAACTGCAGATATATTTCAGTTCACATCTAGAATTTGTCAAATTTATCTCTTGTTAAGAGACTTGCCTGTCTAGATCTCTTTAAAGAGACATTCCATGAAGCTTCTGAAAAGCCTAACAAAATGTGTTTCATTTGGACAACCAGGTCTGAATTTTCCGAAGGCTTGTAGGTTATTTGATCCTCATCACGTTTATATCATGCCAGAACATCGAGTATTTCAAGCTATACCTGTTTTTTTCCTGAGGTGTCTGAACTGGAGCTAAAACTGTACAGGGAAAAGACTGTGTCTGAACCTATTCAAGGTCAAGCTGTTTTTATAGACCTCCAAGTGTTTTGGCTTTCAACGAAAGAGATCATTCCAAATATCACTAAACTGTCCTTGAATTGAGTAAATGTGTCTCAAACTCTGTGGATTCAGAGAGATTTTCACTGTACAATTTTTCCTCTCTGCCAGAAGAAATCAGTAAGTGAGAAAAACTTGAAAGTTTTCTGTACAATAATTTAAATGAAAATATTGGATTGTACTGAAATTCAGGACAATTATTAACAAAAATGTATAGCTTAGATGTGTGAAAATGCTGATCTGTTTTGACTTCCATTTTTATTTTGCTGTTTACTCATCTGTAATGCAATGCAGCTCATCATCCTCCTGTGATAAACCAATACACCCAGGTCTTTTTCTTCCTCTGTCCCTTCCAACTGATAAATCCCCATTTTATAGCAAAAAATCTTGTTGTTACCCCCAAAGTGCATGACTATTAAATTTCACTCCATTTCTATTGCTCCAGTTTTCTAGGTTATCCAGCTCTTCTTGTATGATATTCCTGTCCTCCTCTGTATGGGCAATATCTCCCAACTTTGTGTCATGTGCAACTTTTATGACCAAATTCCCAATTTTGTGCCAAGGTCATTAATAAAAATGTGAATATAAGATTGGTCCCATGTCCAATCCCTGAAGGACTCCACTAACAACCTCTGGCCTCACAGTTCACCTTTCAGTATGACCTTTCAGATCCCCTTTAATCAGTTCCCTATCCACCTATTTCAATATTAATCCACATCATCTCCAATTTAACTAATAATTTGCCATGTGGATCTCTATTAATACCTTACTGAAATCCAGAGTAGATCTACTTTATTTCTTTTGTCAAAAAAATCAGTTTTCTTAACTGAAGAGATCAGTTTGGTCTGACGTGATCTACTGTTCATAAAACAATGTTGTATTTTATCTCAATTTTTGTTTACCATGTCCTTAACTACTTTCTCTTTCAAAATTTGTTCCAAGACCTTGTACGCAACTGAGGGCAAATTTACAGGCCCGTAGTTTTCCAGATCATGTTTTTTTTTATCCTTTCTTAAAAATAGGAACTATATTAGCAATTCCCTACCATAAGGTATGATCTCCAAATGTATAGATTGATTTATTTGTCCTTGTGATGTCACTGCCCAGTGAAGAGCTGCTACAGCCTAGTCTGGTAACTCTCTCAAATGGGCAAGAAACATTTCTTAAAAAGAACCGCAATAGGAAATCTCGTCTGTAAAATGAATGAGTTAATAACAGTTTTCCATGTATTTTTAAAATGCTTTGTTCATAGAGTTGTCATGTGTACTTACACAAAAACATACTAAATGAAAAAAAAATCAAATAAAGCTGAGACTCAAAGGCATTATTTTACTCTCTTGTATATCCCCTTCAGGATGTGTATACATTGATTGTTTGTAAACTTTTCTCCAGATTAGAAAACCCTCCTTTCTCTCTACAAAAAGGAGTGCTTTGCTTCTCCCCCTTCTCAAAAGCTTGTGAATACTGCTTTATGTAGGATACTTTTTGCTCAGCTTTAGCTGTGTGGTGAATATTGCAATAGATATAAAATGTATTAACAGAATCTTCCAGTTTACTGTGATTCTGAGACAAAAGTTTCAGCCAAAAATACACAAGGGTCAATTCTGGCCTTATAATGTATTAATGTAACATGAGACCTGTCGTTTCTCAGTCATATCACCTAAAGCACATTCCTACCACAACTACAGGAATGATAGGTGTTTCTACTTGGATGGGAAAATTGGGGTTGGGTTAAATTAATTCAGTGAAGACTTCACATTATGTAACTGCCTAGAACTTGGGATAAGTATTGGATAAATTGAAACAAACAAACAAGTTGAATAGAAAAGAATATGACTGGAAAATAGGATTAAAAAACAAACAAACAGATTCAACCACTACTTTGAAACCCAACAATTCTCCAATTAAAGAGACACCGTCAATTTGAAACCTAGTCAGTTTTAAAAATGTAGTTAGTGGTTCAGTTACTATACCTGCTGCAGACTCCACTTGCTAATGTTTGTGGTTTTGCCGTCTCAATTTTTAAAAACATTTTTCTTACTATTATGAAAGATCTGCATAAACAATGCAGAAAACAGACTATGCAAAGACTTCAGTGGGACTATTTGCTAATGTAATTTACTCAGGTAACTCATGATTGAGCCCCGGCTGACAATACAATGAAAACAGTGATACACCCCATACCATGAGGTGCACAAAGAAAACAAGGATCAGAAATCTGACTCTATTTTCTTTTGGCTGTCATAATCTGAGATGCTACTTGTACCTACAGTAGCTACATTTGTTTCCAAACAGAAGTGTGATTTTTAAATTGAGGGTGTCCTTTTAAAATGGGTTTATTTCTGTTCCAGCTTTTGCTTGGGAAAATTTTCAGTGAAGTTAGAGATTGATCCACTGAAAACAGAGCATCCTGATCAACACCGCAAGCAGATAATTTTAGTATTTGACGCCCCAAGGACAAAGGAATTGCAGCTATGGATTCTTCTCCACAAAAGTATATGAATTAAGCATTTTGATGCATTTCACTATGACTTGAGGAATTTTTATAATGCAAATACTCAGGAGCAAAAAAACAAACAAAAAACCAAAAAAACATGAAACATGGGACCAAATTAAAAATGGATTTACTGCTGGGATTGGTAGCTTTACTTTGTACTATGGCTTTATAGTTTAAATATAATCATCACTATTAAGAACCATCTGGTTGTGCATTAGGGAACAGCTTTTTATGACATACAGTATATTGGATTTGGAATAGATTATCTACTGATATGTAGACAACATGACTCAGCTATTTTAAAGGACATATATTCTAGTTATTAATGTTACTTTAGTGGGAAAGTAACTTTATTTCCCCCCACACACACACACACACTATTACAAGATATTTTTTAATCAAGATGACTAGTATCAAGATTAGAAATGTCAAATTAGAACTAAGTCATTCTGAAAAAGTCCATTGATGGAGTTAGCACTATATTTGCCTGTAAACTGCCAAATGATCAATCACAGCAGGTGTTAGCTATCCAAGTCCCTTTGCCATTACTGAGTTGAGAAGCTAAATCCTCCCCCATAATGATACTGGTGAAGGAATCCCATCTTCCAGTAATGAGATTATAGGAGTTTTTGATTGAACAATCCACCACTAAGAAAAAGAAAGCATTTGCATATTACTGAAGGATATAACCTAAACTCCTATTCTTTCAGGCTTTTGACAACTGTGTGGTTTTGTGGCTAGAAGAGTTAATACCAGATGACCAGGATTATAAATTGGTTTTTAATTTTTGTCTTATTTTAATAGATCTTGTTTGTATGCCTGTCTGAAACATGGGATAGGTATACCATATAAGTCAAGGGATCAGTCATTGTCATTATGAAAAAGGCTTCATTCTGCTTTGACATGAAAACAAGTTTCAAAAAACCTCAAAGGTTTTTGCAAAATTGAATTTGTTTTCTGGCCAGCCTTAGATAGCAGCTACAGCCCCTCTATGCACCTTTTATAGGATAATTGGTAGCTTTTGAATCTGCATAATGAAAGATCCAAAGGCAGTATTCCAAATCAAAACTTAACAGTCCATATTTCGGAACGAGTTGGGGTAGGGAGACCAGCCTTACTATAAGGAGCTCAACATTTGCAGCAGAACAATTTTTGAGGGATACTTTGGTATTTCAATTAACATAGTGCTATAGTGGCCGTAAAAGATCTGACCAATATTCTATATAAATTTCCTTTGGCTGATCCTCTCCAACACCATCTACTTCACAGGAAGGTCCAAGAGAATGTGTAGTTAGGGAATAACCTTCTTACAGGGAAAGAAAGTTTCTTTCTTACTGATTACAGAGAGGTTGGTTTACAGCTTTCATTATGAAGGTTATATATCTTCAAATACTCTTGGTTTTATGTATTCCTTATTTAGCTCTAGAGCCTTCTCTTAAATATATTTTAACAAAATGAATGTATCACTATTAATGATTGAAAGCTAACTACTAGATCAGATTATAAAATATATATTTTAAAGAATCATGTATTTTTGGGGTGGTGGGTTGTTTTTTCCACAGATCATGACAGCTCCCTCGAACCAAAGTGATTTGTGATACATTACTAGGTGAGAACTGAAAATCTGTGAAATTGAAGCAAATCATACTTTTATTTACTCCCTAAGCCCCAGGCTTACTAGAGACAACAAGGGTTTTCTGAGAGGCTTTTTACTAGCTCTGATGAAAGCTTTGAACTTCTGAAATTGAACTCTGAAAAGTGGAAATTGGAAAAAAAAACAACAACCTTGTATTAACATTTAAAAGACAATGTCTACATTTGGGAGAATAGTTTTCCCATTCAAGTTTCTTAACGTGAGGAAGCTTATTTCTTATCTAAAGTGCTAAAAATATGGCTAAGAGTTTAAGTATCTCCGTTCAAATTTGATTAAAAATGGTTCCTTTAATGTATAGTTACCATATATGAAAAAAAGATGTGTTTCCACTCCAAATCCATTCACTATGAAATGGTAGGCTTCATAGTTTCACAGAAGTCAGAAAAGGCTACGGCACTGTATGTATCATTGGAAAAAAATAGACTTTCCTAATTTCTGATAATGTAACTTCCATCTCTGGAAAAAGGGGAAGAGAAGACCCTGTTGTACAGAAGTTGTTTCATAGTTTTATAGAAAAAGGAACACTGAAAGCTGATATTTAAAAAGCCTAAACTCTTCTGGTACATCTCCACTAACATCAGCTTTGGCCCCAAATTCCCAAAAGGCTAATAAAAGAATCCTGAAGTGTATTTCTAGAGTACACTGGTTTCTTTAGTTAACAGAGAATGATACATATTGCTCTAGACAGAGGAATAGGACATGGAAAACTCTGATTACTAGATAAAGTTTAAATACTTTCTCTGTGGACTTAACTGGCTTACCTCCATTTTCCTGTTTTAAAAATTAGACTAATACTTATGGGTGGATGAATTCAGAGTTACATATTTATGAACATCAAGGAGTTTTTCAGGTATTTGGAGTTCCCCAAGATTAACTCTGTTACCTGTAAAATATCTATTATATAAAAAAAAAGTTATGTGAAATGCCCATGAACAAAAAATTAACAGACCTGCTTGCTCCATTTGTGCATATTCAGGCTTGATTACCACCTTGGACTCTATTAAAAACAAATTAAAACAAACAAACACAACCCCAAATGTATATAGGGCCTATTGATGACCTCAGGCATTAATGCCACCTAAGTAATTTTATAATAACCTCTCCAAACAAACAAAATACCTGTTATGTAAACAGCTTGGCAGCTCAGTCTCCATTCTTTGCAATTTTTTAAATATGATGTATGCTGTGCTTAATCAGTTGTACTGAAATGTAAAATAAAATCTTCAATATGTAACCCTTCTGCCCATCAGAGTTGGCAGCAACAGGGGCCGGGTTCAGTATCCAGGGGTTCCATTCTAATGACACAATACAAAAACCGGCTCGAGCCCCCACCCAGTGACCTGGGACAACCATATACCACCCTTCTGGGCACCTCTAAGAGGCAATACTTCCCCTCTCGCAAGCACAGAGTCTGAGTGTATCAAAACACTTTTAATAACAGAGAGAAACAATGTGGCATTATACTGGGTAAACACCACAACCAGGATTCACAAACCAAACCATGAACCAGCATCCCTCACCCCAGCAAGTTTGGGCTGTGTCCTCTCCTTTAGGTTCAGGAGTCCCGCAACCCAAACATCACCCAAAGTCCCACAAGTCCAACAGCCCCAAAGTCTCTGGAGTCCCTGGTCAAAAGTTACGCTGCAGAGTCTTACCTCCCAGGCTGGGTGGAAATGGAGAGCAGAGTGAGGGGTACCTTACGAAGTCTGAGGCCGACTGCCCCGTCTATCCGTGGGGTGGTGCTGCTGCTCCGCTTGCTGCGCTGCTCCACCAGCTGTCCCACGAACTGCTCTGCTGGTTGTCCCGCTAGCCGCTCTGCTAGTCGACCCAGGAACTGCTCTGCCAGCCGCTCAACTCTGCTCTGCAAGCCGTCTCACGAACAGCTCTGCTGGTTGCTCCGGTAGCCACTCTGCTAGCCGACACAGGAACTGCTCTGCCAGCCACTCGACTCTGCTCTGCAAGCCGTCTCACGAACAGCTCTGCTAGTTGCTCCGGTAGCCACTCTGCTAGCCGACACAGGAACTGCTCTGCCAGCCGCTCAACTCTGCTCCACAAGCCATCTCACGAACAACTCTGCTGGCACACACAGGAACTGCTGTACGTAGGCCCCCCCACTTAAGATAATGCTCAGTGATTTTTCAGCTCTTAAGTGATCTCAGCTCTTAAGTGATTTCAGCTCATAGTAGGGGGGCCTTAGTGCAGATGCACCACAGGACCTAAAGTGACTTCAGCTCAGCAGGCTGAAGTTAGACTCCTAATGGAAGCAAAAGTCAGCTCTAACATTCCACAGGGGAGAGAGACAGGGTGCAATAGGCTTGTGTAGGGCCCTCAGACAAGGCCCTCACCAAAAGGTACAAAAGCCTGTCCATTGCCTCTCTCAATTCAGTGGGTTTTGGAACCCCCGTCCCTTGGCTAGTGAGTGCTACCTAGATGACGGTGAGTCCCTCCAGCATGCCAAAGGCCAAATACATGTCCCAATCCCTCATTCACATAAACAAGTTAATCAACACTTTATCATTCTTGCCCCAATACCAGAGAAACTGGGGGTCCCACAGTAGCCAAAGTAATCATTTGGGCTGTTAGAGCGCAGGCTAGGTGCGGTGGGTGTGTCTATGCAAATAAGATCAGTTATTTTCCAAAACTCACTGCAATTCCTGCAATTCACCACCAGATGTCAGGGTGGAGCTCATCCTGACACTGCTTACAAATAGCTGTTACAATATTAAATTATCTCTGAAATCAGAGTAACTTTTTTGTGAAAAAGCCAATAGATTTGTAAAAAAAATTAGTAAAGGTATGGAAGGAAAAAAAGTAAAACTATCTATCTAGTGGCGTAAAAACTCAGAAAAACATGCAAAAAAAAAGAAAAAAAGCCTGCTTAAGATCTTTCACTTGCTCATCCACATAATATCAAAAATACAACTTTTAATGTTTCACTCAAAAGCTGATAGGATGTATGTAGGCAAGTCTCAGTTGTCTATAGTAAACTGGACATATCCAACACTCTCTGAAATCAATGGAAAGACAACCAATGAACCCGGGCCTTGAACCCAGTGTGATTCGGGATTCCCCTAATAGAGATGGGCAAAATTTCAGTCAAACAGTAAATTTGTCAAAAAGGCCATTTCAGGGAGAACAAGACTATTGTTAACTTGGGTGAAAAAGAAAAGAAACTAAAACAAAACTTTCCATTGTATTTCCGAACGATTTGTTTTAAAAAAATATTAAAAGTGTAAAAAGACCCCTAAAAATGTAATGAAACACACAAGTTACATTGTTAGACACATTTTTTTCTTCAATTCAGCAAGGAAAAAAATAGGTTTGGTTTGAAACTAACTTTTGTCTTCCATTTTTTGGGGTAAGCCACAAAAAAATAGAATATATTCATTCAGCTCTACCTCTGGGTTCTATAACCACCAAAGATTCCCACAAAATCATAGCTACTTCATTAGTCTCAAGACTGTGTTCAACAGAGCTCTGGGAACCTATGTGCATGTCCACTGGCTGCTTATGCTGAACAAAGACTTGCCCCACAACTCTCCACCTTCCCGCTCTTCATTTGAAGAGCTGGTTAGGGAAGGGGAAGATCAAATAAGGTCACCTTGAACCTACTCAGCAACCTCTTCTTCCATTAAGGGGAGAGAGATGGAAACAGAAAATGAAAAAGTGATAGGAAATAGAAATAAATAGAAAGAAACAATGGAGTGATGTAAAAAAGAGGGGAATAATTATGAGCAAAAGCAACTGACCCATAGAAAGCTGAACATTAAAAAGTATTTGATGATTGGAAAATTATTATACGTGTATACACAAACACATACACTCACATTAAAATTGTCTGGTTTCTGTGGAAAAGTATTTCATTGAATGCCTGAAAATGTTTTAAAATATTTTTTTTGCCTTAAACATGAAATATTGAATTGCAGCCATTGAAGCTGTCATTTGGGGTACCTTATGCTCATATTCTCCTCCATGGGCTAGTCTCCCCAGCCAAACTAATCTCCCATGACACATTGAGTCCCCTCATCAAGAAAGAAGATGTAGTTTGATCAGTGAGCCTCGCCTAGTGAGGAGAATGGTACATGAATCGCAAGAGCAGCATCAATATTTCAGTTGATCAAAATTTCAGATTTTGATTTTTCAAATTTTCCTGGTGGGAAAAAAATTCTGACCAGCTCTAGTCAACCTATTATTCAGAACCATGTCATCTTCTAACAACTAGAGATCATAAAGATGAAAGGTGATTTTTGCAAGGGGTGGGTAGGAAGAATATATTGTATTGGTTTTACTGTGCAGGTGCTGGGTGGCGTTGATGTCCTGTGATGTACCAGAGGTCAGTCTAGATGATAGCCTCTGGCCTTAAATGACTAAGCTGGAGCACATCACAGAGGAAAATATTAATGGGATTCCAGGTTCGAAGTTTGGGAATAACTAGTTAATTCTCATGGGGTGAAGTTAAATCCTGCGTAGAGAACCAGCCAATGGGTTATCCACCATTAAAGCTCTTGAAATAGAACTTTAGTTGGATTTAAGTGGCGTATCATGCACCAATGAGAAAATTTCTTCACCCGTAGAAAGAGTATTGCATGTAAGTTTCTTGTACTTCATGGCTGAATTTTCCAGCATGAGTCTCTTTAGTGTGATAATTAATTCCTTCTTCCTCTCTCCCCTAGTCTCCAACAGGAATCCCACTTGTAATGTAGAGATCTTCATATATGCTAAACAAGCACATTTAGGGCCCAAACTTGTTCCAATTGAGTTTAATGGCCAAACTCCAGGTGACATCAATAGAAGCTGGGATTGGACTATTAGTAGCAAGAATTTTCAAGGAAGAGATACTTCTAGCAGATAAGCATTATCCCCAGGCTGATCATTTTCAAAGTGTTTACTGGAAGAGAGTTTGGGCTAATGTATTAACAAATATGTACACTGCTGCATGGTGTTTTCTATCAATAAAATTCCGCTTTCCCAGATCTAAATCTGGGGATTATGTGTTTTACCTGAATCAGAGCACTATGGAAACATACTTACCTATGCCTCAAAGAGAAAAAAAAAATGGTGGTTGAAAGGATTACAAAGTGATACCAGCTGTAGGGTGTTTTATAGCTATAAAACAGTTTCCTGACTAACTCAGACTACCTTTGTTTAAAACTGGAGCTTTCTACCCATTAGAAACCACTGCATTATTTAGTAGTATAAAAACATGGAATAGAAACTGCTTAATTTTTGCAGAAAGTTTCTCTCTCTCTAAGAGAGTGTGGCTTGCATAATCAGTGGGGAAGCACCCATAGAGTTTGTGAATTTAATCTAAAAATATTTTTTCTAATGTTAAATTAGATGCACATAAACATGCAAATGAAACTCATGCAGTGACTGAAGACACTGATGCGTTAATGACTCAATTAGGGCTGCATTGCAGGGCTTTTAGAAAATACAAACCATAGGGGATACTGGCCTATTTGAGCCTAAAGTGAGCTTGCTTGCACCTTTCCGGAATTTTACACTTGGAAGCATTTCATTTTATTTGACCCTCCACTGAGGCAATGCAGTTATGTAAAACTCAAAGTAGAAGTCGAGAGAAATTCAAATGCCATTTTCTACATTAAAATAAGATTGTTCTCATAGGGGGAGCCTCAAAAAAAAAATCTAGGAGCCAGCCTGAATAAACCCTGGAATATTCAGACACTTTTCTGAACTTTGAGATCTTTTCCATAGATTCCACCTACCGATCCATGCCTCTTTGGATCTCTTTCGCAGGCTACTCCACTTTCTCCTTCCTTTCCCTAAACGCTACGCTATCCCCAAAATAATATGGATAATGTACCACATCAGTAATAAAGAAAAGGGAAAACACAGCACAACAAAAACAAACGAACAGGTAGTGGCTGGAAGAGGAAATGTAGTCTAGCAGCTACCTGTTGCAAAATGGACACTGTAAGGTTGCAACTGCTTGCCTTTGCCAAATTTACAAGGCCAACTCCAGAAAAGTATGCTGGGGGAAAGGCTTCATCTCAATGGGAGTTAGGTGTCCAAATACATTTCAGGGTCTAGGCCCAAGTTTTGAGGAAAGGGAAAGCCTGCATTGGGAGAGCTAGTGGAGACCAGGAACTCATTATAGTAGATAACCTTTGGGAAGTGGCTTTTTTTGATATTGTGCGTATCACAAATCCCATTTCTAATTTTCCAAACCACTTTGAGGCTTCTAATCAGGCACTTGTGTGCCTATTTCCTGCCTACCTCTTGTTCTTTCTTTCTATGATTTGTATAATCTCTGTGTCACCAACATTTAATAAAGTCTCAGTAGGCCAGACTTTCCAATATACTGGGCAGACAGCAAGCTTCACATTCTACATGTTCTCTCAAAATAATAAAAATGGCTAGAAAGGAACTTGTTATGTCATCAAGCCCAGCCCCTAAACTGAGGCAGGCCCAAGTAAGTCTGGACCATCCCTGACAAGCATTTGTCCAACCTGTTCTTAATGCCCCCCTTCCCAGTAATGGTTTGGATAAAAGTTCTATCAATTATGTCCAAACTGGTTTACCTAAATCTAGTTCAAAGACACACAATAATAATTAGTGAGCAATATCACTATAAAAATCATGAGTATGACACTGTACACATATGCTGCTAAACATATTGCTTACTAGCATGACCCGTGCAATACAATTCACTGTCTCTCGTCCTTGGTAGTAGTTATTTTTGTAGGATCAGGGTCTAAAGTGGAGTTTCTAAATTAGTTCAAATTAAAAAAAAATCATCATCCCACACATTTAGATTTTTTTTGAAAAGTTAATAAAAATAGTAGGCCATCTATCAATGCACAAGTGAAATAACACTGCAAAATTCTCTAATATGAATGATCTTATTCTGATTTTCACTGATACCATGCATAAGAACAGAACCATGTACTAAAAAGGTCACTCATCAATCCTGAGTACAGTATTCTTATCATTTATGCAACACTTTTCAAACAATAGTTAGAGGCTTTTGCCAATTTGTTTCTCCCTCCCCGCCTCGTATCCTTTGTTGTTACTTAGAATTATGTAATTATTGCCCAAGGCGTTAGAAGTACCACACTGCCATTGTTTCCACTTCATCGTCTGATGTTGTCATTGTTATTTTCTTTACATGATAATCACCAGAGGCCCTTATTTGTGATTTCCTATTCCTGATGGTGAATTTTCTTCTTACTGTATTATTAGAAGGCCTTGAAAGCTACTTTATCTCATTTTTTTCCCCTCTTACATGTTTATTTGCCCCCATTTAGGTATAGTGACCATATGCCCCTTTTTTTAAGCCCTCTCCTAGACATCCCCAGTTTTTTGGCAAAAATGGCTATCTGTCCCATTCGCTCTTGCCAGCTTGATCAGTTGGCAAGAGCAAATGGGACCAATGTCCACTTTTGTCAAAAAAAAGGGGGGGGTGGAGTAACATGCAGAGTTCGGGTGAGGGGCATACAGGGCTTGAGTGAGCAGTGATGCCAGCCCCAGCCTCACGTCGGGGGCAGGGTGGTATCTATATGCCAGTCCTGCAGGGGGAGGGGGCTCAGGTGAGTAGCTCAGAGTCTGGGGGGCGAGGGTCAGACTAGCCCCAGGCAAAGAAATAGGGGAAGAGGAGTTTGGGTTAGCTTCAAGCAATGGCTTGTTTTCCCTTTGGGAAAATACGGTCACCCTACATTTAAGGTCACAATTTTCACAGAGAGGTGATTACATTGACCCAACACAATGTAGGTTGGAGTCAATTAAAAAAACACACACACACACACCAGTGGGGCCAGTGAAATGTCTTCCACTTCCTCTCATCGCCTGTATTATCACAAGTTCAAATATTGAGTTAAATATTTAATACCTCATTGTGAGATGAGAGAGCACATACACACACATCTTACTGCAGGACCCTGTTTGCAAGTTTAACCCTTAATGACCAGCTTAAGATCACCTCATTCCATTCATTTAACACATTTCCTATCATTTAGAGATGTTATAACTTACTCATTTATGACTTGAAGAGCAGTAAGTTGTTTCAAAGGCATTTCCTATCCCAGTCATTTATTAACTACAAGTGATTAAAAGCTATCAACTTACTAAGAAGCTTGATAAATTAGAGTATTAGAGTGTGACATGTTTGTTTTCAACTTCAAATATCCATCTGTTTCTTTCCCTCAATGTTACATCCAACTTTACTATCTTTTAGATGGTTGATGCCTGAGGAATTTCACAAATTTAGCAGTAATGTCTCTCTAATGACAGAGATCAATATTAATAAACATAATTAAGAATAGTTTTTCCTTCAGATTCTTTGGTACCTTAGTAGCCTCCCCCACCCTCCTTTTTTAAAAGCTAGTGAAAGGTATCCTCATTTGGTCATTTTTCACTCTGTGTGCCAATTGTTTTTAAAGTGCTTTGATCTGAACCAAGCTATAAACTGGGTAAACAGTATGTGTGGAGGTTCACACTATCACTGCTTTTGCTACAGGGAGTATTAAAGAGAGAGAGGTCTTCTTCCTCCATAGATTTTGTTACCCCTGCATCATCAATAATACATTCACACCACATCCCCTACAATTCAATTACTGTAATCAAATGCTACACTGAATTTTACAAGTGCTGAATTTCCTGACAGCCACCCACTCTTCCATTTATGTTCCCCAGCAACCAGGTCTCTTCTTTCTTCCCCTTTCCCAACCAATAACTCACTTCTGCTCTTCAAAGTTCCTCATGGCTTCTATTTTTCCTCTAGCTTAGGAGTAATTCTGTCTGTTAAGTATTTGTGGTGAAATCCATGCCAGCAAAAAAGTGTTGTCTCCTCTTCCATTTGCCCCACATTATGTACATTGGAACAGAGGGATTCTTCCACACCCTCATATTTTTCTCTCTCTTTCCTTGATGTGGATATACAGTACACTTTCGATTATCCAGGATGATAGGGAAAAAAGTAATCCTGGTTAATAAAATCTTGGATAATCACATCCATAGGAAATATGGGGGGAGAGGGGTTGGGTCACCAGCCATCCTGCACCGTGGGGAAGGGGTGCTGGTTCACTGGCTGCCCTGTGCCCTGGTGGGGTGGGGTTTTTTGTGTACTTGGGAGGCAACACAGCCAGAGCTGGCCCTGCGAGTTGTTTATATATATTTTTTTACATCCTGGTTAATCCACATCCTGGTTAACCCAATCCTGGATAATCAAGAGTCGACTGTAGTAGGCTGCACTTGTCTAAGCAGGTCTTGTGAAAGGAGACATGAACACTCCTTATGCATCCATTCTAGGGCTTTCAGTTGGCTATGCTTGAAGGGGTTTATAAGTCCTCAGCCCACCCAACTATTGCTAATTAGTGCCAGGACTGCAGCTGGACACATTTGTACTGCCCATAGTCTATCAGTCCACTCAAAATAGTTTGTTGTTCCATTGCTACCAAGCCTGGCAATACCTCCATCAATCTCCCTGAGGCAGTTATGTGACCCCTCCCACAACCCCAGACAATGCTTCACTTCTAGCAGTCCTCATGGGCAAACTCTATTCCTTGTGCCTGCAGGTTTCAGACCTCTCCAAGGGCCAGCCTTCTTTTGCACATCTGAGCCCATCCCACCACAAATTCTATGACTTATTTTGATCTTTGACGTTGACAGACTTCCTAGCATCTAACAGGTCAGGGAGAGATAGCAATGGTCAGGGGCCCATGTTCACCACATCCATCAATGCCAATTGAGGAGACAGGAACTACCTGAGCGGAATGTTGGCTATACCACAGAGTAAATAATTAGGTCATTACTGGATCTTGCTCTAAAAAAATATCTTCTGAGGGGAGTAGGCAAATTTCTGCATGTGGTTAAAAAAAGCCACTGAGGAATAATATTTTATATACCACCTTTCCTTTCCATACCAAAACATAAAAATGAGTCTATCTCCCACATCTTGCCCATTCATGTGGTGTGTAAAAACAACCAAAAATTCTGCAAGATGTCTGTTCCATGTTCAGTTTTGAATGCTATTTGTTTGCTAATAGCTCTATTGTGTTCTGCCTCTGCAGATCCTAGCAATGAGGATGTGGTATAAACCATCTTTTTCAGTTACTGAATGAGGATTTATAGTCCTTTTCCCCATGGTCCCTTTGCTTTAAACCCCTCTAATACCACTTGCAGACTCTCTTTTTCCTTACTATTGGATTTTGTTCCTCTTCATTGCATTTTGCTCTTTTTACAGTCTGGTACAAGTGAAGTTTCTATTCCTGGAATATTAAGCCCTTTATACTCAAGTGAGTACATGCAAAATACAGCACTTACAGCAGGAGTTCCCAGGGATAAATGCCAAGATTAAGCTTTCAAGCTAACTAATCCTACTCGCCTAAAGTTAGGATCCTACACCTATATTCAGGCACCTACATACACAGCCTCATTTTCAGACATTCCAAGCACCCAACAGTTCACAAAAGTATTAGTCCTTTTGTCAAACTAGAAAAGGAAATTCAGTCTACAGTTCTTTAAATAACAGAAACATACTGTGACGGGATTGACCATGCTTTGGGAATATCTTCAGTTCTCAAAAGACTAGGCAGGTGTTCATATTTTAACCATGAATACATATCTATGAGAGAGTACATGCAAAAAACCAGATAAAGAATTAAACTAATTGTGACAGGTTGGATCACAGAAACCCTCTTAGGGTTTCCAACTGATGTGCCAAGACTACTTCTGCTCTTGTATCCTGCCCTGAAGCTTGGGACTCCAGATCCATGCCCGATTTGAGCCAGACCCGCTAGATGGCTACAAATCCAGACCTGCTAGATGGCTACAAATCCAGACCCAGATCTGAACTGCATCCCCTAACAGCTGTAGGCTCAATTGAAACCAGGTTAAGAAGTGTTCCAGTCTTTAACACTCAGATGACAAACTCCCAGTTGGGTCCAAAACCCAAATAAATCTGTTTTACCCTGTATAAAGCTTTTACAGGGTAAACGCATAGGTTGTTCGCCTGCTATAGCACTAACAGATATGCACAGCTCTTTGCACCCCTCCCCGGTACTAGTACGTACTCCGGGTTAATTAATAAGTAAAAAGTGATTTTATTAAATACAGAAAGCAGGATTTAAATGTTTCCAAGTAGTAACAGACCGAACAAAGTGAATTACCAAGTAAAATGAAACACACAAATCTCTAATGCAGTAATAAAACTGAATACAGAGAAAACCTCACCCTCAGTGGTATTCCAGTAATCTTCCTTTTACAGGCTAATCTCCCTATGGTCTGGGTACAGCAATTTCTCAAATACACACCCTGCCCTTTGTTCCAGGTATGCTTGGGGGTGGAGAGCGCCACCCCCCCCCCCCACTGTAGAAACCAGCCCCAAGATGGAGTTTTGGAGTTAAATGGGTGAGTCACATATCCGTGCATGACTGAGTTCCTTATTAGCCATGCCACAATCCTGGGAAAGCTTGGATGTGGGTTGGTGTCTCCATGTTCATTGTTGGCTTAAGTGGTTCTTGATTGGGCACTTACTGGAGAATAGTCTTTTCTTAGGAAGCTGACCAAATGCTTTTACTAAGGCTACTTAGAAATCAAGCAACTACAAAAAAAGATACAAAAAAAGTCTACAAATAGGAGGAATAGATTCAGTAGATCATAATGTTTGCAGAGATATATTACATGGCATATATAGCATAAAACATATTCCAGTTTTATCATATATACACTATCACTATACATCATGGATTCTAAAACTTCTTTGGTTCGAGACCCCTTTTTGCAGTGCCATGTCTGCTGCCGCCCCTTGGGTATGTCCGCCGAAAAGCTGCCAAATTGAACTCTTCTGGAAGAGTTCCACTCAGCGGCCTTTCGGCGGACACACTCCTGAATTCGGAGTGTCCGCCAAAACGCCACCAAATGCAATGGGAGCTCGAGACCCCTCTGGGATCGCCCTGTAACTCCTGGGCAGGGGTCGTGACTCCCCAGTTTGAGAACCGCTGCTATACACCATCACACTAACTACCTTTAATAGGGATATGGGATTCCAATCCTTTGGTGGATTAGCTAACTACACTTGTGAACAAGAGGAGGAGATTTGTTGAAGTTAATTTGACTTCAAATTACTCTGATTTCCTGCATTTGGGAACTGTGACCAATGGCAGCTGTGGTGGCAGCGCCTGCAGGCAGAGAGGACCTGCCTTCCCAGGGAACCACTGCCAGAGGGGTGTGTCATTCACTTTGGGAGCTGCACCACCCAAGGTAAATGCTCCTCCTGTACCCCAATTCCCTGTCACAGCCCAGAGCCGGCATCCCGCATCTGAACTTCCTCCCAGAGCCTGCACCCCTTTCCCCCTCCCATACCTCAACCTCCCGCTCCAGCCCAGAGCCCTTACCCAAAGTCCCTCTCAGAGTCTGACCCGCATACTCCCTCCTGCACCCCATCTTCTTGCCCCAGTCAAGGTACCTCATTTTATTTTCATTTACTTCCTATTATTTATAATATAGGAGGAGGAAAGGGGGGCGATGAAAAATGGGGGAGATAAGAGAGAATGTTTTTTCTTTGGCTGGGTCCTGGAAGGGATGGGTGGGGTGGGGAGGGGGGAATGAAACTGAGCACAGGGCTCCACTAACTCTAAATCTGCCACTATACTAATTACTATTCACAGTGTACTCATTTTGTATGATAAAACTGAGAAACGTTCCATACAATTTGATAACTTCTGTTTATCCAATGGTTGCATAACTGTAATGTACATTCTCTTTTATACTAAGGACTTCAGACATTTTTCTTTGATTAGATTTCCAGCTGAAACAATATACTTCTTTTACCTCATTTGCAGTATGTGACTGACTGCAGAACAAATATAACAAACTTACAGCAATTTGAAAAACATTAGTCAACAAAATGTTAGTCTATGCACTGATTAGAAAGAGTAATTGGGTGGAGAGAAATGAATAAGACTTCATTGTAGGGTTCAGTGTTGAAGGTGATTGCGAAAGATCTTCTTCATTCTGTATCTGATTCCAGTCGACTCTGCAGAACACCAAAAAGGGCTTCACAGTGCTTCACTCAGACTGTCTGGGAAGCTTAGCCCTTAAAGGCACAGTCCTCAGCATCACACCATAGTCATTCTATTTTGTGCTGTGATCCTACCAGATTTCATGAACAAAGCAGTATCAAGTGAGAGCTGTACATGGATTGGATCATTTAGGTAATGCTGCAGAAAGTGTTGCTAGATAATTCAGTAGGTGGCATTGTTCTCACTAGATGTGTTTAAACTTCAGTTTAAAAACCCTGGCTCCTCCATGCCAGCTGACTTCGGCTCAGGCAAGGGGCTCTTTAATTTCAGTGTAGATGTCCAGGCGTGGGCTGGAGTTCAGGCTCTAGGACCCTGTGAGGTAGAAGGGTCTCCCAGAACTCAGTCTGCAGCCGAAGCCCAAATTTCTACACGGCAGTTAAGTAGTCCCTTAGCCTGAGCTCTGCGAGCTCAACGTAGCTGGCATGGGCCAGCTTTGGGTTAACAGCAGTGTAATCATACCCACTGAATCTATTCTTATCACTGCAGTAATGTGGGGCTGCTAGTGGTGCAGTGTTTCAGATAATACATACAGCCAAAAGCAGATATGGCTCTATAAATACGAAATTTTTCTATTTGAGTAGTCCCATTGATCTTAAACTCAGAGTAGTTACTTGTGTACATTATTGGTTCCAGGATTGGACCTAAACTCCTGACCACTTAACACCTTTCCTAAGATAACGTTAACCGTGAAATCGCAGACACATTCTAACATACAGTTACAATCCAGTGTTTCAATACGTGTTCAGAATGCAATACAGAAAGTATTTTAGCCCTGCCTCGTTTTTTAAGTATTAAAACTACAATTGTGTCCAAAGTCATGGAAACATCATAGACCATAGAATAATAGTTCAATTGGTACATAAGCAGAATCCAAAGATTAAGTAACCTTTTATACAGTAACGATACTATTTGTCAAATTATTTCATTATTTCCTAAAATAGGCATCAAGACTGGTGAATAAAAAATAATAAAAGTGTGATGATTCAATAGTGATTGCAGATCTACAGCAATTGAGGGGGGGGGGGGGGGAATACAGCTCTCATACCTAACCTTGTTAAGCAAAAAGAACAAGCAATTTTTGTATTCAACTATGTTGGAGTAAGATTAAATATTTATCTAAATGTACTTAGATGAAAATCAAACAAAATAAAGATAACCATGATGAAGGCAGTTCTGAATGTAGATACAGACTTGGAACCCTACTGTGTTAATTTGCCAGTTCTGTGTTAGCATTGTACCTTTGGAAATTTAGAGAATGTATAATTGGGTAATAAGTATATTCTGTGGCCCTATTACAGTGGCAGTGCTCACAGAAGATAAAAATAAACAGTTTATCTACGATTAAGGCACAAACACTTGCTTAAAAGTCAGTTACTTGCTCATCCTATAAAACAGTGCATATAGACAGCAAGATGGTTCATTTCAAGCATTAAGTATTCAATAACAGAGAAGATGCAATACTACTCTCAGCTTTGAAGGGTGTATTTGACTCCATAGCACCCAGGTGCAGTGAGATTAGATTGTTACTTGGGCAATACAATTAGCCCATCAGCTAGGGATGAGTACACATTTCAGGTATAGGGGAAAAAAATAAAAAAAAAATAGTTTTTATTATGCTGCATCACAAAGTATTAGAAAGAGCACTGGAATCCCAACCCCCCAAAAGGAAAAAAAATCAGCCTCATAAACACTTAAGTCCTGCAATACTGCTGAGGAATGGGAGCCTGAGGCTGAAGGAATTGGTCATGCATTCTCTGTCTATCTTAGTGAAATTAATATAAGAATTTGTACTGAAGTGTAGAGTTTTGGTAATTCTCCTAGTCTTAGCTTCACTTGATCACACCATCTCACTATACTGAACATACTCCATTGCAGACCTAGTGATGGACGTTGATCAGGGAAACTGAGGCAGTTCCATAAACTTGGAAACCCTGTGGTGAAATCTTGATCCACTGAAGTCAAAGGCAGTTGTGTCATTGGATCTCAATGGAATCAGGATTTCACCCATAGAGTTAAAGCCAGAATTTTCTTGGGATTCCCTCCAACCCCTTTTCCACTAGGTAAATTTAGCAAGATCATCTTGTCCAGTCCTGGGAGAACACTTCATCCAGTTCTCTGGGATCCAAAACACTCAGATCAACTCCAGATTTAATCACTCATGTTCCTTTATTTGGCATACAGCAAAGTTACACCGAGTTGATCAGACACAAGCTTAGCAGGTGGGGTTAGGGTGTACCACACATCCAAAGTTACACAGAACCTCTTCCTTTATACGCATTTACATATTGCATTGCATCACGTTTCAGAACTGGTTTGGAGGAATCAATCCCTGGACAGCATGGTCTGTCCTTGTTTGACCTTGTTTTTACCTCACCTCTGCATTTCTACCTTATCTTGTCCATTGGTAAAGGATTCCCTGGGTATTCTTCCTCTGATCTTAGCTAATTCAGACAACCTGAGTTGTTTTAAAGCCTACTGACCTATTTAGTTATCTTATTTAGCATAAATACCCAGAGCTCAGCTACAAATCTGAATGTAAAATGTGTCCCACCAAGTGCAATGAATCAAATGTGAACTTCAATATCACTATTATACTGCTATTCTAAAGTACAAATGGAGCTGGTTGAAGTTCTTCAAAATTTCAAATTTTCAAGGAAAAACTTCAAAATGTGCCACTTACCCTTATGAAAATTTGATTACCATTGTTCAGAAAGATTTGTTTCATCCAGCTATAGAGATAGTTGCAATCTTTTCTTTATAGAAAATAGTATTTTTAAAAAATTGTACTAAAACATATCTTTAAAACTCTAAGTACATACATAATATAGAAAAAAGCAACAGTGCTGAGCTGTCTAATTGCTACAGAGACTGACTGCACCACTCACACTGGGTTTGGGGAAAGTGTTTACACACACACATAAGAAAGAAAAAGAAAATGAACTCCCCCCCCCCAAACAATCAAGCAAGCCCTGAATGTTTTTAATCTAGTTGAGCAGGTTGAGGGTGAGATTCTGCCTGGCCCTTATGAAGGTGTGGGGACCTGTTGGAGAAATTCATAGGAGCCTGGTTCCTCAATGGGAAATTTACAGCACCCTGGCCTCTCTCCTTTCCCACACCCTTACAAGTGGGACTGAAGCACAGAGAGAAATAAACAGCACCCTACAGGAGGGGTGTTGTAAGCAGGCTCACCATTCATACTGAAGACTTCAGAAGTTCTGGGCTTTAAGGCAAAATGACTACTGGCCCTTCCTTCCAAAAACAATACAGCACAAAATGGGTGATCTGGAGCTATTTTGCCACAGTCTAGTCCTGGTATTTGAGGGAAAGGGCCATTCTTTGCTACACCATTGTATATCTGTGGTAACTTGTGTCACTGCCTCTGCTGGTTGTATTATGGGTTCAGTAACTACTGTCTTTGCTACTTTCATTTTGTCTGTAGGCATTAAACAGAAACAGTTTACTTTTAAAATGATTTAGAACCCAGAGCATGTTCCATTTGTGAGCATTATCATTCGCTGAGCTATTCTAGTTGCCTTTAAACACATAAATGTACACAACATAATACCAAAAGGAGTATGATAGAGGAAAAGCCAATTCTTCAGACTAAAATAGCCACAGGACTGTTTAGAAAGTTCATAGTATTTAACTTCTGTAACTTTCACACAAAGTGAATGTGCAGTTTTAAAACTGAAAACCCTAGACACTGAGGTTTCCACCACACACCTCACAGCAGTGATCCTCTAGTCCTGGAGTGACTAACTCAGGGTTGCAGGGCTCATGCTAAGGCTCTATATCTGTGTAGACATTAAAGCTCAGTCTATGAAGCCTAAGTGTGTGTGGCTGAGGGTGGGGGGTTAGTCCTCTGCCCCACTAGGGGGTGAGGAGGACAAGGCTGACTCACTACTCTGGTTCCCAAGATAGGGACCCTACAAATAGCAACCCACATGCTGCTTTCTTTAGTAGTTGCTGGTGCTGCATTCCCTGGGCTGTTTCCTGCTCTGTCCCATCATTTTCTTGATTTCTCTTTCTGTTACGCTGCTCAAACAGGTATCTCCCAGGCCTCCAGAGCTTTATAGTTTTAATCCCTGCTTGAGCAGGGTTTCCCCCCCAGTCTCTTTACCTGTGGAGTTTCACCGACATCTAGTCCTTCACCCTTCTGGTCCCAGTTAACAAGTAATCTCGCTCAGGCCCTGCAACTCCTTTTAACTGAGCCTGCTCTGCTTTTAGGTTGCAGCAAAGCAGCCTTTCTAGGCAGTCCTGGAGGACCCCTCTGCCCCCCCGCCCCATGGCTCCTTTTCTGGGATAGGGTGTGATAGGACCACGAGGCCTATAGCAAGGGAGCTCTGCCCGGATAGTTATACTGTGATTCTTGCCTGTAGGCAAAGATCTGAGCCATATTTTGTTTCTCTGCTGACATGGCTAACAAAGAATTCCAGAATGATTTATTTATTTTTGTAGAGGTCTTTGCGTCGATCTGGGGCGCCTCCTGCTGGGGTTGTGGGGAATTAGCATTTCCCAGCGTCAGGAGCGCCCCTATCGGGTGGCCTCCACGTCTCTCCGGGCACTCAAGGGTCAGGGATCTGGTATTCGTCTGGGGCTACGCGCCGGTAGCCCGGACACCAGGTCCCTAAGATCCCTAACTCTGGTTTGGGTCCCCACCCAAACAGTCAGCAACTACTCGGTCGGGGAAGGCTTCTGGTCGTGGGTCTCGGCCCCGGCCGTTCCACTACCCAGTCTGTTAACCGGGCCTTAGCCGGGCCCTCCTGTCCCAGCAGCCTGCAATGGCCCAGTCTTTCCTAAGCCGGCTGTTGCCTGGGTTTGTCCTGTCCCGGCAGCCAGCGGTTACACAGTCTTTTCTAAGCTGGTGTTTGCCTGGGTTTGTTCTGCCCCAGCAGCCAGCAATTACACAGTCTTTTACAAGCTGGCTTTAGGCTGGGTTGTCCTGTCCCAGCAGCCAGCAGCACACAGCCCTTTCTAGCTGGCTTTAGGCTGGGTTTGTCCTGTCCCAACAGCCAGTACGCACACAGTCTTTTTCTAAGCTGGCTTTAGCTTGGGTTTGCCCTGTCCCAGAAGCCAGTACGCGCACAGTCTCTTCTAAGCTGGCTTTAGCCTGGGTTTGTCCTGTCCCGGCAGCCAGCAATTACCCAGTCTTTCCTAAGCTGGCTTTAGCTTGGGTTTGTTCTGCCCCAGCAGCCAGTAATTACACAGTCCTTTACAAGCTGGCTTTAGGCTGGGTTATCCTGTCCCAGCAGCCAGCAGCACACAGTCCTTTCTAGGCTGGCTTTAGGCTGGGTTGTCCTGTCCCAGCAGCCAGTCTTTTCCTAAGCTGGCTTTAGCTTGGGTTTGCCCTGTCCCAGCAGCCAGCAGTCACCCAGTCTTACAGGTCTCTGGTCAGGGCGTCTCAGCTCCGGCCACAGAAGTAATTAGCCCGTTCACTTACCCCCTTCAGGGCTGATCTCAGGGCTCCTGGCCCTCGGGGGTCCAGTCCATCCCAATCTCCTCTGGGTAGGTGGCTGCTGGAACCCCCGGCCAGTCGTCGGATGTCGCGGGGTCCGTGGCTGGGGGTCCGGTTGGGTCTTCTCCGGCAGCCACGGGGTCTGCAGTTATCGGGCCCTCGGCCCCAATGTCTCCCGTTGCGGGAGAGTCGGTCTCCGGGTTCCCGGGGTCGTTGTCTCCGGCCCCGTGGTCGGTCGCGGCTGCTGGGGTGCTGGGTCCGTGTTGCCCATCTCCAGGGTCCTCCCTCTGCTCTGGGTCCGGGTCCGGGGGCAGCCAGTCCGCCCGTCCCGAGTCCCCCTTCCGCCTCTCTACCCCCTCTCGGCGCCCAGCCCCGCCTTTTGTACATCCGGGCTGCCGGTTGTACTTCCGGGGCGGGGGGCGTGGTCGTGTCGGCTCCGCCGTCCATGGCGGATCGCCGGCGGGTGGGTTTTCCCCCTCGTAGCGGGCCCATCCGGGCCCGCTACAATTTTTAAAACAAAGATGTGTGAGGTGGTTATCGGTCCACTAGGAACTGGACTGAGCCAACCTAATAATTTCACATAAGTCATTTGCTTATTTATTTACAGAAACCTTAGATGTTTTTATTGTTAGAAAAAAAGTCAAGAACACACACAGGTTTGTTGTTGTACAATTTCACTTTGATACATACAGTACTAGTTTTATTGTGCCTACTATAACATAGATTATAGGAGAAAGGCATTCATTTGTTATGTAGAAATGCAGACCAAAAAAAGCAGTTCAGCAAAATAGCAGGATATAGAAAAGTAGCCTCATTTGAAACAATTAGGATTTCCTAATGTAAATAGTGAGATACAAAGAACCACCAAGGACTTAATTTACTGAAATATGCAAGCTGGTACTAAACAAATATCACTGAATCCTGTGAGATTTAGCACCAGGTCATAATTAACTAAATGGAAAATGGGATTTCTTGAACACTCTGGTCTGTCATGGGGATTACTAATTAATTAGATTGAAATCAAAGCAAAAGCACCTCCACAAAGGACCCACACATGCATGCAGCAAAGCTTGTAATTTTTGAAAAGCAACATTTTAATACAGCACCTGGAAACACAAATTTCTACACTACATATAACTGGTAGCAACTGATAGTGGGTGGAAAAGAACAAGGTCATCTACTTTTGGGGTGCTAAATTGCATGATTGACTATCTCTTGGACTCTGCACTTGCACAAACACATTTTTCACAATAAGCTTTGAATGGTTTTATGAGCAAGCCTGACAGCCAGTACTGTCAATCATGCAATATCCCTTTTATAATATCCCTTGTCTAAAGCTCAAATTCCACAGGTACCATTACTTGGATGTGACTGTCCAGTCTTTCCAAGCCTTGTGTGCCTTAACTTTATTTTTCTGTTCCTCTAGAGATCACGTGTATTTATATATGCCAGGATGCTAATTGCATTGAGTTGCAGCGCCCAGGTAGAAAACAATTAATTCTTGAAGTATCTGACACATTAAATGGCATAATCACCTAACATAGTAATGCTTTAAAAGCCCTCTTGTTGGTTCTTGGTTGAATATTTTTCAAGTTTTATTTCATTTTTAAAGCGATAACAATAATAATTTATTCAACACTGTAGGAAATGTGTCAAGATTTTCTCATTCTGCTTACCAACCATTTAGAAATCTTCACAGGGAAAGTACTGTATAAATGCTATGTATTATTATTTATGAAAGAGACCAAAGGGTGTACATTATTATTTATTTATGTCCGCACACATAAATCTAAGCCTTGTACAAGGTTCTCATCATCCACCATTTCTTCAGTAATGGGCAAGACTGATTCTGGGCCACCAATACTAAAGAGAAAAAAAAAAGAAGAGAACTTATGAATAACCTGTTTTGAAATTAAAGGAAAATGTAGGCATGTAAGATGCTATTAGCACAGGCACCATTAAATGAAAATGTCTAATGTAAAGAGTGCCAAGAGGTCTTTTTAGATCCCCACTTGTCAGGGCCTTGCAACTTGTTGAAAGACAAAACAGGAACCTATCTTTGTACAAGAGACTTCGTCTGTGAAGCACATTATAATAGCAGCTCTGCATAGCCAAAGAAAAAAATGAATGTGTTTTCTTAGAATGGCCTCCAAATGAGTGAGTTTGTCCAACTGCAGATTTGGAGGATACATCTTAAAAACCACTTATCTTCAAGAATTAGAAAACTGGACAGGAAGGAAACTGATCAACGACAGAGTAGTAGCTTTCCAAAAGGACTTGTAGATAAAGTGGTTGGCTGGTTCAAATTATATGAAGAATACTTTTAACAGGGGGCTTTAATAAAAAGAAATAACAGGTAAAAAATTAATACAGTCCAATGTAATGCAACCTCCAGCCTTCCATTTATCACTGCAGATGTTCTGCCCTGAACAGAATTAAAAGAAACAAACAGCTGCAATGTATTTGTCCTCCATCACTGATGAGAGGTGACCAATAAATGGGCCATTTTTTGCCCTCAGATTTGTATGCATGACTACTAGAGAATTTCATGCACATCTGAAGGTCTAAATGTAAAATGGAAGCAGAAGTCATAAGAAATACAGAACATAGGAACTGGCACACAAGATGAGACCCAGGGTCTATCTAGTCCAGCATTTTATATGACAGAGGCAGGCACCAGATGCTTCAGAGGAAGGTTCAGGAAGACTTGAAATGGGCAGTTGTGAGATAATTTGCTTCCTTGGGAGTTTTCTGCTAACCACTATAAATTAGAGATTGATTTAAGCTCTGAAGCTGAAGTTTTATATTGCTTCTAAAGATACCTTTCTTAGTACTTAACATGAATAAATTGAAGATTCTTGTTCTAAGTTTAAATATGAACAAGTTATACATTCAGATTCTATACATTAACTAAGTGAGTCCTCTATATATTGTTAAACATCAACAGGAACAGGAACAGACACAAAAGGAGAACTGATACTCAGAATTATTTTTTGACTTCAACCCAAATTCAACAAATAGTTTTGGTTGGGAAAACAAATAAAGTTTCATTTCCTTTTTCCTTTTTAAAAAAATAGGAATGGTGTTTTAGATTTAAGGGGTTTTTTTGGTTTTGTTTTGTTTTCAATTTAAGAAACACAAGAGACAACAACATTGCTGAATTAAAAGATTATAAAAAATCAATACAAAATGAAGATTTTACAACTCAACAGCAACAAAAAATATATTTTACTGTTCCAATTAAATCTTATCAGACTTATCCGATAGTTTTGTTCAGCCCCCGAGCCCAAAGATCCATTATTTGTTCAGCTCCACTCGGAATGAAAATTCTGAAATAGTAAATTTTAAGCGTCAGAAGTTCAGCATTCATCTACAAAAATCTGCCACTGCACAGTTATGCACATGAATACACTGTCTGAGGCAAGACACAAGACCAATTTTTATATTAAAATTAAGAATACTCATCAGAAGGAAAAATGCCTACTAAATGCGAGCACAGCTGTCCAGTGCTAAATTTGTGCCAGAGCTGAGCCCCATCACCACTAGACTTGGCAGTTCATAACCCCAGCACCCCTTGGCTTGCTGTATCAGTTATGAATATAAAAAAAAAATTGCTTGAGATCTGGAATCTCTTTCATTACAAATTAAGCACTGCAGCTGTCTCCCTGAACAGTCCTCAGAGGTTAAAAAATTAAAACAATAACAACAACAACAACTTTGAAAACAAAGAACAGTTAAAATAGATAATAGGCTGTGACTAGACATAGGGTTACTGCATGTCCCCAATTTTTCAATTACTATTTGAATGTAAAGTACATTCTAGCTGACTTACAGAATTCTCTCCCATTTCTTGTATGTCTTTGTTGTTGTTTTCCATGAAACAGGAAGTGTTCCAAGCAATCACAATTTCTACATATCTTTCTTGAATCGTAGCTTGAAGTGAAGCTTCCAGAACTGGACACATACTATAGGTGAGGTGTCACCAGTGCCAAGCAGAGCACGACAATTGCCTACTGTGTCTTAAATCCAACACTCCTATTAATACACTCCAAAATTATTTTGCAACTGCATCACACTATTGATTCATATTTAATTTTGTGATCCACTATGGCCCCCAGATCCTTTAAATCAGTACTACCAAATAACCAGTGATTCCTTACTTTGTAAGTGCACATTTAATTTCTCCTTCTTAAGTGAAGTACTTTGCACTTGTTTTTATTTATATCAGACCAATTTTCCAGTTTGTCCAGGTAATTTTGAATTCTAATATTGTCCTCCAAAGGCCTTACATTCCCTACCACATATTGTTCAAAAACCTGTATTAGGAGGTTTCACACTTTCCAGAGGACTATGCTTTGGAGAAAGTTTTTTGAAGCAGATAGATTTGGTATATTCAGTTTCAAGACCCAAATGAATAGATAGTTATGAGGAATGGCTGGAACCATCTCAGAGATTACCTCACACAGCTGTATTTGTATTCTGAAAGTTCATAGGAAATCAGCATCTCAAGTGTACAGGTGCACACTATACAATATGTGTGCAGCACATGCATACACATATTTAAAAAGCAAAGTGAGTTATATTAGTAAAATAAATGTATAAGAAATGTATAATGAACTGTAGTAGGTAAGTGTATATTAAAGAATTGACAGAAGTAGGGATTATATATTTAATTGTCTTAGAAGGAAATATAAGGACATTTTTTTCTGATTTCTCCATGTGTCTTGTTGAAACAGCTTTCAAAAAAAATCAGAAATCACTGTCTTGTTGACTGTAAATTCTTGGTCTGTGCAAATAACAAGGCAAAGCAAACCAGACAAATGTGTGATTTACCAAGCAGATGTAGAGCATACCTAGTAAAACAGACTATGGAGGATAAAAAAAAATGACTGAACAGAGCTAGCTGACCAGTAATTTGAAGGCCAGGAGTAGTAGATGAGTAACAATAAGCCAACTGTTAATAAGAAATGATGAATATGTGAAAGCAATGTTGTTGTTGCTTTTAAATGACATGAAAAGGAAGTACTAATTAGAATGTTAGCAGAATAAGTAAAACATTATTTGAAAATATGTTTAGACTGGAATGTTTATAGATAAGGAACTTTTAATAATATGTGCCTATGTCATGCTTTAGCATAAAGTACATGTGTGTGTGTTTTACATGTGTGTGTGTTTAATAAAAGGGAAGTGGAAAAATACAGGACTCATACAAGATGGATCTGATGATGACAGAATCAGCTTACCTGTTCTCCAGGACTGGGTAAGATCACTATGCTGTCCTAACTCAGTCTGCCTTTTACGTATGCTTGATTCATGCGGTAGTATATTATCCCCCACTTTTTTAAAAAAAATAAAGCTTTAAATTAGTTAAATTTAGTAATTAGCGTGGACAGCATTTTTCACCCAACACATGGATAGTTTGAAGCATTGGAAAAGCTCAGCTTCCAGAGAGCACAGGAGACTGTAAACTGTGACACACTGATATAAGGAAATCTCTAGTTTAGCAAGCAAGTTTCCTGCATATTCCTTTTACTTAGAAGGAAATAATAGGTCACTGAATTTAAAATAATATTAGAGAAGCATGAATGTTATATTAGGCATTTGAATAGCAGGAAAATTCTGAAGTCAGGGTTGCTCAAGCAATGTTAACATGGCTGTATTGTACAATTTACAACCTAACACAATACAGTGTATACATTCTTCAAACTCGTCTAATGTTAGATCATGGGATAATCTTAAAAAAAAAAAAAAAGACAAGCATTAAGAGGCACTACAATAATTGACAAGTTTTTTTTTTTTTTTTACTTAAGTGTAGCCGTAACAAGGTTCTTTACAGGCTATATAGAACCTGCATTGATTTGTATCTCCCACTGTTCCCTTATCATTTACATTCTTTCCTTAAGTCTTTTCCCTTCCACCCAACAGCGGTTTTGGTTATACTGTATATGAAAGGCTACTCCAGAAAAAAAGTTAGCCCTAGTCCATTTCCTAGGTTTCTAGCCACACTTTCAGATTTGTGAATCTTCTGAAACAGAAATCTGGAATATCACTTATCTTTGGAGAAATAAAAATTACTTACCTACAATTTTTGATCTGAGAAAGCATACTTACAGTAAATTCACATGCATTCCCCCCTTTCTCAGAGTTGTGGATCATGGTGTGTTTGGTTTCTGTTACTCAAACAGGAATTGCTATTGGGGGCTGGGTCATTCTTTCCGATTTTCAGGTCAAATAAGTATATGTCTCTGCTAAGATTTTTAGAATTTTTACTTTTCTATCCAGCTGTACCAGTCTCACACTGAAAGCATGAATTCAGGAGTGAACTACACTCCTCCAGAGAATAAGAATTACAGTTAAGTAACTTTTGTTTCCTTGTTTCACTCTCTAGTACAGTTTTGACTATATTCTCAAGTTTGCCATCACAATGCCATCTAATTTTGCACCTGAAAACAAGACTGCAAAGGAGCATTAAGAACTACACCTAGTAAAAATGTATTATGCCTTCATTAAGATGCAATAGTCTATGTTTTAATTTTGTTCCTCTTAAAGCTGAATATTTATTTCTGGAAGCTTACATTCAAGGACCATTCTGTCAACTGTAACTTTTAATGGTTTCATATCTCTGCACCTGAGACTGCATAAAAAAACAAAACAAATGAAATTAATCCAAGTGAACAAATGGTGTCTGCTAGAACAGAATTCCCTTCGCACTGACTGCTGTTTCATTCTGCATTCAGTGTCTTTAGGTTCTCTCCCTTTCTGGTTGCTGCAGTAAAAAAAAAAAAATGGTATGAGGGACCAAAAAAAGGGGGGAGAGGTAGAAGGTAGCACAGTGGAAGAAGACATTATTTCCATTCCTTTAAAAGTGCCTGAAAGTTACTTTTTACAAAGAAAACCACTGAGGTTTTTAAAACCCCCAAAGATGTGACCTTCATTCTTATATCATTAATATCATCCACGAGTCTCTCCATAGGTAGAATTCATGCATTCAGATCCAAATACAAATCACATCTCCAGCCTCTCCTTCAATAGTCAATTTGACAATCATGATAAAAAGCCCCTTTTTGCACATTGTAATGTGTAGTAACATGAGCAGCAAATCCCTAGTGAGGCTCCTATGTCTAAATATAATTCCTCTTAGTTGACCTTAACCATGTCTAGCATCTGAGAGAGCTCTGCCATGCTCAGAAAGGCAAAGGGAGTTTGACCTTAAACAAATTTATATTTACACTAGCTTCTCAGATGGCCATAGATTCCAAGGCCAGAAAGGACCAATGTGCTCTTTTAGTCTCATCACCTGTATAACTCATGACATAGAACTTTCCATTAATTAATTCCTTTTCCATGAGAGCATTAAAAAACCAAAAACATCCAAACTTAAAAGTTTCCAGAATCCACCACAACCCTTGACAAATTATTCCAGTGGCTAACCACACTCACTGTTAAAATTGTATGCCTTATTTCCATTCTGAATTTGTCTAGCTTCAACTTCCAGTCATTGGATCTTGTTATAACTTTGTCTGCTACATTGAAGAACGCATTTCAAATATTTGTTCCTCATGTAGGTACTTACAGATGGTGGTCAAGTCATCTCTGGGAAAGGGGGGAGGGACTCCAGAAATCCCCTTTGTCCACATGTTTGTTGACCCCTTGAAAAAACTCTAATAAATAGATTAGTAAGAAATGATTTCTTTACAGAACCCAAGCTGACTTTTGCCCGACAAATTTATGTCCGTTTATGTGTGACAATTTTATTCTTTACTATTGTTTCAACTGATTTTCCCAGTAGTGACGTTAGACTTTCTGGTCCGTAATTGCCAGGATCACCTCTAGAGCCCTTTTAAAATATTGGTGTTACATTAGCTATTGTTCCAGTAATTGGGCACAGAAGCTGATTTAAATCATTACAAATCATAGTTAATAGTTCCGCAATTTCACATCTGAGTTTTTTCAGAACTCTTGGGTGACTACCATCTGCCCCCAGTGACTTGTTACTGGGAAATAATCAACAAATGAGTTTGTTTCTAGAGGGGTCTCACAGGGATCAATTCTGGGCCCAATACCATTTAATATCTTTATCAATAGTCTGGAAGAAGATATGAAATTACTGCTTATAAAATTAGCAGGTGACAAACTTATGGAGTGGTAATTAATAATTGTTGGTCAGGAACAGAGTGATCTGTATTGCATAGTAAATTGGGCTTAGTTGAACATGCATTTTCATACAACTAAATGCAACCAGATCTTGGAATTAAAATGTAGGGCCTACATAGGGTTTTGGAAGGGCCTGTAGTTTGAAAAAGCAGTAACTCAAAATGACTTAGGGGTTATGGTATATAACCTACTGAACAAGAGCTCCCAGGGTGAAGCTGTGGCAAAGAGCAAATGCAGCCCTTGGCTGTATAAGAAGGAGAATATTGATTAAAAGGAGGGAAGTGGTATTCCTTCTCGGTAGAACATTAGTGAGACCCTTCCTGGAATACTGTGTTCACTTCTGGTGTCTTTACTTTAAGTCTATGTCTACACTATGAGGTAGAGGTGCTATTCTCAGAATAGAATAAGAGGTGCTAAACTGAGAATAGACTAAGAAGGATGCTGACAAACTGGAAAAAGTTCAGAGAAGAGCTCCAAGGATGATTTGAGGTCAGAAATGCCTTTCTTATAGAGAGAGGCCAAAACAGCTCAATCTATTATCTTACCAAACAGTAGTTTGATGTCATTTGATCACAGTCTATAAGTATCTACACGAGGAGAATATTTGACAAAGTGTGCTTTACTCTGTCACTAATTAACAGTTGGAACTTGTCTAGAGATGTTGTGGATTCTCCATCACCAGAATTTTAATTCCATATTGCAGAGCTTTCTAAAACACACACACTAGCTCAGTCAGCAGTCATGGGCTTGATGCTGGAATCACTTGATGAAATTCTATAGCCTGTATTAAGCAAAAGTGGTCAGACTATGAGATTCTAATGATCCCTTCTGGCATTAAAAATTATGAATCCCCCAAACTTGAGAAGAAGTTTACTCATGAGATTTCTAATGCTTCATATTCACAGTAAGTGGCACTGAATTAAATCAAAGCAATGTGTTTCACAAAGGATTTGTCTAGAGCTTTACTACACTGTGCATGGGACCTTTAAAAAAAGGCTGAGCTGTGAAGTCCTTGCTCTGGCAAATCTCTAATTTATCCCATTTAACCTAAGTATAAACTTGAAATATGTTTTCATATGGTTATAGTAAAGAAACTGGAAACAAATATCATAGGGATGATGCAGACCCATTTAAGGATGGTCCATTCAAGCATATGCAGGTTTTTCCTTAGGCATGGTCCTGAAAATGATTTTTGGCAAGTTGAGTCTTGTACATATTTTATCAAACCCAGAAGGGGGAGTTGCTAGTAATTATAGAAAACTCTCGACTGTTTTGTTTTGTTTAAAAAGAAACCCCACAAAGTATATGACATTAACTAGAGAAAATGTTTATTCAAAGCAGCAGTATCACCAACCCCAAACATTAAAAAATTATGAGTCAGGCCCCCGAAATTATGGGATTAGCCCAATAAAAGTATAAGAAAAATCATGCTCAGAACCACTAGAAATGAGCTCACTTATTCAGGTGCTGAATTATGGATTGGGGCACAGTTTATGGTGCTTCTGTTTAAAAATGTTGGCCTTAGTTCCTTTACCAAATACAAGTTTATATGAATAAGACTACTGACTCAAAGTATTTTGAGAAGATATTGTCCAATTACTTGAGCCACATTTTTCTCTGCCTTTTCAAAAGCAGAGATTTTCCCCCCTTTCCTTGTTTGTTTCCATCACCAAGATCAGTTTTTAATTGCTTACTTGAATTCCTGAATGGTCTCTTCATTACCATTTGCACACCACTTTTCCTACCTGCAACTAGAGTGAGATCCCAGTTGTTAATATTTCCTGCTCTGAGGACTTTTTCGTGAATGTCTGTTCTTGGGGTACTAATCTAGTAAGAAAGGTACTTAACTATCCTTAGTATTCTCTTTTCCCGTGTCTCCAATTCATGGCAATAATCTGCCTTGTCAATCCTTTCCCAGAGTAAACAACCTATCCGGATAGTCTCTCGCTGTTTGGACAGTGTCTTGCACAATGGAGCCCTAATCTCAGTTGGAGCCTCTAGGTGCTACTGTAATACCAAAAATGAAATATTAATATCCTTATTTCTATTTTCCTCTTATTTAAATGGCGATATTGGAAAATGCTGAAAAAGAAACAGGAGCGAACTCCTCTGCCTATTATAATTGAGAGTGACTTGTGAAGCAATCATTTCATGACAACTGCAGTTATTAGATCCCAGCTCGGCAAACTGGTGCTAATATATAGATTCTCAGTTGTGGCAATCAGCAACTAACAGGAGCCAAGACACTACCCCTACTGCTGCTGTACAAATCAGTAGTAACAGATCTGCAGTAGGCTGCAGTTTACTTCAGGCAGTTTGGATCTCCAGGGATGCAGATCAGGCTGAAGCATAACTCCAATATAAGCTTCAGGAACAGGGCATCATAATGAGTTTGGACTTTCCTCAAGAACAGAAGACGCTTCAAAAAAAACCCAACTCTTTGTTCTTTTAGTCTGTGTTAAAAAATGATGTGGCTCTTCTGCATCTTAAGTTTGTCTGAGTCATCTTTGGCAAGCCTACCCCTGCCACAGCTCAGCAACAGTAGTCAAGCATTCATTTTTTTTTCTACTTCAAAATCAAACTACAGTCTATGTATCTCAAAATGCAACCACATCAAAATTATTGTACTTCAACTCAAGCACTTCAAACATTCACATAGTCAATAGGGGGAAGTGAATAGGACTCTTGCTGTGCTTTATGTCTTAGAGAATTCCCACTTCCCCATCCATACGCTGCTCATCTGTACAGAATAATATGCTACACATTTATAAAGTGTGTTCCAGTAAGAAGTATCTGAAAGCAGGCATACAAGAAAATGAATAACAGAACTAAACAGGAATGCCTGAAATGCTCGAGAGAACAAGAATATCTTCAGTCTGCTTTCTAACAGAGACACGAAAGTGGCAGGGAATTCAATAGCCTCAAGCAAAACTGACAAGCCATCTCTAGTCTGTATTTAGAAATTGTCATAAAACAGCACCCAAGGACCACAGGTTACAAGCACAGCAAGAAAAAGTTTCGTTAACAAGCAAGGCCATGGACATGTAAATTCTTATGGGTTATAAATGTTTAATTTTAAATTAAATTCAGAGTTACAGGAGCAGAATAATGGCTGAAAAATGAGATACATGATACAGTTATGCACAGATGAACACCACTGCCATATCATGTTGTCACTGGGATTTCCTCTTGTTTGTTATGGGCTCACTCCTCTAAAATGTAAATGCCCTTGACTCTTGTTAAAGTCAGTGGGATTTGAGGAACTGAGCACCTTACTCTATTGAGCTTTATGGTTTACTTCTTTCAAGCCGCTGACCTCTGACCTAGATTAAGGCTGAACATTAGACCCTTAATTGCATATAAAGTTAATGCTCATTAAAATCAGGCACCACTGTGCTCACACAATTCTCTCTGAGTCTCTATTAATGAACCTAAACCTGTTATGCTATTTCTAGGACTTTCATGAACAGGACTCGTCAGTCACACCATATTGTGTAGTGGCTTTTAGATCTAGATAAGTGTCAATTAAGCATTAGGGTGAAGCCTACAGATTTATTTTTACTTGTATTTTAAATTGGGATTTAAACCCAGCTCTCTGGAACCTACAGATTTCTATATGGGTTACCCCACTGGCCTATCAAATGTGATATCCTGCGGCCATTCCTTGGTATTTGAAAGCCCATTAGCACACCTAGCTAATGCTTAGTGTAGAAATAGAAATCAGTTCCTGACCACTAAGTGGCAATTGTTTCGTTTCCTGAAACATGAGATATAGCGTAGCTGATCTTATCTGAGCATCGGAAGTGAGAATGTACTGCACTAGGGAAAGCTAGCAGACTCTTCACCTGACAAAAATGTAAAGTCATAAAACAACCTCTGCAAGGATCTGTTTTATTAATAAGGTAATTCCAAAATTAAACTGTGTGCAGCCCCAAACTTACCCTTTCTTCCCCGGTTTTAGGGAGTACCTATGCTGCAGTCAAACACTCCTGATTGACTCGGGCTCTCACAGGTCAGGCTGTGTGGCTATGCAGCTGCAGTGTGGACATTTAGGGGCAGGCTGGAGCCTGGGCTCTGGGACCTTGTGAATGTCCCAAACATCTATACTGCAACTTTAGAGCCCAAGTCAGCTGAAATGGGCCAGCTGCAGGTGTTTTACTGCAGTGTGTAAATACCCTTACAGTCCCTTCCCTCATGACCTGTATTCTCTCAGATCTTTGTTTCCCAGGAGTTAGTTCCTCCTCCCTTATATTCAAAATGGAGTCCAAGGAGCCACACTGGACTCCTTGGACCCCAGTGATGCAGTGTCATTCTCCTTCAAGATTCCATCAGAGGCAGCAACTGGTACATGCTATTGGGTTACATCTAGTTAATTTAATAGTTTTAGATTCATGGGAGATCACCATCTGGGTCTCTTGCCAGAATTATCTTGGTATATCTCAATCATTTCCTTGCCATTGCGGGGGCATTGGGCCCCGGTGAACCTCAATCCCTCTCATTCTCTCTCTGTGGCATCTAATAGTTTAGTCTCCTGCCAGCTGCAACACTTTGGTCTCATTTCAGTTGCTGGGTTTAGTATACAGATGCTGGATGGTATTGGTGGCCTATGATTTACACAGAAGGTCTGACTCGATGATCCAAATATCCTTTCTAGCCTTAAACTCTAAGTATTATAATAGAAGCAACTTCAGAACATAAAATCATGCAAATTTACCAATCTGATGGACCAAAACAAAACCACATGTACATGATATTCTGTCACTAGAATAACTTTTAAATGGTCATAAGTAAGCTAATGTGGTCTTTAAAACTAGAACCAAGTTGCACCAACTTAAAGAAGACGGAGCTATATTTAGATCCGGAAGCCAAGTCATGAATCCTATCTAACATGAAGATAACAAAAATTAATTGTAAATCAGAGTGGCAAAGAAGACATCATATAATCAGGCTTAATATGGAGATAGGCTTGCTTTTTTTTTTTTTTTTTTTTTTGTAAAGGGCTCTGACAAAAAGGTTCACCATCCTCTGCAACAGACTTCAAGAACAGAGCATAATTGGAAAGAGGAGCAAGTGAGGAGAGGAGGAACAGGTGAATCTATGTATTTGTTTTCCAATTTAAGCGAATGTTCTCTGATTAACAATAACAAAGGAAGGAAGGCTCACACCTTTGAGTTGCTTAAAACACTCTGGCCCAGTCCAGCAAACTGTGTAATTATCAGCACAAGTAGTCCAACTGAAGTTTGTGGAACTACTCACACTTTCCTAATTATGAGCAAGTGATCAGCCGGATTGTGGCCATATAACCTACCAGGTTTGTATCCAGAGCAGTTCCTCTTGGAAATGAAACTCATTCAGAGAATCTGGTTCAAAGTGTTATTTTTTTCAGGAATAAAAGTATACTATCTCAATTGCCCAATTTATATAAAATTGTCACTGTGGGAATAGGAGGTGGAGAAGAACTTGCACTGGTTCGGGGATGTCCTCATCGGGCATTATTTCTTTTTATAAAGAAACCACTACTTTGGGCAATTTTGGTTTACTTCTGAAAGTTAAAAAAAAAATCCTTCATAAAGTATTGTTATGAAAACCAATCAATAAGGGGTTGGCAACCTTTCAGAGGTGGTGTGCTGAATCTTCATTTAGTCAGGGCTTCATGTGCCAGTCTGGAAGGGGCGGGGCTTCGGGCAGAAGGGGAGGCGCTGAGGGTGTCAGTCCACCCCCTTTGGGGTTTTCCCCGCAGGCTACTGCCAGCCTGGGTTTTGAGTGGGGCAGGTGGGGACCCTAGCTGACAAGGGGCCAGGAGGGAAACACCTCAGCAGGGGCAGGCTGAGTGGCTCAACCCACTGCTGCTTTGGGGTTTCCCCCGCAGGCTCATGCCAGCTGGAATTCTGCTGTCTGTCCCGCTCAGCTCCCACTGCTAGCCTCAATACAGGGAACCCAGGCTGAGAGTGGGCTGGTAGGAGCCTGCGGAGGCTGATGTGCCGCCGCTTTGGCTTTTCCCCTGCAGGCTCCTGCCAGCCAGGGTCTCAGCTCCCACTGCCAGCGTGGGTTCCCTATACCCAGGCTGGCAGCGGGAGCTGAGTGGGACAGACAGGGGACCCTGGCTGGCAAGGCGCCAATGGGGAAACACCAAAGCAGCGGGGGGATAAGCACTGAGCCCGCCACCACTTTGGAGTTTCCCCTGCAGGCTCCTGCCAGCCGGGGTCCCAATGCCTGGCCCACACAGCCTCCGCTGCCAGCCTGGGTGTAGGGAACCCAAGCTGGCAGCGGGAGCTGAGTGGTGCAGTCAGCGGCTGGCAAGGCGCCAGTGGGGGGGACCCTAAAGCCGCGGGGGGGGAAGCGGGGGGCTGAGCTGCCCTGCCCATGCCAGCATAAATTGGCTCGCGTGCCATAGATTGCCCACTCCACAATAAGTCATTGCTGGAAAGGATAATTTAGCAGTATACCCAGGGAGTCTGTGAATGTTATCAATGAGAGAAATCACTCCGACAACACGCAGAGTAATTTGTGGACAGTATTTTAGGGAGGGACTCCCAGAAGCCATGAAGAGCACAGCCAAATTCCAACAGCACAGAGCCAGATGAGCAGGACTTGTAGAAATAGTTGCTCCAAACTTAGCAGCCCGGCCACACATACGTTTGTAAGAAGGAGAGAGTGCGTATCAATTAGGGATAGGACTCATGGGAAACGTCTAATTTTCACAGAGATCCCTGTTAGATTTATAAGTTGTTCAGAAGTCCTGCTCTATTTCTGCTCCTTTTGCTTTTAAAGGTCCCCAGTTCAGGAAAGAGAGAGAGAGTTCAGGAAAGCACTTAAGTACTTGCTTACCTTTAAAACACATTTCAGTCATGTTGGTTTTGATGGGACTAAACCATTAACTTAAATTTAAGCATGTGCTTAAGTTCCAACCTGATACTTTCCTGATACAGGGCCTATATGTGTATATCTCCTCCACATAGAAATTCTTCCCCCTCCCTCCCACACCTTTTAACAAATCAAACAAATTCATTTATCCAGACAAAAAAAATCAATGTATCCCTATGCAATAGCTCTACTGGAGACACCTAAACAAGTTCCAAATTCAAACTGTTTAAGGAAAATAAAACAAATAAAACAGTTCCTAAATTGAAACATTTGGGATGGGGGGGGAGCTTTGTTTTATTAAAGTCACATATCTCATAAGTAATCTGTGCTATCCATCTCAAGAAGTCTCCTCTGTCAGGGCCTAATTACACAAAATATCAGATAAAGAGAATTTTTTCATTTAGAACTTAGGTGAGAAGATAAAAATGGCCTCATAATAGAAAGTGTCTTGCAAACTTAATTATAGGGGTGCTGTAGATCTCCATAATTAAGGAACATACAGATAATGCATTATCATAAGAGGAGAGTGCCATGTCTGGGAATAGAAACACCAAAGGTATGCAATTATGTGATAACTGGATAATTGGCTATGAATAAAAGGAAACATAGAAGACTGCTGTAAAGCTCCTCTTACAGTCAGCATTCTTGAGTTGTGTAACTATACACCTTGTTGAATGGAAATGAAGAAGTAATGAACTTTAAGCTGTGCCACTGTCATTTCTATTAATTGTGAATTATATCAAATCCCATACTGAATTATTTTCAGTTTTGATGTGCACAAATTTCTCAGATGTGTGCAAGTAATGGAGTGAAGTGGCTCTCTTTGAAGCACCTAGCCTGTTCCAGAGGAAGATTATTGCTACATATTAACAAACTATAGAAGATACTGTGTTAAGTCTAAGAGATGTAAATCATTTTCAAAAATATGGGACCATGCTGGCTATATTAATACAGATTCAAACACTTCTATGATAATTAAATTTTGTAAATTTACCATTGTGGGACTCTAATAAGCTGCACAAATAACAGATTTTTCAATTTAACAGCAATTAATTTGTTTGGGATAAACAAAAAGTATAAAATATTTCAAAATGTTCATATGATCAAAAAGCTTGCAAAAATAGTTTCAGGTCAAACCAAACTCTTTCAGTTTTAATTGTTTAAAATATATTTTTGAATTTAAAAAATGGAAGGATTTTTTTTAAAAAAAATCACTTTGAACAGAAGCAAATACTTTGTTTTTTTAAAAAAAGTCAAAATGAAACATTTCTGCTTTTTTTGAATTTGTTCACTTCCCGTCCCGCACAAAATTTAGCAAAACCAATTTAATGAAATTTGCTGTCACTGAATCTGCATAGTTTGATGAAAAAAGTTTTGTCCAAGTTAGCTGAGTTTAAGACGTATGAACTAAATTTGAAGCTGTGTTCAAATAGTGTGTGATCCAGGCAAAGTGAGCAACTAGATCAGTGATGGCAAACCTTTTTGAGCCCGAGTGCCCAAACTGCAAACCAAAACGACTTGTTTTTTTCAAAGTGCCAACACTGCAATTAAACCTGAATAACGAGGTTTTAGTTTAGAAAAAAACAATTCGTACAGTTTTTCAAACTGGGCAGAGTATTGCACAGAATGGGCAGAGTATGGACAGAGCATTGCATCTCTCTCTCTTCCCCTCTCCCCTCGCACTGTAGGGTGCGCGGGAGCAAGATTCTCTGGGACAGGGGTCGGGAACCTTTTTGACTCAGAGAGCCATAAAAACAAAATATTTGGAAATTTATTTTAGTAAGAGCCATATAATAGCCCCCCCCCCCCCGTGCTCCGGACGCGCTCTCCTCCCCCGGTTCCGGCCGTGCTTTCACTCCCCCCCCCCCGCTTGCATTGCCTTGCCTCCTGCCTTGGCCCCGCCTCCGCTCTCCTTCCCGGGCTCCGGCCGTCCTTTCACTCCCCCCCCCCTTGCATTGCCTTGCCTCCTGCCTCCTGCCTCGGCCCCGCCTCCGCTCTCCTTCCCGGGCTCCGGCCGTCCTTTCACTTCCCCCCCCCTTGCATTGCCTTGCCTCCTGCCTCGCCTCGCCTCCACTCTCCTTCCCGGGCTCCGGCCGTCCTTTCACTTCCCCCCCCCCTTGCATTGCCTTGCCTCGCCTCGCCTCCTGCCTCCTGCCTCAGCTCCGCCTCCACTCTCCTTCCCGGGCTCCGGCCGTCCTTTCACTTCCCCCCCCCCCACCCCCCGCCTTGCCTTGCCTTGCCTTGCCTTGCTTCCTGCCTCGACCCCGCCTCCGCTCTCCTTCCCGGGCTCCGGCCGTCCTTTCACTCCCCCCCCTTGCATTGCCTTGCCTCCTGCCTCGGCCCCACCTCCGCTCTCCTTCCCGGGCTCCGGCCGTCCTTTCACTTCCTCCTCCACCCCCCGCTCGCCACTTACTGACTCCGCCCCTCTGCTCCGGCGTTTTGACGGCGTGCCCACAGAGACGGCTCGGCGTGCCGGCAGCGGCACGCGTGCCATGGGTTCGCCATCACTGAACTAGATGATCTCTAAAAATCCTTGCCACCTACATGAAGCAACATAATACTAAAAATCACCCCCATCAGCAGAGAGAATGAGTTTGGGAGAGTTCCATTGCTTTTAAAAAATTGTGTTTAATGTTTATTTGCTATAGTCAATATTAAGCAACAGGAAAAATATTTGTGAACTATTTCTCTCAGCCTGTTTAATAATGGGTTCCATGGCTTTTATTTTATAGTCTCATACATAATGGGAATAATAAGTCAAAGGAAAGATAAAAATTCACATCTAGCATTAAACTGTTTCTCTCAAGCATTAACTTTGAAACATTAGAGGAAAGGAAGTTCTGTAACAATCCTTTATTCATACTCCTGGGCATGCAGGAAGAATGACAACATGCAATGGATAATTTGTTTAATTAGGCTGCACTTTTATTAACTCATCTGAGAGCTATCCAGTGGCAACAGAATCATAGAGTTATAAGAGATTGCAAGGGTCATCTAGTCTAACCCCCTGTTAAGAAGCAGCATTTGTTGTGTCTAAACCTGTGTCTAAAGGCTATCCAGCTTCCTTTTTAAAACTTCTGGAGAAGAAAGAATGAGGAGCATTTGTGGCACCACAGATACTAACAAATTTAATTGGGCATAAGCTTTCATGGGCTAAAACCCACTTCATCAAATGCATGGAATGGAAAATACAGTAGGAATACACACACACACACACACAAAGAGAGAGAGAGAACATGAAAAGATGGGAGTTGCTACACCAACTCTAATTAGACAAATCAATTAAGATGAGCTATTATCAGCAGGAGAAAGAAAAAAAAAACTTCTGTAGTGATAATCAGGATGGCCCATTTCAAACAATTGACAAGAAGGTCTGAGTAACAGTAGAGGGAAAAATAGCATAGGGAAATAGTTTTAGTTTGTGTAATGACCCAGTCACTCCCAGTCTTTATTCAAGCCTAATTTAATGATGTCCAGTTTGCAAATTCATTCCAGTTCTGCAGTTTTTTTGTTGGCATCTGTTTTGGAAGTTTTTTTGTTGAAGAATTGTGACTTTCAGGTCTGTAATTGAGTGTCCAGGGATGCTGAAGTGTTCTTCTCATGGTTTTTGAATGTTATAATTCTTGACATCTGATTTGTGTCCATTTATTCTTTTGCGTAGAGACTGTCCGCTTTGGCCAGTGTTCATGGCAAAGGGGCATTGCTGGCACATGATGGCATATATTACATTGGTAGATGTGCATGTGAACAAGCTACCGATGGCATGACTGATGTGATCAGTCACATCCCTTGAATGGATATGTGACCAGAGTTGGCAATGGGCTTTGTTGCAAGAATAGGTTCCTGGGTTCCTGGTGAAGAAGTTCCCAAAGGAGTCTGTTGTATTGTCCTACTTTTTTCCTGAGATTTCATGTAAATCTGTTTTTCTGTAGTTTGAATCCATTGTGTCTTGTCATGCCCTCTGTGACAGAAGATACAATCTTTTTTATGGCAGCCTTTCAAATGTTGGAAGACTGCTATCATATCCCCCCTTATTCTCCTCTATTTTCAACTGAACCATATCCAGTTCCTTCAAGCCATTGCTCATGTATCTTACATTCAATCCTTTTGCTCATCTTTAGATCTCTGTGCAAAAGTTGTATCCAGATCCAGTCCAGTCTACATAGTGGATATCCACAGAATTGCAGGGCTCTAATTATTTCTGTCACTTGCCTCTAAATCCTTTCTATTTTCTCCCCATCATTTCTATACATTGGTGAACAAAACTGGATACATTATTCCAGCTGAGGCCAAACCAGCCGAGTAGAGTGGTACTATCCCCTTCCATGATTTGCATGGTATGCCACTGTTAATACAACCTGAAATTGCATTTGCTTTTTTTTGTAACAGCATCACATTGCTGATTCATGTTGAGATTATGATGATCCACCACAACTCCCAGATCCTTCTTAGTAATGGTGTTGTCAAGCCAATTTTTGCCCATTCTGTATTTGTGCATTTGTAAGTGCAGCACCTTAGTTTGTCTGTGTTGAATTTCATTTTGTTGTTTGTAGCCCAGTTCTCCAATTTATGAAGATCCCTCTGGACTTGAGTTTTATCCTCTAAAGTGTTTGCAACCCCCTTGATTTGTATCATCTGCAGACATGATCAGTATGCTCTCTATAGCTACATCTAGGACATTAATAAATAATTCAAAACACTGGGCCCAGAACATAATCCTGTGGGACCCCACTTGAGACCTTCCTCCAATCTGACATCATGATTAATGATTATTCTTTATTTGTAGATGTTTAACCAATTATATACCCACTTAATGTTAGTTCTGACAAGCCTGCATGTCTCCAGGTTATCTATCAAACTGTCATGGGAGACTGTCAAAATAACTCAGACAGTGGAGGTTATAATCCCTCCCTCACTTATTTCCACCAATTTGGGACGGGTGCCATCAATGAGTCCCTCCCTGCACCTACCTCAGTCTATCCACAGATGGTCTCAGGCAATTGCTGGCACACCACTGGCCTACCCCCAAGGAAAATTAAGGGGTTGGGAGAAGGGGGTTGCCCTCCTGCTTACCAGACATTGTGAGCCCCAACCACATTCCTCAGCTTCTTTATGGGATGCCTTCACCTAAATCAGTTTCCAACTCTGGGAACTCAACCCATATGGAACAAGTACCAGTACTGTAAACCTGTCTCCTGCTGAGTATCTCCTGACCTACCCCCACTGGGTCCATGAGCTGCTCTGCAAAAAAACCACCATGCCCCAGCCAATCTGACAATGAAGAAAAAACCCCTTACTAGTCTCAATGCCCACAATGGAGCAAAAACCTGGTCCGAATGCTAATCCAAGCAAGAGAGATGGCTCCATCAGACAGGACAGAAAAGGTATATTATATTTACCTACCCACACACAATCAGGGAGCCAATGGCTTACCTGAGCCTCTCCAGAAAGCCCTCGATTCAGGAGAAACACCCTTTCTCCTGCACCCAACCTCCAGGTTCATTAGGGAACTCTTAGACTATTCAGAACCCTTTTGTTCTCACTTGACCAGACCAAGGCCACCTTGCCCAACCTGCCAAAATTGAGGCTGTGGGGGTTGCAATGTGTTAACTACAGGATCATAAGAATAGTAGAAGCCAGCTTTGCACTGGACAGGAAATGTGGTTTCCAACTTTAGTGCTGATCTAGAAAACTGCACCAACATTAACAAACAAGGACCAGTAGTCATCTGTAAGGCTCAGCAGCTACAATTCCCAGGTTTTTTTTTCCTCTTTCATATTTCCATTGTTGCATGATAAGAGCAGAGAGGGAGAGACAGAAAGCATTGCCCCCCCCCCCCCCCCGCCTCTGATAGCAACTGTTGGAGAATCAGGTGTCTATTAAAAAAAAATCCTCATTTTATATCTGAGTGTTTATGTACACTATATTCTTTATGTGGTTAAATGGAGTTCTTTGAGCTATTCCCCCCCCCCATTTACTGCCACCAAATTTTGATTTCTAATCTTAGCCAATAGCACTAGGATTGTTTGTGGTTTTGCCCTTTTGATTTCCTTCTACAGAGTCCCTCCTGACACAGTTACCCCTGTAGTCCCCTCCTTAAATGCATCTTGTTGTTCTTTGTTTGCCATGCTTCATCAGTATATACTGTTTCCCAGGGGGTTAAATACCTGCATTAGGGATGTGTCTCAGTTACTGGAGGTGGGAAGGGAGAGGGGAGTGAGAATATAACTTTATTCTCTACAGGAAACATTTTAGGTCACCCATTTAGTAATACAATCACTAGCCAGCCTGTAAAGATTCATGTACATTCATAAATAACGTTTATAAAACTGATATAGAGTTTTTGAATATTTCATGCATTCAAAGCAATGCACCTGTCATCTTGCACCTCAATGCCCTTCATTTTTAGCACAGAGATCCTTGCTCTCTTGAGGGAGTACGAAGGACCAGAACACTGAGAGATCCTTTATGAAATGATGTACTCTTTGTTTCTGAAAAAAAGTCTTGCCTGCTGGAGCCCACTGCTAGTATACTTCATTCATTCTCATAGCATATAGGCCAGAATGATAGCATCTTTCATATTAGTGTCTGACATTTTGCAGTTTCAGTTAGCTCACCCAGAAAGCCACTATGTTTTTTTTTATTAATACAAGATGTCATGTATAGAACAAATCAATAGATATACTGCCACTACCATAACCCACTGTTGCAAACTTGGATATCATTGCTGATGAGAGTTTATATATTATATATAGGGCCCTGCCAGTTTGTTTACTTGCTGGTTCGCCGACTGTGGCTCCCACTGGTGGCAGTTCACGGTCCCAGTCCAATGCAGGTTGCGGGAAGCAGCGACCAGCACCATGCCACTTTCCACAGTCCCCATTGGACTGGAGTGGGGGGATCGCGGCCAGTGGGAGCCACAGTTGGTGAACCGGCAAGTAAGCAAACCAGCAGGGACCGCTAAGGGTGCTTACTCTGCGGTCCCGCGTGCCAAAGTTGCCAATCCCTGGTATATTTGTTTCTGATTCTACCCACAAGATCCTATGTTCTTTTTTGAAGCTTAAAAGTAGACACAGTCTTTGCACTGAAGCACTAATAAAAAGGGTGGGCATTAATATAAGGTTCCACATCCCAGAGTGTCCCCTCACAGTAATGCCCAATGTTGCACACTTCCACTTCAGCCTCCCCACTATGCTCTTTGGCCTACTTCAGTCACAGGTGTGACTTGCTGCAGTGACTTTGGATCTCTGGCTAATAGCCCATCTTTCTGGGAAATTCAAGCTCAAAAAAACCCAGACAAAATACAAGGCCTTTGTCTGTCTCAAACAGGGCCCAGTCCTTCCTTTCCAAGTGTTTGTCATCTATCCTCTGATTTCAGCTTCCTGATTTTTCCAGAACACCCTCACCCTGCCTTGTGTTCTCCTATGGCTCCTAGCAAACTTCCACCTTCCTTTCCAACCAGCTTTCTACTTCTGGGTCTCCTGGTTAAGTCCAACATCCAGTGCATTCACAAACCCATGTTCAGGTGCCTAAGAATGGGAGTCATAAAAGCCAGCAAACTCAATAGTTTCATGTCTCCATAGCCAAAAGAAAATATCGAGGAAAGTGGTGTGTACCATTCCCCACCTGCAGTAGGCATTTAAATCTAGTTCTTCAGGGAAATAACTCCTTCTGCTCGGGATTCTCAGTTTCACACCACCTCATGGGGTTATGCAAGCAGTGAGGGAGGGAGAAGGAATCCCGCCCTCAGAAGTTTTAGCCCAGTGGTTAGGGTACTCACCTGGAATGTGGGAAACCTTCCAATTAAAGTCACCCCTGTGTCCAAGGGAGAGAAGAGATTTGAACAGGGACCTGCCACCTCTCAGATGATGAACACCCCAACTAACCACTGAGCTACGGGACCTTCTGATGTGGGACTCTCAATCTCTCCTGTTGAAGCCATTCCACTGTAATTAAATAACAAAAGAACCATTGGAACAGGGGGGACTGGATCCTGCTCTCCTACCTCCTAGGCAAGTACTCTGAGCATGAGGATACAATCATTCTCATGCTGGTGTGCCTTCTCTCAATTAATGACTATTTACCTACAGAGGCTCATCTTCAACAGCAGGGATTGAGGGCCTCTCCCATCCCACGCACATCAAACTATCCTATTCCCCAGGGGTTTCAACCCTCTCCTTAAATATTGGAGATTCCTATTCAAATTATTTCTTCTTCTAAAGTGGAGGAGGGACTTGAACTGGGGCTCTCCCATATTCCTGATGACTATCCTAACCACTGAGCTATAAATATGACAGAGGCTGCTGTTGTCCCTCACCTTCCCTTGGTTGTTTTGTGTGAGCTTGCATAACAGACCCAATCCAGTAGGCAAGCACTGAGGACTGTTATCAGTTGGGCCCTACAGGTAAGTTAGGTGAAGGAAAGGCAGTCTTCTCAGGATTGCTGGATCACCGTGGGGCTTAAGCACCTGGGCACCTGGTAGGGGAGCAGCATGCATGTGTGGAGAAGCAAAAACATCAGTGCAAAAGTTTTTAAGCACCAAATGAGTTGAGGAACCTACAGCTTTCAGCAGCAGCTGAGCAGGGGTTTTGTGAATCCCAGTGGGGCCTGATTCTGGGATTTAGGCATCTAAGTCTTTTTGGGCATCTAGCACTTTCTGTTTTCTGGTTTGTCAATGATCCACTATATATGACACTATTTAACACTTCAAGTGAGTTTATCCATCATTTAATCCATCATTTTATTTAGGATTTTAAAGATGGCTAAGAATTCTTCAGTGACAAGAGTCCCTACAAACACTGCAAGCTGAATAAGAACCTTGGCAGACATTTCAGCCATAAAAAAAAAAACTCTAATGGTACTAGCAATTCATTTAGGGACTCTGGCTTACCTTACAAACTGTGTGGGAATGGACCACATCCCAGAAATGCACCCATGTGGATTCTTCATTTTCCATTCCACATAGCTGACCTTTTGCTTTTCATTAAAGTATTTTAGTTGTGGTCCTTCCAGCCTAGAACCACCATCAGCCTCGGGTTTCTGGCAGTAAGAGTTAAGTAGAGGGAACAGAGATTAAAGCAGCTCCCTGTACGCCACTAAAAACAAGTGACCATTTCCCATCTTCTCCTTTTCTTTGGTTTATAGAAGCCTTCCTTCAGTTTCATCTCCTTCCCCTCTTTCACTTGTTAGTCAAATGAGAATTCCTCAGGCAGATGGAACTGCTTAAGGGTGTCCAAGCCTTTCAGTAGTGGGAGAAGAGGCACCAGTACCTGATGGGAAAATAATCTGGGAGTTCCCCAGCTGCCATTCTTTCTTCTACACTCCTTCTGAGACTCTTCCACCCTTTGAGGGGGTGGGGTGGGGGGCAGAGAAAGAAAAGCCTGGCATCTCCAACTCTGTTGATGTGAAGGGAAAAGGGACACTTTCCACTGCCTACTCAAAATCCAGGAGAAACAGAATGACCATGTCAGTTCCCTCACTCGTTCTGGCACTCCCATAGTAGGGTTGAGAAGAGGGTGATTGGGGGAAAAATGAATATTATTATACGCAACTATACATACCGTGTTCCCTCACCCCTGCCACACCACACTCCCCTACACCTTATTAATACACACTTGCTTGGCTCTTTGCTGGACTTCTCTGGGACATCTAATCCTTCAGATTATGTAATATGTATATATAATGTCCCAGTTCCCATCCTGTTCCATGGGCTATGTCCCATTATAAAACATAAAATGCAATATGATTTCCCCATGTGATATTAACACCCATGGCAACATATGAACAGCAAACATTCAGAGCTCCTATTTTGACCTACTTTCACCTTTGCCTAATAGCCATTCTCCTCCATGGCACCCTGCATATAGGTCATGCATGCTTCACAAAGCAAAAGCTGAGATAGGAATTATTCTTCCACCAATTCTTTTGTTGTGTGTGGGTTGGGCTACATTTCAGGGTGGTTGCTTTTTTTGCATGGATTATTTTGTACAAACAGCTGACATGCCCAAAGCCTGGAACAGGCATCCATTTTCTTGTTTTAAATCATGAGCATAAAATAATATAGTTCAATTTCTTTAAGCTAGTTTATTGTATTTGGTAATGTTCCATGGAAATAAGTTTCTTTTTTTTAATCAGATGACATTGCCAAAATATTTTTTTAGGATACCTCCAAGGATGCCACAGTGTAGTGTAAAGCCTTATTTTGATGGGGGGAGAAAAGGGCTTCAGGAAACAAAGCATAATTTGGATGTTATATATCAAGCTGCCTAGCTGGCTACATTTCTGAAGTTAAAATATCTCCAGTACAATACTAGATATAATTTATAAAATGTCTATTTAGTCTGCATTAGACTGTAGGTTGGTGAAAGAGTACACTCACTGATAATATTCATGTCCTTTAGGAGTTCTTATATATGGACATGTATGTGTGTGGAAAATAAAGCAATATTTCATCGCAGTAAGGAAAAAAAGTTTTTATTAAACTAAAGAATGTATTTGAAAAAGGTCTGGACAGTTCAATGGGAAAAGTGAAGCCCAATGAAATTACATTTCTACTTCTGTTTGTACACGGAAAAGTAAAAATGTCACTTTGGCTAAGTTAAAAATGGTCCCTTTTTTGTAGAAATGTTATCAAACCAGCAGAATAAAAAAGGTCAAGTTCATGACTGGATGCTTCACTGCATCTGTTTCCACATGGACTTGCCATTTTGTTGAAAATATCAGGAACATAGATCAAGGCTCAATAGAAGCGAATTACTTGAGCTGATAAGAAAATCCCATCTTAAATGAGTTTGAGGGTTGTTGCAGCGCAGGTTAATTGTTTAGTTACCAATCAAAAGGGCAGAAACAAACATTTGCTCCTGAAAAAAAGTGTTATCAACAGTACAGAAACAAAAAGGTGACCGGGAAGACAAATGTGGGAGTAGAGGAAGCACTGAAAAAAAAGCAATCATAAAGCAGAACTAAAGGCAGAAGGCTGTTTATAAAATAACCTCCTTTGGCTTGTGAAGTTTAATTAGTGTGTTCAGACCTCATTAATTTTTCCATGTTACATCTTTTCCTGAGGAGGGTCCTAGAGTCAAAGTGAATTAAGGACATTCAGCACCTAATGGATTGGGGGATAGTTATATTCGATTGTGATAACAGTTACTCCAGCTCTAAACAACTAGAACCAAGGAGAGGGAAGAACATATTTCCCTTGATTATGCCATTTGACTTCATAAAAAGTGCTTTGTGGGTATGCCCAAAGTCAGCCATTTGCTTTAGCAGTTATGGATGCATATATATTTGCTACAGGCTGTATCAGAACTACAGTTAGAGATAAGACTGAAAAATGGTAATTATTTGTCTAGGAGTATGGCACACACTATGACTCAAGCTATGCAAATGCTTGAAAATAATGAAATTTTCATAAGAGTTGCACCTTATTTATGCATTATTGTTTTTATTGGGTTGTTTGAGGATAATAGCATTTGTTTCTATTATGAACTGCAGCTAGTTATCATATGCCACACATTGTGGGCATTGACATAACTGCATATATTATAATAGCAAAAGGCTCTTTACATTATGTTTTTTTCAGGCCATACCAGTTCTTGCAAATAATGCAACACTCACACTAGATAACTTGTTTGGCCCACTAATGCTATTACAATATCAGCTGCTATGTTAATATTTTTATCTGTATATTCAGTCACAAGTTCTGATTTTTTTAAAAGTATTTTTTAGTTTATGATAAATATTAACATGAAATGCTTAAACTACAAATTATGTACATATAATTAAGATTTTTAAAAAAATGTATTTTAATTAGTAAAAATGCTAAAGACATTTGTCTGACCTGTGGCAACTGTTATTTTTATTATGACAACATTACTGAATATTCATAAACAAATAAGATCCCAATGCAGCAAAGGATTTAGGGCCTGATTTGTAAAGGTATTTAGGCACCAAAAGATACACCTTGGTGCTTTTGAAAATCCCATTAAGTACCAACCTGCAATTTTAGGTGCCTAAATATCTTTAAAAATCTGTCCCTTCATGGACTTACTCAAATTTAACTAATCTACTTTAGGATGGGATAAAGACTGGATGTCTTTTTTTAAAAGGCATGCTGCAGTCTGCCACAAGTTAGTGGGGCTTGATACAGGAATTACTGGGTAAAAGTCCTTTTACGAAGGAGGTCAGACTAGACTATAGTGGTGGCACCTCCTAACTTTAAAATTATGAATCTTTTATTTAGGATAGGATAGGAGCGGTGCTTAATTTATAATGAAAAAGCCATTTTTTTAAAAAAATTATAACTGACGTGGCAAGCTCAGAGGTGCTGGGACTATGAACTACCATGAACTACCTGGGGCTCAGCATTGGCACAAATTAAGCATAAGATAGGAGACTCCAGAAGTTCATATAGCTAGCAGCCCTGGAAGCAACCAGAGACAGGACTGCTCATATCACCTGCACTGGAAAGAATAATAATATATTTTTTTCAGGTGTGGACGTTGCTACAATCATCCATAACTCCATCACTTTGAGATTAGGCTGCATAGTGTTGTACCGTCAGAATCTATGTGATTTGCAGAGTGCCCTGAAGGTTAACTCTGGAATATGAATCAGGGGCTTCATTTGCTAGGGTAAAGGGCAATTGCTTCCCCCCTCAAACCTTGGTTTAATCCCCTGAGTTTTCATAGGTCAATATGCTCCACTCCCTATTCCCCCCCACCCCCCCCCCGCTCCAGATTTTGAAGAATACACATACAATGTTTGGGTGAGAAAGTTTATACCTTCCCACACCCTAGGGTAACAGAGTGTGGTTCTCTCCTTCTTTGCAGACCACTAACTTTAAGCTATTTTCCCAGCGTAAGTTAAATCCTGTCTCCCCAAACCCTCCAAACTTGACCAGTTAGGACTTGGGGACCGCTTCCACCATTTGTGTGAGTCTCCAAGACCCTGGAGGGGAGCACACAAACACCCCCAAGCCCTCTTTCCCTCTCCCTGAGAGATCGGGACACTTAACGCTGCTTCACTCTTCCCTGATTAGCCTAAGGCAAGGTAAACAGCACTCAGTCTCACTCCCTGTGAGTTTGCCAGATTTAAAGCTTAGATCACTTTACTAGAATACCAGACAGGTATAAAAAGGTATAAAAAGTTTCTTATAGGTATAAAAAGTTTAATAAAGAAAAGAACAACTTACAGCTAATACAACTTTACAGATATAAAGCTTCCTACCTCTCCCTCCAGATTTCTCCCCCTAAGAGGGTAGTGACACTCTAGACCAGGTACAAGCTTATGAAATCAACTTTACTTACAGTTCAGCTATTTATGAATATAGGAAGGAAAAGTAGAAGTTTTCTCTCCATAGCTAGAGAGGGAAAAAGATGGGTGTTGCCCAAAGCTGGGACGGAAGGAAACTGAAACTAAACCTCCCTGCCTCCTGGAACGGGAGCTCTTATGTCACCCCCTCTCAGGTACAGTTAACCCCATACAGGTAAACCAACTCTCTAAGATACTTTACACTTATGACAATGTTCTACACGCTGATACACTTTCCCCCCCTACCCCAGAATTCTTTAAAGTGGTGCTCATGGCTTGCACTCTTGCTGAACCAAGAATGAGAGCTTCAGAGCAGATGGACACCTATAGAGAACATGCTGCCTTTTAGTGCTCAATCAGGTGTATAATTTTACTGTGGTGTGGATGAGATTGTCTTCATCCACATCTCACTGATAAGTGGACCAGAGGCATGCCCATGGGAGAGGATAGAGGGCACCTGAAAGTGGGGGAGGATAGAAGTTATTGAGATGAGGATGGAAGGGACATTGAGGGGAGGTGGACTCACAATAATTAGATTCAGGGTAGGGTGAGCATTTAGAGGGGAGTGGAAGGCACAGAATGGATGAATGGAAAGACCAGAAAGAAATGATTGGAATGGATTGGTCAGTGTAGCTTAATTCAGGCCTTAGCGGTAGAAGCAATAGCCATGGGGCATGGGGAGAAGGAAAACCTCAGAGGGATCCCAGATTACAGCAGGAGGAGCAGGAGAACTACTGGGGGGGAGGGATCATGATGCAAGCAGCAGACATGATGGCAAAGGTGAATGACAGCCTCTCCCTCTTTTTATCACAGAGTTTTAACTTGTAGTGCCATAATTGGTTTAAAATCAATTTGTGAAAGATTGTCTCTCCCCTGCTCCAATACCTCCAAAGTTATGATCCAGTGAGAGGCTTGAGCTGGAGCTCCCCAATGTAAAAATGAGGGGCAATTGGCAGACCTTTTTAAATTTTTTTACAGTTATTTCAGCTCTGGAATGGCTTTGCCATTGGTCTATCATAGCCCAGAGTAGCTTTTCAGTCAAGATTTTGTAACCAACTTTTTTGTCCTGTGTATTCCTGAGCCCAGTGCATACAAGTGTACAGCCCAAGATTAGTGTAGATACTCTGACAGCTACATCACTAGGGCTGGGAGGGAAATGGTTTTCCTATCCCCTGAGAATTTTTTATTTTATATCCAAATCCTGATGAAAAGTCAAAATCTTGAAAATTTGCACAAACTAAATAGCCAAAACAATGTTTGTATCAGGACAACTGAAGTGTTTTCCCTTCTCAAACAAAATGTTTTGTCAGAAAATTCCTGACCAGATCCATCCACCATAAACCTGGGGGGCAAGCAATACAGACACTCCAACAATTAGAGCCATGTGGGCACTGAAACACATGATAAATTCATTCAGAAATACCAAAAATATGCAGTGGTCACAAAACAAGAAACGTTACTTCCAGTGGGGCTGGATAATATATTCAGTTAATATATCTGAAGGCAATAAAGTAACAATAAACAGAACACAATTAACAGTTGTAAATTAAAAAAATACCCATTACTCTAGGGCAGCACAAAATCTCTGGGTCCCCATACATCACTAAAGCAAACACAGTGAGAGACAAGTCCCAAACAAACATCTCTAAGTCTCTGAGACTGAGATTCCTCCACTTTCCTATTCAGAGCTCTCTCTCTCTCTCCCAGGCAAATGTCTCCTTACCAATTACTAGTTCAAGGCTTTCTTTTCTTGGGCCAGATTCCAGAAGCTTCCACGTCTCCCCTCTGCAGCCATCTTGTATAGCTCCTCTCCCTATTTTCCCAGGATGACCTGATTGGTTTAGACTTCCTCTGTGACTCAGCTGTGCAACAACATCAATCCCAAATGTGGCGCAGATCAGCCTGCAGCCAAAGAGACTGTAACACCCGGATAGGGCTAGATGAGGCAGTGTTCCACATGCCCTATCCTTTCCTTTCTTGTCCTAACCTTCACTGTGTGAGGGCTGCCACATCTAAAATAATAATAATAATAAATAAAAAATAGAATAGCTCACTTATGGTATCCAAGCTGTGCTGAATGAGAATGGCAAACAAAGGAGATTTCCCTCTGAAGGCATTAAAGTCATTTGTTCCACTTCAGCCTTTTCAGTTTAGGGCCATTGTTTATCCATAGAGATGGGAATTTGTTAACCAGGTTACAGTTCACAGCAACGTTGAAGACAGGCAGCAAGTGTCTTGGTTTGATTTCTGAGTCTCTTGGCTCTCATTCATTGAGAACAGCAGTAGCTACACTAACTGCAACATTGGGAAAAGGAGCAGGAGAGGGGCAACATATTGGGTGTTGGCAATCAGAGTGTTCTTGGTCTCACATTAAAAAACGGCAAGGGAGCAAATACCATCCCCTCCATAGAGTAGAGTAGTGGCATTTGCTTGTCCCGACAACACAATCCTCCCTCCCTGCCATTTCAGGCAAACAGCTGGATTAGGAAGCCATGATGGAAGCCTCTATACTTAACAGATGCCCTATTGCACGGTCACTGTTAAATATGTTGCTGCTGTTCTTTTTCAGGATGAAGTGGAGGGGACCCAACATAGGATGTCAGGATATGTGGGCAAAGAATTGTTCACTGAATCTGTAAAAGGGCATGTTGGGGAGAGGGGCAACTAATACTCTCCCTTGTCTCTATGGCAGGCTGCTTCCTCTCCATGTATACACACAGGTGATCATTATTCATCTGGGGAAGAATGATTTCAGATAGCAAAATGAGTTAATTTAATAAGTAGAATAAAGAAGAAGATGAGTCTCCTATTTTTTTGGGAGTGATATGCTAAGAGATGCTTCTGAGATGGGTTTGATCAAGCTCACAAGACTTTCCAAGATTGATCGGGTCAGGAAAGAAATTAACTTAGGCCTTGTCTACACTACCGGCTGGATCAACGGATAGAGATCAATCTACTGGGGATCGATTTATTGTGTCCCATCAAGATGTGATAAATCGATCCCCAGAGGCACTCCCATCAACTCCAGAACTCCAGCTCGCCAAAAGGCGCAAGGCAGAGTTGACGGGGGAGCCCACTGTTGACCGCTGCTGCCGTGAGGATCACAGATAAGTCAACCTAAGATGCGTTGACTTCAGCTACGCTATTCAAGTAGCTGAAGTTGTGTATCTTAAGTTGACCATCCCCGCCAGTGTAGACCAGGCCCTAGATGTTGATATGTGTGTTAAAATACTAGGGGTGCAATATAGGGTGACCAGACGGGAGATATGAAAAATCAGGATGGGGTGGGAGGTAATAAGTACCTATATAAGACAAAGCCTTAAATATCCGGACTGTCCCCATAAAATCGGGACATCTGGTCACCCTAGTGCGGTAATTTCCCATGTTGGAATCAAGTATACCTCCCCTAAACTGTTTTCAGAGGCTCGAGTACATTTGTCTGACCTGTAGGACCTCAAAAGATTAATCAATTTCTTTCAAGTTGCCCAACAAGGTGGGGGTGGATTCCAAGATGACTCCCTATGGCAGGCTTCATTGCAGGCAATGGGTTAGAAAGGTTCCAGATGAGATCCTTGTAACATAGTGGACTGTCTGGGCATTTTTCATAAGCACAGCAGTGAATGGTGAGTGGGTTGCCTCTGTCCTTCATAGGTCGATGCTCTCCCTCAACTCATTTCTCCTACCTCAGTCGTGATCACAAAAGAGGGAAGGGGGTCAGGTTTTTTAAATAGAGGTGGCTTGACATTCACATTCACTCTCTGGTTTACAGTCCAACCGGTGCATTGGTACCAGTTGCACTCTGCACTGGACCGTGCCTGATAGGTAGTTTGGATTGGTTATAGTTTTCAATGAAGTTTCAGCAACTGTATTTAAGCAAACTATGGTGTCTGTGACACACTCTCTCTGTGTCCACATCAATGGCTCTTTTAATATTCATTACACTATGTAAAGTCCTTTTTTTTTTTCTCGTGCAGTACAGGTGGGTTGCTCTATGAAATATTGAGTATAGAAATGGTGCTTTTGCAATATTACCATTATGTTGGGTAATTTTCATTTCAAGTTGTAAGGAAAGTTTGTTACACACATAATGTCTGCATTTTAATGTCTCCAGACTAATGTTTTTCACTTTATAGATCCTTTCTAATCTACCCATGGGTTATTAATAATTGCATAAATGTCCAACTTGAAATACATTTTTTATAGTTATGAAAAAAAGATTGCACTCTGGTACCAACTATCATGAAGTATAAAGCTAAATAATTAGGGAAACAGGAAGATTAAATATCTGATCTTTTTGAAACAGACTATTCCATAAATATATTAAGAATAAAAATTGCTTTATATTATATTCCTTGATGTAAACTGTGGATTCTGAAGATATAAAATGTGATATTTTATAGTGAAGTGAAAGTGGTGTCCTGTCTGTCATGTCATGATTTCACATGTACTCACAAATTACAGGATTATGATATTACTGGATTATGGTAATTACATCTACATTGTCTAACTCTAAAGTGAATTATATAGTGATTTCTAGAATAAGGTTTATTTTTCCTATGCTTATTTTTTCCCTTTTTTCATAATGGATGTAATAACATGGAAGAGAGACTAAAATAGTATCACGGAGGCCACAGTGCAATTTACTTAATAACAGAGAAATGGGAATAGAATTCAGTAGTCCTGATTTACAGTTCCTATGTAACCACCATAAGTCTTGTCTGTTGGGATGAAAAAACCTTGCACTATCCAGACTGATTAACAGGAACCAACAGCCTGATCCTATGAAGTTCAGACTTCTTTTTGACCCTCACACTTGCAGAATCACCTCCTTACGTGAATGCAAAAATATTAGGCCAAAAAAATGAGAAACTATATATAATGGAATCAATAGAGTAGTGTTTGTTTAGGAACATATTATACATTCAGTCTGAACATAATTTAATATTTTGATTCATACTTATCACATTTTGGATTCTTTACTGAAGTTCCTTTAACATGCCATTCATGTTAAAACTGAAAATCAATGAGTTTGGCCTCAACAAAACAAAGGGGCAGCTAGTTGTTCCCTCAGTTAGTCTGAATGGAAGCAGTTGTCCTACCAAACAGTTTCAATGAGGTGATGTGATTGCCTATCTCCCAGTGTGATGCTGGTAGGCCTTGTGCCAGCTCATGCCAAGGCTTCACTGAACACTGACAGATACTTAGTGGGAACCAGTCAGGTTCATGTTTGTTAGCATTGCTAAAATAGATGTTAAGTAGATAAGAATGTGTTTATATCTGATGAAATGTTTGTAGGATGCCACATGTGTTGATCTCACAACATCTGTAGCCCATGCTATAAAGTTATATTGCATATTTAGATTGAATAACATCACAGTTAGTGAACATAAGAAAAAGGTTGCCTTATCACCTACTTCAGAGGTTTCTAGATGATGATGACAGAGCTATACTTTATTTATTTATTATCAATTATTATTTAATGCTGTTATACTCGGTTTCCGGCTGTCTACAGTAGATCACTAATGTGAGTACCAATTTCAGGGCAGACTGTTGCAACCATCAGGGCCAGCGACAGGGGGGTACTACGGGTACAGCTATACCAGGCCCCGGACTTCAGGGGGGCCCCTGAAGTCCGGGGCGGCCCAGCACGCAGCTGTACCCCCTTGTCACCGGGGCTGTGAGCAAGGCGCGGCTATGGGCAGCCGCTGCAGTGCTCACCAGCCCCCCTCCCCCGGCACCCAGCAGCCTCCCCCCGCCTCCCTTTGCTGCTCCCGGCCGGCCACGCGGCCAAAGCGTATGCGGGGGTTGGGGCCAGCGGGTGGCGGGAGACTGGGGGGCCCCACGGGCGGCGGGAGAATGGCCGGGTTCCCCCGCGGATGGCGGGAGAATGGCCAGGGGGGGGCATGGGTGGCGGGAGAATGGCCGAGGGAGGCCCATGGGCAGCGGGAGACCGGGGGGCCCCGCGGGCGGCGGGAGAATGGCCGGGGGGGGCCGCGGGCGGCGGGAGACGGCCGGGGGGGGCGTGGGCGGCGGGAGAATTGCCGGGGGGGCACGGGAGAATGGCCAGGGGACGGCTGGGGGGGGTCACAGGCGGCTGGCCGGGGCGGGGGCCGCGGGAGAATGGATGGGGGGGGGCGTGGCGGCGGGAGAATGGCCGGGGGGCTGCGGGCGGCAGCCAGGGGGGGCCGCGGGCGACGGCCGGGGGGGACGCGAGCGGCGGGAGACATTCGGGGGGGGGGCCCCGCGGGCGGCGGGAGAATGGCCGGGGGGGCACACAAGACCGGGGGGGGCCCGCACAATCTCCGTACAGGGCCCCAAAATTCCTGTCGCCGGCCCTGGCAACCATTTTAGGGTTTGTGCTTGTGAGCTCTATATTTAGATTTCACCAACCAAGTATCAGTTGTGAACTCCTCAGGAATTTCTATGTTTTTAACATGGAGTCAGAAACAGTCCGTTTGTGCTCTCCAGTCTATCTTGCCATGCAAGCCAGCTTGCTTTTGTGGTAGATGACAATTTACTCAAAAAATCACAATATTCAGGATGCCTCCAGTCCCAAAGGACTAGTCACTTATTCCACATCAACTGCACCGTAGTCCTCACATCAAAGACAACATGGGTAATCAATCTTGTAATAAACGAAAGATTTATTAACTACAAAGGAAATAAGAGCATTATTTACAAGGTTGAAGCAGGTAAATCTACACACACAAATGAGTTACAATCTTAGGTTCCAACAGGAAGTAGAAGCTGGTGTGATATGGAAATTTTCTATTTCCTTTAGAGCTAAACCAGACTAAGTAGCTTGAGGATCCCTTGCTTATGCTTAGAAATTCAAAGCAACATAATGGTACAGTTCTAGTCAGGGACTGTGTTTGTGATGGTCTTGTCTTCATGGGAGTCATAGGTGAGAGGGGACAGTCAATAATGTCTTAGTCCTTTGATGATTCACAATGGCTCATTTGGTTTCAGTGAGCCTTCTTGTGTGCAGTGCCAGCATTTTACATTAATTAATTAATGCTTCTTTTCTGTTTGGTGAGTTACACAGTTACAGAGATTTTTTTAATCCAAACACTCAATATAACTTGATAGCATGGGCCACGGATGTTACAAGTGAGAGCAACACATGCAGCATTTCATCAGGTCTAAACACACTCTCATAATCTTCACATCTGTTTTAGTAATGCTAACACACATATGAACCTGACTGGTTTCCAGCTACACATTTGTCAGTGTTCAGTGAGACCTAGAGGTCTCAGCATGAGCTGGCACCTGATCTACCAGCATCACAGTGATTGAAACCTCATTGAAACTGTTGAGTAGGACAACTGCTTCCATTCAGACTAACTGAGGTAACAATTAATTGCCATTTTTTTCTTTTGGTAATAGTTCAAACAATGGAAAACCAATTTAGGCTTAAAATTAGCTTTCTAATTATCAAATAAGTTCTGGAACATCCTTCCAGCAGGCATAGTGGGGGTAAAATATCTAAATGGTGGATTCTCTGTAACTTGAAGTGTTTAAATCAAGATTTGAGGACTTCAGTAATTCAGCCAGATGTTATGGGTTTATAACAGGAGTAGATGGGTGAGTGTAAGAACTTACAGGACTACAACCTGGGACCATAGGAGGATCTGGCCTGCTGATGTGTCATGGGAAGCTTAGGCTGGAGTTCCACTGGAGGACCCTGTGAAACTAGGCATTGCAGGAAGAACTGCCAAGCAGGGCAGGAGTGATGACCCCTCTCAGCCCATGGTTTGGCTCACGCTGATATATAAAACAGGAAGTCATCATGAGATGTTGCCTAAGGAATAATACACATGGTCTGCTTACTTCTGTTCCAGACCTTGTCTTGCTGTGGACTCTAGACTCCAGCTTCTGACCCTGGTTTGTCCCCAAATCCACTATTTGCCTGCTGTCTGTTTGATCCTTAACTCCACTACTCATCTGCTTATTGAAATTTGGTAACTGGTCTGTGCACAGAGGCAACCCCTGGTCCAACCCAGACACTGTCTGTGATTTGCAGGAGGTCAGACTAGATGATACCTTTCTGTCAGGGTCATGCTACTTAGATGAAGGCCAATAGATAAGAGTGTCATTTTGGGTAAGTGCTAGCTGGGAAGAGACTTGGTACTATGAGCAAAGACACTATTCTCCTCCTATTTGTTTCCTACTGTGTTCAGGAAACCAGGACTTTAAGCATCTTGTTTGTAAATAAACTGAACCCAATAAAAAGCAGGCTTCATCATCAATGTCTCCTCCGAATGGAAATAATGCTAAAGACCCCATATTTTGGCCAACCTCTCAGGTCCAAAGGGGCAACAATACACTCTAGTTTAAACAACAATCTGAAATTCATGAATTTCTTCCATTTGTAGTAGTTCTTATAAAAAATGCAGACTTTTCCTGCCTGCAGACACCCAGGTATGTGTCAAATGAGCAGAACAATGACTCAAAGACTTCATTTTTATCTTGGTCAACATTAATCTAATAGACCTCTTCTTAAATCAATATAGGATTATTATAAGGCTTCCCTCCTAGTAAAATTTCTATTATTACTATGCAAAGTTTCAATAAAAATGAGTTTTCATTTAGAAAAGTAGCTTGACAATATCTGAATGCACAATGAATAATTAATTTAAGTATAATTATTGTAGTTACAATATTCTATTTTGATGACACCACCAAAAGGTACATCAGTACTTCACATAACAATGAAAGTTTAGGCTAATATTAAACATTTAAAAAACTAACACAAAATAGAGGCATAATGCAATAATAAGGTATAAGGTGATAAATACACATCACAGACATATATCTTCAAAGTATTGGTAGAAATTACTGGAACAACATAATGTATCAAAGTGTATTTTAAGCATAAACATATTTATAGGGTTTTTCTTTTTTTAAGAAAAATAATTTTTAAAATCACTAATCTGATCCTCCAAATGTAGGACTTTTTCAGAGCACCATGCTATGCAGAAGTTTCAGTATTAATCAAAGAGTGACTAATTGCCATAGAAACTTCCTGGTGAAACTTATATTAGAGTTAAATCATATTACCTATTGATCTCTCAACTTAGAGAACAATTATTTGTTTTAATAGGTTTCTTACTGAACTGATTCTAAAGAGAACTCTGTGATTCTCCATTCCAACACTGGAATAGATTATTGTGGTTGTTAAAAGAACTTCTAGAATTACCTAACTGAAGCCCTGTAAGGCTAGAGAGAAAATACACCAATGAGAAAAGTGAAATCTGATCTTGTTAGTTCAGTTTAGGGTGACCAGAAAGCAAGTGTGAAAAATCGGGACAGAGGATGGGGGGTGGGGGGTGGGGGGGGTGGGGGTAATAGGAGCCTATCTAAGAAAAAGACCTAAAAATTGGGACTGTCCTATAAAATCGGGACATTTGGTCACCCTAATCCAGTTATTGGGCTAACTGCCATTTCTCACTATCTAACAACTACACTCATCACAATGCAATGTAAGTCCAGTATTCCGAAGAATCAGAGGTGAAGATTTCATGGCTGATCACTTGAGAAAGAGAGAGAATTATGTTACCAGTCTAAACTATCATGCCAACACAAAGCAGATCAGACAGATTTCAGTGAACAGTCTAGTAACTCTCAAGAATAAGAACACTGCAGGCAGTGGCAAATCAAACTTTTCCCTGCACTTCTCAGGAACAGAGTCTGATTTTGACCTCACTTAAACTGGGCATAAATCAGGAGTAATTCCACTACAGGCAATGGAGTTACAGCACTATGAGATCAGAGTAAGGCCAAATGTGATTGCATCCTGACCTGGTGTGAGCACCTTGGGATTAGAGAGGGTAATTCATTCTCCAGGGCCATTCAGACCTTGGTTTCTTTATCAGCAATTTTGAACCACCTGCCTGCCCCTTGCGCACACCTTTACAACCACAAACACATTAATCTTTTGTGAGAAAAATTGGAATGGTGTGTGCATAGTTCAGATAGAAAAATGGCAGTCTCAAAGCAGGATTCATCAAACCGATAATGAGTGCAAATGTTTTATTTATAAAGTATCAGTATAAATAACCCACCATTCATTATTTCTCTGCTTTTGAATTTTAACAAATATCTCTAGTGATAATTACTAGTTTTCTATATTTGTAGACAAATTATTCTTTATAAATATTGAATTTTACTATCATTGGCGTATTACATGTCTCACTTCTCCATAATATATATATGGAGAGAAAATTGGTAATTTTCACTAGAATTAGTCATTAAAAATTCAAAAGTAGACAAATGAATAGGAATGACATTTATGCATTAAAACTCAACTAATGGCATACATTTACCCTTTATTGCTTACATGCATCTTGCATTTCTTTGGACTTGTCAAAATAGTGGGGAAGGGGTTAATTCATTGTGCTGTAAACTGGGAAATGAAATCAGGTCATTGGGAAAACACTTTTGCTGATAGATATCATATGATCTACAGATATACTAATCTATTAAACACTCTCTGCTTGCTGCTTTTTTCCAGAGCCATGACAAAACAGAGATGCAAGATATACTGTGGTACTTGTACCCACGTTATAGGGACTCACGGGTAGGTTTTAAACAGAACTAATTATTTATTGTAGTGGGGGAGGGTTATTCTTGGAAGGGATATTTTCTCCCTCCACTATAGCTGTATGTCTTTGTTACCTTCCACATTCCCACCTGCTTGAAAGCCAATCCTCCACTCCCCATTTAGTAGCTAATGGGAAATTTCTGGGGATACAGTCTTGGAGTCTGCAGCATTAGCAGTTTTGGTAATTATATACAACAATAATCCTAAGCCTTCACCTGGGACACTGTGCCCTGTTTAAGAAGATCGCTGATAAAGATAAGGAGTTTAGGATCATATCTGACTGGTGGGCTATCTTTGCATGCATTGGTTGACAAAGGTTGAAAAGTAGCCTGAGCCATTTCAATCCTCCTTTGCTGATGGGATGTTATTCACAATAGCTCATTTGAAGAACCCCTCCATAACTCTACATGGGTCATTACAGTGGCATCTTTGAAAGGATGGCCAACATATCTATATATATAAAAGTCAAGTGGTGTATGTATGTATGTATGTATGACCGCGAACTCCTCCCGCACCGTTTGAGCTAGAGACTTGAAATTTGGTACAGTTAGAGGTCTTGGGGTCTAGATGGTCATAAGGGTCGAAAATTTTCCAAATCTCACCTCTGACACCCCCCAGGGGTGAATGTTTTTAAGGGCCAATCACATCGGCTGGGCAGTTAGGTGGTGATGACATCATAATACCCCCTCCAACAGACACTGCACTCGCTCAGCTCACTGCCCCTCCCTCCTCCAACGGAACCCCGGAGATCCCTCAGTTCTCTACCCCTCCCCCCTCCCAACGGAACCCCGGAATCCATCAGCCCTGTGCCCCCCCCCACCTGCGAAGGTCCCCGGAATCCCTCAGCTCTGGGCCCCCTCCCCGCCTGCGACGGATCCGAGTTGGGTTTGGTGGGACGGTAAGTGAGGTGGGGGTGTCGGGTTCGGTCGGGGGGTGAGGCGGGGGTGTTGGGTTTGGTTGGGGGGGTTAGTGGGGGTGTCGGGTTTGGTCGGGGGGTAAGTGAGCCGGGGGGGGGTTGGGGTTGGTCAGGGGGTGTCAGCTGTCTGCCCCCTCCCCACCTCCGACTGACCCGAGCAGCGCCGGGCACTTATGCTAGTTCTTAATAAAGGTTTTGGATTCATATTGTAGCAATCTATGACTACAGTATTTTATAGTAGAACGATTAACGTTTACCTTGAGAAAAGGAGGATGGTTCAACGGCATGGACTTGACAATGTATGACAATATGTGCATGTACAGTGGCATTACTAACAAGATAAGCTGATTTCCTCTCTCACTTCCAACCAAAGTGGTTCAGGCCCTAGGCAATTCCTTGCCATGTAGCACAAATAACTATGGGTGCTCCACGAGCAGGGCCTGGCTCAATTTTCCTGGGTCCTCTGACCAGGTTACCATACACTCCAGTTAAAGTGCACATGTTGACAGGGCACTTGGACTAGGTATCAGGGTCATAGATATTTTCTCCCCACCTTTATTCTTGGCCCAATGCTATTTAACATTTTATTCAATGATCTGGAAGAAAACAAAATCATTACTGATAACATTTACGCATCACACAAAGATTAGGAGTATGTTAAACAGTGAAGAGGACAGGCCACCAATATAGAGCAATCTGGATGGCTTGGCAAGTTGAGCCTAAGGAAATATTTTGTAATATACATTTTGTAATATTTGTTACAGCCAACTGTATAGATATACACCCAGGAACAAAAAAATATAGGCCATTCTTACAGAATGGGGTTCTGCTGTATGGTATAATGGTGGTATTTATCAAGGTAAATGATTTTCAGCAGCCTCGTATGGCTCATTCTGGGTGAAGCGAGTTTGCAAAAGAGAGGTCTGGGGTAGCCCCATCTGGGTACGTTCCTGATGGATAACTGACAATTCAGTTTGATTCTAATATTTATGCCACCTGTGTTTACAAAAGGAACACAATTATGCATGCTCCATAGTGAGTTCCCTGTGAATTGGCCTACGTGGCAACACCCACGTCAGTTTCTCACCTTCCCTCCCCCCCCACCGTCTTACCTCCATGAGTGAGAGCATGTCCTGTGCAAGTGACATTTTCACACTCTTACTGTCCCCACTAAACAGCCCACCACCCAAACTCATTTCCATTTATGTAGAAGAATTTTGAGAAAGTGAAGCCTAGACATTCGTAACAATGCCTTTGGGTTTTTTTTTTGTTTTTGTTTTTGGCTTTGAGATAGGTGTTTTGAAGCTAAACCTGATCCCTTAATGCCTTTACTTACAGGTTCCCCCTTTCTTACCCCTCCTTTTCTGCATTTGCTGTGCCACTGACCTTATTGCCTCATTACAGTTCTGCTTGTTTGTTTGTTTGTTTTTCCAATAGGTTTGCAAGATAAGAGGTGAATGGTACTAAAGAGTCTCTCTCTCATTCAGGATGCTTCTATATCACAAATTAAGGAGTGATTGTAGCATAAATAGGCATAACCATGGTCATTTTAATCTAGCTAGTAGAGGTAACTCTAATTGAAGTTGTGGTACCTTAGATTTAAGCACTAGCTAACTGTTCTAGTACAAGACTTCCAGGGATCTTGGGTATGTACTTGAGTAGCCCCATGGTATCATTAGCCTGATGAACTGAGGGTTATGAGCTCAATCCTTGAGGGTCATTTAGGGATATGGGGCAAAAATTGGTTGGATGATTTAATTGGGAATTGGACCTGCTTTGAGCAGGGGGGTGGACTAGATAATCTCCTGAGGTCCCTTCAACCCTGATATTCTATGCTCTAAGTCAAGGGGAGATGATCACCCTTCTGGCACTGAAGTGTGCAGACAAGAAGCCCGTGTATTTCTTCACCATTGCATATGTTAAGGGCATCATGGAAGACCCAGTCTGAAGGAGAAAAGAGACTCAAAAGAAGCCTGAATGTTCTGATTTTAACAGATGTGTGAGCAGGGCCGGCGACAGGGGGGTACTACGGGTAGAGCTGTACCGGGCCCCCCGACTTTAGGGGGGCCCCGGTACAGCTCTACCGGTAGTCATCCGGGGCGGCTCTTCCCCGGACGAGCGCCTGTCCCAGGCCGGAGCAGAGCCCGGCCAGCGGCAGCGGCTCAGTCCGGGGGAGGGGGGAAGGGAGCAGCAAGGGAGGCTCTCGCTGCTCCCCGGCTCTCGGGTCTCGCTGCTGCCAGCTGGTGGGGGGAGCGCCGGCTGGGCTGGGGAGCCCCCAGCCGCTGTCAGCTGGGGGGGGGGGAGCACCGGCTGGGCTGCGGGGGGCCGGCTGGGCTGGGGGCTCCCCAGCCGCTGTCAGCTGGGGGGGGGGGCGCCGGCTGGGTTGGGGGGGGGCGGCTGGGCTGGGCTCGGGGGCCCCCAGCCGATGTCGGTTGGGCTGGGGGCCCCGGCTGGGCTGGGGGGGCCCCCAGCCGATGTCGACTGGGCTGGGCTGGGGGGCCACAGCTGGGCTGGGGGGGGGCCCAAACTATTAGAGTAGGGGGCCCCCAAATTTCTGTCGCCAGCCCTGTGTGTGAGAGGTCTGGCCAAATCCGATCAAATTCTGACATCTTAGAATGCCACCAGGATCCCCTTTTCCTGGCACAAAAACTGGCACTGCACATGGGACAGTGGTTCCCAACACTTATGTCATCTGCTTTCAGGCAACCAAATGCATTCCTCTAACCTTCCTTAAGTTCTGACTCTAGCTCATATCAAGCCAGCTGGCAGCTTTACCCGAGGCAGAAAAAGGAAACATTGAGATTGCAGAACAGCTCACCCACTATAATTTCCTCTGAACAATATCACTGACAGAACACCCCGAAAAGGGGGACACACAGTATATTGACTTCAATGCCAAAGCCTGTGCTTTGCATGGAAATATGAATGGTACCACATTTCCACTGAATATTGAAATAAATGCCAATAACTTTACCACATACCCAGCAAGAGGCATGGGGATTGGTGATATGTGGAAGGGTCCCCAGGAGCTCATGGAAGGAAGTGCCTTCTACCACACAGAAAAGCCACCTTCCCACCGCCTAGAACAGCGGTTCTCAAACTTGGTGAGACTGCAACCCCTTTTTCTGATCGGTTGGCGTGGCGCGACCCCTCCAGTCCCCGCCGCGGGCGGGTCGGCCGGCTGCGCACCGGCCCCCAGTCCCCACCGCGAGTTGCGGTGGCAGGAGCTCGCAACCCCCCGGGGGGTTGCAACCCCCAGTTTGAGAAACCCTGTCCTAGCAGATTCTATTTTGGTGAGGCAAAAGGTAGACAAAAGCTTGTGTTAAGCGTTCACTTTCAATGGATCAAAGTGAAATAGGTGGTCTGCTATGCTAAACCCTAGCACAGAAAGAGTTTGCCTATATATGATTTAACATCATGTTTCCCATGAACATGCAGCACACAAGAGATGAGAGATGGCCCCTTTCTGTCCATACTTTGGACCCAAGATAAATGTCTCTCTGTGCAGGTCTTACCCCAGGGGGCATAAGGGCCAGGGGCCAGGCACCTATCATGAAAAACAGAACTCCCTTCCTTTTAAAGCCAACATCTGTATACTATCCATCTCACCTGGGACCTTGTTTTGAGATTTCATGCCAATGAGTCTACAAACTAGGCAGCAGCATTTTATTGGGTTTTTTTGTTTGTTTTTTGCTTTCTCCTTTTTTGAAAAGCTAAAGAGTTGAAAAGCTAAAGAGTTTTGTAAAACTAAAGATCTACCACCTGGCTGGTAGGATTTCTTAGAAGGCTTTTTCCAGTGGACTTATTTAGAACACTTCCTCCAATTCTGGGAGAACTTATTATCCCGTTCTCTGGAATCCAAATAACTGGTTTCAATTTGGACTCTGTCTTTACTGAGTTTTTTTTTATTGGGATTTCAGAAAGCTACACCTGAGGTGATTAGGCTCAGAGGTAGGGGGTGGGTTAAGCTGAACCACAACTCCAAAATACATAAATATAAATCAGATTATACAGATATTAGAAAACACATTAACACACGCACATTACATTCTACATTGTATAACACAGTGTAAGGGCTTAAATTGTCACAGAATATTTCCCAGAGCCCAGGGCCCCAGGAGGCATGGGGACTTAGGACTTCTACCTTCAGGACGTACCAGGGCTTCTGCAAGTTTGAAAATATTTATTGAAGCTCAGCTACATGCTATTTACATGACCACTTGTGAATTCATGATATGTCCATTGTTAACCTCTGTTTCCTTACTTCTGTTTTCTTTCATTGTCCGTGAAAGGCCTTTACTGGCCATCCCTCAAATTTGATCCCCACTAAAAGTTTTTTTATAATTATTTGTAGGGACAAATTGCCTAAAATGTAATAGTCATCCATTGGAAGACATGAAAGCTGTCTCAAGCAGGACTATTCTGGATCAGTATGGCAATTGAGAGAATGGCCTGTCTACTTTGTTGGTGGAAAGAATAAATTGCCAAATTGAAATGTGGTGTGAGTCTGCTGTAAGTGTGATACTAAGTTGATTATAGTCCTATAAGCATATAGGATTTAATGCATGGTTACATGACATAAAATCAAGAGTCTAATAAATCAGAGTCTGAGATTCAATAAACCGCATCTGAGATTATATTCTGAGTTTTCCACTCTTAAAACTTCAAATTTCATTTCAGCATAACTAGAACAATATTTGATTTGTGAGTAGGATGCATGCAGTTTTTTTTCTTCATTTACTTCTTTCCCCTTTGGTTTCAAGTTTAATAAATGAGTCATATTCAAATTTAATTTATAATAGGCAGGATTTGTAGCAAAGCAGAGAGGGAGAAGGGAATCATATGCATTTTAAAATAGAAGTATTTTCTATATTTGGAAACAGCATCAAAGTACAACTTCCCTCCTCAGTAGCAATGGATAAAGCACTGATTTGTTCTTTTGAAGCAGCTTGCAGTGTAATGAGATGGACTACAAGGGAGAGGAAAATCTGAGTGCATCGTCTTCTAATCATTATATTCCTCTATCAATTTTTTGCTGCATATCAAGTCCTACTTTTCAAAAAACTGCTGCTTTACAGCAAATTCAAAATATAGGCAAGAGATGTTCTTGCTGATGGCATTAGATCATAGGCTACCAAGTTCCCCAGTGAGCTAAGAGATAATGGGAGGGTTGTCCCAATTTATAATCCAGCTTTTGAGTATTAATTCATTTCTTGAACATCTAAAACTAACTGTCTGCAGGGTGAGTAGTTTTCACTGACATGGAACTACAGACTAGGTGGCTCAACTTCTCTTGCAATGAAACTTAAATTACTGATACAGATTCCACAATGTTTCCCTAACTCCGGGTATGTCTTCACTATAGGTCTAGGTCGATTTCCCTTAATTCGATTTTCTAAACTCGAGTTTAGAAAATCGAATCAGTGTGTCCCCACCAGGACAGCAGGTCGACAGTGGTCGACACTGTCTGTCCTTGAACTTTTGCAGGGGGTCGACATAGCCCGCATTGCACTGTGGGTAGGTAGCCCACAGTGCAATGCGTGCTGGACCCCCCCCTGCCCAAGCAGCCCCACGGACCCCCCCGCCCGAACAGCCCCCCCCTCGCCGTACCCACCCGCCCGAGGGGGGGTGGGGGAGCCAGCGCGCGGCTGCTTGGGCTATCGGCTCAGCTGCCTGGTGAAATTGACCAGACAGCTGAGCCGATCCCTCAAGCAGCCCCGCGCGGGCTTCCCCCCCCCCCCTCAGCAGCCCCGCGGACCCCCCCCCCGCCCGAACAGCCCCCCCAACAGCCCCCCCGCCCAAACAGCCCCCCGCTGGACCCCCCCCCGCCCGAGGGGGGGGGGAGCCGGCGCGGGGCTATCGGCTTAGCTGCCTGGTGAAATTGACCAGACAGCTGAGCCGATCCCTCAAGCAGCCCCGCGCGGGCTTCCCCCCCCCAGCAGCCCCGCGGACCCCCCCGCCCGAACAGCCCCCCCAACAAACAGCCACCCCGCTGGACCCCCCCGCCCGAGGGGGGAGGGGAGCCGGCGCGGGGCTATCCGCTCAGCTGCCTGGTGAAATTGACCAGACAGCTGAGCCGATCCCTCAAGCAGCCCCGCGCGGGCTTCCCCCCCCCCTCAGCAGCCCCGCGGACCCCCCCCCGCCCGAACAGCCCCCCCCCCGAACAGCCCCCCCCTCACGGGGCTGCTCGGAGGTCGGAGGCTTAACTTCTGATGCCTCTTCACTAGCCCACAGTCGAGCTTGTAATGTCGAATTTAGCCTTACTTCTCTCGTTAGGCAGGAGTTCCGAAATCGATCTTGAGGGCCCTTTAAATCGACTTTAAGGGCATGTATGTGAAGACAGGTACACCTTTAATTCGACCTAACGTCGTTAAGGTCGAATTAAAGTGGTAGTGAAGACATGCCCTCCACCTTGCTTTAAAATGTTATAGCTCTCATCAGGTTTGTTTCATCCACTCCATCCTGTGGGAGGGGGACACAAAGTTGGGGGAGGGAGAGAAATGCTGGAAGTCAGATGTCTTCATAGAGGCATCATTAAGGTTGTATTCTGGGATATGTGATGTTTGTAGATTTTTATATTAACAAAGACAATATCTGTAGATAGAGGGATAGAAGAAATGCACTGTTCAATCACTGTAATTTTCATTTCCCTGCTTCTAAACTTTGATGTTAGGTATATTAAGTATAGACAAATCAGGGCTGCATCTGAAACACAAATCTATCAATGGCTTTTCTACAATGAAAGAACAAACCTTGTGACTATTTAGTACTTTACTCTAAAGCAGGGGTTCGCAACCTTTCAGAAGTTGTATGCCGAGTCTTCATTTATTGACACTAATTTAAGGTTTTGCGTGCCAGTAATACATTTTAACATTTATAGAAGGTCTCTTTATTTAAGTCTATAACATATAACTAAACTATTGTTGTATGTAAAGTAAATAAGGTTTTTAAAATGTTTAAGAAGATTCATTTAAAATTAAATTAAAACACAGACCCCCCGAGACCGGTGGCCAGGACCTGGGCAGTGAGAGCGCCACTGAAAATCAGCTCATGTGCCACCTTCACCACACGTGCCATAGATTGCCTACCCCAGCTGTAAAGGCTTTTCTAGATGGGGAGCAATTCTGAAATAGCTATTCCCAAATAAGTACATTTGTGTACACTCATTCCAAATGAGCATAATTCAGTTGATTAAATAACTTTTTCCTGAATAAGAGTATCTAGACACTAAAGATGTAGTTAATTGGGAATCATTAACTGTTTTAGAATCACACCTGACTTTATCTCAGATTAACTTTCATATACAGACAAGCCCTAAGATTTTCACCTTTTGACTCTGCTTTTAAGCCTGACCTAACCTTAATGTGATATCAACATATAGTTTGTTATCTTTCATAAAACAATAAAAACGTTTTAATCCCACTTTTGATTACATGTATTTTATATTGCTTTATTAAATAATATTATTAGTGCTGCATTTTACTCACAATTTTTGGGTTTATCACAAGCCTAATCTTAGCTTTAGTGCTTAATCACTAATACAAATCATGTATTGCCTCCAAAACTCTGCTGGATAAAACAACCCCTTAAATAATCCCAACAGCATTTCTCTGGGTCTTAATGTGGACATCTGTAAAATGGGCATCATACTAAATCACTTATTACTGCTCAGAATTCCAGGATTAGTCTATTGGACTATGAAAATTCTATGTATAAATTTATTATTATTCATTATCATCATTAACAGCTATATGCCTGACCTCTGTTGCTAAATACTAATCTGTGAGAACAAGGCTCTTTATTCTTTGCACTCTGTAGGAATTCAATTATAACAGTGTGGGAATAAATATTCAACAGCTACAATCATGCAAATGTGCCTTGCCAATTAAGTGTTATCCATTTCCTCAGTCTGCAAAAGACTACTGGCTGTTTCCTGTCCTGTATTCTATCAGAGCTGCCCCCTGCTAGACAGAGTCATGCTGCTTGCCTCCATTAAAATACTTCCTGATTTAGCCAGTTTTCCCAAGGATACTTATTTGATTAAAAGATAGAAAACAACAAGTGTTGCTCATATGCTTATATATATCAATATGTTTCCAGACTTTGTTCAAAACAACCCCATTGATTTTAATGGGACTGCATTCAGGACTTAAGGACCACATACAAACTAAATGAACACATCAGCCCCATACTGATTGCTAGTGCTGTACAGGAATCAGAGCAGATAAATTCAGTACATGTTCACTCATTACTATCTGCATCAAAAGTCACAAGCACATCTTTAGTATTAAAATGGCTGATGATCCCCCCTCCTAACATCAGTGGAAGCAGAATAAATGCTTGTATTTTATGTGTATATTTCAGGGGCATCACTGGATATATTGACATAGTTTGTGAAGCTCTTTCTGTAGGATTCAATCCTTTTAGCTGTCCCATTATATAAAGTTAGAGCAACTTCCACTCTGATCACTTTGACTATTTTTTTCTTCTTCTACTCATCATGTTCTGTCAGTCTTTCACTGTAATCTTATCCTTGCTGTTGTGCACTTAACTCATTCTCCACAATGAAAAACTTTAGCCTACTGAATTTACTGCTATCTGGTTGTTCAAAAGTTATTCCCATGGTGATGATTTTTATGAAAACACACTACATTGCTTCTCAAATATTATGATACAGCAGGACGGACCACAGTATCAACAGTTGCAAATTTTGAGAATAATAATCGAAGGGAAGCTTTCCTACCACTGTAAAAATGGGAAGTTTTGAAGGATTAATTGAGGCCTATGATAAAAAAAATCTTCAGAGAACACAAAGAATCAATTGTTTTGTATTTAATTTCTAACATTAAATTGATGCTTTTTGCCTTATATCTTTATTATGAATCTCACATGAAAGATTTCAAAAACTTGTATTATTGGAGCGACGACTCTTGTCAATGTTGTGGCTTATTTACATTCACTTGTGCCAGAAGTGATGGGGGACAAAAGGACATTGTCCATCAGACACAGTGTCACTTTGAAGGTGCATGGCAAACACACATGCCACCAACACCACAGACAGGCAGGGCCTCTCCTCCTCACTTTGTCCTTTTTGTGATAGTTAGTGCTGCTAGCCAAGAGTGCAAAAACTCAAATTGTAGCTGGCTCCTGCGTGGAGGGGAGGTTGTATTTTCTCCCCTTTATGAACCCACAGTTTGATTATTTATGAATTACCACAGGTAGTGGCTGCCAAAACAGTAGCATCACAATACTCACATTAACAATAGCATTAAAGTCAATGCTTTCTTCATTTTTAGTCTTAGCTATTAAGTCTGAGACCTATCCTAAGTACTAATGGGTCCCATTACTACAGTACTCAAGCATCTCACAATCTCCAATGCACTTATTCTTACCACATCTATGAGGTAGAGACCTTTTATTTTTGGGCCTAAATGACTTACCCATGGTCTGTCAGAAGGATTTTATGTATACTACCCTTTATCCTCTAAAGTTTTCCACTCTTGCTACTACTGGTTCAACTCTGCTAGTGGTAATAACAGTGGGATTATTACTGTAGGCAAAGCTTCAAAATCCACAGCATTTTAAGGATCACATTGTGTAGCTCTACTCTGCAGAGTTAGATGATGCTGTGCGTAAAATGCCAGTGACCAACCCCAGTCCTGCCTACACTAGCAATCCAAGTACTGCTATTCCAACCAGAGCTGAAGAGATAGGAGAAATAGAGGAAACAAATTGGCCAAAAGGTATCACAAAAACATCTAAAAAGTTTACCTGCAATAACTTATGTCTGCCCATTTCTTCAGTATCTGAAGATAGCTATACAATCTTTGATCTGTAATAAATAAATAATCAAAGTGCAGAAATTGGGGAAAACAAAAACAAAAAAAAAGACCCAAAGGGAAAATAGTGCAGATATGAAGAAGCAGAGAGTAATGACAGTGGGACAAGGGACCAAAAAAAAAATTGATTCAAGGAGTGATTGACTCAAATGCTAATATTTTCCTAGCAAGATGAGTTTACCTAACTTGGAATGTAAAAAGGAGAATGAGTCCTGCCTCTAGAAGAGTTTGAGTCAGTGAGCCAGAATTGTTCATCCTATGCTTTCCTATATGAATTTATGATTAGCTCTACTCCAAAGCCAATTATTTGGTGGTATTAGCACAAATCTTCAAGGCCTTGATGCAGCATCCTTTGAACTTAATGGGAGTTTGTTCATTGGCTGGTCTCAAAAGGACAAAACTTGGTTGAGTATTTGAATGCATATTGCATCTACATTTTGTTACTGAATAATGGTAATACCGAATAATGTTTTGCCATACATAATGGCTTGATCACTCAGTCATGACTGCTAATTCCAGATTTCAAATTCTGACTATATGGAAGTCAATGGGAGTTTTGCTACTAACTTGAATGAGGTCAGGATTTCACCCATAATTCTTAGTTTTTAAAAACCTGGAGCTTATCCTTCACAGACAGTCCAATTAGTGAATCATGTAGAATAAGCAGTTCTTTAAAGTAACATTAAAAAGCAGAGATATAGTACAATGTGTGCTTAACAACATTATTTGTCCTTATTTTCTGACAGCATGGAAACTATGAACAATAGCTTTTAAAAACAAAAAAACAAAACAAACACATAATCTGCAAACACTGTTTAAAGTATATTATATGCTTTAGATTCAACATTGCTTTCAGCTGTAAGTTTGCAGAGTCTGTCAAGCTGATTTTGACATATTGGTAATTACCTCAGAGAAGATATTATGTACAAGTACTTTAAAAGTTTCTGTATAATAACCTGACAAAACTATTACTTCTTCACATATCCTTCCCTAGGCATGATAAATATTTAACACTACTACTGAAGATACCAATTTTAAAATGAATATTGTACTCACTATTTTAGTTAATCAATCAGTTTGCTGCTAGTAAATGCTGAAACTTTGGTTGATTGAACTTAAAAAACTGACATCTAATTGACAATCACAGTTCATTATTAAAATTTATATTGGTAAGAACTGAATATCACTCATGAAAAATGTATGCAGAATGAACTACCTGAGATAATTAATGCTTAATTGCTTCTCTCATGTTACTCATTAATTTTCTATTGAGGTCACTCAAAATGAAAACCTTGTCTGTAAAATGTATCCTTCAAACAGAATCATAAGAAACATATGTGATGGATTTATAATGATGCCTGGAGTAAACTAACGGTGTTTAGAAAGATATATATGAAGCTGGTGTAGCAAATGAAATGATGTTGTGACTATGCAAGCCACAATGAGGCTTGACGTCTGACACTCACGCCTTTGTTCCCAGGTTTGGAGTGTTATAGAGGGTTACTGGAAAAGTTGAGAGTCTCATCCAGCTCTCTTTATCTGGAAGAATGGTCATGAATGACACAAGGGAAGATCAACTGGGCAAAAGGAGGGGACATCTGGATTTTAAGAGAAGCTTGGAGAACTCCGCTATTCTGGGGACCAGATTAGAGGGAAGTCAGAGTTCCAAATCAGTGAAGTAGTAACTGAATAATGCTTTGTCCTACTGAAAATGTTGCACACTTATATGCAAAACTATGGAACTAATAAGGCATATGCTTTTCATCTTACTTTTCAATTGCATTGCTTTCATCATTCCTCTTCTAACTTTCTTGTTTCATATATTGTCTAGTAAGATTATAAACTGTTTGGTGTAGGAATCCTGACATTGCCTGGCACATGTTGGCATCAACAAATACATTATTAATCATTCTGTCACAGAAGAGCTACAAAACAAAGGCAAAATTGGAAGATAAAGTACAGAGCTCAGTACTGTTTTTGCCTTACTCCAGTGTGTATGCCTAGCGGTCCCCAGACAGTGCTCAGACTGCCACTGCCACACGACAGCTCACCTAAAGCTGTGGAGAAATGGTCTAGTGAAGTTCTAACTGATAAAAACCCTACCCACAAAGCGCCTGACTGGGGGATGAACTATTTAAGCAAGACTGAAGCAGAGGAAGTTGTGTGAGGAATTAGTTTAATTCTTGGTTGGCTACTACTATGGACCCTGGCTACTTACCTGACTCCTAAGCCCTTCTCCCACCTTGTTCCTGATGTCTTTGTCCTAGACCATCTCTTCCTGGTCCCTGCTTTGTTGCCTTGCTCCAAGTCCCTGCTCCTATGCCCTACCTCAGATGCTGTCTCTGTCCTTTAGCTTGGCACCTGTCTCTGTCTCGGACCCAGCTCTTCTTCTAGGCTTCTTACTAACCATGAGGCCTGATCAACCACATCCCGGTCCCTACAACTGCCTATGCTGTAAAGAACTGTGATGTTAATGAGCAATTCTATTTTAAAAGAAGGCATCAATACTGTAATCACTTGGTGAGAATTACTTGGTCAATTTTTTAAAAAAAATTACTGCTAGGAACTGTGAAATCTGCTTTCACACTCCTTGAATATTTAGTTGGTTGAAGATTTAGCACTGGTCTACACTGGAGGGGGGGAAAATTGATCTAAGATATGCAACTTCAGCTATGTTAATAGCATAGCTGAAGTCAACGTACTTAGATTGACTTGCCACAGCATCTTCATGGCAGTGAGTCGACTGCTGCTGCTCCCCCGTCAACTCTGCCTGCGGCCCTCGCAACAGTGGAGTACAGGAATCGATGGCAGAGTGCTCGGGGATCTATTTATCACATCTAGACTAGACATGATAAATTGAACCCCAATAGATCGATCTCACAGTGTCGATCTTCACTGTAGTGTAGGTACCTACGATAATGGGGTGAAAAGTGTGTGTGTCTGTATAATAGAGAGTTCCCTTCTTTGAAAGATCAAGTTTTGTATTATGGAACCTTGAGAAAAGTGGGGGAAAGTGTGTCTGAATATTTCCTTGCAGTACTTCCTTTCAAACAGCTCATACAATATAGAGGCATATTAATGTCTCGCAGCACAGTGGCTGTTTAATAATGGGAATATTGATTATACAATTAGAATATGACATTTAAAATAACATCTTAACTTCATTATTAAAGAGTAAGATGGTTATTGTCTGGCACATTTATCAGTTTGAAAATGAACCAATTATCTATGAGTCAATCTCATGACTCTGAGAGTATGTATAGAATGTGATCATGGTCTATTAAATGAATGTAAAGTTTGTTGCTTTACAGACACAAAAACAAACATACCGTTTGATTTTCTAGCAATAATCATGAAGAGACAAAACCCCAGACGATGATTTTGAGATCTTCAGTATGAAATCCCCTGAATAACACTGAGATTCTGTAAAAATAAACATTCTTCCTTTTTTTAGGTTGGAGATTAAAGTGTCATGGCTGTATCTATAAATTACTGTGGCATTTTAAAAGAAAAGACCTTTCTTGTAAAATTAAACATTATACAGCTAAAATATAGCGGTATATTTGTATTACACCTTAAAGCTTAGAAACAAAATGCTGTTTAGGTACACATTTCCAAGCTATATTCTTCTGCAGTGACAGATACAGAGTAGCTGCTGAATTCTTATGTTACTGTGCCTGTCCTTTGCGTCTTATGAAATTTCTGTTTTGAGACATTTACCACCTACAAGCAAGTTGGAAACTGATTTGAACAGTTTATGTCATACCTGTTGTATTTAAATTTGTTAAGGCCTAATGGTTTTTATTAGTCATGGATAAATACTTTTATAGATGAACTGAATTGAAAAAGCCCACTACTATGTGGGCTAGCGTAATTGTTTCTTGCAATCACATTTAATCATATGCACCTTTATTAAAAGTTATAGAAAACTCCAGTTAACATAACTGCCACTGACATTGCAAAGGTGAGGGGAAAACAAAACATCCAGAACCAGTATTTCCAAATCTTTCATACTGACGTATTCATATGAAATCCTGAAGAAGAATGGAAATGGTCAGCTCCAGCTGAGGGTCAGGAAACAATGACCTCCAGGAAGCTACAACCTCCATCCAGGCCATAAGTATAAGTTATGCATACTCCCACAAAGTTCATTAATATGCAAGAGGGTTGAACTCCTCATGCCCATCTTGGGGAGTGTCACCCCAATATTATTGGAGGACTCTTTACTTGATCAGTTACTTGGATAATTTTTCTTTTAACTTAACACTTATGATACTGAATCACCAGAGTTACATGTGGTTGCCTTAAAGAAGTGCTTAATATTTCACCCTGGCTAACAACAGTCATCCTGTCAAGTCTACTGATCTGTCAGACTTTGTTATCCAAAGTCAGCAGTTATTTTTCACAACATCAGTCTAGACACATTTATTAATTTATTTATGTTAACTTATCCTAAATTCTAAGGCTTCATTTGACTATGCTAAAAAATGTTGCAAGTCTAAGTAGGCTTCATGCATTTCAGCTTTAAACCTTACACTAGTTCTTAATCTATTAAGTAGCTCTTACATCCATCTTTAATATTAAATTGTTGGTTACAAACTACATTGGACAGGGATATCTGAAGTAGCTGCAGTTCTCCAGGCAACCATGAAGAACAGTGGACTGGTCACCTGCCAGTCTAATATCTGGATTACTTGGCAGTAGAGGACAAGGGGGGAACCCCCTGGCAAAGCTGGAGCATGCACTGGTAGATGTGGAAACTGCGGCTGGGGAGGGAGCAGCTGTGAAGGCAGCTCTTCTCTAGTGTCTGGTCCAAGGAGGGGACAACAGCATATAGCAATTGGAGAAAAGCCCAACTGATGACCAGTCCAGCAGAGACATTGACGATGTCTAATGCTAGTAGCAATGGAGGGATGTGATATGAAGTCAGCTGCTTGGGGTAGCAGAGACGAGTCCCCAGTCATGAGAGGAGATGTTGATAAGGGGTCAGAACTCAGCTGCTTGTGATACAGAGCAGATGGAAGAAGCTCTCTTGGACAGAAATGGTAGAGTAGTCTCCCTGTTGGGACTACCAGTTCACATTCATGAGGCTTCTGGGGTGTGTGGAAGTACTATGGAAGGAGGAGGGTGGTGTAGCCTCACCCTGGAGATTTGGTGGGCCAGACGAACAAGGATGAGGTCCTCTGGCCTCTGCTGCTGGAGGTACCAGAAGAGATATTGAGGAAGGGGGGTGATGAAGGTACTAGGGATCAAGGGAAAAACTTCACCTTAGGGCAGTATTGCTTTATTTTCTCTCAATTTTTACATCTTAAGGGAAGATGGCTATGTGGCAGGTGGATTGAGGTGACCAAGTGGAGAATCAGATGAGGAAGCAGAGGAGAAGGGACTCTGAAGAAGTTATGGACTCTGCTCTCCTGCATCACTGACCAAGAATCTCCAGAGAAGCTGGCCAGACGAGTGCAACATTGACAGGGAGTTCAGTGGTCCCAGTTAGCATGGGTACAGCAGAGATTTTACTCCAACAAGAACCTTGGCAAGAGAACAGTGAGAAGAGCAGAACTTTCTGGGTGCACAACTGTCCAGGAAAGAAAAGCAAGTGCCTTCTGATTAAGATACTGGGCTAGCATTGGCTGGCAAGCAACTTTTGTCTCTTGTGTTGGCATAGTATAGGTGGCAACATGAGGGAAGGTGACAGCCTATGAATTGGGAAGAGGAGGGTTTGGTTGCTGTCAATGTTTCAGATTCCAGAGAAGGGATCAGGGCAAACTAGGGGGAGCTACATGCTGAAAATTGGCAGAGAAATACCAAGGTGTGGTTATAGAATGTAGCTGGAGGTCACCCCATGCAAGAGCAGATGGGTGAGCACACCAATATTGAGAGGGATGCAATTGTCTCTAGTGGTCCTTTTAGCAATAATCCAGCTAACCAGGTCCAAAGAAATGGATCTGTGCTTTCAGTCAACTGAGCTAACTGAAACCTTCTGGGGGCATACACAATGATGCAGGGTAATAGGGGACTGGCTGCAGGTGGTAATGATACAAATGGCTACTAAGAAGATTACTATCATATTCTGTAATTATCTGGTGCCCTTTGAGCTGGTCATGGATTGGCTAAACCAGACAAGTGACTATGTTGGGCCCAGGTGGAAAAATCCTGAGCTGACTCAGGATCTGGACAGGACTGCATGTCCAGATTCTTGGTACAACCATCAGATTTTTCACTTGCCCAGCTCTTTCATGATAGCAGAATAATGGTTGTATGTGAATTTTTAGGACTGCCCCACATTGTCACAAGTTACATGAGCGTTTTGATCATTTTTCTGTGTCGTGTCATCTGTTATGTTACTGACTTGGGGCAGACTGGTCACTTAGCAGCCATATACATGTTACAGCAGATACGCACGATGGTGTCACAGGGAGGGGATATGTCCCAAGGGAGCACAAGGCGGTGGGGAGGAAATCTATGGATTTCCAGAGGGAAATAGCAATTTCCCTCTGGAAATCCATAGATTGCAAGATGTGACATCACAAATAAGAGAGTAGAAAGTGAAAGGAAGAGGAGCAGTTATTGCACAATCATCTGCAGCTGTTAGAGGAGGTAACCAAGAACTTGACAAAGAGGCAGCCCTTCTAGAGGCAGGTGGGAGTGCACGGACAAAAGGTGGTTGGGACTACATGCTGCAATTTGCACAAAGTGACACAACAGCATAAGCAGTGACACAAGAGTGAGAAAAAGACAGCACATAAGGGTGTCCCTGGCATTGGAGTAGAAAGGGCTCAGGCCACCAGGGGATGGCACAGTTGGGCAAAGAAGGAGGGGGAAGTGATTGAAGGCTTTGTGATGCCCGGTGGTGCTTAAGAACAAGATTCCTAAAGCCTTGTGTCCCTTAGTAAGGGACATGAGGACAGAGGAGGAAGGGAGGATTTTCTCTCCCTGTCTAATGCCTACTATCATTGGGCTGGGGGGGGGGGGGGGAAAGGCAGATGCATCTCTGGACTTTGACCTACTCAGATGATCCTTCCGTCCTCTATAACCTCTCCTCTGCCCCTTCTTATTCTGACTCTTCCCATCTAACCTTGGGCAATAGGTTTCATCCTCTCAGACCAAGGAGGCAGCTAAGGTGGCTTTTGCTGCCAATGCTGTAAAGAGACTTACTTTGATGACACATCAGCAGGTCGAATCCAGAGTTCAGGGGCATGAACTGTAGAGTTGTGAGAGCAGTCAGAGCCTTCACACTGAATCAGCTCTTGGCAAGGGCTAGCCACAGACAGAAGGGTGGGATATGATTTCCCTCTCTCTTTCTGGCCTCCTGCTTTAGCATGGGATGGGTATGTGAGGTAGAGGGAAAGGGTTTAGGGAGAAGGGGCAAGTCTGGGACCCCAGAAAGGAGTGTAAGGCAGGTATTAGCTCCAAGAAGGAAAGGGATTAAGCCTGAGAGTTTCCAGATACCAGAGGAAAAGAATGCCACCGTGTGAACTGACCATGATTTAGGGTTTGAAAAACAACCATGTTTTACTGGGGCTACACTCCTGGTGATACAGGGGAGCACAGGAGGATACGGAAAGAAGAAAAGTGGGAGAAAGAAAGGTAAGTTAAGAGGTGAGGAAAATGTATGCCAGTGGTACAGGACTACATGTTTCTGAATGCTGGTATAAACCTATATCATGGAGTGGGGGCAGCCCTAATTCTTTTTATGTCTGTCTTAATATTTTCTTTGTCAGAGACAGAGGTGCCATGTTCTGATTAGGGGTGTCTCCCCTTACTGGAACCCAGCTGATGGGCTGATAATTGTTTTAATTTGCTGATACGTGATGTGGCTATTTCTGTATTTCTGAACTTTGTGTTGCTCGTTGTGTTTTGTAATAACTTTGTAAGCCTGTGGGCTCTTTTGGTGCTATTGTACGTAAAGGCTTTTGTGAATAAGTGTAATGTGCAAGAAGAGAACTTAGCTCAGAGCCAGATGATTGCATACACGTGGGTTGCCATCTGTCCCTCTCTTCTTTAAAAGGCCAGACACCCTCTCTTAGACTCTTATGTCCATGAAGCCTGTTTAATTCAGTGGATCTTAGTGTAGGGGAAGCATTTGCTGGTATAGATCCCTACAGGCCATGTCTTGTGTAAACTGATTTATCAACAGTAGCAGCCTCCCACTGTCCAGCTGTGATAATTATAATTCTAGTATAGACCATGTGGCCACGAAGCAGTTGAATGCACTGAAAAGGCTGCAGCGCTTGGTCTCCGTCTGCCTGAGACCAAGCACTGTATCTGCACTTTATGTTTCAGAGACTATAATTAGAAAGTACCAGCAGGGATACTGCAGCTTAGATATTCATTAATAAAGATGTTTGCTAAATAAATCAGTAAACATATGCTGAATATAGTTACATTCCCATGAGGAAATGTAAAACACTATTTAAAATAGAGAAATTACCATAATTGACAGAACACAAATGCTCTTTAATAATCTAGTAGATTGCACGCCCAGTGGAAATGCTCATTAATTCTACTTTAAGGCATAGCATGCTTCACCTATATATCAGATAATTGATATTAGAATCGAGGTAAACAGAATGATTAACAATGCAGCTTTTGATGACTCTTCTATAGCAGACTCAACATTTGAAAGTTTGACAATAATGTGACTATCTTCCGCTCTTCAAGAAATTATGGAGTGAAAAAAGTGGAGGCAAAACTAAATTCCCATGAGTTTCTAAGGATTTTCAGTTCTTTCTCTCAAGAGATCAGTTATTTAAGTTAGAAAAAGCTGGATTCATTTTCAGTAATACAATAGTGTCAACCTTGCACACTCAAAAATCAGGAATCAGGCTCTCCTCAAAACCATGACACTTGCTTAAAAAGAAAATGAGATGTTAATAAAAGGGGGACCATATTTCCTCTGACGTTCTCCTCATACTACAAAGTAGCTGAGTAGTCTGGTTCAAGCCTTCTTAAACTCAACTTAAAGCAAACCCAAGCCAGAAAGTATGATTCTGAAGTGTGAATTTTGGAAAGTTACAAGCAATAAAAAATGAAATTTCTGCAACCATAACTACAGTGATCATTACAGCTCCTAACGTAACCAAACTGTAATATGCCAATACGGAGTTAGAACACATTGCTCCAGTAAGCAGTTATTCCTTACCAACTACCTCACTGACTCAAGGATATGTGAGAAGATATGCTAGTGTTTTCTACTTAAATAAATAACATTTCTTAAGACAAACAATTATCTATGACAGACAATTGTAGCTGTTACTAGGTATTCAGCAGTGTCTTTTTTAACATAATTCAATGAAATGCTGCCTAAAGAAGGCTAATGGCATATGAAGAATGGTATTATCAAAAACACAATATCCCCTAAGAAACTCAGAATCAAATTTGGATATAAATGTAAAATGGTGAGCAATTTAAACCTTCAGCCTGTTCCTGAGGCAACTGTCTACTCTTTGAGATCTCCAAAAGAGTTCACTGTAGAATATTTAATAATCACATACTGACTATTGTGTATTGAAGGATTACAAAATGCTTAACTTATTAAAGCAAAAGTTTCTAAGGAGTAACAGTGATCAAGAAACCAGTCCATATCAATTTCCCAAATTAGCATCTCTACAGTAGATGCTCAAAGCTCTTGTCCAGAACACCAAGAGTTAAATCCTACCTTGAACTTAATGCTACGCATCTTTGATTTCAAAGAATTTATGTTGGTAGGGGAGGATTTTGTCCTGAATACAGAGCATTCCACAATTTCTAAATAGATTTCAGCATTCAACAACTTCTAGTCAGTTGGAGCACAGCAGCCTCATGAGGCCAGATTCAGAGAAGATCTCAGTGTTAGTTGTATGCTGTTAAATTAATATGAATTCCAGTGGGAGCATGAGAATAACTTGCAATTAGTGGCAAAGAGACAAAGTTACACCAGGTTAATAACCAACAGGTTGGTGTACAAATTATGGTTGCTTTTCCTGCTACAACTTTGCCTCGCTGTCCTTTAGCATGCAAGTTATCCTTGATAATTTAGGTACCTCAGGTCAGCTTCCTATAATGAATGTATTCCACTTCTGAACTTGGCCCAGTGTATCCTTTTGGCTCGTGTGCCTATATTACAAAATCCATTTAATTCAGTTGATGCTTTACAATACTTTGCAAAGCAAACTAAACCAACCCATGTTTCTTTCAGTGAGTTGAGAGTTTCCAAATGATTTGGAAGATATGGCTGAACTTTTTACAAGTATTAAATGTTTCTCCAGTAGGTCTACAGCCACCACCAAATTTCAGATTTGAAAACACATGGTTCTGTATGGTGGCTCACACTAAGACAATGCATCTGTGGACACTTCAGTAAAACAAAGGAACACATTCATTTATTGTTTCCTGTTTTCAGTTAATTTGTCAAAATACTGAAGTACAAAGTAGTGGTATTTTTCTTAATTTAGTTTGGCAATTGTTTTCCATTCATATATGGGCTCCCAGAAAGCCTTATTTTAGTGAACCTGGACAATGTGAACTATTTGCATGAAAAGTGTGCTTAGTATGCCATACAATCACCTACCTCAACTAGGTAGAATATTATGGCCTTTTCCAACCTTGCTTCAAAAACGTGTAGATAAGGTGCCACAGCTACCTCACCAAGCAAACTCATAGAATCATAGAATATCAGGGTTAGAAGGGATCTCAAGAGGTCATCTAGTCCAACCACCTGCTCAAAGCAGGACTAATTCCCAACTAAATCATGCCAGCCATGGCATGACTGACCTTAAAAACCTCTAAGGAAGGAGGTTTCACCACCTCCCTAGGTAACCCATTTCAGTGCTTCACCACCCTGCTTCAAGTTCCACTTTCAGTTGTCCTTCTGACAAAGCACTACATTTAGTTTTCTTTGTACTTGTTTTTTTTTTACTTCAGCTCATTGCTCCCAGTTGGTGTCCAGTACATAGAACTAGAGTAGTTTTTCCTGCTAAAATATTCAGGGCACACCCGTGGATTAGATTCTAAGTCTGCTGAGGAAATCAAAGTAGAGAACATCCAAAATAGAAACAGTGTGTTTCACTGAGCTTTCCCTTATGCCCCCTGTATATCACCCTGGCTGGAGCAGAATATGAGAAGAAGAAATGGCTTACTCAAGCTAGATAGCTTTTCTGAATAGTTCAGCCTACTTCAGAGCTAAGGCTTCGACTATGAGAGGTTTTGATGCAAACACCTGCAGATATTTTATATGAGTCTGGAACTGTTAATACACATTTTACTTCTATGTGTACAAAGCTATCTTTATTCATGTATTTCGCCATGATAAGGTTAATTTTTTATGGGCAAGTTATCATTTATTTATTGAATAAAAATATAGATAAATGAGAAAAAATGAGCTTCATCATTTGATACCTCCTTTTGTGTAAAATTAAAAGTGAAATTAACAAATCAAACAGCTGTTGTAAGCCGATTTCTTCCATGCTGAACAGCTGGATAGAGATCTTTAGGCAAGTTTTTAAAAAGCTTTATTTGCATAAACTTAAGTAATGAATTAAAATTGGAATTAGAATACAAGAGAAATAACTTATCCATTTTGTATGGTGCAAAAAGAAAGATTTACCCCTTTATAGTTCTACATGTTATCACATTTAGAACCTATTAATAATAATAATAGTTCCCCAATATACTCTTGCTCATGGAAGCATAAAGACATTTGCTGCAATTCACTGAGAAGTTCTGCAAGAAATTGCTAAATAGTATTAATTTTAGCAGAGATACATACAAATGCTGAAGTTGAACTAGGGAACTTCTCAATCCATAGCTCCCATCTCAAAGTGAGTGAAACTATAATACTGACCACAGAAAGATGATATGTTCCATGACCATTTCAATAAGACATTTGTAAATCAGAGGAGAGATCCATAAGCTTTACAAAACAAGTAGCTACAAAGCAAAACTAAAAATTGAATTACCCAGGGACTTGTATAATACATTATTCCTACTAACAAACCTGTGGGGGCACACAGCACAGAAAAAAAAGTTTCAGTTAACTGATACGAAGTCACTTTCTCCCCTTGATACTTCCAGGTTCACTGAATATATTCTAGACGGCAACATCAAAAATAAAGACAAATAAGTACAAACCATTGTATTTGTGGTGTCAGAGTGCATCGCATTCTGAGATCCCTTCAGAGAACCAAGAACTACCAAGATGATTTTACCGAGATAAATAAACATTGGAAAGAGATGAGTTAAATGTGAAGCTGAGCAAATACAGCAAAACATTATCCTCAAGTGGTTGCTTCTTTCATGTTCAGTTTTCACCTGACTTTCACCCTGTAGAGATTAGCAAATAATAAAAGAAAAGCTACCAAAACAATCATTATTGGTTTGAATTGCACTGACTTTACTGAGATTTTAAAGCTACAGCTTTAGTGCTTGATACTGCACCACAAAAGCCAATGAAAACCACAGTTCCTTCCCTGCTCCACTTTCTACTCCCAAAATGAAATAATTTGCTACTGCACACCTTACCAGGTGCAACTGATAGACCATTGGGCTGTGCCCATTCCTCACCCAGCCCCACCCACCTGTGCAACAAGGGAGAACCAGGGTTGTAACATGTGCTCTTCCCCTATGTCTACAGCTGAGATAGGCTGTGAACATTTGAGAGAGGAAGATGGGTTGAATCTTTACTCTCCCTTTACTCTATCCCTCCAGGGTAATCCACAGGGGAAATTAAGGCAAATAAGATGAATTAATAAGAGATAGAGAGAAATGATTCACTCTCAGATTGCAGCAGGATCTATCCCTCCTTTCTCACAAGAAGGGGACTTCAGGCAGCAGTTGTCTGGGAAGCTCCGGCCTCCAGTCAGCCCTTTCCTTCCGGAGGAAAGGAGCTCTGCTTTTTCATGGTCTGCCAACAACTGAGTTGCTATGCTCCCATTTTAAGCTCTTCTTCCTGCCTGTGAATGCACTGGCAGGTGTTCTGGGGCAGAGATGGCTGGGCCCAGAGCAGCTTCTTAACTCTTTGCAGTCCAGTATAGTGTTTGCATACCCCCATCAAACACCCACATTTTGCTACTAAGGAAATGGGTGGAATAACTTTATATACATCACCACTGTAGGGCAGGGGTGGGCAAACGTTTTGGCCCAAGGGCCACATCAGGTTTACAAAATTATATAGAGGGCCGGCCCTGCCCACAATCCGGTCCCCTCCCACTTCCTGCCCCCTGACTACTCCCTCGGAATCCCTGACCCATCCAACGCCCCCCCCCCACACACACACACCTTGTTCCCTGACTGCCACTTCCAGAGACCCCTAACCACCTCCCAGGATCTCAACCCCTACCTAATTCCCCTGATCCCTGTCCCAACTGCCCCAACCCCTATCCACCCTCCCACCCCCTAGCCAACACCCCAGAATCCCACCCCAGAACCCCACCACCTATCCAATCCACCCTGCTCCCTGACTGCCCCTTCCAGAGCACCCCCCCCAACCACCGCCCTGGAGCTTCCTCAGCCCTTCTCCTCCCTCTTACCATATGTGCTCCAGAGGAACAGGGGGAGCGCGCAGCCCCGGGCCCCTGGACTGCCGCCCATGTGGTGCGGCTACGGGGGAGGGGATGAGCATGCAGCCCTGGCCCCCTGGAATGGCACCTGCGTGGTGCGGCTCCGGGGGAGAAGGGAACACGCAGCCCTGGCCCCCCGAAGTGCCGCCAATTAAAGGTGAATCATTCAGAGTTCGAAAAATTGCATCACAACCAGATAGGCTGAAAAACATGGTTTTGGTTTTGATTGCCTTTTTGTTTTACATAAGCAGGTAAACTTACATTTTTCAGACAACATCTGGAACATAAAATTCATGGCAAGCCCTAAACCAACAGAATGGTCAAATGTAGAGTCAAATCTTGGGGCATTACCTTTGACTTAATGCCCCAAGATTTGGACTATAACATCATGATGTCTTCTCAGATAAACAGCAGCTAATAGAGTAGATGTCTTTGTAGTATGAGGTTATGCATTTAACAATTTTCTACCATGTATTCATTTCTCACATAGCAATTATTTGCCACCATAAAAAATGAGAATTACAGAAAAGTGGTTTTAAATTGCACTGCATGGTACAAAATGCTAATTTCAAGCTATAAACATGCAAGAATTGTAAATAAATTAGTTTTATCTGTGAAATAAAATGAGAATGTCAATTTTTTGTCTCTTACATTACTGTCTGTGGAAAAGAGGGCATAACTGATGTGTGAGAATGCTCTCTTCATGTAAATGGTCTTTTCTTTTCTTTCATTCTAGAATGATTATTTAAGAAGAAAAAGCAGAGTAAAGTATACAATACCACTAAATATGGGTCCTTAAGGTGCAATCACTGAAAAAATTCAAATCAATCAAAGTGAACTAATAAAAGACCACATAAAGAATACACAGCAACATGAAAAGCTGTGTTTGCCTCTGCATACTACTGTCACCTAAGAGCTTCAGACAGTTCAGAAGTGTGTAGTACCCAGAGGTACTGGCAGTATAGTCACCCATCTTAATTACATAGTAATAGGCATCCTTTAGACTTGAGAAACCATGGGTATCCATAATTGTGAGGTAAGGAGCTTACTCCGTTTGTTTTAAGGCAGCTGCACATGTAACAGAAAAGACCCACTCAAGAGAGACAATATCTCCTGCATCTATAACAGTTAAAGGTGATGTTTTGACCCTTTGGGCTCTGCCTTCTGTGAGCTCTTATTTCCTCTACCAAGCTGGACTGCTTTCTCTCGTAACTTCAGAGACCTTTGTTAAGCTCTTGTGTCCCACGACTGAGGCTTAAGTCTGATCAGCCATTTCTTTGAGGTCTCACTTGCACACACCCATGAAACATAATTTTGGGAGTCCTTTGGTTCCTTTTCCAGATGCCAATTTGCCGCAGAGAGCATCCTTTGGGATGCATCCATCATTCATTCAGCACACATGTCCAAGCTACTGGAGGCATCTCTGTCTGAGAGTGTTGTGCATGCTGGCCTGCTTGAGCACCTCAGAGTTGGTGACTCTGAGCCTCCAGGAGATGCCAAAGATTCGACGAAGGCACCACTTCTGAAAACTGTTAAGCCTCTTTTCCTAATGAGAGTATAAAGTCCATGTCTCACTCCCATACAAGTGTACTAATAATACTTGAATGATACACATAGATCTTTATGTGTTATGTCAGTCTGTTGTTTTGCCATACTGTCTTGCTCATTGTTTAGACATTGTTGTGGTGACTTTTTCAATGTGGATGTTGAGGTCTATTTCAAGTGAAAGATTGCCTATGATAGTGGATCCCAGGTATGTGAACTCATTCACCACTTCAAGTTCATAGCTGTTGATCTTGATGGAGGGTGCTTCCTCAACTCCTTGGCACATTCATCATTTTTTAGGCTTATGGCAGGTTTTGTAAAAACAAACAAACAAACAAACAAACAAAAAAACCTGTCCATAATGTTTTGGAGATGACCTTGTGTGGGTTGTCACTACTGCATTTTCAGAAAAGAGGCGGTATTGCATGAGGGCCTCCCAAGTATTGGTTTTAGATTTGAGTCTTGCAAGACTGAACAGCTCTCCATCAGATCATGTGTGCAAATAGATTCCCACAGTTGAGGAACCAAAAGCTTGTTTCAGTAACAAGGAGAAGAAGACCCCAAAAAGATTTGAGGCAAATACACAACCTTGGTTAACACCATTATGAATCTGTAAAGTCTCAGAGACTAAGCCATGATACTATACCATTCATGTTTTCATGGAAGGATTAAATGATGCTTAAGAGCTTGGGGAGATAACCAATCTTTTCAAAAAGCGCAAATAGTCTGCTTCTACTTACAAGGTCAAAAGCCTTTGTGAGATCAACAAAGGCTATGTAAAGGGTTTTTTTTTTTGTTCTCTGCATTTCTCTTGTAGTTGTCTCAGTGAAAAGATCATGTTGATAGTAGTCCTTTCAACTCTGAAGCCACACTGTGATTCAGGATAGATTCTGTCTGCAAGGATCTGAAATCTGTTCAGGACAACTCAGGCAAAGGTTTTTCCCATAATGCGAAGAATGGAAATGTCATAATAGTTAAAGTTGTTCCTGTCATGAAGATGTTGCAGTAGAATAGGTTTTCCAGGGCCTTTCCATTGGGGAGGCCATCCATGGAAAGGCTAAGCTCCTTGACAGTTGGTTTATTGTCAAGTTAGTTCATAAAAGGCATGCTTCCAATGGCATTGATGTCTGCATCCATAACAATATTTTCACAAAGGTAAAGCTCAGAGTAGTGTTCTACCCACTGAGCCATTAGGTGTTAGGTAAGTCGAAATGCCTGTTCTGAAGATCAGATTGTAAAATATTTGTTACAGTTATGGTGCTAATCTGTATAAGGCCTTCTTGCTGTTATTTAACACTTATATTGTGTTGGTGCATAGAAGATCCAACCAAGCTGGGGCCCCATTGTGCCAGTAAATAGCCCTCATCCAGAAAGCTCACTGTCTGAAAGAAGAGATTTAATAAGTGGTTAACACAAAAAAGTAATGGGGAGGAAGTACATAGGGTAAAAAAGGATGTTTTAGCAGAAGCTAGCTGTGCATACAATACTTTGGCTACCAGTAGCAGCAATCACAACTCACTACTAGCCTAGCTATTATCAGAGAGCAGTTTTCTGTATGCATTATGGGAGAGGATTTTATTAGGTAAATTTATGGGCACATTGGACCTATTGCCAAAAACATGGGAAATCCTTTCAAAGGTTTTAACTTGCAATGGATCCCTTTTGTTAGCAAAGTTCCTTCAACTATTCACCTGGGTGTGACTGCAAGTAGCTAACCCATATTGTAAGGTTCTCTTGCCAAGGTCCCTTTAGTTTATCATTTTCATAGACATTTTCATATTAGGAATTCATTTAAATAATTCAGTAAAATGAATTTGTTTATCTTCTTTACCATAAAAAGTATATATTTCTGATGTTGTTTTATTAACACTACAAAGATAGCTGAGATCTGAATTTCTGAAAAACCAGTTTTCCCAAAAAGGAACACAGATACCAAACACTGCAAAATATGAATTAGTTTGGAACAGACAAAATAGTTTTTGTTTTACTTCCATGATGAAAAAATGTTTATAGATAAAAATCTCTTGGCTATTCGGTCATCTTTAATGATGAAATTCATAATTATTTCTCTGGAATTATTATTTTTTCTATATTACTGGAAGTTGAAGTGTGGGGGGGAAACGATGAAGCAGTCAGGATTGTTTTCTAAATTTAAGAGATGGTCTGAAGTTAATCAGTTTAGAATTCATTGTGTGCACTCTCAACTTTGGTATTTGATGGAAGTTTTTCCTGAGTACAGAGTTCCTTATCAGGCCCTTTCTGTGCATGCAGCATGTACTTTGCACAGTTCACCTGTATGGAATATGATATGTTCCTGTACAGAATGCATGACAAAGCTGTATTGGTAAGAAATGCTACTACTAATAAAAATCAAACATCAAAGTACATAGTTAATTTGATCTGACTTATTGATCTGTAAAGTACTTGAAATCTCACCTTAAAAAAACCCCATCATCTATGCACATGGCACAGTGGGAAAGTAAGCTGACTGCCAACAGGATGAACAAAATTTCACTGACCATGCCTGACTGAATTCAAATTGATCCATCTAAGAGTTGAGATTAAAGAAATACCTTCAGGACTCCAATGTTCTCAGACTATACCTTCACATACACATATACCATGGGGTTTGGGAAACTTTGCTGTGATCCTTTGTGAAGGAAAAGTTTCAAATAGTTTATGCCCAAAATGTAAGCTACCATAACATTTGTATTCATAGATTCCAAGATTCATAGATTCCAAAGTCAGAAGGGACTATTATGATCATCTAGTCTGACCTCCTTTGTAACACAGGCCCTGGAACGTCTTCAAAATAATTCCCAGTGAATTTCCCAATGTTAAGACCTGTAATGCCCATTCAGGTATCATTGCCTCAGACACCAACTTTGTGCAGGAACAGCAAGCGGACCCCACTGTTTCCCACATATATGATCAATCAGTCATGGTAAATGGGGAAGTCATAGACTCTCAGATAGAGAAACAACGGCCCTGATTAAAATTACAGGGAGAATGACTTTCTTGCCTAGAGAAAGCAAAGCAGATTGGAAAACTAGGGCCCAACTGTTAGTCTCCAATATCTATAGGCTGGAGATACTCCACTTGCTCCATGATCTCCCCTGCATCGAATGTAAGGCCTGTGCTGAAACCACCTAGTGTAGATAATTGGGATAGTCAGGTTCTCCCAACCTTGGAGTGGGGAATCACTGAGAACTCAGTCACAGGGCACAGTTTCTGGAATTGTCCTAACAACCTCAATGATGCCAAAGGCAAAAGTAAAGAAAGTAAAGTTACAGTGTTTCATCTGGTACTTTACAAGAAACAGAATATAAATATTGTGAAAGCTGCAGTTATCTCTAAATTAATTTGGTGCCCCTGTCTTTACTCTAACCTTGAGATTATTAGTACAAATTACTGAATATGTACATGAATTAATATACTCAGAGCCAAATTTGTCCAACCTGACAGTTTTGCGTAGTATTTTAGTTCATCTGTAGTCCCATTGATATTAATATGCAGACATAGAACCCAATTTATGCCCAAGGAGCTAGTTGTGTGAGTAACCACTTACCAATGTGAAAAAAGTTTCACAGTTAAACCCATAATAAGATGTTATACATGAGTAAGGCTATGATTTAGTCATGGGTATTTTTTAGTAAAAGTCATGAACAGGTTGTGACGGTGCTGTTCCTGGTGGGATCCAACTGTGAGTGTCAGATCAGGACAGATTGCTTCCAAAGGGGCAACTACAGCCCAAAGCTGGGGTTTTTCCACACTAAGGCAAACCAAACCAGCTAAACAGAAAAGACTTTGTTTTCACCCCACTGGCTAACCACAAGTCACACAAGCAATTCCCTTAGACACTCCAGCTTCCCAGTATCACCACCACCAGCCACCTGTCCTGGGGATCAATGGTTATGAAAACCAATACCCCAAATAAAGAAAACGGTTCTCCCCAATTCCAAAGAATCAGGCCCCAGACCCAGGTCAATATACAAATCAGATCTTCCCACAAATCACGCTGTTGCCAATCCTTTAGAATCTAAAATCTAAAGGTTTATTATACAAGGAAAAAGGTATAGGTGAGGGTTAAGAATGGTTAAAAGAAATCAATTACATGCAGTAATGGCACATTTCTTGGTTCAGGCTTGCAGCAAAGGTAGAATAAACTGCAGGTTCAAATCAAAGTGTTAGAATGCATCCCATTTGGGGGATGGGTCAGCACCTTAGTTCAGAGTTCACCTGTGTAGCAAAGTCCATTCAGAGCTGGAAGCAAGACAGGCTGCATGCTGAAGTTAAAGACAAAATGGGGAATGTTCTTCCAGGCTTTATAGACTTCCTCCTGTGGGTGAAGACCCTCCTCCTCCTTATGCAGAGTCTGGCTGCAAACTGAAGGTTCCCAGCCACATGGTCCAATTACCAGACTCTCAATGATTCAGTTTTTGCCCAGGCATGTCCCATACCTGGGGAGGCTCCTCTCCTCGGGTGTGGACACAGTTCATTGTGCAGTTGATGGCCCTTTAATGGGCTCGAGTTAGCATCAGCGTGTCTGAGCTTTCACAGGAGTCAAGCCTAAGTTTGAAGTACAGGCACCTTTTATCCAATATCCATAACTTCAGTTCCCAAATAGATACACACATATGGTCATAGACACCTGTTATGACCCCCTTCACATAATATTTGGTACCCCGATGATCTATATGGTACCAAATTATTCCAGTAACGTGACACAGGTCATGGGCAATAAACAAAATTCACGGTCTCTGGGGTGGCTGTCCTTGAGGCCACCTGAATACCTGACTATGGAGCCAGCTGCTTGGGCACCTCTGAGGTCAACCATACTAGCCCTTCAAAAGTCACGGAGGTTGTGGAAAGGCATGGAATCGTGACTTCCACCACCTCTGTGACAGACACCAAGCCTAAATACATAAGTAAAGCCATTATGGCAGAATTTTCTCACAAAAAAGTTCCTTTGTAGCTCGTGTTAGTTAGAAGTTGAGTCTTGGCTTTTGTTCTGAAGCATGAGAGTTTGCAGCCACTCAAAATCACATTTTAAAAAAAATCCTTACTGTGACAACTCTGGATATTGTTGTTACCAATGAACAGGTCCAGTCCTTGTTTGACTCTTTCTAAGTTCTCAGCCTCAATGATAATTTGGGATAAGGAGTACCACAGGCTTATTATTTGCTATGTGAAAAAAGAAGTTCCTGTTATCAGTTTTAAACATGCTACTTTATAGTTTCATTGAACAGCCCTCATTTTTGAGAAATTATGAGAAACGGTGAGTAGAGAGGGCAGATCAAGAATTTTTATGTCATTCATTATTTTGCATACTTTCTTATTTCTCCTCTTATTGCTTATCTTACCCACTTACTAAAGTAAACATTCACAGTCTTTTCTATTTCTATTTATATGAGTTTCTGCAGACCTATAATCATTTTCAATGCCTGTCTTGGAATCCCCTCTATTTCTGTTCTATCCTTTTGGATAGCGAATGACCAGAACTAAAGACAGTATTCCAGATACACAGATTTGCAAATATTATTGTAATATTATAAATAATGTTAATAATAATTATCATTGTATAACTCTGTATATCGTCAAAGTTCTATGCTAACACAAACTCATTTTGTATTCAATGTTGGAAAGGACAAACAGCTAGAGAAAGAGATTTTATGTTTTAAATTTGCAAGAGTAATGTAAAGCAAAATAAAGACAAAAAATTAACACTGTAAAAGGATTTCTCTTGTGCCTACAAGCACAACGGTAACAGTTGGCAAATGTCTAGGGAATTAAACTGTAAGTGTCTTTGTGTAGTCTCTTAATGATCAGTCCTCTATATTTTAGCTAAACACTTATTTATATGGAGTTATAACTTTGTGTGAGAGCAAATATTAAATCCAAATTTGAATTCTAGCACAGCATAGCTAAGTCTCCATAGGATAAAGGTGCAAGTAAATGTGAAAACTGAAAAGAAAGAAAAACACTAAATACTCTTACAAAGGGATTCTGAAATGATATATTTGGAGGTGTTCTGGTTGTCTCTGTTTATTATTAGTATTGTCTGTTTTGATAGTAAATATCACAGCATGTCAAAGCAGTGATTGCAAAGCTGTCTTTTTTTCCCTCTCTGTGCAGAGTGAGTAGGAATGTTTTATTTCAAACATCATTGAGAAATTGCTATGGGAATTCCAGGAAACCAGTTGGCTTCAAAAAGTTGATGAATGAGAAAACAAATATTGTTTTTGAAGTCTGTGTCCAAAGCTTTGGCATATTGGGCATTGTCAATGATTCATTGTCCTGGGACTGCAGTGTCTACAAATTTAAAGTTTCCTTTAGCTCTCAGGTACTGGTTAATTCAACAGCGTACAATACTTTCAGGAGGCGGTGTATGTCTAATGTTTTTTTAGGGATTTTTAGATTTTAAGAGCACTGCCAACTGCTGCTGCCAAGTAACGACAAAAAAGCAACATTACAAAACCTTTACAGATTATCCAAATATATATATAAAGAACATATCAAAAGAATATTATGAGAAAATCCCTTAACTTTAAATATAATTATATTTAAACTATGATCAAAGAGCAAATGACATTAATAGTACTAAAAGAGGTACAGTATTTAGATGTTGTGGTAAACCCAGAACAGACAGCTATGGGGAAGAGGAATGGTAAGCAGTTCCAAGGTTGAAAAAAAAGCCATCTCCTTAACAGATGAAGAGGGATAACCACAGGTCAATCAGGTGCAGCTGAAAGGGGGTTATCAGAGAATCAATTAACATCAGCTGACTCCAATTAAGTGCTGCCTGAAACCTTTTTAAAACCCTCCCATTAGAAAGGGAGTGTGTGTGTGTGTGTGTGTGTGTGTGTGTGTGTGTGTGTGTGTGTGTGTGTGTGTGTGGAGAGAGAGAGAGAGAGGTGTGTGTGTGTGTGTGTGTGTGTGTGTGTGTGTGTGTGTGTGTGTGTGTGTGTATGGAGAGAGAGAGAGAGAGAGAGAGAGACTCTGCCAGTAGTCTGGATGCAGCAGGATAGGGAGCCTCTCCAGGAAGGTAGGCTGCATTCCTTGACTTGAAGGCGAGAAAAAACAACCAAGAGACTGACTGAGGGAAGGAGGAGCCTGCCCTTGAGCATTCTAGGAGGTTTGCCTTGCCCAAGTGATCTCACCAAGGGTACAAAAGAATTGTGCCGGGAGACAGAGAAGGTACTTTGTCACAATACTAAGACCAGAAGTGATCATTATGCTCTTCTAGTTGGACCTCCTGTATGACACAAGAAGAACCTTATGTAGCGGTTTTGGTTTCAAGAGCATTACTTCTGTTTGAGCTATTGTACATATTTTTGAATGATAAAGGGAATAGACTTCCCTAGATATCTCACCAGAGCAAAGCAATCTTTACCACGCAATGAGAAAAAAAAAAGCTTTTTCAATTCAAAGAGAATTAATTAAAAATAGTTGGATAGAGGAAATAAGCAAGGGAATCCCACACTTCGAAAATAAAGACAACATTATATTAAAATGCACAGTTTACCATGACACACTGCAGGACTACAATTAATGTTCTAGGGATGGGAGGAGAACACAAAAACAAAACAATGACTGATCATGAAAGGAAAATGTATAGTATAAATTGAATATATGATAGGTACCAGTTCATTCTGGCAAACCTAGAAATAATTTAAACCAAATATGTAGACTTAGGCCAGCCACACAGGACAGTACAAATCCGCACAACACATTTCCATGGCCTATATTATAGAATCCAGTCCAGAAATCAGATACAAAGAAAAACAAGAAAGTAAACAAAAAAAACCCCAACCCTTTTTAATACACCATTAAAAGCTACCAAAATTCACTGGACACATTGAAAGCAATGCAAGAATGAAAGAAAAACCTTTAAAAAATTCAAACCCAGAAAGTAATGTGAACCAGACTCTATATTAAATTTAATGCTGAAACACAGCATTGAATATATGCAGAATGTTCTGCTAAAAGTATATAACCCGACCCTTAAATTCGGGGACTTTCCTGAGACATAGTCAGATGGACTAATTACTTCAATATAGAAAAGTTGACATGCCCTTGTCTCAAACAACAACAAAGGTTGTTGCATTAGCAACAACATCAGCAAACTATTCTGTAGCATTGTGAAGAAAATAATAATATGGTATCTGACCAGCCAAAATATATTCCTGGAAAAGCCAGATTGGTTTCCTTCATGAGAAGAGAATTGATCTACCGATCACATCTTTATTCTCCAGATGCTCATTAACAGGGATGGAAAAAACAAAATACAGGTGGAAATATTTGTCTACTTCATAGGCTTCAAAAAGTTTTTGATTTAAACTGGCACTTGGGACTGAGCTTTACATTGCTCAAAATGAAACTGGAGAGGAAAAAAATAGATCTTTGTTAAATCCATCTACGAATCCATCAAAGAAAGGATAAATAAACAATATGTAAACAGAGGCCTTCAGTTTAGAAAGGGAAGTAAATTAGGGATACAACCGCAGACTGACCCTCTTCAACCGATAAAATGACTTTCCAACCATACTGAAATAAGACCGAAACCTGGAACTTCCATTAAGGGACATGAGGATAAAATGCAGGCTAATGACTTGCTCATTCTATCATCTACACAAGATGATTTCCAGAGAAAATCACTTCCTAGAAACCCACTACAATACATGGTCCTTACAGGTCTACCTGCAAAAAATTCCAAGAATCATAATTTCAGAAAAAGCTACAGAACAATCCAAAATTAATTCCACAACAGAGACAAAGGGATTGAACACACCTAAATTAAACACACCCATGCCTCAGAATAAATGCACCAGGGAGCTTTTGTTTGATCAAAGCATTAGAATAAAATTCTCTACGGGTCTTCTATGTCATCAAGACACCACAGAATAGATACAACCTTCCTCCTCCTGCTTCCATTAGACTATTGCTGAAACCATTCAATAGCCTCATCCAGTGCATTCTGGGAGTGAATTTTTGGCCCAACTTTAACAGAATACACTGATGTATTCTGCTAAACTCTACACAGAACCCATATATCTTCAGTTATTCAAGTGAATACTTAATTGGAGGTTTTTAAGAACCTGTTACACAAACACCTGTAAGGGGCGGTCTAGATATTCTTAGTGCTGGGTCAGCATGAGAGGCTGGACTAGATGACTTCTTGAGGCCCCTTCCAGCCCTACATTTCTATGTGGACACGAATTCCAGTAAGAATGGCTGCATAGTGAAAACAGACCACATTTTTACTGCTGATCAACACAGAGAACAGAACTTAATGTCTGATGCCACCTCAGTCAAAGCACTAAACACTTTCTCCACAGAGTACTAGAAAATCAAGAACTAAATCAAAATGAAAATAATCGACTCCTATACATCATAATTTCCCAGGCTCAACAACTCAACTCCCTGACTAGTGGAGCAAAACAATTAGAACCTCTATGGTCAGTATGCTAGACTGGCAACTCAGAATCAACATACAAGTTGCTGGCAAGAATAAATTAAGAAACAAAACAAAAACAAAAAAACCCGTGCCATAGGTTGCCTACCCCTGCACTACTGCAATGTTCTTTTGTACAAAATATGCCAAGTTAGACAACTAACACCACACTGGTCAATAATGCTCTGATTGTAGAATATGTGTAACAATGATGCATATGCAATTATGGATACTCACTAATATTATGCTTTAAAGTCAGTGACTAAAAAGTGTTAAACCAGGCTCTCAGGGGGAGTTGGTAAACATGTTTTCTCCAGACGAGAGAAAGAGGCGGACACCTCAAATAAGGCGTAGCCCAATTTCAATGACCTATTTATTTTATTGGAGGTTGCAGCAGGAAAAATAATAATGGTGCATAGTAGCAGCTATCCTATCAACAGGGAAATAACTGGCATGGAGCCTTATCTTCCAAACCTTCTGATGCCTTTACTCAGCATCAACTAATTTATCTTGGGGTACTCTTCACAAGAATACATTTCAAAGATTCAAAGAAGAGGGGGAGTGAATCCTAAAGGTATTCTTCACTTCAAGGAGACAAAGAAATCAAGAATTTTGATCTCTGTGGATAGGGTCCTGGCCAGGCCAGTCAGTGAAAAGCTGAGAGGAAGACTGGAGGACGAGAGAGAAAAAAATAAAAACATTGAGAACAAAGAATGTATCTTGCTAGATTGTGTTATAGATTTTTAGATGTGTGTTTTCACTCTTGTTTGTAAGCATTACTGCCTTTATCTCTTTTACTTGGTGTCACTTAATCCATGCTCTTTTGTTAAGAAACTGGTTTTGCTTTACCTTAGAACTGGGTAATTTCAGTACAGTCTGTGTTTCTTGTAAGCTGACAGGTTGGAATGTTATACTGCTGCTTTAGAAGCAGCAAGCCAATACTTGTTTTTAGTTTTTTGTAAAGGCCCAATGAGAGGGACTGGATCCTGCAGAAGGACAAATTGGGGGAAAATTGGGGTCTGGAAGGATATTAAGGTGAGCCTGAAAGGAATAACCATGTTGGGCAAAGCTGTGGTGAGGCTTGTGGGCTGCTAGCAGGCTGTGGGGTGGATGCACAGCCACAAGACACCCAGGCTTACAAGGCAGATGATGAATGAACCCCAACATGGCTCACTGGTACTGACCAACTTACTCCATTTGTTAGAACCAATGTTAGAACCTCCTCCAGCCAGTATGTTCATTTCAGAGTTGGTGAGAACTCAGAATTTCCATTCCACAAGGAATTCTGATGTTTTGCAATTTTTGTTCTTATTCTTTTGTTTTCCATCCATTTGTTTATTGGAACAAAAAGTCTAATTTTAGAAGTTTTCCATAAATGCAATGTATGATTTGTGGTGGTGGGAATGGGTGAAACATGTATATTATTTGAAAAATTTGGATTTAATATACTGTGGCAGGGTGCTGCCTCCCCTTTAAGTGGGGGAAAAGCCCTCTACAAACCTCCCTTGCAGGAAGGCTAATCAGCCACCTGGCTTGCAGGGCAATCAAGTGGATGGGTTGCACCTGGAAGCCTCCTCTGGGGGATATAAGGCTGCCAGGAAGAAAGCCCAGGGTGGTGGTGGCATGAGCTATCAAGAGCTGTGTGTTTGTTGAGCTATCAAGAGCTGTATCTAAAGCTGTTTAATACTCACTCTGCGGGTGCAGTTGGGGAGAGAGTCCCAACCTGGGGTAGTGGACTCAGCCTCCCCCTGTAGCTGTTTAGAGTTGTATATTTAGAGCTGTGTGTTAATGAGCTACTCAGAGCTGTGTGTTAATGAGCTACTCAGAGCTGTGTGTTAATGAGCTATTTAGAGCTGTATGAGCTGTATGTTAATGAGCTACTTAGAGCTGTATGTTAATGAGCTATTCAGAGCTGAAGCTGTAGAGCTGTAACTAAAAGGACTGCACTGTTTTAAGCTGTATATATTGGTGGTGGGGTCCTGCACTGTAAATTAAAGAGCACTGTTTGGAGCAAAAAAGGGTTTCCTGCCTGTTCCTTAAGGGGGGTGAGAAGGCAGTCCGCCACACGTGGTGTCAGGGGTGGGATCGCTACACCAGCAACACAACTGGTGGCCCCGAGATGGAGAGAACCCTGCAGTGTCTCGTGGAAGAACAGGAGCAGACCCAGCAGGCCATGCACGCCTTGCAGCAAAACCACCGGATGCAGCAGGCTCAGTTGGAGCAACAAAAGGTACTGCGGGACTTTTGGAGAGGGTAGCCACCACAGCCGGGTGGGAGCGGACCACCCGGGCCCTCCGTCTTGCTCCGTACCTTGTGGGAAGAGGCCCAGGACTTTGGGAACTCATGGACTCCCTGATATTGGAGCAGTTTTGCTCAGCCTCCCCGAGACTGTCCGTACCTGAGTCAAAAGGCACCAGCCAGAGACGGTGAAGTCTGCGGTGCACCCGACCAGAAGTACGTGGAGACAGAGGTACCTCGGGGAGAAGACCGACCACGACGGGTCTGGGACTTGGGGGCACCCACTCTGCGGGTACGGGTGGGGAGGAAGTCCCAACCGGGGGCAGTGGACTCAGCCTCCCTGTCACGCTCATCCACAGAGTATTGATCTGCCCCGATGGGCCTTTCTAGAGCTAAGCGAAGGCTTGAAGGGTCTGAGCCAGCCCAATGGGGCTAGGCTAAGGGTGGAGGTGTGTGGCAGGGTGCTGGCCAGGAGTGCCTGAGCCAGCCCTGCTGCCCCTTTAAGTGGGGGGAAAAGCCCTCTACAAACCTCCCTTGCAGGAAGGCTAATCAGCCACCTGGCTTGCAGGGCAATCAATTGGATGGGTTGCACCTGGCAGCTGCCTCTGGGGGATATAAGGCTGCCAGGAAGAAAGCCCAGGGTGGTGGTGGCATGAGCTATCAAGAGCTGTGTGTTTGTTGAGCTATCAAGAGCTGTGTGTTTGTTGAGCTATCAAGAGCTGTATCTAAAGCTGTTTAATACTCACTCTGCGGGTGCAGTTGGGGAGGGAGTCCCAACCGGGGGTAGTGGACTCAGCCTCCCCCTGTAGCTGTTTAGAGTTGTATATTTAGTGCTGTGTGTTAATGAGCTACTCAGAGCTGTGTGTTAATGAGCTACTCAGAGCTGTGTGTTAATGAGCTATTTAGAGCTGTATGAGCTGTATGTTAATGAGCTATTGAGAGTTGTATGTTAATGAGCTATTGAGAGCTGTATGTTAATGAGCTATTGAGAGCTGTATGTTAATGAGCTATTCAGAGCTGAAGCTGTAGAGCTGTAACTAAAAGGACTGCACTGTTTTAAGCTGTATATATTGGTGGTGGGGTCCTGCACTGTAAATTAAAGAGCACTGTTTGGAGCAAAAAAGGGTTTCCTGCCTGTTCCTCAAGGGGGGTGAGAAGGTGATCTGTCACAATACATTTCTACATGAAAAAAATTCCACTGGACATTTTTTCAACCAGCTCTAGTTCACTGTCCATTTACCATCTCCCTTTCTCCTGCTGCCTGGTCTGTCCTTTTCTCACCTTCAGGAGCACTGGGAGTTGACATTAGTAGCAACCATTCAAGTGTGGAATGGTTAGAGACTGATATGCAGTGTGGAGCATCTTCACATTAAGATCAATATGGGTAGTGAGTAGAAGTGGGCTGGCAATATCATTTAAACACTCAGTTTGCAATAGCACTACTACCACTGCTAGCAATCACTCTAATCAAATTTTGCAAAATTTGAGACTATGTTTTGTTGACTGCACTTTATTAGTCTATGGCTAACATTGAATTGATGAGTTGATATTTCTCCCACATTAAAAAATGTAAGTAAATTTTGGTAGACAGAATGTAACTACCCGACTTGTAATTTGGCCAGGACCCTTGTGTTCATGAAAGAAAGACTATTTCTTTTATTATTATTTTTAGAAATACACATTCTGGATAAGCCTGAGGACTCCTATACTTACTGTGTGTGCATTTTTAATTGGATAAATATGAAACAGAAAAATGAATGTTATAGAACACATCATACTGATGAGACTAGACAAAAGTTGAAACATACATTTTAGGAATTCTCACTATTCTCTCATGTAAGTTATGTAAGTGTACAATTACTTTGTGTTTAGATCAAACATGTAACAGAATGCCTTGTGAGAGAGCATATGACTCCTCCTGACACTTGCTCTGTATAAGAAGCAAGGAGTTAGCATAGAGGGCATTAAGATCAGGCATTTAAAATTAAAATAAAGGGAAATTGCACTTTTAACTCGAGAAAATGTAGTAAAAACAAAAATGAAATGTGGACCAGAAATAAAAGGATCAATCTTATCTTAATTTGTAGCATGGGTTTGCAGTATACATCAAAAATTCACTAGAATTTTGATGATAGTTCCCATCTTTCACAGGACAAATATGCACCCCAACTTTCACAATAAGCCAAAAATCAAGCTAATCCCATTTCAAAATAAGGCCAAAACAAGCCAGTTCCTAAGAACCCCAACACTCTATTTGACTAGATCCCCCCAGTGTACATCTGAGACTGTGGTGATCCCGCTGTGTACCCCTGATTCTCTTCTACCCTTGCCTACCCTTGTCCCTGATTGCCAGGAGTCAACTGGAAAAAAAACAACCCAAAAACAGCAACAAGCTACAAGCCAAAAACTAGACAACCCACTCACACACCAATTAAGCCCCAAACAAGCCCAATTTCTGTGGGTTTTTGTGTGTGGATGTGGGTTTTACATGTCTGCTTTTGACCCTTCCATCTGCCCAAAAGGGTACTGAGAACAGTTGTTTACCTCTACATTGTGCTCCATTTTTGCACAATTCACTTGAGGAGCAGAGAAGAGTCTTTTGACTCAACAATATTGCTGTAACTGATTAATGTGATGGAACAGATATAGATGTGACTGTGAATGTGATTTTGATTAAATATCCTGTGGCGACAATTTTTGGTCGCTGATGTTACTATAAAGAAATAACTCATCAGTCAGCATAGCAAATGCTAAGTTAGCACCCAGTCAATACTGAACTGCAGCAATGAGGATTTCTACACTATTTACTTCACCACTAGCCTGTTTTTTATAAACATATTTCTGACAAGCATGAAAACACTACAAGCACAGGTGCACTAAATGAATGTCATCAGAAGAGGAAAAGTTGGACTGATGAAAAGGAAAGCAAGGAGTCTTTTCAGGCTAATACTAACAGAGCTTTCTAGGCAGGGCCATGCAATTAAATGGACCAATTAGATTTAAATCTATAAATCTAAGGTGTGGAAATGTTGGTCTAGATGGCAATAAGTCCTTCAGAAGTACCTTAGGCTGAGTATGCATTGTAATCCATAACTATCTCAGGATATATAAGAAGAAATAGCTAGATGTACATAATACAGTATCTACTAGCCATGTTTGCTTTTTGATGCAGTAATAATATATATATATATATATATATATATATATATATATATATATATATATATATATATATATATATATATATATGACACTGTTTCTGCATGCACTGCCCCCATGAAATATAACCACTATGCCAGCCTCCACAAGTCAATATTTCTCCATTCTTGGCATACGCATAAGAGGTCTAGTCAAGTGCCTGATGAATCCACTTAAGGCTGACAAGCCCAATTCGAGAACAACAGAGCACATTGCAAGTTTCACAGAAACTAATGTTGTCTGAGTTGGAATCCCCAATTACAGCATGCTGCTTTCTTCTTTCTTGCTTTGCTTCAATCCTCTCGACCAAAGCCATTTCATGTTGAGCTTCACCAAGTGCCAGATGTTCCCTCTCGATTGGACAGGATTCTACGCACTCCTCCCAGCTTTCTACATGGATGTCGAACAACTTCACATCATTTTGACAGACATGCAACCCCACTTTCCAGAGCCATCACAAATCTCATACTGAAGAAAATATTCTTGGGGATAAGATCTACTCCCATTCTTCTGACGTGACCAAGCCAATGCAACCTCCTCTTAATAGTGATTTCCAGATGTGTCAGTCTTGAGCACTATTGACCCTCTGTGTTTGGTATTTTACCTTCTCACTTTGTTTTCAGGAACTTGTGCAGGCATCTAATATGGAAGGTATTCAGTCTCCTGATGTGCCTGGCAATATGTAGGTCCATGCTTCTGAACCATAAAGCAGGGATGACAGCACACAAGTCTCATAGAGCCGTATCTTCACCTTATCTGATAGTTTTGTTGTCCTGGATTTGAGGGGTGTGTATTCTCCAGAATCTGATTAAATGAACTGCAACAATTTTATGTGCATTCAGCCACCAGGAACTAATGAAATAGGCCACCACATAGTTATGGGTTAATTTGGAGATCGGATTGTAAAAGCAAGGTCATAGCTAGCTGGGAATTTCTGATAATCAGAATTGAAGGAGGGGACAGACAAGCAAAAAACAGAGACTGAAAACCTTGGTGGTTGGAAAACCTTGAATCAAGATGACTCTGATGTTAAAAAAACTATTGAAAGTTAGAAAAGGGATGATTAAATCGGGGTCATTATGACCTATATGTTTTGTAGAAGTTATTTATAAGAGATTAGCTAATAGACTGTATTTTGGAGCAGTCCTCTGAAGCCATCTAGAGAGACACTTTTTCTGACACCTTTTTGTCCTGGTGGGTCAGCAACTGGCCACTCTGAGACTGTTGTTAATTACTTAATTCCATTCCAGATGTTAGATAAATATCTGGGATGTTCTAAACCTATCGCTTATGTCTTTGTGTGCTGAAATCTAACAAACTGCAATGTTAGACTGTCCCTGCCAGCAGGTATATGGGATCTTGGGGAGCAATTACCACACAGGTGGGGTGCAAAATAAACTTTATTAAGAAAATGCAAAACCAGGGGAAATTCAATAGTGAGGGGTATGGGGTTTGTTAAAGTAGACAATTGGGGAGGGGTTTCTTTTAGTAAATGGGATGGGGGGTTTCAATAGTGGGGTACAATACAGTGGGGTACAATACAGTTGGTAACCAATTAACACTGAAGTATAAATGTAACAGGTAGCTAACAATTCCTATGTAAAGAGTGTGTCACAGCAGCATGTAACCGACTAACAGTATGGGTAAAATGTGTTAAATAACCAACAATTTTAGGTAAAAATGTGTCTCAGTGGTGTAAATGTAAAATGTGAGGTGTGTTAGAGACAAAAGGGGTAACCAATGGGGTTTTATGCTAGAAAGAGAGAGAGAAGACAGGATGTAAGTTGAAACAGCAGAGAGGAAGAGAGAGAGAGAGAGAGAGAGAGAGAGAGAGAGAGAGAGAGAGAGAGAGAGAGAGAGAGAGAGAGAGAGAGAGAAAGTGGTAGAGAAGTAAGGTTGGGGGATGGGGGAAGAGGAGCACGTGGTGGAGGGAGATTTAAACTCAGGGAGACACAGAACAGACAGGCTGCAAGTTTAAACAGCAGAGAGACAATTATACAAAACACAGCAAAATCTTATCTGTGATTTAACTTAACCAAAACTACACAAATTAGCAAGTAACAAAACACAATGCAACAATTCTTTAAGGCTAACTTACAGGGTACAATGCAAGCAATTTCCTAAACCTAACTTAACTACAGCTATGCAAAATGAAATTACAACTTATCTAGACTAAAAGACAAAATCTAACCTAATGGGTGCACCTTATACTAGGGGTAGTTTCAGAGGGCAGAGGGGTGTGTGCCCAGGATACAGCTCCAAGAGAGGAGGGGGATTTAACTAGCGGTGGCTGCAAGCTGGTGGCCCAGGATACAGTCCAGGAAGGCACAGGCTTATTTCTAGCAGCAAAGGCGCTGCAAAGCAAGAAACAGATTACAGATACAGACCAAAGAGTTTAAGAGAGGTTTTAAGACACAGACCAAGGTTTAGTTTGAGTCTGTGTGCTGGGGAAACGGAGCCAGCAGCTAAAGTAATAAAAGTATAGAAAGTTTCACAGAGGGATTCTTACCAGTCCCCAAGGCAGCAGCAAAGGCAGAAGAAGCAACAACATCAGAAGAAGCAAGTAGGGCTCGGTACGGTCTTGATAATCAGGAGGTCTCTCAGGCAGCAATTCGTTCTTCGTGGGGGGGGGATTTAAAAACGGGGGTACGCTCAAAAATAAAACGAGAGCGGAGAAAGGACCCCCCAGAACTCCTGGCTGATCAGACCAGGTAGCAATGCAGGAACCTTTCTGATATTTGTTTCAAAAATGCCTGTTCTTAAAGGTAAACTCAGGCAGTTTCCCCGCCAGTAATCCTGATAGGCTCCTTCTGTCACAGGGGAGGAGATACAGGGAAAAACTGCAGGTGACCATAGAGGCATGCCTGGGCAGAGTCCTGGACCATAGGCGTGAGTTCCCACCTCAGGACTCAAAAGCACATGAGGCCTATGACTCATGCCCAGGATCTCAAAAACACATTAGGTCTTGCAGCTCTGGACATTGCCTACCCTACACCGAGCCCAGGTTTAACAAGGTGATAACAGGACCAATCCTTTGAACAGGGCAGTCGTCCCACTTAGCACGCAGCACAAGTGGCCATCCCTTTGTGAAGGGCAATGGCTCTTGGTAAACAACTTAAGGGGCCCTCCCTTTGAGAAGGGCAGTGGCCCTGGTAAACAATCTTAACAGCCAGGGAGGGGCGGCCACAGGAGGAGAACAAAAACAAAATGGAGTAAGGGGACAGCTGTAAGAAACAAAATGGAATAGGGGGAAAGCTGTAACAGACAAGACAAAAGCATGCTTACTTGTGTTTAATCCTTGATCAGACAGAATTGCTGTGTTCCTATTGATTTATTCCTGACACCACCTGGAGTGAAATAGTTAAGTTACTCCTGCTGTAGGTTCTGAAAACCCTGGGTAATAGTTGGCTGTTATTCCATGCACATTTCTGCAATAGCTGTTTTGCCATTTTTAAAATCCTCCACAAGAATTCTAGAACAAACAAGATTTATGAATGTATGATAAACTGCACAGCTCAATCATATTGACTTTTTGTTGTATCCTATTCCTTATCATTTATTGTTTTAAGTAAGTGATTCTAGCAAGCTTCTTGTATTCAGGTTTCTGTCTTATGCACTTAATTAGTTGCTGGTGCATTATTATTTTATTTATATATAACAACCACCTGGGGGCAGGGACCATCTTTGTCTTCTGCTTGTATAGAAATTAGTATAATGTGGTCTTGATCCATGATGAGCAACATCTTTGCTCTAATATTATTTGTTTTAGTTGTACTTAGTGTTGTGAATGAATGAGGGTTATTCATTCTAAGTAAATTAATCTTAATATGATTCATACTTTGCTTTTTATTTTTATGTTGTGGATCCAATATCTTTTGTGATCAACTGATGAAAAGCTGTACTACATATAGTCCTATGGTAAAATAGATATTAAGTATAACCTTTAATTTACCATATTTTAATAAGTTGATATTAATGGATTTAACAGGCAGCTTTGAAGTAACTTGGCTTTGCACTTTAATAGAGTGAAATAACACTTCACCTAGTTCCCCAGTGTCCCAGACAAGGTGGCAATTCCATAATTTCTTACTTTGGTCGTGAGGCCCCTGTAAGCCTTTGCAAAGCATAAGCATGAAATGTGTGAATGGGTAGCAAGCAAAGTTTTTAAGAAAAATGATATTGGATCATAAGTTATGATCAAGAAGGTACCAGGCCCTAATAGACAAGAAGCCATTTAGGAGTCACAACTGTTGACTCAGATAAGGGAAACTGAGATCATTTTGCTGGCACATTGTCTCCTGCTATTCCCTTAAAATGGCTTGCTTGGGAAAAATACCCACAAACTTATGAAAATGGAAAGAACTAGTACCTTTGAAAGGAGGGTCCGAAGAATGGACATTTTTTGAGCCTATGTAATGCACATATCTTCCAACATTTGCCTTACATTCTTTTGACATAATTGGTGTATTTTGGTTGGTGGGGCTGGTGAAGTGCAATGGTCTGTCCATTCTATGGAAGTCAATTGAGTTTCAGCCATTGGCTTCCAATGGAGCAGGATCAGACACTTAATTTTAGATAAAACCACAAAATTTGATTTACTGAAGGTTCCTTAGGTGGACTCCTGCTTTTCCTTTCCATCTGCTTTGAACTGCAATTGCTTCTAAGTGTTCTCAAGAGGAGGACAGTAAGCACTAAGAACCTTCGGAAACCTGAAAATATGCTCCTGGTTCAAAAAGATAGGCAGGCCTCATATTTTACATAAAGAGGCTGTGAGACACTATCATACCTGGTATGGAGGTAAGCCTTGCACATGTGGGAGGGATCTCTGTCCCACTAGTCATTCTTAACTGATACAATAAAAAAAATTCTAAGCGCACGTGTAAAAGGATAGCTAGTTATGTTTGTTGTTATTTACCTTACAGACTCAGAAGGTCTTTCTGCAATTTTCACCATCATGGCCACTAAACAGCAGTAGAAGTAGAATTGCACACAATCCTTAACAGACTTTGCATATCCACTTGCCTTTCGCCTGGGATTCAGCTGTAGCCACTCTGAACAATAGAAAACCAGCTTTCCCCAGCACGCAATTTCCTATATACGCTGTGTTTCTGGCTTGGGATTGAGGGGTACAGCCTAACCTAGCCTAATGACAAGAAGCAAAGCCCTGAGGGAGCTGTTAGCACTCAGCACAACAGCAGATGGATCCCCACACCCATCTGGATTGCAAGAAGGCACCCAAAGCCTCTCATGAATCACAAGGAGAAGGGGACCAACGAGTTCCATCCAGCTCCACAGCCTACAACTCATCTATCCAGTTTTGCCAGGCTACATGTAATTTGGAAATCGTGTTAAGATTTTTTGTTGAGTGGAATTCTATAATTCTCATAAAGGTGTTCCTAAATTTGTACATCATGAGAAGACAAATACCTATATCAACTATGTAAGCCTGTAGCAGTGCCACCTGCCTTGTCAAGCTTCAGGCTAGCAGCTGCCTCAATTTTCCCTTACTCAAATTGGATCTTCCAGGAAGGACTCACTACCATCCCCGCATCTTTCCAGGCACAGTTTTTTCTCCAGACACAAAACCAAAACTAAACATCAGAAACAAAAACAATGTATCTGCCTACCCAAGGGTACAACTATAGGGTGTTTTTCCCCCCTTCCATTTGCCTCAGTACTGAAAAGAGGATATTCTCTTCGCTTCAATACAGCCATTTACAAGGGTTATCTGACCCCTCCCCAGGCCACATATTATAAGACTATTGTTCCCCTGTTTATATATTTTGCAGGGCTTATCTTTCATTGCATTATTTGGTCTTCCTTGGGCAAAATCTGGATCCTTAATAGTGCATAAAAGATTGCTTACTAGTAAAACTTACAAATCGGAATCTTTTTACTTAATAGTCTTGAACACTGTAAATTTTCAGTAAAATATTATTATTCATGCACTACTATCCTTGCTCAAGTAAGTAAAAATAAAATTTACCAGCATTTCTTGGCAAGTCTATCCATTACACTAGACAAAGTATACTGGTTAACATTCTAAAATGTCAAGCAGATTTGTTTAACTGTATTGCTATCTTTGATGATGAGAATATATAATATCAATAACATAAAATATACAGTTTTGACCTTCCAAATGTTCAAATTAACATTTGAAACAAATCTACTTATATCTAGCCCTGAAGAGTATTTGTGATAAAAAGTTCAAAATATTTTGTATCAATTTATGCAATATTAGATAACAGTGTGGAAAGAGCAAGGGGAAAGACCTAGAACTACAGATTCAGCAAACAACACACAATTATTAGAAGTAGGGAGTTTCAATTTTTTATCTGAGTATTTAATTAAACCTCCCTCCACCCCAGAAGTTGAGAAAAGCAATCCAATATTACAATTCTCTGTGTGATTTATTCAGAAAGTACACTTTTAGCATTAAGTTATGTAATCCTAGACCTGGAAAATTAATGTTTTGTGAAACCATGATCTGACTTCAAGCCACTTGGCGAATCTCAGTGTGCCTTTAATCACTGCAGTCCACTTGCAGCACAGTTTACAGAGTTCTGAACACACTTACTGCTGATCCTCCCACTCAGAGTGTTCAAGCATTATAACCAAGAGAATTTATGATACTCATCCTCAGAGAGAGAAAGGATAAAAAAGATCTTCTATAATGCTGCAGCACAGGTCTGAGCTAAGAAGAGTATGATGAGATATGAATAAGGTGATGTAAGAGTGGGTACCCCAGTCTCTGTGCTCTTGGTACAGAGAAAGGGACTCTTTTATGCCAGACCGAATAACTCTAAGCTGCTTTTCAGCCAAGTTAATTCTCTACACCCCAAGACTCCCCCCTTTCACCAGCTGGGAACTTGGGGAACCACGGCTGCCACCATCTGAGTAGATATCCCAGGCCCTGGATTGGGGTACTCAGACTCCCCAAAACCCTAACTCTGTCCCCCTCCCTGAGAGCTAGAGTCAGACACCTGTATCATTTTATTATTTAATTATTCTGGCAATAGAACAGAGTTTAGGCAGGTTGGGTTTTAAACTATTTAAGACAGAACTACATTATCATACAATATCTGCAGCAGTACATAATATTGATAACACATGTAATCTGGTACTATTTGGAAACTACACAAAAGAAGTGTGATAGAGCTTTCTTAAGGAAGCAGAGAATAGATACACAACTTTTTTATCTGAAAAATATTGCTAGAAATAACCTGCTTGCATGATTACTGACTTCTTATATGCAACATCTTTCAGCTGGAACAATTTGCTCTATAATAGAAAACAAACCCATCTGGAATACAATTTTTTTTCGATAACTCCTAAGCAGAATGCTTTAATAGAGTATATTGAAATTTACATCATTAAAATGCATGAACCAAAATCTTCTGGTAATTATTATTTCCCAGACATCGAAATTCCTGTCATTAAAAAAATCTTATTAGCATTTACAATAAATGTGTTTCTAAAAATTATAAACAGGGCAGAAAATGAATACTGATCTGTGAAATCAAATATATCACATGACATTAATAATACAAGAAGTTAATAGGATTTTTCTTTGTATGAGCTTTGGGAAACAAAATCTCAGAAGCTTTAATCTTTGTGAAATCACTATGGCCTCCATTGCTCTTTGTTAATAAGAACAAACAGCTTCATTTTAACATTAAAGCTTAAATGGAGGGATAGGAGGATATAGGGTGGTTCTAAGTTTGAGATTTTTAAATACCAACATTGAGCAATTGCACTTTGAATAACGGATTCTAGTCAAGCCAAACAAAATGAGAGAACGGTACTTGACCTTTCACTTACAAAGGAGAAATTCCAGAGGATGGTGAAGAATGATTTCATTTCAGGAAGCCTTTGTAACATAATACATATTTCCATAATACAGTTACTTCACTAAGTCTAAAATTTTTGGCATTGTGGTGTACTTTGCCACATAATTCTTATGTCTGTTTTCTGTGTCTTTTTGTTTTCTGTGTACTGCAATTTTACATTTCTAATCACTCTTCTCAGAGAAAAGTAATTTTGTAGTCTATTAGAAGAAACACACATGCTGCTCTGTTTTTTCCACTTCATTTAAATTAAAAATAATTTAAAACCGAAAGTGGGTCTTTCGTTTTCATAGTGAAACATGAACATGCTAGATAATGAACTTTTGAATAGTATATACTAGTATGTTCTATATTAAATGGTTACAATAGCTGCCCACTCAATCAAATGAAGTGCAATATCGGTCTCAGTAGTGGATGGATTAGGAACAGAGGGACTATCATATCCATCAGATATCATATATATATATATATATATATATATATATATATATATATATATATATATATATATATATGATCAGATATCATATCAATCAGATATGAATCAGTGATTCATCTACCACAGTATTTTGTCTCCAGCACTGACCAGGAGCAATTGCTTCAGAGAAAGGTGCAAGAATCCCTACAGCAGATACCTGTCAAACAACTTTCTCAGAAGAGAAGTTTTTCCTGATTCTAGCCTGTTACTGGTTACATTTATGCCCTGATCAGAGGTATTTATCCCTCATATACTGTTATGGGAGAAGTCACTAGGTGGTGGTGTTATGCAGTCTTCCAAGTTGTGGGTGGTTTTTTTTTGTTTGTTTGTTTGTTTGTTTGAGAATACGATCAAGTTTTACAAGGATGTATTGTTGCAGTTCGGTTCTGCAAAGTTCTGCAAAGAGAAAGCTGTTGTGAGTAAGAAAAAGTTTTGCCCCATACTAGAAGTAATTCTCATTGCTTAGTAGTTTCCTGGGAACCAGGCACTGGTATATGGCATATGATTTTTCAAAGAGGGGATTGCCTACATATTGTTTCTGCTGCTTCTGTTCCAGGACTGACATATACGTGTGAACAAAGTAGGTTTGCTACTTGTCTGGTTTTGGTATTGTTAGGTATAAATAAGTAAGGAACATTAGTACTGTTTAATATGTTCAATCAGTTGTTTTAATAATGTATTTCTGAGGTAATGTTAAGTGAATCACTGGCTTTAATAGACTCTAATATGGAGTATTATATGGAGTGAACTATGACCCTTTGTAAGCGGACTTGTTTACAACTTAGACACTAAAGTTCCTAGGTTCTGTTTAATACCTTTATCAATGATTTAGATAATATAATAGAAAATAGACTTATAAAGTTTGCGGCCAATACCAAGCTGGGAGGGGTTGCAAGTGCTTTGGAGGATAGGATTAAAATTCAAAATGATCTGGTCAAACTGGAGAAATGTTCTGAAGAAAATAGGATTAAATTCAATAAAGACAAATGCAACATACTCCACTTAGAAAGGAACAATCAGTTGCACACATGCAATTGGGAAATGGATGTCTAGGAAGGAGTACTGACGAAAGGAATCTGGGGGTCATAGTGGATCACAAGCTAAATATGAGTCAACAATGTTGCAAAAAAAATCAATTAGCAGGATTATTCTAAGCAAGACACTAGACATAATTCTTCTGATTTACTCCGCGCTGATTAGGCCTCAACTGGAGTATTGTGTCCAGTTCTGGGCACCACATTTCAGGAAAGATGTGGACAAATGGAAGAAAGTCCAGAGAAGAGTAATAAACTGATTAATGGTCTAAAAACCATAACCTCTGAGGGAAGATTGAAAAAAATGGATTTATTTACTCTGGAAAAGAGAAGACAGAGAGGACATGAGAATAGTTTTCAATTACATAAAAGGCTGTTACAAGGAGGAGGGAGAAAAATTGTTTTTCTTAATCTCTGAGGATAGGACAAGAAGCAATGGTCTTAAATTGCAGCAAGGGAGGCTTAGCTTTGACATTAGGAAAAACTTTCTAACTGTCAGGGTGGTTAAGCACTGGAATAAATTGCCTAGGGAGATATTGGAATCTCCACCCCTGGGATTTTTAAGAACATTTTAGACAAACTCCTATCAGGGATAGCCTAGATACTTAGTCCTGCCTTTAGTTCTGGGGCCAGGACTAGATGACCTCTCAAGGTCCCTGCCAGTTCTATGATTCTGTGATTCTATGATATATTATTGGGACCAAGCTGACTTTCATATGTTCAAAATTTTCAAGTATTAAGTATTACCTTATACACTCTCCATCAATAGCAATTATATAAGGTTTCATTACTTCCTAATTATCCAGACGTCCTTTCTTTCTTTTTATTATAAAAAGGTAGTTAAGAGTTCATTTTCATTCTTTTTTTTAAGTTTTCATTCATTTAAATTCTCCACTTATTAATCAGGTCACTTTATCTCAACACATTTTTTTCTCCTGCTATCTATGTAAAATCCCTTCTCCTAAGCTCTCTTAAGCCCTTGAGTTAACATTGATTCACTCTGCTTTTTTAGTTGCCCTTATTGTTTTCCTTAAAAGCCAACTGACACGGTATTTTTATTTGCAGACGTGACAGAGAGTCCTGTGGCACCTTAAAGACTAAAGTGTTGAAGCATAAGCTTTCATGGACTAATACCCACTTTGTCGGCTGCATGAAGTGGAAGTATCCAGGGGCAGGTATAAATAAGTAGGCAAGAACCAGGTTGGAGATAATAAGGTTAGTCCAATCAGGCTGAACCAGCTTGTTATCTCTAATCAGGGAGGATGAGGTATTTTTATTTGGTGTCCTGATCCCTTTCCAACTTTTGGTATGGTTTAAATCATATGGAAGGAAGCTCAAATCAGGAAACATCCAACAATCTACTTTTACGGTAAAACCCCTAGGTGTGGCTATTCTCTTCCAAAAAGCTCCATGGATTAAAATAAAAAGATAACAGTAAAATCATTTGTGGGTAAGATACAGTGAGTAGAAGAACTGACCATGGGTTATAAGTGCATGTGTTAAGGCGTGTTGGATAGGGTGTAAATATGAATATAAAGTTTGGGGTTCTATTCAGCCTTACTTAAATTGTTAAGCATATGCAGTCTGCACTCTGACTTTGAGCTGGAAGAAATATTCATGCAATATATTTTATTCATCGACATGAACTGGCTAGCTTAAAAATCTGAGTTTTTTATTTGGCAGGTGTGTCTGTTACAGCTTTCCCCCTATTCCATTTTGTTTCTTACAGCTGTCCCCTTACTCCATTTTGTTTTTGTTCTCCTCCTGTGGCCGCCCCTCCCTGGCTGTTAAATTGTTTACCAGGGCCACTGCCCTTCTCAAAGGGAGGGCCCCTTAAGTTGTTTACCAAGAGCCATTGCCCTTCTCAAAGGGATGGGCACTTGTGCTGCGTGCTAAGTGGGACAACTGCCCTGTTCAAAGGGTTGGTCCTGTTATCACCTTGTTAAACCTGGGCTCGGTGTAGGGTAGGCAATGTCCAGAACTGTAAGATCAATGTGTTTTTGAGATCCTGGGCATGAGTCATAGGCCTCATGTGCTTTTGAGTCATGAGGTGGGAACTCACACCTATGGTCCAGGACTCTTCCCAGGCATGCCTCTATGCTCACCTGCAGTTTTTCCCTGAAACTCCTCCCCTGTGACAGAAGGAGCCTATCAGCATTACTGGCGGGGAAACTGCCTGAGTTTACCTTTAAGAACAGGCATTTTTTAAACAAAAATCAGAAAGGTTCCTGCATTGCTACCTGGTCTGATCAGCCAGGGGTTCTGGGGGGTCCTTTCTCCGCTCTCGTTTTATTTTTGAGTGTACCCCCGTTTTTAACCCCCCCTCCGCTCTCGTTTTATTTTTGAGCATACCCCCGTTTTTAACCCCCCCTCCGCTCTCGTTTTATTTTTGAGCGTACCCCCGTTTTTAAAACGCCGCCCCCACGAAGAATGAATTGCTGATCAAGACCATGCCGAGCCCTCCTGGCTTCTTCTGATGTTGATTGCTGCTTCTGCTTTTGCTGCTGCCTGGGGACTGGTGAGAATCCCTCTGTGAAACTTTCTATACTTAATTACTTTAGCTGCTGGCTCTGTTTCCCCAACACACAGACTTAAACTCCTTGGTCTGTGTCTTAAAAACTCTCAAACTCCTTGGTCTGTGTCTTAAAACCTCTCTTAAATTCCTTGATCTGTGTCTTAAAACCTCTCTTAAACTCCTTGGTCTGTGTCTTAAAACCTCTCTTAGACTCAAACTAAACCTTGGTCTGTATCTGTAATCTGTTCCTTGCTTTGCAGCACCTTTGCTGCTAGAAATAAGCCTGTGCCTTCCTGGACTGTACCTGGGCACACACCACCCTGCCCTCTGAAACTACCTCTAGTATAAGGTGCACCCATTAGGTTAGATTTTGTCTTTTGGTCTAGATAAGTTGTAATTTCATTTTGCATAGCTGTAGTTAAGTTAGGTTTAGGAAATTGCTTGCATTGTACCCTGTAAGTTAGCCTTAAAGAGTTGTTGCATTGTGTTTTGTTATTTGCTAATTTGTGTAGTTTTGGTTAAGTTAAATCATAGATAAGATTTTGCTGTGTTTTGTATAATTGTCTCTCTGCTGTTTAAACTTGCAGCCTGTCTGCTCTGTGTCTCCCTGAGTTTAAATCTCCCTCCACCACGTGCTCCTCTTCCCCCATCCCCCAACCTTTACTTCTCTGCTGTTTCAACTTACAGCGTGTCTTCTCTCTCTCTTTCTAGCATAAAACCCCATTGGTTACCCCCTTTCTCTCTAACACACCTCACATTTTACATTTACACCACTGAGATACATTTTTACCTAAAGTTATTGGTTATTTAACACATTTTATCCATGCTGTTAGTTGGTTATATGCTGCTGTGACACACTCTTTACATAGAAATTGTTAGCTACCTGTTACATTTATACTTCAGTGTTAATTGGTTGCCTACTGTATTATACCCCACTGTATTGTACCCCACTATTGAAACCCCCTATCCCATTTACTAAAAGAAACCCCTCCCCAATTGTCTACTTTAACAAACCCCGTACCCCTCACTATTGAATTTTCCCTGTTTTTGCATTTTCTTAATAAAGTTTATTTTGCACCCCACCTGTGTGGTAATTGCTCCCCAAGATCCCATATACCCGCTGGCAGGGACAAGGTGCAGTAGTGTTTAAATATTCTTCTATGGAAACAAATATGGATGGAAATATATTGTTTTAAAACATGTGACTTAGTAAATATGGAGAATATACAGGACTCTTTGTTACCTCTGCTATTCCAGACTAACACAGCTACCTCGCTGATTACGGAGAATATGTCACTCAAAACCAGGTAAGCCAACCCAGGGCCAGGTTTCCTCTTTGTGAACATGGTACATGGGCTGGATGAGAAATTTCAAAGACAAATACAGGACTGAGCATCACAATTCCCATTGAGGTGGTAAAATCACTTGGCGTTGAAAATATTAACCTTGGAGCTGACATTATAGTTTTTGATGGAGATTTTTGCAAATTTGTTAAGGAATGCAAATCCAAACAAATCCAAACCCAAACTGCCAAATTCTTCAGCTCTCAAATAATTAATTCATAACGAGTGTCATTGCAATGTAATTCATGCACACTGGGGCCAAGGCTGACCCCTCCTCTGTGGCAGGTCCAGTGACTAATGGGTGTGTCTACACTGTAGTATAAGCCCAGTATTGAAACTCAGGCTCAAGCCTATCTCCACCCCATCTCTCTACAAACAAATCAGTTTAATCAATTTCTCAGAAATTGAGCCCCTTTAGCATAAAGAGTCTGTGCATGAGTCAAGCCAGAACCTATGGCTCAAGCAGGGCAGTATTTGGGGTAATTTGGGGTAATTATTTGACAGCTATTGCTGCTCCCTATATGGGATGAAATTTAATATTTGTGGGGACTCAATGTACTCTAGTGCACAGGTGAGAACAGGGATCCTCTGTTATCTGAATCATAGGACTGGAAGGGATCTTGAGGTCATCTAGTCCAGTCCCTTGCACTGATGACGGGACTAAGCATCATCTAGACCATTCCTGACAGGTGTTTGTGTAACCTGCTCTTAAAAATCTCCAGTAATGAAGATTCCACAACCTCCTGAAGCAATTTATTCAGGTGCTTAACCACCCTGCCAGTTAGGAAGTTTTTCCTAATGTCCAAGCTAAGCCTCCCTTGCTGCAATTTAAGTCCATTGCTTCTTGTCCTATATGCAGAGATTAAGAAAAACAATTTTTCTCCCTCCTCCTTGTAAAAACATTTTATGTACCTGAAAACTGTTATGTCCTCTCAGTCTCTTTTTTTCAGACTTAATAACCCCATTTTTTTCAGTCTAACCTCACAGGTCATGTTTTCTAGGCCATTAATCATTTTTGTTGTTCTTCTCTGGACTTTCTCCAATTTGTTCACATCTTCCCTGAAATGTGGGGCCCAGAACTGGACACAATACTCCAGTTGAGGCCTAATCAGCGCTGAGTATAGCAGAAGAATTATGTCTAGTTGTCACGGAGTGCCCCGGGCGATGATCTGGAACTTTCTCCCTAAGAAGCCAGTCAGGACTTTGGGGGAAGTGTCCCTTCTCCATACACAGCCTGTTTCCAAGGCTAGGAGCTTCACGGGTACCCACTTCAACCTTCCTGGGTCTGACCTCAGAGCATTCAGCACCTTCTGCCCCTCTATGAGCTTCCCCCAGCAAGCTTGCCCAGGTGGGATCCTGGGGGAGCCCATGGATTCTGCACCCCACTACACAGTCAGACGTGACTCTCAGTCAGCCAGTAAAACATAGGTTTATTTGACGACCAGTACCTGGTCTAACACCGACCATTCAGCGAATGTGAGCCCTCAGCTGGATCTATTTTGGGGGCCAGACAGCTAGGCAGCCAGCCTGAGCTCTCTCTGCCCTTCTCTGCCAGACCCCAGCTAGCTTCCAACTCAGACTTCCTCCTCTGCCCCTCCCCTGCATTCCTTTCTCTGTCTTTCCTTCCCTAAGCAGGTCAGCTGACCTCTCTCCAACAGGTTCAGAGGTAGAGAGGTGGGGGGAAGGGACAGGGCATTGCCTGCTTGCTTACACTATCAGGCCCTATTCCTTCACATAGACACTTAAGAAATGAATAGGGGAAACTGAGGCACACACCCTGTATTCCTACTCCGTCACACTAGTGTCTTGCTTTCAAAACTCCTGATTAATCCCAGAATAATGTTTGATTTTTTTTTCAACAGTGTTACATTGTTGATTCATATTTAGCTTGTGGTCCATTATGACCCTTATATCCCTTTCCACAGTACTCCTTCCTAGGCAGTCTTTCCCATTTTGTATGTGTGCAACTGATTGTTCATTCCAAAATGAAACACTTTATATTTGTCCTTATTGAATTTCAACGTATTTACTCCAGACCATTTCTCCAGTTTGTCTACGTAATTTTGAATTTTAACTTTGTCCTCCAAAGCACTTCCAACCCCTTCCAGTTTGGTATTGTCTGCAAACTTATAAGTATACTCTCTATTCCATTATCTAAATCACTAATGAAGGCATTGAACTGATCTCTGTGGGATCGACTCATTATGTCCTTCCATCATGAATGCACCTATTTCTTTCCTTCTCCATTCTTTAGGCGAGTAATGTCTCCACTAGACCCGTATGCATAACAGATGTTTCAATGTACTGATACTTCCATATAATTGAAAAGAAATGTTGTTTCTAGTTGAACTAAAAATGAAAAAAATCAAAATTTTTGGTGAATCAAAAAGTTGAAAAAATTGCTTTGGTTATCCCATTTTGATTTTGAGTTTTTCCAAATATTTTAGTTTTCTTTTAATTTTTTTTAATAAAATAAAAAGTTACTTCAAATGAAAACAAGCAACACATTTAGTTGTTAAAATTTCAGTTTCAATATTGTGGGATTTTTGGGATTCTTCTTTTATTTTTATTTTCCAACCGAAACAATTCAGCATAGCCAACACAAATGTACAAAATGTTTCAGTGTCACTGAATCTCCATTTTTTATTGAAAATTTGCTATGAAAAAATTCATCTAGTTCTAGACTCTACTCCTGTTTTCCTGTATGTCCCCACTGCCTCCCTAGCTACTCGGGCATGTCATGTGGCCTATGGTTCTTTGCCTACCCAAGTATACTATAATTGTCCGGCTATACCAAAAAAAGGAGATGAGATGTTGCATATGATTTTAATTAGGCCACAACTTTATTATCAGATGTCTGGGACTACCGGACAGATAAAAGTGTGAAGTGCAGATAACTCCACTACATTTTGTAAGCTCTGTAATGCTGCTTAAACCACCTCATCCATAATTGCCTGGACCACTTGAATAAAATCCCCACTGACTGTCCCACCAGCAACTGCAGACAGCTCACTTGCATGAGTGTTTGCTTCACCCAGCCCCCTCCCCCCTTCAGTCAGCTTGTGGGGCTGCCCTTGGTAATCAAACCCGGTACTTTGGGCTCCAACTGTCCCTCCCCCTTGTTGTGAGGATTCTTTCTCTGCTCACCACTCGCTCCCACAACTCCACTCCATCTGCTCTTCTCAGGGCTTGGTTTCCCCCTTCCTGACCCAGGGGGACCAACCTTGAGGGAGAAGCAAAATTCCCTCCTGCTGTCTCCTGCCCACAGCCGGAAAAACCTGAAACCTACTCCTCTACCCACAGCACAGCTGCTATGAGAGGCGGCTGCACTCCCCCGCTTCTCCCTCCTTGTCTCTATATCCAGGGATTGAATCTGGAACTAGGCTGACTTGTTAGCAAACTCCCCTTTCCCTGCTGGAGCTCCTCTCCTCTGCCTGCCTTGCCCTACCTGAACCCAGGGAAGTGGATAAGCTACCCTCCCCCTCTTCATTCCCACCAAGTAGAGCCATGCTGAGACGGGCTGAAGTCCTCTATTCACTGCTGCTGCCCCTTTTAAGCCCTTTCGCCCATCTGGATTCCATGGGATGAGTCTGTGTTGCCCTTTGTCACTTTTGCAGCAATTTGACCTCTGTCTCTGCCCTCCCCAGCTATAAAGCACTGCTCCCTTCATTAGGCCAGCCAGACAAATTCCCCTCACTCCTCCGCACTCATACACTTAAAGGTGTGGTGCATCAATCTGAAGTACTATATTAGAATAGGAAATTAGTTTTGAATTTACTACCCAAGATCCTTAAGAAGAAGCCAAGTGTATGTGGTTGAAAAGTTAAGACTTATCATATTGGCTAAAACCTCAAAAACTCTTTTGATATTTTAAAAACAAAAATCATGCATATAAAATATCAGAACTTCGATAGTATGAAGAAAGGGATGCACAACATTTTTACTTTCAAAATGTTTGACTTTGGTGACTGGAGGAGTGAAACAGAAGATCTTCACATGGAAGAGACATCACTGAAGATTGAAGAGACATCATTACTAGAATAAGTACTAATCAGGGCTTTGTTTAAAGTTTGCATAAAGGAATATATTTCCTACCACTGAAAATGAATAGGAATGCTGTGACAGTACATTTTTGGATTTGTCAGCTCTTGTATTGTGTAAAACTGTATTAATCTGTCTTAAAATATAGCTAACAGGAGGAAGCAGGGGACCCAGGGAATTGTGGAAAGAAGGTGGGAGACAAAGGATGGGGAATAGTAAGATGTGCATGCTGACTGAAGCCATTGTTTAATATGAAAGACACAGTTAATGTTATACTGGTACAATCTATCTTGTTCACAAAATGCTAAACAAAGCAGCTATTATTTATACTGTCTCTGTTTGGTTCTTTTCTCTGGCACATTCTGCATATTTCCATTTTTTTCACATCAAGTATAATGTCATTTTGGATGCATTGCTTTGCTACCCTTTTTTGTGTGGTCAGTCTTTGAACAATAATTTAAGATGAGGATACTTCACTTAAAACTGCAAGAGAGTTTACTAAGCAAGAGAGACAAGGTGGGTGAGGTAATATCTTTTACTGGAACAACTTCTGTTTGTGAGAGAGACAAGCTTTCACAGAGTTCTCTGCGAGCTTGAAATCATGTCTTTTTACAGTAGAAGTTGGTCAAATAAAAGATAGTACCTCAATCACCTTGTCTCTCTAATATCCTGGCACCAAAATGGCTGCTCCAACAACACTGTGTTCACTAAATAGGGACACTCCACCAAAGGGGTAGATCACGTCATGGAATGGGCCACCTGAGAAAATCTGCTTCAATGTCGGGGGGAACAGTGACCACATACCACTAGTTATCAACTGCCACCCCACACTGAAAACCATACAAGTTATCATCAAAGACTTTCAACCACACCCTGAAAGAAATATTTCCTGAATCTCCTCTATGGCCTTCAAACAACACCCCAATCTCACCAAGCTCATCCTGAGAAGCAGACTCCCCACTGACCAGGACACGTCAACTCTAAAGCAACAACAGTCCTGGCAGAACAACAGATGCAAAACCTGCAGACCATATCTCCACTACTACAATGATCATTACCTCCCACAACACACTATTCAAGACCCCTAGGTCTTACACATGCTTATCAATACCTGTGATGTGCCTCAGATACATTAAATGCCCCCAAAAGTATGTGGGTAAAACTAGAAAACCACTACATTATCAGATGACTCACACAGAACAATAATGATAGGAAAAAGAAAGCTAGTATCTTTGCTCAAACCCTTTTCCACAAAATGATCACTTCATAGCTGAGATCTCAGTCCTCATCCTGAAAGGAAACCTGCACAACGCCTTCAAAGACAAGCATGGGAGCTTAACTCATTACTCTTTTATACACTAGAAATCCTGAACTCAGTAGAGACACTGGTTTTATGTTTCATTAAACAATCTCTAACCAATTAACTATCTTTTGTACTAAAACTGCTGAGTGCCATTTCATCTTGAATGGTTTTGTAAAACGTGTGTTAACTCTTCATGCTTAACAATCTGTTCCAGCTTTTATTTAGCAGTGGCACTCTGACTTACCTTTCCACAACCTGAAGAAGAGCTCTGTGGAGCTGAAAAGCTCATCTCTCTCACCATCAGAAGTTCATCCAATAAAAAATATAACCTCATCTACTTTGTCTCCATTGACTTTCAGCAGTTTATTCCGTTTTGTAACTGGAGCACTGAAAGAGAAGGAGAAAGTTAAGTTTGTTTGTTTGACTTACAAGTACTGTTATATACCTTAAAATATTTGGATTTAATTGTAACCAAAACTCTGAAATTCCTTTGATCATAGTGTTTGTTTTGGAATAACTACAGCACCCCTCTAACTTTTTTACTCTCAAAGTTATTGACATGTAGTCTCAACCTTAACTCCATTTTAATGTGGGTTTTTGCTTGGGAATAAACAGGGCTCAGGAGACAAACCCAGAGGATGTTTTATATCTTGTTCTTGTTGACTGTCCGTGATTCTGTAAGGTTCTTTCATGTCTCATTTTTTAATATTAGGATGCATCTTGCAAACATCTGTAAATTCTCCAGCCTTTCTACTTCAGGCCCACTTCTATTCCTATTGCAGTTGTTGACAAATCTCATATTGACTTCAATTGGAGAGTAATTAGGTCCTTTATGTTGGAAAAGAGCGATGCACACTTATGCTACAGTATAAATCAAGTAAACATAAAATTCTAACCGGTTTAAGATTAGCAGCCGTGTTAGTCTGTAGCCATAAATAAAACAAGGAAAACTTTGTAACACCTTAGAGACTAGCCAGTTTATTTCAGCATAAGCTTTTGTGGGCTATAGCTCACTTCATCGGATGCATAGAATGGAACAGAAGTAAGACGCATTTATACACACAACTGACACACTTTATATCTGAAGATACTAGCTTCCTAATGACCTCAATGTTATTGTTTCCTCCTGTTATGATATATAATTACTCCCTAGGACTAATCTCTGTCAAGTCACTGGCATCAATAGGAGTGGACTGAGCCCCAATTGTGAGAAATGTTATATAAAACCCATTAGGGACCTGTCCTACTTTAATGTAAGTTTAAATACCTCCTCCATCTTGTACTTGACACTAACTTTAAAATTATCATTTAGCACTTATCTTCTCAAGAAAAATAATGCATTGTAGATTCTTTAACCTTTTTAAATAACCCAGAACACTCTATTAGTCTGGTTGCCCTCTGCTGTACCTTTTTTTCATTTTTTATACAGTTCACTTCTATAAACAGGAATCAAATATCAAGGTGAGACCAAATAAGAGCAAAACACTATGTGGGTGTCCTGTGACATAGGAAACAGAAGTCAGAATGGAAAGGACCATGGTTTTGTTTGGTCCTTCTCCTCCTTTCTTTCAGAAGGGTAAAATACTTTTTTCAGAATGTGTATCAGAAATGCTTCAGCTATCAGCAGTGAGAAAATTCATGTCACTTACTGACCTCTCCCCACTTGTACTAAGATGACTAGCACTATATGATGTGAGGAGGAAAACGTTCCTGTGAGTTCTGCAGGGACCTAGACTGCATGTGACCCCTGCCTGACGGCAGAAGGCTCTTCAACTCACTCTCCTCATGCACCACCTACAAGGACCAAACACAGTCTAGCTCTAAGTTAGTTATGTCCCTCAGTGCATGTGTTCAACATAAGTCATCTTCTAAGCATTGTTTTCATGACTAAATGCATGCAGCCTATTATATACCATTTCGTCTTCAAATTAAGTCTCCTAGCCCTGGTTACTCCAGATGGCTCCCCCCTCTCCCTTATTCTTTAGGTAACAGAGTACACAACTTGTCAAATACATCCCAATGAGTGCAGTACAGTAGAAATTCTTTTGAATTAAAATATAATTCCTCCAATTGCATTTCTTGCTGTTGATACTCTCTAAACCTGATAGTACAAACTTCTAGGTTTCTTCGTCCTTTTACTTTCTTCAGTTCTATTCCTTACATGATCTATTGTCTTTGCTATTACTGCTGCCCAAATCAATGGCTTTACACTTTGAGACTGAATTGTAGTTGCCACATTTCCTTTTGTAGTACTTCCTCAATCTATCTAGGACAATGTGTAATATGTTGCCTTCCTCAGCTCTTAATATTGCTCCTCCTATCCTGGTGTCATCAGTAAAGAGATACACTCAATAACTTGTACCAGCTTCAAAATATTTTTTGTATAAAAATGTTAAATAAAATGCTCAGCTTTGCTGGACCTGACTTGAGATAGCTAATTATAGCACTCCCTTGCCCCCACCGCTCCAGCTAGCTTTCCATCAAGGACTTCATCCTAACATTCATACTCATACTTTTGACCTTTTTAGATTAGCTCCTGTGTGGCACTTTAACAAATGCCTTTACTAAAATCTATCGATCACAGTCACCCCTTTCCCATTATTTTTGTCAGTCTTTCAAAGAACTCCATCAGAATTATCTGACAAGCCCTGTCCTTTGTAAACCTATGTTGGAAATCAATTGATAATCTTGTTTCCTCTTCTCTTCCAAGCTGCTGGTCATTTGATCGCTTACTATAGATTCTAAAACCTTCTCTGATGTTGATGTTAGTCACACTAGTTTATAATTAGATATACCACTACAGTTTTTCCTCTTTTCCAAAACAGAATGTTCATAAACATGTAATATATTCACTTACATAGAAGAGCCCTAATGCAAAGTCCAAACAATATCAGAAATATAATAATCCTAAAACAAACAAAAAATGCATCATCTCAGTGAATTCCTTTCTTTATCATTCAAATGAAAAGAGACCTTTTCAAGGTTAGCTAGGCCTGTAACTGTAGGACCATAGTCTCCAACTCCCAACATTCAAAATGCTTCCTGTGTTAATAAGATAAACCATTTTGGTCACTAAGCTTGATCATAAGAAAACTATGATTCCTTGGATAAATTTCCAATCTACGGTGCAACAGGCCAGCTGAAAAATGTGCATGTATCTGTTTTGCCCACAAACCAGTGTAAACTGTTGTTGTCATTATCTCATTTGGCATTTGAGCTCACTTTGTAGAACAAATACAGATTCTACAGTAATTGTCTCTAAAACATTAACATTTACCGCACAGTGGTATTTGAAGTTATTTATACCTTGATAATAGACCAATAATGTCATGTCTTTGCTTTTCATGTTCGTTACTGCATTTCCTTATGAAGGTTGAGGAGGTTAGCTATTATAGAGCAACAGTCTGTGGTGTGCACTGAACTGACGTTCTCTGCTCCACCCAGAACCTGGACTCTCTGAATATTGAATCTGGGCAACTCTAGGGGAAAAAAAAACCCACCTCACCCATTCTGTGTTATTTAGTAGGGGCAGAGGAATTAGCCCTAAAAATAATCCTTGCCATGAAGCTCTTGCAAAGAGCACTTGCCAGGAAAAATCATGTGCATCCATTTGCATAACATAATTAATTTGCCAAGGTTTCACACTAAATCTTTTATTATAAGTCATCAATTTTAAAATGTCTTAAACTGTCTTCACTGAACTGAACTGAAAATGTATTGTTTGAATAGCCAGTGTCAGCTCAGTTCTGGAGGATTTGAAATGCATATATCTCAAAATGATAGCTTCCGAATGGAAGGATCTTGTATAACAATCTGGATTAGCAGTTACTCTGGTACCTTGGCAATCAGTTAAATTTCATTCATAAAAATGCTGACTTATTTTAACTTTACAATGATCGTACATTTTTTCTGTGTTTGCCTAACACTTATAAGGCAGCTGCTAAGATTAATGTTGTCCCTCTCCATGTTGACAGTTGCTCTGATTCAGCACCTCCAAAAGGTGTGTGGACTTTCTGGTGTGGAAATGAGAGACCTAGACCACACTTTTCCAAAACTGATGACTAAAGTTCGGTTGGAGACTTATGCCCATATTTAGGATCTAAATAAGTGGCTGGATATTTCATATGTGCTGAACAACTTCCCTATGCCCCTAACTGCACCATTAAATACAGGGAGCCTCCATCAAACTTAGGGGACCTTGCAGTCATGAATGTGAGACTGAATTTTCCCCATACTGCCTAATACTTTAAGCAAGGTTCAGTAGATGGTTAAGTTTGAGAAATAAAATGCCCCCAATTCTGAAATAAATGGGTGTAATTTCATTGACTTCAGTGTTGTTGCATTATTTACATTAAGGCCCAGATCCTTAACTATATTTAGGCACCTAATTCCTAGGAGTTAGGTGCCTAAATATATTTAAGGATCTGGGCCTGAGTCTGAACTGACCCATAATTTAACTGGCAGTCCTGAAAGGATAATGAAGAAGCAACACTGGTATTTAGTGGTCTTACTCCAGCACCACTGAAGTAATAGGAGTTTTGTGCTCGACTTTAATGGGAGGAAGCTTATATCTTAGGTTTACTTTGAACTAGTTAAAAAAAATAAGAGTTCAAGTGATGGTCTGATTTCCTATATGGAATAGATAGTGATTTGTCTTTAATGTCAAACAGAACTAATTTTCATCAGTCTTCTATCAATATCAAAATTCAAGCGATTACTATAGGGGATATCTATTGAACCAAAGAAAATTAATAAATAAGTCAAGCCAGACTGCTATTTAGTCACAATTATACAACTGAAATTAGATTACTCATGATCATTGTGTAATTTCTGTTGATTCTTGAAGAAAGAAATAATCACCCCAGCTTGTAGCATTCAGCATAGAGTCCAGTTCTCCCACCTTTACTGTTGCTGTGTAGCAACTAACTCAGTAAACTGATACCTTCATTTCCCTGAAACTGCTTGCACGGTAAGGTACTGCTCAAAGACAATGAAAGTATCAGAATCCAATAAAAAATTAGGAGGAACTTCATTTTCTTCCATGCCCAACATCTCATTATATCTGCTATGCTGTAACCTATATGTTAATTTATCAACAATATACTACTAATAGGAATGGATAGTTAAGGGTTATAAACCAAATCTATGGTCTGGTACAAAAGAGCACATGGTTTAACAGAACTTAATCTTCATTGCTGAGGCTCACGTGCATGATTTTTTTCCCCATCACACATGCCATATTATGTAAGGGACAGGAGGAAATGTTTGGTTTAAAAAGAAAAGAACAGAAATGCAATATAAACAAGTTAAAGAGGTCTAAGATTTTTTTTAAAAAGAGGTATATCTGAAGATGAGCCCTTTTTCAGTCTTCTGTCACTCACATACTGTCTACGGGAGAGCCTGTCATGGGATGTACAGCTAGTGTTTGACAGTATAATGTCTACATTAGTCACTGATGTGCTCTCTTGTAATAAAGCATATGGTGACACTTTTTAACTTAATCTCCTGCCTGTTGACTGGGCACAATGATAACCTGACAGATGGAGGCAAGCATAGGCATGCCAAAGAATCAATGCCTGTAACAAGTTTGAACATACATCCTGGGTTTGCATCCAAAAACATCAAAACAGTGGCCTGTGCACAGTCTAGGCATCTAAGGGCTGGTCTTCACTAGGGGGTTGATCAGCTGTAGATATGCAATTTCAGCTACGTTAATAACGTACCTGAAGTCAGCATCTCTACAGCCGACCTACCTGCCATCCTCACAGTGGCGGCGGTCAGCAGCGCGCTCCCCCGTCGACTCCAGCTTGCGCCTTTTGGCGAGCTGGAGTTCCGGAGTCGATGGGGGTGCCGCTGGTGATCGATTTATCGCATCTTGATCCCTCCCCGCCGTAGTGAAGACAAGCCCTAAGTGTTTGAACCTGTGACTTCAGATCAGATCAACTTTCCCTAGGGAAGGAAGTATTATTATAACCTCCACAACCATCCAGTTAGTCACAAGAGACATTTAGTGACTGGGAGATCTTCATGCTTAACAGCTCAGCCAACTGCAACACGTTTGCGTATGCTAGCCACATTTCTACTACACAGGCAATATGCTCTTTGTGGCAGGGACGACCATTTACTACATATTTGTGCAGTGCCTAGCACAATGGGGCCATGCTCTGGTTTTGGCCTCTGTGTGCTATTGCAACACACAGAATAAATAGTATATTAGTGCAAGTGATTTTATCCATTTTTTATGAAAACTGTTCAGCTTTTGAACATTACCTGTACTGAGTAATTAAAATCAATAAACCACCTTTTCTTAGCAATACATTGTGTTGGAAACAGAACATACTGTAATAATGCACAGACTATTTAAACTATCATTGTTCAGTAAGGCATTGGCATTATTTGTTCAGATTTCTATTTTGCTGTGATCTATTTTAGTTTAGTATAAGGGCAATGAATTGTTTTAATTGTGTTAAAAGCCCCAAAGAACCTGAGGCAACTTGACAAAATAGAGCAAGTATTGACAAAATAACCCTCCTTTTTATGGATCACATTGTAGTATTTTGCAAGAATACAATGCAGAATAGAGAGAGTAGTGTCACAGGTGCTGTATAATGAGCCATATGCTGGTCACACATGGGACTGCTAAACTGATGAGCCTAAGTCGAAAAGACAGGCATGCTGCTGCAGTGCAAGTCTGCAAGTCAACACAAAGCACACATATGAAAAACTAATTGTAAAATTGCATCCACTTGTAGAACCCTAGGAAAAACATCATATGGGAAAAGGGCATGGTCTTTAGCAGAAATCAGATGGGTGAAATAATTTATCACTATTCATGTACATTAAGAAACTAATGACTCTCTTATAAGTCTGAACAACTCATAGGCAATTTAATTAATAAGATCTACTAGGGAGCTTAATCCTTAAAGGTAAAAACTAAGCTATTCAGAGAACCTGTCTTAAGTCTTAATACAAACAAATGATGGCTATAGAGCTGAAGAACCAAGCCGTTTGTAGGTGAATGCATTTGGTTATGCTGACAGCATTGTGATTTGTGCCTTCCAAAACAGATTAGACCAAGTAGAAAATGTAGCACATGCTGCAATAATCTGTGGTAGCTAGGAATGGCCATAAACAAAGGCAAATTATCCAACATAAGGGGTAATATGTAGAGTGTGCAGCAAACCTATTTGTTCAGCAAATATGTGCCAGTGTGAAAATAACACCAAAAATGAATACTGGTTTTGACTTTTTTTTTCTTGTTATTCGTCACATTATCCAACAAATAAGGGCAGCATTTGTTAATTTGTCTTCAGATGACTCCAGAGTTGCTCTAAGTGGATTCCACTGAGGCAACCATACACACATGCATTAAAGAAAGAAATACAGATTAATGTGATGCAGATTGCTGAAAGGTCCATGTAGGATATGCTGGCAAGAGATTGGTAGCGACAATCAGAAAGCAAAAACTGTGATATGTTACTTTAATGACACACTGCCACATATAAAACAGAAGTAGCATGCAATGTTACTGGAAGGAGTGGATGAAAATCAGGGACTGAATGCACAAGAGAAAATATAAAGGTACCTTTAAGAGACTAGCTCCATTGTGTATGGATGCTCTGCACACCCTTAGTGGTCTATAGCAATCCTGCTCGGCCATTTCTCATGCATTCACACCATATGGGGCCATCCATGGTGATTGAGGAAGAGAGAAAAAATTGCACCACATGAGCTGAATGCTATGTGGTTTTATGGCAGATGTGTCAATAGTGAAGTTTGGGTTAAAAAATTAATCAGGTTTCCAGAGCAAGTTCATTCTTCAGTAGGTGTAAGGAAGACTCAGAGGTGATTGCAACCAGTAGTAGATGTAGCTCTGAAAACTATATCCAGGGGGGGTATAGATATAGATTCTTCTTTGTCGTAGTTAGTCATGGGTGTCATGAGAAAACTGAATGGAAAGGTGAGGGTGTGAGCTGAATTCTACTGATCCAGTTAAGGACCCATGACATCATTCTGAGCATACACACAAAAAATCAACTCTGCTTCTATCTGTTGGAAGACTTGATGAAAACATTCCACTGAAAAATAAGGGGGTGCAGGAGTGAGGGAGCTAGTCACTGGTTGATAATTCTGAATCAATACAGTAATTATTTAAAAATACAATATTAAGGAGTGAATGGTTCAAGAAACTGCTAATTGTGTAATGAATTTTTCACTTCATGTCAACTGTCTGAATCTAACCTATGTCATTTTGTGTTTTGTAGGGGATGAAGTCCTACTGGTTGTTGAGGAGGAGGAAAGAAAACAACTCAATAATTGTACAAGTTTAATTTTGATATTCATATAAATCTTTATTAATTAACTGAAATAACAGACATACCATCTGCTAATCCAGGGTCCGGTCTAATTTCTAGCATACAGTTATGTACAACCCACCTCTCCCGTAGTTGCCATTTTTTGTGCACTTAACAGAGAAGCCAAGGTCTGAATGCTTTCAGAATGAACCAATTTCCTCTGAATTTAGGATTCAGAGGATCCTTAAGATTGAGTTATCCTCCAGTCATTTGGTACAGAAGCTTATTTAAATGATAGGTTACAGATGACAGTTAGTAGTCCTGCAATTTCACATTTGAGTTCCTTCAGAACTCTTGGATGAATACCATCAAATCCTGGAGACTTATTACTGTTTGTTCAATTTGTTCCAAAACCTCCTTTAATGATACCACAATTTGGGACCGTTCCTCAGGTCTGTCACCCAAAAAGAATGGCTCAGGTTTGGGAATCTTCTTCCCATCCTCAACAGTGAAGATTAATGCAAAGAATTCATTTAGTTTCTCCACAATGGCCTTATCGTCTTTGAGTGCTCCTTTAGCATCTTGATCATCCAGTGGCCCCACTGGTTGTTTAACAGGCTTCCTGCTTCTGATGTATTTAAAAAAATGTTATTACTTTTGGAAACCTTGGCTAGATGTTCTTCATATTTTTTTTTAATCTTTGTAATTATATTTTTTACACTTCATTTGCCAGAGTTTATGCTCTTTTCTATTTTCCTCATTAGGATTTATCTTCCATTTTTTAAAGGTACCTTTTTGCCTCTCACTGCTTCTTTTACTTTTTTGTATAACCACGTGGCTCTTTTTTGATTCTCTTACTATGTTTTTAAATTGGGATATACATTTAAATTGAGCCGCTATTATGCTGTCTTTAAAAAGTTTCCATTCAGCTTGCAGGGATTTTACTTTTGGTACTGTACCTTTTAATTTCTGTTTCACTAACCTCCCCATTTTTGTGTAGTTCCCCTTTCTGAAATTAAATGCTACAGTGTTGGGCCACTGTAGAGTTTTCCCCACCAGAGGGATGTTAAATTTAATTATATTATGGTCACTATTACCAAGCGGTCCAGCTATATTCACCTCTTAGACCTGATCCTGTGCTCTACTTAGGACTAAATCAAGAACTGCCTCTCCTCTCATGGGTTCCAGGACTAGCTGCTCCAAGAAACTTTATCTCACCTTATTGTAACAAAAAATATATAAAACGAGCACTGTACACTTTGTATTCTGTGTTGTAATTTAAATAAATATATTTTAAAATGTAGGAAAACATCCAAAATATTTAACACATTTCAATTGGTATTCTATTATTTAACAGTGTGATTAAAACCATGGTTAATTGCGAATAATCATGATTATTTTTTCAGTTAATCACCTGAGTTAAGTGATTAATTGACAGCCATAATAATGACCTATTCTTTTTCTAAGTAAACTAGGGTCTAGCTAATTGTATGAGTTACTTAATTAAAGGGGGAAAATATTTTATTTCCTAATATCATTCTACTGTATTCATTTACAATGTCTGGAAGCTTGAGTTTTGGCAAGGCATGGGCCCAATACTTGGCACCTTCTGAATCTAATCATTATTCATGCCTTTCATGTTCTGTGGCATTAGCTCCATGGAACATAAATTGGGCCCTACCAACGATCCATTTTGGTCAATTTCACGATCAAAGGATTTCAAAAATAATAATTTTTATGATTTCAACTATTTAAATCTGAAATTTCATCATGTTGTAAGTGTAGGGCTCCTGACTCAAAAAAGAGTTGTGGAGGTTGCAAGGTTGTTATAGAGGGCATATGGTACTGCTACCCTTACTTTTGCACTGCTGCTGGTCACAGCACTGCCTTCAGAGCTGGGCAAATGGAGAGCAGTGGCTGCTGGCAGAGTCCAGTTCTGAAGGCAGAGACACTACCAGCAGCCATAGAGAAGTAAGGATGGCATGGTGTGGTATTGCCAGCCTTACTTCTGTGCTGCTACCTACAGATTTGGGCCCTCAATCAGCAGCCGCCACTTTCCAGCCGCCCAGTTCTGAAGGCATCAACACAGAAGAAAGGTTGTCATGGTATGGTACTGTCACACTTACTTCTGTGCTGCTGTTGGCAGGGCGCTGCTGTCAGAGCTGGGGGGCTGGCCAACACCCTCTGCTCTCCAGCAACCTGACTCTGAAGGCAGCACAAAAATAACAGTGGCAGTATCATGACCCTCAATAACCTTGTGACCTTATGACACCCCCCCACACACACACACACAGACAACTCCCTTTTGGGTCAGGACACCCTATTTGAGTAACACTGGTCTCCTCTGTGAAATCTGTATAGTATAGGGTAAAAGCACACCAAAGAGCAGATTTCATGGGGGGAGACCCGATTTCACAGTCCATGATGCGTTTTTCATGGTCATGATTTTGGTAGGGCCCTAAACATAAAATAGGCTGTCAGCTTGTAGATACAGAGCACATTTGCTCCAGCTTTAGACTGATTTGAATGCCTGTCTAAAAAATTTCTTGAGAGAATACAAAAGGAAATATTGTGTCCTGTCTAATTATTAGCATGATTTCTGATTTGCTATTTGACTCTGAGACATGACCCTTTACATCTAGAAGATTAAAGTATTTCACTTCTGGAATGGTTTTTGATGAGGTAGAACCAAAAGGCTGTAAATCTATTCCCATGGTTTCAGTTAGTTTATAAACTTTAAGATCCTTGACCTCTATCCCTAAATATTTCAGGCAGAATAAAGGTGCTGCAACTCTAACAGATGATGCATCACAGAATAACATGAAACAAAATAATAATGAATAGACCCATTAATTCCTATACTGTAGGAATGCATAGTATATGACTCTCTTTGCGTTCTGTATTGAGCTACAGGAGGAGAATATGTAATGTATAGAAATTGCAACTAAATTTTCTTTCTGTGTGAAGTGTAATCCACTAACATTTCCTTAACATTGATGTTATTATAAGTAATTTATCAGAAAACACTAATTTCAAAGGATCTTATTATACCCTTATTAAGATTTTTATATTATCTTATCACTCATATGCTTCCCCAGTCATTAACTTCATGGATTATCCCCCCCCCTTTAATTCTTTTGTGAAAATTTAGTCAAAGAACATGTATAAATGGTATTAGAGGAAGTGCTGCATAGACTTTTTCTTTATCCTCTCTCAGATATTTTCCAGAACCTTAGTAGGGCTTCCTTGCTATAGAATCTAGCCATTTCGCTGGCTCAAAATTTAGACTAAACAGGTTTTCTTTCCAAGAGGCTAAGTACATATATGCAAAAGATGGTGATACAGTTGGTGGGCTGTACCCTTTGGGTGGTTATACATACCAATGTGCACTTTCCTCTAAGGATAGCTGATTAAAAGCAAAACAGCACAAAGACATCCAGTCTCTACTTATTTGGCATTCAGATTTCAATGTTAATGAAAGTTCCATGTTTGTTTAGACCCAGATGATAATAAGCATGTTCTGTTTGTACTGGAAAGGAATACAGGTATGATTAATGAAAGAAAATTATTGAGCTAAAAGGATTTAGATTTATAATTTTATACCTACTTTACCTAAAAAAAAAATAGAGAGTAAACTCTCTCCTGTAACAATGCAGGATGGTGCGTCAGGGAGCCTATTACAATTTCCTGGTTTTCATTGTCAAATGTTTCTAAGTTATATCAAACAGTTCATCATATCATATCATATCAGACTCTTTTTAGTTCCACAGCACAAGCCCAAACCACCTGACATAGAGACATGTCTGCCTCACTGTCGTGGGGTATTTTGTACAGTTACCTCACAGCTGCGGACAGGCAGTTCTAACTTTCTCCATTGACATAGGGTCCTTAATAGATCCAAGCAGAATAAAGGGGTCACATAAGCTCAAAAAAAAATGACTGGGAGATTTGGATTCTTACAGATATTTAGGCACCTTTTTAGGTTCTTTTGGAGTGTCAGAGCCAAAATCCTTTGAAATATCTTTTTTGTTTCAAAAAAGTTTAAAACAATTATGTACACATTTTAAAAAAATAAACCCAAGGTAAAATCATAGCCTGTAAGAATTGTCCACATTTCTTTTCAAAGGGGTAGTTTTATGATACAAGTCACTTAATATTCTAAGCATGGTTTCAAAGAAAAGCTGATTACAAAGTACAGCTCTGGCTACCAGAATAATTTAAATCTGTTCTTATCAAGATGTTTTTAAAGATGTCTTTTAAATGCAAGAAATAAATACATAAATACATAAATATTATGTACATAATATTATGTACATATGTATTATGTACAAATACATAAATACATAAATAACTCAAAAAACAAAAGAATCAACAATATAATGACAGTTACAGAATTATGAATGGATGCAAATTCTCCCTATACATTTTCTGTTTTGTGACATTCTAACAAAAGTTGTTAGAATATTGTATAGCAACAGATGAAGGATGATATTTTGATTAAGGCACTTAAGAGGGAAATAGGGGACTGGTTCAGTTTCCAGCTCCATTACAGACTTTTTGTTTGACTTTGGAGTATGCTGGTGACTGAGAGACAGTGGGATTTGTGAGGAGGAAGAGAGTGAGGTAGGGAACCCTGCAAGAATAACCTCTCTGGGGACTGACAAAATCCTGAAGCCAGAACTGGGTAAACTGTTCAGGTAGATGTCTAAGGCACAGGTCAGCCATATTTTGTTACTTCAATTGAAACTTGAGCATTGCAGCTTTGATTTGGAAAATGCAGGATCATTAATGGAACTACACAAATTCTTGCATTAGACAGGATAAACTATTACTGAAATATATTTCATTAGAATATTTTAGCATTAAACATTTTTCAATCTTTTGTTGAATATCTTCCTCAATCATTTTTCAGAATAATGTCTGCCTTTCTGTATTTCTTCAGCCCCTCGCCCTTCTGTTTTTCAATCTCTTTCTCTGTCAGGTGTAAATAATCAATACATTTAAACTTGATTCTCCATTCAAACAAACTAATTCCCATACTGCTTTCTTTTTCCCTTTTGTTCTTTCTCCCTATAGCATTCTCACATATGCATTTCATTTACTCACTCCTCCTGTATTCAATTGGCCTTAGTTACATTAACCTCCAAGATATCTTCTCCCTTCCTTTCTCCCTTCTTCCCCTTTGTCTCATAATTCCCTCTTCCTCCCTTGTATATCATAACTCTGTGGTAACAGATCATTGTCATCTCTCCTTCCTTCCCTTCAGCAATTATTATAGTCATGTTTTAGCCCAAGGCTTCTATTAGATAAAATTCATCAGGGTATCCAAGCTTGTATGAGCAATCAGTGGGACTAAACATAATATAGTGGGAGTTGATTCTGGCTCTTCTTGTTTGGTATTTGCCTCTCCTCTCGGAAAAAAAAATCCTGTGCATACTAAAGTTCCAGTTCAGTGCAAAATGATTGTGGAAGTACAAATGCAAGTGTCTGTAACTCGGGGACTTGTGTTTTTTGTCAGAACCTAGTTCCAGTCCACTTGCAAAGAGCACAGTCAGCATATTCATTCTAGCTTGGAATTCATGAGTGCAAGCAAAATCTCTGCCACTGCCTTGAGATGGAACTAGGAAAAGGAAAAAAATGTTAGCTTATGTTAGCACCTTCAGTATAAAATGTCATAGCACCTTTTTCATTTTAGTCTTCATATAAGTTCTAAGAGAAGTTGTTTTACAATTATATTGTCTTTAACTCTATCTGAAGAGTAAAATGAAAAGACCATAGCTGCTTCAGATATTTAAATTCTAGTAAACAAGTTCATGTGGTTATCACAGATATACCCACTATTCATTTTACGGAGTCAAGTTGAGCCCAGAATATGCAGATGCCGTTCTCACTGTAATAAAAATAAACTGTGCCCAATAATTCCAGGGTTGAATTTAATCTATTGTCTTTTTCCCTTGCAGATGGGAGGTGGCAAAAACCCAGAGCTGACATACTGATGTTTGGTATGTTTTCATGTTTTGGGTCTTTTTCTTATATAGGCTCCTATTACCACTCCCTGCTCCTCTGACCCAATTTTTCACATTTGCTGTCTGATCACTCTACTCTGAAAACAGATCCAACCTAAGAATCAGGTATATAAATGTTAATGAAAAAATAAGTATCAATGTTTGAACTTAATTTTCGAGTAATTTTTCATACAAACTGGTATTTGTGCATATAAATAGCAAGGTAGAACACTGCTATATATTTCCATGCACTAATTACCATGGGTGCTGATACTGGATTTGCATGAATAACTATGCAATTTTTCACATTTGCTGTCTGATCACTCTACTCTGAAAACAGATCCAACCTAAGAATCAGGTATATAAATGTTAATGAAAAAATAAGTATAAATGTTTGAACTTAATTTTCGAGTAATTTTTCATACAAACTGGTATTTGTGCATATAAATAGCAAGGTAGAACACTGCTATATATTTCCATGCACTAATTACCATGGGTGCTGATACTGGATTTGCATGAATAACTATGCAATTTTTCACATTTGCTGTCTGATCACTCTACTCTGAAAACAGATCCAACCTAAGAATCAGGTATATAAATGTTAATGAAAAAATAAGTATAAATGTTTGAACTTAATTTTCGAGTAATTTTTCATACAAACTGGTATTTGTGCATATAAATAGCAAGGCAGAACACTGCTATATATTTCCATGCACTAATTACCATGGGTGCTGATACTGGATTTGCATGAATAACTATGGTAACTGCACATGAAAAATAGACAGATATACATTTACACTTGGACTTGTCTGTGTGCCTTTGCATTCCTGACCTTTTAAAAAATCAGACTCTAAACACCAGATCCTCTCCCCAGCTTTCAGCTCCAGTAAAATGACTCCCCATCTCAGATTACGGAGGAGGACTAGACATTCTGCAAGACATATTTTCAGGATGGTGCTGTTTTCATTCCATAGCCTGAGATGGGAACATTCATCTTTCCTTGTTCTAACAGAATTTCCCCAACACAAAGACAAGTTACCAGTGCTGAGAGCTGTGAAAAGGATTTGTTGTGTGAGGGAAAACACTAGAATCCACCTGTTCATAAAAAAACCTTAAGATAAGTTTTGTTTGTGTTGTTAAAAATTAAGGGAAACTACAAAAGGAGGTTGAGTTTTGGCCCAGTGTTTGTGCCACACAGAGTAGGTTGAGGACTTTGCCCTTTCACAATTAGACATTAAAAGGCTTTTTTGTGCAACAACCAGTTAGCCCCTGTTCAATATATATATATATATATCTGCATATATAAAAATATCAAGGCATATCGCTTATTGTATATGGAACATACACACAGGAAGACTATGTGTAGACAAAAGTTAGTGGTATTTTACCGAAAATATATATTGTTTTAATGACTGCACCACTTTTGATTCCACTATATCAAAGTGAAATTTCATGTTCAGCCAGTTCCTCACACAATTGTCACAGTTCAGCCATTTTTCACATTCAAAATGTTCTCCCATTCTTTTGTCATGGTCTTCCACTGAAGGAGAATTTTCATAATAACTATGGAATAAGACCAGATGCTATTACCATTGCTAATACTCCAGAGGGCCTTACTCAGGGAGTAGTCCCACTGGCTTTGATGAGACCACTCACAGAGTAAGATGTGGCTCATCATAAGTAAGTATGGCACAATCTGACGTTTGCAGCAAACAGAATCCCCCTACCCTCCACCCCAATAAAAGCAGTATTAAACTAGTTCTTCTGTTCATATAGCCTTTGCAATGGAATAGGATCAAGTTTTGCAAGACACATACAAACACATGGAACTTTAGCGTGTACAATATTTCAGCACCCCTGATTACAATTCAGAAACGTGTGCCCTGCTAGTTTATTTCTTTCCAGAGCTCAGCTATATATCAGTGGTGGTGTGTGTGTGGGGGGGTGTCTCTTACAGTCAAATTCATAGAATAATTACCAATTCCAACAACCGTGCATTGTAAAAATTCTTATATATATACATATGTCTCATATGAAAAGAGCACTCTTCTTATACTGTTACACTCTGTAAACCTATGCAAACAGATGAGATTTAGATTCCAGATTACACAGCTCGACTGTGGTACACCATGGAAATATGCCTGGAGTGTTTACATATAACAGTAGAGAATCACAGTCAATTCTTGCAATCTTTCCTCTCTCTCTCTAGAATGATATGTTTTCACAAATTTGGCTATCTACTGACCAGACCAAATGTGTTGGGTATTTGCCAGTTACCTTCTTTGTTGGCCCCCACAATGGCAATTAATTTAGGAGTGGAGATAGGCCTGAGCTCAAGCACAGTGCAGAGTTTAACAGCCTTTTTGCACCTTATTAGAGGCCACATTACAATGGGAGCGGTCAAATGGGCTGTGCAAGCAAAGAGGCATCCAAAAACCAAAAGTGCCAGTAAATGAGAAAAAGGAGCAGACTGAAACATAGAGAAAATGGACATCTCTTGGGGCGTGAAGGCTTGATTTGCAATCAGTGTTTTGGCTATATTTCAATGATAATAATGAAAGTGTTAGCTATTTTGCATGAAATCTAAAGATAATTTTAATCGTTTTTTATACATGCACTTTGACGGTGTGTTCTTCACCATGATATCTGGGTTCTATTAAGCAATATTACCAAAGAAGAATTTTCCCAAGGGTAAATAAATGTACACACATTAATATGATTATGGGTATAGCTCCTAAATAAAGTATCCCATGAGCTGTTGTACCAAAATATGACAGACATTTTGGGCTAAATCCTCACAACAACAACAACAAGACCTTAAACTAACCATAAAAGTGCATCTGGGGAGCTCTTTAGCACGTGGTATTCTTCTGCTGGTATAATACTGACACAGCTATCTTTATGCCATCAGTTTCCCCCATTATCTCCTTGGTGTAAGTTGAAGGTAAGGCAGCATATCAGGAAGGGGTAAAACTGGAGTGTGATGCTGTCTTGTGATCCTAGGCTAGCAAAACAGGCTCCAGAGACCTCTTCTAGAGAAGTCCTGAGGCTGCTCTAATGAGCGTGGAGACCAGTCCGGCTTCTGGTCATAATGATTTACAGGAAGTGTCCCAGCTCCTGACTGACAGACCTGGCGCAGTCACAGAACAGCACAGGAAAGAGTATGGAACATATTGTTTCATTTCACAGAATACCTCAACCCCTGCTCCCTTTCTGTACATGTATGCATATTGTGGCAAAGCTTTGGCCTTGTCCCTGTGGGTCCCACGCTTCCAGGTGGTTTGTGCTAGCCACAGAGGCTCACTGTGATTAGTTAGGGGAGGTAGAAAGTGGTGTGTGTGGGGGGGGGGGGGGAAGCCCAGGCCCACCCTCTACTCCGGGCTCCAGCTCAGGGACCCTAATAGTATCAGCTAAGATGGCTGACCTTTTAGGCACCAAACACAATACAATTCCCTGGGCTACTTCCCCACAGCAATCCCCGCTTCTTCAAACTTCTCTTCACCTTTACCTCAGGGCCTCCTTTCCTGCATATCATATGTTGTCTACCACTCAGTCTCACCAACAGTGCGACTTCCTCCCACAGCTCCTGACATCCACACCCACCTGACTAACTAGGAGGATTTCTAACTGGTTTCAGCCAGCCCCTGATTGGCTTCAGGTGTCCCAATCAGGCTAGCTATTTCTACTGCCTTCTAGAAGCTTCTTAATTGGCCCCAGGTGTCTTGATTAGCCTGGAATAGCCTTTGCTTGGCTATCCAGGGAACAGAGACCTGTACATCCTGAGGCTGATATACCTCCCTTCCAGCACTCTCCTATAGCCTTCTGGTCTGACTCCGTCACAATATTTTAGATTTACAGGAGTGGGGAAGGGAGGTTGGAGAGCAACAGGTTAACACATTTTATTTGGTTTTGAATGCACCCAAGACAGGTTGGTTCAGAATTAGGTGATATTCATAAGCTCTTTTGTGCTTGAGGTCTGTAGGGTATAGACGGTGCATAGGGGTACTTCTCAGCTTTTTCTACATCATCTGTCACTATGCCTCCCCCATTCAGGGCCGCCCTTACCCATTCACAAAACATGCAGCTGTGTAAGGCACCAGGAAATCCCTGGCTGGGATAATCTAGTTGGGGTTGGACCTGCTTTGAGCAGGGGGTTGGATTAGATGACCTCCTGAGGTCTCTTCCAATACTAACCTTCTATGATTCTATCATTATAGATCTACTTGCACATCTGCTACATTACTATTAAGAGACTTCACTAATTTTTCCCATCATTTGTTTATACCTGGTTGGAGTGGGGAGGCGCACTAATACCCATAACAGATAATTTGGAAGTGCTCTTGTTGCCATTAATAAATCAGGCTCCCCCCACTGACACTTCCAAACAGAGAGGGAGGGCGGATGGAGCTTGTAAAACTGACTTTCTCCTGTGGCTTTCCTGTTAGTTCAGTCCATCTTCCACTGTGACCTGGTAACTTCTAGGGGGAAAGCATGAGACCATGCCGCTGTGCCTGCCTCCTTTGTTGGCATTATGTAATGGGGGAAGTTCCACAGCTCTACAGAAATATCTAATCCAACTCTTGCGACAGCTGACACAGCTGCTTCTCTGTTTCAGGTGCCACTTCTTCCACATGTGGGTGACATCAGACCTGGGATGATAAGCAGGACTTTATGAAGAGGCATAAAGATATTAGCTTTATGCTGAGCTCTTCTCTGCCTAGTGTTCAGGGCACTTAGGGACAAATGCTTCCTTCATTTTCACTGGAGCTGAGAGTCCATAACAACAGAACCTTGGCAGTTCTGTCATGCCTGAGAAGGGAGAAGGCACGTTAGGATTTGAATGTCTAGGCAAGTATTGTGCAGTCCCTGCAGTGGCTTCCTGTATGCAAGAAGCAGGTGTTGGATTGGCTGAGACCAGGGGTTCTGTTCCGACAGGGATCCTCCAATAGTCCCACCATCAAGGAAACATGTTAGATAGGGATGCAGCAGCAGCAGCCCTGGAGCAATTCCACAGATTCAGTGGGAGAATCCTCCCCCAATTCCACTCTCTGCACTCATCCCAGCCACATTTCCCCATCTTCACCCTCTGCAATTGAAAAGAAGAGATAGTCTGAGTGGGTTATATCCCCTGGTACTGTATTTCTGACATCCGGCTAGCATCAGTGTTTCCTCCATTTGAATGGGATTGATTTAATTGTTCCCATATGAGTAAAAGTCCCAAAAGTATACCCCGATTTGAGGGGAAAAACACAAAATCCATGGGCTAAATTCAATTCTCACTCACTCAATTCTGTTTAATCCCATAAAAGAGCTGCCTAGAGCTAAATTTAGCCCATATTTCTTTTTTATTTCTATGTACTGATGACATTTTCTAATTCACTGTCCAATGTCCAACCATACACCGATGGTGTCCTGTAAAGGTGCGGCGACTCACCCCTTCTGGCACCTCCTGCTGGTCATCTGGGGAATTAGCTCACCAGCCTCCGGAGCGCCCCCTGCAGGCTGATGTCCCACTCAGTGCTGGCCCCGTGTCCCTCCTGGCCCCAGGTGCCCTCTTCCACTGGGGTGCTGCACCCCTACAGTACCCCCACAGATCTCAGGATTTCCCCTCCCTGGGGAACCCCCACCCCCTATCTCCACCTTACCTCAGTATGGGCAAATGACAGTCACCACTTGCCCCCATTCACTGATGCAGACTGCAGTATAATTGCCACTCATCACAGGCAAGGGGGTTTGGACCTGCTGCCTCTGCCTACCCTTGGGGCTGCCCCCTGAACCCCAGTACCTATTTGGCCATAGACTAGGCCAGGCAGCCTGGGGGGTTTCCAGGTCAAAGCTCCACAGCCCTGCTATCCTTCCCCCAGCCCTGCCCTACTCCTGGTACCCTGCTTAGTCCCAGCAGTCAGGTCCTCCCTCTCCAAAGACTAGAGATGGACTGCTTGCCTCTAGCACACTGCCCTCTTATAAGTGCCAGATGGGCCCTAATCACGGCCACAGCTGTGGTCCCCAATCAGATGACCCAGCTGTTCTTAATCTCTATCCCTGCTTCTCTAAGGGCTGTTTAAGTCCTTTTGAACCGGAGCGGATGGTCACCCCGCTACATGTCCTTAAGTGATATAGGATGGCTTGTGGTCAAAACACTCATCTGGGAATTGGGAAATCAGGGCTCAACAAAAACTCTGAGTGACCTTGGGCAAGTCACTTGATCTTTCTATGCCTCAGTTCCCCATCTTTAAAATGGGGGCATTAACACTTTCCTTAAGGAGTGTTGAGAGGTTAAATCCATAAATGCTTGTGAGGCACTGAAATAGAATAGTAATGGAGGCCATCTAGCTATCTGGATAGTACACCACTTTTTTGAAATACTGATTTAAGAAGAGGTTGGCTTTATTTCTTTATGCCTGATAAATTGAGCTGTTTCAATATTTTTTTTTCTGTTCATTCAGGCATTCATTTTGTTTGAAGAAGCTCCATGCAGCATATGCTGGTTTAAAATAAAGATGTGTCAAACTATTTGGAAATAATTTGGGTTGTCTGAGATCTACTGCAACTGCCAGTTTATGAGCACTGCAAATATTTTAGCATTAGTTCTGCTTCTTCTAGTGCAATATTATCCGCATGAGTGCTACTGAATGTTCCAGGTACATTGAAATAGAATGCCCCTGGAAGCATGTGCTACCTCTTTAGGAGAATAAGAGAGATGGAATCAATTGGAGGGAGGGAAAAACTGCATGGCCTTCATTGGGAGAATTATATGCTATTAAGGCCTGACTCTCTTATTTTTATTAAACCTATATTAAGAAACTGTCCATCTATCCTGAAGAGGAATCTGCTTCTAGGAAGAGGAAAGTAGAAAGTTCTCTTTTTTCTGATTGTAAATTACAATGATATATTTTCTTTAGATGCCCTATGTTATTTAAGCCATTTTAAAATCACAATCTTTCCATAATAAATGTGTGACTAAGTCATACACCAAGATAGCAGCATGACCCATTTCTATTCTTCTACCCATCTTTTTAAAAAGTAGAAATGTCCACAGTTCCGGTGGGAATTATGTTGATATTTACTCCCCCAGAACAACTGAACTGAAAATCACCTTGTATTCTAAATGTTATTGTACAAGAGTTGGACTTTTGTTCTTAATTTACTTCAACACAGAGACTTTCATAAGACAAATAGAAAAAAAACCAAACCATTATACAGTGCTTTTTAAATCAGTCTTAAATTACTAGCTTGGCACAACTTTACTGTGGAGAAGTTAAGCTTGAATGTGACTACTAATAGCACTGAAACTATTTTTATAGTAGGGGTGCTGAAAGCCATTGAACAAAACTTTACATCCTGTGTATGATAGAAACCACTTCAAGCCCGGGCGTTCTGCCACGCTGCTACCACCCCTATTTCCAGCACTCCTGGTGATTACATGTTATTGATGAAATTCATCTTTAACTCCTGAGCTCTTAATGTGTATGGAGATTGGTTTAGGTTTATTTGTTTACTCTTATAATCTGTCAAGGTAATATACATCTAAAACAGTTATGTATCTGCAGGCTTAGCATGGACTTAATGAAGATTTTTGTGTAGGAATTTGTTAGGCTTCTGCATCCTAAAATTCAAGCCTATCATAGACCCACATTGTACTGCTAACAGTACATGAAACATCACAACTTTTCCTTTAATTCACTGGGCTGTCAATAGTAACAGCAGAACAGCTGGCGGAGTACATGACCAGCCAAAAAAAAGGTTAAAAACAGACTTGTGCCCAAATACAAACATGTTCTTCCTAGCTTGATATGTCATGTTAAGTTGCTTAAAATAATTAAGTATCACTTCAGACATGACCATTTATCAAGAAAGCCATTGGGATGCTTATTATTCTCAGTAGATGCTTTTCACGCCCAAAGATTGAACATTCAAGGTTAAACTACATTTGACTGTCCATTTGAACAAGATTGTGCCTGCCAGTTACTCAGTATAATTTTTCACACTAGTGCTAATAAAATATCCACCCCTCTTTTCAAGTCAATTTCCATATTATATGGTATGATCATGGCTTTTAATATACCCAGAGACATGGGTAAATCAACATCAATACTTATGGCAGACTTGACAAAAGACTACACCTGCTCCCAGAAATTATTGTTCAGGGGCTCTCATATAGTAAATGAGCTAAGTTTCCAGACAACTGTGAGTTTGACCAGCATTGTCCTCATATAAACTGGTCTGACACAATCTATCAACCAGCTCTGCATAAATTAAAATTCGTGTTTTTGGTAATGCTGCAGGCTGGTAGACTATAAGGCCTAAATTTCCAACCAGTTTGAGGACCACTGTCCCTATTCTCTGAGAATAATTTTTGCCTATCAATCTATAACCACAAAATTAAGTGTGGGAGCAAAACTTTGTATTTGCATTTTTAACACCAAATAGAAAAGGTATTAGCCTGGGACTCAAGAAATCGAGATTTTATCCTGGGCATTGCTACTGACTTGATATGTGGGCTCAGATACTTCACTTCATTTCTTTGTGCCTCTATTTTCCTTCCTAATCTTTGTCTGCTTTCTTGATTTAGGTAGTAAAAAGGTTAGGATACAGGAGGCAAGAAATTTCTTAGTGTTTACAACTCACCTAACACAATGAGTTCATGACAATAATTGAGGACATTAAACAGTACTGTAAGACAAATAAATAGAGAAATTATTAACTTATTTCCTCCTTTATTTAGAGTTACATGTAAAAACAACAACTACAAAACCACAAAGAAAGCCAGGAATACTTGTACCACCTTAGAGACTAACTAGTTAGTCTCTAAGGTGGTACAAGTATTCCTGGTTTTCTTTACAGATACAGACTAACATGGCTGCTATTCTTGAACCTGTTACAAAACCACAGTTATAGGTTAAAAAAACCCCAACCTGCCAGTAATTCTGCACCTGAAAAATCATAGGCAACAATTTAGGGCACAAGTTTTGCCTGCAAAATAGAAAATAAGGAATACTTGTGGCTGCTAATCTTAAACCGGCAAAATAGAAGACATTCTTCATAAAAGTGTCCCTAAGGCCTGGTCCCCACTATGGCTTAAAATCGACTTTAGCGTAGTTAAGTAGGAATAAACCTGTACCCGTCCTCACACGGATGCCATTTGCGTCGATGTTAAGGTCCCTCAAAATCGATTTCTGAACTTCTCCCTAATGAGCAGTAGAACTGAAATCGACCTCTCTGGGTCGATTGCGGAGTAGTGAGGATGCATGGGACGTTATTGGCCTCCAAAGGCTGTCCCACAATGCTCCATTCTGACCTCTCTGGACAGCCTCACTGCTCCACTGTGACCGCTCTGGACAGCACTTTCAACTCGCTGCTCTGGCCAGGTAGACAGGAAAAGACCCAGGAACATTTGAATTGCATTTCCTGTTTGGTCACCGTGGCGAGCTCACCTGCACAGGTCAGTCGCCATTCAGAGATCAGCAGCACAAGCCACCATGCAGAGCTCAGCATCACAAGATGCCATGCAGAGCTCAGCAGCACAGGAGACCAACCAGAGGAAAAGAGCTCCAGCATGGTCCATGCGTGAGGTGTTGGATCTGATCGCTCTCTGGGGAGAGGAATCCATGATGTTGGAACTCTGTAACAACAAACGGAATGCCAACACGTTTGCCAGAGTCTTCAAGGCCATGCTGGAAAGGGGCCACAACAGGGACACCCAACAGTGCCACATGAAAATTAAGGAGCTGAGGCAAGCATTCCAGAAAGCCAAAGAGGCAAACGGATGCTTGGGGGGCCAGCCGCGGACATGCCGGTTCTACAATGAACTGAATCAGATAATGGGGGGCGCCCCCACCACCAATGCACCGGTCTCCGTGGACTCCTCCCATGGGATAATCATCAGGCCTGAGGAGGATTCAGATGACGACAAAGGTGATGAGGACAAAAATATCACAGAGCAGCAGGAGGCACGCCGAGAAACCTGTTAGCAGACAGCCAGGAGCTGTTTATCACCCTGAAGTCATTACCCTCATAGCCATCCCAAGCTTCTGCTACCCCAACTGGCGAAGGGACGTCTTGTGAGTGTGCTTTTTTTAGGGATTAGATGACTCATGATTTTTAAAGGAAGCATTTATTAATGATTAACTTGCCCTAAGGACTTGGCGTGCATTCATTGCTGGTCCCTTTTTTTACTGAAACGGTTTTTCAATATACTCCGGTATGGAGCGGAAATCCTCTATGGACATTTCCATGAAACTTTCGAGCAGGTAGCGATGAACTTTATGCAACAGGTTTCTGGGGAGAACCACCTTATCTGGTCCTCCATGATAGGAAACCATTCCACGCCATGAAATTAATAAATAGTCTGGTATCATTGAGTAGCACAGCATCGCGGCAAATGGACCAGGACTTTGGAGACACTCTAGCAACATGTGTTCACTCTCCTTAGAATTTCTCAGAGAGATAGAGATGTCATTCATGGTTGCCTGTTTGAAATACGGACTGCAATTAGTAGGGAGACAGATGTTCCGAGCTGTAAAGTAATCTTTCCCATCCCGTCGCAAGAGCAGGCAGGGATTTTTAGTTTGGCTGCTCGCAGCTGCTTCCAAAGAAGACCCAACGCATCAACCCCACTCCCCCCAGCCAGCCCGTAGCAAGAGCAGGCAGGGATTTTTGGTTTTGTTTTGCAGTTCGCAGTTCACGGGGAGCCACGCGGAGGGGGAAGAGGGATCCACGTGGTGGGGGGAAAGGGGGTGGGGTTAGTCTGGAATATCCGAGCGCTGCTGTAAAGAATATGGCTTAGCTTACCATGGCCGGCTGCATGGTGATTTCAGTAGCCGTGTTGAGGCTGTCTCATGTGTGTGAGATGCTTCTGTGAATGTTTGTGTGAACATGAAAGCCATCCAGCCACTTTTAGGGGCGGAATATGACCTTGTACAGAAATCAGATCAGGCCTGTGAATACTGTGGTTCACCGTTAAATAGTACTCTGATTGTCCTGCAAGAATGTATCTGTCTCATAACCTTGTCCCTTTCTTTCGTTGCTCACAACAGCTGCACATTTATCTCAGAATCCCCTGTCCTGCCCCTCACGCCGTCTATCGCAGATACGAAAGCGTAAAAAGGAAACGTGTGATGACATGTTTAATGAACTTCTCCAGAACTTTCACACTGAGGCCGCTCGGCAGAGTGAATGGAGGGAAAGATTGCTAGAGTCAAGGCAAGAATCCAGGGCTGCAGCAGAAAGGTGGATGGAGTGCAAAGAAAAGCGGCAGGAGCGCGAAGAAAAGCGGATGGATGCAATGCTGCGGATAATGAAGGACCAAAGCGACATGCTCCAGTGTCTAGTGGAGCTTCAGCAGGACCAAAGATCGCCTCTACAGCCTCTGTCTAACCACCTCTCCCCCTCCCCAAGTCCCATAGCTTCCCCACCCAGACGCAGGGTGAGAACCCAGGGGGGAAGCTCCGGGGACCGACACACTCTACCCCACAAGCCAGCACAAGCAGCAGCAGGATAAGTTTATCTAAAAACTTTTAAAAGATGCTGCTCCTCCATCACCCCAACTGCTGGTTTCTCTCCTCACCCACCCCTTCTGGGCTATCTTTCCAGTGATCCCCTGTATTTTTGATGAAGCAATAAAGAAACCATGATTTTTAAAACAGTGAATTTATTTCCTCTGCAAGCGTCGAGAGGGGGGAGGGAAAGAGGGTGCAAGGATGGCAGGCTTAGGGCTGAGCAGAGCAAGGGAGCGGGTTTTCAAATGCCATCTTGGGCACTCATAAAACTGGTTTTCAAGGCATCTCTGAGGCGCAGTGCCTCCTGGTGCGCTCTTCTACTTTCCCTGTTGTTTGGCTGCTGGTAAGCAGCAGACAGGAAATTTGCCTCTGCCTCCCACCCTGCCATAAACGTCTCCTCCTTGCTCTTACAGAGATTGTGGAGCAAGCAGCAGTAACAATGGGCACATTTCTGTCGCTGATGTCTGAGCGAATGAGTAATGAACACCATCGCCCCTTGAGGTGGCCAAATGCACACTCTACTGCCATTCTGCACTTGCTCAGCCTATAGTTGAACAGCTCCTGACCCCTGTCCAGGGCTCCTGTGTAGGGCTTCATAAGCCAGGTGTAACGGGTTGGGGGCTCACCACTGTGCGCCTCCTGCCGGATAATCTGGGAATTAGCTCGGTCCACGGCAGAGCACCCTCCTCAGGTGGTGTCCCATCCATCTCTTCCTCTATGTCGTCCCCTGGTAGTGCCTGGACTCGCACTGCTCCTTGCATGTGTTGTCCTCTTCAGGGCACTGCCCTCCGGCAGTACCCCCAAGTCCACACTCACCCCCTTCCGGGGGTGGGTTCAGTAGTCCCTCAGCTGTCTAGCTGCAGTGGCCAGCAACTCCAAGTCGAACCCCTTCTGGCAGGGGTCAGGTGTAGGCTGTAAAGGCCACTCCTGCAGCCAGGTGCAGTCTAAGGGGAGAAAGGGGGGACCCAGGCCCACCCTCTACTCTGGGTCCCGGCCCAGGGACCCTTTGTCAGCAGCCGTCCTGCCCGCCTTCTCTCCTCTAGTCTCTCGTACTCTCCCTGGGCCACTTCCCCTGCAGCCCCTCTGCACCGGATGGCCCTTCTCTCAGGGCCAGCAGCCTAGCCAGGTAACCAGGGCAGAGTTCCCTTCTGCTCCTCCCCCCCCCCCCCGGGGCCTGCCCAGCACTGCTCTGTTGCTGGTGCTACCGCTCCGCTCCCAGCAGCAAGACCTTCCCCCTTGAAGGTCCAGGAGAGACTGACTGCCTTTCTCCTGGGCAGCTTTCTTATAGTGCCCAGCCAGCCCCTCATTGGCTGGCTACAAACTTGGCCGTGATTGGCCCACAGTAAGCCCTTTCCTTATTGGCCGGCTGCCTGCGCAGCCTCTCTGGCCTACTCTTACCCCCTCTAGCGGGGGAGTGGGGCAGATGCCCCACTACACCAGGGCATTAAGGGGTAGGCTGGGTCCCCAAGGATCGGCATTTCCACCCCCTCCCCCACAGAAATTTTCTGGTTGGGGAAGAAAATCCCTTGCTGCAGCTCTCTAAATATCCTAGTGTTCCTGAAAACACAAGCGTCATGAACCTTTCCCGGCCATCCCACGTACAGGTCGGTGAAACGTCCCTTGTGGTCAACCAGTGCTTGCATGACCATAGAACAATATCCCTTCCAGTTTCTGTACTCTGCGACCTCGTTGTCTGGTGCCAAGATCGGGATATGAGTCCCATCTATAGCCCCACCACAGGTAGGGAATCCCATCGTGGCAAAGCCATCTATTGTAGCTTGCAGGTTTCAAGGTTTATAACCTTGGGTAGCAGCAGCTCGACGATTGTCCTGCTTACTTGCCTCACAGCAGACCCCACTGTAGACCTACCCACCCCAAACTGATTCACGACTGACCGGTAGCTGTCTGGCGTTGCAAGCTTCCAGAGGGCTATTGCCACTCGCTTCTAAATTGTGAGGGCCGCTCTCATTCTGGTATTCTTGCGCTGGAGGGCTGGGGAAAGCAAGTCACAAAGTTCCATGAACGTGCCCCTTCGCATGCAAAAGTTTCTGAGCCACTGGGAGTCATCCCAGACCCGCAGCACTACGCGATCCCACCAGTCAGTGTTTGTTTCCCTGGCCCAGAATTGGCGTTCCATAGCATGAGCCTGCTCCGTTGCCACCAAATTTGCCAGATTGCCGGTCCCCCTACTTCCAAAAACGTCAGTGTCCATGTCCCTGCTTTGCACGTCCAGGTCCATCTCCTCATCACTGTCGTCAGGTTCCAGAAAGCGCAGTTGTCTCCGGATCGCATTCCTCTGCAGACAATGCAGCATAAAGTCCACAACAATGCGCGAGGTCTTCACGACGGCCAGTACTGCAGCGGTAGCATCAACAGGCTCCATGTTTGCAGTGCTATGGTGTTAGCACAGCGCGGAGAAAGGGCACGAATAATGGGATGCCTACCCATAGTGCACCGCTCGAAATGGTGTTGGCGGCATGAAAAAAGGGCACGAAAGAATGAAATGCCTACCCATAGTGCAGCACTCAAATGGTGCCTGCTGGGGACTCCGGGAACTGTGGGATAGCTACCCACAGTGCACCACTCGCTATGTCGACGCTTGCTACAGTTGTGTGGACAGACACTGCCGATTTGCTTTGCTTTGTGGGGATGCACAAAATCGACTTTATACAGTCTGATTTAAAAAATCGACTTCAAGGAAATTGACCTACTGTTGTAGTGAAGACATACCCTAAGAATGTTGAGCTCATGATTGATGGAACAATATCAAATTTGATTTCCTTGAGAGTGTTAAACTCCAAGCACTTAATTTTTAAAACTCACTTGGTAGAATTTGCTGGCTGTTTTTGAATGATATTTTCAACCAGATACTTCACATTAAATGCCCCTCTTCAGAAGTTTGTGCAACTCGGGTAATCTATTCAACTAACTGCTGAGTTATAAATTAGAATAAATGGCTGTTTAGGAGTGTATATTTAGATTTTAATTATGCAATACTTAACTATAAATTGGCAATTGAAATGAAAAAGATTCTACAGTGACTTGCATGTGGCTGCCATTTTTGATTCATCCCTCAGAAGGAATGAATCCCCATGACCACTTTTAAAGGATCTTTTTTCCTTCACTTACAAAGTCATATTTGAACATAAGCAATAAAGCTCGAATCTATCATCCCAACTGAAAACAAAGCCTTTGAAGCTTCAGAACTGCTACAGGGACTCACGGCTTTTGAGGAAGAAATCCAAAATGGCAATGAGGATTTCATGGTTCCTGTGGAACACTGCCGATCTCTACATTTTCCAGCAGGGATACAACACTTTTTAAAAGTACAGAGTTTTTGTTTGTTTGTTGCAGAATCTCACATGAGATATGAAATCCTAGCTCTCGTACTGGATTTTCTCCATTTGTTGATAGTTCTTGTGATTTTTTTTAAGTTTGAAAAGATTTGATTATATTTCAGAAAAACATAACTGAGGATGGGTGATACCCTTGGGATGATTGAAGGTCGGTCAATCGTTAAACAGAACCAGAACTAATTTTCACTATCTAAGGGAACAGGACTGTATGAAGTTTGTGAACAGAAAGGACGGAAGACTGAATGTGCAGGCAATGCCTATGCCAGTGAGAATCCTCCAGAATATCTGAAGACTGAATTTAGAAGATGTATTTCACTGTTCTTGGTGAGGGACAGTATGAAATAAATAAACAATAAATAAAATAATAAAAAAAAACTATCAGGAATTGTGGATTAGGCACATCTCTGGTATAATTCCATTGGCTTCAATGCAGATATGCCAGGGATAGATAGAACCATCTATCTGGTAATCATTGATAGTAATTCGGGTAGCCTCCCCTTAGAGAAGTAATCAGTGAATAAAATCACCAGCCAATCTCAGTCTCACATGGTATTTATAGTAAACTGTTATTGAACCTGCATGGAAATCTCAGCTAAAGCATCAGGGAAGATCAGATATATTTTTAAGTATCGAGGCAATGTTCACTAATTTTTGACAGGCCATACGCACAAAAAAATTCTTTTGTGCACATTTTTGTGCTTCTGTGCAAATTTTTGTGCACACAGTATTTCGCCGTGCATGCGGGGTTTAGGATCTGTGTGCGCACACACATGTGCACAGCTTAGAGGGAACAGTGATCAGGGAGTAGCCTTGTTAGTCTGTATGCACAAAAAGAACAAGGAGTCCGGTGGCACCTTAAAGACTAAGATTTATGCCCAAATAAATCTGTTAGTCTTTAAGGTGCCACCAGACTCCTTGTTCTTTTTGCAGATATATTTTGTCAATGTGCATTCCCAGCAGCTCACCAGGATTATAAAAAGCTGCACAGAAGAAAATGCAAGAGTAAGGATACATCATATTCAGTTTGTTTAAATCAAATATAATTTCAACTTCACTTCATGGGCCAGACATCAGATAATGTAAATTGGCTGATGTTGATTTACCCCACTTAAAGATCTGGTGTTATGTTTGCAAAATATGGGTGCAAGAATTTGTTGCTACTTTCAGAAGGGCAGGACTAAATAGACATTACTGGGACTTTCTGGCCAATAGTACATTTCTTAGTATAACAAATAGCTCCTACAATTATTTTAACAGCAATAAGCCAGCTATTGAAATGCAACATTTTTATGAATACATCACAAATTCTGAGTACAACACAACTGTACTCTTGAGAAATTGGCCCCAATAGTAGTAAGTATGCACTTTCCAGCCAAGGTTCTCAAAGCACTTTACAAATATTAATGAAGTATCTTCACTGTAGTTTGATGGGCTTTTAGCAGGTAGAAGTACCCAGGGGGGATTCACATCCCTTCCTCATGGTAGGTGTCTGGCCCTAGTTGCTGTCATTCCCCACGGTCACAGCCTAAGACTTTCAAAAGTGGGTTGTCTGAAGCAAGTCTACAAAATCTTCTGCTTCAAGTAAGAGCACTCCATGACTGGGACATTCTGCCTGCTCCATTGCTAGTCTCTTGTAATCTTTAAACACTAGATGGCCTTCCCATACTTCAGTCTTTCTAACTACCTATTCTGGCCTTTGGGTGCTGCTCAGCCACTCCATTTCTCTCTCTCTCCTTCACCTCCAAGGCACATGGCCAAAGTGGGGAGTTCAGCATGGTTGATAGAAGAACGGTTTGCTCTCTTTACACATGTGATTGGTCCCTTAGTGCCCAGCTTTGTATTCTTGAGGAGTTTGGAGATGCTGGGAAAGCAATTAGTCCTTCTATTCTCTGACATGCAGTTCTCCAAGCTAGTTAATTGTCTCTCTACACACAGCCCAGCAGCTTTCCATCCCAGCAAGTTTAGTCTCCACCTTTCACCGCCTTTCCTACAGATATGTGGGTTTTGTTTGAAGCTTCCAGCAGCTCCCAATTCCTCCTTATGGCTACTCTAGATAGCTGTGTGGGGAAGGAAAATACCCTGTGCTATTTGCTTCTCTGGGTCCTAGATAGGGTTGCTAATTTTGGTTGGATGTATTTCTGGAGATTTCATCGCATGACATAATCTTTAATTAAAGATTAATCTTTAATTCCTGGAGACTACAGGCCAATCCTGGAAGGTTGTCAACCCTAGTCCCAAATGTGACAGTTCAGCAACTTTCTTCTTCCCCTGGAAGTTTGCTGGGGGTTGAGAGCTGGGCTCTAACCTCTCTCTCCTTTCATGAGGTGTGTGATAGAGGAAGGCCAGGGAGCTGTGGCAGAGTGTTTGAGGGGAGATATATCAGCTCCAGGTTCATTAGGGCGTGGCTCCCTGTAGACTAGGGAAGCAGGCAGCAGGTTAATTAGGAGCACCTGCTGCCAATTAAGGCCTTAATAAAAACCCCTGCCTCAGGCAGACAGGTGTCGGTGTTTGGAAGGAGTTTGGAGGCGTTGGAGCAGAGAGCAGTTTGGAGGTGTTGGAGCAGAGAACAGTTTGGAGAAGTTGGAGCAGAGAGCAGTTTGGAGGAGTTGGAGCAGAGAGAGTTTGAAGAAGTGCTGTGGTGAGCTAAGAAAGACCCAGACCTTAAGAAAAGGAACGCCTGGCTTGTGTAGAGAGAGGGCAGGAAGCCCCCCACAAGCTGAAGAGTAAGAGAGGGAAGTAGTCCAGAGGAAGGAGTAGCTAATCCCAGTGGTTTACCGCTATCCTCAGGGCCCCTGGGCTGGGACCCGGAGTAGAGGGCGTGCCCAGGTCCCTCCCTCTCCCCTTCTCCCCTCTAGGATACTTGTGGGACAGTTAATACCCTGTTCAGAGGCAAGAAAAAGGCTCCCTGAATTCCCCCACAAGAAGAGAAAGCGCAGGACCCATCAATATCATGGGAGTAATTTGCCACAGGTGGCAGGGGTGGAGTTGGTACAAAGCCATCAGAAAGGAAGAAGCAGGGAGACAGTGCCTCCTGCAGCCTCTCTATAACAGACTCAGTTATTTTGCAATCACAAAATCCAAAGTGGAACACTTTGTGCATCCAATGAAAACACAGTTCCCACCCAAAGGTATTTGTGTTCTTCTAACCCTGTACAATCCTCCTCCAGACTGAATAAAATCTCCTTAAGGATGTAACTGGAACTTGACAACTCTGGTAGTTCTCTTGACTTCTTTGCCTTCACTGGCCTGATGAGTTTGGGTCAAAATATGCAATTTCTGTGCCAATTTTTCTTAGCCCAAGTCTACACTTGGGGGAGGGGGGAATTGACCTAAGATACACAACTTCAGCTACAGGAATAGTGTAGCTGAAGTCCACGTATCTTAGGTTGATTATCTTGGCGTCTTCACGTAGGTGAGTTGACCGCTGCCGCTCCCCCATCAATTCCTCTTCCGCCTCTTGCGGAGGCGGTGTAGTTCCAGAGTTGACAGGAGAGCGCTCGTGGATTGATTTATCGCATCTAGACTAGACCCAATAAATCGATCCCTGAGAGATCGATCGCTACCCGCCAATCCGATAGGCAGTGTAGACCTGCCCTTAGAATTTTGTCCTCCCCCCACCTCTTTTCAATGTGTACCTCAGGCACTGCAAATATCATCACTGTCTACATTAAAAAGAATCCAAAGTTCACACCACAGGAACAATGAGAGGATTATTTTAATACTTAGTTGGCCTGATTTGCAGCTAGAGTTCGGATTGCCTATTCACACACTGTTAGCCTTATAATTACATTTTCAGACTAGATAACTTTCATTTTAAATAACCAAACATAATGGGAGGTTTCCAGCTTTTCATTTTTATTGAAGAGTTTGCAGCAAGAGCCAAATTGAGATATTTTGTTTCACTAGGCTAGATGGAAAATATCTCCCTCTCCCTTCTTAAGAGTTACTCACAAATGAAAATAGCCCTTAAACAATCTGCTAACCATAACATTTTGCAACCACCTACCCTCCTTGCATATGCTTGAGATGGCTTTGCATTCAACTTGAATCCAGATGTGCTGTACTCTCACACTTTACTCTCTGTATACAGTCTTGTTGCAGGGGACTTATCTCGTTGCCGGGAGAAACGAGGCTCCGCACAGGTGGCTAGTTGGAAAGTGGTGAGTTTATTGAGGGGAGCGGCATTCCATGCTGGGGGGCTTCGAGTCCAGCACTGCCGCGATACAAGATGTCTGACACACCCAGGCGATGTCCAGAAAGCCCAAAGAGGAAGCCCAACAAACAGGGGCATGTCAGCACAGATATACCCATACTCATTTGCATCTCATACATACTCATGTCTCATTTGCAAGCAACAAGCTGATTGGTTACACACTGTCCTGCCTCAGTTTCCCCATTTAGTTTCCCACACATTCATTCTCACACAGACGGGGTAAACACTCATGCAGCTGGAAACTGTCTGGGAACTGTTCCCAAACACACAGATAACAGCAAGGTCATTTCTCACATCTGATGATACCATCATTATGCATTCTCCTGGAGTTGACTCAGAAGCGTAACTGTGCCTTCTAGTGGTTGCCCATCACAATGTCTTCTGGTCCTAACAAGTCGCTTGTTGACAGCCACTCTTATTTGCTGATTAAGTTCATGTGCTCTTCTATTAACCTTCACCTATGTTTAATCACAAGTTTGTGACCTTTTATATCCTTGGAGGCATCTGTTATTGAAACATGGAGTTAATTGAGTGGATCTTCCCTAGTACAGGTGATGGGGGAGATTACAACTGCATATGAGAGCTTACTGCTTTTGGTGCTGCTTCTATTGTTTTATTCTTCCTCCTGGTTTATGTCTGCTTCCCAACATTAATTTTATTTTTTTTCTTTATATGAGGATCTGAAGATTTGTGAAATTCACTATGCTTTCAAGAGATTGTCTCAGCCTTTACATACCAGCATTTGACCCTATTACAGTAGTGCTCAAGTGTACCCTTCTATGTCCATTTCTAAAAGGTTGCCGCACATGTGGAACATTTCACAATATGTTGCAAATGTGGCTATTTCATAATTTTCTATGTCTATGACCCCAGCTGAGAGCAGAAAGGAGCATGCATGCTGTTACAAAAAATTACTCTGGAACATGTCTTTTTTAGAATCTATCCTGCAATATATACTTTCTTCCTGCCTTGTGCTTTCTCAATGAGTTAGTTCCTCTCAGCGATAAAGCCTGCAGCTGAAGGCAATTAAACATTATAGAACTACTTCCTATCAGACACTGGAGTTTTAAAGGTACCATAAATAAAAATAAATTCAGTATGCTGTTTAAAAAAATGTGCAAAATTAGCATAATGTGCAAGTCTTCTTTTTAAATCATTAAATTAAAGTTATTCTCCTTTCTTTCAATTTGCTGCTTAATATCTTTGAGCCACGGTACAAGCATTAAATATATTATCCCTTCAACTAACATGTACAATGATTCAAATTACATTGTTAAACATAATAACTTATCTTCATGTCCTCCTGAAAAGTAAGTTCACTTTTTATATATATTTTATTTTCTCCTACTAAAAAGCAGGAGCTAACATATTGCCTAGCATGAAAATATCAAAGATAAGAGCTTGGTGAAGCCACTGGAAATCTAGATTTGAATCACAGAAGTCAGAGATAGAAAATGTCATCAATCCTCTCTTTTTTAAAATGTCTCAAGCAATGTAGATTCTACCATATAGTTTAGGAAAATACTTCAGAGCCTAATAGATCTCATTCATAGGGCATTTTCCTGATATTAAGTCAAAATCTTGTTTAACTTTATCTGATTATGTTGTAGTTGTAAAATCTTTTTTTAAAACCAAATTATAGCCTGCAAAAGCTTAGAAAATATATTTGGCTTTTCAGGTATTTCACAAACTTTATGTCTTTTGTGGGGTATTACTGTTATGTTACATATACTGAAAATGAAGCAGAAAAACAAAATGACTTGTCCTGCATCTCATACTAAGGCCACAATTTGAGATAGCATTTAATTTTCCTTCCTGAATTGTGCTGCTTTTCTGAATCACAGTCCAAGTAAATAGCAGAGCCACGTCTTGAGATTCAGAAGTTCCATCCCATTCTATAAGCACTAGCTCAAACAATTTCCCCCACAATACAGATGTAATTGAATTTTCAAATATTGCTGGGTAAATCGTCATGCCTGGCCATTGGTATAGAAATGAGTGAATATTGTGGGAAAGTTATCCATGAACACTTTATGGAATTAGATTACTCCTTTTTGCATTTGTGAGCTGGTATGTTGCACTCAGCCTTATAGGAATGTCAGTCAATTCCTGGTGCCCAGGGGAGTCTGCAACTCTTCCCACTCCCCATCCGCTCTCCTTATGTGTCTCAGAGCTTGGTAGTGGAAGCCAGGCCTTCTCATTCCATCGGGTACCTGCTCAGGGCCCTGAAGCTAAACAGGCAGAATCAGGACTGAACAACTCTGGCTTTACTCTGAGCTCCTTCTTTTTTTTCCCCTGGTTTCTACAGGCTCTTCAGCATGCAGTTCCACTCGTCCTTTCTTAGACGTTGTCTGTGATCAGCTTTTCAGCAGCTTGCGGGCAGGAGTTCCATTCTCCATCCAGCCTGCTCATTCCTCTGGTAGTCACCCCACCCTTATGCTTCTGAGCTCTTTTTATTGTCCAAGACAGGTGCTTTGGGACTGCCAATCAGCATTGGCCAGCAGTACCTGCATATACCCCTTGGTTGTGGGGCAAACATTGGGTATACACACCACATGACAACACACCTTTGGGGCTTCCATTGGAATTTTCGGTGAACATTAATTCAAACAAACTTGTGTTTTTACAAATGTTTGTGGAAAACTAACTCTGGGCCCACGGCTAAAATTCTTGGTGTGACTGAGTAACATTTGTGGGGGGAAACATCAAAACTTATTATGTGCAAATATGAAAGTAGATTTCCTGCTTTTTCCCCACAAACTATTTTTCCAAAATATAAATCAGTATTTTTTTTCTTTTTAATTTGGGCAACAAATCACCATGGTCCGCCACTAGCAGAAGTACCGAGTTGTGATGATAAAGTTATTCTGGCAGTGTTGTTAGGATTCATAATTTGTGATCATGAGAGTTTGAGACTCCAGCTAATTCGGCTCAAACAATCAGGCTTTACTGATGTCAGAACAGCCGTTACCAATCTAAAGAACAGTCCTGCCAGAGTTACATTTGTTCATCACATTTCGCTTCCTCTTATGTTCTGTGGTTTGGTATCTAACTCAGGTTCTACAAATATATTATAAGACTTGATTTTGAGATTAAACTACCTTGTTTAACTGTAAAAATGGGTCGTGGCCTTTTAAGGACATGTTTTACATAAGTTCAATATGCTTTTTTGTTCCTCTTGATAGAACCATGAGGGATACTGGTAGCTCAGACTCTATATGGCAACAGCACCCATGTTAGCACAGACTCCTGATATCTATTTGGACAATAAATGTACCATTTTTGCAGACCCCTATTTTCCATTCTCTGCTATCTCTCATTCACTGTGTGCTGATGACCAGTACAGCTTGTAACAAAGAAAACAATACTTAATACAAAAGGGGAACACATTTGTTGAAATATTTATCTTTCTCCTGGCCAAAATCATGACATGGAGCTTTTTACAGGGATCTTACCTCAGAAATTTACATGGCCATGTACACTGCAATTAGCATCTTTTATCACAATGACTGATATGAATGCTGATACATGACAGACCACTGGAGATCAGAAAATATAATAGATAGATTTGGGAGTAATATAGAATATCACTGTCAAGTGCTTACCAACAACACAATAAATGAGATAGAGAAGGATATATCATTATGCCATTTTGAAGGGGAATTACTGAATTTTAAGACCCTAAACTAAACAAGTACCTCAAAATACAACTAGCAAAATTACTGACAAATTTTTTAAAATAATTTACAAGCATGATGCTAGATTTTTAGCAAAAAATCCCCTGAAAACCTGTATTTGGAAACAAAGAAATGCTGACATTAAAGGTCACATAGCCGCCCCCCCCCCCCCCCGCAGGACTCTCCTAATCAAAAAAAGGTTAATTAATAATTTAGGATGATTCACATATACTGAATTACATTTATATGTAGGTAAAGAATTATTGAATGGTAAAAATAAGGGCTTTGTTGGATTAATCTAAAGCTTTATAATTATGCATAGTGAATGAGTTTGGACAGGATAATACTTATACCAGGCTTTGACTTGTTCTTGCCTGGCATAAGTGTTGTCTTGACAGTCTTTTTTTTCCATCAATTTGTTTAGATAATGCTCACAGCTGAAAGGACAAGGGTGAGGTTTTGTTATTGTGTTAGAATAGTGAGAGAAGAGTAAGTTAATTAGAGAAATAAAAATACACAAAACATCATGCTAAAAAACCCTATGTTTGAGGAAAAACGGGAGAAAGGTGACTAAGAAATGATGACATGAAAATAGTATAGATAGCAAACGCGTATGTTCATGTATATTGTAAGGGTCGTATAAGCCACAATTGCTTAATGTTGATTGGACAAAAGGTAATGAATAAGTAATATGGAAAGCCATAGAAGCCAGTGAACAAAAGGACCCAAGTTTGAGAAATAGGAGACTGAAAACTGAAGGAATGAGGTTGAAAAGCCAGACCTGAGACTACCATGATGAAGTGCAGGAGAGCTGCAGGAGACTTCCCAGCAACTCAGTAACTTGGTCCCCTACTTCTTCCATCTTATTGGTCTATTGTCTATAGACCAATAAGATGGAAGAAGTAGGGGACCAAGTTACTATGCAAAATTTTGAAGCAGAGTTCAAATTTGTGCACCATGAGGCAAATGTGCCCAAGTGAGTAAAATGCCTATACATTTAAAAAGTTTTAATTTGCAATTTGTGATAATAGTTTTACACCATTGTCAGGGGAAGATTAATGGCCCATCTCTCCCCCTTACCTTTACACTCCGGATTGCTGTGACGGAGTTGAGGCAAGTAGCTCACAAGCTGTCAGAGACCATTGAAGAAACACAAAACTCAACTTTGATCAAAGGGGAAACTGTGGCACCCTCCTCTCGGTCAAGAAAGGGGGTTAGCAGCAGCTCCGTTTATTATCAGTACCAAGCAGACTTTTATAGAGTATATTCAAAGGGGAGGGGAAATGAGTGGAGGGAGGGAAAGACCTACTTGACGCATGTGCATCAGCAAACCCTTACATCACTCATAGGTCAGTGCCCTCTTGAGGCAGCTGGTGTGTGGACCTTGAGAACGCTTACATGATGCCAACAAGCTTATGCATAAGAGTCTATTTGTTCTCTAGCAAAGTCGTTACATACATATAATGCAATCTGGAGATACAACCACCTCATCTAGCATGGGTTTACAGACTGCTTATTGTCTGAGACAAGGTTACATTCCAGGGACTGAGAAGGTTACCACAACAACTGGGTGTCAAAGCAATATTTCACTGAGCCTCTAAGACTCAAGCGAATGCTTTTACAACCCTTGGGAGTTTTAACACCATGTTATTTTATAAATGTCATTTTTAAATACTTAGAAAAAGGAAATGTAACCATTCTTCATGAAGCAAAAGTTAGTTTTAAGCATTACACTTTATGATCTTTTTTATAGACAATGACAAGCATATATCAAGCACATGTTAATCATGATCATTATCAGTCCATAGACTTCTGCCCGTCGGTGTCCATTTTCACCTTTCCTTCTGTACACAGAAATGGGCAATAATTTCTGATGTCCCACCCCCACCTTCCTACGGCCAAGTTCCCTCTTCCTGCTGTTCAGTAGAAAGAGAGGGGCTCTCCTCTGAGTCTGATCTTTCATGCAAATGTCACAAAAACAACCCACAATGTGCAGGAGGCACAGGGCAGAGGCTGCAAAGAGGGGGATCATATGGGGGCTCTTCCAGGGGTGAAGGTGGCAGAGAGTGGGGTGCACAGGATTGTTGCAGGGGGCTTCAAGCCCCACCCCCGCAGCTCTGATTGGGCTGGAGGGAGCTGGTGCCTCTGTGCTTAGGGGCCATCCACACTGCAGGCTCCTGCCAGCGGGCGGGCGCACCACTGGGAGCTGCCCCAGGAAGCACCGCCACGCCAGTCCCGGGACTTTGGAGATGATGGTGAGCGGTCCCAATATTGGGACAAAAGGCATCCTGACCTGTGCGGTTAGGACCAGAGATAAATGTGTGCACAGAGTTTTGCTATGTGCGCAGGATTTAGAATCTGTGTGTGCACACACACGCGCACAGCTTAGAGGGAACAGTGCTTGTAAAGTATTTTGAGATCCACTGATAAAAAATACTATGCAAGAACTAGATATTATAAATTCTTCCTGTGGCCTTTTTGGGCTAATGGTATTTTCCTTTTATTGTTATTTTAGTTTTATCGGTTCCTTTTTTAATGAAGATTAGAGCTGATGTTTAAATAACTCAGTTATGTGTGTGTTTGTAGAACCTGACAACACTCCTCTATACTGAGCTTAGTGAGCATTGAGAAAGGCTTTAAGGGAAACATTTCATGTTCACAACTTGTCTCTGGTCTTTAATATCTTTATCTGAGGGGCGGAATGCATATTTTTAGAGGCTTTGAGCAGTGTGCTAAAAAAACACTTTTTTCTTTACTGAGTTTACATTAGAAACGATTTTCCATTTTTCTATAATAGCTAACTAAGACGGTATGGATAACAGTCAGTATTGCTCATGTTCAACAGTCTCATGATGTGATAGGGAAACATTTCTATATACAGTATATACTTTAATAGTCTGGGTTGTGGGTTATTGCTGTGGGAGCAAAAATAAGTATTATGTAACGCAAGGGCTGCCAACGACTATGCAAAAGTCTAACTCATCCCATTCTTTGAAGAAATGTCCACCCTCCACTGCGAGAAACAAAAAATATCCTTGAACAACTATAGATGAATCACATGGAGTTTTTAATCTATTATGCTCTCAGGGGCAGAAATTTGCAGGGTTGCAAAGGGAGGGCATGGTAGGAAAAGAGACAGCCTTTGACCAATGCAAATTATGAGGATACTCTGACAATCCTGTTCTAAATCCTGTGGATTTTAGGAGATCTATGTGGCACTTGCCACTTTATACCCTCACTCCGCAGTCATACCACCTTCAGCTCCGCCTCACTCCAAAAGGAGAAAATACTGACTCAACCATCAATGCTTCTGGAATTTGGATTAGCTACTTACACTAAAAGGCCAGAAGGGTCTAGTGCGGTCATCTAGTCTGACCTCCTGTATAACACAGGCCATAGAACTTCCCTACTTAAGGCACTATGAATGTTTACTAAGGGAAGAATTCTACCTATAGTGGCAGCAACTTGGTGCCTCCTCTTCTCCTCTCCCATTAATCTGTAATCTATATATATAAAAGTCAAGTGGTGTATGTATGTGTGTGTGTATGTATGTATGTATGTACGTATGACTGCGAACTCCTCCCGCACCGTTTGAGCCAGAGACTTGAAATTTGGTACAGTGAGGGGTCTTGGGGTCTAGATGCTGGTAAGGGTCGAAAAATTTTCGGATCTCACCTCTGACGCCCCCCAGGGGTGAAAGTCTTTCAGGGCCAATCACATCGGCTGGGCGGTTAGGTGGTGATGATGTCATAATACCCCCCTCCAACAGACACCTCACTCGCTCAGCTCACCCCTCCCTCCTCCAACGGAACCCCGGAGATCCCTCAGTTCTCTGCCCCTCCCCCCTCCCAACGGAACCCCGGAGATCCCTCCATTCTCTGCCCCTCCCCCCTCCCAACGGAACCCCGGAGATCCCTCAGTTCTCTGCCCCTCCCCCCTCCCAACGGAACCCCGGAGATCCCTCAGTTCTCTGCCCCTCCCCCTCCCAACAGAACCCCAGAGATCCCTCAGTTCTCTGCCCCTCCCCCCTCCCAACGGAACCCCGGAGAGCCCTCAGTTCTCTGCTCCTCCCACCTCAACCCCGGACTCCATCAGCTCTGTGCCCCCCCCCACCTGCGAAGGTCCCCGGAATCCCTCGGCTCTGGGCCCCCTCCCCCCCTGCGACGGATCTGAGTTGGGTTTGGTGGGACGGTAAGTGAGGTGGGGGTGTCGGGTTCGGTCGGGGGGTGAGGTGTGGGTGTTGGGGTTGGTCAGGGGGTGTTGCGGTTGGTGGGGGGGTGAGGTGGGGGTGTTGGGTTTGCTTGGGGGGGGTGAGGTGGGGGTGTCGGGTTTGGTCGGGGGTAAGTGAGCCGGGGGGGTGTCGGGGTTGGTCTGGGGGTGTGGGAAGGTGTCGGGGGGGTGAGGGGTGTGGTGTGGGTGTTGGGTTTGGTCTGGGGGGGGGGAAGGTGTTGGGGTGGGTGCCCAGACCAAACCCGACACCCCCCCCCCGGCTCACTTACCCCCCGACCAAACCCGACACCGCCACCTCACCCCCCCACCAACCGCAACACCCCCTGACCAACCCCAACACCCACCCCTCACCCCTCACCCACCCCAACACCTTCCCACCCCCCCAGACCAAACCCGACACCCCCTGGCTCACTTACCCCCCGACCGAACCCGACACTCCCACCTCACCCCCCCAAGCAAACCCGACACCCCCACCTCACCCCCCCACCAACCGCAACACCCCCTGACCAACCCCAACACCCACACCTCACCCCTCACCCACCACGACACCTTCCCACCCCCCCAGACCAAACCCAACACCTCCCCGGCTCACTTACCCCCGACCGAACCCGACACCCCTACCTCATCCCCCCAAGCAAACCTGACACCCCCACCTCAACCCCCCACCAACCGCAACACCCCCTGACCAACCGCAACACTCACCCCTCACCCACCCCAACACCTTCCCACCCCCCCAGACCAAACCCTACACCCCCCGGCTCACTTACCCCCCGACCAAACCCGACAACCCCACCTGACCCCCCCCAAGCAAACCCAACACCCCCACCTGACCCCCCGACCAAACCCGACACCCCCCCCCCCGGCTCACGGTGCACTGTGTAGCACACAGATTATTAAATACACTGTTCGGTCGGGGGGGTGAGGTGGGGGTGTCGGGTTTGCTCAGGGGGTGAGGTGGGGGTGTCGGGTTTGGTCGGGGGGTGAGGTGGGGGTGTTGGGTTTGTTTTGGGGGGTCAGGTGGGGTTGTCGGGTTTGGTCGGGGGGTAAGTGAGCCGGGGGGTCTTGGGGTTGGTCGGGGGGTGGGTGGGAAGGTGTCAGGGTGGGTGAAGGGTTGGTGTTGGGGTTGGTCAGGGGGTGTCAACTGTCTGCCCCCTCCCCACCTCCGACTGACCCGAGCAACGCCGGGCACTTATGCTAGTACCCAATAATCTCCTGCAAGGCTACAACCATAAATTTGTCATTTGAAGGAACTTCTCCAAGTGAATAGTGGTGATGGGTTTAAGCAGGTATGACATCCATTCTTTGCGAGCAGAAAAGACTAGGATGAAGTCAAGCTTTTAAGGGCTAGGGAAAAAAATAAAGGAAGAATTGTATTAATCATGGAGGAACTCACTCAGAAGTGGAAGGAGGATTTTATTGGTCCCGTGAAAGTTCATAGGGTGATGGAATGAGTCATCCATGTATTTATGAGACTGTCGATTTAATTATTGTCTCCAACTAAGGAGAAAATCCCCATGGCTGCGACTTTTGCAACTGCGGTCTTAGGCTGAGATTTTCCAAGCTTCTCAGGAAAATTGGGCATCCACACCCCCAAGATAAATTGGAAATGATCCACCTTAGTTTTAAAAAGGTCCATTGAGTTAGTATAATGTTCCATGGTTAGTATAATACCAAACAGGAATAGGGCAGAGAGTTGACTGTCTGTGAAAACTGCTTAGATGCTCAGCTTTTGTTTGTTTGTTTTTTAATGACATAGGTTTACTTGCTTCTGGTCTCATTTTTACTCTTTTGGCTTGTTGGCCATTTATTTATGGAGTTGAGTCTTTTTTAAAATATTTTTTGCAAACGTGTTCCTTAGTTTACGTCCTAAGACTAATTCAAAGGTAAACCATGTGGAGGGAAAATAACTGTGTATAGCATTTAGTGAAAACTGGAGTAGATCCAATTCCCCTGTTCTCTTTTCCAGCATATTACTTAGTATTTGAATAAGGTCAGCTTCCTCAGGTAATTGCATTACTGTTTCACTCTGGGAGAAGTCAATCCGATTTTCCTCTTCACCAACTGTTGACTTCTGACCAGGGCCTGATCTAAACATTACATGTACCTGCTCAAGGACTTCAGGAATCAATGTTTTTATTTACTTTGTTTAATTACTTTGGAAAGACAAGAGGCAGCTTCCATAAAGGAATCAGATATAGGGATTTCATAAAACAATGCCCATAATATCCCTCTCTCCATTTATTTACTGACAGCATTCAGCTGGGTTGGAAAGCAGTTTGATCATAAGCAGTTTAAAGTGCAACTGGAAAGAGTGGAACAAGTTAAAGCCTGAAGAAAGTCAAAGATTGGAATAATCTAAACAAACTAAAAATAACGGGGTTGAGGGAAGCCCCTGACATAAAATTGACACCTTCAAGTCTTTAATGGAATGTCCAGGGAGACTGAAGTGTTCTCCTACTGGTTTTTGAATGTTATGATTCCTGATGTCAGATTTGTGTCCATTTATTCTTTTGTGTAGAGACTGTCCGGTTTGGCCAATGTACATAGAAGGGCATTGCTGGTACCTGATGGCATATATCACACTGGTAGATGTGCAGATGAATAGGAGAACACTTCAACCTCCCTGGACATTCCATTAAAGACTTGAAGGTGTCAATTTTAAAACAGAAAAACTTCCAAAACAGACTCCAATGAGAAGCTGAGGAACTAGAATTAATTTTCAAATTGGACATTATCAACCAAGGGCTAAACAGGGGTTGTGAATAGCTTTCTCATTACACTAATTGATTGAATTTCCCTAGTTAATTTTCCTTCAAAATTTTTTATCACCTATCAGACAGAGATCCACTTCAAAAGGTTTTTTTTTCTCCTGCTGATAATGGCCCATCCAAATAAAACAGCCTTAGAATTGGTATGCTAATGTACAACTTTTTTTCTTTCTGTGTACATAAATACATCTTACTTCTGTTCCATTCTATGCATCCGATGAAGTGGGCTATAGCCCACGAAAGCTTATGCTGAAATAAACTGGTTAGTCTCTAAGGTGCCACAAGTATTCCCCATCTTATTTACGGATACAGACTAACATGGCTGCTAATCTTAAACCTGACATAACTTAGTTTACTAAAAGGGAAAGGTATCCAGGCACTGCGGATGGAGAACGAACAGCTTGGACTCTGTTGTGGACAGAGATGACAGCAACATCTTTGACCTACATCCCATCCTGGACAATAATCCCTCTCTCTCACAGGCCTTGGGAGGCAGGCCAGTCCTGGCACACAGACAACCCGCCAACCTGAAGCAGATTCTCACCAGCAACAGCACACCGCGCCATAATAACTCCAACTCAGGAACCAATCCACGCAACAAACCTCGATGCCAACTCTGCCCACATATCTACACCAGCAACAACATCACAGGACCTAACCAGATCAGGCACACCATCGCTGGTTCATTCACCTGCACATCTACCAATGTAATATATGCCATTATATGCCACCAATGTCCCTCTGCTATGTACATCGGCCAAAATGGACAGTCCCTACGAAAAAGGATAAATGCACACAAATCAGATATCAGGAATAGCAATATACAAAAGCCTGTAGGAGAACACTTCAATCTGCCTGGACACACAATTACAGATTTAAAAGTCACCAGACTGCAGCAAAAAAACTTCAAGACCAGACTGCAAAGAGAAACTGCAGAGCTGCAATTCATTTGCAAATTTGACACAATCAATACAGGACTGAATAGGGATTATGAATGGCTTGCTAATTACAAAATCAGCTTCTCCTCTCTCCGAGTTCACACCCCCTATTCAGCTGCTAGAAGAATAACCCACCCTCCCTGATTTGAGATAACAAGCTGGTTCAGCCTAATTGGACTAACCTTGTTACCTCCTACCTGGTTCTTGCCTACTTTTCTATACCTGCCCCTGGACACTTCCACTGCTTGCATCCGATGAAGTGGGTATTAGCCCACGAAAGCTTATGCTTCTATACTTTATAGTTAGTCTTTAAGGTGCCACAGGACTCTTTGTTACCTCTGCTATTCCAGACTAACACGGCTACCTCTCTGATTCTTAGCAACATCTCTATTTAGCTAAAGCATAAATATACCATATCCAATTTTTTGTCCAAGAAAATAATCATAATTTGGAGGCATACTGAGTTGCAGGAGAAGAGAACTTAGAGAGCAAGTCTGAGGCTAGCTTTTGGCATACAATATCCGCTATTGTCTATGAAAAGATTAAACAAAGAAGCATTTTCTTCATCTACCTGAATGAAGAAAGGGGAGAATGTATAGGCAATGAAAAGGAATTTAGTTGTGTTTTTTAAAGTCTTTAGGGGATTGTATGAAAATCCAAGTCAAAATGTGTTAGCCAATGTAAAGGGTCAGAGACCAGCAATAACGAGCTGTAATGCTGATTGTGGGACTGCTTTCTTCTGCAGTGACAGCATGTGTAGTCTACTATGGCTATCTATCTCTACCTCTTCACAGCATACAAGATGTAATAACCCTTTTACTGTAAACAAATGTGTTAATTGTTCAACTCACATTGCACTCACATATAATGGAATTGGAAAAGTGTTGACTTTTGTTTAGAACAGAAAAATCAAAACATTTTATTTTAAAAATGTCAAAGATGACTTTTTGGGGGAATCATTTTTGGGGAATCCTTTCCCCTCCTCCCCCCATCTCCCAAATGTGTGTTGCCCCACTCTGGCTGATTGTCAGGGCTACCATACCCAACTGATACCCAACTAGCCTTATTAACTGTAGGCTAATTCCCCTTGAATGGAGTCACCCTCAGCATCCCAGAGAGGAGGCGTGATCTTCCTACCTGTGAGGTAGGGCGAGAACCACAACTGCCTTACATAGCATAAGATCACTTCTGGGAGGATTTACTTGTTCCTGATCTCTCTCTTCACCCTTCTCTCTCCCTCAAAGAGCTCTAGTTACAAACTGATAAAGATTTATTTTTTTAAACAGAGTTGTACCAATTAGTAGCATTTTGTTTAAAATTGTTGTTTTCCGGTGTACCAGCATTAGCTAATAAGACTGGCACAATCTGTCATGTTCACAAAGGCATACAGAATGTGTCACCCAGAAAATTAGAAAAAAAATGGTTTATGGTAGGTGACTACATAAACTACGCTATAGTTTTCTGGAAAAGAAAGAACAATAGCAACAAAAAGGGAATGGTACCATTTATGAAAACACTATACTTCTCTAGTGTCCAGGCAAAGGTTTGACTGAGGATTACTTTGATTTTTGCCCAGTCATTGTGCTTGGTTGATTTAGAAATAATTGTTTATGTAGTCCTATATATTTGTCAGCCTACAACTCCTAATCTAATACAAATTACTATGAGTTATAAATGGGCAATCATGGAAAAATACAATGGGTATCATTCCCCGATCATGTACATATTTCTCCTCTCATATTTGAGTAAGAAATAACTCCACTTAATTAAAAAAAGAGTTACATTGGTGTAAAAGCCTCTGTAAGAGAGAGATAAAGGTGATTGGGCCCAGTTCTGATGGAAACAGGAACTGAAAATATTCCTGAATCTTCAGAAAAAGAATCAACTGCCACTGATGAAAGATCCTTTCAATTTTAAAACAAACAAACTTTATTTTAATTGAGGTGTATACAAAGTAGTTAAATTGTCAAGCTGTAAATACAAAGGATACCTCTCTGCCATTATGGTAATAAGCAAATCGATACCTGGCCACTCAAATTAACCATGGGGTAATATTAGGATTTATTTTTATTTCTGCCTTAAGTACAACTCCACATCAAAGAATGACTCTTATCTCTGGGTGCCCTTAACATATATTTAAAACTACTATGCCACGGGATCTATAGTATAAATCATTCCAAGCAGCAGCCAATCCACCCTACCACACCTCACAGACAGTGCTTATAATTAGACCAATTAAACCACCTCATCACAAGAATTCCTCCTGCAACTGCTTCATCCCTCCACCAATGCACACTCAGACATATTCATTATTACTAATTTAGTCATTCTATTTGCTGATGGCCTCTAGAGCAAAAGGAGACTGACTGCAAGCTTACTGACAGAACAAGGAGTAATGGTCTCA